>OX422212.1:117196941-118564441 GCA_949130495.1 Sambucus nigra | reverse complement strand
TATAGTGCTGTTCAGGGCCATTTGAACAGGTACCATCTCTTTTCACAAACAGTCACACTTATGTTAATTAATAAGAACATACTTTTTCATAAGTGGTTAAAATGCATTTTAATTAATTAAACTTTTTCACCCGAAAAGATGTGACTGTTCAATAACTTCACGAATTAATTAAAGTCAAAATGTTTCCAAACAGTTTGGGTAATTAAATACTCCATTAGCCTAAGACCCGAACATGAATACGAATGAGCCGGTCGGTCGAACGACGGCGGCGTGCGCGTGAGCTTTTGGCCCAAAATCCACCTATGCATAACATATGTCATTTCTCCTTCAAAGAGTTGAGATACCTCCAAGACATCTAAACCGTAGTCCCAAACTAAGAGTATATTAACTCTTCAAGTTTCCCATATTCTTCCAATGTGGGATAAAGGTCCTACACCAACTTTACTACACACTTCCCATCTCAAGTGGGTGACTTTGGAGACAATTTTCTCATTAAATACGTAACGAGTTTAGATATGTAAATATACCACGTTATACTCTTCTCGGAGGAGTACACAATTATGCTAAGTCTCGCTAAAATTGACATATGGGTCCCACTCCAATTTGAGCTCAAAGTAGATTAATTGTGACTTATTTAAACTCATTTCCAACAATCCCCCACATTAATGAAAAATTGGCTTTGTATACCATTCAACAGAAGAAACGTGTTCATGTTCCAGTACACTAAAAGAAAACTGCATCGGGATAAGTAGTCAGAGACTTTGAACCTTCCCTAATGAGTATCTATCGGATTCACTTGGCTAATTAGTGAGCAAGTTGCCTTGAACAGTCAACGTTTTTTTTATAAACCAAGACAATAGAAGTCACACAGTTCCCTTTGAACGCTATTGGTTCTCACGTTTGTGTTCATTTTGTCCTTGAACACCACCTGGTTCATGAATGTTTTAGAGAATTTTGCTTTCTCAAATTCTCATAGAAGCGACCCATTCTCACTCATATAGGTGACTTTTATGAAGAGTATCTTGTAATACTCCACTTGAACATATCAAGATATAAAAGTTATTGAAAGCATAACTTATCCTAAATCTCACGGCAGATGTGCACTCTCTCATCATAGGAATGGGTTGGAGTATATATATCTCCACTGTACGTTCTGATTCATACACCATTTTAACCCAGATCTTAGGATCTCCAGTTAACTAGGTTGGGTTGCCATCACGACGACTCTTGGTTAGTTCATAGGCTTTAAGCCCATTCCCTTTGATGATCTTTTGACTAGCTATCTAGTTAAGCCTTTAGTAAGCGGATCCGCAATGTTATCTCTTGACTTAACATAGTCAATGGAGATAATTCCAATGGAGTGTAGTTGTCTAACGATATTGTGTTTACGACGAATATGTCTAGATTTACTGTTATACATGGTATTATGTCCCGTTCCAATTGGTGATTGGCTATCTAAATGTATACATATAGAAGGCACATGTTTAACCTAGTTTGGAATGTCCTATAAGAAGTTTCTTAGCCCTTCGGCTTATTCTCCATCTTTATCCAAATCAATAAATTCAGATTCCATAGTAGATCTGGCAATACATATTTGTTTTAAGGATTTTCAAGACAAGGGTACACCATCAATAGTAAAGACATATCCCCTATTAGACTTAGAGTCCTTCGAATCATATATCCAATTAGCATCTCTATACCAATCAAGTACAACTGGATATTTAGTGTAATGCAGTCCGAAGTTTTTGGTATGTTTTAAATACCCTAAAACCCTAACAATGCCTTTCCAATGATCACTACTTGGATTACTCATATAATGAATTAGTGTACTTATGGAGTAGGCTATATCCGGTCTGGTGTAGTTCATCACATACATGTGCACAGAATCCCCTCACTATAGCCAGTTTGCCCAATTTCGTTAGCCCTGCATATATTGTTGAGGTTCCACACACGACATGTCATTATAGCTTATTCGCCTGTATTCTATCAGCCCTGCACATATTGGTGACGACAACACACACCCAAGTCGCTATAGCCAGTTCGCCCTTTATTGTTAGCACATCACATATTGACGATCCCAATCCATTTTAATACCCGTTTGTTATCTAGGAAGTAATTCTCATTTTCTCCTTACTTTATATTAGCCCCACCCAATTACAGAGAAAAAATTCTCAAACTCCCTCAGTCCCATACCTAGAGGTCTCCAAAACACAAGTACATCCTACCATATCATATCGGATGAATCTCTTTCATTAATTTCCTCCTAGTCTCGCGGCTAGACTATCAAATCAACGAAACGACAAAAAAATCAGCCCCACCCAGTAACATCTCATCCATAGAAATCTACACTAACTAATCCTATAACTACAAAGTGTTAATCACTACTAAGACATATTTACTAGTCCCATACCTAGCAAGCACTCCTAAAATTAAGGTAAGAGCATAACTACTCGAAAATCCCATCGTTCATGCGGTGTCAAATATAATTAAATCAATAAGTCGCATGATGCATTTTATCAACAATTCTACCATTTTCTCATAAAATCACAAATAAGGCTAATTTCACCCGTTCAATCAATTTTCATAATTAGACAACTTATTTTATGCAACTAATATAATTTTCGCATTATACAAGTTTATGGTGTACACAACAATAATTTCTCTTATTTTACACTTACATAATTTTATGTGATTTCACAAGTCACTTGCATTTAATAAATCTACTATGATTTTCTACATGCAAATTATCCTCCATATTAACAAAAATACAACCTCTACCTTAAGCACACAAGGGTTACAAGTCTTAATATTAAGAGTTTTCATAAAATTAATCCCAACATAGATTTCACTTTCTCTAATTAAGGTTTCTAGTTTATTTTAATAAAACCATGCAAATTGATGTTTAGACAATATTTAAAACGCATGATACTAAAGAGAAAGAATAGAAGTATCCATGCCTGCAAAAAAGTCAGTTGAAAATTATAAGGACATAATTTTATAAATGTCCGGGGTAGAATCTAGGAATTTTCTGTTTACTCCTAGATCACAGTTTGTATGTCTGATACCTCTACATTCGGCACGTCAACACGATCAACCTCGACGGCCTTTATCCGAATTCAATGCATCCAGTATCTTCACGTGCATCATGCTACATGTGACATGCTGCTCAGCTCATTCCCACTACTCCACTACGCTTTATCGGTAAAATATTTTATTGGATCTTTAAATATTTGCATAAATATTTGGGAAATTTTTTGAAAATTATTTTTGAAGTCTGGATTAATTTTTTTTATCAAAAGCAGAATTTTTTCTAAGTGTAGAAGCGAAGTGCCTTGAATGACGAGCTCGCTCAAACGACTTTGAATGCGTTCGCGCGAGATAGGCATGTCGCGCGATCTCGTTCGAACGACTTCTGCCCTTCGTTCGAGCGACATGGCTATCTCGTTCGAACGAGCCACCGCCTCGATTTTCGTATAAATATCCATTCTCCTTCTACACATTTTTCAAGTCTTTCTGCAATCTCAAAATTCTGCAAAAACTGTCCAGAATTAGACTTCATCTTTTTAAGGTTTTCTAAACCTTTTTGATTCACAAAACCATTCCCATATATGTGTGTGAATCTTTAAACCTTCAAGAGAATCTTTTACTTATTTGGAGTAATTTGTGAGGAAGCCGTTCTCTTCTTCATTGCTGCCCTACTGGAAAGGGATAGTTCCAGCCGCCGACAACAGAACTGACACCCGAGGGTATTTTTGTGTCATATATTTTCATTGTAATCCGTGTAAGCCGTTCTCTTACAAAATTATAGTGAAAATAAAAGGTTTTTGCCCCTTTGGGGGATTTTTCCTCATTTGTGTGTGTTTGAATGTTCCTGCTTGATTTTATCATCATTTATCACACCTAGATGCATGTTTAGGACTTAATTGATAAAAACTAAGTTTAATTAAATAACTTCCTTATTTGAACGCAAACGCACTCTTCTCAAATTGGTATCAGAGCCAATTACACAACTTTACCGTGTAATTTTTCGCAAAATTTTTCTAAGATATCAATTTTCTGAAAAAATTTATTTTTGAAAATGAGTGTGTTCATAATGGAGAAGTTATATAGTAAAATGTCAATTTTTGACGGGACAAACTATGCATATTGGAAAGCCCGCATGAGATCTGCATTAAAAGCCATTGATGAACGTGTCTGGATTTTGGTTGAAAGAGGGTGGACACCTCCCTCCGTCACTCTTGAAAACGTGACCAATTTAAAACCTGTCACCACATGGACTGAAGAAGAGTTTAAATGGTCGTCTTTTAATTCTAAGGGTTTAAGTGCTATTTCTGGGTCTGTCACACCTGATGAGTTCAAACGCATAATGACGTGCACCACGTCAAAAGAGGTATAAGATGTTTTGCAACTTACCCATGAAGGTACTAATGCTGTGAAAAAGTCTAAACTGCAAAATTTAACAACTCAATTTGAAACAATCACCATGCTTGAATCTGAATGTTTTGATGAATTTTATGCTAGACTGTCTGATATTGTTAACACTAGCTTTAATCTTGGTGAACACATTCCTAATGCTAGAGTTGTTAAAAAGATTCTTAGATCACTGCCTAAGCGTTTTATCCCCAAAGTCACTATGTTAAATTCTATGGGTAATTTAAATACGCTTAAATTGGAAGAACTTGTAGGAGACTTGCAAACGTATGAAATTGATATGTTTCCTAAATCTGTCAAGTCTAAAGATAAGGGAATTACACTTAATGCCCAGGAAAGAAAGAGTGAGGGGTCGGCAAGAAAGAGAGGAGAGTCATCTAGAAAAAGAGAGACAGATACGTCAGATTCTGAGTGTGATTTTGACTTAGATGATTTGGTCCTATTTGCTAAAAATTTCAAGAGAATTCTCAAATTCAAGAAAAATGGTAATTTTAAAGATAAAAAGAAGTTTGAGAAATATAAGTTTGAAAAGAAAAATGAAAAAGATTTTAAAGATCCTCCTAAGAAGGAAAGTGAGATATGCTTTGAGTGCAACGGTAGGGGTCATAGAGCTTTTGAGTGTGCTACTAGGCTGAACAGAGAAAAGGGCAAAGCTGTCCTTAATGCTACCCTTAGTGACGACAGTGAGGCTGAGTCGGTGGATTCTGGAGATGAGTCACCACATGAGTGTAAATTCACCGCATTCATGGCTATTAATGCGAGTACTTCTAGTGCTCCTCACGACGATGAGGATGCTGCTTCACAGGGACACCTCGACAGTGAGATCGATGTGAGTGAGGGGGAGGATGACACAAGTGAGAGCGAGAGTGATCTTCAACGCACCTACGCCGAGCTTTATTCTGAGTCATTTAAAACTAAAAAGCGTAACAAGGCGTTAGTTCTTAGGATCACCGCTTTAGAGAAAGACTTAAGAAAAGCGAGAGAGAGAGAGAGTCCTCCACCTGCACTACCTTAAGAGAGAGAGAAAGAGAGTCTGTCTGTGTTGAGAAAGAGAGTCTGTTTAGAGAGAGAGAGAGATAGAGTTTATTTAGAGAGAGAGAGAGTTGTTTTGAGAAAGAGAGAGGGGACTTGACTAAACAAGTTGCTAGTCTTACGAGTGAGCTCCATTCCTCCGTGAAGACTCTGAAGAAATTTGAAGACCTTGTAGCCCAGCTTACTCATGATCTTGAGAGAGCACGAGAAGTCAAGGTTCAAATCGAGGACATATCTGGGAAGATGGGAAAGATGCTCCTCGGCCCCGCTTTAGGTTTTGGTGATAGGTAGGGAATAGGTTATGATGGTGCCTCAACATCCCAAATTGCACCTGGACCAGTTCATGAGTTTACTACGACTCCTTATGGCCATCATCAAAAACCTCGAAGGAGAGTTCGACCAAGAAAAGCAAACCAAGGTCCGCCTTTGACTATGTTCTTTTGTACATATTGCAAAAGAAAAGGACACCTCAGGGAGTTTTGCCATAGTATGGGTCGGGCACGACGTACTACTGCTCCACCACAGCATACTGATGATTTTACCAGTTTGAGAGAGCGAGTTGAGTTTTTCGCTGCCACATCACATAGTTTGATGGAGGAATTCCGACGGATGTATTTATCGTCAGTGAATGCTTCTCACATTCCGGCTAAAACGAACAACAATAAAGGTAAACAAAAGGTCACCACTACTTGGGTACCTAAGAAAGATAAAAAGGCCTTTGTTGTTCATGTCGCTCTCAAAGCACATAATACCTCACAGTGGTACTTTGATAGTGGGTGCTCTAGACATATGATAGGTGATGCCTCATTTTTTACGTCTCTTGAGGATTATCAGGATGGAAGAGTCACCTTTGGAGATGGGAGCAAGCCTAGCATTGTAGGACGTGGTACTGTAGAGTTACCAGGATTTCCTAAGCTAGAGAATGTTTTGTACGTTAAAGGTTTGAAAGCAAACCTTATCAGCATTAGCCTGCTGTGCGACACTGACTTTACCGTAAAGTTTGACCGGGACACATGTAATGTCTATAATCAAGCCGGTAAACTTTTAGTGTGAGGGGTGAGGACAGAGGATAATTGCTATGGGACTGAGACCAAGTCCTCACTTGTCTGCAACAGCACCACAATCACTCCTATGGATCCGTGGCACCAACATCTAGATCACGTGAACGTTAGAGACTTAACTCGTTTATCTAAAAAGGACCTAGTACGTGGCTTACCATCTCTTGGAAAGCCAACTTCGACGGTTTGTGGACCCTGTCAGTTGGGAAAACAAATTCGTAGCCCCCATAGAAAGTTGCATTCCATTACCACCTCTCGTGTACTTGAGCTTATTTACATGGATCTTATGGGTCCTACTTGTTCTGAGAGTCTAGGTGGTAAGAGGTATATCCTAGTGATGGTGGATGATTTCTCCAGATACTCGATTGTAGGTTTTCTGAGGGAGAAATTCGATGCTGTGGAGTTTATTAAGACCAAGTGCCGTGTCCTGTAAAATCAACACGGAGTCACTATTAACAGGATACGTAGTGACAACGACACTGAATTTAAGGAAGCAAAGGTAGATCTTTACTGTAATAGCATTGGGATAAAACATGAGTTTTTTGCTGTGAAGACTCCTCAGCAAAATGGAATTATTGAGAGAAAGAATGGGATGATCCAAGAAATGACTAGATCTATGCTTCTAGGTCGTAAGGTTTCTAGGAGATTTTGTGAAGAGGCAGTGTCTACTGCATGTCACACGATGAATAGAGTTTACCTGCGTCCACACACTCTTAAGACGCCTTATGAATTGTGGACTGGCAAGAAATCCAACCTTGCATATTTTCGTGTTTTGGGGAGTAAATGCTACATCTTACGGGATAGAGAGCAATTAGGAAAGTTTAACTCCTGAAGAAGCGAGGGAATACTGTTAGGATATTCATCGAATAGTAGAGCGTACATGGTTTTTAACCTGAAGAGCTCTAAGGTTATGGAGTCAATAAAGGTCACCGTGCAAGATGACGAACCTTCGACGTTTATTAATTCTAGCCTTCAGTGTGATGATGAGGATGTTTCTGGCAGTAATTTACTTGTACCTCCCCCACACTCTGTGGACCCTACTACTGTGTTAGAGGACACACCTGCTTGGGTTCGCAAGAATTATGACCCTTCTGCCATTATTGGTGATCCCACTCTAGGGGTCAAGAATCGTGCTCAGCTCGAAAATGTTGTTAGCCATTTTTTCTACACGTCCAAAGTCGAGCCCAAGAACCACAAAGAAGCACTCAAGGATGAACACTGGATATCTGCTATGCGGGATGAGTTGCTTCAGTTTAAAAAGAATAATGTCTGGAAACTTATCCCCCGACCTAGTGAGACTAATGTGATAGGTACCAGATGGATTTTTAAAAATAAAATGGATGATATGGTACCATAATCAGAAACAAGGCTAGGTTGGTCGCTCAAGGCTACACACAGATAGAAGGTGTAGACTTTGGGGAGACATTTTCTCCTGTTGCGAGGCTTGAGTCCGTCCGCTCACTACTCGCCATCGCATGTCATCTGCGCTTCAAGTTATATAAGATGGATGTCAAGAGTGCCTTTATAAATGACATTTTACAGGAGGAGGTCTACGTGGAACAACCGAAAGGGTTTGAAGACCCTAAGCACTCGGAGCACGTCTACTATCTGAGGAAAGACTTGTATGGTTTGAAGCAAGCACCCCGTGCTTGGTATGAGAGGATTACTTCCTATCTCTTAGACCGTGGCTTCAAGAGAGGGGGAGTTGATATGACGTTGTTCGTCAAGAGAGATGACGGTGCTATTTCGGTTGCCCAGGTCTATGTGGACGACATAGTCTTTGGATCCACGTGCTCCCAACATGCTCATCACTTTGAGGAGGAGATGAAAAGTGAGTTTGAGATGAGCATGGTTGGTGAGCTTACTTTCTTCCTTGGTCTCCAGGTTCGTCACCTAGAGGATGGGATGTTCATCTCCCAATCTAAGTATGCTAGAGACCTAGTGAAGAAATTTGGGTTGGACTCCGCTAAGCATGCACGTGCACCTATGAGTACCTCTACCAATATTAGTAAGGACACTTCAGGCAAGGACGTAGAGCAAACCTTGTATCGGAGTATGATAGGTAGTCTCATTTACTTGACTGCCAGTCGTCCCGACTAGGGCTGTCAATTGACCGGGTCTGGACCCGGACCCGACCTAAATTAACGGATCTGAGCAAATTTTATAGAACCGATTATCCGATTACCCGATTAGTTAATGGACCGGATCTGGATATACATGACTCCGATCCGATAAGGACCCGACCCGAATGTGTATATATATATAATATAATAAATATATATTTATATATAATATTATATATATATATATATAGTCTTACATATAGTTACTAAATATACATATAACTAACTTATATATATATATATATATATATATATATATATATATATAAACAGTTTTATAAAAACAGTTTTATATTATAAAAACAGTTTTACATACATATTTACATATAAGTTATATATAACAGTTTTATAAAAACAGTTTTATATTATAAAAACAGTTTTACATACATATACATATAAGTTATATATATATATATATATATATATATATATATATATATATATATATATACAATTTTACAGTTTATATATATATATATTCGGGTCGGGTCTCCGGGTCCTTAACAGATCCGGGTCTGGATTCATTTTTTGAGATTCGTCGGGTAAGACCCGATCCGCTAAAAATATACCCGGATCGGATCTGGATATACCTAGACCCGATCCAGACCCGATCCGTTTACACCCCTAGTCCCGACATAGCCTTTAGTGTTGGAGTCTGTGCACTATATCAGGCGTCCCCGAAAGAGTCACATTTACTTTCTCTAAAACGTATTATTAAATACGTGAGTGGGACTCTCTCATATGGTATTTGGTATTCCTTTGATACCGATGACCGTTTGTCCGCCTATTCGGATGCCGATTGGGCCGGGAATGTAGATTGTTGTAGAAACACTTCTGGTGGGTGTTTCTATTTTGGTTCTGCTCTTGTCTCCTGGCTGAGCAAGAAGAAAAACTTCATCTCTTTGTCCACCGCGGAGGCTGAGTACATCGCCACCGGGAGTTGTTACATCAGGATACGCGAGAACTTTATACGTAAGTTAGTTGAGGAGAAAGTCGTATCCCTGAGTTTCGTACCCACCTACCGTCAGTTAGCCGATATTTTCACGAAACCTTTAGATGCCCTTAGATTTGAGAGTCTTAGGAAGTCTTTGGGGATTTTCACAGTTGACTGAGGGGTTGGTCTATGTCTAGGATATAATGCTTTTTCATGTTCATATCATATGCTTCCTATTGCTAGTTTGTTTTATATGTATTATTGCTTTGTTGTACAACTATTTATTTATTTTTTGAAAAATCCAAAAAGATTTTCGTTTTTTTATAAAAATTTTAGAAAAGTCCAAAAAGATTTTTGTATTTTATTTGCACCTTTTATGGATGAGCATTTAAGATAGCCGAGTCACAACTTCATTCCATTTATCCATGTGACTGTTTGATAGAGATTTGAGACGCTACATCATTTTATCCATGTGCTTTACATTGATCTTTGAGATATGATTAGTGATATCTTTCTACATGTTTGACTCCTATCTCCTTTATTGCACACATGCACGGCTATATTTGATTATTGTACTTGTCTATCACATATTGGCTTGAGTGTTTCCATCTCAATTCTGTGTATACAACTAACAATATGCGATAAAACTTGACAAGATTGGAATGCATGTAAAAACCGTTTTGGTGAGACAGTGTGTTTATTTGAAAATGGGGAAGGGCTGCGAAAGGTTCATTTAGCATTTGATATTTTAAGCCACCGTTAAAAAGGACCTAAAAAATTGAGGAATTTTATTATCCGGGGTCCAAAGAGGTTAAAAGAGCCCGGAAAAAAATTAAAGGCAATAAAAAGCAATATATGCCAAATATGGGCCATTAGGTTTCATCATCAATTCTCCAAAGTTTGAGAATTTAGAACGCCTCTATTCAAAATATATATCTGAGGGAGTTTGGTTGGAGAGTATAAACGGGTTTGCACTTCCTTGAAAGTCCTGAAATAGCATAAAATAGTTTTGGACGTTATTGCTGTGGAAATCACTTTGAGCTTTGATTTGTTGATTTGATTGAGTCAATATCTCATATTACCACCTTTTTACACTAAAGGAAGATTTTGAGTTCATTCGTTAGGATTATCCGATATTCATCGTGCACATATGTCATGTTTGTATGCATTGATTTTCCTATCGAATTTGATCACAACCCTACATTTAGGCTATCATCGACTTGATTATTTTTGTGTTCTTTCATGGTGTGATTCTTTATTGTATATTATGTGTGAAAATTTTGAAAAATACAAAAATAGCAGTTTATTCCTGTGTGTCATTCTCCATGTGCATTCATTTATGCTTCTCATATCTGTCTATTTGGGGACATCATAAAAAGGGGGAGAAGAATTATGGGGGATAATTGTTTTGATGTTTGGTTGATTTATGAATGATCATGCTTAAGCTTAAATTGATCATCAATTTCTGCATATCATTATATTTCAAACTGTTGCTTGTCACGAGTATTTGCTTTATCTCATGTGTGTGGGTACAACATTGTTCGTTATTGAATTGCACACCCTGATTAGAAAAGCTTTGGGAGTTTTTAAAGAAGCTGAAGATTTGAAAGACATGTCATTTAGTATTCTCAGTTTGAGGGTTTAATGGGGATATTATCTTGTATGTCATTTGATTGCATAATTCGGATTTTTTATGTATGTACCGGAATAGACATAGGGGGAGACTTGTAAGGACATAATTTTATAAATGTTCGGGGTAGAATCTAGGAATTTTCTGTTTACTCCTAGATCACAATTTGTATGTATGGTACTGCTACATTCAGCACGTCAACACGATCAACCTCGACAGCCTTTATTCGAATTCAATACATCCGTATCTTCACGTGCATCATGCTCCATGCGACGTGCTGCTCAGCTCATTCCCACTACGCTTTATCGGTAAAATGTTTTATTGGAGCTTTAAATATTTGCATAAATATTTGGGAAATTTTTTGAAAATTATTTTTGAAGTCTGGATTAATTTTTTATCAAAAGAAGAATTTTTTCTAAGTGTAGAAACGAAGTGCCTTGAACGACGAGCTCGCTCAAACGACTTTGAATGTCGTTCGCGCGAGATAGGCATGTCGCGCGATCTCGTTCGAACGACTTCTGTCCTTCATTCGAGTGACATGGCTATCTCGTTCGAACGAGCCACCGCCTCAATTTTCGTATAAATATTCGTTCTCCTTCTACACGTTTTTCAAGTCTTTCTGCAATCTCAAAATTCTGCGAAAACTGTCCAGAATTAGACTTCATCTTTTTAAGGTTTTCTAAACCTTTTTGATTCACAAAACCATTCCCATATATGTGTGTGAATCTTTAAACCTTTAAGAGGATATTTTACTCATCTGGAGTAATTTATGATGAAGCCGTTCTCTTCTTCATTGCTGCCCTACTGGAAAGGGATAGTTCCGGTCGCCGACAACAGAACCGACACCCGAGGGTATTTCTGTGTTACATATTTTCATTTTAATCCGTGTAAGCTGTTCTCTTACAAAATTATAGTGAAAATAAAAAGTTTTTGCCCCTTTGGGGGATTTTTCCTCATTTGTGTGTGTTTGAATGTTCCTTCTTGATTTTATCATCATCAATCACACCTAGATGCATGTTTAGGACTTAATTGATAAAAACTGAGTTTAATTAAATAACTTCCTTATTTGAATGCAAGCGCACACTTCTAAAAAATTATGATTGGATGGTTCTGTTCCTATTGAAGAATCAATAAAGACTCGTTCTTGAACCATCTTAAGAAAACAAGGTTTAAGCCTTAAAAATTTGGGTTAAATCTTGATTTTAAATGGGGCTAGGGTTCGTAGATGAGAGGATGTAAAGGTGTGGGAGACTTCTGGTTTAAGAGTTGGTGAAAAAGTGATTAGAAAATCCTAACCAAGAGTTACTTTTATATATAAAAAGGTTAAGTATTTTTAATGGAACTAAAACTCTAAGAAAAACCAAACCAATCCAAACTACCGGCACTCTCTCGGCCGAATCGATTCGCCCTCCAGGACGAATCGATTCGAACCTGAGCAGGTCGACAGTTTGCGACAAAAATGAATATATATGTAAATAAAATCTGATTTTTCTCTCGATTTCAATTCCGATTAAAATCTTATTTTCCCTAAATAAAATCCAACCTTTTAAATTGCTAAAAATTATTAAATCCATTTTTTTATTTTTTCAAATTTCGAATTAAATTAAATTATCACTGGCTCAAAATTACGGGGTGTTATATACTTTTCTGCTAGCATAGGAATTTTGTCCTCGAAATTCGACAAAGCTTAAAAATAACATAAGGCTCACATATGCCTACTCGTAAAATACCACAATTAGACGACCATATACCCAATCCTTCACGTACCTATCCCACGGGCAAAATACAATATGTATCAACTATATATATACGTATAATTATGAAAATAATGGCGTACCATGCTCTCTCACGTATCACCACTTGATTCTATCTCCAAAAGACATCCCAAGCTTAAATCCTCAAATCAAATCACAATACTGCAGTGACACTAAATATACCCAAAGTTTATACAAACGATCTACCAAATAAATATCGACTCCAAAATCAACTCAAAGGATTATTTCATCAAGATTACTATTTCTAACCTCAATGTCTACAACATCCTTAAGACAAAACTCCCTATCTCTAAGAAACACAGCTAACATGTATTTTAGACTCAATACCTTAAGGAGTACGATTCAACAAAGAGGATCGAAGATTGGTAATGTGAAAGCTAAATGGACTTACGACTTACTAGACCTAAGACCATGCTCTAATACCATCTGTAACACTCCACGCATTCTGGCAAGCGAGATGGCCAACCGCTGTCGTCAAACTACGTCGGGAGTCACTAAATAAGCTATCATTCTCAACATGTGACAGATATATAAGACATTAAATTTTTTCCACATGATATAATTAACTTATCCAACAAATATAACCATTAATGCAATGTTAAATCCATCACCATGCTAATCTCCAAAATAAATCCAACTCCAAATATATATAACTCGTAATGAAATAATCTAACTATGAATATATGAAAGAAATTGTAAACAACTATGGAGTCGATTGGCCCACCAAATTCATAATGAAAGTCTCATAATAAATGCGAAGAAAAAGAAAAGTGAATCTAAACTATTAAAGCTTCTAAAATAAAACCCCAGCGCTATACCTGAAATGTTAGTCAACACAATGGGTCAGAGCTCACCGCATGAATACTAGCTAACCCAAACAATAACATTATACATGATAAACATCACAATAGAGTATTTGAATTTGAATGAGATATAAATATTAACATGCGAATAAAAATAACTATCACTATCTACCCACCTAACTAGCCTCCCCCTATTTAGATTCAATTATCATGTGACAGTATTCAACTAATTTTCATAATTTATTCTAATAAATTATCCTCATTTTAATTTATGTGACACTAGTATAACCATTTCGCCCTCTCCCAGGTCCTGCACATATTGCTGGCACACCCAAAGTTTTACACCACACACAATCCCCTCACTATAGCCAGTTCACCCAATTTCATTAGCCTTGCATATATTGGTGAGGTTCTACATACGACACATCATTATAGCTAGTTCGCCCTGCACATATTGGCGACGCTAATCCATTTTAATACCCACTTATTATCTAGGCATTAATTCTCAATTTCCCAATTTATCCTTACATTATATTAGCCCCATCATATTATAGAGCATACATTCTCAAAATCCCTAGTCCCATACCTACAGGCCTCCAAAACACAAGTACGTCTTATCCTATTATATAGGATGAGTCTCTACCATTAATTTCCTCCTAGTCTCCCGCCTAGACTATTAAATCAACCAAACGACACAAAAATTAGCCCTACTTCGGAACATCTCATCCGTAGAAATCTACATTAACTAGTCCCATGCCTAGAAAGTGTTAACCATTGTTAAGACATACTTACTAGTCACATACTTAACATGCACTCCTAAAATTTAGGTGAGAGCGTAACTACCGAAAAATTTCGTTGTTTTCGCGGTGTCAAATATAATTAAAACAATAAGTTGCATGAGGCATTATATAGAAAATTCTACCAATTTCTCCTAATTTCACCCGTTCAATCAATTTTCGTAATTAGATAACTTATTTTATACAACTAATATAATTTTCCCATCATACAAGTTTATAGTGTACGCAACAATAATTTCTCTTATTTTACACTTACATAATTTTATTAGATTTCACAAGTCACTTGCAATTAACAAATCTACTATGATTTTATACATGAAAATCTTCCTCCATATTAACAAAAATCCAACCTCTACCCTAAGCACACAAGGTTTACAAGTCTTAATTCATATTAATATTTTTCATAAAAACAGTCCCAACACAGATTTCACTTTTACTAATTAAGGTTTCTAGTTCATTTTAAGAAGACCATGCAAAAATGTTTAGGTGATATTTAAAATGCATAATACTAAAGAGAAAGAATAGAATTATCCATGCCTATAGAAAAGTCGGTTGAAAATTATGATTGGATGGTTGCGTTCCTCTCGAAAAATTAATAAAGACTCGTTCTTGAACGATTTTAAGAAAACACGATTTGAGCCTTAAAAACTCGGGTTAAATCTTGATTTTAAAAGGGGTTAGGGTTTGTAGACGAGAGGAGGTAAAGGTGTGGGAGACTTCTGGTTTAAGAGTTGGTAAAAAAATGATTAGAAACACCTAATCTCGAGTTACTTTTATATTGGAAAAGGATAAATGTTTTAATAGAACTAAAACTATAAGAAAAAATAAACCAAACTGCTTGCACTGTCTTGGCCGAATCGATTCAGACCTGAACACGTCGATAGATCGACCCAAAAATGAATATATGTAAATAAAACCCGATTTTTCCCGATTTCAATTCCGATTAAAATCCAATATTCCATAAATAAAATTAAATATTTTAAATTGCTAAAAATAATTAAATTCAAAAAAATTTATTTTTTCGAATTCCAAATTAAATTAAATTATTATCGGCTCAAAATTATGGGGTGGTACAAAAATGAACAAAAATATCTTAAGAATACTCAAAGATATGCTTGAAGAAAAATGCTAATAAAAAGTAATTTTCAACAAATGTTTTTCTCTATAAGAAACTTAAGCCTTAAAAAATATTCAACATATTTATAAAATGAATATAAGCCTCGTTTAGCTAACCCGTGAAAGTTTACGTGAACAACCCTCCATAAGGTAAACTAGGTTGTGACTTGTTACGAGGTTATAGACACTCAGTTACCAAGATTTGGATCAAAAAATGGTTATACACAAAATTTGAGGTGAAAAAGTGATAAATATTTTGTAATTAATTATCATAACATGCATGTTGTCAAATTTGTCACCCAACAAAGCTTTTCTTTCCTATAGTGAAGAGGACCTTCACCTTAATGTAGCTCCAACAAAAATGGTCATGAATTTGACCAAAGATTTCGCCAAAAAAATTGGTAACAAATGAAGCTTCCTTGTTGTAGTGAATAGTCCATTTACTTTAGTGAAACTATATTGAACAAGTAACTAAATACATAATATATATAATCTCAAGGTATATTTTTTTATGGAAAAGTATATAGCATATGTATATAGAAAATCTCAGACACACAAACAAGGTTAATACATTTTCTAATTTAAGCAAATTCAATTTTAGTTATGTTAAACAAATGTTAATCTAAGTTATCTAATTAATTTACATTTATCCTAAATTGACATTCTCATTGGTTATGTCATGAAGTAGCTTTCATATTGAAGATGAAAATTTTTAATCTTGAAATACTGTACACGAAGATTTGCGAATCATTATAGACTATGGCTCAAAGTGTGTTTTGGTCAACATAAAGAAGAAAGGTAAATAGCCGTAGGGAACATGAGTATACATATTAAGAGTGCGCACGATCTTAATGAGATAACTTATTTAATTAAATGCCACCAAACACAAATCTAAAGTTTATCAAATTTTAATCTTTGATTAAATTAGGTTTGCATGTGATGATCGTTCTAAACACAAAAAATAAACTACGCATGGAATCACAAATAAATATGAGGCAAAATCCTTTTTCAGGGCAAAACATTTATTTCTGCACTTTAAAAAGTTTTAAAAGACTACTTACAAAACTCTCTGAAGAAAAAGGCTCAGATCCAGAGCAGTCTACATGTGGTGGTCCACCCTTGCTATCCACCAATTTGTCTTTCTTTGGCCTTCCTTTCAGTAGTGATTCCTAAGGTCACAAGGTCAGCAGTAGAGATCTCTCTCCGCAAGTATAGATAAGATATAAAACTATTTAGGGTTTTAAAAAGATTCACAAGTATATTGCGGTGGCTATTTTGTGAATCAAAAGGGTGTTTTGAGTTAAAAAGATTGAGGAATTTTATAGCATATATGCAGTTTGCATTTTTTAAAAGTCTCTCTTAAAATCTTTTTGAAACATGTATTTATAGGTCGTACGCAAATTTGAATGCAGCAAAATTCGTTTGAACAAAAATAGAAGTCGTTTGAACGAGTAGAATGAAAATCGAGTTCGTTCGAACGAGACTCCAATCTCGTTGGAACAAGATTCTAATGAGCTTCAAACAAATTCAAATAGTTGACCTTAGCGGTGCAAACGGATCGGGTCTGGATCGGGTAAGGGTATATCCATATCTGATCCGAGTATTTTTTTTAACGGATCGGGTCTTACCCTATTACCCGTCGGGTCTCAGGAAATGGATCCAGACCCGGATCCATTAAGGGCCCGAGGACCAGACCCGAATACCTTTGACAACAAACTTTTGACAGTAAACTTACATATAGTTATATATATATTTAGTCTTACAAACTTTTAACAGCAAAAACAAACTTACTATATATATATATATATATATATATATAGTAAGTTTGTTTGTTTATATAGTAAGTTTATAGTAAGTTTGTTTATATATATATAGTTATAGTAAGAACTTACTACATATATATATATATATATTTATTTATTTATTATATTATATATATACACATTCGGGTCGGAACCTTATCGGATCGGAGTCATGTATATCCACACTCGACCCATTAACTAATCGGGTAATCGAATAATAAGGTCTATAAAATTTGCTCAGATCCGTTAATTCGGGTTGGATCTGGGTCGGGTTAGGGTCCAGAACCGGTCCATTGACAACCCTAGTTGACCCTTGTTGGATGTTCATTCGATGGAATGATCAAACAAGAGTTCAAACGATATCACCATTTCGTTCGAACGTGATCGACATCTCGTTTGAACGAGGTAAATAAAAAATTAATTTTTAATTTTGAAAAAAATTGTCTCAGTTTTTTAAAAACTTTTATAAAAAAATATCCCAAATATAAATGTAAATAAATTTAAACTCCTAAATAATTTATACCTTCAAAATGTGGATAAGTTTTAAACTTTGGAGATATTGAGATTTGGTTCATCGTGTTGGCACGTCTCGACTTGTAACATGATATGCCAAATGTGCCATCATGGCAAATAGAACAAATACTAAGTTTACGTTAAACTATTTTCCATCACACATATCCTCTTATACATTTTTATGTGCCTAAGTAATTTTTCTTGCACCTGACACTACACCAAAATACTAATTTTCTGACTGCCTTCTTGTAACTGTTAATGGGGGTGACAAACTTTATCACTACCATTAGGAGTCACAAAATTATTTGTAACTGTCATTAGGAGTCATAAAATTTTAGGGTAATGAAAAATTTGAGTCAATTGATTTTTCACTGCTAATGAGAGTTACAAATCTTACCATATAATTAATTTGTGACTGCTATAAGGAGTCACAAATTTGTAACTGCCACAAGGGGTCACAAATTTGTGACTAGGCTTAAGTTATGACTCTTACGAGCAATCACAAAATTATAACTGATATGAGCAGTTACAAATGGTATCCTGAGACTTAATTTGTGACTGCTATTGACAATCACAAATTTATAACTGCCAGTAGCAGTTACAAGTTTTAACATTAGACTTAGTTTGTGACGGTCGTGAGCGGTCACAAATTTGTGACTGCTCTGAGTGGTCATAAATTTATAATTATAATTCCATTTCCCTCTTCTCTCTCCTCTCTCCTCTTCAAGCTCCCCCTCTTTCCAACCTTTAGCATTTTTTGCATTTTTGGTTATCTCCTCAAGCTCCTTTCAACCTCTCTTCAAGCATTTTCGGTAAGCTCTCTTCATTTCCATCTATTACTCATTTGCGTTAAGCTTTCTTCATTTTTGGCATTTTCAGATTTGCCAACCTACATTAAGCTTTTTCTTCTACTCCTTTTCCATTAATTCTTGAGAAATAGGCAAACTAGATTAAGTCATAACATAATGGTAATCTTATTAAAACTAGTGGCTTTATTTTTAACACCACACCACGAACTTGATTAGAATGATAGCCATATGAAGTTCTATTTTTAGCAAATTTTGGGGAGACTTGGATTTGTAGATGTAATTATTTTGATTTATATATTTTGGTAAAACAAGTGGGCCATGTACAATATATATTGTCTTCTACTTGTGGTTAGAAATGCCCAAGAAAATTAACAAGGTTAGAGATGGTTATCATTTTGAGGATCTTTGGTAGTACAATATTTTATATTTACACCTCTTAAAAACTGAGTCATATCAAAACATATATTACTGTTGTCTTATTGGTTGGTCTAAGAAAATTAACAAGGTTAGAGCTTAATTCTGTGACACCCCGACTAATTAAATACCGGGTAGCTACTCCTTTATTAAATTAATTCAAAATGCCAAGTTGGCCCAGTTAATAGCATCACTGTCGAAAACATTTTAATGATTACTAACCACCTAGTATTTAAAAAGTAAGTGCCAAATTTTAATTTAAGTCAGATTAACATGCAACAAGTGTAATAAAGAATAATAACACCATTCACCATACTGAAGTAACAAGAATAACCATCACATAACGTAAAATAAAGTCTGGAGGAAAAACTCCTCACAACAATCCCACAACAGAAAAAAGTAAACCGAAAACTAAAACAGTACATGCCAAAGTTTGAAAACTGTAATGGAAATGTAACTCTAATAGAAATGGGCAACATGCCCTACAACTGATGGATAATGAATCTGGAATCCAAGCGATAGAAGCGTCTACAAGCAAATCCCCGTAGCTTCCACAAACAGCTACAGCTCGTCACCTGAATGAGTATCCTATGCATGGTGTCCTTGTGGCTGGGCACCTAAAATGGTTTTACAAAGAAAAATAGATTTGAAAAGCAAACGGGTCAGAGCCCGAATGTGGAGTTATATTTTAAAAACCTGCAAGTGCTTTAAAAACATTTAAAACATTAGATGCAAAGTACATGTTAGGACGTACACTCACATGATATCCTCACCTCTCGTCTAACTGTGCACTCCTAACGTAAGTACCCATCTACAACGACATAACCCACTAGCTAAGTGACATCATCTCTAGCTAGACTATCATAGGTCCTACCCATATTACTCGGTTCTATTAACATTATAACGCTCATAATTAAGTAGGGGTTTAACGTAAACTCAGATGCTCAATATGCAATATATATATCACTATCAGTTAACTCGTTATATTTTTCGAAACAATACCGTAATTATATTCACAACATTAACATGAAGGTTCCCATTAATTAAGTGTATATTATTCACATCATAAATATACAATATAAGCACCCCGAGAACTAAGCTGCGGTGCACACATACTCTGCTATCCATCCCGGTACATCACATACATAAGGATTACATATTCCGAATCTCTCAGGAATAGTTCACAGATAACAACATCACAGATAATGGAGGCGAACACAGTCACATCACATGGGTCACGCACATACCTACGCTCCCACGATCAGCGGACTTATTAATATCCCAATAAGTCTTTCTATGACCTATGTTCATCAAGGTAACCAGTCTAAATCCGGGCAACACAAGGATTAGAGGGCCCTAAGCGAACGCAAACCTCCCGTGATAGCAAGTATGGTAGGTATGTCATACACACAATTCATATACCAATACTAAGTAAACACACATCTTAGTAATCCCGTAGTTTAATCGTAGTGCATATCGCATTCTCGTACTAACTTATAATTATCGCAATTCATACTATTCCGGTTTATCATCATACGCACCATAATCTATTCTCACGTCGTAGTAGACACTCACGTCTCAACCCAAACCGTCCATTTAGTATAACTCTCGTATATAATTTCCTTCTCATAAATACCCAAAAGTCCCAATTCTATCACTACATCATCATCGGAATGTTATCTATAACCTCGAATGAGTTTACGGGACTCCAAAAATCAAAACAGTCCAAAAAGGCCCAAACTGTCAACTCGTTAGAAGTCTCGTTCGAACGAGATCCCTCTGTCAACTCGTTAGAAGTCTCGTTCGAACGAGACTGTTCGAACGAGATTCCAGTTCGTTCGAACGAACTGTACCTTCTAACGATATCTCGTTCGAACGAGATATCGAACGAAACTACCCCTCGTTATAAGCGACTGATCAACTCGTTAGAAGCTCGTTCGAACGAGCTCGTTCGAACGAGCTCGTTCGAACGACCTGGGTTGGTTTCTAACGAACGACCAGCTGCGAGCCCAGAATTTCCAAAATCGTTTTTCACCCAATTTCTACTTCTCAAATCTCCTCTAAACTTCGTCCCAACTATTTTTTAAGGTCTTTAATCAATCCTAAACATATATAGTCACATTCTAACATGTTTTTAAGGGATCAATCCATCCTAACATCAATCAAATTTACAAATCTCTACACTTTTTCCCAATTTTATCAAGAACACGAACCCTAACTTTATGAGTCATGAATTAATCCAATATAATTCCGTTTTAATTTCTTCCAATCACAAATAACATGAGAATACTCATCTACCTATCATTCTACATTCAATTCTCCTCAAGATTTCAAGTTCTAAGCTTCAAAATACATGGGTTTTCATCATCTTTCAAGAACAATTGATATTCTTCAATTTTTTAACATGGAAGGAACATTCTACGAATTTAAATATAATTAAAACACTTGCCTTGATTGTCTCTGAGTTTGGATGATGGTTTGATGAAGATTACTGCAGAATTTCTTCTCTTCTCCAAGCTTCTTCTCCAATGGTGGCTTAAGGTGGCTAGGGTTTTCTTTGGGAAAGTTGTAAACCTAATGATAACCTCCGTAGCTTAAAGGGTTAATATGTATTGGTTAGTGGGCTTAGTGGGTTAAATCCACATCAGATTAAAACTCTCAATTTTCGTCACTTTTAATTCCTCAAAATACAAAATTACCAAAATAACCTTTAAGTTGCCGGTATGGCCTAAAAATACCTCGAGACCCAAACTACACCCTGGCTAGTGTTTTCTGACTATCTCGACCCTTCCGGACGCGTTGGCGCACTCAAAACGACCATACGGATAATAGAAATAAAAAATCACTTTTATAATTAAAATATTATAACATGACGCGGCGGTCACACGCGTCTCCACAAAATTCTCAAATTGCCGTATATTAATCTCACGACAAATTTTATAATTCCAAATTCATATATAAAAACATGTATGCACATAATCAAATACCAACTCGCATCTCTTTGTATTTATAACCCGGATTAATTTCCAATTAAATACGCATTTAATTAATTAATCCCAAAAATAAATATAGCCAAAAGTACGGGGTATTACATATTTCCCCCCTAATAACTGAATTTCGTCCCGAAATTCGAAACTAGAAAGTACCTGCTAAAAATAACTCTGGATAGCGTTCGCGCATCTCATCCTCGCGCTCCCATGTGGACTCCTCGACATTGTGATGTCGCCACTGAACACGCACTAACGGAACTATCTTTGACTGCAGTTTCCTCTCGCTTCGGTCCAAAATAGCAATTGGCCCCTCCTCGTAGGAGCTATCCAGCTGGAGATCGATGTCCTCCACAGCAATGTGAGAATGAGCCAAATTATCTCTAAGGTATTTCCTCAGCGAGGAAATATGGAACACATCGTGAATCCGATGCAAATGCTCCGGTAGTCCAAGTCTATACGCAACCGGTCCGATCCGCTCAATAATGGGAAACGGCCCCACATACCTCGGTGCCAACTTCCACTTCTTCCCGAAATGCATAATCCCCTTCATTGGAGACACTCTGAGCAAAACCTGGTCCCCCACTTGGAACTCTCTGAAAAACCTCTTCGAATCAGCATAACTCTTCTGCCTGTCTTGAGCTACCCGAATGCGACTCCGAATCAACTCAATCCTTGCCGAAGTATCCTGAATCACTTCCGGCCCAAGCAGTTTTTTGTCCCCCACCTCTAACCAACATGCTGGGGAACGACAAGGCCTACCGTACAACGCCTCAAACGGAGCCATGCCAATCGTGAACTGATAGGAGTTGTTGTAAGCAAACTCCACCAGTGGAAGGTACTGCTCCCATCCACCCCCAAAGTCAATAATGCACATGCGTAGCATGTCCTCCAACATCTGATTCGTGCGCTCTGTCTTCCCATCAGTCTGCGGATGATAAGCCGTACTCAACCGCAATTCCGTGCCCATGGCCTCCTGGAAACTCTCCCAAAACCGCGAAACAAATATCTTGTCTCTGTCAGACACGATATTTAGGGGCACACCGTGAAGTCTCACAATCTCTGAAATGAAGAGCTGGGCATACTGTCCCGTAGTGTAGTCAGTCCTTACGGGTAAAAAGTGAGCGACCTTGGACAACCTGTCCATAATTACCCAAACGGAGTCGTGACCCCTCTGCGACGTAGGCAACCCCGTGATAAAGTCCATGCATATGCTCTCCTACATCCACACCGGGACCTCCAATGGCTGTAGCAATCCTGCCGGTCTCTGATGATCCACTTTTAAAAGCTGACAAGTGGCGCATTTCGAAACAAACTCAGCGATATCTCTCTTCATACCGCTCCACCAATACTGGCGTCTCATGTCTTGGTACATTTTGTCCCCTCCGGGATGTACCGTGAACCGTGAGCCGTGCGACTCTGCCATCACCTCGTGTCGCAATTCCTCCCCTTCCGGAACCACTAATCTCCCATTGAAGCGTAATCCCCCGTCTGAGCTAACGGTATAGGACTCGGCTCCCTCTACTAGTAATCGAACTATCTGCTCCTGACAAAACGAGTCATTAGCCTGTGCCCGTACTACCTTCGTGACAATCTGCGGTGTAACGGTCATCACAGACATGAAAGATCGGGCCACTGCATCCTGGTGTCCCAATTCCTTCCACTTAGCCTTCCACACCTCTGCCACCTCACCTGCTGGCCGACGGCTCAACGCGTCTGCTACCACGTTAGCCTTACCTGGGTGATACTGGATGTCGAACTGGTAGTCCTTCACAAACTCAATCCACCTACGCTGCCGCATATTCAACTCCTTCTGCATGAATAGGTACTGTAGGGACTTGTGGTCCGTGAACAGTTGGAACTTCTCTCCCAAAAGATAGTGCTTCCAGATCCGTAGGGCAAATACCACTGCCGCCATCTCCAAATCGTGCGTGGGGTAATTCTTCTCATGAGTCTTAAGCTTACGGGAAGCATAAGCTATGGCCTGTCTCTCCTGCTGCAATACACCTCCAAGCCCTTACAAAGACGCGTCGGTGTAAACCAAATACTCAAATCTCGGTCTCGGCAATGCTAACACAGGTGCTGAGGTCAATTTGTACTTCAATTCATCGAATGCCAACTGACAGGCGTCACTCCAGATGTATGGCACACCCTTAAGAGTCAGATGTGTCAAAGGACCTGCTATCTCTGAGAAGCCCCGAATAAACCTCCTGTAGTATCCTGCTAGACCCAAGAAACTATGAATTTCAGTCGGTGTTGTGGGCTGTCCCCACTCCCTCACCGCTGATACTTTCCTCGGATTAACAGATATTCCCCGGTCGGAAATGATATGTCCTAAAAACTGGACTTCCTTCAGCCAAAACCCGCACTTCTCATATTTTACATACAACTCGTTCTGACGAAGTGTCTGCAAAACCTGCCTCAAATGCTCGGCGTGCTCCTCCTCTATCTGAGAGTAAACCAGAATGTCATCAATGAAGACAATGACAAACTGATCTAGGAAATCCCTGAACACTCTGTTCATCAAGTCCATAAACACAGCTGGAGCGTTGGTCAAACCGAAAGGCATAACCCGAAACTCGTAGGAACCATATCTCGATAAGAACGCAGTCTTCGAGACATCTTCCTCCCTGATACGCAACTGATGGTATCCCGATCTCAAATCAATCTTCGAGAAGAAATAAGCTCCTCTCAACTGGTCGAATAAGTCATCGATTCGAGGCAACGGATACTTATTCCGTATCATGACCTTATTCAACTCTCGGTAGTCCACACACAATCTCAGTGAACCGTCCCTCTTCTTCACAAACAAAACTGGAGCGCCCCAAGGTGAGGTACTCCTGCGAATAAAGCCCTGACCTAACAGCTGCTCTATCTGATCCCGTAACTCCCTCATCTCAGCTGGAGCCATACGGTACGGTGCGCGTGCTATAGGTCTCGTACCCGATAGCAAATCTATAACAAAGTCTATCTCTCGACTGGGGGGTAAGCCTGGTATCTCCTGAAACACATCCGAATACTCCCTGACTACTGGGATAGAATCTAAAGGAATCACTACCTCCTTAGAGGTATCCTCCTCAATGTAATACAGATGAGCGGTCGATCCTCCCTCTGGGTGAGGCATCGCCACTACAAACATCTCTTGCCCCGGAATGGCAAAAACAATGCTCCCGCTGAAGCAATCAATCATGGACCTATAAGCTACGAGCCAATCCATACCTATAATCACATCATGAACATGCATATCTAATACCAACATGTCTGCAGGTAACACCAAACCACCAATCTCTACCCCCACTCCTCGGCATATAAAGAAAATAAGTGACCCACTCCCCAATGGTGAGTCGACACACGTCACTATGCTCTCTGCCGTAGCTAACAATCCTAAGGCTTTCGCGAAGTGTGTAGCTATAAAACAATGTGTAGCACCCGTATCAAATAACACCCGACCCATAGTGCCATGGATAGGAAACGTACCCTCAATTGTGGGCGGTGCCTGGGGAACTGTAGCCTGGTGGACGTTGTAGACATGTCCATACTGTAGCTGCCCCTGCTGAACTGGGACTGCTGGAATGGGTGGCAATGCTGCCATCTGTGGCGGTGCGGGGAGAGCGGCGGGAAACATAGGCCTCTGTGGCTCCTGGCGAGCACCCTGCTGCTGCTGCTGTGGGGCCCTGCCCCTATCAGGACAATGCTGTCGCTTATGGCCAGTCTTGCCACAAACAAAGCACTTCCCTGGGAAGTTCCCTCCTCTCTGTCCCTGCTGTCCCCGGCCCTGGTGGCCGTTACCGTTCCTCCCTTGGCCCTGCTGGCCCTGGTGAAACTGCTGCCCATTCTGCCCCTGTTGGCCCTGATGGCCCTGACAGAAACCTCCCTGTCCCTGTCTGTAGTTCCCTGACCGGAACCTCTTATTATCCCCCTGCTGGGAGCCCTGCTCATTCTGTCTCTGCCCCTGACCAGATTGTGCCCCGCTGGCACTATGTCCTCCAGTCCTGCCCTTATGGCTAGACTCCCCCGACCTCTTGCCCTCGGCCATATGAAAACGGTGGTCCTGGCAGTGTAACAATGCAGCGTTAACCACATCAGAATAGGTGGCCAACGATAGGTTCCCTAGCAGATGCTGACGGATCCTCCAAGTCAACCCGTCCGTGAACTTCTCAATCTTCTTCTTCTCTGTTGGTATCTCATCTGGAACGATATTCAACAGATTCGTGAACTCGGCCTCATACTCGGCCACAGTCTTACCTTCCTGCTTCAGACTCATCAATCTCCTCCTCATTTCCGTATGAACAGCAGACGGAAAGTACTTGCGGTCGAACCGCACCCAGAACTCCTGAATCGTGAGAGTATCCCTCTCCTCCATGGTGGTAATAGACTCCCACCACTGTAGCGTAAATCCAACTAGCTTGAAAGTAGCTAGCACCTACTTCTGGACGTCCGTGCACTCATGCATCCTCAAGTGCCTCTGCATATCCTTCCTCCACTGGCTCGAGACTACCACATCTGAGCTACCAGCAAACTCTGGCGGATGCGCTTTCTGAAAAGCGTCACTTACACGCTCCCAAGCAGACGGGAATGCATTAGCCTGAACTGGCGCATCAACAGGCGCCTGAGGTGGTGCCTGCTGAACAACGGCAATTGCGGCATTTACCGCTTGGGCTACTATAACTGCAACCTCAGCGGCGTTCATCATGCCCTGAACTGGAGCGGGCTGGGGTTCGGGCGTTGCATCCCTGGGAACTCGTCGTGCACGTCGTGGAGGCATCTGAAATAAGAACAAAGTTTATAAGTTCGCTGTTTATAAACTTAAGATAGCTGAAGAACGAAGCATACACAAAAAGAGTACAACAGTCCTAAAATATAGGGCTCTATATCAAAGAAACTTAGCGGAAACATAATAAACCATCAGATCCTAAAGGACACTAGAACCTGATGCTCTGATACCACCTGTGACACCCCGACTAATTAAATACCGGGTAACTACTCCTTTATTAAATTAATTCAAAATGCCAAGTTGGCCCAGTTAATAGCATCACTGTCGAAAACATTTTAATGATTACTAACCACCTAGTATTTAAAAAGTAAGTGCCAAATTTTAATTTAAGTCAGATTAACATGCAACAAGTGTAATAAAGAATAATAACACCATTCACCATACTGAAGTAACAAGAATAACCATCACATAACGTAAAATAAAGTCTGGAGGAAAAATTCCTCACAGCAATCCCACAACAGAAAAAAGTAAACCGAAAACTAAAACAGTACATGCCAAAGTTTGAAAACTGTAATGGAAATGTAACTCTAATAGAAATGGGCAACATGCCCTACAACTGATGGATAATGAATCTGGAATCCAAGCGATAGAAGCGTCTACAAGCAAATCCCTGTAGCTTCCACAAACAGCTACAGCTCGTCACCTGAATGAGTATCCTATGCATGGTGTCCTTGTGGCTGGGCACCTAAAATGGTTTTACAAAGAAAAATAGATTTGAAAAGCAAACGGGTCAGAGCCCGAATGTGGAGTTATATTTTAAAAACCTGCAAGTGCTTTAAAAACATTTAAAACATTAAATGCAAAGTACATGTTAGGACGTACACTCACATGATATCCTCACCTCTCGTCTAACTGTGCACTCCTAACGTAAGTACCCATCTACAACGACACAACCCAATAGCTAAGTGACATCATCTCTAGCTAGACTATCATAGGTCCTACCCATATTACTCGTTTCTATTAACATTATAACGCTCGTAATTAAGTAGGGGTTTAACGTAAACTCAGATGCTCAATATGCAATATATATATCACTATCAGTTAACTCGTTATATTTCTCGAAACAATACCGTAATTATATTCACAACATTAACATGAAGGTTCCCATTAATTAAGTGTATATTATTCACATCATAAATATACAATATAAGCACCCCGAGAACTAA
The DNA here is from genome assembly GCA_949130495.1 of Sambucus nigra. NCBI lineage: Eukaryota > Viridiplantae > Streptophyta > Magnoliopsida > Dipsacales > Adoxaceae > Sambucus > Sambucus nigra. The sequence continues at coordinate 118,536,277 of OX422212.1, read as the reverse complement.
GCTGCGGTGCACACATACTCTGCTATCCATCCCGGTACATCACGTACATAAGGATTACATATTCTGAATCTCTCAGGAATAGTTCACAGATAACAACATCACAGATAATGGAGGCGAACACAGTCACATCACATGGGTCACGCACATACCTACGCTCCCACGATCAGCGGACTTATTAATATCCCAATAAGTCTTTCTATGACCTATGTTCATCAAGTTAACCAGTCTAAATCCGGGCAACACAAGGATTAGAGGGCCCTAAGCGAACGCAAACCTCCCGTGATAGCAAGTATGGTAGGTATGTCATACACACAATTCATATACCAATACTAAGTAAACACACATCTTAGTAATCCCGTAGTTTAATCGTAGTACATATCGCATTCTCGTACTAACTTATAATTATCGCAATTCATACTATTCCGGTTTATCATCATACGCGCCATAATCTATTCTCACGTCGTAGTAGACACTCACGTCTCAACCCAAACCGTCCATTTAGTATAACTCTCGTATATAATTTCCTTCTCATAAATACCCAAAAGTCCCAATTCTATCACTACATCATCATCGGAATGTTATCTATAACCTCGAATGAGTTTACGGGACTCCAAAAATCAAAACAGTCCAAAAAGGCCCAAACTGTCAACTCGTTAGAAGTCTCGTTCGAACGAGATCCCTCTGTTAACTCGTTAGAAGTCTCGTTCGAACGAGACTGTTCGAACGAGATTCCAGTTCGTTCGAACGAACTGGACCTTCTAACGATATCTCGTTCAAACGAGATAACGAACGAAACTGCCCCTCGTTAGAAGCGACTGGTCAACTCGTTAGAAGCTCGTTCGAACGAGCTCGTTCGAACGACCTGGGTTGGTTTCTAACGAACGACCAGCTGCGAGCCCAGAATTTCCAAAATCGTTTTTCACCCAATTTCTACTTCTCAAATATCCTCTAAACTTCGTCCCAACTATGTTTTAAGGTCTCTAATCAATCCTAAACATATATAGTCACATTCTAACATGTTTTTAAGGGATCAATCCATCCTAACATCAATCAAATTTACAAATCTCTACACTTTTTCCCAATTTTATCAAGAACATGAACCCTAACTTTATGAGTCATGAATTAATCCAATATAATTCCATTTTAATTTCTTCCAATCACAAATAACATGAGAATACTCATCTACCTATCATTCTACATTCAATTCTCCTCAAGATTTCAAGTTCTAAGCTTCAAAATACATTGGTTTTCATCATCTTTCAAGAACAATTGATATTCTTCAATTTTCTAACATGGAAGGAACATTCTACGAATTTAAATATAATTAAAACACTTGCCTTGATTGTCTCTGAGTTTGGATGATGGTTTGATGAAGATTACTACAGAATTTCTTCTCTTCTCCAAGCTTCTTCTCCAATGGTGGCTTAAGGTGGCTAGGGTTTTCTTTGGGAAAATTGTAAACCTAATGATAACCTCCGTAGCTTAAAGGGTTAATATGGATTGGTTAGTGGGCTTAGTGGGTTAAATCCACATCAGATTAAAACTCTCAATTTTCGTCACTTTTAATTCCTCAAAATACAAAATTACCAAAATACCCTTTAAGTTGCCGGTATGGCCTAAAAATACCCCGAGACCCAAACTACACCCCCGGCTAGTGTTTTCTGACTATCTCGACCCTTACGGACGCGTTGGCGCACTCAAAACGACCATACGGATAATAGAAATAAAAAATCACTTTTATAATTAAAATAATATACCATGACGCGGCGGTCACACGCGTCTCCACAAAATTCTCAAATTGTCGTATATTAATCTCACGACAAATTTTATAATTCCAAATTCATATATAAAAACATGTATGCACATAATCAAATACCAACTCGCATCTCGTTAGTATTTATAACCCGGATTAATTTCCAATTAATACGCATTTAATTAATTAATCCCAAAAATAAATATAGCCAAAAGTACGGGGTATTACAAATTCTTTGTTAGTTGATTTAAAATACCTTATTGGGTTGTTCTCAGGTTCAAATTAGAGATGGATAATAAAACATTATCGACATGCCCACATGTTGTTTGATAAAATTCCCAGTGAGTTATCTCTATGCCTATATTTGGTATACCGCCACTTTTCATCTTAGTATCATTGGAAAATACTCAATCTATATGGTAATGTTAATAAGGTAGTGAGTTTTGATAATGAATTTGGTTTACAAAATACCTCTTTCTAGATCTCTAGATTCCAATGTTGGTGGATCAATTTCAATGGTTATATGTTAGCTGATCAATTTTAATGTTCTTTTTCTACAAATCCTTGATAATGTTTGTGGTTTAGTGAAGCATTGTGATAATGTAGGTTGGAATTTCACCTTGTCAGACTTCTTAGGAATTGTATAATTTGTTACCCTTAATTACTTGAAGGGTCAGGTTTATTGTAATTGTAAAATAGCTTCCCAATTAAAAGTATAATGTAGAATAAAATATACTCAAGGGTTAAGTTTTATCATTGCAAATATTTTTCTTATCACAGACTCATAAAGTTCTTGTGCAGGGCTATGTTGACAAGTATGTCAAAGCGTAATATGGAGATAAGTGTATGCTTTTAGCTGGAAGATGTAACACCCCGTATTTTTTTAGGATAAATAATTTAGATAATTTGGAGAATTAGAATTTAAACTAAATTGATGATTTGGAGAAACGATTTAAATTGGAGAATTTATTTAAATTGGAAAATTCAATTTATTTTGAGAATTGAGATTTATATTAATTCGGGTTATTTCTTTTAAGAATACATGTGTCGTAATTTGAGATTTTAGTTAAGTAACTCGAATGATGATTCTGAGTGTACAATTGAGTTCGAAAGGGTCGAGATAGTAAAAATAGAGTACCTGGGGGTAGTAATTGGATCTTGAGTTTTTTTTAAACATAATCGGACCCACACGGGAGTGATTGAGCCATTTTAATAAAGCCTACAAGCCTAAAAACGGGATTGGCATAATAAAATCAAAACGTGAGAGGGTGTGGCAGCCATAATTCATTTTAGAAAACCCTAGTTGTAGAGGAGAAAAGAGGGATCAATTGGGAGAGCTTTTGGGAGTCCATCCAAGAGGAGATTAATGTGTTCTTAGTCAAAATCTCCATCTACATCTACATCAAAGGATCAGACTCTACGAAATTTCTAGGCAAATAGTTAAACTTGCTTTCATTTAAATTGCGATATTGCGTTTCATATCATGGTGTGTGTAAACCATATTCATTTTGGAATGAGTCATTATAGCATAATTCGTTTTTGGAGGGTATCACATGTTAAATGCGAATTTTAGGAATTTAAGCATGTAAGGTGAGATTGATGTTTAATTAATGGGAGAATACAATCATATGATGTTAGAATATGATTTATAATCGAAAACCCAGTAGGAATTGTTGTTGAATTTGAATTAGTGAACCGAATTGAATTTGTGACTTAAGAAATTTTGAGAAAACTCCAATTCAGGAACCCTAGAAGTTTTAATGAGAATAAATGATGATTGATGATATATATTAGTGTTAGAACCTGTTTATAGATGTAATAAACATGGGGTATAAATTGGGTTGATGTTTCGGTTAAATCCATGGAGGATTGAGGGTTATAAATGGAGAAAAATGAGTTAGAGAAGAAGATGATTTGTAGTCCGTCGGAATGGTCCAATTTTTAGGCAGAAATGATCCGATTTACCTGTTTCTCAAGACATTAAACTTTTAGATATGTTCGTCACGGTCGCGTGGGCGCTGACCTTGTATTTTTTTTGATTTTTTTGAATTAGTAATGATTTTTCTACGAAAGAGTATCTGAAACCGAAATCCTTTGTGAGAAATAAAATCTGGATTTTTAGGGATGTCTGTAGATGAGTGAAGGACTTTGGAAAAATATAAAGGAACATTATTTTATCTTTGGATTAGATAGGGATGAATCCGGGATATGAATTTAGGAGTATTTATAATGAACGACACTAGATAATATATGTAAAAAATATACGAACATATTCGAATGAGAATTTTGGATGAGTTTAGCATACGGGCTGATATCTTAAGGGGGAATTTAATTGATAGAAATTAAATGGAACCTAATACTTAGAGTCTTATGGGATGAGTATTAAGGACTATTAAATTTAATAAGGGTGTTAAACTTATTAACTGAATTTGGTGAAATGAAATCTAAAAGGTTAAAATACGAGCCAATAAAGGGAGTCCGAGCATTTTGGGTGAGTGATACCACTTGAATTTTTTTTAATTGAGGTGCTAGTAATTAAATTAAGGGTCGGGGTTTTGACTCTGATATTTCTGAGGCTAGTGCTACAGGAGTTATGCACAAATTAGCTCGTTTAATTTATTATAGAGATATATAATAAATCTTCGAATAGTGGATTTAACGAGAGGTGTTAACCTTAATAGTGGATTTTTGTTTAACAAATTCTAAAGGGTGAAGATACAGACCATATGAGTGATTCAAAGTATTGTAGTTGGGTGACACTACTTTAATAAATTAATTAATGTGAAATTGATTAGATTAATCGGTGTAATTTGAAATGTAATGAATTCGGGGGATGAGAGAACCTATGACTTAGATCAATAAGATATGAGTGAATTACCTACTACAATATTTTAAAGGAAAATTGACACACTTCGAGTAATGAGGGATACTGGGAAATATACGATGAGACGTATAATTGAAATTAAATAATACGTAAGATCTTTGGGAGATATATATGCTATGTATGGAATATATGATATAGGTTGTGTGTATACCTATACTGATTTGTATTATTTATTATGTGTGTGACATACCAACCATACTTGCTATCAGGGGAGGTTGATTTTCGAAAAAGGGACATCTTATCTTTGTGTGCCATCGGGGGCATTTAGATTGGTACCTCAAGGACATAGGACTGTGAATAACTTATTTGTGAGTTGATAAGTCAGCTGATCATGGGAGTGTAGGTATGTGCGTGATCCATGGGTATGTGAACTATGTTCGTCCCCAATATGTGTGATTTGTATTGATACGGTTCCAGAGTGATTCGGAATCCGTAGTCCTTTATACAGTGCATGATGTACCGGGACTTGATAGCAGATTACGCATGCACCGCAGGTCCCAGACTAGGGGTGATGCATTGTATATGTATAATTAGTGTGATATTTATATATACTTGTGATTTATTCTACTACGTGCATTTGGTAGATGATGTACCAGGACATGATAGCATAGTATACACGTACCACAACTCATCTTAGGGGTGCCGAATTAATATATATGTAATAGTGTGATATATGTATACTTGTGATTTTATTCTACTGGGTGAGTTTAGTAGAAGAGAAAGATAGTGACATTAAAAATAACTATATTATGGGGAGAGATAAACATATACTGAGAAATTTATAATGGGCTAAAAGACATGGAAATTCGATAACGTATTGTATCAGCAATACGGGTAGGCATAACAAATTATTTTGTAGAAGGAGATTCGATATGGCTAGTTATGTGGCGATCGTTAAGTGTGCGGCGATCAATGTCTCAAGAGAGTGCTACACTAGCTTAAATATGAAAAGTATGCATGCATATTTAATTATTGTAATTTAACTGCTTGCTAAATATTTTCAAAACAATTTACTTGGGCTCCGACCCGTGTCCAAAATATTTTCCCAAACATTTTAGGTGTCCAGCCTCATGGACTCCTAGTTTGAGGATTCTATCCAGAGATGCGCAGCTTCAACTCATGTGGAAGTTGCAGGACCTTGTTTTAGATGCTTCGTTCATTTACTCCTAGTGTAGGAACTTTTCTTCAGTACTCATTGGGGCATGTCGCTCTCAGATTTTGTATTTAGTTTATTTATTGGACTTTATGTATCCAGGTTATTTCTTCAGGAACTATTGTATTTTATTGTTGAACCGATAGTTAATTCGGCTATCTTTATTTATGATTATTCATTTGTGTTGGATTCCATTATCAGTTGTGTGGATGGTTTAAATGGGCATTGATTTTTGCATGTTGTTAATTAATGTAAGATAAAATTTGGCACCGGTCTAATTAAATTACTAGGTGGTTAGTAACCTTAAAAAGTTTTCGACAGTGATGCTAAGAATGAGCCATATGAGACCAACGTGTTATTTTGATCACGGGCTCGCCACCCGGTATTTTAATAGGCGGGATGTCATAGATGGTATCAAAGCATCTGGTTCTAGAGTCCTTAGGATCTGTGCAGCTTATTACGTTTTAGAGTAGCGTTCTTTGATATAGAGCCTTATTATAGGATTATTGTATTCCTTAACGTATACAACTAACGTTCTCCTGCGATTTGAGGTGATTTATATACGAGTTCGTTTGGACTTCATAAACCGAATAATTTTGGGCTGAGCAACGAGGGACATTAAAAGGATGGCAGGAGGGGAGACTCAGCAGACGCCATGAAATATGTTGATAACGGTAATCGCGATAGAAGTCACTATAGTAATGGGAGGAGAAGATCCAAAGATAATTGTGTAGGGTGGAGTGCAATGGCACCCAGGATTAAATTTCGAGCACAAAATTTTAACTCATAGGAATGACGTTGAAGTAGTAGGAATCGATCAACACAACCATGGAGGGATACCATGAATAACAAGGAATTTGGGGGTGCGGTTTGACCGCAAATCCTCTCATAAACTGTTTAAATAAGAGAGGTAAAGGGGATTTCAAGACTTGTTTCAAAAGGGTCGTACAATAGTCGGTCATTAAGGAAAGTTGATGTGTTTAGCGAACTTCACACCAGACGAGGTGGATACGGAGAATCGAGAAGGTTTGTAAGTTAATGATAAATGCATGGATAGACTATACCAGCATGGATGGGGAAGTCCGAATAGAATGACTGATATCGTTGTTGTCATTATATGTAAAGAGTAGGAATATATATTTGGATATTATCTGCAGTGAGTTGGGGGACAGGAACGAGATGCCCAGTAGGGGAAAAATTTATATGGACTTATTGGTTCGGTTGGAATAAGGGTGTTATGTTCATGAACCATTTGAACCGCGAATGCTATTGACAATCAAAAGCATGATTTTTATCCCGAGGTGATTGGGATCTGTTTTGTATGACATGAGCGAGTCACAATAGTTTATTTGCACTAGATTCGCATGTGAAACGAGTTTAGTAGAGGTATCGTTAACATCACTATTGTGTGTGTTTATTCACCGTTGAGTTAACGAAATTCTCTCTTTAGTTCCCTCTGCGGTGGAGTGGGTGGGAACACTGAGAGGAGATATATTTTATGAGGTTAGCTCATTTTGAGAGGTGATATTCGAGGTATGGTTTATTCTGGGTACGCACTGTTAAGCGATGGTGGGCGGTTACAGCAAGACTATCGTATTCGTTGTTTCGGGGTATGATGTATATTTTTGTGATGTCACAGTTAAAAGAGGGTCGTGCTCACGACCATATTTTAAGAAGTAGACTTCAGATAGTACATAGGTCTAGTTATATTGGAGCCCGGTGCATCGGGATTTTTACTAATGTGATTAAGGGTATATCGAGTTTACCATTGAGTGGAGAGATTTAACTCATTCTTGTGTAAGTGTTGAGAACTTAGTGATAGTGAAAGTATAGGATAGTGTGACGCCTTGAGAGATATGGGCATAGATGATTTAATTTACGTATCGAGAGACAAAATTTGTGATATCTTGGTTATGTTCTTAGTTATGTTCTTGGGATGCACAGATTTTGATGACCGACAATGCTAGGGGATAGTGCATTGGGGAAAGTTATTTTGAACTTCGTTACGGGAGGTTACACACATGGATCGTAATAAACCTTGGGAATAGCGAGATGTTATTGGATGATAGTGTATAGATTTTAAATGTTAAGTTATTAAATGAGTAGAGGAAACACTTTAAGCTGGGAGCTAATACGATATATGGCGGGTGGAGCCAGGTAGTGCTACGAAGGATGCACAGAGAAAATTTTTGCACCACAAGTTAATGGGTGGGGAAGGGTAGAGAAGGATTTAATTTACAAATTGGGGTAATCGAGAATACCCATACATTATAGCCACGTCCAGAGTGCAGAGCTGAGCTTGAGATAAATATGTTACGTATGTAACGTTAGTCATAGTTATACTGAAATGTTTGGGCTATAGTATATAGTATGGTGAGAATTTGTGTTCGCTGTTCTGAGATATGATTTACTTGTACTAGTACTACCTAAAAGAGGGTCTAGTCTATATATTCATGTATATATGTTATCATGTGTTGTATAATAGACGTATGAGGAAGTGTTTGTATTATTACATTTGATCCCGGTAAGTAGGGATTTTTACTGATGAGATTCAGAGTGGATATGCTTAGTAACGAGCGAGGATATATAGCTTGTGATTGACTCACGCTAAAATACTAGTGATAGTAAGGGGCGCTAAATTGGACGATGTCTTTGGTAACATGAAATGGTCGAGTATACTTTTATGCCAGGAGATGGGATTTGTGGGTACGTGCTATGGACTGAGGGCCAAACGGATCTCATCAACAGACAATGCTAGGTAGTAGTGTATCGTGGGGGTTCCTTATTTGGATTTCGCTTTGAGAGACATCCCACGCATGAAATTTAGCGCAACGTTGGAAGTGGGGAGATGTTGGTCACTAGCACATAGTTTTGGTACCTTGGCTATTATGCATTCAGGTAGTTATAACTGTAAATTAAAAGTTGTATTACAACTTAAGACTAGTGATTGACTCACGCTAAGATACTAGTGATAGTAAGGGTCACTAAATTGTACGATGTCTTTGGTAACATGAAATGGTCGAGTATACTTTTATGCCAGGAGATGGGATTTGTGGGTACGCGTTAAATTGTGCTAAATTGATGATTTGGAGAAACTATTTAAATTGGAGAATTTATTTAAATTGAAAGATTCAATTTATTTCGAGAATTGAGATTTAAATTAACTCGGGTTATTTCTTTTAAGAATACATGTGTCGTAATTTGAGATTTTAATTACGTAACTCGAATGATGATTCTGAGTGTACGATTGAGTCCAGAAGGGTCGATATAGTCAAAATAGAGTACCCGGGGTTAGTAATTGGGTCTCGGGGTATTTTTAAACATAATCGGACCCACACGGAAGTGATTGAGCTATTTTAATAAAGCCCACAAGCCTAAAAAGGGGATTGGCATAATAAAATCAAAACGTGAGAGGGTATGGCAGCCATAATTCATTTTAGAAAAACCCTAGTTATAGAGGATAAAAGAAGGATCAAGTGGGAGAGATTTTGGGAGTCAAGCTAAGAGTAGATTGATGTGTTATTAGTCAAAATCTACATCTACATCAAAGGATCAGATCTATGAAATTTCTAGGTAAGTAGTTAAACTTGCTTTCATTTAAATTGTGGTATTGCGATTCATATCATGGTGGGTGTAAACCATATTCATTTTGGGATGAGTCATTATAGCACAATTCATTTTTGAAGGGTATCACATGTTAAATGCGGGTTTTGGGGATTTAAGCATTTAAGGTGAGCTTGATGTTTAATTAATGGTAGAGTACAATCACATGATTTATAATCGAAAACCCAGTAGGAATTATTATTGAATTTCAATTAGTGAATCGAATTGAATTTGTGATTTAAGAAATTTTGAGAAAAACCCAATTCAGGAACCCTAGAAGTTTTAATGAGAATAAATGATGATTGATGAAATATATTAGTGTTAGAACCTATTTATAGATGTAATAAACATGGGGTATAAATTGGGTTGATGTTTGGGTTAAATCCATGGAGGCTTGAGGGTTATAAATGGAGAAAAACGAGTTAGAGAAGAAGATGATTCGTAGTTCGTCGGAACGGTCCAATTTTGAGGCAAAACTGATCCGATTTACCTGTTTGTCAAAACATTAAACTTTTAGATCTGTTCGTCATGGTCGCGTGGGTGCTCACCTTGTATTTTTCTGATTATTTTTGAATTAGTAATGATTTTTGTACGAAAGAGTATCTGAAACTGAAATCCTTTGTGAGAAATAAAATCTGGATTTTTAGGGATGTCCGTAGATGAGTTAAGGACTTTGGAAAAATATAAAGGAACATTATTTTATCCTTGGATTAGATAGGGATGAATCCAGGGTATGGATTTAGGAGTATTTATAATGAACGACACTCGATAATATATGTCAAAAATATACGAACGTATTCGAATGAGAATTTTGGATGAGTTTAGCTTACGGGCTGGTATCTTAAGGTGGAATTTAATTGGTAGAAATTAAATGGAACCTAATACTTAGAGTCTTATGGGATGAGTATTAAGGACTATTAAATTTAATAAGGGTGTTAAACTTATTAACCGAATTTGGTGAAATGAATTCTAAAATGTTAAAATACGATCCAATAAAGGGAGTCCGAGCATTTTGGTTGAGTGATACCACGTGAAAAAAAAATTAACTGAGGTGATAGTAATTAAATTAAGGGTCGGGTGATATTTCTCAAGCTAGTGCTATAGGAGTTATGCACAGATTAACCGGTTTAATTTATTATAGAGATATATAATAAATATTCGAATAGTGGATTTAACAAGAGGTGTTAGCCTTAATAGTGGATTTTTGTTTAACAAATTCTAAAGGGTAAAAATACGGACCATATGAGTGGGTCAAATTATTGTAGTTGGGTGACACTACTTTAATAAATTAATTAATGTGAAATTGATTAGATTAATCGATGTAATTTGAAATGTAATGAATTCGGGGGATGAGCGAACCTATGACTTAGAATCAATAGGATATGAGTGAATTACCTACTGCATTATTTTAGAGGAAAATTGGCACACTTCGAATAGTGAGGGATACTAGGGAATATACGATAAGACGTATAATTGAAATTAAATAACACGTAAGATATTTGGGAGATATATATGCTATGTATGGAATATATGATATAGGTTGTATGTATACCTATATTGATTTCTATTATTTATTATGTGTATGACATACCTACCATACTTGCTATCACGGGAGGTTGATTTTTGAAAAAGGGCCATCTTATCTTTGTGTGCCTTCGGAGAGATTTAGATTGGTACCTTAAGGACATAGGACTGTTAATGACTTATTTGTGAGTTGATAAGTCAGCTGACCATGGGAGTGTAGGTATGTGTGTGACCCATGGGTATGTGAACTATGTTCATCTCCAATATGTGATTTGTATTGATACGATTCCAGAGTGATTTGAAACCCGTAGTCCTTTATACAATGCGTGATGTACCGGGACTTGATAGCTGAGTATGCATGCATCGCAGGTCCCAGCCTAGGGGTGATGTATTGTATATATATAATTAGTGTGATAAATATATATACTTGTGATTTATTCTACTACGTGTGTTTGGTAGATGATGTACCAAGACATGATAGCATAGTATACACGTACCACAGCTCAGCTTAGGGGTGCCGAATTAGTATATATGTACTAGTGTGATATATGTATACTTATGATTTTATTTTACTGGGTGAGTTTAGTAGAATAGAAAGATAGTGACATTAAAAATAACTATATTATTGGGAGAAATAAACATATACTGAGAAATTTATAATGGGCTAAAAGACATGGAAATTTGATAATGTCTTGTATCGGCAATACGGTAGGCATAACGAATTATTTTGTAGAAGGAGATTCGATATGGCTAGTTAGGTGGGGTAGCTTAACTAGGAAAGATAGAAGGCGAGGGTTAAGTGTGCACATTAGATGAGGGGTGAGCTATGTCTCAAGAGAGTGCGACACTAGCTTAAATATGAAAAGTGTGCATGCATATTTAATTATTGCAATTTAACTGCTTGCTAAATATTTTCAAAACAATTTACTTGGGCTCTGACCCGTGTCCAAAATCTTTTCCAAAACATTTTAGGTGTCCAGTCACAGGGATTCCTAGTTTGAGGATTCTATTCAGGGATGCGCAGCTGCAAGTCATGTGGATGTTGCAGGAACTTGTTATAGAGGCTTCGTTCATTTATTCCTTGTGTAGGAAGTTTTCTCTAGTACTCATTTGGGCATGTCGCCCTCAGATTTTGTATTTAGTTTATTTATTGGACTTTTTGTATCCAGGTTATTGCTTCAGGGACTATTGTATTTTATTGTTGAACCGATAGTTAATTCGGCTATCTTTATTTATGATTATTCATTTGTGTTGGATTCCCTTATCAGTTGTGTGGATGGTTTAAATGGGCATTGATTTCTGCATGTTGTTAATTAATGTAAGATAAAATTTGGCACCGGTCTAATTAAATTACTAGGTGGTTAGTAACCTTAAAAAGTTTTCGACAGTGATGCTAAGAATGAGCCATATGAGACCAACGTGTTATTTTGATCACGGGCTGACCACCCTGTATTTTAATAGGCGGGGTGTCACAGAAGATAGTTTGATCTTATAAAGTACTCTCTCTCTCTTTATCTCTTTGTGTGTGTGTGTGTGTGTGTGTGTGTGTATGTGTGTGTGTGCGCGCGCATGTGTGTGCATGTGTTATGAACATGGATTGATATCTCAAAGTCCATTCTAGCTTCAGGGCCTGCATAGAAATTTATGAATCATATTCATTTCCTTGAATTGGAACCACCATCGAGAAATCGTGCTTTGTCATCAAATATAGAAATGTCATTGAATTTTTTGGGGTAATAATTATCAAGTGTCCTTACGTTTAAGAAAATGCTTATAGGGTAGGAAATGCTTTATTGTATAAAGCCAGGTTTAGAGGCTAAAGAATATTGTTGTGCTCTTCATCTTTTTATCTAGGCTGTTGGGAATGCCAACACAATTATTGGCCTTGCTCTCACTAACAAGCATATAGCCAACCAAGCCACTAATACGCACTTGATTTTTGCCTGTTCATTCTTTTAATGCCATCAATAGTGGATCACACATAGGAAACAAGCTCGCTATGCAGGCATGTTGTCATTTATAAGTTTCTTTTTATTCCTCCAGGTGTCCTTAAGTTTGAGTTTTATATATAACTTTTCTTGATAGAATTTATGATTCTTCTCGTAGGAGCATGCTCTTTCAAATAGTATCTTTAATGTATATTGTAACTTATTTTATAGTAATTCGAATGAACATGTGAAGTACCCAAAACCATTAGAGAGTATTTGGGAGTTTGCACTTAGTACCACTATTATTGTGTATAATGACAGATAAAACCTGTTTGATTTTCACGGATATAGATTCAAACATTTTAAATAGGGGGAATATTATTGTTGTTATTATTATTATTATTATTGACTATTGATGTTATCTAAGAGTTTTGATAAAAAGTAGTGTACATTCATGAACGTAGGTCACCCACGGAACTTATAAGAAATAAAATACAGGCAAAAACCTTACAAAAGCGTAAACAACACAAAACATATTGTAGTATCCCTCCTCCCTATCAAGATTACTTTATAGCGTCTCTAATTCTTCGTCATAATAGGCAGCGTAGCTTTTGATACAAGAACTAACAGGAATTGGAGAATTTAGTAGTAATAACTAATAATGTCAGGGAACAAGATATATGCAAGCAGGGATGGCATCAGACCTCAAAGAGAACATGCCCTATAAAATACCAAGTCTCGTCGTGGAGCTTGTTATCAATCTTGGTTACCGATATACTACACACAGAGCAAAACTATTTGTTTTTTTTCCTTTTGGAGAAAATCAAGAACTGATTAGATGTTTTTCTCTCCCTATGATCTCTTTGATGCTCAATCTAGGTAGATAGAAGATAATGTAGTCACATAAAAATCAACAACAGACAGATCATGAATTGAACAAGTAGTATCACAGATTGTTGGCCAAAAGACTACCCGTGTCCAATTTATTGATTGGACCAGGTAACATCACTAAGTATCATGCCGCTGAGTTCTTTTTAACACTTTATCGGTGTGGGATTGGAAATAAATGATTTGTGTGTCTCTAAAAACTATGCCGTACTGGGTAAATGATAATTGATAAAATGGTATAAAAATATTGGATGCATATATAATCATTAGTGTCTCATTTTCTCTATTTTGATTCATTTATAATGGTATAAAAATTGTTGTATTTGATACTGATAGATTTTGTTTATTTATATGTATATGGATTCATTTACAAGGGTACAAAAATAGGAAAATTAGATGTATATATACTCATTTATGTTGCACACTTTTCAATGTTTAATTCATTTACAATGTTAGTAAAATAGGAAAATTAGATGAATAGATGCACATTGGGCCCATATGCTGATTTTTTATAGATATCTAATTGTAATCTTCTTATCCACTATTTTAGTGCATTGACAATGGTATAAAGTTTGGATTCATATACATTCATTTCAATTGTCCATCACCTTATTTTTCAATCAAATGACAATTGGTAAAATATTAGATGCATTTATAATCAATTGTATTTTCTATTTTCTCTATCCATTCATCTGCAATGGTATGAAATTATATGTATTTGATACCCACTAATATTGTCATTTGTTCCCTGTTTGGAATCATTTACAATGGTAGGAATAAAGGAAGGACACATAAAATTGTTGAAACTTACACCTTTTTGGAAAATCTTTAATGCATTTTATAATGGAAAAGACACTGATATATTTGGCAGATGTTCAAATGCTTAATAAAAATGTTCACTCTTTGTGAAGAAGTATGACCTAAAGATCATTTCCATTACTCAAAATTTTCACAAAAACATATAAAAGTTTGTATTTTGAGATACTTATATTGAGATGACCCCAATGGATGTGTCAAATATATTTGGTATCCCTGTAAATGGTGAAAACATTATAGTTCTAAAGGAGAAAAAGTCAACAACACCATTTGGTGAAAGGTATTTCAGGGATGCAAAAAAGATGGCAAAGACATTAGTGGTTAATGGATCAAAGGGAGGAATTTTAGGTGTAAGCAATGAAGATATTGTGAACACGGTACATTTAGTTGTGTTAATTTTTTTCGTATGTGTTTTATTTTCGAGCACGAGCTCATTGATCACTTGGTTTTAAAATAATTATATTGAGGATGTAATTTGTTTATTATCATATGAATTACATTTCTATTGTTTTATTTCTACATGCATATTGATTATATTCAACTATTTTGAAGTGCTGAGCAAAGTTTCTATTTGTTTGATTACACAAACCATTTGCGATTTGTATGATCCATAATGGATGCAATAATGAATTTCATTTTAGGATTCCATTTGCGTTTTAAATATATATTACCCTTTGTAGAGTTGTAAGCACATTTGGACTTTGTATCAATTAATTTTATAGCTGTATGCACATTTGGCCTTTGTATAGTTGTATGCACCAAATATATCTATAGTTTTATACTCAGTGGCACCAAATATGAGTTCAGGGGAATGATAGTATCTTGAACAAACGTATGAAACAATATCTCCAGTTTCTCTGCATTTTTCTTAGAAAACAACACCAAATGAGTCGGTTCCAATCACATGTTATGCTATATAACTAACGATCTGCTTCAATTGACCATTTTTATCACCAATAGTCATTCTTATCACATGTCCTGCATCAGTGCCCGCATCAGTAACTATACCTAGTTCATTATCTATATCATCATCGTTTTCCCCCTTGTCAAATTTCATCTCAAGCCTCTCCCTCCTAAGTCAGTAAACTGAATCAGATGGCTCATTAAATCCATTAAAAGATCTGTAACTTCATAATCCCCCATGTCCTAGGCTGGAAGACGCCATAAATGTGCCTGTTGAGTAAAACAGATGCTAAAATGTGATACCGTCCATATATGTTTTGGTAATTTGGCACTCCATCCCACACAAGGACATGTCTTCGTAATGTAATGAAAAAATTATCCATACATGATTACAAAATATTTAAATCTCGTGTTTATAGTTGTAGAAGAAATTATGAAACATCTCCATGTACATATTCTGCAACATAAATTTTTAACATTCTCCTTTCTTTTTGGTTTTGGCTTTATTCTCTTAACTTTTCATTCTTTGTGACAATTTTATTGATCGTAATTCTTTGTTGGTTGTGTATTAGCTCTCATACTAGCCCTTATTTTTATTATACTCACCCAGAATATCATATTAAATAGAGGCACACATCAGTACATGAAAACATTGTTCCCCTTTACAGGTAACTATAATATGGTCCTATTAGTGATTATTCTCATGTATTAAATCCTACATATCTTTCCCCATTTGGTCAAGTATTAAAGAATCTCTGACTTCCATTCATATTCATAGCAGATGGATTATTAGGAATGGAAAACCAGTTTCTCCTTTGAATGATGTTTGGTTTAACACAATTATTACATAGATCATGAACAATAACAGACTTTATAAAAGTGATTGAAATGATTTTTGGTTTAGTTCATGTGTAAGATATGATACAATAGTCTTATAGGCCCCTCTCTAATAAGTTACTGAATAAGTAAAAAAAAGTATAATCTTTAAATTCTTCCGTGCCTCATCAGTGGGAACTTAGTTACTGTTTGATTAGTCTAATAACAGCTAATGTGTTACACAGTAGAGTATGGACATAATAAAATGCAGATTCTGGGCAAAATAATCTTGATATTCCTATATATCATTCGTTGTTGATTTTGATTAATGCAGAGTCTAGACATAATAATCTTTAATACCAAGCCATTAGGCATTAGTATTATGCCCTTAAGTAGTGTTTGGTATAGGATCTTAACCCAGTCTGTGTAATGTTGGCGATGTCTATGTTTTTGTACGTCAGATATGGTTTTAGTTGGATGCATTGTTGGTAGATGTGGTATTCACTGGTTGGTGCTAGTTGAGTAAAAAAGTATCTTTTAAAACTCATTGTAGGTAATATCGCCAACTGTTTTAACCGTGGCACATCGTTTGAATTGGTGTTTGTGTAGGATGGCTAACGTGCCACATCGTTTGAGCATTGGTTGGAATACTTGCCTTGGTACTTGGTGTCGGATGATCCACGTGCAGCGTCTTTGGACATTCGCTAACCAAAATTTCATTGGTGAAGTTATTGCTGATCTAAAATATTTTCTTTGGATAAACATTGTTCGTTGAAAATTAGCTATCTGTTCAAATTATCAATTTGTTGAGTTTCATTGTGTTGCGTTGTTTTTTGTATGTTGAAAATTAGCTATCTGTTCAAATTAACTACATGCCACTGTAATATATCTGTTCCGTTGTTTTTTGTATGTTGAAATTTAGCTACTGTTTCAAAACTTCTCCACATCATTTTGCAAATGATAATTATTTTGTTTTTATATCTCAGTCCCGAAACAAATGGTAATAATTACATTTCATTATTTTCAGGTATACACATGGCATGCAGAGTATTCAAAGGCCTAAATCCAAGTGTTTATATTTCATGAAAAGCAACACAAGTACAAGTCATTGGATACCGATGCATCGCATATACAAAATATGAGTTCGTTGAACTTGCTCATTAGGCGTACTACAAGTACACGAGGGAGGATGTCACCGGATCAATACCTCCCACAATTTATATACCTAGACTTCACGAAGAATATCAACCGCGCGGTGACCCCTGGTCTAGGTTTAAGATGATTTGTTACATGTTCATGACATTTCATATCATCGAAGTGTTGTGACGCTATTTTTTTAGTTTTTTTTTTATTTCCTTTTTGTATTTGGCACCCGAGATGGCTTCGTTGGATGTTCAATTAAGTTTAATCAAGTTTTATGTGTACATGATATTTGGAATATTCGAATTATAAATGAAATGTTGTCGAGTTTTTTCACACTTTATATATGTCCGTATTATTTTTTTTACATTTGTTACATATTGATGGTATTTTATCTTAGCAGTGACATATAAAATATAATTATATTATCTAAAAGTATAATATTATTTTGAGAAAATATAGTGATATTTATAACTGCTAATATCAGTCATAAAATTGTCATTACCGTCAATTTTGTGACCGCTAACAACAGTCGCAAATATTTAATTTGTGCTGCTAATAGCAGTTATGAATATTTAATTTGTGAATGCCATTAGCAGTGACAAATATTTATTTTATGACGACTGTGAGCAGTCACAAAATCTTAATTTGTGACTCCTAACAGCAGTCACAAATGTTATATTCGTAATTGCTGACAACAATTACAAATTGGGAGTGGTCATGGCTGTTATAACCCTTGGGGGTTATACAAATTTGTGACTGCTGTTAGGAGTTATAATTTTCCTTTGTCACCCCTTAAATTATGACGGTAAATAGTAGTTACAAAGGTCATTTGTGACTGCTAACTGCACTCACAAATCTCCCATTTTGGTGTAGTGTGAATTTTGGTTCCAATTTTACCCATTCTTCCCAAGCGCTTTTTTATTTTATCCTATCAAGTTTTTTGCGTACATGATGTGTGAACAATTTTTAAGACATTATTACCCATGTACTTTCATTTAAAACTTAATTTCATATTTTACGCATATCCTTTCTTTTCTGTTAAAGTTATTTTTCTATAGTAAAATATTGGTTTTTGTAAGAAGTATTAAAAAATAAGAAAATATATTATTTCTTTAATGAAATTAACACTAGATAAATATTTTTATAGGTGAAAACCTTTTTAAACCAATCACATAGTTGTTAAAGTCATTTTTTTGGATGCCGTGTGCTTCAAAATCATGTGTATACTTTAAACGATTTTTGCTAACGAGATTAATTGGATATTTGAAGAACTTATATATTTATGTTTTTAATTAAAGTAGATTTTATTTAGGGTGGTGGACAAGATGCTTGATGTGTTGATTTGGGAGAGAGATTTATTTTAATTATATAAAATCTATTTATAGTTGAATGATAAATGAGTTGTTGTTTTAACGATTGTGGTTGTAACCGATAAATATTGAAATGGGTGAAAAATAAAGGTTATATATTATTTTTGTGAAATTTTTTTGTTTATGATTATAATTAATACGTGTTGGAATAGATTCAAAACATAATATATTTCAATTTTTATGTTCATTTCTAAATTATAACGAGTGACAAATTTGGTCGTGCTTAATACTATGCACAAAATATTAAAACCCACCATTTATTTTTAGGAGTCATCCAGAAAACTTTATTTAAGATGAATTTCGTCTTGTCTTAAAAAGATTCATAAATAATAATCTTTTGAGATGACTTCTTTACAATCCCTAATATGTATTTGGTACTTCTTGTAGTATCTCAGATAATGAAACTCCATTCAACTATTTCAAATACCGTCCTAAAAATACTATATAGGACGATTAGTCTATCTTTTCAGACGACTTATAGCCCTTCCTAATATTTTTTATAGTGATAAAAAAATTAGGGTCATCCATATCAATCTAAGGTTGAATAGAGGCCGATGTTTCCTTTTATCCTTCCTTTTATCATTGACATCCTCAAAGTCAAAGCTACTCACAGTTCTCAAGTCATTAGAGAAAAAGAATCACATACATAGATCTCATCACCTACAACATCTCCTTGTTTAAACCTCTAATATTAGAGAACCCCCTATCAACACTTCTTTCACATAATCATCTATATTCTCCGCAAAAAGCTTGTCATCATCCTCCCCATCAAATTCACTATCACTAAAGTAAACATAATCACGTTCCTTTTCACTTGAATTCGGTTTACTTGTTGCCTTTTTTTGCAAACTCTCACAAAAAAAGTCATCACTTAGAATTTAATCTAGATTGACGTTAAGTAGTTCATTTAGAGAATCAGATGAAATAAAATCATCTTTATCCCCTCATTGTCCCCCACTTCATCATCATCATGGTCACCTTTGGAATTGTTTGATTCCACTTTCACTTCGAATTACACCAATTGGGGGAAGGGAAACATTTACCAAAATGTTAAATTAATTGTGTTTTTTTCTTTAGTTGCAGTCTTATAAGTGATACATGTGTACTATCAGAGTCTATATCATACCAATTACAATGACTAGAATTATGGTACATTAAGAAACAAAGTTCAGTATGATCAAACTCTTTCATCATCTCTAGCCACTTTATTATTGACATAATATCAATAACACAAAAGTATCTTATTTTACCTTGGCACTTCAGAACCTTTATCTAGATGGGAAAAACTTAAAGCTTCCATAATGATGAAGAACTAAGGTGAACAAGAGTCATATTTTCTTACATGTTAAAAGGTCAAATTAGTAATACATTAATTACATGAAATTGATATAATCTAATAGAAAATTTGAGATTGGAGTACATATAGACTAGATGATTTGATGTATAGCTCAAACAAATACAAAACATGGTTTTAGATTAATGTGAAATTACAAAATAATGTTGATTTATAAAGTTTGAAGGTTATGCACAAGTTTCAAACTACATACAAGACTACAATCCTTCCATGCAACTTAAAATCTCCTTTATGTCATTGTAATAAGTTAGAAACATTGTTTCTTCTTTTCAAAAACCACACAAAACATGTTTAAACTTACTCACTGAAAATACATCATTATTGTACATAAAATATGAATAATAACAAACAACCAGAATCATCTACATTCAATTCTACACATTCTAAAAAATAATAAATGCTTATTGTAACTAAGCCTCCTATAACTTGGAGAATGAATAAACTTTACATCCTGAACCATCTTCTTCAAAAAGGAGATGTGGATGAAGGTTAAGTTTTTTTTATAAAGATTAAATGTAAATAGAGATAAAGTATGAAAGTGAAGTGAAAGTTGATCCGTTTTGATCAACTTAAACTTGTTCTCATTATTAGAGTTTTATTTAGCATTGAGGCTATTTTAGTATTTTCCCTTCTCCTATTATTATTAGGTGGTTGTAGTAGGTTATATATATTCTCTCTTCTTCCTTTTATTGTAAGACATTCTAGTGTATGGCAATATGAAACCCTAGCCCCTCTTTTTCTCTTTTTCCATTTGATTGTAGATCTTTGATATATTATCATGGTATCAGAGCGGGATCAAAGCTTAATCTCATATCAATTTTTTTCGAAGGTACTTTTTCTGTTCGCTCGACTGTTTTGAAGGTAATTATGGTCGTTTTCCTCCTGTTTGTTCGATTAATTGTTTAGTTCGTTCGATTTGGTTCCGTTTGGGTACTGTTTGATTGTTTATTTTCACAATGGCTGGTGAAAGAGATGATTCGCTGCAATCAATTAGTGTCAGATTAGATGGAAAAATTATACGTATTGGAGTTATGTTATAGAGAATTTTTTGAAAGGGAAGAAGCTTTGGGGTTACATTAATGACGATTTGAGTAAGCCTAACGATAAGACGAACGTTGAAAAATATGCAGAGTTGTTGGATATTTGGGAGGCAAACAACTCGAAAATCATCACTTGGATCAACAACTCCGTTGCACCTTCTATAGGTATGCAGTTGGCTAAGTATGATTATGCAAAGGATGTTTGGGATCATTTGGGCAGATTGTATACCCAATCTAATTTCGCAAAAAAGTACTAGTTGGAGTGCGATATTCGGGCTCTTGAGAAAAAAACTTTGAGTATTCAGGAGTTCTATTCTACTATAAAGGATCTATGGGATCAGTTGGCTCTCACAGAGTCGGCTGAATTGCGGGCCTTTGCACCATATGTTGCCAATAGGGAGGAACACCGTCTGGTTCAGTTTCTGATGGCATTGCGTGATGATTTTGAGGGTCTTCGTGGGTCGATTCTTCATCGTAGCCCACTTCCAACTGTTGATTTCGTTGTTCACGAGTTGTTAGCCGAGGAGATTCGTCTCAAGACTCAGTCAGGGAAGATAATTTCTTCGGACCCTAATCCATCTATTTTTGCAGTCTCCTCTCGGCCACTTTCCAGTAATCAGAACAAGCCTTATTCGAGAGTTGCAAGTGATGAATGTAGCTACTGTAAGGAGAAGGGGCATTGGAAGTCTCAGTGCCCTAAGTTGCGAGCACAACAACAACAACAATCAAATAGTCGACCACCTCAGCAGCAGTTTTTTGGTTGGAAATTCAATAACCAATCTCAGCAGCGTTCATATAGGCCTTCACATCCTAATACTGCAGCAGTTGTACCACCATCAGACTCATTTGCATCAGGTTCTTCATCATTAACTCCATCCATGTCTTCTCTTGCTGAGTAGTTTCAAAAGTTTCTTGCCACACAGCCTCACGCCATGTCCATCTCTTCACCAGGTAAGCCCTCAGGTATTTGGATTTTAGACTCCGGCGCTTCTAATCACATGTCACCAAATTTTTCCTCTTTTGGTTCTTTTTGTCCCACTTCTTCATTGCCCGTTATGACTGCTGATGGTACTCCCATGCCCTCAACGGGTGTTGGGACTCATGACTCACCCAACTTATCTCTCTCTAATGTTTACCACATTCCTAAGCTTACAATGAATCTTATCTCTGTTGGTCAACTATGTGATGCCGGTTACTCAGTTTCCTTCTCTTCTACCTTTTGTCATGTGCAGGATCCACAGTCTCAGAAGGTGATTGGGACAGGCCGTAGGCAGGGGGGATTGTACATCATGGAGAAACTTAATGTACCAATGGTTGCAGCTTCCAGTGTTGACTTGTCATCCTTTCATTTGAGTTCAGATTCGTGTAGCTTTTATTTATGGCACTCTCGTCTTGGTCATGTCTCAGGTTCACGATTAAAATATTTGGCTTCTACAGGAAAATTAGGAAATTTTCATTGCCATGATATCTCTGATTGTAGCGGTTGTAAACTTGCAAAATTTTCAGCTTTACCGTTTAATAGAAGTATTTCCTCTACTTTTGCACCCTTTGATCTTATTCATTCTGATTTGTGGGGACCTTCTCCTATTATTACAAGAGGAGGGTCTCGATATTATGTCTCCTTTATTGATGATTATACGCGTTACTGTTGGGTTTTTCTCATGAAACGACGTTCGGATTTTTTTGATATTTATAATAAATTTCGTGCCTTTTTCGAAACTCAACATTCTACTATTATAAAATGCTTTAGATGCGATTTGGGCGGGGAATATACTTCTCAAAATTTTGGTGAGTTGCTTGATTTAGATGGAACTATTCACCAATCATCTTGTACTGACACTCCTGAGCAAAATGGTGTTGCTGAAAGGAAACATCGGCACATTATTGAAACTGCTCGCTCTCTTTTATTATCCGCATATGTCCTTAGTGAGTTTTGGGGAGAGGTTTTCCTTACTACTGTTAATCTGATTAATAAGATTCCGACCTCTCATTGCTCAGTTTTGTCACCTTTTGAAAAGTTGTATGGGTGTGCCCCAGATTATTCTTCCTTAAAGGTGTTTGGTTGTACTTGTTTTGTTCTTCGATCTCGTGTGGAACATACCAAATTATCTCCAAAGTCAGCTATTTGTGTCTTTCTTGGTTATGGTGAGGGTCAAAAGGGATATCGTTGTTATGATCCAGTCACAAAAAAATTATATATCTCTCTCCATGTTGTGTTTCTTGAGCATATTCCTTTCTTTTCTATTCCTGATAGTCCTCATGAACTCACTAAATCTGATCTCTTTAATATTGATCCGTTCTCTGATAATGATGAGAGTGTGCCATCTGAAGTACCTTGCACCACCGATAGTGTGCCACCCCATGTTGCTTATGTTCCTATTATTTCTACTGATGCAGGTACTTTGCCATCCGATGTTTCCGATGCTCCCCCTTCTCGTGTGGCCACCCAAGCACCTGCTGAAACGGTGGAACCTCCTTCTCGCTATCCAAAACGTCCACGTAAGTCCACTTAGTCACCAGATTTTGTTTATTCTTGTTATTCTGATTCTTTTGCTCCATTTTTATCCTCTGTTCACTGCCTCTCTGAGCCTTCGTCTTATAAAGAGGCAGTTCTTGATCCTCTTTGGCAACAGGCTATGGCTGAGGAACTCTCTGCTTTGCATCAGACAAATACTTGGAGTTTGGTCCCCTTACCTGCTGGTAAGCGGGCAATTGGATCTCGTTGGGTATATAAAATCAAAACCAGGTCAGATGGGTCAATTGAGCGGTACAAAGCAATATTGGTTGCTCAGGGTTTTTCTCAGCAATATGGTATGGATTATGACAAAACCTTTGCTCCTATTGCGAAATTGACTAGTATTCGTACTCTTATTGCTGTTGCATCTGTTCGTCAGTGGCATATATCGCAAATGGATGTTAAAAATGCGTTCTTGAATGGTGATCTTCATGAAGAGGTTTATATTACTCCTCCTCCGGGTATTCCACATGGTTCTGGTGAAGTTCGTAGGCTTAAGAAAGCCTTATATGGTCTCAAACAGGCACCACAGGCTTGGTTTGAGAAGTTTACTGCCGTGATTACCTCTCTTGGGTTCATTCCAAGTGAGAATGATTCAGCTCTCTTTATCAGGTGCACCTCCGGTGGTCGTATTCTGGTCTCTTTGTATGGAATTACAACGTTGAAGTCTGAATTATCTCGTTGTTTTGAGATGAAGGATTTGGGGCCCCTACGTTACTTTTTGGGTATTGAGGTAGATCATTCTCCAAAGGGTTATCTTCTCTCACAATCTAAGTACATCGGGGACATTCTTGAGCGTGCTCGCCTCACTGGTACTAAGATTGTTGATACCCCTTTAGAGCTTAATGTTCATCTTTCCCCGTATGATGGTGTTCTTTTGCCTGATCCCACCTTATATCGCACTATTGTGGGCAACTTGGTTTATCTCACTATTACTCGTCCAGATATAGCTCATGCTGTCCATGTTGTTAGTCAGTTTGTTACTGCTCCTACTACAGTTCATTGGGCAGCTGTTCATCGTATATTGCGATACTTGAGAGGCACTCGATTTCAGAGTCTTTTACTCCCTTCATCTTCTTCTTTGGAGCTGCGTGCATACTCTGATGCTGTTTGGGCCAGTGATCCTGCAGATCGCAAATCAGTTACTGGATTTTGTGTGTTTCTGGGTGATTCTCTTATTTCTTGGAAGAGAAAAAAGCAAGTTATTATTTCTGTGTCTTCCACGGAAGCTGAGTACCGTGCTATGGCTTCTACCACTCGCGAAGTTGTTTGGCTACGTCGGTTACTTGCAGATATGGGTGTCTCTCTTTCTCAGCCCACTCCTATGTACTGTGATAATAAGAGTGCTATTCAGATTGCTCACAATTCAGTTTTTCATGAGAGGACTAAGCACATTGATATTGATTGTCATATTAATCATCATCATCTTACGCATGGCGCCATCAATTTTCCTTTTGTTTCTTCTTTCGCACAGATAGCTGATTTGTTTACGAACTCTCATCCAGTTCAACAATTTTGTTTTTTGGTTGGCAAACTCTCAATGCTTCTCGCTGCAACATCGTGAGTTTGAGGGGGGGGGGGGTATTAGAGTTTTATTTAGCATTGAGGGTATTATTATTAGGTGGTTGTAGTAGGTTATATATATTCTCTCTTCTTCCTTTTATTGTAAGACATTCTAGTGTATGGCAATATGAAACCCTAGCCCCTCTTTTTCTCTCTTTCCATTTGATTGTAGAACTTTGATATATTATCACTCATATCATAAACACATTGTAGTGTACCAACAACGCCATATGTGCGCAAGAGTAAAATTCTATGAAGTCTGTGAATGGAGCTTGATGGTTGATTTATATTGCACAATAAAAAAAAAATTTAGGGTTAACATGGCAAAATTATAATAATTGGTCGTATATGGCAAAATCCCCCAAAATTCAGGGTCAATTTTGCAATTTATCTTATTTGTTAATATTACTTAACAAAAAGTTATCTCATCCTATGTTTGATGTGGCATGAAATATAATTTTTAGTAAAATAATTTATCTCAAGTAACATATTGAGATAATTACTATCCTATGAACCCTTTAATCTAAGGCAATAAGAGACATGGTAAAACATAATAAAAAAAAAGTTTTTTTACATTGCTAATTCTCGATTTTAGACTTAAATATGATTTTAATTAAAAAGTAGACTTTGTCCAAAATCGTTAGAAAATCATCAACTTTAAGTTCTTGTTTGCGAGTTCTATTTTGGAGAGAAAAGAAACGAAAGGAAGGGAATGTGTGTTTCCTTTTCATCATTTGGGAGTTTTAGTAGGAAAGAAAGTGACATTCTCTCATTTGGGGTTTTAAAAGGAGAGAAAAGAATAGATTTTTTTAAAAATCTTTACCTTCCTTACTCTACAAAACTTTCTTTTCAAATCGGAAAAAAAAGGAGAGAAAGGAAATTTTTTAAATGAATTGTTCCTTCTTCCCCTTAAAAAAATTATTTTCCTCCCAAACTCCCAAACACAAGAAAGAAAGTTATTTCTTTTCTCTCACAAACTCCTTTATCTTCTTTTCTTTTATTTTCTCTCCTAATAAAATTTTTCTTTCGTTTCTTTTCTTTCCAAAACTCCCAAACGAGCCCTAACTGCCATGTATCATTTTCAATTGAATGAATTTAAAAAACCTAAGAAAAGCAAAAACTAATGAAAAAAAATGCATTTTAATATAAAAATTTCATAAAGCATGAAAATATAAAAAATCTGAAAACCTTTCATCTTCATAGCTGCCCCCATCCCTGACAAACTCCAGCACCCCAACCTCTAACCCCATTGTTGTCTGAGCCGCTGCCACCACACTCCCTACCCCTCCTGACATCGAGCACCACCCCATATTCATTTTCCCAAAACTTTATAGTCCCCCGAATTTGATAAAAACACCAGGATTGGAGTGAGGAGAGGCCTCGTCGAGCAGAGGCATTACTGGGATTGGAGTGAGCTGCTTGAGAGGAGCCTTAGGGATGGTATTCAGTGCCACAGTGAGTTTTGGGTCCTCGTACTCGAGTACGTATCATTATTGGGAATTTTTGTGTAAATATTTTTGTGAGGGAAAGCCCTCACACAGTTCTGAATCAAGAGGACCTGCTTCTGCCAAAGGGTAAACTATGAGCGAGTAAAAGAGGGTAGGTAATCTCAAGAGGGTACAAACAGGTTCCCTAGATGACCAAATCTATCAACCACCCCCTCAAATGTGAAGTTGTCAAAACCCTCAAGGTATAGCTCGAAAGGGGAGGTGCTCGAAGTTTAAATAGGAGTATGGACCCCCTGATCATAACCAAACCGCCTCCTCACTCTCTCAGAGTGGTAGAGCTCCACACCTTGACCCAAGTCATTCAGATAAGGCAATGTACAGGGGAGAAGCATAACGATCTTAGGAATGTAGG
Organism: Sambucus nigra; assembly: GCA_949130495.1. Taxonomy (NCBI): domain Eukaryota; kingdom Viridiplantae; phylum Streptophyta; class Magnoliopsida; order Dipsacales; family Adoxaceae; genus Sambucus; species Sambucus nigra. Next base: position 118,509,164 of record OX422212.1, on the reverse strand, counting down.
GGCAGGTAGGAATAGACTCAGCAACAACAGGGCAGTAAAAGGTGCCCCCGGTAGCAGAGAAGGAATGCTTAGAAAAAATACCTCCCATAGTCTTGTAGTAAGGCCTAAAGGAAAACTCATCGAAGTTCTATAAGATTTTATTAAAATTAATTTTGTGATTTTGTTGCTTGAATTATATCTTTGAAAGCAATTTAAGGGGGCTGGGTGTTACCGCATTGCTGTCTCATGTTGGTGGAGTAGTACGGGGTTGGTCACTGGGGTGGGGGGCAATAGAAAGATGGCGATGATTGTTTGCCAAATGAGGGGTTTGTGGGGATGGCGGTTGAGATGGCAGTGCGGTGTGTGTGTGTTTCTGCACTGTTGCTAATTTTTATATAAGAATGATCCCTAGTTTTGAATTTTTTTAATGTAGTCTTATTATATTATGTAAAAATGATCGTTGTTTTTTACGTTTTAGGGAGTAAAAGTGATACGAAAATATTATTTGTCCTATACGTAAAATGAAAAAAATTAAGGAGCACCAAATCTACCGAATTGTCACGGTCATTGACCTTGACAAGTTCAACTTGTCAAGGTCAATTAAAATTCTGTGGGTGACAACTTTTGTTGTCATGAACTTGTCACGGTCATGTCACGGTCCTTGACAAGTTTTGTCACGGTTAAGGACCGTGACAAACCCGTGACATTTAATAAAAACTTGTCATGGTCAATGACCGTGACACGTCCTTGACAAGTTTCCTTTGTCACGGACTTGTCACGGGCAATGATCGTGACAATTTTAGGCAGAATTGAAAAAAAATCTGCTGGGCACTATGGCCACTGCCACTGACAAGATGTATATTTGTACCTGTTATAGCAACGTTGTACCTGTTCAAACATCATATATCCAAATAAAATAGAGATAATGCAAATATACATTCAAAATAGAGACAATATGCATCACGATATAATCCAAATATAATTCAAATGTAACAACTTAAAAAAATTCAATTCAAATAATGTCACTAAATGTCTGGGGTAAGTTTAGCTCCGAGGAGGTGAGTAGGCCACACGATGTACGAATTGACACACCCACCAATATACATCGTGCCGTATTGTTCGAGCAATCATAATTGGGAGTTCTCCTTCCCGGGTATCACATGCGTGACGAGCATCTTGGACTATTTGTATTGAAGTGAACGTCCATGAACTGGCATACCCTGGAAGGTATTCGGGTTCCTTAACTCCCGTCCTATCCGCTATCCATTAAGTATGTCCAGTATAAACACGTTCGGCCAATTAAGTGTCGACATCGGTCGGTCGAAGGAGCCAAATAGGGGAGTGGATCATCAAAGTCCGCACGTGTCGGCGATAAAGCAACGAGGACCACATCCTCGTCATCCTACACCTCGTCCTCCTCCTCCACCACCTTCTCCTTCCCTTTCCCCTTACGGTTTCCTCCCAATGAACGCTTCATGAATGAGAACATATCTTAGACTGTCGCCTCCAAACGGGATAACTTCGCATCATGCGAATCCACTGTTCGAGTCAACCCGAGGACACCTCCTTATCCTTCCCCTTCTTCTTTCGAATAGCCACATAAGTATCGAGCCTATGTGGCCTACCTCCAGGGCCACTCCCTGTCCCCTGAAACAAAAAAAAGTAAAATTAGTATCGGCCCCGCAAAGTAAAATAATGGAGAATAATATATTTCTGTAGTTACAGAAAAATTAAATCTTACCATCATCCTATGCTCCACCTCGGCGTAAGACGTCCGTCCGGAGTAGTGCACGCCCGTCTTTTTTGCTCGATTTTCCCTCCTCGATTGGCGAGATGACAATTGTCGCTCACTGATCTCATTATCAATGAACTTTTGCCATTGTGTCAATGAGATCGGCTCCTTCGACGGGACGGATTCACGGATTCGGATAACGGACTCTCAGGTCTTCCTAAAGTACCGGGTCCGCATATTTTTCTTCCACGTCTTGTGTTGCTCCCTCAACTCCTCCAAGACGGAATCACGTAACTTTGGATCCAGGCTGAATTGTTCCTGTCCAACAAATACAATGTTAGTTGCGAATAAATATAAATATAAATATAAATATAAATATAAATATAAATATAAATGAAATTAAAATTAAAATTGAAATTTAAATTGAAATATTCATATAAATATAAATATAAATACATTACCTGTAGTGCCACCCAAATAGCTAACTTGAGCTCATTTGGCAACTCCTTTCAACTAGTGTACCCCGGGCCGATGATCGTCTTTACCATCTTGAGGGATCTCGCTAATAGCCCTGTCTTGTTCTCGATGGCCATCCCCAATTTTTCATATATGGGTAGCCTAGGGACCGAGGAGCCCTCATCGCCTCTGCTACCATCGAGCTCAGACGACATCATCATAATCAGCATCATCATCCTCGCTTTAATACCTAAAGGAGACATTTGCTGTAAAAAAATGTTGTTATTAGCACAAATCAAAATAAATTAGAAGAAGGAATGCAAATATGCACAATTACTACAAATCCAAATGAATTTTTACTGTTTAACACCTCAATTCTGAATTTCAAAACAACAACATCTAGCTCATAATATGTACAAGTGCTAAAAATCCGAAACATCCCCACCCCCACCCTTACTTCCCACACACATGCACACTACACAAGAGTGAAAATGATAAAGTGCAAATCAATTAAAAGCATTAAAAATGGATTGATAAAGTGCAAATTGTAAATTTATTACAAATTGAAAAATTGTTTCAAATTTGGGTTATCATAAAAAATGGATTGATATTTGGTAGGAGCAGCCAAGTCATCTACACTACTATTTAGATGCTTTGTAACGTGTAGGACAATTGACCACGGCTCGTTGTTGATATATTCGGAGTAAAACACTTGGTTAACCTTTTGAAATGCATAAACAAACGACTAATCGCTCACGTGGTCGTTGCTCTTCAACTTGGACAAGTCAACCATGATCAAATTGGTGACAGGATTAACTTTAAAAGCATTTTTATCCTCAACTCTTACCCAGTCACAGTAAAATACAACCTCTTTGAAGCTTATATAATCCAATTCAAATACATTTCGAATTACACCATAGTAAGTCATTTTAGCTTCAACGAGGTTTTTATCTTTTGCACTCGCTCGAAAGAAAGTAAGAGCCTTGTATGAAATGCCCGAGTTCTGTACATTTGTACTTTTCCATCACAGCTACCACAACTAATCACCTATTAAAGGTAAGAAGCGTATATTAATGGATTAGTATAAACAGAACTTAGATTTATAGTATGTTTCATTTAATTATGTCTTATTTATATTCGATTTTTAAATTTCAAATTCAAATTCAATTTATAATAAAAATTTCTATTTCCTCCATCTTGTAACGCCCCGTAATTTTTAGGATTTAATATTTAATTATTTTGGGAGTTATAAAAATATTTAAATTGGAGAAACATAAATTTATGATTTGGAGAATTTATTTAAGTGGTCCGAATTAATTATAATTGGCGACTTTTAAGTTTAATTATTAGAATTAAAGTGCGATTTAGGTCGAAATTTTTTATATCGGCTGGATAGCGATGGATTTGAACTATTGCAAATAGTGGGGGTAAGTTTTGGTGTTTGCGACACCAGGGTATGAATGATTTTTACTAGGTATCACCTGAGAGGGAGTCTAGCCTATATATATGTGCATATATGTTGTATTGTATGGTGCGATAGACACATAATGAGGTCTTGTGCTCTCATATTTATCCCGGTAAGTAGAGGTGGTTACTGAAGTGAATCAGGGTGGTTAGATTTAAATTCGAGCAGAGAGAGATAGCTTGGGGTTTATTTTGCACAAGAACTAGTGATAGTAAGGGCGCGTTATTTTATGTTATCTTTTGTAGCATAAGAGTAGGCGTGTATGCTTTCGTGTTAATAGACAAGTATTTGGGGGTATGTACTATGGAATGAGGGTCTAACAGATCTCAACGCCAGACAATGTTAGGTAGTAGTGTATCGGGGGGGGGGGGGGGGTTCCTTGTTTGGATTTCTCTTGCGAGACGTCCCATGCATGAAACTTAGAGCAACATTGGAAGAGAGGGAGACGTTCGGTCGATAGTACACGAGTTGGATACCCCGAGTGTTATTATTTATATATGTGATATGACTACATGTTGGAAGTTATATTACGGGTCACGGCTAGTATAGTCGAGTAACTTTCGTGCGGTAAAGCACGGGGATAGGGTGTATGGGCACCCGGATTAATTAAGGCAACTTTTGTGCGGTCAAGCACGGATAAGGGTGTATGGGTCCCTGGTTAATTAAAATGCATATTTGTGTAATTTATAGTTAGAAGCGGGAGAGATAGATATAGCGAGCTTAGAGGCACATGACTAGATGGTGATATTTGAAGCTTGGAGCACTAGGCTTATCTTAATTTCGAGGATGAAATTCCTTTGTAAGGGGGGGGAGTATGTAACACCCCGTAATTTTGAGGATTTAATATTTAATTATGTTGGGAGTTATAAAAATATTTAAATTGGAGAAACTTAAATTTATGATTTGGAGAATTTATTTAAGTGGTCCGAATTAATTATAATTGGCGACTTTTAAGTTTAATTGTTCGAATTAAAGTGTGTCGCATTTTGAGGTCAAAATTTGAGAGCGTTATAAAGTATTTCGAATTACAATTCTGAGTGCGCGGTTGAGTCCGGATGGGTCGAGATAGTCCGAAAAGAGTTCCCGGGGGTAGTAATTGGGTCTTGGGGTATTTTTGAGCATAGCCGGGCCCACACGGGGTGATTTGGGCCATTTTAATTAGGCCCGTGTGACCTAAAACGGGATTAAGGGTTTTAATCCTAATTGGGGGAAGTGTGAACGGCAGTTAGTACATCTCTAAACCTAGGGTTTGAGAGAGACATAGAAAAGACAAATCAAGAAGCCAATTGGGGGTCTTTTGGAGTCAAATTAAGGGACGAATTAGGGTGTTCTTCATCAACACCTTCACTGCACCAACGGATCAGACTCTACGAATCATTCCAGGCAAGTGGTCAACTGTTTTGATTCTTAAAATAAGTGATAACCAATTCATATTATAGTATGTGTATATGAAAATTCATTTTGGGTGTGTAACCATAATTAAAATTGGATTTTCTGAATTTAGAGTAATGGACGGATTTAATTACTCAATGGAGGTTAAGTTATGATTTGGGACTCTTAAGATTGAATTATAGAGTGGATTACAATATGTATTAGTGATTAAATGGACTGAAAATGGTTAGGTCAAATTTGGTAGAACGAGACCCGAATGAAAAACCCAAATCAGATATACTAAAGGTTATGTATAAATTTGATGATGGATTAAGGTCTCTAGGATGTTTAGGACCTTTTCTTGTGTAGAGAATATGTTGGTTGTGATTTGGTTAAAGGTTTGGGGAAGAAAAAAAAGCTTAAGGGTTCATCAATGGTTGAAACAACAAGCCGGAGAAGACGAATCCCTGTTCGATCGATCGATCGACCTAGGGGATCGATCGATCGAAGGTCCCAGAATTTTGGCAATTCCGCCTGTTTATATATGTAAGGGAAATTAATTTAGAATTTAATCCCCTACTTTTATTTAGTGATAAATGCATATGTGACACATATTCCTTAACAATTATAAGGGGGTATAATTGGGTTTAGGAGGGTGAAAATTGTATGTCACGGGAGGATTCAATTTCGAAAATTTATTTGTGAGTATTGATTTTGGACCGAGGGAAAATATTCGGATATTGTAGTTGAGTGGCACTACATTATTAAAGGAATTGAGGTGTAATTAATTAGTTATGGTGCGAAATATAGAATTGGGTATTAACGATGGGGCGGGCCAAGTGAGCGAGTCCGGGTATAATGGTTGGGCGACACCAAGTGTTAAATTAATTAATGTGTAAATTAATTAAATTAGAGTGGGACCATAGATTCGGATTGGTAATTAATTAATGTGTAAATTAATTTAAATTAGAGTCGGACCATAGACTCGGATTGGTAATTAATTAGTGTGTAAATTAATTTAAGTAGAGTCGGACTATAGACTCAAATTAGTATTAATTAATTAAGGTGTAAATTAATTAAATTAGAGTCGAATCAGAGACTCGAGTAAATATTATATAAATCAATGTGCAAAGTACTTATATAAGAGTCGGGCCATGGACTCGGGAAAATATTATATTAATTGACGTGTGAATTAATAAGTGAGAAAATTAATTAAGTTGAGTCGGACCACCGAATCAGGAAATTACAGGCTAGTGTTACGGGATTTTGAGTACACGGTAAAGCCGGGGTTTATATTATATATATTTACGGTGTAGTGATAGTATATATATATATATATATATATATATATATATATATATATATATATAGATGTATCTATTGTGTGTGCTATTAAATATTAGTGACTAGATATTTATTTAATTTATATACTCTAGTGCTATCATGGGAGGTTGCGCGATGTGGGTGAATCCCCTAGCTTGAGGAGTAGGGTGAGTGTATCCCCAGGTCATAGCGTCCGGTATATGGGTGAGGGATTTATCTCACTTTCAGGAAAGGAATATGAACACCTCCACCACGTTTATATTTTGTGCCAGGTTGGTGACCGATTCCAATTTGGGGAACTACGTTATGTGAGCACACCTAGTGAGATAGCATTTTAGAGGGAATCATTCGGTGAGGGTATACTCGGATGGATGGATGTGTATATATATGTGTGTTGATGTTGTGATAAAGGTATGTATATAATGGTAGTAAATATTATATGCGGATAATAATACAGTATGTGATGGAATTATTTTATATAACTTGTGTCACAGTTATATGTTATTATTTAAAGAAAATTAATTAAGTTAATTAGTGAGATAACTTATAACTCATGGATAATAATACTTGGTTTAGAGTGGAAAGGCAAGGGAGGATTACAAAGACTAGTTGGACGGGGTAGTACAACTAGGTGGGGTTAAGGAAATCGTTAGGTGTGCACTTTAGTGGAGGGGTGAGAATGTTCCCAAGAGAGTGAGACACTAACTTAAATATGGAGGGCACCCATATATTTTAAATTACTGCAGTTAATTCACTTGCTAAATATTTTCAAAATGTTTTGGGTTCCAACCCTTACTATAAAACTATTTTCAAAACCTTTTAGGTGTCCAGCCACAGGGATGCCAGGATTGATATTCTATTCCAGGAACATGGAGCTGCGGCATATGTGAATGCTAATAGGATCTTAGATTAGACGCATCGTTCTTTCATTCCTAGAGTAGGAGTCATTTATCAGTTCAGTTTTCAGATTTTTATTCAGGTGTTGAATATTTGTATTGGACTATTTATTTTGGTGGCCAATGATTTATTCGGCATGTTGTTTTATTATTTGTTTAGTTCATTTAATTCACTTGTGTGAATGGATTATATTTATTTCCTCATGTACTATTTGGTTTAATTAACAAGATAAAATTTGGCACCAGCTTTTTGGAATACTAGGTGGTTAGTAAGTTTTAAAAAGGTTTTCGACAATGATGCTAAGGATGAACCAACTTGGATTCCTGTTTTTATTTTGTATAAGACTGATCACCCGGTATTTTATTAGGTGGGGTGTCACACATATCCTCTAAAGGGTGAGTGGTCCTATCCCATTCGAGACCACATTTTTCTGTAATATACTTAACAACTCATGCACATTATTACGATTTGACAAAAAATCAGCAGCATATCCCCGTAGTTCTCCAAGTACATGACGTAGATTGGCAAGTGTGAGTGTTATTTCAATTGATCAATTGAAATAACAGTCACACTTGTCAATATGGTATATACCCAAAGAACATTAGGATACGACTGTAGAACTTCCTCCAAAAGTAACTACTTTAAGCCACTAAGAATAATATTATACATAAATTATGCAGTCCCAAACTGTTCAAACGGGACAATTCGAGAGATCTTATTATAGGGGTAATGATTCTCGAACGGGTCTAAGGGCTATTGAATGCATACGTATAAGAACTAGAAGGCTAGTATCTGTGTGCACTATATGTAATTTCAAGTATGTTTCAATTTATTATTATACTATATATATATTGTTTGTTATACAAAGTAATTTTCAAAAAAAGTTGAAAAATCCCACCCCCATATGGGCAATAATCCAGTGGTCATGCCACTTTTAAAATTAACCAACCCAACATCGATCCACTATAATCCAACCACAATGGCAAGAACAAATGTGTATCCCTTACTCCTTCTAATTCATCTACTCAATTAATTATTTTCATCAATTAAACTAACAATTATTAATTTACTAATTTACAATCAGAGGCAATCCTACTTGCATATGAAAGGGGCACTAATTATTAATTTACAAAAAAAATTAACAACCAATGAATATTAAATCAATCAATTCTTTTACAAGGGGCACTACAATATGAGGGGCAATATATAATAAACCAATAAAAATTTAATTAAAAAAAATACACACACGCACATATACACACAGGCCCACACCCCCTACCCCCTCCCCCTCCCCCCGCCCCCTTCCCTCCCCCCTCCCCCCGCTGCCGCTGCCCACCACACGCACACGCACGCACACACACACACACACACACACGCACATACCCCCCCACCTTCCCCCCCACATGCATATATACACCATACACACACACACACGCACATATACATACATGGAGGAGAAATAGAGAGAGAAAACATACCCAAGTTGTAGAGAGAGAGTGTGAGCAGTCGCTAGAGAGAGAGAGAAATGAAGGGAATAGAATCGGTGGAAAAAAAGGAAGAGGGAGGGTTTTTTACTGACAGAATTGTCACGGACATGTCACGATCATTGACTGTGTCAACTTTATAGGATTTTCATGGTCAATGACCGTGACAAGTCCGTGACAACTGTATTTGTCACGGACTTGTCACGTCATTGACCGTGATAAGCATTTGTCACGAGCTTGTCACGGTAAATGATCGTGATAAAAAATGCGTGTTTTTTTTTTTCACGGTCAATGACCGTGACAAGGCTAGCCACTTAAAGGGTGTCAATTTGACCATTTTGGTGTAGTGGAGTCTTACATGCATAAAGCCCCATTTTAAATTATGAACTTCATAAATTGACTTAAGCACATAAAATAGTTACAACAGTTATACACATAGTTGAGCCATAAATTTTATCTTGGTGGGGCAATTGAGCTTTTTTATTTTTTGGATAATTTTTAAAAACACCACAAATACTCAATCAAATAATTATTCAAATATTCATTAACTACGCCTAAAACTTTAATGTTTCAATATTTTTTTAACCCAAAAAAATTATGAGCTGTAATGTTTCAACCAAAATTTAATTATTTACAAGGGCGCCTGATTTTTATTTAGTTTTGCAAAAAAAACCAGACATTAAGGTTTCGACTTAATTAATGTATATTTGAGTAATAATTTGATTGAGTGTTTTGAAAATTTTAAAAATAATCCAAAAAAATCATTGGCGCTCCCGTGGCATTTTTAAAGATAATCTTAAAAAAATTTACGAGCCTCCTGGTCCTAAACTCCTAGTATTATCCATGTGCCCCACCAAGATAAAATTCTTGACTTCGATGGTATGTACAACTAATGTCATTATTCATGATACTAGTGTCAATATACTTTATTTTTTAAAAAATTAATAATTTCAAAGGTCGAAAAAATTATTAACTTTTTTCAAGTTAATGACCGGAAACAGTTAATAATTAAAAAAATATATATTAGTAGCTTTTTTTCCAAGTCAAGGTAAAAAAATTGATAATTTCAAAAAAAATATTATTAACTTTTTCCAATTAGTTATTTTTTCTTTATAATTTGTTTGATAAGTTTGAATAACTAGATAGAGAAAGAGATATTGTGAAGGTTAAAAGGTTTGGCTGAGGTCGTTGTACATATATATATATAAAGAAACATTAAAAAACAAGTCATGTTGGAAAAAAGAATCAATTTTGAGAAAATATTAATAACTCTTTTTTTCATTTATTCCCCCCTTTATAATCTACTTAGCAGGATTGAATAATTATAGAGAGAAAGATATACTGTGGGGATTAACCAGATTTGAATTATCTCTGTTTTTTCTCCAACTGTATGGCCATATAAACTTTTAAGTATTTAACCATTGATTTTAAAACCACTTGGACAATGCGGTCAGAAAGCGGTCCGGACATGCAATTCAAATAGAATAAATCGAGCTTGTGAGATACATGCGAGGTTCATAATCTTATTTTTTCATCACCGTTAATCATAAATTAACACTATAAATCATGGGTTGTAGGCCTTGAACCTTTGATAACTTGGGTTTACTGTAGCATTAAAGTTCATAGATGGATATGAGAGGAGAAAATCTGTGAATTTTCTCAAAATTGTTAGCTCAAACATGGAAGTGAATGTAATATTCCTCTCAAATTCTTCTATTTCCCTCTTTTCTAGTCTACAAAATAAGAGAAAAATGTCTCATTTTTTTTCTTCTCGTTCAATCAAGAGGAACCTAATTAAGTTTGTTTGCCATGCTTATCTTCCATTTTCCTAACCAAGTAATAATAAGAAATTTCTATTAACATTTTCATCACCACCACACACATGCATAGAAATGCAAAGGAATTAAAAGTGTGTTTGGGAACCCCATTTCATGCCATGGAATTGGAATTGAAAGATTTCCAGCTAAAAAATTTCAAAAATTGGACTAAATTTTTTCAATTCTAATTCCAATTCCATGGCATGGAATTAGGGTTCCCAAACACATCCTAAACACTATTGTTATAAGAATTATAGTTATATAACAACAATTTTAGCCTTCTGACAATTTCATAATATAAGTTATGGTTGGAAATAATTAATTAATTAGGTAATTTTGGAATTAATTAGTATCCCACTTATTATGGTCCTTAATAGGTCAAAAATTAATTTGAATTAGTGGAGGTTGGGCAGTCAAATGTTAGTGGGCTGGTGCGTAGTTTTCCATTTATTTTTGACCCACTTTGATGGGAATAGGGGTTATGGGACAAGGGAAGTCTCAACCCTCCTTCACCTTCATAATTAGTAGGATACCTCCATCATTAGAACACTTGACACGCAATTATATTATGCAGAAGGAAAAAATCCAAAATTTCATAAAATCAGATTTTTCCTTCATAATTCTGTAGCATTTAGGAGAAATTCGGGAGCATTAAAGAAAGGAGAAACTGTGATACTTCGCCTATTTGAATAAAGCGTGATCAGTCCTCTACTAAAATAAAACAGGAATATTACCTGGTTCATTTTTAGTATCACTGTAAAAAATATTTTAATTACTAACTACTTATTATTTAAATAAGATGGTGCCAAATTTTATCTTTAATTAAACAATTGAAAAGTAAACCATTCACCACACACCATTAAAAGTAAACCATTCGAATAAACCACCACTATAATAAAGTCTAGATGTTGGATAAATAAAAACCAAATACCAAGTACACCACTGATTACAAAATAAACCGATATAATCCACACTAGATGAATTACATAGAAATTGACTGGAAAGAGTTTGATAAAAGGGGCGACTTGCCCAACTATAAAATGATATGGAACCTATCTAGAACACCAAAGATATAATCGACTACTCCAAAACCTACAAGCCTCCACATCACTTATAGCTCTGTAAATCCTGTAATGAGTAAATATGCTTGGCATCTCTGTAGCTGGGCACCTAAAAGTTTTGAAAATATTAAATGCGGGTCAGAGCCCAAAGCCTTTTGAAAATATTTAGCAAGTGTTTAAAATGCATTAATAAATATGCACTATAATACTTCATATTTAAACTGGTGTCGCATTCCAATGAGATACCCCTCACCCCTCATCTATAGTGGACACCTAACGCATGTATTTTAAACATCTTAGTTACAATACCCAGTCTAACTAGTATCCCATAATAAACTAAACATCGTACGTTACTCTATGTTCCGTGTAACTTTTTTCTTAAATTAACTTTCACATTTTCTTTATAATTTTAAAGCTCAATTATAACTTATGAACATTCGTATATCTATCAACTTATCACACATCCAGTTATTAATTAACATCCACACTTTACAGTCTCATGACCATATATAATTTTCTTCACCTATATATATATATGTTTGTAACACATCAAACATACAAACATATATCTCCCGCTATATACGTATACTCGCAATCCTTCCGAGCATTACCTCGTTGAATGCGAACTCACTAGCATGCTATCAAGCTTCAGGGATATACGCCTCAACCTAGGCAATCGAGTTGGAATGTCACCACCGAACCTAAAACGTAAATGAAAATCGGAGGCGGCCATGACCTTAAGTCCGTGGGTCATAACCAAACTACATTACTCCACGGGACTCCAAAACTCAGATAGGGTGGTCTTGCATAGACCCATGATCTAGGTGAACAGTACTACCTGTGCTGGGATTCACCAGAGTGACCTCCTACGGTGCGCAACCTCCACTGATAATATATCTGCTAATTAGTGTATGTTTCACATATATCAGTCACACATAGATATATTCATACATATATATACTGTCTCTATACCCGTAAATATATAAAATAAAATCGGCTAATTGTGCATGTCACTAGTGGCACTATCCTATATTCTCTGAGTCTAAATTCGACTCCCACATCCATAAGCAATCATTTATTTATTTATCTATTAGGATTATATGTTATTCTGGACACTAGGCCTATCTCAATCCAACCCACATCCCAGCTCCATCTAAAATCCCTATTCGAATCCATTAATATATTTTTGAGTGTCGTTTATCCCAAATACCCTTAATTTCACACCTCTAGTTATCCTAACTATCCCATGGTAATTAATAATATTTATATATATTTTCAGAAGTCCTAATCTCATCCATAGACATCCCAAAACAACACCGAACCAACCCAATCAACAAAACCATTTAAAAAACCAAACTCGGCCAAATAAGGCCACCGAACCGGTTTGGTTGCAAGGTGAACTGGTTCTCCCCTGGGAATGGCTTAAGCAGAGTTGTTTTACCTATTACGAACTTTTGTCCAATTTTTCTATCAAGATAATTCCTAATAATCATCCTAACACAACATAAAACTACCCTATCAATATCAATCATAAGGGTGTATCTTTTATGGATTCAAATCAGACTATATCATGGTTTTAACATCAAATTATCCAGCATTAAATCGAAACTTAACTCAATAGTTAAATTACCCAATTCTCAGATTTTTAATTGAAGAATACATATTTAATTGAATTAAACTCAGATCTCTTTATCAAGAATCTATTTATTATGCAGGGTTCAATTCACCAATATCATATAGAATAATCATTAATCAAAATCAATGAAATTCTTTACTTAAAAACCCATTTTTGAAACGTGAATCCCACCCAAATTCATGTTTAATTTCACCAGCCATGATATGAACTAAAAATATGCATATAATAGCAAAGCATGTTAACCACTTGCCTTAGATTATCGTAGAGTTTGAATCCTTCTTTGTAGATCTTTCTTGCCCAAGAATCCTAGCCTAAAAATTATCAATTTCCTCCTTGGGTCACCTTCTTGATTCCTCTCTTGCGTTTTCTCCCTTCTCTTTTGACTCTCTCAGGCCTAGGTGAATAAAATGATCAATTAGGCTGCCTCCCTCATCTAAAATCCCTTAATATTTACCTAATCCCGAAATTAGGTTAAATTATAACATTAAAATGACCCGACTACCCCTGTACGGGTCCTGTATAACTTAAAACATCTTCGAAACCCGATTACAAACCCCAGGTACCTAATTCTGACTATCTAGACCCATCCCGGATAATCCATGCTCTTGAAATCACCATTTGAGTCATCTATCATCAATTTATCATCTTCTTCCTAACACGATTCTACACGCGCATTCCGAATAAGATCCTGTCGACCCGTCGCTTTTACACACTTACAACATAATATAAAATAATACTATTTTATTTACTTATCACACAAGTAGATACAATAACACGTAATTATTAATCCAATACTCTCTAACTAATATCTATTAAAACCACTTTATTTCTTAAATTAATTAATTTATGAGTACTCGTATAATTTAAATATTCTAAAAAATACGGGGTATTGCAGAAACATCACCAATCATCTCTAAACAGTGGACAAAGGTGTGTTCTTCATGATTAATTTATAAGCAATTTAATCTATAAATGCATGAAGAATGAATTTCATGAATTAAGTAGTAATTCTGGTTTGCATTATAATCCTAGAATAAAAAAAGTATATATATATATATATATATATAAAATGTGGTATGAAAGCCTTCGATTTATAATATCATGATTTTCATTACGAATATTGCTTGTAGTATAAAGGATTTTCGTATGCTTCGAAAAATTAGAAATATAGTATGCCCAAAACATAAAAATCTGAAAAAATAGTTAAATAGGAAAACAGTTTTTCAAAATTGTTTCATCATGTTTATGAACCCTAATTTGTCCCATTAATGTTCATCATCTCGTATGTGAAAAACCCTAATAATGATTCTGGTATGAATATAAAATTGTTTTTGAAATAATTCGGATAAAAAAATTCGATTATGCCTAAAATAATTTTTGTAGTTTTTACCATAGTGAATAGTGTTTTTCAAAGTTTTACTGTCTGATTGACCTAAAACTTTATGGGTCGATTGGAAATGGCCCAACGATTAGTACTCGTGGCCTTCAATCATGACACAAGTGTTTTTGACCTTCCGAAACTATTTAGGGTCTCAAAACCCCAATTTTGCCATTTTTGGTAATAATCTAAAGGCCGTTACTTTCTCCCGAAAATTAATTTTGATATTTTGCGAGTTTTTTTGAATTTCGGGACTGATTTATTTCAATTATATAGTGATAATTCAATTTTACCATTTTTGACAAAAATCAAGTATTATGTAATTTTCATCATTATATGGGTAGTTCTGTTTTGAGGTCTTAGTTAATGTTCATATATGATTGTGTTAGTTATAAAATACATATTATAGTTGATAGAAATGAATGTTAAATGTATTATTTAAAACCAATAAGTGAATATTCGTTTAAGTAGAATTAAAGGTTCAGCATAACCTGGGATTTGTATGTGAGAATATTTCACACATAGTCATTCTGTTATTTCCATGACGTTCGTTATAAATTAGATTAAAGATTAAAACATCTTGTAATCTAGATTTAATAACATTAGACCTCGTGTGAATACTGAGTTACTGACATTATGTTTATGCAATCATGTTAATGTAATTATGAGGCAACAAACATAGATGCCACAACTAAGGAGCTATGATTATTGAAAATAAATGGGTAATAGTTTTGTAATATCAATATTATGTGATGTCAAATACAAATGCCATAATATTGGAATTTTTTAAATGATCTCCCAAATTATATTTAAGTCACCAATTCAATATTCAACCCCTTACAAACGATTGTAATGTGTGTAAATTATTGATTCTTGAACATTATTAAATTATTGCAGTTCCCCTTAACCTTTATTTGTATACTTCCAATTATCCGAAATTTGATGAAACTAACTTTTCGGAATGGAATAAGAAGGTCAAATTTAGTCTGGGGGTTTTAGACCTAGATATGGATATCTTTATTGAGGAACTCTTTGTTATCACTAATAATACCAGCGAGGATGAGATAACTGTTCATGAGGCATAATCTAGATCTAACAGACTTGCCCCTATATTCATGCAAATTTACATTACTGCAAACATTAAGACATCCCTACCTAAAATAACAGAAGTAAAAGAAAACCTGAACAATATAAAATAACTCTTTTGATTACTAATGGTCCCTAACTGAGAAATTAATGGTTGATCTCACTACCATGCGGTTTGATGGCACTTGAACCATGAATGAACATATAATTGAACTGACTAATATGCCCGCTAAGCTTAAGGGTTTAGGCATGACCGTGGATGACTCATTTCTCATCCAATATGTCCTAAACTCCCTACCTCCCGAGTATGGGCCTTTCCAGATCAATTACAACACTATAAACATAATGTAATGTAAATAATCCATAAAGCATGTTAGTGCAGGAATAAGGAAAGTTGAAGCAACATTTTGTCACGTGCCTAAAGGGCTGGTGGCTAACGTAATTATCACAGGAACTAGATATAAGAAGAAGACTGGAATGGGCGTTAAGCACGGTCTTAGACTGTCTCTTAAGGGAGAACCTTCAACATCTGCTGGTAAGAAGGAAAATAATGACAAGTGTCACTTATGTAAAAAGAAAGGCCATTTTCAGAAAGAGTGTCAGAAGCGTAAGGTTTGGTTTGAGGGTAAGCCTATGGCTTTTTTATGTTACAAATCAAACCTTATTAATGTTCCTTCTAATACATGGTGGATTAATTCTAATTCTATGTGTCATGTTTCTAATTCGATGCAAGGATTCCTTTCAACCCCTAGAACAAACCAAAATGATCCATTTCTCTGCATGGGCGATTAAGCGAGGGCTAAGATAGAAGCTGTAGGAGTATTTTGTTTAATTTTAAAATCTAGTATTTATTTAGATTTGCAAGAGACTCTTTATGTTCCTTCAATTTTTAGAAATTTCGTTTCATTCTCTAAACTCGTTCTTGATGGTTTATCGTTGAATTTAAAAATAACAGTTTTAGTTTGAATAAAATTTCTTCCCATATTGGTTCTGAATTTATGATGGATAGTTTGTATCAATTTAATCTTGAATTTTTTTTTGAATCCCTAATATCTTAGCATCCTAATGTTGGAATAAAACGTGTGTCAAATAATGAAAATTCAGCTTACTTATGGCATAAACGTTTAGAGAACATATCCAGGCCAAGAATTGAAAGGCTTATTAAAGTTGGAATTCTCCATTGCCCGGATTGGACTGATTATGATAAATGTATGGATTGTATCAAAGGTAAACAAACCAAAAACGAAAAGAAAGGATCCATAAGAACCACCAAACTACTTGAGATAATCCATACAGACATATGAGCGGACCTTTTGATGTTCCATTTATTAGTGGAGAAAAATATTTTATTACTTTTATTGTTAACTTTTCATGATTTTTCACATTATACTTATTGCACAATAAATCCCAATCTGTAAATGTTGTTGAAAAATAAATAACTGAGGTTGAGACACAATTGGGCAAAAAGGTAAAACTTATTAAGTCCGACTGAGGTGGTGAATTTTATGGAAGATATAATGAGTCAGAGCAATGCCCTGGCCCTTTTGCTAAACTTATTGAAAAGTTAGGTATATGCGTCCAATACACACTGTCGGGATCACCCTCACAGAATGGTGTAGCTGAAAGGCGCAATCATACCCTTATAGAAATGGTTAGAAATATCATAAGTAGGACTAAATTACCTATATTTTTATGGACACATGCTCTTATGACCGTTGTGCACATCTTGAATTATGTACCTATTAAGTCAATTTCAAAGACCCCATTTGAACTATGAAAAATATGTGAACCGACTTTAAGATATTTACATGTTTGGGGTTGCTCAGAGGAAGCTAGAATTTATAACCCACAAGTAAAGAAACTGGATCTCAGGATAAAAAGTTTGTATTTTATTGGGTATCTAGAAAAGTCAAAGGGATATGAATTCTATTGTACGAATTATGCTACTAGAATCATAAAAACCGAAAATGCTAAATTTATTGAAGATGGTTAAAATAGTGGGAGTAAAAAAGAATGGAAAGTGATCATTCAAGAAGTAAGGATACCAATCCCCGTACCCCAAGTTCATAATATACTTGTTGTTCCTAACGTAGTAGTTGATGAAAATACTCTTGCTAAATCGTTTAACAAAAGTTAAATCAGTTGAGTAAGATCCAAATTATTTTCTTAAAGAAACTATTTTCTAAAACGGTTAAAAGAACGTATGATGTGTCTGAATATTATGAACGTGAAATTTCAGTTACTTGAAATCAAGTTTTAAAATCTCAACAACTAAGACTAACAATGAAATAGTATGACTGAAGAAGTAAAAAAATGCACAATGCAAGAGAATTTTTTAACATGGTAAAACCCCACCCAAACGGGGAAACATTCGCGGAGGCCTTTACACCTCAAAACAAAAAATACACTAGAATAAGTCTAGGTTATAAGCAAGCAATGAATATTAAACACACAAAATAGACCTATACTAAGTCAAGAATTATACCAACTCCATTAGGTAAATATGACTTCTTCGAAGTTCTGAAGTTGTCCTTATCATTCTGCAACTTTTCACCTTTTATCCTTATAGCGTTACGTCGACTCTGAAGTTGATATCTCTCAACCAACAGACTGTTTTATGTGATGATGTGTGATAAGTGTCGTGAGTGAGGTGCCTAACACATGCATGTACTCACACACACTAAGACAAACGATTCCTACAAATTACAAAGGCTTCTAACTAAGAAATGGTATATTTCACACTACTGAAAATAGATTTGATCTTTAACACTTTGAAACTTTCATATTTGTCTTCTTGAGAGTCTTTAAAAAAGAAAGACCCCACAAATATTATTTATACACAAGTTTTTCAAAGTGAAAAACTCAGATCTCACAAACCCTTTTTCAGTTTTGTAAAACAGAGAAGAGATTTGTTTGATAAATATTGATAAAGACCATTTTTAAACCAAATCCAACAAGAGAGATTGATGTTTAATATAAAGAAATCAAAACTATACCTCAACACAGTGACTGTATCACTTTACGAATTAGATCTTCAAGTTTCTATTAGTCAGAAACGAATTCTAATTCTAAGTGAAGGTGTTAAGATGAGAGATTAAAACCAAAGAAGGGTTGAGATAGAACAATAGAAAACCCTCAAACTCTTAAAACTAATTTCTGAATTTTTTTTGCAAGAGTTTTGTTTGGATTTCATAACTTTCTCTCAATTTCTCTCTCTCTCTCTCTCTCTCTCTCTCTCTCTCTCTCTCAGACCTCTAAACTCCTAAAGATTGTAATTAAAGGGACGATGGGACTTATTTATAGTTCTCTTAAAAGGATCTGGAAACCCTATTCAAATCAACGACTGTGATCAACTTGACCGTTCGAAGTCTAAGATCAATGGCTCGCAATGGACCACATTTAAAATCATTCTGATTGGTTCTTATGGTTGTCACAAGGATCGAACAAAGATGCATGCAGACCATTGATAAATATAATCGAACGTCCAGGATTAAGTCTGGTTTATGTGAATGAGAGAAAATCACAATCTTAATGGGTAAATGATCAACACGTGTATGTTTCAGATCTCTCCTCACACGTGGGTTTTTGAAGTTTTAAAAATTTAATTTGCACCCACAATAGTCTCTAACGCTTTTGGATTCTACCCAACACAATTTTTAGGAAGTTCTGGAAATTCAACATTAACCCCAAACATTTTAAAACCTTAAATTTAATTTCTTAAAAATGGATTTTGAATGTTTTAAAAATTCCTAAAACAATCCAATTAAATGTAGAAAATTCATTTTAATCCAATTTCAACACACACACCTAAATATGTAATTTGCAACTCAAAATATATAACCCTAGAGTGTTGTGTGTTCGATTTTTACCTGTAGGACCATCTTCTTGTTGATGTAACTTTCTTTGAAGATCATAACAAGGCAATGAGGCTTAGGCAAAAAATAAGGATGACACAAATTTTGTCTCTATTTTCGAACTAGATTAGATCCTATATATTAAACTTAAGTAAGTCATATATATAGTGTGCTTCAATCTCCCTCTTTGGAAATACAAGACAAAATCTCCTTTGAGTCATCTAGGACTCGTAGGGTTATAACAAAAAATAAGAAAACCTTATTGCTATACAAAATTCTATCTACCCCATATCCTAGAAAAAATATATAACTCAACTAAATAGAAACCAATGCCCTAAATATATCAATGAAGACAGAGGCACTGGATCCTGAAAATCAAATAGCTAAGATTAAGAATATTAATGGAATTGTTCAATAAATATCCAAGCTGGACTCAAATATCTCTCCCCCATTTTGTCTCAAATGGACAAATGGTGAAAAATCACAAATAAGAAGTTATAGAGAATAAATGGAATATATATCGATCAAATCATCAACGGATCACATCACAGATCTCCTACATAAAATAGATATAGGAGGCCTCTTTTGTCATTTTTCAAACGACCGTGCCCTATACCCTCAAAGATAAATCATAAGCATGAGTATGATTGGAGGATATATTAAAAGAAGATATACATTATTCAAGATGTATCATGCTAATAGATTTCCTAAGTGATTCAAATTACAAGTTATATAAAGGCTCAGTGAACAAATCTGCTAATTGAAGTGTCGTGGGAAAGTAGTTTATTTCCAATTCCTTAGATTCTACTAATTCGCGTATAAAGTGATGCCGAATCTTTATGTGTTTTGTGCACGCGTGTTGAACATGATTTTTTAAAATATTAATCGCACTTTGGTTGTCATAATAGAGATGTAATTTATCTTCATTAATGCCATAATCTCTTAACATTTTCTTTATCCACGTCAATTGAGCACAGAAGCTACCCGCGGCTATATATTGTGATTCAGCTATAAAAAGTGACATACAATTTTTTTTCTTACTATTCTATCCTACCAAGTTATTACCAACGTAATAACACGCGCTTGATGTGCTTTTTTTGTCATCGGAACAACCAACCTAGTCAGCATCGGTGTATCCAGTTATGGTGCTAGATGTGTTATTTATCTACTAAATACCTAAATTGATAGTCCATTTTACGTAATTTATAATCCTTTTGATGCATATTAGGTGACTCTCCTTAGAATAATTTTGATAGTGGGCACACACATAAACATCATACATTATAACCGGACGTGAGGCAGTGAGGTATAAAAGGCAACTTATCATGCTTCTATACAAAGTAGGATCAATAGATTTCCCATGTTCATATTTCGATAATTTGACTAAAGTACTCATGGATGTCCTTGTGTATTTGGCATTTTCTAATCCAATTTCTTTACTAACTCTAGGGCGTATTTTGATTGCGAAATAAATAACCTATAAGATATTTGTTTGACTTGGAGACCTAAAAAGTATTGTAGCTCCCCCATTAATGACATTTGGAACTCCCCATGCATAATATTTGAAAAGTTTTTAACTTCAATAGGGGATGTTGATCCAAAAATAATGTCATCTACGTAAACCTGGGCGATTACGACATGTTGGTAAATTTTTTTAACGAATAATGTATGGTCATTACCACCTCGTCGAAAACCTTTATTGATAAGAAAGGTCGAGAGATATTCGTACCAGGCCTTGGGTCTTACTTTAAACCATATAACGCCTTTTTCAATCTGTAGACGTGGTTCGGGTAATGAGGATCAACGAAGCCATTCAGTTTTTCAACATAGGTTTCTTATGTCAAAATACCACTAAGAAAAGCGAATTTCACATCCATTTGAAAAAGTGTGAAATGTAAATGACAGGATATTGCTAAAAGTAATCGAACATACTCGAGATGAGTTATGAGGGAAAAAGTTTCCTCGAAGTCTATTTCTTTAATCTGAGAGTAAACTTGAGCCAATAATCTAGCTTTATTTCTAACTATCATCTCTGATTCATCTGATTTATTTTTAAACATCCATCGAGTGCCGATAACCTTTTTATTTTCTGGCCGAGGTGCTAGATACCACACGTCATGACTCTTGAATTGAACGAGCTCCTCTTGCATAGCATTAATCCAAAAAGATTCACTTAGTGCTTCGTTCATATTCTTTGGTTCCACTAGGGATACAAAGCATGCAAAATGAGCAATATTTCATAATTGGGATCTTGTACGAACAGTGTCATTAGGGTTACCAACTATTTTATCTAAGGGATGATCTTTAGAAACCCAGTTAGGTACTTCCGAGGTCTCAACCCAAATGTATTTTGGCAAGTTCTTAGCATGCATCATTACCCTAGCCATCTCTTAGATTGTGTGATTCTTACTCTTGGCTATACAGTTTTGTTGTGGCATTTTAGGAGCATTAAATTCTTGTTTGCAACCATTGTAGTCACAATATTGTATTACACCCAAATCTTTAAATTCACCTCCTTTATCGCTACAAATTCAATTTACTTGGGTATCTTTTTCATTTTCAATACGTAAAAGGATTTTCAAAAATTCACGAAATGTGTCAGATTTTTGTTTTAAGAAAACAACCCAAGTGAAGCGAGTGAAATCATCCACCATAACTAGAATGTAACTGTTACCACAAAGTCTTACAGTTCTAGAAGGACCCATAAGATCCATGTGGATAAGCTCTAGAAGTTTTGTTATTGATTTTTTTTAACTTTCTTGTGAACAGTTTTAACTAACTTTCCTTCTTGAAAGGGTCCATAAACAACATTTGAAATAGATTTTATTTTGGGTAGAACTCTAACTATTTCTTGAGAGTTTAATTTGCCAAGGTTGTTGTAATTTATGTGACCCAATCTATTGTGCCAGATTTCATTATCTTCCATCCTGGCTATATTACAAATCTCAATATCTGGATTTATTGTGTAACAGTTATCAGGGGTTCTGAGGCCTGTAATGATGCAGTCTCCATTATCGTTTAAAATTTACAGTTTGTTTCTGAGAAGGTGACTGTGTGGTTGGAGTGATAAAATTGCGATATACTTAGCAAGTTGGCTTTAAGACCTTTTACTAAAAGGACGTCTTCGAAAATAGGTAGTCTCTTTTCTTGGAGTGTCCCTTTACCTATGATCTGAGTCGATATTCCATCTCCAAACAAAAAAATTCCTCTTACGAAGCCAATTATGTTGGTTAGTTTAGTATCATCCCCAGTCATATGTTTGGAACAATCCGAGTCTAAATACCATCCAGAAGAAGTGTTTTCAGCTTTTAAAGCGCTAATCACAATGTTAGACTTCATCTGGGGTATTAGATCACCTTTCCTAACCCAAATTGCTCTAGTTTTGAAATATTTGTGCGAATTTACTCAATTATTAAAAATTTTGCGAGCATTAGCTTGTTTTTCAAAATATTTATATGCATTTGCTTGAATTTTATCAAATTTTTGAGCATTTGGTTTAGTCATGAATCTAAGACTCTTTCTATTGGACTTATTTTTAGTATTAGATTATTTTTTCCTATTTTTATAGTTAGAGTTCTTTTCAGGCTGCCTAGGAAGGACGTAGTTATTTATGTTCTGTCTAGAATATTTATTTTTTTATAAACTGGTGAATTAAATATGGGCTTATTCAGACATTTTCGAAAACATTCTTCAAGGCAGTGTCCATAGACGTCGCAGTAAGAACAATATAGTCGACTAGATGGTCTCTTAAGATTTTGAAAATCTTTGAAAATAGGCTTGTCCATTTGTTGGATTTTTGCCTCTTGTCTAACTGCAACAGGTTGAAACGAAGCGTTTCTTTACCTTATAGAGGGGCAGACATACTTAGCCCTAGGCTCAACATTAGACTTAGAACTATTTCCCATAATAATTGTTGATGTAAAAAATTAGATTATATCTAATTATTTAATCACAGATAAATAAAATGAGACAAAGAACTTTTAAAGTGGTTCAGCCTTATAAGAATGGCCTACGTCCACTGTTTCTGTTATTGCTGACTATTTGGGAATTCTCGATTACAAGTTTTCTCAAGAAATTCCGGTCCCCTTACAATGAGGATAATACAATGTATTTATATCCCTAAGGCTGTGATGTGAAAGGGTAATACATTTAATGCTCCCTTAAGCGTACACATCTGTATGATAATAAGCATTTAATGCGCAGTCAAAGTGTTGGTTATCCGGCTATTAATATTTTGTCCGAGGTGCAGCTCGGACCGCCTAAGTTCCTCGGTGCTCAAAAGTTCCTCGGTACTCAAAAGTTCCTCGGAGAGTTCTTATAGGTCGGAGCGTCTGAGTTGATCGGGGAAACAGAGTTCCTCGCTGCAGTATGGTTCCTCGGAGTCGAGGTGTTATTCGTAAGTGTTTGTCGTTGCCATGTAGATTGCCACGTGTCTTCATCCAATTGAGTCATGCCAGCAGACTAAATTTGGTATCAACAGAAGCCCCCAATGTTTCATAGTTCAAAATTTGAGGAGTGTGGAACATTCTTTCTCGATATATGGCGGTTTTAAATGGTCATCCTGAAATTTAGGGGTATTTTCTTTTGAATTTATTTCTCCTTCCAAATTCGTAGAATCGGCCTTTTTTGAATTTTTCTAATCTCTTCGATTCCCACGCCTCTTTTGTCTGTTTAGCCGCCGGCAACGTAACTGTCTCTTTTTGTAATCATTACTTTTACCCTTTCCCAATGCAAAGTATTTAAACGTTACAAAAAATCCCATCGTCTTCTAGTTTTTCAAATTTATCTCTTTGAGTTTTCTATCGTCTCTCTCTCTCTCTCTCTCTCTCTCTCTCTCTCTCTCTCTCTCTCTCTCTCTCTCTCCTGTGAGTTCATCTCTTCCATCGTTTGTTGTCAATAGACTCATCCCTTTCCTGTAAGATTTTCTTCTTTCTCTTGGATTTCCTTCTTTCATCATGGTTTATCCTGTAGAATCAATTGATAAGTTTCGCTCTGATTTCTCCATTCCCTCATGGGTTATTTTGGAAGAGCTTTCTGAGCCTTCAGACTATTTTCGTTTGGCTGAGGGACATTGGTTCCCCAGTCTCTTTGTTGCTGAGTGTGGCTTTTCTTTTCCCCCAAACCCTCTATGTCTGGAATTCTATCAATACTTTGACGTGGTTCCTGCACGAATATCCCCCAACACACGGAGAATAGTTAACGTTGTTTATAGACTAAATCAAATACATGGAACCCATATAGGAATTCCTGAAATCATGTTTTGTTATAGATGGGCTGTAGGCGATAATACTTTTTATTTAAAAACTAGCTTTTTAAATAGAGCTTTAGTGGTCAATCTCCCAGATGCCAATAGGGACTACTTTGAGCACGGGGTTGTTATGAAAAATTGGCAACACCCTCCATTGACTGGAGATGATGTTTACCAGGGTCCCAGATGTCCTCCTTATGGCAATGGGATAGGTTGTTTTTATTTTATTTTATTTTCAAAATTATGCTTCCTTTGTGTTTGATAAAATGTGCCACTGATATTTTAATTTTGATTTATTTGCTGTTGACAACAAAAGAAAGTGTCCAAAGGAGGTAGACGTTAATATAAGGCATTTAAAACTTATCTGGAGTTTGCATCACACTATTGCCGACGATCATATTAGGTCAGCTTCATATTTGCTGCAGTACAAGAGTTACACCTCCTCTTTTACTGCTCGTCCGGTAATAAGCGACGCAGAACCAATACCAGCCTCTACAAGTTCTTCACCTGAGTCACACATTCCTTTGAGTGAAAGGATGAAGAAAAGAAGACCTCCTATACTTTTTGAGAAACCTGCCTCTGGTGTTGGAGAGGCAAAAAGAAGTAAGCTTGATGTCCCAGGAGAAGGGACAAAGAAAATTGATGCACCTCCCTCGGCTTCTCCTGTGAAGGTGGTCGAGAAGCCCCCAGTGGCCCCGAGCAAAGCTGCTGCTCCAAGTGAGGTGATTATCATTTTTCCGACTAAGACTACATCGTTAGTCGAGAAGGTTGATGCTCCTCTGAGGAGGCTGAAGAAAAGCTCCTCTATCAATTTGGCTAAAACCGTCTCTCAGCCCCCGACTAGTGGAGTTCCCACTTTTGTTCCCCCGAGCTCTGCTATGAGCTCGATGAAGACTTGGATAATTCTCGAGATCCAATGTATTGAAGAAAACCTTTCTCGGGACACGGTTACCACATTAGCAGCTCATCACATTGCTTCTGTAAGTCCTATAGTCTTAAATTTTCATTCTTTCCTTTTTGTATCTGTGCACTAACTTGCTTTCATTTTCTTTTCACAGTTGGTGAGCTGTTTTAATACAATTTTGAAGAAAGATGAAGCTATTAAAGCTTCAAGCTCCTCTTCTGGTGTAGAGGAAGCTTTGGTAGGCCTGGCGCAGTCTCTGAAAGATTCTCGTCAGAAGTATGATGATGATAAGGCAGTCTGGGAGAAAAAGCTTACTTCGACTGAGCAGGAGAAGGCTCAGGTTATTGAGGTCTCCAAGGGGTTGGAGAAAAAAATGAATGATTTGGAGAAGAAGAATAAGGAGCTCGAAGGGAAGCTCAAAAATGCTGAGGAGTTTGAAGATAAACTCAAGGCTGCTGAGGAGGAGTTAGGTCGACTTCGGGAAGTAAGTCGTCAGAAGGAGGAAGTTGAGAATAAATTGAAGGCTGTTGACAATCTTCTTTCCAAGAAGCTTTCCTCGGAGAAGACAAAGAGGAAATTGGCTGTGAAGAAATCTTTCAGCGCTGGATGGGATAAAGGGTGGAACAAAGGTTTGGCTGCCATGATGTCGCAAGTCGAATATGGCAACCTCAAATACTTTAGAGATGGATGGGTCGCTGCTCTACAAGAAATGAAAGTTGATGAAGCTTTTGAATTATTTCAGCGACACATCCCTGGACCCTCTCCAACTCCTGAAGACGAAGAAGAGGACGAAGCTGCCTCTGAGGAGTCTTCCATGGTGATGGGAGATACGGTTTCTCATCCCCCAGCCATCCAGCCCACTAACGAGGAGCTTCAACTACCCGCTACTTCCTCCGAGCAACATCCAGCACTTCCCCAACAAACCTCTGCTCCATCCGAGCAACCTACCTCCTCGTCCCAGCCTCCCGAGAAAGTTTTGGGAGACAAGGAAAAGGTGTAGAGTTGTTCGGATTTTTCTCTCTATTTTATTTTTCTTTGTCAAATGTAACTTCTGAACATGTAACTCTGAACCTTGTACTTCTGAACTTTGTACTTCTGAACTTTGTGATGTAATAAAATTTAAACTTTCGCTTATGCATACTGTTGATTCTCTTCTTCAAGCTCTGTTTATACTCTTATTGATTATTGCTTTTTCTTCCTCTACTAGTTTCTGGCCAGGATGGAATTATTGTCTGCTCATGATACAAAGCTGTTAAGGTAATGCAATGAATATTTTAAAGCCGGTCATACAGACATGAGTGCAGCTCAAATCATTGACATCCTCGGTCAAGGTGCTTCAGAGCAAGCTATTGAAGCCTATCAATATTTGAAGTGCCTACTCGACCGTGCAGTGGCTAACAACGTAGCATACTATGATATGATTGAGGATCTCCAAGGCACTCTTGAAGAACTTCAGCAATAATATAAGGAGTCCACTGCCCTTTTACACGAGGGGTACGAGAAGAAGTATCAACAAATCTGTGCCGATAAGGGATATGATAAACGATTTTCTGCTTACGATGTGCGGGAGAGAACGTTGAAGGCTGAGGTCGAAGAGCACAGACAGATAGTTGAGTTATTAGAGCAAGAAAATAATAACCTTCAAAGAGAGGTGTCCCAGTTTAAGTCTGCAGCTTCCACCTCAAATTCCTTGATCCCAGTGACAGACGAGGGATTCTCTTTCTTGGAGGTCGAAAATGCCAACCTGAGGGATGAGTTGGAAACTTTGAAGAGGTCTGGCCCCTTTACTTCTACTCGTGGACGAGCAAGAGCTCCTCGGGGACGAGCAAGAGCTGCTCGAATTCCTGTCGAGGAACAGAGGACTCAATCTGCTCTAGAGAACCAGGCCTTCCAACTGATGGCAAAGAACCAGGCATTGGCTGATATGTCTAAGAAGATCAGGGATCTGCAAGAGCAGCTTTCTGCACAGAAGTCTGTCTTGGAGAATAAATAACTCTTTATCAAAAATCTCCACGAGCAGCTGGAAAGATTGACATATCAATTCCACAAGCAGCCCAGAGAATTCTGGATGGCTGGTTACAACGAGGCTCTCTACCATTTGGATGGTCGTATCCAAAGTGCAAACAATGAGGGTTATAAACAGGGGTGGTTGACTGCCTTAGGTGTGCTGCAACTGGAACAGGGTCATTACCTGTGGGGTTACCATAATCCTGGGCTGCTCGACCTACCAGTGGCACCATTCAAGCTTGATATGAGTTGGATCCCTGCTCGGGTCATCCCTCGGTGTCTGATTTCCAAATACCCCGGCGATTACAATATCCATTCCAATATCGAGATATCTCATCCCGAGCACCTACTAGATCGACCATCTGTGATGAATATCAGGATGCTTGAAGATCTTAACTTCATATAATTTCCCTCATGCTTTAAATGATCCACCTGCTGGCGAGGAACCTGTTTCAAAAGCAGAGGGGAAGAAACCAATAGAATAGGAATCTTAATGTAATAAATTTGTATTTCGTTCTTGATGCATTTTGTTCTATATTTAATGAAATAATTTTATTTACAAATCTTGACTGCTATTGTCTTGTAATTATAAAACACTTTACATTTGTGCATGTATATCTGTTAAAAAGATAACAACATTGTGTTATTTGTCGATCAACTATAGTTTGTTAAAACTTATTGTCGACTATCTTGAATTTGTGGTAATCATTTGATGACTAACCAAAATTGATGATATTTTGTTTCTCGACCAACTTGGTAGTAATTTAAAAAGTCACGAGTATCAAAAATTTTGCTCGATCACTTTCTCGTACTCATAAAATGTTTCCGACCAACCAAGATTAGTAAATTTTCCTTCTCGACCAACTACAGTTAGTGGGTTTTTCTTACCAACCAATCTTTGGCACTTTTTGGAATAGTTTTACTTCCCGACCAACCTTAGTTGGCGTTTTCGAGAATATATTTACTTCCTAACCAACCAAGTTGGTATTTTTAGGAATATATTTACTTCCTAGCCAACCAAGTCGGCATTTTTAGGAATATATTTACTTCCTAACCAACCAAGTTGGCATTTTTAGGAATAGTTTTACTTCTCGACTAACCTTAGTTGGCGTTTTCGAGAATATATTTACTTCCTAACCAACCAAGTTGGCATTTTTAGGAATATATTTACTTCCTAACCCACCAAGTTGGCATTTTTAGGAATAGTTTTACTTCCCGACCAACCTTAGTTGGCGTTTTCGAGAATATATTTACTTCTTAACCAACCAAGTTGGCATTTTTAGGAATAGATTTACTTCCCGACCAACCTTAGTTGGCATTTTCGGGAATATATTTGAGTAGTACGAGTTTTGCTGAGTAGTGTGTAGCACTAGTATTACGCAAAAAAATTCCAATAAAAGGAAAGAAACTGGGCAGAACATTGTCACTTTATTCATACTGATGAAACTGCATTATATGAGAGTTTACATTACTGATAATATTTGCGGAGGTGCTCTGCATTCCATGCATTCTTAAACTCCTCCCCCTCTAAAGTTTCTATTTTGTATGTCCCTGGTCGAACAACTTCCTTAACTCGGTAGGGTCCATGCCAGTTGGCTTCCAGTTTGTTGTGCTTTTGAATCACCTTCTTTAGCACATAGTCTCCTTCTTTCAAGTCGCACTTCTTCACTCTCTTGTTGTAGAACAAAGCTGTTCGTTGCTGGTAAGCAGCATTTCTAATGGCTGCTTCTTCCCTAACCTCCTCGAGCATGTCCAAGTCTAACCTTCTCATTATATCGCTGACAGGGGAATTGAAATTCAGTATTCTGTGTGTTGGGAGACCCAATTCGGCGGGTATAACAGCTTCACTTCCAAATGCCAGCATATATGGAGATTCCCCTGTTGCTGCTCGGGGAGTAGTTCGGTAAGCCCATAACACTGATTGTAGTTCGTTGATCCAGTGTGCTTTCGCGTCGTTCAGTCTTTTTTTCAAACCATTCAGCAGCGTTCTGTTTGTCACTTCGGTTTTTCCATTGCTTTGAGGATGACCTGGTGCCGAGTGGATCTTCAAGATATTTGACTGATGACAATAGGCAGCGAACTCCTCGTCGTCAAATTGTGTTCCATGGTCTGTGATAAAGGCATGAGGAAGACCATATCGACAAATGATGTTCTTCCAAATAAATTGGTACACCTTGTCGTACGTCATATCAATGAGAGGCTCAGCCTCAACCCATTGAGTAAAATAATCCACAGCGATCACGAGATACTCAAATCTTCCCCTGGTCGTTGGCAGTGGCCCGACCAAATCTATTCCACATATGGAAAATAGCCAAGGGGAAGTAATGGGTGTCAATAACTCTTGGGGAGTTCTTCGGATGGAGGAGAAGCGCTGACACTTTTTACATTTCTTAGCATAGGCTATTCAATCAACCCTCATCGTCGGCCAGTAGTATCCTTGAGTCATCATTCTTTGCAAAAGAGTCCGACCTGCTACATGGGCTCTACAGGACCTTTCATGGACCTCTTCAATAAAATCTTTCACTTCGGTGGGATGCACACATCTTTGCAAACCTGCTATAATTCCTCGTCTGTATAAAATACCATTGGTCAGTACATAACGAGTAGCCTTAAACTTTAGTTTCTTGGCTGTAAGTTTGTCAGTTGGTAATTCCCCTTTCTCAATATATGCCCTGATGGGATCCATCCATGATAACCCTAAATCGAGGGTATTAAAGTTTATCGTCAGATCTTCATCTATACTCCGACCAGCTAAAACTTCAATTGGGATTGTTCTTCGTAGCTCGGTACGAGTAGCTGATGCTAATCGAGCTAAGGCGTCTGCTCTTGCATTATCCATTCTTGGTATTCTTACCAGTTTAATAGCAATAAATTACGACACCAATTCCTTTGCCTTTGCATGGTATCTGATCATTAATTCTCCTTTAGCTGCATATACTCCCATCATTTGATTTATGACCAATTGCGAGTCACTGAAAACAATAACTTATTCTGCCCCCATGGTTTTTGCCAAACTAAGACCTGCAATCATGGCTTCATATTCAGCCTCATTATTCGAATCTTTTAATTGGAAACGTAGGGCGTATTCTATGTCGACCTCATCCGGACTGTTCAAAACTATCCCTGTGCCATATCCTGTAGTGCAGGATGAACCATCCACATACAGACTCCATACAGGCAACTCGTCTTCAAATTGCTGATCTGACAGAGTTCCTTGTTGGAAAATTTGTTGCTCCCTTTCACCATCTCCTGATATTTCTTGCTGTTCGTCGATCATCTTTTCTTGCCCTTTTACCAACCTAAGCTGGTCTGGGCTTGCATTTGATGATCCTGTAACATCTACTTGCCCTTTTACTAAGCTAAGTTGGTCTGGGCTTGCATTTGATGATCCTGTAACATCTACAGGTTGATTAGCGAGCAACTTTTGCTCCTCGGGGGTATCAGGATAGGTGAACTCTACTATAAAATCTGCTACCGCTTGCCCTTTTAGCGATGATCTGGGTTCATAAACTATATCATATTCACCGAGTTCTATTTCCCAACACATCAAACTTCCTGACTTTTCTTTTTTATAAAGGGCTTGCCTCAATGGCATATCAGTATATACTACTATGGTATAAGCCTGGAAGTACGACTTCATTCTTCTACTTGCTTCGATCAATGCTAGTGCTAATTTTTCCAGCCTTGGATATCTGATCTTTGCTCCTCGGAAGGCCTTACTTGTGTAGTAGTTTGGTTTTTGTACTCCATTCTCCATTTTTATCAATGCCGAACTAACTGCATTCTAGAACATTGCCAGATATAAGTATAATTTTTCTCCCATCACTGGACTGGATAACAGTGGAGGTGTTCCCAAATATTTCTTCAAGTCTTGGAAAGCCTTCTCACATTCATCATTCCACTCAAAAGTTTTTCAGAGCGTCTTGAAGAATGGGAGACATCTATCAGTTGCTCGCGATACAAATCTGTTGAGTGCTGCTACTCGTCCTGTAAGACTTTGCACCTCTTTCTTCGTCGATGGGGATCGCAGCCCTAACAGAGCTTTGATCTTTTCAGGGTTAGCTTCAATGCCTCGCTGATTGATAATGTATTCGAGAAACATGCCTTCTCGTACTCCAAACGTGCACTTTGTCGGGTTTAACTTTATTTGATATTTATCTAGTTGATCAAAGGTCTGGCCTAAGTCAACTAGATGATTAGCAGCTTTCTTGCTCTTTGTCAGCATATCATCAACATAGACTTTCATATTGCAACTGATTTGCTCTGCAAACACTTTGTTCATCAGCCGCTGATATGTTGCACCTGCATTTTTCAAACCAAAAGGCATAACATTATAACAATAAGTTCCCCTAGGGGTAATGAAAGAAGTACTCTCCCTGTCTTCAGGTTTTATTTTAATCTGATTGTAACCAGAATAAGCATCCATGAAGCTCAGCAGCTCGTGTCCCGAGGTAGCATCCACTAGTTAATCAATTCGGGGCAGCAGAAAGTGATCCTTTGGGCATGCTTTGTTGAGGTCGGTGAAGTCTACACACATCCTCCATTTGTTGTTCTTCTTTTTCACCATTACCACATTTTCTAACCAGTCTGGATATTTAACATCTTCAATAAAATAAGCTTTCTGGAGCTTCTCGACTTCCTCCTGTATAGCTTGATTCTTCTTGGGACTGAATACTCTTCTTCTCTGCTTCACAGGCTTGATCTCCTTATTCACATTGAGTTCGTGACATAAGAAATTTGGGTCTATCCCAGGCATATCCTCATGACTCAACGCAAAATTTTTCTTTCTGCTTCTTAGGAAAGTTATCAATTCATGTTTTAGTGAAGCTTCCAATGACGAACCTACTTGAGTAGTTCGTTCAGGGTGCTTGTCATGATATTTTCAGTAGCTTCCACCACTTGACCCTTTACGAGTTGCGAGTCGTCTCTAGGATCCAATGTTTTAATCTCTGCACCCTCATCCACTTGATAGGTAGTAGTCTTTTTCCTTGATTCCTCCAGTTCCTCTTGCTCGACGGATGAATAATAGCATTCTCGAGCTACTTTCTGATCGCCTTTCACAACTCCTACTCCAAAATTTGTTGGAAATTTTAGGCATTGATGTACCGTAGATGGTACAACCTCGAATTTCTTTAATCCTACTCTTCCCGTGATGATATTGTACGATGATTGAACATTCTTATCCATCACGAAGAAGCATATTCTTTATGTTCTACAAGCAGGCCACGTACCAATGAATATATCCAATTTGATCGTCCCAAGTGGAAATACTTTCTCGCCAGCAAAACCGAGGAGGGGTCTATGATAAGGCTCCAGTTGAGATAGCTTTAAATTTAAACTGTCGAAGCACGAGTAGAACATGATGTCTGCCGAGCTACCATTGTCTACCAGTACTCTTGAAATCATTACCTCCTTCATCCTTATTTTGATCACCAATGGGTCATCATGAGGATATAGAACACCTGCGAGGTCGTTCTTCGAGAAACCAATGACCAATTTCTCTTTATTCACCTTTCTCGGGCGATCTTCCTCAGCTAGATTTATTCATTGAATGTATGAGCAAGATTGAGCCTCACAGAGGTAAGCTTTTCTCTCGGCAGTAAGGTCTCCTCCTCCTGCATCTCCACCTGTAATAACATTACAGTCAAATGACCCAAAGCGTATTAAAAATACCTCACGTTCTGGCTGCCTTAGTCTCTTTGGAAGATCGGGGTCGTCTTCTGGATCAACTTCATGGTCTCTCTTCTTGTTCTCCTCTGCTCGACGAGGAGATCTAGACCTCTCTCTTGCTCGGTCGTTGTTTCTTCTATCATTCCTCCGATCAACATACTTTGCCAGTTTTCCTCGTCTGATGAGTGTTTCAATCTCATTCTGAAGAGCTATGCAATTTTTAGTTATATGGCCATGATCTTTGTGAAACTCGTAATATTTTGCCTTATTTCTCCTGTCAAGGTCTGCCGTCATTTTCTCTGGCCAATTTAATTCCTCGTTGTTCTTGATTTCTTCTAGAACGTGGTTGATGTCTTTCTTCAAAGGAGTATAATTATCAAATTTCTTCAATACTTCCCAGGACGACCTTGTTCTTGAGTGTTTGTCACTACCATTGTTCTTATGCTCTTTCTTCTTAGCTTTATCACCTTCCACCTTGGTTTCTTTGGCATCTATATTCTTCTTCCCAGCCATAGCCTCCTCGGCATTCATAATCTTGGCCGCTTTTCCCATCAGATCTGACATAGTTCTAGGTGGATCTTTGGCCAAAGTGTAGTACAACTTGTTGGGCAGTAATCCACTCATCAAGGCGGTAATCGCTTTCTTTTCCTCATAATCAATGACTTCGAGCTTCTCGTTACTAAAACGAGTTATATAATCTCTGGTACTTTCACCAGCTTTTTGTCTAACACTTAACAAATGCGCTACTCGTTTAACTGGCTTTGCCCCAAAATAGAAATTCCCTATGAATAACTCGACCAGTTGAAAGAAAGTTGAGATATTACCCCGAGGAAGGTTATTATACCATATTTGAGCAGATCCGGTAAGAGTTCCCGAGAATGCTCTACATCTCATCTCATCGGGAATAGCGTAGATGTCGGCTGCAGCTTGGTATTATTCTATATGAAGGACAGGATCGATCTTTCCATCATATTTGGGGGTCACAACAGGTGCTTTGAATTTGGATGGTGTTGGAAAATCTACAATGGCCCGGAAAAAAGGTGTTCCTTGAATAAAAGGTCGTTGTAGAGGGTTCTTGGCCTTAGCCATTTCCCCTAATATATCCTCCAGCCTATGAATAGAGCCTTTCCATGCATCGTTTCTTTCTTCGGGCGTGTTGGTTAGAGAAACTGATCGTGTTGATGTGGCTTCCTGGGATCTATCTTGACGAGCAGTTGGTCACGACTGGGCAGATCCTTCCCTTAAGTCTGATGGTCGTCGAAAACTCCTCGATGCGGCTCTAGGAGGACTTTTGCTCCTCCTAGGACCTAATCGATCAAAAGGAGATACTCTGCTTAATCTTTTTAGCGCACTAATCCTTTCTGGAGAGAGAGTAATACGTTGTTCAGTATCTGTGGCTTGTACTGACGAAATTCGTCCAGGTTGATAAGAAAAATCTTCAGACTCCTCAATACGATATGAATCAGTACGCTTAGTACGCGAAGAGGGTAAACGGGTATTTCTTTGAATACTTGGCGATTCTGAGTGGGTTGGTGCACCGCTATGGAGGGTTCATATGAGTTGTCTCATCGTTTCTTGCATGACTGTTTGTCCTTGGGCCAGATTTGCCATTATTCCATCCAGATCTGAAATATTTGGCGGAGCAGATGGATTTGGAGGGCTTCCAGCATTTTGATTGTCGGGTTCTGGAATATCAGCCATTTGTGATGAATTGTTTTTTATGAAAAACGATATTACTAGTCGTTTCCCACAGACGGAGCCAATCTGTTGATGTAAAAAATTAGATTATATCTAATTATTTAATCACAGATAAATAAAATGAGACAAAGAACTTTTAAAGTGGTTCAGCCTTATAAGAATGGTTACGTCCACTGTTTCTGTTATTGCTGACTATTTGGGAATTCTCGATTACAACTTTTCTTAAGAAATTCCGGTCCCCTTACAATGAGGATAATACAATGTATTTATAGCCCTAAGGCTGTGGTGTGAAAGGGTAATACATTTAATGCTCCCTTAAGCATATACATCTGTATGATAATAAGCATTTAATGCGCAGTTAAACTGTTGGTTATCCGGCTATTAATGTTTTGTCCGAGGTGCAGCTCGGACCGCCTAAGTTACTCGGTGCTCAAAAGTTCCTCGGTACTCAAAAGTTCCTCGGAGAGTTCTTGTAGGTCAGAGCGTCTGATTTGATCGGGGAAACAGAGTTCCTCGTTGCAGTATGGTTCCTCGGAGTCGAGGTGTTGTTCGTAAGTGCTTGTCGTTGCCATGTAGATTGCCATGTGTCTTCATCCAATTGAGCCATGTCAGCA
The DNA here is from genome assembly GCA_949130495.1 of Sambucus nigra. NCBI lineage: Eukaryota > Viridiplantae > Streptophyta > Magnoliopsida > Dipsacales > Adoxaceae > Sambucus > Sambucus nigra. The sequence goes on along the minus strand of OX422212.1, from coordinate 118,473,484 downwards.
GACTAAATTTGGTATCAACAATAATGTTTGGTTCTTTCTATTTATTATCAAAGTCATTTTTCATTGTTTAAAAATCTAGAATTAGGTCATTAGGTCTTATTCCTCCAGGCACAAATTTCACATTTGGAAAAGGTTTGTTTAATGCCTTAGGTTTTTGTTCAAATCCTATGCTAGTTTTATCATCATAATTGGTTTTACTTAATGTAACACAATCTTCAAAATAGTTATCATTATTTTCAAATTTAGAATTTTTTTTGAAGATTATTGAAACTTTCCCTTTAGATTGTTCCAATTCCAGTAAAGTAGCTTTGTATTTCTTTTCCAAAATCTCATTTGACTCAAGAGAGTTCTTTGATTTTCTCAAGAAAAGACCTAGTTTTATTTTTATAATCCAGACATTAAGTGGTGTAGTCCTCAGCACTTTGTTTTAACATAAGTCTTAGGGCTTCTATTTTCTCAGTAAGGTCCTTGACTATTTTTTCAAGTTTAGTGCTCTTACTAAGAGTTTTGGTATATAGTGTGTGAATAACTGGGAGGTCGTCATTATTGGAGTCACTAAGTGTGGTGTGTGGATTGTCCCATAACTCTTCATTTTTAGGACTCATGCACACATTCAATTCGTCATTAAAATGTTCCCCTTGACTCACACACCCCGTAGATGAACTATTAGCAGCATCAATAGCATTAGCAGTCTCTAGGCACAAAGCAGACAAACCAGTAGGCAAAATATCATACAACATATCAAGATTAGAAACATGAAGTTTATGCTTATCATCAGTATATACAATCTTAGCAAAGAATGATATGCAAGGATCAAACACTTTGGGTGATTCAGGATCATCATTATCTAAGTCACTTGAATCGCCTCGAGTTTTACAAATATTGGCCCTATTATTTTTGTTGTTTTTATTCAGATTAACTCTACACTTATTGTCCATGTGACCTAATTTTCCACATCAAAAGCATATAACATTTTCAAGATCTTAGTCAGATCTATTGTTGTTTTTAGTCTGGTGTTTGTCATGTTTTCTCTCATGAGGTCTATTATTAGAGAAATTTGAATAAGAAGGCTTGCCTTGTTTACAAGCAATATTGTTTCTAATTTTCAAAATCGTTTTAAAATGTTTATACATTAAGGTAATATGATTATCTAAATCGTCCAAATCACACTTCTCATTAGAGTCTAACTCAATATTGGGAACAACAAACTTAGGTTTGGTCACTTTAGACTGAAAAATAAGATTAGGACTGGAATGTTTCTTTTGAGTGTTGGAAAGATGTTTTTTAAATTTAAATTTCATTTCCCCTGTTCTTAGCTTGCTATTGAGGAGTTCAGGAGTTAGGTTAGAATCGTCCATTTCCTCAATATCATAGCATTTATTATCAAATTTGGTTGGAAGTGATCTCAGAATTTTAGACACAATCTCTTTCCAATCATACACAATGCAATTAGCATGAAGTTTGGTAATTGTATCAGTTAACTTAATGTAAAAGTCATTGAAAGTCTCAGTCTCAGTCATAATGAGTGTGTTGTATTGTTGTGTCAGCATTTGGGTCTTGGCAGCCTTAACACGCGTGTCACCTTCATGGGCAATGACCAGCGTATCCAGGCTTCCTTAGAGGTAGAATAAATAGATATTCTTTGAAATTCATGTTAATTGATCGATATAAAAATAACATTCTTTCCCTTATTGTTATTATAGGAGGCCAGTTTTTCTTCCTTAGTGAACTCTCTTAGGAGTTTTTTAACTCTTAAAGTAATACCTTCTGCAGCAGGCTTAGCTGGGTATACGTATCCATTTTCTATAGCATCACAGGATTCATCTCCTAAGGTCCCTTGGATAAAGGCTATCATCCTTACTTTCCAGTAAGGGAAGTTAGTCCCATCAAAGAGGGGAGGCCTGGACAAGTTTCCCAGTCTCTCTAATTTCTCGTCCATATTTGGTTATTTTTTAAAACAGTTTAAAAAAACACAGGATCTTAGAATTATTTTGAAAATACAGTACACTGCTCTGATACCAATTGAAAATACTCTTACTAAATCGTTTAACAAAAGTTAAATCAGTTGAGTAAGATCCGAATTGTTTTCTTGAAGAAACTCTTTTTTAAAACAGTTAAAAGAACACAATATGTGTTTAAATATTATGAACGTAAAATTTCAGTTACTTGAAATTAGGTTTTGAAATCCCAACAACTAAGACTAGTAGTGCAATAGTATGACTGAAGAAGTAAAAAAATGCACAATGCAAGGGAACTTTTTGACGTGGTAAAACCCCACCCAAACGGGGAGACATCCGCGGAGGTCTCTACACCTCAAAACAAAAAATCCAATAGAATGAGTTCAGGTTACAAGCAAGCAACGAATCTTTAACACAAAAAACATACCTATACTAAGTCAAGAATTATACCAGCTCCGTTAGGTAAATCTGACTTCTTTGAAGGATCTGAAGTTGTCCTTGTCGTTCTTCATCTTTTCACCTTATATCCTTATAGCTTTACGTCGACTCTGAAGTTGAAATCTCTCAACCAACACACTATTTTATGTGATGTTATGTGATAAGTGTTGTAACACATGCATGTACTTACACACACTTATACAAATGATTCCTATAAATTACAAAGGCTTCTAAGTAAGAAATTCTTTATTTCACACTACTAAAAATATATTTGATCTTTAACACTTTGAAACTTTCAGATATGTCTCCTTGAGAGTCTTTAAAAAAGAAAGACCCCATGAATATTATTTATACACAAGGTTTTCAAAGTGAAAAACTTAGATCTAATAATTTGCAAACCCCTTTTCAGTTTTGTAAAACAGAGAAGAGATTTGTTGGATAAATATTGATAAAAATAATTTTTAAACCAAATCCAACAAGAGAGGTTGATTTTTAATCTAAAGAAATCAAAACTATATCTCATACAGTGACTGTATCACTTTACGAAATAGATCTTCAAGTTTCTATTAGTCAGAAATGAGTTCTAATTATGAGTGAAGGTGTTAAGAAGAGAGATTAAAACCAAAGAGGGGTTGAGATAGAACATCAGAAAACCTCGAAACTCTCAAAACTAATTTCTGATTTTTTTTTGCAAGAGTTTTGTTTGGATTTCACAATTTTCTCTCGATTTCTCTCTCTCTCTCTCTCTCTCTCTCAGACCTTTAAACTCCCACAAATTATAATTAAAGGGATGAAGGGTCTTATTTATAGTGCTCTTGGAAGGATCTGGAAACCCTATTTAAATTAACGACTGTGATAAACTTAATCATTTAAAGTCCAAGATCAATGGCTCACAATGGATCGCATTTAAAATATTTATGATTGGTTCTTATGGTTGTCACAAGGATCTAATAAATATGCATGAAGACCATTGATAAATATAATCTAACGCCCAATATTAAGTCTAGTTTATGTGAGTGAGAGAATGCACAATCTCAATGGGTAATTGATTAACACGTGTATGACTCAGATCTTTCCTCACACGCGAGTTTTTAAAGTTTTAAAAATTGAATTTGCACCCACACACTACACCAAATCTGTCGGATTGTCACGATCATTGACCTTGTAAAGTTGAAATTGTTAAGGTCAATGACCGTGACAATTCTGGGGTGACAACTTTTATTGTCACGGTCAAGCCAAGGTCTTTGACTTGACAAGTTTTGTCACGGTTAAGGACCATGACAAACCCGTGACAATATTTAAAAAATTGTCACGGTCAATGACCATGACAAGTCCGTGATAATTATCCTTTCTCATGGACTTATCACGGTCATTGACCGTGACAATTCTGGGCAAAATTGAAAAAAAATCTGTTGGGCAGTATGGCCACTGCCACTTCCCAGTAGTATATTTGTACCTGTTATAGAAACGTTGTACCTGTTCACGCATCATATATCCAAATAAAATAGAGATAATGCAAATATACATTCAAAATAATATGCCTCACGATATAATCCAAATGTAACAACTTAAAACAATTCAATTCAAATAATGTCACTACATGTCTGGGGTACGGGTAGCTCTGAGGAGGTTAGTAGGACACACAATATACGAATTGACACACCTAGCAATATACATCATGCCACATTGTTTGCGCAACCATAATGGGGAGTTCTCCTTCCTAGGTATCACATGCATGATCAACACTTTAGATTCGATGTCTTGAAGCAAACGTCCATGAACTAGCATACCCTGGACGATATTCGGGTCCCTCAACCCCCGCCCTATCCGCTGACCATAAAATATGTCCAGTGTAAACAGGCTCGACTAACCAAGTGTCGACATCGATCGATCGAAGGGAGCTAAATAGGGGACTGGATCATCAAAGTCCGCACGTGTCGACGGTGAAGTAGCGAGGTCCACATCCACATGCTCATCCTCCTGCAGCTCCTCCTCCTCCTTCTCCTCCACCTTCTCCTTCCATTTCCCCTTGTTTTCGCCCAACGAACGCCTCATGAATGAGAACATATCTTGGACCGTCGCCTCCAAATGGGACAGCTTCGCGTCATGCGAGTCAACCATTCCAGCCAACCCGGTGTCGCTCGTCTCCAATTCAATAATCCTAGATTTGGCCACCCGTGAGCTCACCCCCCTTCTCCTCCCCTTGCAATCAGCGCCAAGCACTTGGCTGAGTACGTCTGTGGACAAAGATGCCTTGTCAGCATCAGACTACGACTCATGCACTTACTTAAGCTTTGCCTGAAGCGACAAAAAGCACATGATGAGTTAAATTAGTAAATAAAAAAATTATAACGTAATTAACAAAAAGTAAACTGTTGGATTACTTACAATCGTGGTCACGACGCTGGGGGACATCTCCTTATACTTCCCCTTCTTCGTCCGAATAGCTACATAAGTATCGAGCCTATGTGGCCTACCCCCAGGGCCACTCCCTGTCCCCTGAAATAAAATAATGTAAAATTAGTATCGTCCCCACAAAGTAAAATAATGCAGAATAATATATTTCTGTAATTATAGAAAAATTAAATCTTACCATCATCCTATGCTCCACCTCGGCGTAAGACGTCCGGCCGGAGTAGTGCACGCCCGTCTTTTTCTCCCAATTTCACCTCCCCAATTGGCGATATGCCAATTGTCACTCCCCGATCTCATTGTCAATGAACTTTTGCCATTGTGCCAATGAGATCGACTCCTTCGGCGGTACGCATTCGAAATAACGGACTCTCCGGTCTTTCCAAAGTACCGGGTTCACATATTTTTCTTCCACGACATCATCATAATCAACATCATCATCCTCGCCTTAATACCCGAAGGAGACATTTTCTGTAAAAAAATGTTGTTATTAGTACAAATCAAAATGAATTAGATGAAGACATGCAAATATGTACAATTACTACAAATCCAAATGAATTTTTACTGTTTAACACCTTAATCCTGAATTCCAAAACAACAACATCTAACTCATAATATGTACAATTACTAAAAATACGAAACATCCCCACCCCCACCCCTACTGCCCACACACGCACACTATACAAGAGTGAAAATGATAAAGTGAAAATCAATTAAAAGCATTAAAAATGGATTGATAAATTACAAATTAGAATATTTATTACAAATTGAAAAATTGTTTAAAATACAGGTTATCATAAAAAATGGATTGATATTCGGTAGGAACAACCAAGTCATCCACACTACTATTTGGATGCTTTGGAGCATGTAGGACAATTGACCACAACTCGTTGTTGATATACTCCGAGTAAAACACTTGGTTGACCTATTCAAATGCACAAACAAACGGTTCATCTCTCACGTCGTCGTTGCTCTTCAACTTGGATAAGTCAACCATGTTCAAATTGGTGACATGATCAACTTTACAAGAATTTTTATCCTCAAATCTTACCCAGTCACGGTAAAATACAACCTCTTTGAAGCTTATATAATACAATTCAAATACATTTCGAATTACACCATAGTAAGTCATTTCAACTTCAACGAGGTTTTTATCTTTTGCGCTCGCTCGAAAGAAAGTAAAAGCCTTGTATGAAATGCCCAAGTACTGTACATTTGTACTTTTCTCGTACACTTTTGCTTCGAATACTTAACCGTTCAATCGATACTTTTTGTACTCTTGTGCCACGAACAAGGGTCCAGTGGCTAGACGATCAAGCCTTGATGTCGCATCACCCGTCTTTAAGGGCTGATAATATAGATAAATTAAATAGATTAGTTGTAAAGAATATTATTATACAAAAATTATACAGTCCCAAACTGTCTAAACGGGACAATTCGAGAGATCTCATTACAGGGGTAATGACTCTCGAACGGGTCTAAGGGCTATTGAATGCGTACGCATAAGAACTAGAAGGCTAGTATTTATGTGCACTATATGTAATTTCAAGTATTTTATTTAATTATCATACTATATATATATATATATATATATATATTGTTCGTTATACAAAGTAATTTTCAAAAAAAGTTGAAAAATCCCACCCCCATATGGACAATAATCCAGTGGTCATGCCACTTTTAAAATTAACCAACCCAACATCGATCCACTATAATCCAACTGCAATGGCAACAACAAATGTGTATCCCGTACTCCATCTAATTCATCTACTCTATTAATTATTTTCATCAATTAAACTAAGAATTAAAGTATACAATTATTAATTTACTAATTTACAATGAGGGGCAATCCTACTTGCATATGAAAGGGGCACTAATTATTAATTTACTAAAAAACTTAAAAACTAATCAATATTTAATCAAGCAATTCTTTTACAAGGGGCACTATAATATGAGGGACAATATCTAATAAACCAATAAAAAATTAATTAAAAAATACACACACGCACATATACACACACAGCCCCACACCCCCTGCTCACCCCCACCCCCACCCCCTTCCACTTCCCACCACACACGCACATATACACACACACACATGCATACACACACATGCACATATACACACACACGCATATATACACACGCACGCACACACACACACACACATATACAAATACACGCACATATACACCCCTCCCCTGCCCCCTCTCCCCCCCACACGCATATATACACCACACACACATACACACATGCACATTTACACACACATATATACACACACACACATATACATAGATGGAGGAGAAATAGTGAGGGAAAATATACCAAAATCGTAAAGAGAGAGAGAGAGAGAGAATTAGAATCGATGGGAAAAAAGAAGAGGGATGTTTTCTTTACTGACAGAATTATCACGTACATGTCACGGTCCTTGACCATGACAAGTTTATAATATTGTCACGGTCAATAACCGTGACAAGTACAATTGTCACGAACTTGTCACAATCATTGACCGTGACAAGCCTTTGTCTCAGCCATGTCACGGTCAATGACTGTGATAAAAAACGGGTGTTTTTTTATCACGGTCATTGACCGTGACAAAGCTGGCCGGTTGAAGGGTGACAATTTGACCATTTTGGTGTAGTGACAATAGTCACTAGCGCTTTTGGATTCTACCAAACACAGTTTTTAGGCACTTTTGGAAATTCACATTAACCCTAAACATTTGAAAAACCCTAAATTTAATTTTTTAAAATGGATTTTAAATGTTTTAAAAATTCCTAAAAAATCCAATTAAATGTAGAAAATTCATTTTAATCCAATTTTAACACCCCCCCTTAAATATGTAATATTCAACCCAAAATATGCAATCTTAGAGTGTTGTGCATTAGCTTTATACCTGTAGGACCATCTTCTTGTTGATGTAGCTTTCTTTGAAGATCATGACAAGGTAATGAGGCTTAGGAAAAAAATAAGGATGACACAAATTTTATCTCTATTTACAAACTAGATAAGCTCCTATATATTAGACTTAAGTAAGTCATATATATAATGTGCTTTAGTTGAGACGGAAAATTAACCAATCAATGATAACAAATAATAAGTGAATGATAACTCACTTGAACAACCATATAATTAAGCTTCAATTAATAAACCTATTGTAGAAACATCACCTGAAATTCCATAAAAAAGATCTCGAAGAGAAATCAGACCAGCTATCCCTAATGATTATGCGGTGTATATACAAGAGGTAGAATTTAACATAGGAAAAATTAATGACCCAGTTTCTTATGAACAAGCTTTGAATAATAATGATTCTAATAAATAGATTGATGCAATGACTGAAGAAAGATAATTTATGAATGATAACTAAGTTTGAAAGTTATTCGAGTTGCTAGAAGGACAAAAATGAGTCGGGTGTAAATGGATCTTTAAGACCAAACGTAACTCAAAAGGCAATATCGAGCGACATAAATCTAGACTACTTGCTAAAGATTTTAATCAATGAGAAGGCATCGATTATAATGATACATTAGCTGCAGTTTTAAGGAAGGACTTTTTGAGAATCATATTAGCATTGGTGGCTTATTATGATTTAGAGTTGCACCAAATGGATGTAAAAACAGCTTTTTTGAATGGGAGTTTAGAAGAAAAAGTCTACATGGCACACCTATAAATAAATAAAAACATAGTTTGTATCTTAAAGAAGTCAATATATGGTCTAAAACAAGCTTCTCGTTAGTGGTAACTTAAGTTTCATGATACCATTATCTCCTTTGGGTTTAAAGGAAACACCGTTGATCGGTGTATATACTTGAAGATCAGTGGAAGTAAGTTTGTATTTTTAGTGCTATATGTTGACGACTTGCTTATCGCCTGTAGTGACCTTAGTTTATTACATGAAACTAAGGAATGCCTTTCTGAAAACTTTGAAAAAAAGATAAGGATGAGGCGTCCATCGTGATCGGGATAAAGATATCTCGGGATAAATAATACAGAATGTTGGGACTATCTCAGAACTTATATTAACAAAGTGTTAGAAAGGTTCAACATGCAAACTTGCAATCCCATCGACATTCCACTTTAGAGAGGGGATAAGTTCAGTTTAAGCCAATGCCTAGGAAGTGAATATGAAAGGGAGTACATGAAAGTTGTGCCTTATGACTCACTCGTAGGGATCTTATTATACGCAGGTTTGAACTAAATCGGATATCAGTTTTTCCATTGGGATGCTAGGCAAATATTAAAGCAATTCGAAAATTCATTATTGAAAAGATCCAAACAAAGTATTGAGGTACCTGCAATGGACTAAAGAATACATGCTCACATATAGGAAGATTGGTCACCTTTAGGTAGTTAGATACTCAGACTTAGATTTTGGAGGATGCTTTGACAGTAGGAAAAGCACTTCGGGTTATGTCTTCCTCCTTGCTGGAGGAGCCGTCTCATGGAAAAGTGCTAAGCAGGGTGTTATTGCATCATCAACTATGGAGGCTGAATTCATAGCTTGTTTCGAAGCTACAAATCATGGATTATGACTGAGAAATTTCATTTTAGGACTTAGAATCATGGAGTCAATATCTAATCCGTTCAACATTTACTGTGATAATGTTGCAACAGTCTTTTTTTTGAAAAATGACAAGTATACAAAGATGGATAAACATATCGAGATGAAGTACCTGTTGATTAGCGCGTGAAATGTGTGCTCGTGTAAGGGCACAGTCGTTGTTTTCACTTCACGACGATAATATAAACAAACCTAAGTTACGACTACACTTGCGAGGCAAGCACAACGGTAAGTCGGGTATCAACAATCCACAGGGACGAGTTACTAGATATTAGAGGATTTAATATTCCTAAATAAAAGTGTAAAAGATGATTTACAAACTAAAAAGGAAAAGATGCATAAAAGGGAAATTTTAATCTAGGCAAGGGAAAATAAATCTAGATTAATAAAGCGAGTAAAAACTATAGGTTGCGTCGAATATCCCTCACCCGAGTTAATTCTTATAAAATGGATACATGGATCGATGAGTTATTACGAATGGGTCTCGTTTCGACATTTAATTGAATCAAGGGTTGTCACGCCCCTAAATCCGCATAAAAGCCTAATCCGATTTTGGCGTCAACAAATACCCCGAAAATTACGCACGTAAGGTCGTAAGCACGGGACATACATGATATCTCCCGTCAAATCTCCTAGGCGCAATAACTAGGACAGCGCACCCGAAATAGATCCGTAAACACCATCACCAAAGCAAAGCAATGCGTCAACCCGAGTAAGTTCCATTCAAACACAACCTAGACTAAATTAGCTAGAAAGCACGGTAAAAATGCGATAAATAAACGTGATAAAGTTATACTAGAAAGCAATTAAATCAAAGCATGGAAATTAAACTACAACAATGGAAATAAAGGAAATACAACTTGAATTAAATAGAAGGGAAGATGAATAGTACAAATTACAAACCCAAATGTTATCACACCAAATGAGGAAGAAAAATGAGCTCTCACCCTCCAAACCCTAACCTAAACTATCTACCTTCTAATTATATCTAAAATCTCCCTGAAAATGAAACCAAAATTCCTTTATATAGTATGTTACAAAAGAAATAAAGGAAAAATAAAAGAAGAGGAACGAATTGAAAAATATCTCGTATGATCTATCGATCGATCAAAACCATCGATCGATCGATCGAATAGGTCCCAACCCACTGTCTCAATTCGTAGGCTTAATCCAAAACCACGGTCGATCGGGGGCCCAAGCCCGATCGACCGACACTCTGTTTTTGGTAGCCCTTGGTCCATGAAAAGGGGGAAAATGTGGTTGCAAATGGAAACGACCATATCTTCTTCGTCCGAACTCCAAATGACGCGCTGTTTGTGGCCACGCGATGATAACTCGACGAACTACACATCCGTGGAATTTTCATGAGTTGGAGAAGAAATGTGAATTGATTAAAATGCCCTTGAAGTAGCGTCCGACGACGAAACTTCTCAGAGATGCAACGGATCCTTACTTTTAGCGTTCCAATACCTACAAAAGCACAATTAACCCCTGCAAAATATGTATATATCAAAATCTAAGGTTATCTAGTTAATGAGAATAAATATAGGCATTAAGGACTGTAAAAGTGCTAGAATGCATAAAGATAACGGGCATAAATATGCAATACTTGATACGAATCACACCCCATAACTTAAACATTGCTAGTCTATAGTAATGAAACAAACAAAACCAGTCCACAGAGGGAAGTACAAGACGTATATATGCATCGAAATATAAATGCCACTTTCGTAGGGAGCACAATTGCACTTAGCATATGCAATAAGCCGTTAAACCCCTAGGTTACCCTAGTGGACGAGTGTCATCTTGTGAGGGTTTTCAGGGATGATATCCACAAACATCATATGGTTTCCTCAAAATATGTCCAAACCAACATGCAACAAGCCCAACAAAAGCGAAAAAGATTTCATACGCATTATTAACAAAGTGAATGAATTCAAACAAAAGTCCAAATCATTGACATTATAGAATGCAACTCATAGAATTGAAACCTTAAATGTGGGAGGGGAGCGAGCACATGCAAAGTGTGATTTGGCGAAAAACTTATATAAACCGGATAAACATTAAAGCAAGCATAAATTCAATCCTCACGGGCATTACACTCATCAAATGAGATTCACTTGAAACAGGGAGGTAACATATGAAACATGCGGGCATACAGAGTAAATGTAAATGGAAACTAGGTCGCACACATGTCACAAATGAAGAACGTTATATATAAATTGAAAAACTGTAATCTCAATGAAAGATACCGCTCACTAAAGGAGGCGAAATGAATTTTCACAGATTATCAAAACTATTATGACTTTTGAATTACATCAACCTAAGATCACATAGGACTTTAATAGGGTTGTAATGTAGGTTAGGCTAGGGTACGAAATGAAGGATATGTATGTATGGATTCAAAGTGTGCGGAATGAAAACTTGGAATAAGGGGAGAATGCGGGAAATATCAAAATTGAAAAACAAGTTCCAAAAAGGCATTGAATATAACAATGGATAGAGTAATCAAAGCTTATTGGACTATATACACATATACAACTTTCTCTTTATTTTCTTTTCTTCTTTTTCTCATGTTTTCTCTTTTTTTTTTGCTTTCTCTTTTTCATCACTTTTTTCACATCTCTTTTCTCTTTACTTTTCAAACTCTCATATGCCTAAATTGCAACCGACATCACAACAACATCATTCAATCCCAAGAAACATTCCAAACAAAGGTATGGAAGGTGTATGTAAGGTTTAAAACTCCAATTTGGAGTCGGTTATGGGATTGGGGTTATGAAATGAAAGGCTAATATTTAGGCTCAAAGGGGTTAACGAGGATAAACATATAAGGTGAGGTCAAGGTCAATATAGGTGACATAACAAAGATAGCCTATGATCATTTCACAAAGTTTACGCAATTCTCGAGTCAAAACAATATATGAAAATCATGATCAACTAACACATTTCAAGTATGAACTCAATTAATGAACGATCAAATGAAAGAATAGAGAGATTACCGATGAATTCAACATTTTCAATGAGAAAAGAATAGTGTATACACTCACAAACGACGAAAGGTACAAAGATTACTCGGTGTAAGTATATACAATGCAACAAGAGATTACCGAGATATAAAAATCTTAAACCAAATCAATGTAACAAGGAAAATGCATGTGCTCATGGGATTAAAGTTTAATTCATGAAGTTATTCATAATATCAATAAGTGAGACTAAAGTCTAATAACTTCTAAAATAGAGAACATGCATCATTGGGATGTCTATTGGATCGGGCAATTATTGAAATTTATCATCGAAAACAAGGGAAAAATGCCCAACAAAGGAGAAAAAAGAAAGAAAATCTTTTTAAAATTTTTGAATTTTTCTAAGAAAAGCATACTAAGTGATTAACATGTGAGGAAAAACATGGACTAAATAATGAAATGGATAGAATATCTCACACCCCCTAACTTAAAACCTGACATTGTCCTCAATGTGAATTAAGAACCAAGTTTAAGAGAGGAAAAAAGAGATATTACCCAAAATTGAAGCAATCTCCATAAGAACAAGTCCAAAGCATCTACAAAACAAGTTAGTACCGAGCATAGCATAAACAAATAACAAAAAGTTAACTAATTACGAGAGACTAAATTAAAAAGGGAGTAAAATAAAAAGAAAGAAAGAATAAAAAGCTAACTATATACAACCTACTATTTAGGCTTCACACTAACTATACACTAGAACTTGTAATACCCCGTATTTTTATAGCTTTTAAATTATGGGATTAATTAAATTTAATTGAGATAAATTAATTCAATTTTAATCCGGAATGTTGCTTTAAATATTTACTAGCGTGACGAGAGTTAGTAATTATTGGAAGTTTGTTATTTGTTGCATATTACTGGATGAGTATAGTAATATATGAGATTTATTTTTATAATATTGTCACGTGTGAATAAAATGACAATTATGGAAATTTAAGTCGGGACGCGCCTGTGTCGTGTCGGGACTAAATCTGAATTAATAAAAGTGAATATTTTATAAGTCATTCGTATGGTCGTTTTGAGTGCGCCAACGCGTCCGAAAGGGTCGAGATAGTCAGAAAAGTGTACTCGGGGGTTTAGTTTGGGTCTCGGAGCGTTTTTGGGCCTAATTGGTACCCCGAGAGGGCGTTTTGGACATTTCGCAATTTTGGGTAATTAAACCCACGAATTTTATAGGGTTATATCAGATGGGAAATGTCATATTTTAGGGTTAACACAACCTAATTCTAATGACGGCCATTGGAGAGGAAGAGGGAAGCTCTCCAAGGCCAAGAACACCTCCGATTGCACCGCCGTCATCACCAACGCGTAGATCGCGCGACGGGGAACACAACCACATCAAAATCGTCCACAAATCAGAACTGAGAATTTTCCAGGCAAGTATCTATCTTACTTTTATCAAGTTAATGCATCCTTTTATATTAGTCTTAGGTTGATTAGATTAATATTCCTAAAGAAAAACATAAATTGGTGACACAAATTGCATGTTATAATGTTAGAAATCATATTTCTGGAAACCCATTTCACATATAGAGGATGAACCACAAAATTCCATGATATTAGAGATAGAAAATCTGGAAAAAGAATGAAAGAGATTAAGTTAAAGGAAAGATTAGGGTTTATAAGAATTATGTAGAATTTGCCCTTTTTAACCCATGATTCTTGAAGATAATTCGCATGTGTTACGTAGGAAATCGTTTAAATGGGTATACAACACTTATAGTATAATTGATTGGGAGTTTGGGACTGTAACATGATGATTTGGAGGAGTTTTGGGTGAGAATCCCGTAACTGGGTTGGCTGCAGAATCTGCATAACTGCTTGATCGATCGATCGAGCCCAGAGCATCGATCGATCGAAGGTTCGATCGATCGACCCCTTTCATCGATCGATCGACCCTCCTGGGAAAAACTACATTTTTGCTCGTGTTAGCTTAATCCAATTTTTATGCGTAGTAAACCTTGGTTAGGGTTGATCGAATATAATGGAACATAAAGAGGACCAGTAGGGTCAAGAGAAAAATCCCATAAAGTGGAACTTTAATGTGTGGAAGTAAAGGGTAAACGGGGAGACTTTCAGACTTAAGAAATCTTACGTGTGGTGATTAAATAATCGGAACATCTATTAAGTTGGATTAGAAGGCAAGAGAGGGACTACTGAAATGTGCACTTAGATAAAGGAAATACTTCGAGAGACGAGAAGTGAGTTAAAAATGACTTAATTATGAGAATAAAAGGAATGAGGCCGTTTTACGATATAATTGAGTAATATGTGTAATAACGGACAATTATAATTTATGGGTGGTGAGCGCACCTAATTTTAATAATGTGGATGTGTATATATATATATGATTAGGTGATTATCATATATTATATCTGTGTGAAAAACATGCCCACGCTACTTGCTATCCCTGAGGTTGCCGCGCTGGGACGATCTTATCCCGTGTTGCCTTATGGGGGATATTGACTCGTACCCTAGAAGATAGATATCCTTGGTACAGGCTATCAGAATGATAGTTCAGAAGGTCCTAAGAGATGCGGGTATGTGCTTTCCTCTTAGAGACTTGGAATCTATGCTTCGCCTCATCTTGTTTGTGTATAGGTATCCTTGGTACAGGCTATCGCAGCGATATTTCAGACGGTCCTAAGAGACTTGGAACCTATACTTCGCCTCAATATTGTTTGAGTATGTGTTAATACAATTCGAGAGTGATTCTGAATTTGTATTCCCCTTAATATGAGTGATACGGGGGTTGGATAGTAGAGTATGCCCGCACCATAGATTTTATGTGGGGTGCTGTTAGTATATATATAATTTATGAGTGATTGGTATATATATACTTATATATGGAAGTCTAGCACCATAGATTTTATGTGGGGTGCTGTTGGTATATATATATATATATATATATATTATACGAGAAATAAATATATATATACGTGTAACTATATGAGAACTTTCTACTGAGTAAAATAGTAGTTAATGAAAGTATGAAATTTAATCAGCTTCATTATAAGCATTCGGAACGTTATAATAATATGGAATTATTCTGAATAATGTAAGAAATCTTGAAGAGTTAGATTTTCTAAATGTGAATAGCATAACCTTAATTCCACGTGTTAAAACTTATGGAGAATAAGTTAGAGAGAGAGATGGGGTTCATTAGTACGATAGATGTGCACACTAGATGAGAGGTGAGAATTCTCAAGAGTGGGTCGCATACTAATATGACTGTTGCATTAGCCGGTAGCATTTTAAATACTTGCTAAACTATTTTTAAACTGCTTCACATTCGGGCTCTGACCTGTTTGTTGTCACCTCTTCTCTCTTGTGTATATATATATATGTATTACAGGTGCCCAGCCACAGGGGCGTCTTACTTGGAATTCTTGGGATGGAACGCGCTGTAGATTTTGTGGGAGTTGCAGGCCATTGATTAGACGACCTCATTATTGACTCTACTCCTAGTTCGGTTTTATCCAGCAGGGGCATGTGTCGCCCTCTTTCTATTATTTAGTTGGTATTGTCAGAGACTGTAATTCTTTTTACTTCCAGCATCTTTATTTCGGGATTTATTATTGTCAGGATGTTTTCCTTTAGTGTTTTAAATGTTGGGATTATTTATTAATGGTTTAATTATGGAATGTTCATTACTATTCTCATTATTAATGTGTGACTCTTAAAAATGTAAATGGTTAAAGGTTTTATAATTGGATTTAATAGAATGGAAATAAGGTTTTAAATGGTTTTGACACTTAGCTTAATTATTTAGGGTGTTTAAATTGGAAAAGTATTTTTACGACAGTGATGCTAACAATGAACCAACTGTTCACCTTGATTTTAATTTAATAAAGGAGTGATCGTCCGGTATTTAATTAGGCGGGGTGTCACAGGTGGTATCAGAGCATCAGGTTCTAGTGTCCTTAGGATCTGTGCGTCTTATTATGCTTTCACCGTTGCTTTGTTTGTTATAGAGCCCTATGATTAGGATTGTCGATTCCTTTGACAAGATTTCATTCTCCTGCTATCATGTGTATACACTAGTGAATTCTAATTTTGTTCGGATGTGTGCGTGTGCCGAGCGATGACGGATGTCAGAAGAGGACCGTTAAGCGTACATCAGGAGGCAGGGCTCAGTTGAGATTATGAAATATATCCGAGGATGATGGCCGTAGTCGAGGTCACCTCCATTATGGCACGAGAAGCCACGACTAGAAAGGCAACTAAGGTTCAACAATGATTTTCAAATGCTGTTATAGTCAAATGAGGTGCGAGGGTAAACTTACCCAACGTATTATAAAAAAAAAAAACGTGTAGAGACTATCAATGGGAAATTTTAGAAATGCGAAAATTGTATGTGTCTTAACCAAAGGCGGTAAAGTATCCAAGGGCTTAAATATAAGACGGAGTGTGGCAAACCGAAAGTGAAAATTTAGAGAAAATTTTCTTGGCTTTCAGGACGAAATTATAAATGGTTGGAGTCAACCACCAATTTTAGAAGTGGGATGCTATGCCTATAGGAGAACCTTAGGTACAGTGTTGACCGTATGTTCCTTCCTTAACTGTTCAGGATTAGAAGCAAATGTGGTTCTGAACTCATTGAGAGAGGGCATGTCAGGGGTCCATTCATGAATATGAATCTTAAGCGTTAGCGAATTTTGTATCGGAAGATGTAGATACAAGTGGGGGAAACGACTCCAAGTGGAAGACCAACTCGTAATAATAGTTGATAAAACTCGAGGAGGAAATTATGGTGGATGAACGATTTAGAGGTTGACATTGTCATATTTTGTCAGAATAGATGATAACGCTTCTTTGTGGGGGAAGTTAAAGGAATCGAAGAATTTAGTCGAGAATGAGACTGAATACAACGGTGGTGGTATAGCACTACAAGAGGATGTGGATACACATCAGGGAAACCATTTAAATGCTGCAGATAGTTAAATTCTTACCAAGTGATGGTAAATTCAGTAAGTACTATTATAGATAGTAACATGATCCTTATGGCCTAAAAAGCTAAGGGAACAATCGGGATGGCTAACGGGAATTGAGTTTACTAAAGTCCGAGAGAAGGACAATCCTAACCTGGTTAGTAGTACAGGTGATAAGTGGATTATGTGTTGAGGTATTTTGGTGCGGAGTGAAATTGCTCGCGATAATATGATCCAAAGTGAGAAAAAGGGACAAGAATACGGTGCCTAGTAAGGCAACGATTAAAGTAATTTTGTTTGGTTTGAGTAGACGTGTTACGTCCAGAAACCACTTGCGTAGTCAAAATAATTGGCAAGGTGGAAGTATAAGTTGTATCCTCAGGGGATGAGGCGTGTTTATGTGACACGAGCGAGTCACTATATTTTGTTCCTTGCTAGGTTAGCATGTGAGACGAGCTTAATGCATATAATTATGAATGTTACTATTATGTGAATATTTTTTCCTAGTGTAGCGAGATTTTTTTCTTTAGTGCTATCCGCGGAGGATGAATGAGTATATTAACAGTGTTTTATACTTTATTGAGGTTACTCGTTGTAGTGATGCGATACACGAGTATGATATTATCTTTGTTAAAACATTATAGAAATGGTTATACGATAGTGGGCATTTATTGCAAGACTATCGGAGTCGTTGCATTAATGCAACATGTTTTATGTTTGCTTTGGCGAGGCTTTAGCTGTGAGAAGGTTGGACTCGCACTTATATTATCTACCCTAGAGACTTCGGAGGAGATAGTGGGCTCGAGATATTCGATGCTAAAGTATGTATAGAATTTGCCAATATAATTCCGTATGTATCGGGATTTACCATTGAGCGAAAAGATTTGACTCAGTATTATGTTTAGCACTCCGGACTTAGTGATAGGAAGAGTGCATTGTTATATTTATCCTTTAGAGATGTGGGAGTAAATATTTATACCCCTATTATTAGGGAAAGGAATTTCGAGAATTTCGATCGTATGTATCCGAGGTTTATAAAATCCAATTACCATCAACCAAGACGGGACGATAGTGAAATTAGTGAAACGTTCTTTGTTAAGCATAATTACGGGAGAATTTGAAAATTTTCTGTCAAGGGACGGAATAAAGGGGTATGTACTATGGACGAAGGACCTAATGTATCTCGATAACCGACAATACTAGGCAGTAGTGTATCGGGAGGGTTCCTTATTTGGATTTCGCTCTGCGAGACATCCCACGCATGAAACTTAGCGTAAGGTTGGAGATAGGGAGACGTTTGGTCACTATTCCATGAGTTCGGTGCCCTGGTCGAAATGGGATCAAGTAATTATGTATGTAAGTTGGAAGTTAAATTTTGTTTTAAGGTTATTGGAGCCGGATCTTGTGGTAGGAAGACATTGAAAGTTATCCCCACAAGTTGAGGGGTGGAACGATGATAAGGAGAATTTAAGAATTCTGATTTCTAGGGTGATTGAGAGTACCCAAATGTCATAACCGCGTACAGAACACAAGCAAATAAAGAGTTGGAATGATTTTTAGCACGAATTATCTGGAAAGAACTGTACTATACAAAAGAGAGGACCTGTAATTATTTTGATGAATAGAGTGTTAGTGATTTATTTTGGTTGTTGTACCTATTTGGGAAATTCTGTACTTATCTAAGGAAGGTTGATAATTATTATTCCTATTTTATTGTCATGAAATTTGAATGCCCTATTCTTTCTATTCCGTTGAATTTAGTTAGTCCTACAGATGAGTAGCACGCCGTTCTCTCTCCCAGGGCGGTCGGAGTGTTACAAAAATGTGGACATCGTGGTTAACTACAGTTAAAATAGTCCGAGTCGAAGGGACGTGGTAATAGACGTGTGAAATATATGTTTGTGGAACTAGTATAACGAAGTGGAAGTAATAGAGTGGATTAAACGTCACATGAGAGGCGATGATCCATACATAAGTGTGCAATTAGAATAACACACCCTAACTTGATTGGAAGGCTGTGGGAAGCCATTCAAGAATTGCTATTCCTTGAATAGAGTAGAATTTAATTATTATGAAGCACACCCGGAGCGGAGTTGTTATTAGTCCAGTGTGAGAGCGACTTGCGCATACAAAGAGTAATGATGTTAGTATAGTATAAGAGATCCAGAAGTGCGCTTCGTGGAGAGAAGAGCACGGGTCGGAACTTTCGGCATACTCCAAGGAAGGAAGGGGAGTATTACGTGTCACTTAATGTGAAACATTTCAAGGGAAGAATCGATATTTAGCGAGACGTAGTGAGTAGTCTCTACATGCACCGCCCATAGGTAAGGTTTGGTTGAAAGAGGATAATCAACCAAAAAAAAAAATTTTGTGTTTATCGAAAATTCCTGAAATTGGAAGAGGTTGGTAAAGTCGGTAAAGTTCTTGGATGGGTTGCCATACTCAATACAAGATCAAGGGTTTATCCCGAACATGTGAATTAAGTCGCCGAGAAGGAAGTGATTAATATTCCTTTGGGCTGGCTTACAATATTAACTAGTATGCCCCAGACTTCCTTTGAAAGGAAGGATCGTGCCAGTGCATGGTCCGGCGCAGTATAAATTTCTGAATCAGGATGAGATTGGTGAATCCCACCTTTGATATGGGATTTCAGGAACCATCGGAGATAAGATTTCATTTCGAGTAGGATGTATCACCCTTAGCCAGGGAATAAGCCCATGGTGATTAAAGATTAGTGGAGCCACGTGAAGGAGATTTTGGAATCTTGGTACGATGATTTCAAGAATGCTCTGTAGAAGCGCTCGTACCTGTTTTTCGTGTACGAGGTACTTATTAAGGTTTTGTTATGGAAGAACCTCGACTATTCTCCTTCCGTATGTTTAGAGGAGAGTAGATAATCAGAATTTTTGGATCGGTCGAGAAAATATTCGATAACTATGGTGGAATTCCACGACTGTTTTAGGCAGTCAGGAGTGGTCAAATGTTCGTATGATCTTCTCATAATGGGATTTTTGTGTATGAACAAATCCGAGTATTTGTCATGTAGTGAGCTGCGGCCTCCAAATGATAGTGAGATAATGAAATTTATAACGTATAGGCGTGACCTATGAGAATTTTGTCGGTTGGGAGCACAATGTGAAGTGTCTCCAATGAGAATGTAAAGCAATGTTGCTGTGAAGAAAGGGCTATAGTGATTGAGCCGTAATGTGTAGTTAGTTTGTGTACGAAAAAGGATATCCAGAATTGTGCTACCTGATAGGCCTTATTTTCTGAATTTCGGGACGAAATTCCGTTATTAGGGGGGAAGTATGTAATACCCCATATTTTTATAGCTTTTAAATTATGGGATTAATTAAATTTAATTGAGATAAATTAATTCAATTTTAATCCGGAATGTTGCTTTAAATATTTACTAGCGTGACGAGAGTTAGTAATTATTGGAAATTTGTTATTTGTTGCATATTACTGGATGATTATAGTAATGTATGAGATTTATTTTTATAATATTGTCACGTGTGAATAAAATGACAATTATGGAAATTTAAGTCGGGACGCGCATGTGTCGTGTCGGGACTAAATGTGAATTAATCAAAGTAAATATTTTATAAGTCATTCATATGGTCGTTTTGAGTGCGCCAACGCGTCCGGAAGGGTCGAGATAGTCAGAAAAGTGTACCTGGGGGTTTAATTTTGGTCTCGGGACGTTTTTAGGCCTAATTGGTACCCCGGGAAGGCGTTTTGGACATTTCGCAATTTTGGGTAATTAAACCCACGAATTTTATAGGGTTATATCATATGGGAAATGTCATCTTTCAGGGTTAACACAACCTAATTCTAACGACGGCCATTGGAGAGGAAGAGGGAAGCTCTCCAAGGAGTTTTAGGCCAAGAACACTTCCGATTGCACCGCCGTCATCACCAACGCGTTGATCGCGCGACGGGGAACACAACCACATCAAAATCGTCCACAAATCAGAACTGAGAATTTTCCAGGCAAGTATCTATCTTGCTTTTATCAAGTTAATGCATCCTTTTATGTTAGTCTTAGATTGATTAGATTAATATTCCTAAAGAAAAACATAAATTGGTGACACAAATTGCATGTTATAATGTTAGAAATCATATTTCTGGAAACCCATTTCACATATAGAGGATGAACCACGAAATTCCATGATATTAGAGATAGAAAATCTGGAAAAAGAATGAAAGAGATTAAGTTAAAGGAAAGATTAGGGTTTATAAGAATTATGTAGAATTTGCCCTTTTTAACCCATGATTCTTGAAGAAAATTCGCATGTGTTACGTAGGAAATCGTTTAAATGGGTATACAACACTTATAGTATAATTGATTGGGAGTTTGGGACTGTAACATGATGATTTGGAGGAGTTTAGGGTGAGAATCTCGTAACTGGGTTGGCTGCAGAATCTGCATAACTGCTTGATCGATCGATCGAGCCCAGAGCATCGATCGATCGAAGGTTCGATCGATTGACCCCTTTCATCGATCGATCGACCCTCCTGGGAAAAACTACATTTTTGCTCGTGTTAGATTAATCCGATTTTTATGCGTAGTAAACCTTGGTTAGGGTTGATCGAATATAATGAAACATAAAGAGGACCAGTAGGGTCAAGAGAAAAATCCCATAAAGTGGAACTTTAATGTGTGGAAGTAAAGGGTAAACGGGGAGACTTTCAGACTTAAGAAATCTTACGTGTGGTGATTAAATAATCGGAACATCTATTAAGTTGGGTTAGAAGGCAAGAGAGGGCCTACTGAAATGTGCACTTAGATAAAGAAAATACTTCGAGAGACGAGAAGTGAGTTAAAAATGACTTAATTATGACAATAAAAGGAATGAGGCCGTTTTATGATATAATTGAGTAATATGTGTAATAACGGACAATTATAATTTATGGGTGGTGAGCGCACCTAATTTTAATAATGTGGATGTGTATATATATATATGATTAGGTGATTATGCATATATTATATCTGTGTGAAAAACATGCCCACGCTACTTGCTATCCCTGAGGTTGCCGCGCTGGGACGATCTTATCCCGTGTTGCCTTATGGGGGATATTGACTCGTACCCTAGAAGATAGATATCCTTGGTACAGGCTATCAGAATGATAGTTCAGACGGTCCTAAGAGATGCGGGTATGTGCTTTCCTCTTAGAGACTTGGAATCTATGCTTCGCCTCATCTTGTTTGTGTATAGGTATCCTTGGTACAGGCTATCGCAGCGATAGTTCAGACGGTCCTAAGAGACTTGGAACCTACTCTTCGCCTCAATATTGTTTGAGTATGTGTTAATACAATTCGAGAGTGATTCCGAATTTGTATTCCCCTTAATATGAGTGACACGGGGGTTGGATAGTAGAGTATGCCCGCACCATAGATTTTATGTGGGGTGCTGTTAGTATATATATAATTTATGAGTGATTGGTATATATATACTTATATATGGAAGTCTAGCACCATAGATTTTATGTGGGGTGCTATTGGTATATATATATATTATACGAGAAATAAATATATATATATATATACGTGTAACTATATGAGAACTTTCTACTAAGTAAAATAGTAGTTAAGGAAAGTATGAAATTTAATCATTTTCATTATAAGCATTCGGAACGTTATAATAATATGGAATTATTCTGAATAACGTAAGAAATCTTGAAGAGTTAGATTTTCTAAATGTGAATAGCATAACCTTAATTCCACGTGTTAAAACTTATGGAGAATAAGTTAGAGAGAGAGATGGGGTTCATTAGTACGATAGATGTGTACACTAGATGAGAGGTGAGAATTCTCAAGAGAGGGTCGCATACTAATATGACTGTTGCATTAGCCGGTAGCATTTTAAATACTTGCTAAACTATTTTTAAACTGCTTCACATTCGGGCTCTGACCCGTTTATTGTCACCTCTTCTCTCTTGTGTATATATATATATGTATTACAGGTGCCCAGCCACAGGGGCGTCTTACTTGGAATTCTTGGGATGGAACGCGCTGTAGATTTTGTGGGAGTTGCAGGCCATTGATTAGACGACCTCATTATTGACTCTACTCCTAGTTCGGTTTTATCCAGCAGGGGCATGTGTCGCCCTCTTTCTATTATTTAGTTGGTATTGTCAGAGACTGTAATTCTTTTTACTTCCAGCATCTTTATTTCGCGATTTATTATTGTCAGGATGTTGTCCTTTAGTGTTTTAAATGTTGGGATTATTTATTGATGGTTCAATTTTGGAATGTTCATTACTATTCTCATTATTAATGTGTGACTCTTAAAAATGTAAATGGTTAAAGGTTTTATAATTGGATTTACTAGAATGGAAATAAGGTTTTAAATGGTTTTGACACTTAGCTTAATTATTTAGGGTGTTTAAATTGGAAAAGTATTTTTACGACAGTGATGCTAAGAATGAACCAACTGTTCACCTTGATTTTAATTTAATAAATGAGTGATCGTCCGGTATTTAATTAGGCGGGGTGTCACAGAACTCTAAATAGCTGAGGGTCCACCATGAGAACGATTTGACTTTGGAGGATAACCGGTGTACCCTCACTCTCAAGCATGCCCTACGAAAAATATGAATTCCGTTTGAACAACGGAAGGCATATATAAGGTGGAAGAAATGAACCATCGTTAATTAAAAGTTTTGGAGGGACGATGGGGGGTTTGGATTGAACGGGCGACAAAAACATGTGGGGATCGATAAAAGTCGAATATCCTCCCAAGGATTTTAAAATTGGTATGGGAGGTAGCGCACACAAAGGCAAAGATGCGATTGTGGGAGGCGACTCGAGCAAGTACTCCTCATCGGCGAAAAGGTTTAAAATATTAAAGTTTAAAATCGAATCATCGAGTACTTATGACGGTGTGATAATAGAGAATGAAAATGAGGAGGAAAGAAATTCAAACTCATGAAACGAATCATCATCGCATGAAGATTGAGTTTCAAAGGAAATAATATCATTTTCAATGAAATGTTCTTCTCTGGGGGCGAAAGAAGGAATCATTTCATTGCAAATAGATATTACATAATTTTCATCCTCACTTTCAATATCTATTATGCAATGGGCAAAGTCAAGAATGGTTTGTTCCAAAGTAGGCGCAAAGTTCTCATTTGGTTCAAAACATTCTTCGACTTCGAAAGTCTCGAAAGAAAAATCGTCGTCGGACTCAAATAATAAATCCAAGTCATGTTCCCACAAACGATTTTCTTCCCGATAACGATTTTCATGTTTCTCATTCTCATACATACGCAAGCCCTCACCGAATGTCATAGGTCGAGGTGCGAATACATGAAAATGGAAACTTTGAAAATTACCATCAGACTTAAATGATAACTCATTATTATAGGAATTTTGAAAACTATTACAATTCATTTCAAAATTCCTATTATAAGGAGGTAAAGGCCGAAAATCATTATCGTCATCATCAAAATTCCAATAACCTAAGTTTTGACTTTCGTTATACTCGCCCAAAGTCATATTTAAATTTAAAGGTCTTTGGGACTCCATGTATTGACCAAAAGTCATAGGTTTGTGAGAATTTTGTGAATTATAACAATGATTACCGAAAGAATTGGAATAAGACATGCTTACCCCAAAAATGGCTCGAAATGGCGAATTCCACAAAGTAGGTGCGCGCGATAAAAAATTAAGCGTTTCTAAGTCCTCAAATGTGGAAGTCCTGCAAAAATATTAACAAATAATACAAATAGAAAGAAAATACTATGAAATACTAAATCAAATAAAGTCTAAAACAAACTAGTCCCCGGCAACGACGCCTTTTTGATTAGCTCGTGAAATGTGTGCTCGTGTAAGGGCACAGTCATTGTTTTCATTTCACCGCGATAATACAAACAAACCTAAGTTACGACTACACTTATGAGGCAAGCACAACGGTAAGTCGAGTATCGAAAATCCACGGCGACGAGTTGCTAGAATTTATAGGATTTAATATTCCTAAATAAAAGTGTAAAAGATGAAGTACAAACTAAAAAGGAAACGATGCATGAAAGGGAAATATTAATCTAGGCAAGGGAAAATAAATCTAGATTATCAAAGCGAGTATAAACTATAGGTTGCGTCGAATATCCCCCACCCGAGTTAATTCGTATAAAATGGATACATGGGTCGACGAGTTATTACGAATGCGTCTCGTTTTGACAGTTAATTGAATCAAGGGTTGTCACGCCCCTAAATCCGCATAAAATCCTAATCCGATTTTGGCGTCAACAAATACCCCGAAATTTACGCACGCAAGGTCGTAAGCACGGGACATACATGATATGTCCCGTCAAATTTCCTAGGCGCAATAACTAGGACAACGCACCTGAAATAGACCCGTAAATACCATCACCAAAGCAAAGCAACGCGTCAACCCAAGTGAGTTCCATTCAAACACAATCTAGACTAAATTAGCTAGAAAGCATGGTAAAAATGCGGTAAAGTTATACTAGAAAGCAATTAAATCAAAGCATGTAAATAAAGCATGGAAATTAAACTACAACAATGGAATTAAAGGAAATACAACTTGAATTAAATGGAAAGGAAGATGAATAGTATAAATTACAAACCCAAATGGTGTCACACCAAATGAGGAAGAAAAATGAGGTCTCACCCTCCAAACCCTAACCTAAACTATCTACCTTCTAATTATATCTAAAATCTCCATGAAAATGAAACCAAAATTCCTTTATATAGTAAGTTACAAAAGAAATAAAGAAAAAAGAAAAGAAAAGGAACTAATTGCAAAATATCTGGTATGATCGATTGATTGATCAAAACCATTGATCGATCGATCGATTGAACAGGTCCCAACCCACTGTCTCAATTCGTAGGCTTAATTCGAAACCATGGTCGACCGGGGGCCCAAGCCCGGTCGACCGGCACTCTGTTTTTGGTAGCCCTTGGTCCATGAAAAGGGGGGAAATGCGGTTGCAAACGGAAACGGCCATATCTTCTTCGTCCGAACTCCAAATGAAGCGCCGTTTGTGGCCACGCGATGCTAACTGGATGAACTACTCATCCGTGGAATTTTCATAAGTTGGAGAATAAATTTGAATTGACTAAAATTCCCTTGAAGTAGCGTCCAATGACGAAACTTCTCCGAGATGCAACGGATCCTCACTTTTAGCGTTCCAATACCTACAAAAGCATAATTAACCCCTGCAAAACATGTATATATTTAAATCCAAGGTTATTTGGTTAATGAGCATAAATATAGGCATTAAGGATCGTAAAAGTGCTAGAATGCATAAAGATAAGGGGCGAAAATATACAATATTTGAGAGGAATCACCTATCAGTGAAAGAAGAAGTTTTGAAATAACGAGTGTCAATTGATCACATTGATATGAGTGTTAACATAGCAGTTCCACTTACGAAATGACTATCTTCGAAGACCTTCAGGAAACATGTCCAAGAAATGGGTCTCGATTAGTTTGATTATGATTGTTGTTAGTTTAGTTGTTTGACACTACTATTTTGAATTCAATAAAAGTGTTTCAAATTTCTATCATTCCTCTCTTTAATGTATTCATGCATGTGAATGTGACCTATTATATGACATAAATAGTATTTTCTCAAAAGACATTACGAGTTCATTATGACAACCCACGTTATAAGTCTAGTTAAATAAAATATTGATATTGTAGTACAGGGAAGGAACCATGCTCCTGAATAGCGTGGAACCGTCATAACTCGCATTGGTGAATTATTCAATTATGGTAATGATTGTTGTTAATTATTCTGTTTAATTGTGCACCTTATGTTTCCTAAACAAATTATGAGGTTGTTCTTATGAGGACCAAGTGGAAGATTTTGGAAATTAATTAATTAATTAGGTGATTTCAGAATTAATTGATATCCCACTTATTATGGTCTTTAATAAGTCAAAAATTAATTTGAATTAGTGGAGGTTGTGCATTCAAAGGTTAGTGGGTAGTTTTTCGTTTATTTTTGGCCCATTTTGATGGAAAGTGGGATTATGGGATAAGGACAATTTCGTCCCTCCTTCGCCCAAATAATCAGTAGGCTAATTCCATGATTAGCACACTTAATACACAATTATATTGGGCACAAGGAGAAAATTCAAAATTCCATAAAATTAGTTTTTCCTTCATAATTCTGGAGCATTTAGGAGTGATTTTGGAGAAATTTTGGAGCACTAAAAAAGGGGGAACATCACCAGCTTTCATCTCTAATCAATGAACAATTGTGTGTTCTTCATAATTAATTTATAAGTAATTTAGTCCGTAAATGCATGAAGGTTGAATTTCATGGATTAAGTAGTAATTATGTTTTATATTATAATGCTAGAATAATTTTTTTTATGTGAGCGTGTGTGCTCAATATATAATAATAATAATAATAATAATAATAATAATAATAATAATAATAATAATAATAATAATGATAATGCTCTTGTGGACTAGTCCGCATTTTAAGAATGCGGGTCGGACATGTGTCACCTAATGGTGCACCTAAAAATTATCGCCTAAATTATAGGCACTCTCTCTCTCTTTTTTGGGCTCACCGTCAGGTGACACATGTCCGGTTCGCATTCTTAAAATGTGGATATATATATATATATATATATATATATATCACTGTTCTACAAAATCCGCCTAAGCTCCATCTAGGCCCCCCTAGGCTTAAGGCTTGGGAGAAACGCCCTACCTTAACTTTTTTACGCCTTATTCTTTGTCAAATCCTTAAGGTGCACTTTTTTTAAAAACAACAATGCTTTAGTGAAACGATATCGCCTTTTAAAGATTTTTTTTTATTAACCGGACCATTATCTCATCCAAAATAATCAAATATTATTTTAATTTGCATATATTCAAACATATTTTTATGATATGTACAATGTTAGTATTTTAATAGCCTTGTTATGGTTAAAAAATCTTAAAATATTTTAAGAAGGACTAAACGCATTTTCACGCCTAAGCTCCGCCTAGGGTTCTAAGGCTTAAGGCTTGGCCTCCACGCCTCGATCACGCCCCGCGTTTTTTAAAACCGTGATATATATATATATATATATATATATATATATATATATATATATATATATATATATATATACATACGGTACTGCTCTTGTGCGGACTAGTCCACATTTTGAGAATGCAGACCGGACATGTGTCACCTAACGGTGAGCCTAGAAATTGTCGGTTAAATTATAGGCACACTCTCTCTCTAGGCTCACCGCCAGGTGTGCCTATAATTTAGCCGATAATTTCTAGGCTCACCATCAGGTGACACATGTCCGGTTCGCACTCTTAAAATACGGATTAGTCCGCACAAGAGCATTATATATAAGGGCATATACCAAATAGTCCCTTGAATTTTTGTTAATACATGTTTAGTCCAAACGTTTTTATTTTGCACCAAAAAGTCTTTTTAGTACAAAATAAAAGGCTTGGACCAAGTGTGTATTAAAAAATGTTTGAGGGACTTTTTGCTATTTGATATATATATATATATATATATATATATATATATATATATATATATATATATATATATAGAGAGAGAGAGAGAGAGAGAGAGAGAGAGAGAGAGTCAGACTCATATGCACACTAAGTTTGCACATCATTTTTTTAAAATAGTAAAAAAAATATTTTTGAGTTGATTTTTTTGTGTGATATTTAAACATTTCAACGGACCCATGTAAAAAAAATCCGCTCAAAAAAACTTTTTTTACTTTTTTTCAAAAATCGGTCAAACTTTGCTACTTTTAAGCACTTTAAAAGTTGCGAAAGTTTGACCGATTTTTTAAAAATAGTAAATTTTTTTTTTTGAGATGATTTTTTTTGCATGGGTCCGTTGAAATGTTGAAATATCACATAAAAAAAATAAATTCAAAAATATTTTTTCTAATGCTTTAAAAAAATTGATATGCGTCATCACTGTGCAAACTTAGTGTGCAGAGGAGACTGATTATATATATATATATATATATATATATATATATATATATAGAGAGAGAGAGAGAGAGAGAGAGAGAGAGAGAGAGAGAGAGAATCAAATACTATGTATGTATACTACAAAAAGCCGCATGGCCAAGTGTCACCCATCAATTATTTTTACTTCTATATGGCCACGGCCCACCAAAGTCTCCTACGCCTGAGTAAGAAAGTGAAAAGTAAAACAGGCAAAAAAGATAAACTAACTTTGCACAATGTGAGACTGTAAAAGAAGCCGTTTCAAAACACCATTTAATAGAAAAAAAATCCTAATATTTAAGTTTCTCAAATCAAGAGATCTTTGTGGGTCTTGACAGAACTTTTTTCTTTTCCAATATTTTTGTGTTGTTGGAAAATAATGGGAGAAGGCATTGAAGCCCGCGGAAATTCGGATAGCATTTGAACCACCTCTCTCATTGTTGGTCTTTCCACACTATTGTCTTGAACACAAAGCATTGCAATGAAGAACAAGTGCATGGCTTCATCTTCTGGCACAGTGGTGAGAACCCTCGGATCGATTATAGTACCGATTTCTTCTTTGCGACAGTTGGTTGCTCTTTTCGTCCATTGTACAATATCTATGTCTTCTCCAAAATCACCAACCGGTCGCCGCCCACTAATCAGCTCCAACAGGACAACTCCGAAGCTATATACATCACTCTTCTCGTCCACCCTTAACGTGTATGCGTATTCTGCGTTATGTAAAAAGTAAGTACCATTCATTAAAATGTAAACACATTGATGTGATAAAAAAGGAGCATTCTAAAATCATACTATAGGATCAGGTGCAATAAAGTAGACACATTAGTGTTGATGATAAACAGTTATTAATAAGAAGATAATCGATTAAGAAAAACTTGGTATTTGATGTATTTACTGCAGTGTTAATTCCACCTGATATTATATCACCACCGTTAGACGAAATTCAATAAAAATTGGTACTTTCATACCCATTATATTCAACGCAACTAAATCATGTTTTTGCATGGTCAGTTATTTCTAGGACATTATATTTTGTTAAAGTTGAAACCACCAAATACAAAAATAATAAAATTGATCTTTGTCAAATTGATCTAGTGATACGCTTATATCACTGGACCATGAGACTTGATCTTTGCCACAATAATTAAAATTGATTTTCAATCTTTATTTGTTTCGACAATATTTTCTATTTAAATTATAAGTATTCCAAGTTTAAACAAAGATGAATTGTGACAGAGAACGAAATTGAATAAATATATAATTATTGACCACATTAGTTGATTTAATATGATAAGTAGGTTGCATTCTAGATCCTCTTGGGTAGTGGCTATGCGTAAGATGATGTGCATGTCAGTTAGCTTTCACGCTACTCGACGCTGTTACTTTAGAACCTGGATCCATCTCAGATTTGACCCTACATATTTTCTGATCAGATAATTCAAGTGGACCCCCACAAATTGCACGGAAATAAGCAGAAGTGGTCTCAATTGTCGCGGCTCTGATTTGGTGCTGTTACCCAAAAAATTCTACTTGTTACTTGTTTTTTCTCTATACCACAAATCACGGGTGTTTTCTCAGCTGTCACATTAGCAACATACTTAGCATCCAGTACGACGTCGTTCGCATTTAACTTGCTATATGTGAGTTCCAACTCAGGTCTCATATTAAGAAATAAGTTTTGTAGGGATGAGATTTCAGGTTAATACTATTAGTAAGGCATAAAATTTTAAATACTAATAAAAAGTTAAACGTATGTATAATTTTGTAACGAAGGATAAAGGCACTACCTCTATGTTGATGTAAATATATTTAAGATATCAAAACACAAAGCATGTGCCATATTGAGAATAATATTATTGTTATAACATATAAATAGTACAAGTTATTTTGAGGATTCATCTTTATATAGAATGTAATGTTTGTGAGGCTTTTATATCCATTTTAATATATTAATGGTTCTTCATGTAATTTATTGGGGGCATTTAACAAAATCCCATGTTCTTTTTACATTTTTATTTTAAGTTTTTAGTCCAACATTCTTATTTAAATCATTTAGTCCCAAATAAAGCTTTAGCCAAATAGCGACTTCAACTAAAAGTAACAATAATAGTAACTAGTGTCGTTTCTAAAATTGAAAAAAATTGATTTTATGTATATTGATACAAAAAAATGGGCACCGAACAGAAATAAATTAGCGGGGGCCATGTGCGGTAGCGCACCTAGCACATGCTAAGGGTCGCCCGCCCCTATAGCCGCACCTGTATATAGGTGGTTACCTAGAGACCCAACTAAAAATATAATAGTTATATGCACACCGATCGAACCCAATTTATTTTAAATCATGAAATAGATGGACCACAATTGTCAATGTGATTATTTTCTAAAAGTTAGTCAAATCTTCTTGTGTATTTGAACTATATATAAGGGTCCCGAGTAGACCTGTCAATGAGTCGTGTCGAGCCGTGTTCGTGTCGTTTTTTATCGTGTTCGGGTCTTATTGGGTTCGTGTCTAAACGGGTGACTTTTTTATCGTGTGAAAAAATCATACCCAAACCCGACCCGTTATGTTATCGTTTCGTGCCGTGTTCACTCGTTAATACCCATTAAGATAATGATTATTTTTAATTGTATTCAAGTTGACATATTATCTCATTTTTGAATCCAAATAGACCCATTAATTCATTGACATTACTAAATCTCTTATTTAGTAAAATTCATTATGATTAAATTAACATTATGCTACATAAATTATCTATAAGTTCCCAAAAAAAATCTCATTTACTTAAATTAATGGGTCATAACGGGTTTTATCGGGTATTAACGGGTGAAGGGGGTCAACCCTAACCCGACCCGTTAATTATCGTGTCTTATCGGGTTGGCACCGATATGACCCGAACCCATTAAGGACCAACCCATTAACTTATAACTTCGTGTCGATTCGTATCGTGTTATCGTGTCGTGCCTCATTTTGCCAGGTCTAGTCCCGAGCAAACGATCCACTTAGGCCCTTAAATAATATGATATCTCAAGCCCGGCCCAGACCGCCTCTGGTCACTATATTACATTTGTGCCAAGTCAATTCTACCACGTCATCACCAACTGACATTCATGTCAATGTTGAGATGACATGATTGTGGCATCAACATGTCCAATGATCTGATCGTGAGGCTGCTACATCATCCCATTCTGTTTATAATGTTGCTATCGAATTTTTTTGGTTAGTTTTTAAAATAAGATGACTTTAAAAATGATTTGGATAATTTTCTAAGGACTAAACATTATTTATCTCTTCAAGGAATATATTATAGTGGGAAATTTTAAATAATTAATAGTTAATTTAGCCAGTGTAAGACTTAATTTACAGATACACGAAACTACCTTTGTTCTAACTGGAAGCAAAACTAAATATACCGAAGGTTCCTTTATTTTGTATGAGAACAAATTTGGTGTACTTCAGACAGTATGGCCATATTATATTTTTTTTTTTCAAAAAAATCTTTTAATCATGTATTACTATTGAGATTTTTAATCCAGGTCTGCATAGATAGAACCGTACCTATGACAGGATAAGTACCAAACCACCCCTAGTGTGTGTAAACTTTGTAAAAGTTTGCAATTATTATGTGGTTACGGATGAAACCTTTTCCTATTTTATATAATCGTGACTTACTATTTGACTCCTTCATATTCATAACAAGTGAGCAACATAAAAATTCAAATGCTAAAGGACTTCTAAATGTGACAAAATAGTAAAGGACAAGTACCACCGAATAATTACATTCATGTTGATGTCCTTGAGCTCTCAAATATATCCCGTAACTTATATTTTTTTCTTTGCAAGTACGTCCCAATGTATGGCTAAAAATGTCACTAAAATGGTTTTTCTAGTGACAGCTAGGGAC
This sequence comes from Sambucus nigra, assembly GCA_949130495.1. Taxonomy (NCBI): domain Eukaryota; kingdom Viridiplantae; phylum Streptophyta; class Magnoliopsida; order Dipsacales; family Adoxaceae; genus Sambucus; species Sambucus nigra. The sequence continues at coordinate 118,440,284 of OX422212.1, read as the reverse complement.
TTATTACATCATTTTAAGGTAGTTCAGGTAGTTTTTATTTATTTATTTTTTCTTAATAGTCCAGATAATTTCTTCTGACAGATAATTCCTGGATTTTGTACTACTACCCCCCAAAAAATTATTGTACAATATGAGAAGGTAAAGAAGAGAAAAGGTACATACCAGGAGCAATGTAACCATAAGACCCTGCAACTGCTGACATGCACTGTGAGGCACCACCATCCACCAAGAACTTAGCCAATCCAAAATCAGCAACATGAGCCTCATAGCTTGAATCCAACAGTATATTATTAGACTTGACATCCCTATGAACAATCAAAGGGTTACAATCATGGTGAAGATAACACAACCCTTTTGCTGCATCAACTGCAACTTTGTACCTCAAATTCCACCCCAAAAATCCACCTTTCTTCCCATGCAAAGCCTCCCCCAAGCTCCCATTCCTCATATACTCATAAACAAGAAGATTTGTGTCCTTGTTTGAGCAAAATGCTAACAACCTCACAATATTACGATGTCGAATATTCCCCAAAGTTCCAATCTCGGCTCTAAATCCGTGGTCATGCTTATTTTTCCCAAAACCCACAAGTTTTTTCACTGCAATTTCACCCCCATTCGGCATTTTCCCATGATAAACCACCCCGGCTCCACCCCGGCCAATAACATTGCCGTCCTTAACGCATTCCAACACATCAAAAACCGTGAAATCGACCTTTTGAAACGCGGTCATCTTCCAAGAACCGGGACCCACTTTTTTGAATTGCCTGGTCTTAATTATAGCCGCGGATGCGAAAATTAGAGAGCACATTAAAAGGCCGAGCGCGAAGATTAGCTTGAATGCGTGGTGGGATTTTTGATGCAGGGTTGTAATTTTGGTGATATTGCAAGGGTTGTTTAGCAAATTTCCGCAGAGTTGGGGATTACCCGCAAACGAGGAAGCGTTGAAGAACTCAAATTGGCCTGATTCGGGTAATTTTCCAGAGAAATTATTGAAAGAAAAATCGACAATTGTGAGGCTCCTCATTGACCCAATTGATTTGGGTATGGTCTCATTGAAATTGTTTCTTGACAAGTTTAAGTAATTCAAGATTGGGATATCTGAAACCTGGGGTGGGATAGCGCCATCAAGTTGATTTTTGCTCAAATCCAAGTAAGTGAGATGAGAGCATTTGCCTATCTCAATTGGGATTTTCCCTGAAAGTGAATTTGCTCTAAGGTCAAGTTTTAGTACTTGGTGGAGCTCACCAATGGAGGAAGGAATTGGACCAGAAAATTTGTTCCCACCAAGTGAGAGAATTTGGAGGGAAGAGTAATTAGAGAGGGAAAATGGTAATTCACCCCAAAGTTGATTGTTTGCTAAATTCAGCTGGCCTAATTTAGCTGGACTTGAAGAAACATTCCCATTTTCTGACAAAGTCCCCGATATATAATTATTTTGCAACTCAACTAAATTCAAATTAGGCAAATAAATGAATCCATTTGGAATACTCCCATTTAAATAATTCTCCCCCAACCTTACTCTAATTAGGCTATAACACCTCCCCAATTCCTCAGGAATTGGTCCAAACAAGAAATTTTTGAGCAAAATTAATATCCTAAGCCGATTTGAATCGCACAAGCCTTGTGGGACTGTACCAGTAAGCTTATTAGACGATAAATCGAGATCGAGAAGATTTTGATTCCGTCCGAGATTCTCAGGAATCTCTCCGGTAAAATTATTTGCCCAAAGGCCAAGAATTTCAAGATTCGGATATTCTGCCACAAAATTTGGTATTGACCCATGTAACTTATTCATGAAAAGGTTAAGAAGTTTAACCTGTTTGAGGCTAATGAGCTCATTTGGAATTTCCCCGGATAGTGAATTTGCTGAAAGATCAAGATTTTCAATGATTGTTAGATTCCCCAATTCCTTTGGTATTGGCCCGGTTAGCAAATTGATGTGCAAAAAAAGTGTGTTGAGTGAGACCAATTTCCCAAGCTCCGGTGGAATTGGGCCATCCAATTCACAGGATGAGATATCCATGTGGACAAGGTTAGCCAAGTTACCAAACGCTCCCGGAATACCTCCTTCAAAGACATTGTAATATCCCAAGTAAATTTCTCTCAAGTTTGTGAGATTCCCCAACTCACTTGGGATTTTCCCATTAAGATCATTTCCCGCGAGTGACAAATATTCCAACCCAATCAAATCCCCATAAATTTGTGGGATTTTACCGGTGAAATAATTTCCTCCCAAGTCTAAATGCTTGAGTTTGTTTAGTCTCTGTATCCAAACAGGCAGGGGAGCTGTGAAATTGTTGTTGTAAGCATCAAAAACCTCCAAATTGGAGAGATTTGAGAGATTCCAATCTAACCCTCCACTGAACTGGTTGTTGGAAATGTTTAGAAACTGAAGATTGGTTAAATTCTGAATGTTGATTTCTCCAGTGAAATTATTTCCATCCAAACAGAGCTCAGTGAGGGTAGTGAGAGTGGAAAGAACAGGGGAAGAAACAGAGCCTTGTAAATCCATGTTTGACAAATTGAGGGAAATTACTCTCCCTTTTAGGCATTTGATTCCAACCCATGAACAAACTGAGCTTGGGTTTGAAGAATTCCAACTTTTTAAGGAGGGTAATGGGTAATGAAAATCTTGTTTGAGAGTTAGTAAAGAATGAAAATCAGAGGAACTCACTAGAGAAAAGAGGGTTAGAAGAAGGAAAGGTAGCATTTTTCCTGGGGAAAGTTTCATGGAAAATGTGTTTGGATGGATTTGAGGAAGAAACAAAGGGATTTAAGAAGTTGGGTGTTTGTGGAATTTCCGGAAAAGGGTGGAAAAGTGGACGGAATCTGAGGAAGTTTAAGTGTGTGTAGGCTTAAGGAATCAAACATCTTCAAACAAAAAAAAAAGAGTCTTCCACTTCAAGGAAGAAACTAGGCTTTTTCTTTCCACTCTCTCTCTATGCTTTTTTCTTTTTCTTTCTGTGAAAGTGGAGAAGAGAAGAAGGTTGAAGAAGGGTAACTGTTCGTTTCTGTATAGAAGCAAAGGTAAGAGGAAAAGGGAAAGAAAGGAAAATGAAGGTTGGAGAACAACAATGCAAACACACTATACAAGAGTCCGTTGGGGTACCAGAAATTTAAAGTTTAGATTAGGATGAAAAAGCAAAGTCGTCTTGATGTGACAAAAATACCCCTTTCGCTTTAATCAAAGGATACTCTTTACCCTTTAATTTGAGTGACAGATGATTGAATTGCACCTTCACTCACCAAGTATGGCTCAAGGGTCCTCCCACTTTTCATAAATGACAACTTCTTCTGTCCCCAAATTTAACGTTTTGTTTGAAATTCTAACTTAAATCTATAAAAGATGTGTGTGCGTGTAAAAATTGGTCATTAGAAGCGGTTAAAAAAGTTCACAATTTTAGTGTTTCAGTGACACTGTCCTAACTTCATGACACCCTGTTACCGCGTCTGAGCATTGATATTTTAGAGTGACACTGTCCTAACTGCCAAACCCATTTGATCACCGAGTGTCATTGATAAGTTTTGGCACCTAACTGTCGAGCTCCTTTGATGATTTCAACACCATGTCACCGAGTTAGAACAAAAAATTTGGGTATGCTAAAAACTCTTACCTGGTTGGTTTAACATGTTTATACTTTTGACAACATTAGCTCAAAAGTACAAATATGTTAAAGCAATCCGGTAATAGCATTTTTTAAAAGATATATATTTATATAATATGAGACAATGGTGTTATGAATAGTAACTCATGCATGATAAACATACATGACATTTTATGTGTTGCATGTTTGCATGCATACACATGCATGTATGCATGCATACATACATACATACATTATTATTTTATTATTTTTTTTATTAAAATATTTTTAAAAAAAATATTTGTTTTAAATATATTTTTTAAAAAACATATATTTTTATTTATTTTAAAAGTTTTTTAAAAGTTTTTTTTTCTAAAAAATGACGGGTTATTATGGGCTGAATTTTATCATGGAGACAAATTTATTACCGTGCCCTCGGGCACGGGCATCCGCTAGTATATATATATAACGTTATGATAATTATGATCGAATGCTGATAAACAAATTTAGTATGTGACTGACTTTTAAGTCTGAAAATGACAGCAGACAAGAAGTGGCAATGTTCACTTCTCGAATATGAAAATTGCATGCACATATACACACACGCATACATGTGTGTATACATATTCTTAGCTCTTGCTTTTTGGAAAAATAGGAAGTACAATGTCTTTAAAAAAGGGGAAGGGAATTTTAACAAATTTTAAATGATTCGGTCCAGTAATTTTCTTCTTATAGAAGTTCACGCTAGTGACATAATAAATAAACCTAATAGTAAATTATCCTTTAAGTGTTTAAAAGTTGTCAATAAGGGATTTAATTGTAAATTGCTCTTAAAAAATGGGTTAAATTGTAGTAAAATTAAATTTTACTCACCAAATATTAGACAAAATTAGTATTAGTTAACAAAATTGAGACCAGTATGGATTCTTTTTTATAATATCACTCTTTTGATCCCCTTAGAGAAACATTCTAGCATTCCCCTATAAATATATGTGTGGATTACATGTCACTACTAAACGGCTAGTGTTCTTTTATCTACATAAAAAAGTAAAAAAACTAGAAATAAAATCTCTCTTGGGGTTAGGAAGCATGTGCCTGCAACAACAGAGGATGGGTAAGAAGTAAGATGTAAAGGGTGGTGATTATTAATATATGATTACAGTGTTTTCGAATGATCAACATATAATTATTTATGTAGTATGGATAGGTTGCATTGAAGAAGGAACCAAGGAAGCCTTTTCTTCTATCTTTATCTCTCTAATGGCTTTATTCCTTCACCTTCCTTGGCCTACAGGCTTGGGACCAAGTCTTTTGTGTGATGTGTATTTTGAGCTACCTTTATTTGGAGATGGGTTAGCCTTAAAAGCAGAGGATGCCTGCTTTTCATCTTCCACTTCAAAAGAAAAATCCATGATACCCCTCTTCTCATGGAAAAGTGTGCTCTTGTAGGAACTTGACCCCTCTCTCTCTTACGAACACAAAAGATCCATGAGGGGTCATGCAGGGATTTTATTACTATATACACATATGTATTAATAATCTGCACTTAAAGCAACATATTAAAATTCTAAATCTATACATTATAAACAGAAGACAAATGTCAGAAATTAAATTGTGTTTACCAGTGCTTTATCTATTTTTAATGTAATATAAGTTCTTAACACAAGCTCTTGCCAGGCACTATCAAGACCTTATATATATATCTAAGTATGTATATGTGTACTGTTAATATGGATTATATTAATGTATATTTTGAGAACACGGTTGGAAATTTTATTCATGACATGAACAAGCTTTTGATTAAGCACCAGATAAGTCATATAAAAACTTGTCTCACTTTATTTTATATTTTAATTTTGAGTATTGTTAAAAGCATATGTACATTGACATCTTCCTACATGCATGTCACAGAATCATGGTTGGGTCCACTCATGTTAAAACTCTCATGCAAGGGGAGACTATTTCATTCAAGTAGTGGGGTAAAATAAGGGGGTTCTCTTTTGAGGGGTCCCCTCATCTGTGTTACTGATGGGCAGGGCTACCCACTTTTGAAGGGTCATTATCCTGTGGCTTGCCTGACTCTCTTGATATGGACTGAAAAGTATTTACGTGGCCACCCCTTGTCTGGCTTCCATGATACAGCGATAAATGTGTGGGAGTGGGAGAAGTGTAAAACTAAAACATGCAGATTTCCTAAAAGATATTTAAATTATTTTTATTGTAATTTTTCTTGAATGATGTATTCTACTTTTTTTTTTCAATATATGTTCTGTCTGACTTCCATTTTTTTTTCTTTATGAGTTGGTGCTTCTCTCGTTATGTATTTTTATATTCCATTTATTAGTATTATTGGCTTTATTTATGGGTTAGATAGACAAAACCTCAACTAAATAATACTACATTTGACTTGATCCTCATTTCTATAAATAATTAGATATCACACTAATTTCATGAAAATCGACACCTATATTATGCAATCCGACACCTATTTTATATTGACGAATTTCTAGGGGTGGCAATTTTGAAAACGACACGGAATGAAATTAACACGAAATTGACACGGCTTATCGTGTTCGGGTCTGGGTTACTGGACCTGCTATCGTGTCGTGTCGTGTTCGTGTTGAATTTTGGCCACGAAATCGATCCGAAATGGATACGATAGTGACCTCGTTAAGACCAAATATGGACTCGATTAAAAACCCATTATTGCCCGTTATTAACCCCATTAAGACCCAATATAAATCCATTAAAAAATAAAAGGCTTTTATTAAAAAGTCCAACCCATAAAACATTTGAGATCTGTTCATTACCACAAAACAATACAAAACAAAACAAACCCTAGCTACCAAAAAATCATTTCTCCACAACAAAAACCCTCCGTTGTTCTCTCCTTCATTTTGGTGGTTCTCTCCTACATTTCGGCAGTATATTTTTTGATCTGTCATCGTTTCCTTCATTTAAGTGTTTTTTTTCATCACGATTTATAATGGCGATTCTGACCGTCAGGATTTATAATGGTTCATTCATTTCGTTTCCTTAACTAACACGGATATTAGGCTAGTACACCTTTACTTTGAAACCCAACTCTGACCGTGATGAGGATAATGCAACTCGGAATTCCTTTACTCATTTTTTGTTATTGTTTTTTTTTTTAATTTTTACATGTTAACATGTACTTGCTTTGTAATTTTTTAGTTAATACATTCTTCTTCTTGAGTTAATATATTTTGAGTTAATTCATTTATGTGACTAACATTTGTAATTTTTTTTAGTTAATACATTTTTTAGTTAATACATTTTTCTTCTTCTTTATGTGACTAACATTTATAATTTTTTTTTTCATTTGGCAGATCTGAAAAATGAACCCAAAATCAACCTTGTCTAATGTTAATGAGAAGAAAATATCAGAATCATTTGAAGTTGGGGAGAAGAAAATGGTGAAATTTTCAGAACCTCTTGAGAGTAATTTAAATGAAAATGAGGTAATGGTGTATTTTATTTTATTAGATTTATTTTGTTTATCAGTTTAAATTTGTTTATTTTTTGTAGTTTATCTTATATTGTCTTATGATTTTTTTTAGTCTGACAGGGTCAGCGGAGACGATAGTTCTTGCGAAGATGATGGTGATGACGCTGTTGAAGTTAATGTAAAACTAGAGACGGAAACACAAGGGGATTTAGTCAAGCAATGTAGGGAACATCGATCCGAGGTATGGAATTTTTTTGACCTTCGTCCCGTTGGTGATGATGGAAAAGAAAGAGCCAAATGTAAAAAATGTTTAAAAATTTACATGTGTTGTTCTAAGAATGGGACGGGTAGTTTGAGAAAACATATGAAAAAGTTTCCAAAGAGGGATAAAAATGACGTATCCCAAATGTTGATGAATCAATCTCGTGGGTATATGTTAATGTGCTCTTCCAAATTTGAGCCTGAAAGATTTCGAGAGTTAATTGGTGAGGCCATTGTAATGCATGATTTACCATTTCAGTTTGTAGAGTATGAGGGTATTAGGGCTATTTTTCATTACTTATACGAGGATATGATAACTATCTCAAGAAGTACCGCAAAGGCCAATGTCTTAAAAATGCATAACAGGAAGATTTTTTTTTAAAGAAAATGCTTGAGTTAGTTCCAGGTAGGGTTTCTTTGACATCCAATTTATGGTCTTCAATTAACACGGATGGATTTGTTTGTGTCACTTCACATTTTATTGACAAAGGTTGAAAATTGCAAAAAAGGATTCTCAATTTTCAAGTGATGCCACCTCCAAATAATGGTATTTGCTTAACCGAAAAAATATCCAATTTATTGTCTGAGTGGGGCATTGAGAAGAAGTTGTTCACTATCACGTTGGACAATGCATCAAGCAATGATACATTTGTTGAATTGCTAAAAAGTCAATTAAATAATGAACGCTCACTTTTAAGTAAGGAGGATTATTTTCATATTCGATGTTGTGCTAATGTTTTGAATTTAATTGTTCAAGATGGTTTAAAGGAAATAGATGAAGGGGTGGGAAAGGTGCGCGAGTGTGTGAAGTATGTGAAAGGCTCACAAGTTAGAAAAGAAAAATTTATGGAATGTGTGAAATTTATTCATTTGGATGCAAGGAGAGGATTACGTCAAGATGTCCCTACTAGATGGAATGCAACATTTCTAATGATAGAGAGTGCTATATTTTATCGTCGTGCATTTGTTCGTTTAGCACAAAGTGATTCAAATTTTTTGCATTGTCCAAATGAAATGGAGTGGGGAAAGATTGAGATTTTTTTTATGTTTTTGGAGGTTTTCTATGAAGTGACTTACATCTTCTTCGAAAACAAATACCCTACGTCTAACTTGTATTTTACTTTCGTTTCCATGGTTGAGTTCACTTTAAGAGAAGAAATACAAAGTTGGGATGCCTTTATGAAGCAAATGGCATGTAAAATGTATGAGAAACTTTTCAAGTATTGGTCGAATTATAATTTGCTTTTGGCAATGGCCGCGATTTTGGATCCTCGTCTCAAATTTCAATATGTTGAGTTCACATACCAAAAACTTTATGGTATCCATAATTATCAAAGTCGTCTTGTTAAAGAAAAGTTGTTTGATCTTTTTGGTGAATACATGAGAAACTCTACTATGGGCGAGAACACCTCTAGTACAACGGTAGATGGATGTAAGAAAGTTGATGATGAGAAGACAAATGCTACCGTACTAAGTCGAACCACCAAAAACGTGTTCAAGGTAAATATACATTCCTATTTTTTTTATTACCAAAAACATGTTTTTTTTTAATTTCAAAAGTTTTTTTTAGTAAATGCAAAAACATTACTGTTTTTTTTATGAAAAAACATGCTGTTTTTTTTTTATTTCAAAACATGTTGATTTCTTATTTCGAAAGTTTTTTTTTTTTAGTAAATGCAAAAACATTGCTGTTTTTTATGCAAAAATATTGCAGTTTTTTTTATGAAAAAACATCCTGTTTTTTTAATTACAAAACATGTTCTTTTGCTTGAAAAGTTATTGTTATTTTTATGAAAAACATTGTTGTTTTTTGTTGTTGTTTTTAGGAGTTCTCCTCTTATGAGAGTCGGGCACTTTCTTCAATGCAAAAAACACAACTTGAGATATATTTAGATGAACCAATGAGTGCTTTAGCAGACCAATTGGATGTTTTAAGTTTTTGGAGAACTCATCAATACCGATACCCTGAATTGAAAAAAATACTACAAATTGTGTCGTTTCAATCATGTCATGTCGTTTCGTGCCAAACTTGTCGGGTTTATCGTGTCGTGTTAATGGGTATTAATCAGATCAAAATTTTAAATCGTGTCAATTGTGTCGTGTCATGTTTGAAGCGGGTCGTGTTCGGGTTATAAAAAATAACACGACATTGGATTGTGTCGTGTTCGTGTCACTAAAAAATATTTCGTGTCATGTCGGGTTGATCCTGAACCCGACCCAATAACACGAGTTTCCACCCCTACGAACTACTATAGACACATATTTCAGGAAAAACTACATATATTAAATGCAAATTGACATTTTTCCATCAAAATCAACAGTTTTTTCTCAACAAATTGGTGTCTTGTCTAATTATTTGCAAAAATTGGGGTAAAGTTAAATATCATATTATTAAGATGGGGTTTGGTCAAAATGACCATTTATTTATTATGTACTTACAAGTATATATTATAATAATAATAATAATAATAATAATAATAATAATAAACCAATTATATGTGATAAAGGTAATGAAGTTTCATGTAACTTTCCCACAAATCCGGTGGTTTTTGTGAGATGTGTTTTATAGGAAAGTTGGAAAATGTGGTCCCAAAGAATGAGCTCGAATTTTTGTGGGGGTGGGGTACTAGAAAAAATTCTTCATTGTATTCATTTATATATAAGATTGGCTACTCCCGTGTCAAAATATCAAATCTTGCAAAAATCAATCTTAAAGCTTGATTCTCATTAAGATGTCACATACGAGTGACCTGAATCCTATTTATTCCATTTTAAACATTGTTCGACATTAGCAGTTTAACACGTCTACCGAAATTTCTAATATGACGTACTTAGATATGCTTTTATGGTGTTGAATTGTCACCATGAAGTTAGACACACACGCTTTTTCAAAATTATTTTCTTCTTTGATTTAGTTGTTGAAATAATTTTTGAAATGTGTTAAAGTAAAAACTTTATGGGTTTGTGTTTAAAACCTTTCATAGTTGAAATTTGCGTTTTTTATGTAAAAGCATTCACACAACACCAAATAACAACCATGTACACGGTTTTAAGTGACATGAGACAGATAACACATGGCTCATTTTAGACAAATGAGATCTATTTCATGCGTAATGAATCAACTTGACACCGTGTGCACGACATCTAGATTTTTTCAGTCTACTATAAATATAAGTCATTGACTTCCAAAATCGTAATTTGAATAAGTGAGAGCTATCTGAGTTCTTATTCTCTGTTGTTATCGAGAGGTTTTACACATACTCTCTTTAATTACTCATTTTCCTAGATTTTATACTCGATTTATGGATCCGAGATGTCTTTTACATGAGTGTTTCTCAAATCCACTAAAGCCTAAATCAATTCAATTACAAAATCACATTCGTTCCATACGTCGGATCTAAAGTTAGAGTGAGAAGAGTTGTGCAATTCATTGAAGGATTTTTTTAAGTGTGATACTCGTTATAGAATTGACATGTTGTCAAGCTTAGTGTATCTCCTAGATTGATTCCTGGTAAATGGGAGAAAATTGAATGTTAAATCAACTATATGTTCAAGAGATGAGATTAGGTGAGATTGTTTTTTGGTATTGTGTAAAAATACATTTTCCAGTTTAATGAAAGAGAATGCATCTGAGGCTTTTTCCCCATGTGGGATTTTTTTTCTCGTATATTAGTTATTGTGTGATTTCCCGGTGGGTTTCTTATTATTTTAGATCATACTACACACCATGCCACATACATCTAGGTCGATTGATAATTGGTTAGGCAATCAGACTTTTTTAAGGGATATCACCTAGTTAATTGACTTTAATTAGGTTATTTGGTCCTTGTGTGTGTGAGTTCCAAATTGATCAACTCAAAAGTGTTTTTATGAATTAAAAACATCTCCACATATGTTTAATTACAAATATACGATTTAGAACAACTTTTCTAAAAAGTCTTGAAAAGTAGGATTAATATATTTTTGAATTGGATAATTGTCTTAATTCGGATTAAGTTCTACTTACTCCCCTATAAGACATCTTAGAGGTATTTGAACACATAGATTCACCCATGATCTCACAAATAAATTAAAGCAATAAATTACATTAATTAATATTCAATATGTGTTCTATTTCATTACAAAAAAGAGATCATATATGCATAAATTATATATTATATATATAATTATTAACAACAAGAATTTTTTTGTCACAAAAAGATTAGAGTGCTAAGTGGTGTAGTGAGTTTGTGGGCATTAATAACTTAATAAGTGAGGGAGAGTAAAAACAAAAAAAGGTTGTACAATTAGCCTAAGTAGGGGGGCATTTTTTTTTCAAAAGAGGTGGGACACTTGTATATAAATTAATAAAATACATTAAATACTATATTTTTTATGATTTGGGGTGGGGCACTTACCCCCTTCCCTTCCATGTTCCTCCGCTCCCTATATAGTCCCACAACATCCTTGCATAACAAAGGCAAGGAAAGTGAAAAAAGTTAATTTTTCCTGCGCTTTCGTTACATTTAAATGAGCCTTATTGATTTAGTAATTTTCTCTCTAAGTACTTTTTTATTCTATTTACGATAATGCTATTAGACTTGTACTTATTAAAAAACACTCGTGGTGGGTTTTAGAACCCTAATTCCATACCTTGGATTGGATATTTTTCAGTTCGAAAATTTGAGGTTTTATATTGAAAATATTATGATTTCAATTCCTAGGCATATAATTTGGGTCCTAATGAAACCTTTAAGGTGTATATTTTTAAAATCTTTCATATTTTAAGAGTTATATAGGTTAATATATATATTGTTGAGAGGTTAGTTTACATAGTAGTTTTAACAACATATATCATCGAATTTCACAATATTACATACATTACATATCTTCTTTACACAAGATCTTTATGGTTTGAGTTTATAGTTTCCTTTGAAATGCATTATGTCTCTTATCCATACTAACTTCTACCTTAATCGCAACATTCAACTTTCGGCATTCGTGCCTTAGTATTTTTTGACCATTCAAAATGGTAACAATTCAAACATTTTAAAAACTTAGAGCATCTCGAATGAAATTATTGATTGAAAGAATGTGATATGCCATATAAGATTAATAGACATTGATTTTTAAAAATATTTTTTTAACGCAAACCTCTATAATAAATGCGATGTAGAAATGAGGAGTATCCATAATATAAGTGAAACTTCAACATCTAGAGGATCCTTGTCACAATGTAAAAGACATGCCAAACATGATTCATATGCATTAAACCCAAGAATACTTTTGTTGATGTAAAAAAATGGACTAGATCCAATTCTCTACTCACGGATAAAATATAAGATTGTAATGAAATAATCAAACAAGAGAAAAAGAGTTTTAAACTTGTTCGGCTATGTAAGAAAGCCTATGTCCATTGTTATAAAGGTTGGTCTTACTGCTGACTTGGTTGCAGAGAAGGCCAAGAACAAGAAGATAAAGGAAGAATTCTTTAATAAAGGGTGGGATAAGGCATTTCTGGTTGCCTTAACACAGATTGAATATGTCAGGAAAGAGTCTTTTAAGGATGGTTGGTTGGATGCCCTCAAGAAAGTCGGCCACACTGAAGAGTCTGAGCTAATTAAGAGGCCTGATCCAGTCCCTCCTCCAAACTTGGAGGAAAATTTTGATGATGAGAAAGGGTCCAGGGAATCCCCCATTCAGCTTGTTGGGTCTTCCTTAAAGCCCATTGATGAAGCCATTCCTTCTGTCAAGCTGCCTTATGGGAGTAATGTTCAGGATAAGGAGAAGGTTTAACTCCTTTATTTTTCTTTTTGTTCTTCTGCCTTGTAATATGATAATTATTACATAACACCTCTTGGTTTATAAATGAAAATATTTCCTTTTAGCTGAATGCGTTGCATTTATCATACTTATACCTTCTTACATGGTTAAGTTATTTTCATGAAGTCACACTCCTTGTATTATATTTGCTCAGTAATAATAATTGTGTCCCTACATTTGTAATTTTCATTTTGAAGTTAGGAAAAAAGGCCATAGTTTAAGCTGAATCTGACCTGCTCAGGCGAAGTAGAATTCTTCTGGAAGCTGGCCATGTTCCTTTATCCGAAGAAGACTTAGTCGACTCGCTTGGTATAGATCTGTCCGACCAAGTCAAGGAGTCATGCATCTATATTCATTGCTTGCTGGACAGGGCATTAGTAAATAATGATGCTTATTATAAGATGATTGAAGATCTATAAGAAGACCACAAGATTTCTTGAGCTTCTCTCCATACCGACTATGAGGCTAAGTACAAAGCATTGAGTGAAGGTTGGGGATTTGAGAAGAAGCTTACAGAGTATGCCTCCATGCATATAAGGAAAGAGTTCTTATTAAATAGAGAAGTAAATGAAGCTCGGGAGGTAGTCAAACTTCTTGAAGAGGAAAACAATCGGCTCAGAAATGAGTTAGACAACCTGAAGTAGTCGTCTGCTAGTGGTGATGATGAGGGTGCTTCTTTCTTGGAAACTGATAATGCCAGATTAGTAGAAAACCTTGAAGCACTGCAGAAAGCCAAACCTGGGCAAACTTGTAGGCAATAAAGGGTTGTCTGACCAACCGTAGAATAGGAAAGATCTAGAAAAACACTAGCCGACCAAGCTGCCCAACTAAAAATAAAGAATCAGGCCATTTTTTATTTGTCTATCCAGCTAGAAGCTAATGATAAAGCCATCGCCGATAAATCTGTTCAGTTGAAAGTGAAGAGTGATGTCTTGAAGAAACGTCAACATCAGGTTGACAGGCTAACCTTTCAATTTCATAAACAACCCAGGGAGGTCTAGATGGAAGGATACAATGAGGCCCTTATCCATGTTGATTATCACCTTGCCCAGAGTCATCGTGAAGGTTACAAATGGGGATGGAGCAACTTGCTGACCTTGTTGAAATATGATAAAAAAAAATGAGCTATGGTACTGTAATGAGCCTGGTTTGCTAGATTGTGATAAGCCCCCATTTAAGTTAGACACATCATGGATTCCTCCTGATGCCATTCCCTAGTGCTTAATCACCAAATACTTGGGAGATTACGGTATTCATGATGTGCATAAAATAGTTTGTCCTCCTCATCTGATCAAAGTGTCAAGCAATAGTTATAGGCAAATGCTGAGGGATTTTAACTTCATTAATTCCCCTTATAGCTTGGATGATCCTCCTGCTGGTATGGAGAGAGCGCAACAAGAGAGAGTTCCACAAACTTTCAAAGCTCAAGGAAAACGTCGAGCTGAATAACTTTTCTGTACTTTGTATTCATTTTATCTTGAATGTAATATAGTTAGTATTTGAATAAAAATTAATACTTTTGTGTTGTAAACTTATGATTAGTTAATCAATCAGTCAACTAAGTTATCGTTTAATGAATAAATTATTAAACTGTGATGCACTTAGATGAAATTATAAATAATATTATTGATCCAAGTTTAACACTAATTATCAGTGGCGACCAAGTGTATGAGTAATATATGTGTGTATTCCATTGGTTAAAAATGTATACATGTCTTCCTGCATTTAACTTAGTAGGGTAAAACTTGTTTTCAACTATTTGAGTTGTATAGGAAGTTTTACAAACTTCTTGTTCTTGACTTGTCAAAGATGAAGTTATACATGAAGTAAATTATTTTTGCCGACCAAGTGTGTTAGGAGTGTATTCCTGTATTTAACTTAGTCGGGTAATATTTAGTGTAGATGACTTGTTATTACGAAGTCATCCAAGCAATGGTCAGGCGGAGTGTATTCCTGTATTTCTCATATTTGATAAGTTCAACTTGATTAAGTATATGTTGTTGATCGGCAAAGGTTGAAGACCAAGATAATTTTTTTGTTTGTTGTTTCTAGGGGATGTATATTGTCGTACTCCGAAAAAAGATAAAAAAATTTGAATGAACTAAAATCAAGATTTTTATTGAAATAAAAAAATAGTTACGTTGAACATAAAGTAAAAAGAAATACAATAAGCCAATGCATGTATTCACTGATAATATTTGTGGAGGTGCTAGGAGTTCCAGGGGTTTTTGAATTCCCCCTTATCAAGTGTCTCTAGCCGAAAAGTCCCTGGTCAGATTACTGTTGAAATACGATATGGGCCATGCCAATTGGCCTTAAGCATGTTGCCCTTCTGGATGACTTTTTGAGGATATAGTCTCCTTCTTTTAAGTTGGTCGGCTTGACCCTTTTGTTGTAAAAGTGAGCAGTCCTTTGTTGGTCGGCAATATTTCTGAGGTCGGCATCTTCTCGGACTTCTTCTAGTATGTCCAAATCCAATCTTCTCATTAAGTCACTCTTGGGAGAATCAAAGTTCAGCACTCTGTGAGTTGGTAGGCCTATCTCGGCTAGAACCATGGCTTCTGTTCCAAATGCAAGCATATAAGGTGTTTCTCCAGTTATTGTCCTTAGTGTTGTTCAACAAGCCCAAAGAATAGAGTCCAATTCATTATTCTAGTTTCCCTTAGGAGTATCAAGTATTTTTTTTAGTCCATTGAGCAAGGTTCTATGTGTCACTTCCGCCTGACCATTGCTTTGTGGATGTACGGGTGTAGAATGGAGTTTCTAGATCTTAGACTGAACACGGTATGCTTCAAGTTCATCATTATCGAACTGGGTTCCATGGTCTTTAATGAAGGAAAAGGCATGCCATACCTACATATGATATTCTTCCAGATGAAATCGTACACTTTCTCATAAGGCATTTCTATCAATGGCTTTACTTCCACCCATTTTGTGAAGTAATCAACAATAACTACCAGGTACTTGAACTTGCCTTTGGTGATCGAAAGTTGGACGATCAAGTCAATTCCCCAAATAGAAAATGGCCAATAAGAAGTAATTGGTGTCAGAGTAGCTTTGGGTGCTTTTTGAATTGTAAAAAACTTTTGGCACTTATCATACTTTCTAACGAAGGCCCTATAGTCTTTCCTCATAGTTGGATAGTAGTATCCCCGTATGTTAATTCTCTAGAGCAATGACTAACCAGCTAAATGAGATCCATAAGAGCCATCCTGCACTTCCTTGATTAAATCCTCAACTTACAATGGATGGACATAGCGTAATAAGGAAATGGTAAAGCCCATTTTGTATAAAACTCCTTTGTCCAACACATATCTGGATGCTTTGTACCAGCGTTTTTTTGCTTCTTTTGGATCAGTTGGTAGGATTTCTTTTCGATTTAAGCTCTAATTGGATCCATCTAGGAAGGTACCAAATATATAGTAATGAAACTGATATTGGATCCTCATTTATATTCCTACTTTCCAAAATCTCAATTGGAGTGCTTTTCCTGAGTTTTAATCTTATTGCTGAAGCTAGCCGAGCAAGTACGTCATCTCGGGCGTTAGCCATCCTTGGCATCTTGTTCATTTGTATGCTTTGAAATTGGGAAATAACTTCCATTACCTTAGTTAAGTATCTTTTCATAAACACCCCCTTGATTCCATATAAATAAAGCACTTGGTTGACGATCAACTGTGAATCACTATGCACCACCACTTGCTTGATGCCTAATGAATGTGCTATTTCCAATCCAACTATCAAAGCTTCATACTCAGCTTCATTCTTTGATGCTTTTAATTAAAACTTAAGGGCATATTAAACAGCAATATCGTTAGGAGTATTAATTATGGTACCTGTTCCACTTCCAATTATGCATAAAAATCCATCCACATATAAATTCCTTAATGGAATATCACTTCTAAAGCTTTCTGCAAATAGAACTCCATAGCAGAATATCTTCTTACTTTCTTTTGCATACTTTTGATCCATTTCTTGAGTTCTGGGTGATTCAAGTTAGTCGGCTATGACTTTGGCTTACTTTCGAGCTGAGCTCTCTTTCGAAGAAGTCTGCTCGGAAGGTAAGTTTTGTTGGTCGGTAACCTCTGGATAAGTGAACTCTATAATAAAATCTGCCAAAGCTTGTCCTTTCAATGATGACTTTGGTTCGTAGACGATGTTATATTCTTCTAGATCTAGTGCCCAGTACATTAATCTTCCTGACTTCTCAAGTTTATGGAGGGCTTGCCGAAGAGGTATATCAGTGTACACAACTATGGTGTGTTCTAGGAAATAAGGGTTCATGCGCCTGGAGGCTTCAGTGAGAGCTAAGGACAGTTTTTCCAAGCAAGGGTACCTAATTTTGGTTCATATGAATGATTTTCTGGTGTAGTAGACTAGTTTTTAGGTCCCATTCTTCAACTGAACCATTACCGAACTAACTACGAATTTAGAAACAACTAAGTATAATTACAATTTTTCTCCTAAAACTGGCCGGGACAATAAAGGTGGTGATCCCAGATACTTATTCAATTCTTAAAATTCTTCTTCACACTCTGTATTCCACTCAAAGATCTTTCGAAAAACCTTGAAGAATGGTAAACGCCTATATGTTGCTCAGGAAATAAACTGGTTTAAAGCAGCTACTCTACCAGTATGTCTTTGAACATCCTTCTTACAGGTCGACGAATGCATTTCTATCAGAGCTTTGATTTTGGTAGTGTAAGCTTGAATTCCTCATTAGTTTACTATGAAGCCAAGGAACATTCCCTCTTGTACACCTAACACATACTTGATCGGATTTAGCTTCATCTGATGCGTTTCCAAATGATTAAAATTCTGGCTGAGGTCCTTGATATAATCTGAAGCCTTCTTGCTTTTAGTCAACATATCATCTACATAAACCTTCAAATTTTTACCAATCTTGTCTTCAAACACCTTATTCACCAACCTCTAGTACACTGCTCTAGTATTTTTGATCCCAAAGGGCATTACATTGTAGCAATAAATACCTCGACTGGTAATGAATAAAGTGCTTGCCCCGTCTTCTGGTTTTATTCTTATATGGTTATACCCAGACTAAGCAGCCATGAAGCTGAACAACTCATGTCCTGATGTGGTATGCACCAACTAATTAATTATAGGCAAAGAAAAATAGTCCTTTGGGCAAGCTTTATTAAGATCAGTAAAATCTACACACATTCGCCACTTATCATTTTTCTTTTTGACCAACAGAACATTGGCCAACCATGCTGGATATTATACATCCTCAATGAATTGGTCCTTTTATAGTTTCTCCACCTCTTCTTGTATATCTTTGTTTTTTCAGGACTGAACACCCTACGCCTTTTTTAATTGGCTTGGCATCTTTATTAATTTTGAGCTCATGACAGAGGAAGTTGGGATCAATCCCATACATATCCTCGTGACTCGAAGAAAACACATTTATCCGTTGTCGCACACAATTAATTCTTATTTAAGTAGTGGATCGAGTGTGGAGACGATCTGGGTGGTTCTATCTGGTTTGTCATAATCCAGGATTATGCTTTCTGTGGCTTCTACAATCTGCCCTTTGACCAACTCCGTTTCATTCCGGGGATGCAGAGTATCAACTTCTGACTCACTGTTGGGCTTTATAATGTCTACATGGTAAGTGGTGGTCTTCTTCTTCTTCTTCAAATCAACCAAATCTTCTTATTCGGCTAAGGAGTAATAGCATTCTCTGGCCACCTTTTGGTCACCTTTCACGACACCAACCCCAAAGTTAGTAGGGAACTTCAAACACTAATTGACTGTGGATGGTTCAACTTCAAACTTCTTTAGTTCTACCATACCAAAGATTACATTATAAGAAGACCGAATATTTTTATCCATCACAAAGAAGAGTATTTTTTCAGTGCGGCTTGCTGGCCAAGTGCCAAACAACACTTCTAGCTTGACTATCCCAAGGGGGCAGACTTTTTCGCCTGAAAAACCCTATCAATGGCTAGTGGTATGGTTCCAATTGACTAATTTCCAGTCCTAAACTTTGAAAGCAAGGGTAGAATATGATATCAGCCAAGCTCCCATTATCAATCAGAGCCCTGGTGATGATGGCTTCTTGAATTATAAACTTGACAACTAACGGATCATTATGGGGATACAGTAGCTTAAAGAGGCCATTCTTGGAAAATTCGATTACCAGTTTGTCTTTATTGACTTTCCTGGGCCGATCATCTTCATTCAGATAGGCCTTTCTTTTTGCATTTTGATCTCCTCCTCCTGCATCTCCACTTGTAATTACATGACAATAAAAAGTGCCAAAACATACCATAACTACTTCAAGTTATGGTTATTTGGGATTCTTGGGAAGGTAGGGATCGACATCAAAACCATCTTCATGGTTTATCTTCCTATCATCCCTAGGTTTGCAGGGAGAATTTGACCTTCCACCCGTCTCACTACTTTCTCATCGATCAATAAATTTGTTTAGCTTTTCTCGACGAATGATGGATTCCAGTTCGTTCTTCAAAATGATATAGTTATCGGTTGTGTGACCATGATCCTTATAGAACTGATAATATCTTGATTTATCCCTCTTGTTAGGTGGTGCCCTTAGCTTATCGGGCCATCATAAATCTTTATTGTTCTTAATTTCCTCTAGGATTTGGTGAATACTGACTGTCAATGAAGTATATGCTCCATAATTTTTGAGCTTATCATCTTTCTTGAATTTCTGCTCCTTTTGCTCCTTATTCTCAGGCTTAGTGGTCAGACTTTGCTTTGCATCCATTGCTTCCTTAGCATTTATGATTTTTCCTGCCTTAGTCATGAGCTCAGTCATGGTTTTGGGAGGTTCTTTTACTAAAGCATAATATAGCTTCTATGGAAGTAATCCACTCATTAAAATGGTGATGGTTGTTTTTTCTTCATAGTCAACCACTTCTAGTTTCTTTTTGTTAAAATGAGTGATGTATTCTCTGGAGGTTTCCCCTACTCGTTGCCTATCACTTAAGAGATGGGATACTCACTAAACTGGCATTGGCCTTAAAATAAAATTTGCTGATGAATAGCTCGACAAGCTGGTTGAAGTTGGCAATTTATCCTCGGGGCAAGTTATTGTACCATATTTAGGCAGAATAGGTAATGGTGTTGGAAAAAGCTCTACATCTCATTTCATTAGGAACATAATATATGTCGATTGCAGCCTGATATTGCTCAATGTGTAAAACTAAATCAGTTTTAAACTTGGATGGAGTTAGGAAATCAATAATTGCCTAGATGAAGAGAGAATCACTTGACAAAATTTTACTGCAATGGATTATTTACGTTGGCCATTTCCTCCAATCGATCTTATAATCGTTGCATTGATCCTTTCCATAAAGGGTTTCCTGTATCAGATTTGTGTGGAGCAGATTGGTTATCCCGACTATGTGTTTATGCTGAGCTCTCTTCCTGATAAGTCTTCTCGAAATGCATAGATCATCGGACATTAGATCTATACCTGATTGAGTCTTCACGATGTTCAACTAGATGTTTATTGGCTCTGGATAACTCTTTAGGAGGATTCCTATGTTCTCGGCCAAATGATTAAAAGGTGAGGCTCTGCTCAATATTTCCAAAACGCTTGGTATTTCAGGAGAAAGAGAATGGTAATCATATAATTATGTGGATCTGAGCGATAAAATCACTCCTGGATGGTAGGACCTATCACATGAAGATCTAGAATAGCTATGCCGACTATGCCTAGGAGGCGAAGGTGGCATTTCTGTCCTTAGCGAAGGAATTGTTTGCTGCATGGAAAGTGCTGAAGATCTAACTTGTAATGATTGATCCAATTGCCTCATTATTTCCTGCATGGCATCCTGACCCTTGGAAATATTGGCAAGAGTGCCATTCAAGTCAGCTACAGTAGGCGGAGAAGATAGGACGATATTATTCCCTTTATTTCTGGTACTACTCTCAGGGTTATTTATTTTCCCTTCAATAAAGACGTATAAGATAGAGAACATTATTAGACACACATTCCCATAGACGGTGCCAATCTATTGATGTCAAAAAATGGACTAGATATAATTTTCTAATCACAGATAAAATATGAGATTGTAATGAAATAATCGAATAAGAGAAAAAGAGCTTTTAAAGTGGTTCGACTGTGTAAGAAAGCCTACATCCATTGTTATTGTATTGATTTGAGAGATTACTGAAAATTAGGTACTATTATTAAGAAGAATATCCCAGAATCAGTTTTATCTTCCCTTTTGTGAAAGGAATACAATGTATTTATAGAGACCCGGAGATCAAGGGTTGGAATGCCTTTATATATTTAAGCATTTACACCCGTACATAATGAATGTGATGGTTGGCAGTCTAGACTATGTGTGGAAGGACCCTTGGTCGTTTCCCCCAAATGGTGACTGTTCATTTTCTTTTATGGTCTGCATTCTTCATGTTGGTTGGCATGCTTACCGAGCAACTTTCTTCGGGGCTAATGAAGTGGCCGCTGACTAGGATTGTTGCCACTTAAGGAGATAATTGCCCATTTTAGATTGGTCCACGTAGGTGGATATTTTTTTGTATCAACAACTTCTTTAATGAAATTACGAATATATTTTTCTCATGACATTTTAGATAGAAGTTTGAGGTATAGACACTTGTATCGGGGAATATATTTTTATACACAATGTGTAAATTAATTTATTTAACACATAGAATTAAAATTGTGTATTTATACATCCACATAATAAAAAGATATACATTTGCATCGGGGATGCTCTCATGTACATGGACAGAGGAAGGAAGGGAAAAGTGTGGGCTCAAGCCCCGACATGTTTAAAAAAATAACTACGCATATATGCATATAAATTTTGGGGATAAAAGCTAAAATTTTAAAATGTGTAGGATTAAAATATATATTTAATATACCGACACAAACTAAACTAAGCCAAAAGCAATGGGTTATTCACACAAATAATCCTAGAATATGCTACTCAACTCTCCATCTCTCTATTAGATTACTCAAAGCCTCTAACTTATCTCAACTCTCCAACTCTATGCTCGACTACTCTAATCCTCAAACGAATCCCCGACCACCTCTAATAAAAGGCTTGTAATGACATTTTCATTTATTAATAAAAGGATTGTGAGAAAGAGGTATTCTATGATTCATTCGTATATTAGTCCAACCACACTCAAATTCAATTTTAACAAATTTTATCTTTGAATTAATTTAGTGTACATGCAAAGATCTGGTCCATATTAAATAAAGTTAACCAAGTAGGAAAATAAGCAAAGAAGTAAGAAAAATCCCTTTCGGGCAAAAACCTCTATTTCAGCACTGTGCAAGATTTAACAGACACAATACGACTTATAGACTACTTAGCTCACTAAGTATGATGCGTAGTTCTTTAAATATTCTGCAACAACGGCACAGTCCAATACCACCCACATGAATATGTCTTCCCTCAATATCCATCGATCAACCTTTTTTTTCCAGTAGTAGATCCTTTTCTAAACAAATTAGCGGTAAATATGAACTCTATAAGGGTTCTTTGAATAAGAAAGGGTTTTCTTGATTTGATAAAGTGATATATGAATTTTCAAGGGGTTTGGATGAAATTTGAAAGAGTTTAATCACAAATGGGACTCTAAAAGAGTGTGGAAAAGCTTATAAAATAGTTTTTGAAGACTCTAATCTCTCATCTCTTTTTATAAGGAAGTTTGTTGTAAAAGGATAGATATAAAAGATTTGGATCAGATTTCATTAAAAAATAAATTTGTATGCGCTCATTCGAACTACTTGGTACCTCGTTTAAACGTCATACCCTTTTATTTGAACCGGCTTCCAACGACCTATCGAATGACATTCTAGTGAATGATGAAAATTCATTTTGTTCGATCGTGGAGATATCGTTATAATGATCTTGTGTAGCTCATTCGAATGCCAGTACTAACTCATTCTAATGAACTAGAGAGATTTCTAAATTTTATATAAAAAATATTTTAAATCACTTTGAAATGCAAACTCTTAAAAATATAAAATCCCCAGAAAAAAAGGCTTTATCAAAGCAACGATAACTCTTCTGGGTGTTGGTGAGACGAACGATTCTTCAATTTTCCAAAAGTCTATAATTTTGTCTTCAAATACGTAGAAACAGTCATGAAGGTTCAGTGTATGTGTAACGGGATAAGGCAAAATAAGATTACACTAAGAAATTATAAAACTTTCTCTTATAAATCTCCCCCTTTGTCTATTTCGGTACAAAGCACAAACCAAAGACAAATTGACTCCTAAATACTAATACAACTAATTCCCTCTAAAATTAAGAAACGAAAGTTCAATTTTGTATAAGTCTTCATCTTGTGCAGTCCATGAAATCATCATTAAGGCGAAATTACCTACACACTTGAAACAAAAAAATATCTTGACACTTACGAGTTTTAAAAGATAAATAAAGCTCCCCCTTAATTTTTTCTCCCCTCTTTGTTCATAATGAACAAAGGAGTATAATCTAAACATGAATAATAGGGGCATCACATGAAGAAGCAAGATACCATTACAAAAATAAACAATTAAGTACATGCGATGAATATCCAAAAGATATGATGTGTTCTCTACCTATCAACCAACTATTTTTGAAGCTTTTCAAAATATTTCAAGTAAAAAGTATATATAGGTAAAAAAAACACATAGTCACTATGGAATGATACTAAAATATCTGAATCATGAAGTCGGAATGCAATTGTGTGAATATTTTCCATAGGCAAATCATCATAAATATTTATAACATATGTGCACGATGTCACGAGACACTTCTAAAGAAAGAACTTAATTTCAACCTTAGGTGTAAAATTTTGAACTTAAATAAAATTGACTCGACTTATGGAGTATGACATGAATTTTAATGATTCTCAACACAATAACGCCAAACTATTTATTACATTCAGGAAAGTTCGTTATGCAAACCCATTGATCTTCTATTTTATAACTCTCTTAAAATCTCTCATATATATTAATTCACTCTTAAATATTTTGAAGAAATCATAATGCTCATCTGTAGCGAAGCATCAATGAATATTAACTAAATATCCTTGGCACTTCTGTTTTTGTGTGCATTAATCATTTTAGGATCTTTTTACAAATGGTGGCTTTTAACGCAAAGAATAATTTGATCTTTTATAGTTCCTTTCCAATGCTTAACATATATCTATATTTTTCGAGAAAAGAGACCGGGCAATGTTTCTTACATGCACAACTTATCTCTTTTTACACTTAATTCATTATTAAGCAAGATTGAGATGAGAACATCATATTCGACAAATGATAAACAAGTACAATGTTCAAAAAGTCCGTGCACGTGTGCAATAAATGTGACAAAGAGTCTAACATTTAGAAAGTAATCATCAATGATCAACGAAGTGTTATTCACATATTATTAAGGACTCTAACGAAACAAAGTCATGTCTCAAATTACTAAGAAAAAGTCAAGTGAATGGATGAAATGTAAGGGTGATTCGAATATCTTAAATATTCATCCATAGATGGTGAAAAAATGAAAATACAAAACTCATTTTTTCTTTTTCAAAAATTTTAACAAAATAAAATCCTTTTCAATTTTTCAAACTTTTTCTTGGAAACCAAAAATCTATTTGAATTTTTCAAACTTTATTAAAAAAACAAAACGCTTTTTGGAATTTTTCAAAATATATAAAAAATAAAATCATATCAATATAATGATAATACAATCTATCAATAGGGATGTAAGATATGAACATGATAATCACCCTATTCAAGAAACAAGTCTTCCCCTCAATTATTAGGCCCGCATGAATTCTCAAAAGGAGATGGCATCTTATGAAATTCCTCTATCAAACATTGTGAAGTTTTGACTAAATACTCTACTTGCTCTCTAAAACTAGAAAAATCTCTATGGTAACGTGCGGGATCATATGGAGTAACATGTGTGGGAGTGCATATGCAAAAACTCATGTGGGAGCATACAGGGGAACCCACATATGAGAAACTCTCCCTAGCTTAAAAAAACTCTCTAAGGTGTCCTCTTTGTTTACGATGGGGACATATATAATCAGGTTATTATAGAAGTAGACTAAAACCATGTTTTATGTAATAATTTTAGTTATGGATTTATTATTAGAATGATATTAGTTTTTCATTTTTAATGAGAATCATGTATGGACACAACAATGTTTGCATTATTTTAAATATTGTCATGTCTTTTATTTTGCTCAGTAAGTGTTCTAGTGTGTAGAGTACGACTTACATACAGAGGATCAAATCACCAGTTTTTGTAGAATATAAGTTTTATCGTTCATAGTCTTAGATGGAACTGGACACACCATCATTAGGGTTGTAGCATAATATTTTAGTAGGTCTTTGTGATTACGAAAAAATGTATAGTTTCAACTTATTGTGCTACAACACTTTATGTGTACTGAATGTGATCACCTTGAGGTCATTGTCTTTATACTGATTTTATAAGACAATGTAAACCTCATGATTATTAGGTTTACTTACGGCTCTTAATTCAGGTATGATTGATGGACACATGCACTAGTTATTTATTGCTTTGACCTTTCAGGTGAGATTCATTATTGGATCAATAATCTTGATAGATTGGGTAATGGTGATGATTGTACGGTGAAAGTCTTTTATGGATGGAATCGACGTCTCGGTATAGAGACTGGTGATATCCCCTTTATATGTTTATAAGTTTTATATGTGTCAAACCCTGCAGGTGGATTATGTTAATTCGATACTACAAACAAGTTAAGTTGGATTGCTTAGGGACTTAAAAAGTTATTCAAATTAATTATCAGTAATTTATTTTTTTAACGGTTATCTGTAACCTTAATATGGAGTGAATTAAGTAATTAATAATGAATAGCTCAAAATATAATTTTGAGTTAAGGAGTGGAGTTGCAATTATGATTATTTAGTGGTAATAATTATAATTAAGGGACTGAGATTAGGATCTGGGAAGGATTAGGTTTTCTCAGGACTATTAGGAACCACATCATTATCCCTCCTTAGGGTCCCTAATGTAGCATATATATATGAACCTAAGGCTCATTCTTTATTAACCTAGCCATCACTATTTGATACTCAAAAGACCTAAATTCGTACTTGTGAGAAACAAAGGGAACAAAGAGGAAAGAGGAGAAAAGAAGGTGGTCACGAAGTAAGAGCCCACCCTCTACTCATGACTGTTCATACCAGGAATATAGTAGAAGACTGTAAGGTGCATCGAGCCTGCGTTCTTAATCAACTATCATCACATATTCTACAAGATCAAATCAGATAGATCTCGAAAGGTAAATCATAATTTCTCCTTGTAGGATTTCATGTATGTGTAATTTTTTTATAGTTTAATTTATACACGTTTTCAATAGACCCTTGGACTTATGCTCCAACACATGCTTGGGTCCATCTTGCTCAAAATGTCTAGGATGAGATCTCCCTGGTAGGATCAATCTTCTAGGTAGGTGCCACACCCTGATTTTTGGTATGAATGAAAAAGAGGTACACATAAAACAATGAATTAAAGCTAAAGCGGAAGAACATAACTTTATTTATTATTAAGTAGGTTTACATGGGATTGTACCATCGCAGGGGTGAGTTATATTTTTTAGTACAAACTATAATGTAGAAAATCGAAAAGCGCCAGTCCTTGCTCCCATCTGGATTATTCTCTGCACACACAGTCACATACGTAAATAAGCGACCGGTATCTCTATCTAATAGGAAAGAAATATTATCATCTTTCTCTGGGCTCATCTAGAGAAAAATGAAATTAGCAGAAATATACTAAGCAGGTTCTACTAGTTCTATAACAAGTATATATGTATAGGTGAGGGTTAGAGTGTGTATAGAATAAGTGTTTTAGCACCACTAAAAATATAAGCTCATAATCCCATACTTATTAGTTTATAAGGAACATTAAAGTTCTAGAACTAATGATCCCATACTTACTAGTTCATTTAAGAAAATGTGATTCATTACCAGTTTATTAAGGATCATGTAAAGAATGTCAAGGATTCTTGAACTAATAATTCCATACTTATCAGTTCACTAAGGGGTATAAAAGTAATTAAGCCATCAGTAAAACCATAATAATTATAAAAATCAATAATCAAACAAAAACTTTTGGAGAAAAGTAAACTGTTATGTATACAATTAAAGTGACACTCATATGTATGTAGCAATAATCAAGGCTCTCAATCATCTAAGGCCAGTAGACCTAGTAGAAAGTTTCATGAGATAACACGTCAGTCTACTTCCTAGTTAATATTGATGCTTATAGTATAGTGGCACAAAAGTGCAGGGGTAACTGAATTCAAATGGAACATGATACCAGTTATTTAGTAAGAAGGGTTAAAGTTGATCCATAATCAAATTCAAATACTGGTGATAAATTCAAATACTGATGATATGTAATAAAATATGTAGTATAACAATATATTAACATGCACACACTAAGAATAAATATGAGCTATCACATAGTGTGTCCATCCTCTCCGATCCTCGCAGCGGGAGATAGACAAAAGAAGAGGGGGGGATCTTCTTCTTCTCGGGAGGATCTTCGTTCTGCGCATCTCTCTCGGGAGCGCTTCAGTTGGCGTCGGTGATGAGGTAAAAAATGTAAAGAGATGGAGTCGCCAGTCTATTTTACTCAAAATCGTCAAAAGAAAAGGGATCCATCCCAAAAGACAACATCCAAAGACATACTGATACATACGAAACCAAAAATGATTCAAAAAGGGTCCAGAGGATAAGTTACGAAATGGGAAGGTGTTAGGCACCCATTCCTCCCTTACTGTCTCTCATGGGTTGTTGCTATTTTCCTTTATTTCCCCATGATATGTGTGCATGTTTATATGTAGCGGAGATGGGAATCATCAACTTGTATCATGGAAGAGATAAAGCGAGTCATCCGTAGGAATGATCCTAAAAGTAATATTAGAAAATAGGATTTACGCGATTATCCTAGCATCGATCATTATAAGGGAATGATAACGCATGTGGGATAATACGCCACTAAGAACAAATATATGTATATAGAGAGTATAAGAGAGTTAATGTTTAAAGAATGTAGGAAAAATAGAAAAAAAGTAGGGAAATGACTCAAGTCTCGGGTTTTTCCTCGAGATGCCTACATAGCCTATAGAGGCATCAAAGTCCACGCAGTTCATATGCAAAATGAGGGGTGGGGTTTATCCCATAAATACAACCGGGGACTTCTCTTGTGTGTGTGTGTGGAAAAAAGTGTCTTAGTTATGAGGAAAATGTGAGAAAAGTGTGAGAATTCTCGTTTGGAATTTATGAACAAACCCTCGTTTTCTTATTTTTAGGTTTTATTTATATGAAAATAAGAGATGTGCAATAATACTAAATAAAAAGTATATTAGGATATGTGAGATGAGAGAATAAAAGTGCTAAGTAAGAAAACAAATTGATGCAAATTTAGGAGAATTTAGAGAGAGAGTTGAGAAAGTTGGACCTTCTTGAAGATCTTGAGCTTGATCTTGAATGTTGGAGAGCAGCCCTTGCACTTGGGTGATGATGGAGGGTACTTAATTCACCAAGTTGGATGAAAAAGATGATGAAAGGTGAAGGTTGGAAAGGGATATGGATGTGGAAATCATGCTGACTTCGAGAGAGGTTTTCTGAACTTGTTGAGAGTGATAGGTTTCAGATCTTGGGTCCTTTATTGAAATGAGGTTAGGCACTCCTTTTTATAGGCCCAGGGCATTGTCGATCGGCCTGGCCCTGGTCCTGCCAATTGGTAGGTGTGTTTAAGCACACTACCGATAGGCAGGGTTTGGAACCTGCCGTTTAGCAGTCTCTTTGAGACTTCTTTGGAAAAATGGTCGTAAAGCGCAAACCATTGATCCGAATCGCACACGAGGTGAACCGATGGAAAGGTACTTCAAAAGTATTTGGACTTCTCCCCGGTTCGAGAGTTGACTTTGGGTCAAATATGGCTTGAAAGCGCTCGTCGATCCTTTGGACGGGGAATCATTGGACGCAAATGGATCGTTCGTCCACATGGTAAGTCAGAATCGCGCACGGGGTGGACCATTGGAAAGGTTAGGATATGTACTTTGAAATTCCAAAGAGCTTGACTCAGTTTGGTGAGTTAACTTTGGTCAACCGGGGCCTAGAAGCATTTGGTGACCTTTCGGGGTAAAACGGATCGTTCGTCTGTACCATAAGTCAGAATTGTGCACGGGGTGGACCGTTGGAAAGGGGTTTCGGTGCCCTTCGAAGATTCATTTAGTCTCGGTCGAGCTAAAGAGTTGACTTTGTTCAAAGGAGCCTGGTAGCGGCCGGTGACCTCTTGATCGAGTTTCGAGGGAAAATGGATCGTTCGTCCGTACCGTAATTCAGAATCGTGCATGGGGTGAACCGTTGGAAAGGGGTTTTAGTGACCTTAGAAGATTAATTCAGTCTCGGTTGAGCTGAAGAGTTTGACTTTTGGTCAAATGGAGCTCGGGAGTGCCCGATGGCCTTTAGGTCAGTACTTGGGGTATGACTTAGGTTTGTAGTGATGAAGGGAAGTTCTAGGGACCTAGGGAGAGTTAGGGGGGGTACTAGAATGGGGTGTCTAAACATAGTGATATCAATTGCAGTATGCCAGATATGCAAAGTTTACTATTGAAAAGGTAGGAAAAACCTACTTGCTCGATATTTCGGTCAGCATTATATATCAGAAGAGGATATTAGGAAGAGTTTGTACTTGATTTTCTATATACAATGCTTAAGTACATAAGTATTTGTTATTAGTTACGTCGTTTTGTACTAAAATTGTATCTTCTAAAGTTATTGGGGTTTATTTGTAAATAGCTTAGGACTTTGAAATATGGACTTAAACTCATTCTTGAACTCTGGTGTAAGATACTTTTTGTCTTAAAATATTTTGAAGTATTTGTAGACAACGTTTGGGGATCAAATTCATAAGTTAAAATAGTTGGGAGGGGTCAATTGGTAATTTTGGATTTTTTTAGTTAAAACCTTATTTTCCCATAACTTAGGCTAGGTTTACCCAAACATGGCCTTACCTTATACCATTTAACCAGAAAAATAAAATAAAAATATTAAAAAAAAAATCAAAAATTTCTGATTGGCCATGCACCCTCATGCTTGTAGTTAAGATTTCTGATTGAAGTCTTCATCTTCAACTTCTCGATCTTGACTCTAGGGTTGTAAAATTTTGACCTTGAATTTATCCTTCATTTTATATACCATTTGAGAGATTTCTTAACCAACTTAACCTAATTTTTCATGAGGAATCCAAAATATAAATTTTGTGGATTGAGATGCTGCATTTCTCAAGTTCTGAAACTGTGTGTTTTTGCTAAAATTTTGACCTGATATTTGTGGATTTCTAGATCATGGCAAGGATTCTTATCAACATGGGTTGGTTTCTTCTATATGTTGGACTAGCTTAGTTTTGGTTTCAAATGTCGAGATGGATTATGTATGGAAAATTTTAAATTTTCAGGTATCGAGTTCAAAATACACTTTCGATCGATTTGAGCTTAATAGACACATTCATAGCTTTTGACCATTACACTAGAGATCCTTAGGTTGTAATGAATTTATATGTATCTTCAAATCAAAGTTTAGAGCTTTATATCATGATTCACCATTGAAGCTCAAGCTTTAATGGTGTATCTTCATTTTTTTTTATCCTAGGCTCTTTTACACGTAAAAGCTTTCATATTATAATTGTTCTATGTATACTAACTACATAGAAAGAAAATGGAATTGAAAGAATTGAAAATTATTCATAAAATTATAATGTACCATGTTTGATTGGAATTTTGAGTCTTTGAACTGAAGTTTTTGGTGTGTCTTAAATTCTGAAATTGTGAGGTATTTATACTACATACTCAAAGGATTTGATTCGTGGAATGTGGTGGTGGATATGAGATGATTGTACGAAGTTTTTAAGGTTGATGAGTGTGGATCCCATGTTTTCATGATGTACACATGTGCCTTTTAACTTCTAGTTACGATGTGGTGCACAAGGTGGACAGGGGGTTTACTGAAATTAATGAAACATGAAGGTTTGGTCCTTGGTTGGTCTTGTAATTACATTTATAGCCTAAAAAGTTCATTTTTTTTAATAGAGTATCGGGATACTTTTATAATTTTGAAAGATTCAAGGGTTGTACTTGTGATTTTATGTTAGTTAGAGCCTAAATGATTAATTTGATATAAAGTTAGGGTTGAGAGGTAAAATATACTTCAAGTTATCTTACATTGAAATTTTTGGAGGATGTTTTATAATTACTAAAACTTCAAGGGGTTTAAGTTAATTTAGTGAAATTGTAGGTTTTTTAGTATAGTTTCTTTCTTCTTTAGAAGACTTTGGATTTTGAACATTTTATAAGTAAACAATATCCGTAGGTATTTAGGGTCGACAAAAAATCTCTATTCTTATTGTAGGTTAGGTTGAAGCCCATATGGATCCATCACAAGCTCGAAAATTGGCTCGGGTTTGACATGGGAATTGGATGCACCGTTAAAACTATTCATTGCATCTCAACATTACCTAACGCGTCTCCGAGGATCATCTTTCTAACCTTCTTAGACGTGTCCTCTAAACTGATCTTGACCTCCCAGTCACTTTCGAGATCAATCTCGAGTGGGACAATGGGCTTCATGTTTCTCACGAGTCTCCAATGTAGCTCAGAGATCTTTCGTAAGACTAGCCATGTTGTTGGTCAAGTTGGTTTTCTCCCTACCGATAATAATCAACTGCTTACACAAAGAAACTTTCACCTTCTCGAGTTGACTCACTGACGCCTCACACTCTCTCAAATTTTTCACCTCCTTCACTAAATCACATACCCTATGAGAGAAATCTTTATTAAGTTTTTTCATTTTTAAAGTCTCGGTGTAAAGATCACTTAAAGCTTTCTGGAGTCCACCTTCTCCCTCACTTAAATTATCATCCTCGCTCTCCCCTTCTCTAGAATGAATCGAAATAACGTCGAGGCTCTCACATTTAGAAATGTCCTCATCATCGTGGGACAAACTAGAAGTACTCACATAACCGGGCATGAATGCAAGACACAATTCATGTGGTGATTCATCCCTTTAATCCACCGACTCGATGTCATTATTGCTTAGAGTGGCCCTTATGTGCAAATTTTTTGCCTTGTCTTTTTAGCCTACTGGGACACTCATGTGACTTGAGCTCTTTTCCCTCACATTAATAGCATCTCCCTTTATCTTTCTCACAAATATTCTTGACCTCATTCTGATTTTTTATCTTTCTTAAAAATAATTTCTTTTGAAGAATTTCCTTTTTTAAATTTGAGAATTTTATAAATTTTTCTTAAAAAGGGCTAAATCATCAAGCTCAAAATAAAACTCGAACTCAGAATCTAAAACCACTTCTTTCTTCTTTTTATTTTGAGTTTTGTAGGCAATTCCTATTTCCTTTTTTTAGGTTTGGAAAACACGTCGATTTCGTAAGGTTGAAGGTCTCCTACGAGTTCTTCTAACCTAAAAGTATCTAAAATCCCCAAAGAATTCAATACAGTGACTTTAGCGATAAAATAGGAAGGCGGGGATCTCAAAATATTTTTAACTACACGCGCCTGACGAATTTTCTCACCGAAATTAAAAGTAGTGATAGTGATAATCTAATATAATGATAGTCTCACACTGTGCGGTGAGGTTTTGAAGATTAGAAGCTTTCACATCATTGGCATCCTCGTAAGTGATCTAGAGGGCATCCCAAGCTTCTTTAGACGTTGTGTACGTCATGATTCGATGAAACTCGTCATGGGTGATGGCTCCAGAAAAGGCACTTAAACTGCATGAGTTAAAATTACTCCATTTAAATTACTCTTCTATCCAAGTATAAACAGGTTTTGGACATATAACATGGCTATTGGATACTGTGGGTGATGTCCACCCTCTTTCACAAACAATCCAAACTCTTTCATCAATGAATTTTAAGACAGACCTCATCTTAGATTTTTAGCACGCATAATTTGACCAATAAAAAATAGGCATCTATTATATAAATTATCCATAAAATCCAAATTTTGACCGGTCACCAATTAAAAAAAATTGATATCCAAATTTTTTGGTGAAAAGGATGAGACAATATTTTAATGCAATCGACTTTGATACAAATCTGAGAAAGCGAGATTTTATGGATTGATTCTAATATTAGGCCAGCCACACACAAATTTTATTTTAACTAATTTTATCTTTAAATTAATTTAGTGTGCAAGCAAAGATGTGGTCCAGATTAGATAAAGCAAACCAAGAAGGCAAATACGCGAAGAAGTAGGAAAAATCCCTTTCGGGCAAAATCTTTATTTCAGCACTGTACAAGATTTTTCAAACACAATACGACTTACAGACTACTTAGCTCACTAACTATGACACGCAATTATTCAAATCTTCTATAGCAACGACACAATCCATTACCGCCCGCAGGAAGGAGTCTTCCCTTGGTATCCACCGATTAACGTTCTTCTTCAGTAGTAGTGCCTTAGCTCCATTACTTTGCAAATCAGCGGTTAGATGAACTCTATAAGGGTTCTTTGAAAAATAAAGTGTTATTCTTGATTTAATAAAGTGATCTCTAAATTTCATAGGGTTTTAGATTAAAATTGGAAGAGTTTGATCATAAATGGAACTCTAAGAGAGCGTGGAAAAGCTTGTAAAAGAGATATTGAAGACTCTAATCCCGCTTTTCTTTTTATAAGGAAGTTTGTTACAAAAGTATAAACATAAGAGATTTGGATCATATTTCATAAAAAAAAATTCGAGCGCTCGTTCAAATGACTTAGTACCTCGTTCGAACGGCGTACACATTTTCGTTCGAACCAACTTCTAACTACCTATTGAACGACATTCCAGTGAATGACGAAAAATAATTACGTTCGATTATGGGAACCTTGTTCTAACGACCTTGAGTAACTCGTTCGAATGACAATACTAACTCATTCTAACGACCCAACAAGATTTCCAAATTTTCTTTAAAAAATAGTTTAAATAATTTTGAAATGCAACTCTTAAAATTATATAATCCCCTTAAAAAATAAAGGCTTTACGATAGCAACCATAACTATTCTGAATGTTGTTGAGACGATCGATTATTTAATCTTCCAAAAGTATTCAACTTTGTCTTCAAACATGTAGAAGTAATCATGAAGGTGCTATGTGTGCGTAATGGGATAAGCCAAAATAAAATTACATTGAGCAATTATACACCTTTGTCTTACCTATTATCTACATCATTTTGAAATCAGAATCATGTTTGTGACAATGTTTTATATTTATGCTTTTAAATATATTGTTCTATATATGTCAGTGAGTTGTACTTAGTAGGAATTCCAGTGAGTTGGGTTCGGATTGATCACAGGATATCGAAATTCCAGTCATAGTACTATTAAATAGTTAACAACATATAGGAACTTGACACCCTATCAAAATGTTTACGGTACAATCCTAGTGGTTTATCTCAAACTAGGGAACTTGTCTGGTGTTTTGAGAACTTGTATGATAGTTTAAAAGAGGATTGAGAATGGTACATCCAGGGATTGTATTGAACATGACCACACATGATATTTAAATTTAAGGTTTGTCTTGATTAGACTTGGGCAATCTTAAGCCATTTTCAGAGGGTACATAGATTTTTTATCCTGAGAGTTATGAGGATTGGGATGCTTGCACAAATGTTGCGTTGATTGCTATGGGTGTGGTTGGATTTTATATGGGCTCAATAGATCCCCGCATACTGGGTAACACTTATATGTGTAGGCATGGGATCATATCTCGGAGGATTCCACATCTAAGAGATATCTTGGATTTTGATACCCCCTTAATAGACTTATAAGATTTCTTTCGACTAGTTAAACTTGATAAATGGATTATTTTATAATCCGATGGAGTAGATAAATAAATTAGGTCTGCGCATTGAGAAATGGATTAGATTTTGGTTAAAATCAATTAGCATCAAATTGATTTGACCAAACGAGTATCAAAAACATAACGTGGGGAATCACATTATATACCAAAATAGCGTTTGCAAATAAGATCTCATTATATTCAAGTGATTTTTGAGATAATTAAATTGGAGTACATTTATAATTAGTGGAATTAATTATTATTATGTGTTGTAGAGGGGTGTTTCAAGTGTACCCACTATATTTTTGGTGAAAATATTGGATGAGGAACCCTCAAGGCCCCTCAGCTTCCAGAAAATATTGGATAAGGAACCCTCAAGGCCCCTCAGTTTTTAAAAAATATTGGGTGAGGAACCCTCAAGGTCCACCCCCTTAACTTCCAGAAAATATCAAATGAGGAACTCTCAAGGATTCTCTGGTTCCAGAAAATATTAGATGAGGAACCCTCAAGGCCCCTCAATTTCTAGAAAATATTGGGTGAGGAACCCTCAAGGTCCTCCTCCTTAGC
Organism: Sambucus nigra; assembly: GCA_949130495.1. Taxonomy (NCBI): domain Eukaryota; kingdom Viridiplantae; phylum Streptophyta; class Magnoliopsida; order Dipsacales; family Adoxaceae; genus Sambucus; species Sambucus nigra. The sequence goes on along the minus strand of OX422212.1, from coordinate 118,404,742 downwards.
TTTTAGAAAATATCGGATCAGGAACCCTCAAGGTCCCTCAGCTTCCAGAAAATATCGGATTAGAAACCCTCAAGGTCCCTCAGCTTCCAGATAATATTAGGCGAGGAACCCTTAAAGTCCCCCTTTGGTTACAGTAAAAATTGGATGAGGAACCCTCAAGGTCCCTCATCTTCCAGAAAATATTGGGTGAGGAACCCTCAAGTCCTCCCCCACAACTTCCAGTAAATATCAGATGAGGAACCCTCAAGGTCCCTCAGCTTCCACAAAATATTGGGTGAGTGTTGATACAAAAATTAATCAGCTGACGTGGACCAATTATATGAAGACACGCATCATCCAACATGGCACAAGTTTAAATGTCGAGGTACTCAATGTACCGAGTTATCAAGCATATCGAGCAATTTATTGGGAATGCCAAACGACCAGACAGATTCAATGCTTATTGTATTACAATCATTCTTTACCATGTATATATGTAAATGCCTATTCGACAAAGGAACAATATCTATTCTCATTGACAGCCCAAAGACAATAAATACATTGTAATACCCTCTTGACAGGGTAAGAGAGAATAGTCAAAACCAAGGCAAGACATCCATTAATACAAATCTGTGGACGTAGGCCATTTTCTTAAGGCTGAACCACTTTAAAAATCTCTTGTCTTATTTCTTTACTCATATTTACCTATGATTAATAAATTAGATCAAATCTAAATTTTTACATCAACAGATTGGCGCCGTTTATGGGAAATGACTATACATAGCATTTTTTTACCAAAAACACATCATTAATAGCTGAAATCCCAGAATCCAGCAATAGGAATAATGAAGGGAATCCTCCTAATCCTTCTGCCCTCCAAATTCGAACGATTTGACAGGAATCTTAAGTAGTCTATCCAGGGGCAAGAAGCTATGCAAGAAACTATGCGACAGTTAGCTCAGACCTTTCAAAATGGAGTATCAGCCTAGACATGCCAATGAAGCATCCAGAGAAGCATGCATCCGTCGTCTTCGCAATAAACTGATCCACGATTTATGTCACGATCCAGACATACTGAATTCAATTATTTCAGAAATTCAAGAGATCCATCCTATCGTCCCGGTGTAACTTCCTCCGTAAGAATTTTGGATTCTCAAGAAGACATCACTCTAACGCCAAAGAGGCCAAGTGCTCTGGAAAGGTTGAGCAGAGCCTCTCCCTTCGACCATTTGGGACCTAGGGGAATAGAAATCCTCCTCATTTTGCGTCGAGAAATTCTCAACGACCAAATGATTTTAAGGAAGGCTCAGCCCAATCACATCCAAACCCGAGACCTGCAGCTCAAAGAGAAAGATCCCAATAGGAAAATTTTGCATGATCTGATGCTCGGGCAAATACTAATAAGTTAGGGGCTGGAAATGATGCATGGAAATGATCTATTCAGAGGTTAGAAGAGAGGTTAGGATAAATGGCCAAGGCTAAGAACCCTCTCCAAAGAACTTTTATTAAAGGATCCCCATTTGTAGAGGGGATTGTGGATTTTCCCAAGCCAGCAAAGTTCAAGGCTCCTGTGGTCACACCGAAGTACAATGGGAAGATAGATCCTTTCCTTCATATAGAAAAGTACCAGGATGCGATAGATATTTATGCGATTCCAGATGAAATGAGGTGCAGGGCGTTCTTAGGGACTATTACCGGATCTGCTGAGATATGGTACAACAGCCTTTCTCGAGGGTAGATTGAAACCTTCCACCAATTGGCAGAGCTCTTTATAGGTAATTTATGTTTTGGTGCAAAGCCAAATAAAAGGGTAGCCCATCTGTTGAGAATTAGGTAGAAAGCAGGTGAAAGTACCTGAGACTACATCACTCGTTTCAATAATGAAAAATTTAAGGTCATAGACTATGAGGAGAAGGCAATCATCATAGCTCTCATGTATGGTATTTTTCCAGATAAATTGTATTATACCTTGGCTAAGGATCCCCCGAAATCAATGGTAGAATTATTTTCCAAAGCAGCAAAAATCATGAATGCCGAGGAGGCTATGGCTGTGAACAAAAATATTGAGGAGAAAGTGAAGAATAAAGATGAGGGTATATCGGAGAAGAAAGATAACAAGAATAATGGTGAAAGCAAGCAGCCAAAGGGAAAGGAAACATTAGATCATTTGAGTAAGTATACTAACTATACTCCCTTAAATGTGAACATCAATCACGTTCTGGAGGAAATCAAGAACAACGAGGAATTAAGTTGTCCAGAAAAGCTAAAGACAACCCCTAAAAGGAGGGATAAATCCAAATATTGCGAGTTTCACAAAGATCATGGCCACACAACCAAGCAGTGCATAACTCTCCAAAACGAGATAGAGGCACTCATTAGACGAGGAAAGCTGAATAAGTTTGTTGATCATCAGAATGGCGAAAAGACCAACAACATAGGTCGACAGAGATCCACATCTCCTTGCCGACCAAGAGAAGATAAGAAAAGGGACCATAAAGATGACCCTGAAGATGACCTTGATCTCCCAAAAAGGCCAAGATAACCTGAGTGTGAGGTGTTTTTGATTCGTTCCGATTCATTTGATTATAACATGATTATAAGCGGAGACGCGGGAGAAGGTGATCATACCGCTGAAAGGAAAGCTTACCTCAATGAGGCTCAAGCTTGTTCCTATATATAGCGAATAAACTTGGCTGAACAAGATCGCCCAAGGAAAGCTAACAAAGATAAGCTGGCCATTGGATTTTCTAAAAATGATTTGGAAGGAGTCTTATATCCTCATGATGATCCTCTGGTGATCAAAATGAGAATGAAGGACATAATCATTTCGAGAGTGCTGGTGGATAATGATAGCTTAACAGATATCATGTTTTACCCTTGTTTTAATAGTTTGAACTTGAAACTTAGTCAGGCTGAGCCATATCACAGGCCCCTATTGGGTTTCCTGGAGAAAAAGTTTTTCCACTTGGAATGATTAAGATAGACATGTTGATTGGTACTTGGTCCGTTAGAAGAATAGAGAAGGTGCGTTTCTTCATGATGGACAAGATTGTCCATTCAGCCTATAATATAATCATGGGAAGAGTAGGCCTAATTTTTTTTGAAGCAGTTCCATCCACAGTACATCAGTGTTTGAAGTTCACGACCAACTTTGGGGTTAGAGCTATAAAGGGAGATAAAAAAGTAGCTCGGGAATGCTACTACTCTTCTATTGAGAAAGAGGAATTAGAGGATGCTAGGAAGAAAATAACCACTTATCAAGTGGATGAATCTGATGAGTCTGAGATGGAAACCTTAGACCCAAGAGATGAAACAGAGCTCGTTAAAGGCCAAGTCATGGAGGCAACTGAAAACATTATTCTGGATGATGAGAAACTAGAAAGAACAACTCATATTGGCATTTCACTTGATCCCGTCTTAAAAAAAGTGATGGTAACATTCTTGAGACAAAGAAAGTAGGTATTTACATGGATTCATGAGGACATGCCGAGTATAGACCCAAATTTCTTGTGCCATGAGCTTAACGTCAATAAAGAGATCAAACCAGTGAAGCAAATGAGAAGAGTCTTTAGTCCAGAGAAGAACCATGCTATTCAAGAAGATGTAGAAAAGTTACAAAAAGATTCTTTCATCGAAGACGTGAAATATCCAGATTGGCTGGCTAATGTTATGATGGTAAAAAAGAATAATAATAAGTGGAGGATGTGCTTGGATTTCACAGATCTAAATAAAGCCTTCCCAAAAGTTCATTTTCTTCTGCCCATAATAGATCAGTTGGTGGACTCAACTTCAGGATATGAGCTGCTAAGCTTCATGGATACTTATTCTGGATACAATCAAATTGAAATGAAGCTAGAAGACAGGGAAAGTACCTCTTTTATTACTCCCCGGGGAACGTATTGTTACAATTGTATGACTTTTGGTCTTAAAAATGCAGGTGCCACATATCAGCGGTTGGTAAATAAGGTATTTGCGGAGCAGATTGACAAAAATATGGAAGTATATGTCGATGACATGTTGACTAAAAGTAAGAAAGCTGCTGACCATATAACTAATTTGAGTCAAACATTTGATCAACTGGGGAGGTACAAGATGAAGCTGAACCCGACCAAGTGTATTTTTGGCGTACAGGAAGGCATGTTCCTGGGATACTTTGTAAATAAAAGAGGCATTGAAGCAAACCCTGACAAGATAAAAGCTTTGCTGGAGTTACAGTCCCCGACTACCAAGAAGGATGTACAAAGCCTTACTGGGTGTGTAGTCACTCTCAATAGATTTATCTCTCGAGCAACTGATAGATGTCTTCCATTCTTCAAGGTCCTCAGAAAGACCTTTGAGTGGAATGACGAATGCGAGAAGGCTTTCTTAGGATTGAAGAGATACATGGGGACACCTCCTTTATTGTCCAGGACAGTAGCGGGAGAAAATCTATACTTGTACTTATCTGTCTCAAAAAGTGTAGTTAGTTCAACCTTGATAAGAATTAAAGATGGAGTGAAAAAACTAGTTTACCATACCAGCAAGGCATTTAGGGGAGAGGAAATCAGGTTTCCTAAACTGGAGAAATTGGCATTGGAATTGATTGAAGAAAGCTGGAGAATGAAACCATATTTTTAAGCCCATACAATAGTGGTATATACTGACATGTCACCCAGGAAATCTTTACATAAGCCATAAAAGTCTAGAAGATTAATGTATTGGGCAGTGAAGTTAAGGGAATAGGACATTATCTATGAGCCAAGGTCCTCTCTCAAAGGACAAGCAGTGGCAGATTTCATCTCTGAGTTTACTTACCCAGATGTCTCCGATCAATAAGGGGATAATGTAGAGAAACTCAAGGATGCCAGAGGGTTTAATAAAAATACCCCCGATCAACTCTTAATAGAAAAGTTAACAAAATGGATGACAACAGATCAATCAGAATCTTCTGATAAAGTAAATGAGATGAAAAATAAGTATGGGGAGATGAAGGGCAAGATATTCCATCAAGGAATTTTGTAAGACCAAGGGTTTGATGATAATATTCCCATATGGAATTTTTATGTCGATGGTTCTTCATGTGGGACAGGCAACAGAGCTGGAATCATTCTCAATAGTCCAGATGGGATAGACATTGAATAAGCTCTGCGTTTCCAGTTCTAAGCCTCTAATAATAAAGATGAGTACGAAGCTGTGATTATGGGCCTAAACCTAGCTAAATTATTGAATGCAGAGCAAGTGGTAGTATTCAGTGATTCACAATGATTGATGAATCAAATGTTAAGTCTTTATGCAGAAAAAGGGGAGTTCATGTTAAGATACTTAGCCAAGGATTTGGAGATCATAGTTAGTTTATCAACTGTTCAGATGGTTAGGATTCCTCGGTTGGAGAATACAAGAGCAGATGCACTTGATCGACTAGCTTCAGCCACTTGTACTGAGTTAAGAAGGATAATCCCCATTGAGATACTTACTAGCAGAAGTATTAGTGATGACCTGATGATGAATTTTATCGCCTTGGATATGGGACCATCTTGAATGGATCCCATCAGGGTTTATATTAAAGAAGGTATTATACCAATCGACCTACTTACAGTCAAGAGGCTGAAGTACAAGGCTGCCAGATATGTTTTGAATAATGGAGTTCTGTAGAGGAGAGGTTTGATAGCTAGTTTGAAAATATGTGTTCACCCAACAAAAGTTAAAGACCTAATAGAGGAAATTCATGAAGGATCTTATGGGGCTCACTTAGCAGGAAGAACTCTACTATAGAGAATGAGTACGTAAGGGTACTACTGGCCAATAATGCGCGCTGATTATACGACTTATGCTAAAAAATGTGCCAAGTGTTAGAGATTTTTAACTATACGCAAAACTCCTCTGGCGCTGCTAACACCAATCACTTCACCTTGGCTATTTGTTATGTGGGAAATAGACTTAGTTGGGCCTTTGCCAACTACAAGAGGACGATTCAAATATTTAGTGGTAGCTGTTAATTATTTCGCAAAATGGGTGGAAGCTGAACCTCTCATCGATATGGACTATGAAAGGGTCTATCAATTCATTTAGAAAAATATCATTTACAGATATGATCTGCCCCATGCCTTTATCACTGATCACGGTACCCAGTTTGACAATAATGAATTTGTAGCGTACTGTTTATAGTCCAACATTCAAAAAGTCTATTCTGCTCCAGGCCATCCCCAAAGTAACGGACAAACAGAGGTGATGAATAGAACTCTACTGAATGGGTTGAATAAGAGATTAGATGATGCTAAAGGGAATTGGATCAACAAGTTGCAATCAGTGTTATGGGCTTACCGAACAACGCTCGGAACAACAACTGGAGAACCCCCTTACTTGTTGGCTTTTAGGAGTGTAGCAGTGATACTTGCTGAACTTGGATTACCTACTGATAGGGTGCTCAATTTTATTTCTCCGGTGAGTGATTTGATGAGATGCTTGGACTTGGACGTGCTCGAAGAAGTCCGAGAAGATGCAATGTTCAGAAATGCAGCCTGCCAGCAAAGGACTGTTATGTTCTATAACGAAAGAGTAAAGAAATGTGATCTAAAATAAGGTGATTACGTGCTAAATAAGGTAATCCGAAAGCACGATAAGTTGGAGGCCAATTGGCATGGGCCCTATCGCATCACGTCGGTTATCCGACCTAGCACTAATAGAATTGAAACTCTCGAAGGGGAAGAATTCAAGAATGCCTGGAATGCAGAGCACCTGTGAAAGTAATAACATTGATGTAACATTAAATGTAATCAATTCTTTTAATATTAATGAAAAATATGATTTCCCCATTCATTTTTTTTCTGGAGTACTAGTGCTACACACTACACTCAACAGCTAGCGACATTTGGAAAACGCACAACCAATAAAAGTTGGTCGGCATCAACAACCACCAACTAAAAGTTGGTCAGCATCAGCAATCGCCATCTATAATGGTGGTCGGCAATAATAAAGACACCAACAATATTGGTCATCGCACAATCCAGCAAGGCAAAGTCCTAAACCCTTGGTTAAAACACGGGTGACGAAAGGGGCACCTAAACTGGGCAATAAGTTGGATAAATGTCCACTGCCTGGGAACCAAGGTAACTAATTGTCTAAATATGTAGACATATTAGTGAGAGCCATGGTGACAATTGAGTGATAAAAAGTATCACTACAACTAGGTAAGAACATGGGATAAATATTCCATTGCCCAAGCATTTATGGGTGATGAAACATCACCAAAACTAGACAGGAACATGGGATAAATATTCCATTGTCTAGGCCCCAAAAATAAAGTGATAACATGTCCTTTCATATTCACCTATATCCAAAGATTGATCAGATAATAGATCCACCATTCTTATTAGTAATTTACTAATATAACATTATTGATCAACTGTTAAAATTGCAAAAGAACTCTATGATCAAAATCAAGAATACAAAAGTTCATCTTCTTCATTAAAATAATCAACTGTTACTAACAAAGGACAAAATGATCATTTTATTTTTTCCTTTTCTTCAGACTTTGAGACAGGATCCATTCCAGATGGAGGGTCATCTAAAGCATAAGAAGAATTGATAAACTTCAAGTTCTGAAGCATTCTGGTGTTACTTGAACTTGATCGGTCTAGTAAATGAGGAGGTCGGGATATCTCAAATTATTCATGAAGACCGTAATCACCTAGGTACTTGGAAATCAAACAATGAGGAGTGGAGCGAACTGGAATTCAATTAACATTTAGATGGAAAGGTGGTTTTGGTATATCAAGTATCCCAAGGTCATACTAGACCCACAGTTCAGTTCCTTGCTCAACTTTCATTACATCTAAAGCGTTCATCTATCCCTATTTGTACCCTTCATTGTTTGATTTCTTCAATATAACATCAAGATGATACAAAGCCTCATTGTATCCTTCCATCCAAAACTATCTTGGGCTGCTTATGAAATTGATAAGTTAGCCGTTCAACATGTTGGTGTATTCTTGTCAGTACACTTTCTTTATTCTGCAATGAAGAACTCTGAGTAGATAGTTGCTCAGTAAGAGTTTGAATCTTCTTGGACATCTTTGCCAGAGCTTTATTTTTTGCCTTCAATTGAGCAGCTTGATTTTCTAAGACTTGCTGAGTTTTAGCCTCTTAAATGCTACTTCAACCTGCTCTTGTTCTAACCCGAGAAGTGGATGCAGGCCTAATTATTTTCGAAGTTTCCAACTCTTCTCTTAATGAAGCATTTTCAGTATCCAAAAAGGAAATACCATTATCATTAATCGGGACTATAGCTCTAGAAGAAGCAGATTTTAACTATCTCAATTCTTCTCTTAAAATGTTATTTTCCTCCTCCAGCAGTTTGGCGATTTTTCAGTTCTCTTCAATTTCTAATTTCAGAACGCTTTCTCTTTTATTATGGGAAGAAATGAATTTATCATAGCCCCGATTAACGCTTAATTGTTGGTATTTCTTCTCATAACTTTTATGAAGAAGGGCGCTAGCTTCTTTATGCTGAGCTTGGAGCTCCTCAATCATCTCAAAATAGTCCGTGTTATTCACCACAGCTCGGTTAAGAAGAAACTTTTCGTATTGATAAGCCTCTTTTGCTTGTTCTGAGGCATCATCACCTAATATTGCAATTATTTCTTCGTCGAATAAATTCATGTGACCAACTTTGAATAAGTCAGTACACCTTCTCAACAGCTTGAAATCATGAGAAGCCAAAAATTCCATCCTAGCAACAAACTAGCGAAGAAAAGTAAAGACAAATCAACAACGGTGAATATCAGAAGAGGAACTCCATATAAGCAAAGAGTTAATTTTATTGATCAAAATGAAGTGAAGTACACTCTAAGATACAAAACAAAAGAAAAACTGTAGAACAACTTTAAACCTTCTACTTATCCCCCACCACTTTCTCAGCTAATTTTGAAGGAGGAGTTGGTAACTAAAGTTGCTCAGAAGGCAACTGATGTTGTTAGGAGGAAGGCACTGTTCACTGGAGTTTCTCAAAAGACTGAGGGACAATAGCATCATGTGTTTTCTCTACCACCATCAAAGAGGGAGATCTCTCCTATCGTCCCATGAAAAACTTACTCTTTCCTGAGCGGACTGTCACCCCCGGTTGCATTTTACTCCTGTATAATTTCGGTCAGTTCCACTTTCACAATGGGATGATACAGATTCTCCCTACATTTCATGGTATGGATTCGGAGAAACCATACCTGCATATTTGTGAGTTCGAAGAGGCGTGCGATACATTTAGTGATCAAGTTGTCTCGTAAGATATCGTTCTCCTAAAGCTTTTTCCTTTTTCCTTAAAGGATAAAGCCAAGACCTGGCTATGGTCTCTACCCTTGAACTTCGTCACTTCCTGGAGAGATATGCAGTCTGAGTTTGTCTCAAAATTCTATCCACAACACAAGACCAACTCTGCCAAGACTCAAATCCAAGCTTTCTGACAACACGATAATGAGTCTTTTGACGAATGTTGGGAACGTTTCCAGGAGTTAGTAAGCGCATGCCCCCATGATGGTTTTGACAAACACATAGTGATATCTTTATTCCATAATGTGTTGACAATAGCTTCCAAACAACTTGTGGAAATAATGTGTGAAAGACATTTTTGGGATTTAAACTCATGTGATGCCGAGGCCCATATTAAGTATGTCGGGGAGACTACTCAAGCATGGGACACATCTGATCCCAACCAAGCTCAACCTAGACAACCATCTATCAATCAAACTGCCTCCAATCTATACTATTTGGATAGAAATACCTTAATAGACCGTCGATTCGATCAGTTTCGGAGAGATATGAAAAGTGGTTTGATGGTGGGTTGAGAAATATCTCTGAATCCAGCCATGGTTCAAAAGAAAAAGTGTGTGCTATCTGTGAGGCGGGCCACTCCACAAAGGCATGCCCGACCATTTCTGCCTACAAGGCCATGCACACCGAGCAGGTGGATGCTATAGGAGGATTCAAGGGGAATTTTAATGCCCCGCATGGGAACTCTTATAACCCTTTATGGAGGAACCACCCTAATTTTAACTATGGAAAACCACAAGCTGCGATGAATCCACATTCACAGGTTATCCCACCTCCACCACCTCCTCAGTACCAACAAGTTCCATGACCTCCATCCCCATACATAGCTTCACCGCGGAGGAGCCTCGAGGATACAATGAACTAATTCATAAATTCTCAAGGTGAAAATAATGCTCGATATGAACGCTTGTTCACCGAAGTAAATGCAAACATCTCCAAGATGCAATCCTCATTGAGCATCCAAGAGAAGGGCAAGTTTCCTGCCCATGGCCAAAGATATCCCCAAGGTCAACCTAGTGTTAGTTCCACCTCTACACTATAGTAGGAGCACTGCCAAGCTGTAACCACTCTTCGTAGTGGGCGAGTTGTTGATTTATCACCTCCCTCACACGACATTACAAAAGGCAATGAGAATTTGCCCGACACGAAAGAGGCCGAAGATATCTCCTTGAACGAGAATGAAAAGGAAAACACTAGTGAGCCCGAGGTAGTAGTGAAACCACCCTCCGCTGTGCCATTTCCTCAAAGATTGGTTCCTGCCTATAAGGGGACCATAAGTGAAGAAGTGCTAGAAGTGCTTAAGAACGTAAAGTTGAACTTACCTTTCCTCGATGCAATAAGGAAAATTCCATCCTATGAAAAAGTCATAAAAGACTTATTGACAATCAAGAGGAGGACGAAGGTAAAGAAGAACGTGTTTCTAGCACAAAATGTGCGCTCATCCCTTCTTAATGATCTCCCACTTATATACAAAGATCCCGGTGCCCCCACCATTTCCTGCACCATTAGAGAGAACAAATTTAAAAAATCCTTAATCGATTTGGGGTCAAGTGTCAATATCTTCCCCTATTCGATTTACAGGAAACTTGATCTGGGTGATATTAAGCCCACAAGGATCACTCTCCAGTTAGCGGATCGAACCGTGAAGATACCACGGGGTATAGTTGAGGACGTGATAGTCCAAGTGGACACTTTCTACTTCCCGGTAGATTTTGTCATTTGGGACACGGATCCCTCCTCCGCCTTAAAAAATATGTTCCCATCATCCTTGGACGCCCATTCTTAGCTAAGGCTAACACGGTTATCAATACTAGAAATAGGGAGATGCAAATCACTTTTGGGAATATGACTTTAGAAACAAGCATCTTCAACATAGCCCAACAAGCAGGGGAAGAAGATGATCTTCACGCGATGAGCCTAATTGAGGAGATTATAGAAGAACACTTTGAGGAGAATTACTGTGGAGACGCCTTAGAAGCTTTCCTATCTTCTAGTCATGAGAATGAGGGAGCCTACACCGAGTTTGATAGGGATATAGATGAGTTGAGAGGCTTACTCGATGAGAGAGCGTCGAACGAGGATGTGAGAGATGCCAATTGGGTTTCTCAATTCAAAGAGTTACCGCCTAGGGAAGCACGCATGGTGACCTCTAGCAACATATTCCCGACTCTCGAGTTGAAGAAACTACCCTCTAATGTTAATTATGCTTTCCTAGGTGAAAGTGAGACATTTCCTGTTATTGTCTCCTCTAGCTTAAATGAGGATCAGGAGGGTAAGCTATTGAAGATTTTGAGGAAGCATCAAAGTACTTTTGGTTGGTGTATAGCTGATTTAAAGGGGATAAGCCTTCTAATTTTCACCCATAAGATTCACCTCGAAGATGATGTTAAGCCCTCGAGAGAAATGTAAAGGCGGCTAAACCCCACATTGAAAGATGTGGTGAGGACCAAAATTATAAAGCTGTTGGATGCCGGGATTATCTACCCAATCTTAGATAGCAAGTGGGTGATCCCCATTCAAGTCATCCCGAATAAGTCGAGCATGACTGTGATTGAAAATACCAAGGGAGAGTTAGTTCCCCAACGTACCATTATTGGGTGGCCTGTTTGCATTGATTACCAGAAACTCAATGCGGGAACTAGGAAAGACCATTTTCCCTTATCATTTATTGATCAAATGTTTGAAAGAGTAGCGGGCCACCCTTATTATTACTTTCTAGATGTTTATTATGGATATAACCAAATTGAGGTAGATGTACTTGATCAAGAGAAAACAACCTTCACTTGCCCCTTTGGAACGTTTGCTTACAAACGTATGCCATTTGGCTTGTGTAATGCACCGAAAACCTTTCAAAGGTGCATGTTGAGATTATTCGGTGACATGGTTGAGAGAGGGATAGAGGTGTTTATGGAGGGCTTTAGTGTTTTTGGCTCCTCTTTCGACCTATGTTTAGCCAATCTTGAGAAAGTACTAGCTCGATGTGTGGAAAAGAACTTAGTGCTGAATTGGGAAAAATGCCATTTTATGGTAACCGAGGGTATAGTTCATGGCCACATCGTGTCATACAAATGGATCAAGGTTGATAGAGCAAAAATATATGTCATAGCTGACCTACCCCCGCCTAAATCACTGAAAGACGTGCGCTCTTTCTTGGGCCACTCGGGATTTTATAGAAGGTACATTAAGGATTTTAGCGCTCTCGCCAGACCCTTAAGCAATCTTCTTATGAAGGACACCCCATTTGAGTAGATGAAAGCATGACAAAGTTCTTTTGAAAAACTAAAAACCATGCTTGTGTCTGCTCCCATTGTGCAAGCTCCGGATTGGTCCTTACCATTCGAGCTTATGTGTGATTCAAGCGATTGTGCGATATGGGCTGTTTTGGGCCAAAGAAAAGACAACAAGGCTCATGTCATCTACTACGCTAGCCGGACTTTTATCGGACCATAACTCAATTACTCCATCGCGGAGAAGGAATTGCTAGCATTAGTATTCAATCTAGATAAATTTTGGTCCAATCTTATCGGTTCCCCCATCACTTGTTTTACTGACCATGCGGCTTTAAAATATCTACTTGCGAAGAAAGACGTAAAGTCGCTCCTCATAAGGTGGATCCTACTCCTACAAGAGTTTAATCTCTCCATTAAAGAAAAAAAGGAGTAGAAAACGTCGTTGCCGATCACTTATCACGGCTTTCGTCCGACGTACCTAGTGATCCCACACCCATAGACGAGTATTTTTCGGATGAGCAACTCTTTGCCACTTCTTCTTTACCCTGGTTTGGGAATATAGTGAACTATCTTATCACGGGAGCCTTCCCTCCTGATTGGACATCGCAAGAGAAGAAGAGGTTCATCACTTGGTCGCACATATTTTTCTATGATGATCCATTCCTTTAAAAATTACGTTGATCAAATCATCCGACGATGCGTACCGGATAATGAAATTCAAAAAGTCATCCAATTCTGTCATTTGGAAGCATGTGGAGGCCACTTTTTCATGAAAAAGACAACCGCTAAAATTCTCCAAAGCGGTTTGTACTGGCCCACAATGTTTCAGGATGTTAAAAATTATTGCAAATCTTGCGACAAGTGTCAACGGATGGGAGCGATTACCCAACGAGACATGATTCCATTAACCCCGATTCTCATCATTGAGATTTTCGATTGCTGGGGTATTAACTTCATGGGCCCTTTTCCCCGTCCTTTGGATACCTATACATCCTAGTCGCGGTAGAATATGTTTCTAAATGAGTGGAAGCCATAGCTACCAAGACCAATGATAAGAAAGTGGTGATAAAGTTCCTGCACTAACACATACTTTCTCTCTTCGGTGCACCTAAAGCGATAATCAGTGATAATGGCACACAATTTTGCAATAAGCCGTTTGAAAGACTTATGAAAAAGTATGGTGTCATTCACAAGGTTGGAACAACATATCACCCATAAACGAATAGTCAGGTCGAGTTGGCTAATCGTGAAATCAAGCACATACTAGAGAAGACCGTCAATCCTGATCAGAAAGATTGGTCCCTTCGATTGAACGATTCACTTTGGGCCTACCGTACCGCGTATAAGAACCCACTCGAAATGTCCCCATTCTGCTTTGTTTATGGAAAACCTTTCCATCTTCCCGTTGAGTTAGAGCACAAAGCGTTTTGGGAAATTAAGAGGTTAAATTACGATATGGATAAAGCCGGTGAAGCTCGCAAGCTTCAACTAAATGAGTTAGAGGATATACTCAATGATGTATATGAGAATGCCAAGATTTCAAAAGCCCGAATGAAACTCGCATATGATAAGATTATTCGATGAAAATAGTTTCAATCGGGACAAAAGGTACTCCTCTATAACTCCTGGCTTCATCTATGTTTGGGTAAATTGTGGTCTCGATGGATTGGTCCATTCGTTATGAAGAGTGTATTCCCCCACGGAGTAGTAGAATTGGAAGATCTAAAAGGTGGGAACGCGTTCAAAGTCAATAGACAACGCCTAAAGCTATATGTTGAGGTGTGCATAGAAGAGATCGACACCATTTGGTTGTAGAACCCCGTATACGCGGTAGAGTGAGCTTGAATTGAGAGGTCGTTGCAACCCCGACGTGTATGGGGTGAATTTTTGTGTATAGTAACTGCACGTAGTTTAGGATAGTGGAGTCCGTAGGATTACATCACAAAAGGAGATGAATTCGAGAATTAGCACGCTTTATGAGGTGAGCATTTTAGAGCCACAATATGAAGGAGAGAGGTAATCAAGTCATACAGGTGTTGAATCGTAAGTCAGAGCAGTTGAAAGTCATAAGAGGAGATTATACAAACCCATAGGGGGGATAGAGCCATTATGGGGACCGAATCGATCCGGTCCTTGGCACCCGGATTAGTCCAGTCTGGAAAATGAAAAAAAAAAAATACAGGACCCGGATCGATCCGGTCCTGGAGACTCAGATTATTCCGGTGTCTACAACTCTTGGTTTTCCCTAGGTTCACCTCTTTTTCCCCCAATCCCTCAAATTCCCTCCATTTTCGTCCCCTCCCTTCCCAACACCCCTTTTCCCTCCCAAATACCTCCCCTTTTTCCCTCCAAAATCTCCCCTAAGTCCTCCCCTCACCACCTATAAATTCCAACCCCCCGCCTCAGTGATGTTTTGTCTGAAAAATTGTTGTTTACTTGTTGGCTATTTTCACATGGTTGTTTGATTTCCTTTTCGTTTGTAACACATGTTGATCCTTTATATAAAATGCTGCATTTTCATATTTGTTCATTTTATTTTTTCGCACTTTTAATTCTCTTTGAGTTTGATTTTATTCCTTTTTGCTTGAGGACAATGCAAAAGTCTAAGTTAGGGGTGGTCACAAGTGCGGCTTTCTAAAACTTCACAAATTTTAAAAAATCCCCAGAAATTTCATAAAAATTAAAAATTTTTGAAAAATCCGAAAATATTTTTCCTTCAAAATAAATAAAAATTGGAATTCAAATTTTTCAAAAATATCATTAAAAGTCGGTTTAAAGTCTCAAATTGTAAAACCATAATACACAAAGCCGAAATTGATCAAAGATGGAAATTGAGCGAACGTACTCAACTTAACGAATAAATGTGGAGAGTAACAAACCCACTGAGATTCGAGCCTTTCATTATTGTGAGTGTTTAAATCAATCCGAGTTAATTGTTAACTCAAAGTTCTTTTCAGCAATCTAATAAGTCGTCGAGGATCTCAATTCTTTCACTTTGACCGGTTATGGAAAATGTGTGTGATATTGTCATGAAAAACGTGCTAAATAGATCTCTAAACTAAATTAGTCTCGAGATGCATATGGTAACACAATTAATATTTCGTACAATGAAGTAGGCCCTCGTTTGTCACCCAAAAACTTTGGCCAGAAAAAGTAGAAAAAAATTATCCCTTTTGAAAACCCAAAATTGAGCTAAAATTTTTTTTCCCTTTCGTTTGACAACCCGAAAAACCCCAATTGGCCCGAAATTGCGAAAGTTAATAATCCCAAAAATTAAGTCCAGAAAGTGCATAAAAAGGGCAAGAAAAGAATAGATATGCTCAACAAAAAATAGCAAGAAAAGAAAAGCGTGGAAAATAGAAAAAATAGAAAAAGAAGAAAAAAAAATATGAGCAAAAGCTTGAAAAAGCACAAATGGACATCATAAGAAAATTTTCCAATTCTAGATTTCCTTACCATTCCCATGTTACCCAATACACCTTTAACTCGAAAAAGTCTTAATCGAGTCCAAAATGCATAATTGGTTACCGCGTGGAGAGCTAAAACGTAAAAGATAATAAAAGAGATTATAAATATGAATTAGAGGTAATGTTCCCATTTTTCGTATAACCGTAATTCGATGATGAGATCCATTTACCATAAAATTCCGTCGTTCTATTTGTGTGCATGAATTTGGTTCCAATGCATTTACTCTTACAAATCATGCATATTTAGAGAAAATAGCCACCCTTCCGAGATATTCGTTTGTGAGAGCATCCCGTGAGATTTTGAAATCAAAACGAATTTTTGGATAAGTAACGTAATGATCAATCAGGGGAAATCTGCGATTATATTTCTGGCTCCGCACACACACACACACTATAATTTGAGACTCTTGAACATGAATTGATGATGACTATTTTCTGGAAAAGTTTGAGTCATACAATTTTTACGTATTTTGAGTTTTCTTTGTGTCGAATTTTGTGGGTATATTCACTGCAAACCCTCGCGAGACACAACTCATCCTACTAGGGTAACCTAGGGGTTTAAAGGTTTGTTGCATACGCTAAATGCAATCGCTTGCCCACGAAAGAGGTATTTTATCCCATTTTTAGAGTTGGAACATGTTTTGATTCTTTTAGATTGCTCGGGATGATCAAAGTTCTAAGTTAGGGGGGTTTGATTAGATATAAATTCTTCCAAATTTACCCCTTAATTTAGAGGCTTTTATTACCTCGGACAACGTAAAATGAATTAGTTTATCTCAAATCTTTACTAACGAGTTCGTCTAAAAAGTATCTTGAGTTTCGTATATTTCTTATTAATTTTACAGGTATTTAATACATGAAAGAAAGAAAGAAACCAGAAGAAGCAAGAGAAAAGAAAGAGGGCGAATCAAAAGGGAAAAAGCATAATTTCCACCAAGAATCAGGTTGAGGACCCAAAATAAAATCAAAGATCTCGCATTTATAAACACATAGGAAGAAACGGAGTCCCAATCTGAGTTCTGGATTAGAAGTTATGAAGACCCGAAGATGCGAGATAATCATGAGATTTTGAAGTGATATTCAAGAGAAGTTGAGAAGCTAGCCCGAACCAATCGAATTTATTAGAAAAATGGATCAATTCGGTTGTCCAAAATCACTGAATAAAAAGACGTCTACCGGACCAATCTAGTTTTCCAAAAAAACGGATCAGTCTGACCCCCAAATTTCACTGCAAAGAGACCCATCTAGCGGACTAATACGGTATTTAGTAAAACGGATCGATCCGGTAGTAATTCAGACCAATCCGGTATGTCCTGACCGGCTTGATCCGGGGTTCAAAATTTGAGCTGATCTTCTTCTTGATAGAGTTTTGCAATAATCCAACTCTTGTAAATTTCGTAGAATATAAATTTAAAATAACTCCCATATAGAGGAGAGGCTTCTAATTCATTTTTAGAGAAGATTTGTAATTAGCTTAGAGGAGAAGACAACAAAAACCCTAGTTTGATTCCAGTTTTGCAATCCAAGTAAATTTATTCCAATCCTTGCTTTCATTATTGCAGTAGTTACTTCTTTAGTAGTAATTGCATTATTCTTCATCTTCCATTGTTAGTAAAAATATTTTTTTTAATTCAAAACATATTTTCTTCTAGTTTTAATATGTCCGGATATGTTTTCAAGGGTTGGGGTGCATGAAACCCACCCGATGTAATTCATAATAGCGAAAATAGAAGTTTGAATTGAAATTTTAGATGAATTATATCGTAGTTAATATGATACTGCATTAATTCTTCCTTTGCTTACATACTCTGCGGGCTACGATCCCTCTTATATGTAATACTTAGGAGAAATAAAGACCGGGTTTTAATTCAACCTTTGGTTACATACTGTGCGGGCTACGATCTCTCATATATGTAATACTTTGGAGCATTAAAAAAACTGGATTCATTTAAAACTTTAATTATGAATCTAGTATCCTACGAAGTGAATTAATAGGGTGTGGGGGAGTGTAACCCGACCTATCTTTCTCATTTCATAATTTAAAGTTTTAATCAAATCGTCAGTAGTCTCTTAGTTAATTAGAGTAATTGCATTTAATTTATTCATAATTTCAGTAATTAATCATTTTCAAAATTGCATCTAGTTGTAGATATTTCACAATTCAAATCACCTTTTCGATCTTTTTAGGGTCAACGTTAGGTTACCTTCTTCTTTCCAACGTCGTTACGACTTCGTTCGTCCCGTTTCCCTGAGGATCGATACCCGACATATTGAATTATTACTTGAGCGATAGGCTTGCACTTGAGCCTAAATAACATGCACACTAGACACATTTGTGGTCGCGTCAAGGATCCGCATTCAAGGAAGGTAATTCAACCCCAGCAGGTTGACCAGCAACATCAATGCCCTTTCAGCAAGACCTTTTCTTAGTCTTCGCACACGTGCAACCTCCTCAATCAAAGGTGCTGCCTCTTTTTGAGTAGCAGTGGGCTTCTTAGTAACCTCCTTAACAGATGTAGATGCACCCCAAAAGGAGCAGCATCCTTTTTCTCAATCCCTTCAGTTGGGACATCTTCTTTTCTCTTTTTTGCCACTTCAGCACCAGGGACAACCTTAGCAAAGAGATCATGAACTTTCCTCTTCTTCGTCATCAGATCAGAAATGTTAGTATTCAAATCAGAGGAAGATTTTTCCATGACTGAAGAAGATGTTGGATCTTGATCAAGGTCAATAACCAAAGAAGGAGGAGAAATAGGCCGAGCAATAAAGGAAGAAGTGGTGTTCCTGTATTCCAACAAATAGGAAGTATGTGTCACGTGTTCCCCAGCAATTGATTGTTGAAAACCCCAGATAAACTTCAACTCTTTTATATTAATATCACCCTAGTTTGGGGGTTTTCTTTTACTGTCAACTGTAAATTAAAATCGTAGAAAGCAAAAGTCAGTGAAACATTTTATGAAACAAAAACAGAGCTAGTTTAAAAATAAAGAACAACCTATCCCATTGCCATAAGGTGGACATCTTGGACCTTGGTACATGTCATTTCCATTTAATGGGGGGGGGGGGGGGGTGTTACCAATTTTTTATCACAACCCGATGATCAAAATCATACCTATTAGAATCAGGGAGATTGACCACCAAGGCTCTGTTAACATACCTAGTTTTTAAATAAAAAGTGGTGTCACTGATGACCCATTTATAACAAAACATAATTTTAGGAATCCCTAAATGAGTTTCATGTATTTGATTTAGCCTATGTATGCATTTAACTACCCTCAATGTATTTGGAACTACTCTTGCAGGTACAATATCGAAGTATTGGAAAAATTCCAAACACATGGGATTAGGCGGGAAAGAAAAACCGCATTCCGCTACAAAAATAGAGGGAAACCCGTGTCCCTCAGGTAAAGAAAATAAATCACAAGGACAAGCAGGTTCTTCCAAATCAACTCAGGAAGGAATCACAAAATCGGTTCTAAACTTATCCAATGACTCAATAGAGTAAACGATGGTGACTAAAGCAAAGAAAGAAGAAGGAAGGAAGAAATTCTTACAGAAGATTAAGGAATCAGCTAAGACAAATGACAGATGATAGAAAGAGTGTTCGTAAGGAGAAAAACAAGAAAACAAGGACTTTGGAAATAAAGATGACAAAAGGTAGAAGGCAATCATATTTTACCGTCTTTATATATGCTGCCTCGGAAAATGAGAAAAATAATGATCAAAAGTGATGATGGTTGCATTCTCGACGGCTAATCAGAGGAAAAAGAAGCAAAAACCCATGTGTTCTCCAAAACTCAAAATATTTACAAATTTGCCATTTCGCGCTCAAAACTGTTACGCAAAGTGGAAAATTTTTACAAGTGTTGAAGGTCTGTAATTAACCAAGACATGGAAAATGTGCCCGAATAACTTTTTGGGTAAATATTCCACACTCTCACATCCAACTTCAACTGTGAAACATTGGGGGCTTCTGTTGGTACAAAAATTAAATAGCTGACGTGGACCAATTATATGAAGACACGCATCATCCAACATGGTACAAGTTCAAATGCCGAGTTACTTAATGTACCGAGCTACTCAGTGTACCGAGCTACTCAGCGTACCGAGCTACCATGCTACCGAGCAACTTATTGGGAATGCCAAATGACCAGAAAAATTCAATGCTTATTATATTACAGTCATTCTTTACCATGTACAAATGTAAATGCCTATTCGATAAAGGAACACTATCTATTCACATTGATAGCCCAAAGGCTATAAATACATTGTAATACCCTCTTGACAGGGGAAGTGAGAATAGTCAAAACCAAGGCAAGACACCTAGTAATACAAATCAGTGGACGTAGGCCATTTTCTTAAGGTTGAACCACTTTAAAAATCTCCTGTCTTATTTCTTTACTCATATTTATCTTTGATTAATAAATTAGATCAAATCTAATTTTTTACATCAATAGTGAGGAACCCTTAAGGTCCTCCCCCTCAGTTTCCAAAATATATTGGATGAGGAACCCCCAAGGTCCTCCCCCACAGCTTCCAAAATATATTGGTCCAAAAAATATTGGGTGAGGAATCCTCAAGGTCACAGCTTATAGAAAATCTTGGGTAGGGAACCCTCAAGGTCCTCCCCGAGTTTCCAGAAAACAGGCCAAGAAAAAGGAGGAGCTACCTTGAGCAACCCCTCTTCATGAAAGGCCATGCTTTTAAAGAATGAAAATACTAATTGTTATTTCTTGAACAGGTAGCCTAGTTGAGAAGGCAGGGCTCAAATAGGCCAGTTGGGATCTTTTGGGAGTTTTGTCTTTGCGACTGAGGAATAAGGTTTATTGAGCAAGCTCAACCACTTAGCATTTTAGGATTGAGATAATGCTAGTATAAAGACCCTACAAGTCACTCAAGTCCTTACACACCACGCTCAATCATAACTAGAATGAGCAACCACGAGGTTGCTCACGGGAAATGAATTTTTTACTATAAAAAAATGATTTTAGAGAAAGAGGTCATCAAGACACCCCCCCAATAGAAATGATTTGAGAGGAGGAGGTCCTTAAGGCCTCCCCTCTCAGGTTCACAAAGTTTGTACCATAAGTTACCGTTTTAAACAATATTTACCAAATCAGATATTTTGTCCTCAAGCGCAGACATATTTGCTTTTTAACTTTGGTTCGCACAAGGTGGAAATTGTCAAAGGGGACAGGAGGCTAACTGCACATAGGTAGGGACAAATTGTACATTTCAGACCTTGTCCCTCACTAACCCTCTCAATTTTAGCACCCAAAAATGTCGACTCAACCCTAGTGCCCAAGTATAAACATGACCCCTGGGCAAAGTCAAGAATGATAGAAAAACTCAAGTTGCACTGTTACTCTATCAAAACCACACCAGAACCTCCTAGTATTCTCTTCATTCTCTCTCTTTAATTATAAGCCTTGTTCTTTCACTCCCCACTAGCAGCCATCACTCTCAGGAGTATCTCTTGAGAAAAGTTACTATTATTGTTCTGAAGTTCATCTTCTTGCGTGGAGTGAGCTATATCTTGAGTTCCATTTTTACCAAAAGGAGAAAGTTTCATTAGAAGCTTCTACAGAAGTTCTTGAGAACCTTGAAGGCAGAGTTAATTGAAGTGGGTTATGCCTCACCCGACTTAGTATTTTAACTGACCCCAGTCACACTACCCTCTTACATTTGGCCACTCAGCTGGGGATGTATTCTTGCTTTAATGGACAAAGAAGGTTTCAACATTTCTAAACAACTAGCTTTTAAGACATTCCATCTAGTAATGGAACTTAAAGTGACTAGACCACCTAGGAGGGTGTGGTGATGATCGGAGCTAAGGCAACCTCTCCTCCGAGAGGGCAGATAAGCTCACCGACAGCAGCTCTGATGACAAGTATGAGCCTTTTGAGCACGTTTTTTGAGTTTAAAAAAAACTTAGTCTTGGCAAGTTTGGGCCAACGCTGTGTAACACCAACAACAACCCCTTCTGTAGGGGCCGCTGCTGTAGCGACAATTCTGGTAGAGGTAGATCCATCGCGAGGGGCGGCGTCGGAGCAAGTTGTGACACCATCAAGTTCACCAGCAACAAAAGGTAGGAGTATGGAAGAGTCACCCTAAAAAGATGTTATTGTAGAGGAGATAAGGAAGATGCTCTCCTACTCCCAAAGAGAGAATCCTTATTTATAGGAGGAGCTGCAAGACCCCTACCCACAGGAGGTGAACGAGAATCTATACCCAAAGGGGTATATTCCACCAAAATTTATGAAGTTCAGTGGCAAAGGGGAGAATCCAAGGGGGAGAATCCAAGGGAGCAAGTTAAAATGTTCCTTGAATATCTGGGAGTGCATGCCAATGATCAAGATATGAGGTTTAGGGAGTTCTTCAAGACCCTCACAGGGAAGGCCTATACATGGTACTCCTATTTGGTGCCCAACTGTATCCCTACATGGGAAGAGATGCACCGACAGTTCCTATAAAAGTTATTTTTAGCTGAGGATGAATTCACATTGAGACACCTGACGCAAGAGGTTTAGAAGCCTGGTGAAGAGTTAATGAAGTATATTAAACATTTCCATGAAAAGGCACTGGATGTATATGAGGATGTAGAAGAGGAAATGCTTCTGCAAATATGTGTCGAGGGACTCTTGGATGAATACACGATACATTTGATCAATGAAACTAGAGATGGAACTTTTATAAAGTTAACAAGGGTTGCTAGCAATATAGCTATGATAACCAAGCCAAGGATCTCGAGTTAGAGAACGCAAGTGGAACTGACTTTTGGGAGGTTTCAAGTCTCGAGGAGGCAAGCAGTCAACTATGTGGACGAAAATCCCAAGGGCAAAAAGGGAGGCTCCGTATTAAAAAATAACAGCCAAGTAACAAGAGAAAGTTTGGGGAAGATGCTCCACCACCGCTACCTTGCAATGTAGCGGAAGCTATGGATTGTTATTATACCTTGGTATGGGAGGGGGTGGCAGGACCCCTTCACTTGAATGGAGAAATACCAACAACAACAGATTAAACCAACCCTAAATATTTTGAGATACACTAGCGAGTGGAACACTCCACTAAGGATTGTTACTAATTGAGGAGGATCATTGGCGAGCAGGTGGCCAATGGTACCTTGCAGATTCCTTCTATAGATGTTAATAAAAATCCACTTCCAGCACATCACTTTGGCACTGCTAACATGGTAATGGCATATGATGAAGAAACAACTTCAGAGTTGATGGAGTAGGAGAGTGATGATCAAATATGTGAAGAGTCAGAAAGGTTGTCACTGAGCAGCAAATAGAGAATTGATCTAGAAAGGAAGCGAGAGGAGTGGCTCTTCACTCTGGACTAAGAAGAAGATGGAAGTGAAGAAATTGAGCAGGTAAACCTCCCAGAGGCGAAGTGGTTATCATCCCTGTGCTAGAAGAAGGGGGACATCTGAGGAATAATATGTTTGTAATGCTAAGACATATAAGGTAGACCTAGATTCTAAATGCGAGGCCATAGCGAGGAGCCCCAAATTTAAATGGTTCTTCGACCAAATAGGAGTGAGGTGTGACACCAGAGTAGTCATCACAAGGAAATTTTTAGAATCTGTGTAGCAACGCAGAGACCCCTCATTGAATTGGCAAGGGCCAATTGGGAGGTTGATCAAGAGGTATACATCTAAAGTGGTATTCTCTGAGGAAGACATGCAGGTGCCTTAATTCCACAACTTCCCATTGTATGTTACAACCATGATCAATGGAGTCTAATTCCTAAGGGAAATAATGGACCGAGGAGCATCTATTAATACTATGGCCATCAATACATTATAGGAGATGGGTATAAACCAAGAGAAGATAGTGTCGGTGCCACTAGTGATCTCAAGGTTTGATAGCGCTGGAATGCAATCCCTTCGGTATGTGAATGCAGGAATTAAGTTGGGGAATTTCACCTCCCACATCAAATTCCATGTCATCAATTCTAAAACTAGTTATAGGCTGCTCTTTAGGTGGGTATGGATGCATACCCATGGCATAGTTTCCTCCACCTACCAATAGTGTGCAAAGGCTAATATCTGAGGAACAGAGATCAAAATCAAGGAAATGCTGAAAGACTTCTCTGTTGAAGAAGCCAATCTAGTGGATGCGATATTCTACACAGAACTAGATGAAGAAATAAAGAATTATGCGAGAAGGCTAGAAGAGAAGAAAATGGTTGAAGGAAGCTCCCATCCGAAGAAGTCTATCCACGATCGCTTGGGGGTAAGGGTGATCCCCCTCATAGCAAAAGGCAAGAGGAAGATGGAGGAGGTAGCCAAACCTCCTCGAACTTGCAAAAAATGGTCCTACCTGATGGAAAGTCATATACCGATTATAACGATTTGTGCGATCAGCCTTCTGGAACAAAAGCGCCGACCTAGAACCAAAGTGTTTTGTGATGGATGAGTCTCACATCATTGAATATGTGGAGGAACTAGAGGAAGATTCAGAATTCATGCAGGATGGGCTCAGGGAGGAACTAAAAGAGTTAGAGATGATGAACCTGGAGGTAGAAGGTGGTGAAGGTAGACCCATTCTAATCTCCAAAAGTCTAAACCCAAAATAGAAGGAGGATCTCACTGGATTACTCAAGGAGTTCACCAACGTGTTTGCTTAGAATTACACAAAAATTCTAGGGATAAATCCAGAGGTGAGCTCTCACAGATTGAATGTTCTTTCCAATGCTCTTCCAGTAAGGCAAGCAACACGTACTTACAAGGATGGTCTTGACTTGAAGATAAAGGCATAGGTGGAGAAGTTGTTGGCAATGGGGTTCATCAAGCCTATTCATCACCCTGTGTGGCTCTCCAACATAGTACCAGTGGCATACAAAGATAAAATCCAAATCTGAATTTGTGTGAACTTTCGCGATCTAAATTGGGCAAGTTAAAGGATGAATTTCCTCTACCAAGCATAAACAAGTTAGTTGATGCTACCGCAGGCCATATTTTGTATAGTTTCATGGATGGGTACGTCGTCTACAACCAGATTACGATGGATCCACCGAACGCGGAGAAGACTTCCTTTCGCACTCCACTAGGAAATTTCCACTACACAATCATGCCATTTGAACTAAAGAATGTCGGGGCCACGTACTGGACAACCATGATGGAAATCTTCCATGACATGTTTCATGATATACTAGAGTTTTATATGGATGATGTGGTGGTGAAATTCAAGAGATAAAGTAAACACATAAAGGACCTCCGGAGAGTGTTTAACAGGTGCCACAGGTACAAGATGTGGATGAACCCCTCGAAGTGTGCTTTCGGGGTCATTACGGAAAAGTTTTAGGGATTTGTTATGAATATACAAGGGGTGAAGGTTGATGAAGAGAAGGAAAAAGCCATAGAAATGATACCACCCCCGAATAATCAGAGGCAACTCAAGATCTTCTTGGGAAACGTATCTTACCTGAGAAGGTTCTTACTTTCTCTAGCATAGGTAACTCACGGATAAGGGCGATCAACCACCTCAGCCACTTATCCCTCTATCGTCCAGTCCAGGCTTTTTTCCCGTGTGATTGATTATAGCATACGGGATCGCAAAGCTCTCCCATCCCGCCCGCCTTTCTAGGCGGCAACGGATCGTTTTCCCTTTACTATACAAGCGTTTCAGGGAGAAAATACAAGGGCTGTTCAATTTAGAGACAGCCTTTGCTTGGGCGGGGCTTGGAACGAATGCCTTTCGGGCCCGCCTCTCTTTCCCACTTATTGATTAGGGGGGGAGGATGAGGGCGAGATTGTGCCTCAAATAGATTTAGAAACCATTCCTTTCCGGGATCACGAAGACGCTATCGGGAATCTCATCCGCGAATTGTGGAAGGAGGAGCATCTTAGGCGACCCCCTTATGAAAAGGTGGAGCAGATCGTGTCAATCTTGGAGGGGAGATGCATGGGAGAGTGGAAAAACTTCCTGAGATTCTTTCAAGTTCTGTAATGTAGACATCGCTTACTTCATTCCAAGTTTGATAGGCCTGGAATCACAACATGGTCCTAACTAGGTCTTCAAGCTCTTTCTTTCATGGGGAGTCGTTCACCCCGGAATAAATGATGGAGATCAACTTCCTTCTTCTCGTTTGACTTCGACTCTCTCTTGCTTTGCGTTGGAGGGGTGCTGCGGTCCTATTTTTCGAGTTAAGGAACGAGTCAAAAGACCATGCCAGCCTAAAGAGTCACTCACTCTTCCGCCAAGAGGTGAAGGTAAAGCAACTCCTGCTGCTCTCATTGCTGCGTCGAAAGGGGTAGGGAGGGCTATCTAGGGCTAAGCCCAGCAAAATGCACATAATAGGATAGGATTCTTTTTCTGTATAGTAGGAAAGGCCTATCAATGACTTAAAAACGACGCCCTTCGTCGAACAAGCGATTCTTGAACAATTTCTTCTGTCTATCAATTCTCCGACCCTTACACCATAAACAGAATACCAGTTTCCGACCGGACAGGAGAAAGAACTAGAGTCCTCCTAACTTGACTGATAGCTTGAAGCTAGAGGGCTAAGTGAACTATGAATTAGTTGAATGAAAAATAGGCTAATGGGTCCACTGCACACTTACTCTATAAATCTTGACTCCCTCGGTGCACACTGATTTAAGATAAGAGAGCGGGTACCCCGTAGGAGATGACTTAGAGCCACAGCGGAATTCCAAACCAGAGAGCTCATTTCCTTTCCTCAGCTCATAGAACTTCACTGGCTGGAAATTGGATCGAATAGAAAGGTGGGGCCAGATAGAGAAGAGGGGGAACAAAGAGACTTGTATTCGCTTTCCTCTACGGTAGCAGGTAGTGCCTTATTGGGCGGGCTCTGTACCGGTTGATCAGAGCTTGGATCATATTCAGAACCAGGAGAGTTGGTCAAGTCCTTTATATACATCATTGAAATGGTGGCCGGTACCGGTGGGAAAGCAGATGAGTCGATAGCACCACTTGGGTCATCATCAATGGATAGAGAAGAAGAGGCTGGTTGGCGGGGCTTCCATTCAAAGCTTATAACACTTCTCCTTCCGACCTTCCAGCACCGGGCAGGTGTCAGACTCTATACATCGTGTTACCACTTAGCAGAGTCCTGTGTTTTTAATAAACAGTCGCTACCCCCTGGTATGTGCCGCTTTCCTAATCAAAAGATAGGAGAGTTTCAGGAGGGATCTCTGAAGTAGATGGCGGTTGATAAAGCAATCCTTGATCATAATTTCCAGTATGAATACTACGCCCAACCTGAAACTTGTGATTGGTAGTAAAACACCGATTCTCCCGTTGAAACCTAAGTCTATCTTCATAGATTTCTCGAGATATTTTCTTACGAAGTTTTGTTATAGCATCTATAACTGCTTCCGGTTTAGGTGGACAGCCTGGCAAATAAACATCCACAGGAATTAGCACACCCTCACTGATGAAAAAAGTCAAATGGGTCTAGGGGGAGGAACAGAAGAAAGCATTTGAGAAGATTAAAGAGATTTTAGGTTCTCCATCCACGATGATCCCACCCAAGGCTGGGGCACCACAACTGCTCTACCTCACCTCAACAAAAAGTTCCATAGGGACACTACTGGCCCAAGAAAGGGAAGGAGTAGAGAAGTCGATATACTAATTGTGAAGAGCAATCAAGGGAACATAATGTCGATATACCAATGTGGAGAGGCACTGTCTTGCCTTGGTCTTTGTGGCTAAGAATTTAAGGCACTATCTTTTTGCTTTTATAGTTCATATAGTCACCAAGTGCGACCCTATCAAGTACCTCCTGGAAAGGACGATACTTGTAGGGCGAGAAGTAAGATCATTCTTAATTTTATCAGAATAAGATCTGAAGTGTATGGCACATAAAGACATCAAAAGCCAAGTGGTAGCAGATTTATTGGCCCATTTTCCAAGTGGAAATTTTGAGTCCCCCGATGAAAAGTTACTGGGGGAGAATTTCCAAGCATGCATGGTGGAAGAAATGGAAAATTGTGAAATGGAGTTTGATGACTCATGCTCCCAAGGCACAGAAGGTGAGAGAGTTATACTCTTAAAAAAAAGGAGAATATTAGTCTCTCTTTTAAGTTAGACTTCAAATTCTCAAACAATGAGGCTGGGTATGAAGCTCTCATTTTAGGTGATAGTACAAATATAGCACCCTGCCGCGACATGTAATCTTCTCCAGTTCGCAGGCATCATACGTCATACATGCTGCGGCCAGAACTCACTCGGCATGATCCCTTCAGGACTAAGTGGCACAGAGTGCAGCCCTGTCCATTATAGGCCGTGGAGCTCCACCTTATGGTATGCGGCACCCCACCAGCTTGCAACACTGCTTTCATTATAGGCCGCACCCCCTTCTTCCACAACTGTTGCAGACTTGTTATACTCCATATGCTCAGGGCATGTGACTCAATGCATTTCCTCATAAATAGAGGACCACACCCAGAAGAGACCAAGAGATTCCAAACCCGATCAGGGCAGGCACTACAATACAGATTCTCTCTACACGACCCCAACATATCTCTTGGAGGCCACGCATCTACATCGCATCCACCTCCTGGGCTCACCGGAAACAACAATACTTCCATGTATTCACCTTTATTCTCATACTTGTACGCCTCTTTAGGTATGATTATCTTGTACAATGCAACACACATAATGAGAATGGAGCAACACAGTGGATATAGGCCTACTTTAAAGGCTGAACCACTCTATATCTCATCTTCTCTCTATTTGCTTGCTTTGCTTGTTTAACACACACACGTTACTCTTGACTTGCTGGTATGAGAACGCCTTATGGCCGATTTCTTGTATCATCAGTTTGGCGCCGTCTGTGGGAATCGGGATATTCCAATCAGTTTCTCTACATATATGAGTTCTTAAACACCTTATTCGACCCCTGAGGGTCCTTTGGATCATCTTCTCACGGGTCGGTTACTGGTTATTGGGCTCCGCTTTACATTCGCCCCCTTTAACGGGTATTTTATATTTCTAGATTTGTCTTTGGATCTTCATTTCATGGCTTTGTATCTATTTTACATACCCCTGTGATATCATTCTATCTAGATAATGCTGAAAGGCATGGTGGACTTTAGTCTCGAAAAGGTAGATGATTAGAGAAGGGCTATATTTACCCCCATTTTTGTTGCCATCTACCTATGATCTAGGGGTTATCATTGAAGTTGTGCCGTATCACGCACCCAAGGGAATTCTCTAATCAATGGACCCTAGTAGGTTTTCTTCGCGTATTGAGGGAGAAAATGTCAGTTCCTAGGCTCCTGTCTTGGGATCTCTCCACTTCCTGGACAGGGGTGCGGCCTGTAAGTTCAACAGCATCTCCTGCCGCGACCCCTACTAGTGCGGACCTATTACAACAGTTCAAAGTAACTGTGGGAAGGACTTAAGTGACCTTCCGCTTGACCTTGGTGAATAACATTAAAGGGTCGCGGCAGTGAACTTGTGTGCCATACTTACCGCAGCCTACTCAGCATATCATGGAGCAGTTCATCCCCTCCTTCCCAATACTTCTGTGATCACTCACTTCTGTTAGTTTTGTCTCAGATTCTATATACTTTATAAAGACTAACAAGAGAAGAAATGAAAGGAGAATCCAACCAGAGTGCAGAAGTCAAGGATGAGATTGTACAACTGTACAATCACCTTAGTCACCTCTATGACAGCCATGCCTCACTTCAGACCCAGGTCAATTACCTAACTCAGAGGGTGATGATGGTAGAGGCCGCGGCCTTTTAAAATACAGGTGCAGGATCGGAGAAAGCTTTGCCTGCCGCGGCAGTTAAAGAAGTCGTGTAACCAACTGGCAGAAGTCAGAAAAGGAGAACAGAGAAATCAGAGAAATAGCCGGGCATCTATACGTCGTTGGTTTTCCCAATTGAATAGATCTTTGAGTTCATCAAAGAGGACAAGCTTTTGAGGTGGCCAGAAAAGTTGAGAGCTCCACCCCACAAGAGGAACAAAGCTAGCTGGTGCAAATTCCATCAGGTTCATTGCCATGACACAGAACGATGCTATGCTCTAAAAGATGAAGTTGAAAGGCTAATTGGGCAAGGGATGCTGCAACGATTCTTAAAGAGTGCATAAGGGACCCAGCCAGACCCAACAGAGGCTACATGCCGCACCTCATCCTTAGTCTTTTCAATTTTAACTGTTTCTGTTTATGTTTTATGAAGCTCATTGTAGATTTATTACTCAAGACTTTATGTTTTGTTAACAAAGTCATTAGCTGAAACATACATATATAAATATATGAATTAACAAAATTT
This sequence comes from Sambucus nigra, assembly GCA_949130495.1. Lineage (NCBI taxonomy): Eukaryota > Viridiplantae > Streptophyta > Magnoliopsida > Dipsacales > Adoxaceae > Sambucus > Sambucus nigra. Next base: position 118,374,512 of record OX422212.1, on the reverse strand, counting down.
TCCGTATCTGATATTTCTCTTGGTTTCATAATCTGTTATCTCACAAAAAGACTTTTTGTCTTAAACAGATTCTAGAGGAAGAATAACAAAATTATCTCGAAGGACTATTCTACTTCGGTATGCAATTATGGAGGGATTGTGACCTTCATTAGATCAGAAGTTCCCCTCGCAATGTGCAACTACATCTTGTCTTCTGATGATCATATTCGCGAAAGCATCTGATAATTCAAGGGGCTCTTATTAGCCGCGGGGGCTTATAATGCCCGTTCTCTACTTTTGGAAATCATAATTGGCCGCGGGGGCTTACAATGCTCGCTCTTAGCTTTCGGGATGCGTCATCGAGCCGGGAGGCTTCTAATATCTAGCCAGGGATGGCTTTATATATATCAACAGCTGTGGGTGGCTTAATAACATAACCCAGCCTGGAGAGGCTTGATAGTGTCTCGCATATTAGCTGTGGGTGGCGTAATAACATAACCCAGCCTAGAGAGGCTTGATAGTGTCTCACATATTAGCTGTGGGTGGCTTAATAACATAACCCAGCCTGGAGAGGCTTGATAGTGTCTCGCATATTAGCTGTGGGTGGCTTAATAACATAACCCAGCCTGGAGAGGCTTGATAGTGTCTCGCATTCTAGCTGTGGGTGACTTGACAACATGACCCAGCCCGAGAAGGTTTGGAAATACCAACTTATGTATACAGAGGCACATTGTTCAGATGAACCAGAAGTGAGCCGCATCCCACCGATACAGTTGCAGAGCTCTAGGAGCCATTCATTTATGAAAGTGCTGAGGCACTAACATCTTGAAGCATGAGAAAACTACCATGTCAAATGCCACGGTGGAAGAGAATCAATTGTACCAAGTCTAAGGAAAGGCTTTCTCTACATATTCCATATTGGTTATGGGAAGACAAAAGATAAACGATTCAGACAACCAGGTGCAATGAAAGCAGCTGGGGACCCATGCAATCAGAAAGTCCCAGCCTTGAAATCAAGGCCGCGACAATCAAGTGAAGACGTTTACATGACGCGGTATAATGAAGGGCCGCGGCTTGCACACAACGGCCTTGTGATGCATCAGTCCATGTCCTACGGGAGTAAAATGGCACCATTTATGTGGGCGCGGACATTGATAAATAATCATACTACGAAGCAATGGATCTCTATCCGCGAACTTAAAACGTTACGTCTATCGAGGCACGGATGCATTTTCAAAAATGAGGCAGTTTCAAACAACATTCATTATGGCAAGCAATGTAAAAAATGCAATGTAAAAAAGCAAGGAATACCAAGCAGTCAATCAGTGGTAAAAACATGGCCGCAACCTTGGTATTAATAGCCAAAGGTTACAGGATGAAGGCCGCAGCCACAAACATAAAGATTACAAAAAGGAGGGACGCAACCCTATATTAATGATACAAAAATTAAGAGATTAAGACGCTGCGTCATCATCATCATCAACCTCTTCTCCGCCCACGGCAGTCTCTGTCTCTCCGTCCGCAGCCGCTGCCTCAACCTCTGCCTCAGCCCTGAGCCTTGCTCTCTCTTCTGCCACGGCCTTAAGTTCAGCGATGCACTCTTGATGTTCGGCATCGCTTAACTTCCAGGCAAGAACCTCCTCCTTGGCCTCAGGGAACCTCTTAATAAATCTTTGACGCAGCTCCTAGTAGCCGCGGAGATATGCCCTGTTATTGATAAGGAAGAAGTCCTTGGAGCCTTTGAATGACTCCACGGTATGATCTATGGCTAGCTGGAGGGCGTCACCGTGATCGACTTCCAACTTTTTCACTGTCACGACATGATCTTCATCTTTTTGGGCGGACTTGGCTTCCAGCTCTTCATATTTCTGCTGGAGTAGGGCAAGCTTGGCATTTGAAATCTCCGCAACACGGGTGGCTTCGGCAGTCTGGGCCTAGGAGGATTTCATAGATTCCACGGCTTGCTTAAAATTCTCCTTCGCTTCCTCTCTAGCCTTAGTTACTTTCTCAAGGTCCATGTAGGCTGCCTGAAGAGCCGTGGTAGTAGAATTCTTCCCTGCCTCAAAAGAAGAAGTCCGTGCAGCTTGCAAGTCAGCGGTATGGGCACTCTTCTCGGCCTCCTTCAACCTATACAAGGCCTAGTACTTCCTCTTCTGGACTACAATCACATTCGCGGCCTGAAATTAAAGATGTTAGCAAAAGTATGGAAAAATATGAGATGCAAAAGTTAAATAATGACAACTGGTACGTACCCTCAGAAGGCTATGGAGGCCACAATCCTTCAGATCTTCATGATCTTCTCCCACTAGCCTGTCAAGGTCCGCGGAATCCAAGGCTCATTTCATTCTCCGCGCAGCCTTTGCGGTAGTGTCCCAAGACGAATTGGGGTCAGCCTGCCTCAATTGGGGCCTTGGTCTACCACCAGGTCCAGACTCTCCGCGAAATTGAGGAGGTGGCAAGTTCGCATTAACCGCCACAACATTGGGCGACGGAGGGGAGGATGACTGAAGGGGCACATCGGTTGACATCAAGCCCGTCGTGGCCAGGTTTTCCTCTATGTCATCATCAAAATGATCATGCAGGAGGTTCTCATTAACCATTTGATCCGCTGCAGGTTCAGTAGTGTTTTCGGCAGGGGCAACATTTTTTCCGCCGGAGGGGGCCGCAGCAGGCCCCTTGGCCTTGGACCTCTTCCTCTTTCTGCTCCGCGCAGTATTATTAAGGACAATTGCGTCCTCATCCATCTCCGCTAGTTGCGCCGCTAGCAGTTCCCTATCAACTTCTTCACCTGAAAAGGAATAACATGAGTTCAACGAGTTCAAGAGAATACATATCCGCAGAGTAAAAGTCATGGCTCAGTTAATTACCTTCCGCGCCCATTTGTTAAGGAATGGATTTGTTTGGGAAAAATCCCGCTTCAAATATGGTTGCTAACGTTACAAGTGTGCTGAACTTCTTGTATTCAGCAGGAACTTCCGTGGCCTCAGCAACTTTTTTTTCCTGCCGCTTGTTCAAGTGCAGATTGTCAAGGGCTGCAGAAAGAAAAGGCAATTCAAAGGTTAGTGGAAGTTACATGTGAAATAAAAGGACGCGGCTATAGTATTATACCTAATTTTGAGGGTGAGCCCCACTGCCGCGGCATTACATATGACCTTTCCCTTTCATTCTCATCGGGATTCATCTCCCAGCCTTCTCCGAAGATATAGAAATATTTCCCCTTCCAATTTTTCACACTGGTCGGTCTCCCAGTGTAAAGGGTCTCGTCCCTACCGCGGCTAGAAAAGTAGTGGTAGCCTGCGAACTTTACTGAGTTCTCCTTTGGGCGGTAGAAGTGAAAGAACTCCGCGGGAGTGATGTCCTTTTTGAACAAATTATCCAAAAGGAAAACTGCAGTGAGAATGGCTCTCCATCCATTAGGGTCCAACTGTGCTGGGGCTAGGTTCATTGCTTGAAAAAGGCGACGGATAGGAAATGGAACAGGCAGCCGCAACCCATAAATGAAGGCGTGCAGAGGGAAGCAAATTCCTTCATCGGATAGAACCGTGCACGGTCTTTGGTTCACGGCTGGGGCTGAGCACGTCAAAGTGTCTGGAAATTCGAAGGCCTCAACCACCTGCTCAACCCAATCTTGGGTCATCGAGCCGCGGATATCAAGCGCAGCCAAGGGTCTCTCAGCCCTACCAGATGTGCCTCTTGGGTTATTTCTAACAGCCGCGACCTTATCTCCTACACCCATTGGATGTGTACGTGAGTTGGCTTCCTCTTCCATCGGCGGAGATTGGAAATCCTTCTAGATCCAGAGTCCGCGGAGTCTGAGTCGAGTATCACGCAGTTTGGGCAATCTTTTAGTTTGCAAGGCCCTATTGATCTTAGAGGGGGCACGTAGGTAAGCTCGGGGGGAGAGGTCCCAAAATGCTTTGCCCAAAAGCCTCTCAGGAACTCGTCTGGGTCAAAGCTCATATGGCTACAGCAGTACCTGAAAAGCAGAGTTCGCAGTTAGGCGCTGCAGCCAGTATGGTTTGTAAGACTTCAAGAAGCCGCATAAGGGTATTTTTAAGTATTAAAAATGTCTTTGGAATTATGTCCCTAACACAGTTATTAATGGGTGAACTCTATGACTTGTGGGATCATACTGTCTAAACTAGCCGCGGCCACATCCATATCAGTGGAACATAGACTGCCGCGGTAATAAGATAGAATTGCTTTAAGGCATTCCTGGCCACGGCCTTTCCTAATTTTTCAGGGTCAATTAGATGTGCTCTAGTAATAGCAACAGTTATTTAACATGGATGTCTTGGGTTCATGGAAGTTTTAAGGCTGTTCGAGACTACCAAGGGTGGTGATTTGATGCCGCGGATGATAATTTGAGGGACCACGGCCATTTGGCACGGTATGATGCAGAAGGACGATACCAGTTCACGGTAATGGATATCGAAATCCTGTCATGCCGCGGAATCTATCCTAAACAGTTGATTATCTAAATTCTAATCATTTTTAGGATCAAACTCGCAGAATACGAAGAGTTCGATTATGAACACCAAGAGCAGTTGTATGTGTTTTATATGCAGCATATGTGGAAAAGAGCAAAACGAACAAACAAAACCCTAGATTTCTAGCAAATGAACCAGAAAAAGGGAAATCATATCAAAAGGGCAGAAAACTGTAAATGGCTTTTACGAAAGTATGGTGGTTGAAAAGTCACCTGGAAATGAAGGAACTCGCAATGATCAGCTACAGGCCGCCTTGAACCGCCACACACCGCCTCGGAAGGTTTCCAGAATATGCAAGAAAGAAAGTACATAGTTTCGCTCTCGATGTGCTCTCAAAAGCTTTGGAAATTTAATGAAGTCCACGGCCAGAAAAAATTTATATAAGGGAGCGCGAAAGACGAATCGTCGCTTTGAAAGCACCCCAGCACCTAGGCTACTTAGCCGCAGTCCCAATTGATCTCCCTTGGCACTACGGCTTGGGGGATTATTGATAGTACAAATATAGCACCCTGCCGCGACATGTATTCTTCTCCAGTTCGCAGGCATCATAGGTCATACAGGCCGCGGCCAGAACTCACTCGGCATGATCCCTTCAGGACTAGGTGGCACAGAGTGCGGCCCTGTCCATTATAGGCCGTGGAGATCCACCTTATGGTGTGCGGAACCCCACCAGCTTGCAACACTACTTGCCTTGCAGGCCGCACCCTCCTTCTTCCACAACTGCTGCAGACTTGTTATACGCCACGTGCTCAGGGCATGTGACTCAACGCATTTCCTCATAAATAGAGGAACACACCCAGAAGAGACCAAGAGATTCCAGACCCGATCAGAGCAGGCATTGCAATACAAATTCTCTCTACACGACCCCAACATATCTCTTGGAGGCCACGCATCTACATCGCAGCCACCTCCCGGGCTCACCGGAAACAACAATACTGCCATGTATTCACCTTTATTCTCATACTTGTACGCCTCTTTAAGCATGATTATCTTGTACAATGCAACGCACATAATGAGAATGGAGCAACACAGTGGATTTAGGTCTACTTTAAAGGCTGAACCACTCTATATCTTGTCTTCTCTCTATTTGCTTGCTTTACTTATTTAACACACACACATTACTCTTGACTTGCTGGTATGAGAACGCCTTATGGCCGATTTCTCGTATCATCATTAGGTATATTGGAAGCGTTTTGAAGGGGCATCAGAGTGTTATGCATTCGGGGGGACATTACCTGGTGGTGAAATAGGTCAATGGGGAGTTTTCTCTCAGTCATGCTAACTTGGCACCCTACAGTTACATCATCCAGAGGTTTCTAGGTAAATTCCTAGAGGTAACTATTGGGAGATATGCAAGAATAATGAACAAGCATCCCGATGCACTAGTTAAGCTAGAAAAAAAGTTGGACATCGATGAGACAGAGGCAACGATCACAGTGTGACAGAGAATAGTGCCTACCACAGTGAAGTCTTTGTTCCCAAGCGATGATTCGAAAGATTGGATAAACCTAGTGGTGAACCGCTAGAGACAAGAGAGGGGACAATGAAGATGTTAGAGTTGGCTAACTACCACTTGTTTCAGGGGACACTTTACTTCAAGATCCCCAGAGGGTTATTAGCGAGGTCTTTTGGAGAACAAGAAGCTAAAGAGAGGTTGACAGAGATGCATGAAAAGCATTGTGGGGATACTGACATCACGCTTTATTGCCGGTTGCAGCGGGGGGTGGGGGTGGGGGTGGGAGGGGGGCTACTACTGTCCCACCATGAGAGAAGAGGTTGCTCGTCTGTAGTAAGGTTGTTTAAAGTGCCAAACCTATTTCAACAATCCAGCATAAGCTAATTTTGTGGAGGACTTTGAAGATTGGAGGCAACTATACATAGCGTATCTTAAAGATGGTGAGTTGCCCACGGAGAGAGCAGATGAAATTTATCTCCGAAAGAGGGTAGCCCATTTCTACTTGGTGAAAGGAGAGATTTACAAGAAAGTCTATAATAAGAAGGCACTGGAGTTCATAACTAAGGAAGATACAGAGAGAGTGTTGAAGGAAGCTCATGAGCCTTCCCACATGGGAGGTGCCAAACTATATGATCAACTGATGGCGCTGGGATACTAATGGCCAACCATGGAAGTTAACACTATTGGTTACGTGAAGAAATGCAGATGTTGCCAAGTGCGTGGATACATAGTGCATGCCCCTTCCGTCAGCCTGCAAATCCTAGCAGCTCCCTGCCCTTTCCACACATGGGCATTCAATCTGGTGGGAAAGATCAACCCAGCCTCTCATGGCAACGCTTTCATCATTGTAGCCGCTAAATTGTGTACTAAGTAGGCAGAGGCCATTCCTCTAAGGAGAGTGATTGACCAAGTGGTAACCCAATTTATCAGAGAATATATCATATGAAGGTTTGGTATACACAAGGTAATTCTCACATATAATAAGAAATAATTAGTCTACAAGAAGATGGGGCTTCTCACGGACAAGTATAAGATTGTACACAATAGCTCCACCATATCCTACCCTAAGGGAAACGGCCAACCAGAGGCCACCAACAAGACCTTGATCAATATCCTGAAGAAGTTGCTAGAAGACAAGCTAGGGGCATGGGATGAGAAGCTACCCATGGTGCTATGGGCCTACCGCACTTTGAAGAGAAAACCAATTGGGTTTACTCCATTCTCACTTGTGTATGGAGCTGAAGTTGTTCTACTGGTGGAACTGACAGTACCATCAGCTAGGGTTGCTCTAAGAAACAGACTTATCCCTGTCTCACGGCACGTGCAGCTAGAGGCGTTGGATGAATATATAGATAAGGTAAGGGAGAACTTCAAAGTCTACACCCAACAACTATCGAGAGATTATGAAAATCTTATCAAACCGAGAAAGTTTCAAGTGGGAGACTTAGTCCTCCGGGCATCTACTCATCACCTCCGCAGCATGTCAATGTCAAAATTCAAACCCAACTGGGAAGGCCCCTTTGTGGTGAGAGGGGTAAGGAAGTCAGGATACTTCCAAATTTCAGAGCTGGAGCGTGATTGTCTCCAATCCATTAATTACAAGTGGCTAAAAAGGTACTATTCCTAATTTTTGTTGAATTTCATTTATGCGATAGAATCTGAGTGGTTTGCTCTCATACCCGAAAAAAAATTCTTTTTTTGTAAAGAAATGATAGAGCAATACCATCTTGTAAACAGTACACAATAGAAAAAGAAATGAATAGTAACACCTATGATAATTGTTGATGTTTGTTTTAATTACTTACCTACTGTGTGAGGTAAACCCAACATAATATTTTTTTCTCTCAGAAATGCTCTCTACTAGGTTAGTAGAGGGTGCATGAAAAAATAGGAACTTTGCTCATTGCACTTGGGGGTGGGGGTAAATTTATCCTAAGAGAAAGTATATTGAGCAAAGTCCTCCTAAACATAACACACAGATAATTTATTTATCGTGTCACCAAAACAGTGGGAGGATATCCTCTAAGTAATAATATTTTTTTTTGAAAGATTTATAGCCTAGAGAACAGGGTTCAACCTCTGTTCTCCAAGAAATGCTCTACTTGACCAGTTCAATAGAAATGTGGAGAAGGAGGCTAAACCCCTCTCTTTAATATTTTTTTAGACCATGAAAGCTCTCAAGAAAAATGTAGAGCAAGGACCCCATAGACCAGGGGCTAGTTTAATTCAAAAAAAGAAGAAAAAAGATCATTTACCATTTACTTTATTATATTTATAAAGTTTCTTTTGAAACCCAAAGGAAGGAGAAGGGGTCACCCCCTCAAGTTATTCCTTATAATAATGTGAAAAAGCACTCTTACAGACATAGGGGCAGCTCCAGAATGGTAACTCACCCGGATAATATGCAAACACCCCACAGTCATATGGGGTTTCGCGAAAATATGTGTATATGTATACGACTTGCTCATATTAATGCAAGCACTCCACAGTATAAGGGGCAACCTAAATTGACCGAATGCTCACAAAAAATTAGAGCAGGTCCCAATAAATATATTCCAAAAAGTAAGAGATAAAGGCAGAGAAAATGAAAAGTGCAGGAGAACCAGAACATCATTTTCTCATGTATAGTTGACCAGTCATAGTACAAGGCAAGAAATAACCAATACACTAGAAATAACAAAAAAACAAGTCATCGCGGGTGAGGGCACCAGCATATGATGGGTCATCCTTTTACACGAACTCCTCCTCCAGCCTGGCTAACCTGGCCTAATCCTCCTGGCCACAAGACTCAAGTCTGTCAATGCCGAAACTAAAAAAATGATTCAATCTGGCCCGGGATCCTCAGATCCTCAGCCTAACGCTGATCGACCCTAGTCTTTCTAGATGTGTGAAGTTTCACCATATTTTGAAAAGAAATTCTCAGAAAATGACGAACCCCAGCATCAAGCCAACCTAGCTGAAAATGGTAAAACTGTTGTAGGTCACGGAGAGCCTCCAGGAACTACAAAGTGAAAGCACTGGTCAGCTCAGCAGGAGAAGTCGTCAAGAAATCATGAAGGACTATTAATATGAAGTACACTCTAAGAGGTGAACGTCTCAAGATGATGATCCAAAATCAAATATAGCATCTGGCGCTCGTGTGTCCTGAAGCATCCGGGACGCTCTTCACCCCATAATCTGCTCATAAAAACTACAAGAGCCTTTACCTCAGCGTCACACTCTGAATGAAGAGTCTTCATCTCATAAGGAATAAAAGAGTACTCCCTTCCATAATCAGCATCACTAGCCATAGGAGTGGCCTCAGAACTATGATCCCCCTCACCAGCTACCTCGGTGGGCCCACCAGTAGGATCCTAAAAATAAATGTTCATGATGATCCAGAAGAGAAAGAAGATAATGAGAGTTTTATCTAGACTTTGAAAAGGGATGTGATAAAAGGTTTACCCCAAAGCTCAAAGTGGTGAGTATGCTACCGACAGTCGAAAGTAAGTCATCTGTAGGGAAGATGCCAGTCTAAGCATGAGAAATAGAAATAAGAAATATCAATACGACTCACGAATTAGCAATGGAAAATAATAACTTAGGTGTGACAGTTAAATACTTGAGAAGGATGCAGCACAATACTCCCAGTCTGCTCCACAATCACCAGAGAAGCTGCCATACTCACCTGGAAATAATGAAACAAGGGTGAAGGTGAGAACACTTGCGCAACAAAAACAAGAAGAAAAAATAAAAAGAGAAAGAGAGAAGGTATGACAGTATAATACCTCTCTCACAACCATCTCTCTGTACGATCCACAATCACCAGAGCAGTTACCGCACTCACCTGGAAATAATGAAACAAGGGTGAAGGTGAGAACACTTGCACAGTAAAAGCAAGAAGAAAAAGGGAGAAAGAGAAAGAGAGAAGGTCTGACAGTATGCTCCACAGTCACCGAAGCATCTGCCTCACTCACCTGGAAATAATGAAATAAGGGTGAAGGTGTGAACATATGCACAATAAAAGCAAGAAGAAAAAGTAAGAAACATAAAGTGATTAGGTGTGGCAGTATAATACCTCTCTCACAGCCATCTCTCTAGTATGCTCCACAGTCACTGGAGAAGCTGTCTCACTCACCTGGAAATAATGAAACAAGAGTGAAGGCGAGAACACTTGCACAGTAAAAGTAAGAAGTAAAAGGGAGAAATAGAAAGAGAGAAGGTATGATAGTATAATACCTATCTCGCAGTTATCTCCCCAGCCAGAGCAGGTGCCTCGCTAGCCTAGAAATAATGAAACAAGGGTGAAGGTAAGCATACTTGCACAGTAAAAGAAAGAAGAAAAATGGGAAATGGAAATGAGTAATGGGTACGAGAGTGTAATACCCCTTCCATAGCCATCTCCTCAATATGTCCCCTAGTCATTGGAAAAATTGCAGCACTAACCTGGGAGAAGAGAAGCAGTTAAGTGTTAGCAAATTTTCACATAGACAAGAAAATTTAACAATATAAGCAAACCAAGTATCTACCTTGGTATCTTCATTTGAAGTGCAAGTCGGAAGCCCCAAAACATTGGGAGAAGAACTTGCAACCAGTCCCGCATATGAGGGGCCCTCAGCTATTCTAACCTGATCACAAAAGTTGAAAAATATAAGTTATAAGAGTAACAAAGAAAAATATACTCTCATGAAAATGTAAGAAATGATACCTGAGCAATTACCCCACATAAGTCAAGGAGGGCTAAGTGAACGGAGCCTGAGGGGCTGCCTTCACAACACTTGTGGCAGGCGTGATTGATAACGAAGCTTCCATAAAGCTAGCATACACATTAAGAAAAAGAACCAAGAATCATCAACATGAAAACAAGCATATAGAAAAGCCCAAAGACCCATGAAAGAAATAGTTACCGGGTTAGGCACTATGGCAGGACTCTCATTGGAAGCAACAGGGCAAGGCAACTCATGTGCAGCAGGGGCTGCTGAAGAAAAATAATTGGAAGGCACTGATAAAATGATGCCGCAAACCAAATGATAAAACATAAATGACTTGTTACTATAAGTAAGACCAAAGGCGAAAAAGAAAAGTAACAAGGTACCTAAACCCCCTCTAACGAAGAAGGGCGAAAAGTAACCAGCGACACAGCAGGGGCAGTGATGAAGACCTGTTTATAATAATGGCATTAGAAGATGTCATTATCATCACAATAATTGTTGAAGAATCTAGCAATACTTGAATGAAGAAGGAAACCTATGAAATAGGCTCAGAAGTGGAAACAATAGTAAATACAGGTCTATGAGGGATAGGCAGGAATATAAGTCTTCCATCCATAGAGACGTGGACTCGGGAAACACAAATCCTCACTGAGGGGGATAACCCTGAAATAGTGGTGTCCAAGAAAGGCAGAGCCCCCCTACAGAAGAAAGGCCAAGAGATACAGGGCCCTGGAGAATGAAAGGTGACAAATGATATAAGAACCAAAGGTATAGTAATATAAATAAAAAAGGGCCAAAAAATAGACAGACCTCTGAGAAGGAGGTAGTCAGGGGCTCAACCGCAAAAGTGGCCGTTACCAAAGCGAGAGAAGGCAAAACAATATGGCTAGAGGGCATCACCCTCTATAATCATAAATAAACAGAGAACACAAAGGAAAATAGTTTTAGAGAAAAATAGAACAATGAGACCAACCACTTAAATGAACTCATGGAGGTACCTGAGCAGAATGTGAGGTCACAGAAGGGACCCTAGTTCTAGTAGGATGCATAGATGAGAGGTTTAAAGAAATAGCAATATATATAGCAGTTAGTAAAATAAATGCTAATTGTGAATATCAAAGCCTTAAAAATACCCTAGGGGAGTGACAAACCTCTCTGAAAATGACTCGAGAAGAAATGAGCATAGAATTCCTCTCGCACTGGAAGGGAGCACGACACAGGGGGGAGGTGAAAGACCACTTGCCTCAGAGAAGTAACCTGTAGAAATATTGCAAGAGCAAGAATTAGTAAAAAAGTCAATGATGAAAGAGAAGAAAAAAAATCATATGCATAAAAGTTTCAAGTAAAGAAAAACTTATGGCAGCAGGGCTCACGGCCAGACTGTATGGAAGGTTCCTAATGACGCAACTGACTCCTAAAGGGGAGTGTAATGCCTCATCATCACCAGAAGACTCTTTCAAAACTAATAACAAAGAACAGGTGTCTGTAGAACTTTCACCATGGAGATCCAAAACACCCGTATCATTCGAAAAAGAACTATGATCATTATAGGAATGTGTGCTTCCATAGTAAAATTGTTCCTCTTACAATGAGGGGGAGAGGGAACTAGCTTTGGATTGGCCTTTAGACTTGGCTAAAGGCACCCCAGTTTGCTGTGGTTGGGTAGACTCATCGAGGAGCAGCTTCACTAGGATGGGAGAAGCTTGCTCGAGAGGTGACCTGTGTGTGGTGCTAAGGTGAAAAACATATTTCTGGGTTTGCTTGATTAAGAATTGGGCTTTGACAAACTTAGTTGGGCTAGTCTTGTGTAGAGGCCCAACCACGCAGTTTTGAATAAGAAGAACCTCCCACTGCTAGATTAAGAACCAAGAAGGGGTGAATGAAGGCAAGTAATTACGGAGAGGTAAATATAGCCCTCCCAAGTGACTCACCCTGTGAAACCTTCCCTAAAAGGTAAAGTTCCTACATGCCTCCAGATGTAATTCCGAAGGGTCCCTCCTCAAAGGGTAGAAAGGGGTGTTAACACCCTGGTCATAACCAATATGCCTCTTCACTCTCTTCGAGTGATATAACTCAGAACCTCGACTCAACTCCATCAAATAAGGCAGAAGACCTGGTAGTAGAATTTCCACCACGTTAATATGGGGGCAAGTAGAAATAGAGTCAGCGTTAGTAGGGCAATAAGTGGGGCCACCATCATCAAGGAAAGAAAGCCAGCTGAACACACTATCGACGTGTTTACTAGAAGGGCGAAAGCAGAACTCATCAATATCATCAATCAGAGGCCCCAGGGGCTTCTTAGGGGTTTTTCTATACCACCTCAAAAGACAAGCAGCATTACTGTGGCAAGCCTGCGGCTCAGGATTAAAATGGGGAATATGATCAAATAAAAAGTCCATCAGGAGAAGATAATTGGAAAAGTTAGCGGCAATATAGTAGCCGTAGGACCTCTCAATATCTACATGGCCAAGATCCAACTGGTAATAAAGAGAACCAAGAGATAAAGCAGCGAGGCTAATTGACCAACCCTGCAAAAACCTCACAGTTAATCTAAAAAGGAACTCACAAGGAGAGTATTTGGGTTTACCTGGGAATAAGAACAGGCTCGACTCACAAAAGGGATAAGAAAAGAAACCAAGTGTAAGGAAGAGTGAAGTTTGGGACCATCTTGACTTCGAGAGCTCTGCTAAAAGTCTCCCCTTTCGGCGACTGCTCAAAATCTCTAAACCAGTACCTTTGCCATTTGTTGAAAGAATATTTGGTAACGCCAATTATATTTATAGACAAATATTTCGAGCACTCCGCAAGTGAGGCCTGCAACTCCTCCACCATATCCTTCTTAAGAGGTTCCTCATAACCATCAGTGAAAACATGATCCCCCTAAAAATGTAGGGAATACAGCTCACAGACATCCTCCATAGTAACAGTAAACTCGCCCCAGCCAGTCACAAAAGTGTGAGATTCCCTTCTCCACCGAAACAGTAAGAGATTGAGGGAAGAATTATGTTTAGTCACGCTTCAATACTTCATACTATCAATGGAATTAATAAGACCAAGTCCCTCAAGGATAGCCTTATAAGAAGGAACATCCAGAATATGGTCAACGCACGTAGTCCACTCCTCTGAGGCACCCCCCCGCAACCTTGATTTCAATGTTGGAATAAAGGAAGTCATCGCGATCCATTCTAACTCTGAGAATGGAGTGAGGAATGATTATAGGAGAATGAGTTGACTCACCTAACCCCACGTGAGGTCACTCGATAACGTTGGCAATGAACTTATCCTCAAATTGGGCAAGAGAACCCATGAAATCACCACTTGGTCCAAAAAAGGGTGCACGGTGGTAGAGGCCAAAATCTCGTCTCTGACGAGTACGCATATAATCTTCTCAAGCCTTTGAAAAAGATGAAGTGGTGGAAGAAATGCCAATAGCCATTGGTTCAAGTGAGGAACTCACAGTGGAAGAGGGCCTAAATGAGGAACCTATATCATTACCTTGTGGTCGCGAGGAACCCAATGACGAGGAACCCAATTGCGAAGAACCCTCTCCAGCTAACGATAGCGGCGAGGAACCGAATTGTGAGGAACTCATGACTGTCCCTTGGGGTGGTGAGAAATCTAATGGCAAGGAACCCAATTGCGAGAAACCTATGTCAGTCCTTTATGGTCGCGAAGAACTTAATCACGAGGAACCCATGTCAGCTCCTTGTGGTGGCGAGGAACCCATTACAAAGGAACTCAACTGCGAGGAACCCAACTATGAGGAACCTAGTGTGAGAAACCCATGTCAGCTCCTTGGGGTCATGAGAAATCCAATGACAAGGAGCCTAACTAAGAGGAACTCAGCTGTGAGGTACCCTTGTCAGTCCCTTGTGGTCGTGAAGCACTCAATCACGAGGAACCCTCTTCAGCTAATAGTGGCTATAAAAATGAGGAACCCTTTTCATTTCTTTGTTGTTGCGAGGAACCCCCAACAAGTTCAGATCCAAATAAGGGACCTCTGCGTGAGGATCCCTCCATTACTTCATGCAGTAGAGAGGAACCCTTAGGGGTCCTCACCCCAAGAATCAACCAATCGCTAACATATATATTCATTTTTCTAGATTCAAACATAAACCCATCAGAAGAAAAAAACTCCAGTGGCAAGGAATGCGTGGTAACGCTGGAAACTGAAAATGAATCGGAGGGGATGAGGTGACAGAATAGCCTTGGGTGGTGGTTATGTTGGTGGATGGGAATGACGGTGGCATCGGCATTTAAAGAAGAAATAGGCGATGATGAAGCCATGGATGGTATTTTGCGGAAACTTGAAAGAAAAAGTTATGGAGACTTTGATTTTTCTCTCACTAGAAATCTCAGCTCCCTGTGAATATTTTGAGGAAATGGTAGAAGGAGAAGCTTTTATTAAAAAATGAACTTTTATATGAAAACTGGAAAACATGAAGGAATGCCAAAATTCTATCATATTTTTTCCCCGCATGATGAGATGGTAGTTCCCACACCGACGCGTGGCTTCTCGAGAACCCAAAGCCTAGAACAAAGGGACATTGCATTTAATGACCCTAGGGGTAATGTTGAGTAACCCCTAGAGTCCTTCAAAAATTGAAAATTGAATTTAAGGCGTACAAAGCCTTTTGGTCTCCGCAACACAAAAGACTTTGCACGAGGGGATAATGTAGAGGGGTGTTTCAAGTGTACCCACTATATTTTTGGGTGAGGGTCTCTTAAGACCCCACCTCGACTTCCAAAAAATATTTGGGTGAGGAACCCTCAAGGTCCCTCAGCTTACAGAAAATATTGGATGAGGAACCCTCAAGGCCCCTCAGCTTCCAGAAAATATTGGATGAGGAACCCTTAAGGTCCATTAGTTTATAAAAAATATTGGGTGAGGAACCCTCAAGGTCCTCCCCCTCAGCTTCCAGAAAATATTGGATGAGGAACCCTCAAGGGCCCTTCAACTTCCAGAAAATATAGGACGAGGAACCCTCAAGGACCCTTAGTTTCTAGAAAATATTGGGTGAGGAACCCTCAAGGTCCTCCTCCTCATCTTCTAGAAAATATCGGATGAGGAACCCTCAAGGTCCCTCAGCTTCCATAAAATATCGGATGAGGAACCCTCAAGGTCCCTCAGCATCCAGAAAATATTGGGTGAGGAACCCTCAAGGTCCCCCAAGCTTCCAGAAAATATCGGATGAGGAACCCTCAAGGTCCCTCATCTTCCATAAAATATTAGGTGAGGAACCCACAAGTCCTCCCCCTCAGCTTCCAGAAAATATCGGATGAGGAACCATCAAGGTTCCTCAACTTCCAGAAATTATTGGGTGAGGAACCCTCAAGGTCCTTACTCTCAGTTTTTAGAAAATATTTGATGAGGAACACCCAAGGTCCTCCCCCGCAGCTTTCAAAAAATATTGTTCCAGGAAATATTGGGTGAGGAGCCCTCAACGTTCTCCCCCGCAGCTTCCAGAAAATCTTGGGTGGGGAAACCTCAAGGTCCTCCCCCAGTTTCCTAAAAAAAGGCCAGAATAAGGGAGGATCTACCATGAGCAACCCCTCATCATGAAATACCATGCTTTCAAAGAATAAAAATACTAATATTTATTTCTTGTACAAGTAGCCTAGTTGAGTAGGTAGGGTTCAACTAGGCCAGTTAGGATCTCTTAGGAGTTTTGGTTCGGCTGCTGAGGAACAAGATTTGTTGAGAAAGTTCAACCACTTATCACTTTAGGATTGAGATAATACTAGTATAAAGACCCTAGGAGTCACTCAAGTCCTTACACACCATGCTCAGTCATAACTAGAATGAGCAACAAAGAGGTTGCTCACCAAAATGATTTTTTATGATATAAAAATTAATTTTAGAGAAGGGGGTCCTCAAGACCCCCCCATCTCAACAAACATAATTTTAGATGAGGAGGTCTTTAAGGCCTCCCCTCTCAAGTTCACAAAGTTTGTACCAGAAGTTACAGTTTTAAACGATATTTACCAAATCAAATATTTTGTCCTCAAGAACAA
Organism: Sambucus nigra; assembly: GCA_949130495.1. Classification (NCBI taxonomy): domain Eukaryota; kingdom Viridiplantae; phylum Streptophyta; class Magnoliopsida; order Dipsacales; family Adoxaceae; genus Sambucus; species Sambucus nigra. Next base: position 118,357,881 of record OX422212.1, on the reverse strand, counting down.
ACATATTTTCTTTTTGACTTTGGTTCGCACCAGGTGGCACCTGTCAGAGGGGATAAGTGGCTGCACACAGGTAGGGAAAAATGGTACATTTTAGACCTTGTCCCTTACCAACCCTCTCAATTTTGACACCCAAAAGTGCCAACTCACCCCTAGTGCCCAAGTGTAAATAGGACCCCTGGGCAAGGTCAAGGATGATAGAAAAACTCAAGTTGCATTGTTACTCTGTCAAAATCACACCAGAACCTACTAGTATTCTCTCCCCACTCTCTTTCTAGTGCTAAGTGTCTTGTTCTTTCACTACCCATTGACAACCATCACTCTGAGGCATATCTCTTGAGAAAAGTTACTATTATGGTTGTGAAGTTGATCTTTTTGTAGGGAGTGAGCTATATCTTAAATTCCATTTTTACTAAAAGGAGAAGGTTTCACCAGAAGCTTCTCCAGAAGTTCTTAACAACCTTGAAGACAGAGTTCATTCAAGTGGGTCACGCCTCACCCGACTTAGTATTTTACCAGACCCTAGTCACACTACCCTATTACAAGTATATAAATGAAATAATTATGGGGTTATGATTTGGGATATTTGGGTATTTATTTGTAAGACAATTTAATTATTTGTCTTTGGTACCTTGTATAGTCCATATACCTAATTAGATAGGTCGAGACTCTCTGGAAGCCCGACTTGGCCCAAGCCCACACTTATACTAATATATATTGGTTTAAGCTAGGGTTTTAAGTTGTACATCCATTATTAAGGGTTAGAGGGGGGGGGGGGGGGGGAGAAAATACTAATCACATTTTTGTGAAGAGGACAAGAGAGAGGTTCATATCTCACTCAAAAGTAAGAGATTTCATCTCAAAAGTTATCCACACACCTACTTAACATTGGGAGGATCATATACTAGAAGATCCAATCATTTAACTGGACACAAGAAAACTTTTGGAGGATCAAACGAAAGCAACCCTTCGTCCCCAATAAATACCTTTCTCCAAACCAAATTGCAATCGGATCCGTATATGTATTGTATACATAATCCTAGGTTTGAGCTTCAAACCTAGTTTTTATTTTTAATTCTTCCTACTACATAATCAATCGAAGATTTATGGGGTATTTTTTTTATTCCACATATTTATCCACATCAATTGATATCCGAGCCCACGTTGTAGAATGATCATGTTTAGGAAGAGCCATCTTGTCCACGTTAAAACCCAAGGTTGCTTGTTAGAAATATGTACATGGATATATGTATTTTTGTACTAACATTTTTTTAGGATATAAGTGTTTATATATCTTTCATCATGGTCATATGAATGAATTTTGTGTGAATGGATCTTACGGTGGGTTATTCTTAGTTATTTTCCACTCTAGATTTGATTTGGTTGTAATAATTATGGTTTTATAATTATTAATTTTAATCGATGTATTGGAGGATATGGTGAGTGATATAACTTGTATATTGAAATTTCGTATTGGGTTTGTAAAAGGAGGATTTCCACAGGTTCTAATAAAGGTTTGGACCTTTTAATGGAGATTGGAGAAATATCTACTGTCAAATGAAGAAAATAAAAAGAAGCAAAAAGGAAGAATAAAGTGGCACTGGTGCCTGGGCATAGCCGTTATAGTCACTTCACACCACCACTATAACGGGGGTCGACGAGGGAAGGCAGCGAATGGGGATTTTTTTTCTTAGAAAGTTTTTTCTTCAGAATTTTTCTTCTATGCTAAGTCTTGTTGAATAAATGTCCTTATTTCTCAAGGATTCTATTCCAATGAGAATTTTGGACATGATATGAATAGGCAATTTTGTCATTTTATTTCAGTTTTCAATCATTTACTATTTACATGTCTCTTTACTATTTTTTTTTGCATGATTTTGTGTGATACTTAATTGGATAATTGGGAAAACCCGATTTTGTAGACAACATGATTTATTATTTAGAGACCGACCTAGATCATCGATTTTCTTAGAAATTTCATTTTAATATATTCTTTTCTAAATTTCATTTAATGGGGTATTAATTTATGGTGTAAATTAGATTGAGATCTCCAAATTTTGTTTTAATTTAAAAATGTTTTTTCTTGGAAAATAAAATTTGTCAGATCGGGAAATTTAAATTATACAAGTAAATTGGAAAAATACCAAGGACTCAATTAGGGATTTTAGAATTGAATATTTTTTTTAAAAATACACTCGAGTTGTTTTAAATATTAAGTGGGATAAGGGTTTTAACATAAACCCCACAGTATTCATTGGTGTTTCATGTGATGTGATAAATTTCTTGCATTTGCTAATCAGGATCCTCAACGGATGAAATTAATTAGGTCATCCAGTATTCTTAAAACTCTTAAGTGATAATTCCTAGAATTTAAATGTGTGTGAGTTCAATCCCCCAACGGGAGGTCCTTCATGAGCAGGTTTTAATTTGAGGAATAAACTAATAGCACACACATAGACATAATTAATGATATCATCCCCAACAGAGTCTCTATCATTAATTGTCAGACCACAAGACGATGACTATGTAATTGTGTTGAATAGAGGTTCCTGAACTATCCGGAGTAATAATTAAAAGATGAATCTCTATCTAGTTTAAGGTGAAGTGATTTAAGCTCCCAAAAAAGAAATCTCATTCCATAAGGTATCTAGAATGTTTGACATGATTTTACTTTTAATTGGAGGTAGAGGGAATCCCCTTTCAAATTATATCGAAGTTAATTCCCACATGTATGTTTTGAAATTAATTCCATTTTCAAAATTTATGATTTTGAGATTTTAAAATGGGATCTTTATGCAATCCACTTGCTTTAATATTAAAGGATAACAAACTTCCTAACATGAACTATATTGACTGGAAAAGAAACATAGACATTATCCTAACTGCTGAGGACTATAAGTTTGTTTTAACTGAAACCTGCCTCACCAAGCCTAAAGAAGGGGCGCTTGAAAGAAATGCCCAAGCCTATCAGAAGTGATAAAATGATATGATCATATGGCTCATTTCTACACATTGGCCTCTAGAACTAATATGTCGCAACAACAACATCAACATATCTAAAAAACTTACGACATGATTATGAATCTCAAGGACATGTTTGAGGATCATAATTGTGCCATACGACTGGATAATATGGTAAGGATGGTTAACACCAAGATACTAGAGAGAACATTCTTAAAATGATGTCCATCTTGTGTGAAATAAAGATTCTTGGATCTAAAATCGATGGGCAACCCCATATTAATTTCATGCTCTAGTCACTATCAGAGTCCTTTCAATAGTTTAGCCTGAACTATTTTATGAATAAATATAATTAGCTCTGGAGCAACTTCTTAAAGAACTCCAAGTTACAGAGAATATCACCAAGGAAAATGATATGATTTAGTTTCTAAAAAAATGCCCATCATCTTTTGCGCTGCAAGGTAAGAAGAAGTAGGAAAAGTCTCAGGCACAACCTGTGGGGACCAAAATTGCATTTAAGCCTAAGGGAGTGAGTAAGAATCCAAATGGTAACTCTTATATCTGTAAATACTCAGGACATTGGAAGAATCATTGTTCGATCTTATTAGCAAAGAGAAATGGAAATGTTAATTTCTCCTTAGTCACCGAGACATGCTTTGTGGTGCAATCTATCAATACCTGGTGTGTAGATTAGGGAGCCACTAGTCATATTCACAATTATTTATAGGGGTTTTCAGGTAACCAGGGAGCTCAGTGATTGAGAAACACTTCAATTTATGGGTGATCATAGCAAGGCCGCAGTAATAGTTGTAGGAAATTTAGTTTTAAATTTAGTTGAAGATAGTAAGTTAATAATGGTATATTTTTTTTTATGTTCCTAGTATTAGAAGAAATTTGATTTATGTTTCTAAACCGATTTTGAAAGGATATTTTGTTTATTTTAATAATGGTGTTTTTAATCAAAAATGGAAAATCTTTTATATGTTATTGTACATTGGAGAACAATCTTTACATTATAAGATTTGTCTCACCACTATTGCTTAATATTGATTCGAATAACTTAAATGGAAATAACCTAAAGGAAAATGAAACTTCTAGGTTAAACCAAACATATATTTGGTACTTATGCTTAGGTCATATTAATTTTAAAAAAAGAAATATTTTTTTCAAATGGACTATTAAGTTCATTGGAAGTGGAGGCACCTCCAGTTAGTGAATTCGGCTTAAAGGTTAATTTGACCAAGAGGACTTTCACGACCAAGGGCTATAGATCCAAAGATGGGTTGGAACTGCTTCATTCTGATTTTTATAGACCTAATGATGATCCTAGCAAGATGTGGTTATGATTACTTCATCACTTTCATTAATGGTTACTCAAAATTTGGATATGATTACCTTATGTATTATAAGTCTGAAGCCTTTGATAAGTTCAAAGTGTATAAGGATGAGGTGGACAGTAATCATGATAAACTAATACAAACTTTAAGACCTGATCATGGAGAATAATACCTCTTGGGAGATTTTATGAATCACTTATGAGATATTGGGATTATATCCCAATTGTCTACATCGAAAGCTCCAAAGCAAAATGGTGTAGTAGAAAGAAGGAAAATGACTCTGTTGGACATGGTTAGATCCATGATGAGTTATTAGGATTTGTCGGATTCCTTTTAGGGTTTTTCACTAAAGACGACTATATATTTATTGAACTTAATTCTTTCTGAATCGATCTCAATGACTCTGGAAGAAAAATTGACTGGGTGTAAGACTAGTCTAGCACGTGTTCGAATCTGAGGTTTCCCAGCAAACATGTTGAGGAAGGAGCTAGGGAAATTGGAATCAAGGATGGATGATTGTCTTTTTGTGGGTTATCCAAAAGGAGCCAAGGGTAGTCAATTTTATGATTTTAAGAACCATAGCATATTTGTTAGCACAAATGATCGGTTCTTGGAGAAATATTGTATGATAGACCATAAGGCCAAGAGAAAGATCATCTTGTAAGAGCTAAGAGGACAAGACCAGGAAATTTCTTCTGAACCAAATGTATAAGATGATGTAAAACCTTATATCAATAGTACACTACCTAGTGGTAGTGAGAGTTTAATAGATGTTCAAGATACATGTGTCACTTATACTAAACCAAAAGTGGAGCTACGTTGTAGTGGGAAAGTCAGGCATCAACCTGATAGGTTAATGTATTTAGTTGAACACTTCGGTGAGATCTAGTGGAATATGAATCGGATTTAAACCACTACGATAAAGAACTCCAAGACAATGATTATGAGCTTTGGCTAAAGGTTATGGATACCAATATGTATTTTATTTATTCGAATAAATTTTGGTAACTTGTAGAAATTTCAAATGGGATAAAAACCATCGGATGCAAATGGATCTACAAGAAGAAGAAGAGGGGTAAACGAGAAGGTAGAAACCTTCAAGGAAAGGTTTGTTGTGAAAGGTTTACTCAAAAAGAGAGGATTGATTATGAGGATGCCTTCTCGCCAATAGCCATACTGAAGTCTATGTTGATTTTCTTATCCATTGCGGCTCATCTTGATCGTGAGATTCGATAAATGGACATTAAATCTACATTCTTGAACGGTAGTCCTGACCTGTGCATCTATATGATGTAACTCGAGGGATCCATATTAAATGGATAGGAAATAAAGGTACGCGATCTTAAGAGATTTATTTATGGACTTAAAATAAGGTCAAGGTCTTGGAATATCTATTTGATCAATGTTCGGATAAAACTTGTGCGTATAAGAAGCATGAAGGAAATATGGTAGTAATTCTATTATTTTACATAGATCATATTCTCTTAATCATGAATGATATAGGTGTATTATATAGTATAAGAGTGTGGTTATCTAGTCCGTTTGGTGTGAAGGACTTAAGATAAGCCAATCGCATCTTTGGGATCAAGCTTATGCGTGATTGGAAAAATAAGATGCTGGGCTTATACCAAGCCACTTATATCGATAATATGCTTAAAATGTTTAGCATGAAAGATTACAAGAAAAGGGTTTCTCCTTTCCAGGCATTAAATTTCTTTCTCTAGGGATCAGATAGAGAGAATGGTGCTCATGTATGTTATGCTTTGAACAAGACTAGATATCTGCTTTTTCATGGGCATGGTCATCAGATTCCAATCTAACTCAGGTTGGGAGCACTGGATTTTTGTTAAGAACATTCTCAAGTACCTGAAAAGGACTAGAGATTATATACTGGTTTAATGAGCGGATACTTTAATACCCATTGGGGAAACATAATCAGATTTTCAATTGAATATGGATTCGAGGAGATTGACCTCAGGATATATGTTTACCCTATGAGGTGTAGCCATAATTTTGAGGAGTATCAAGTATTCATGTAATGATGATTTGACCATGAAATCTAATTATGTTGTCGATTCAGAGGCAATAAAAGAGGTTATTTATCTCCAAAACTTCTTAAGTGACCTGGATATGGTTCCTTCAGTGCATTTTGCTATTACACTTTATTATGACAATATCAAGGTGGTTGAAAAATCAAAATAACCAATGATTTATAAGAGGGCAAAGATAAATTGAGCGCAAATATTACCTGATTCGGGAGATCATGACGAGGAAAGACGTTATTGTGACCACGATTGCATCTCAGGACAACCTGAAAGATCCTTTTACAAAAATCTTACCAGCTAAGACTTTTAAGAGTCATTTTGAAGTAAAGAGAGTCAAATGTATAAGCACGTGTCTTTAAGACTAGGTGGAAGATTACTGGGATTTAATTCTTAAACCCATGTAATGAAATCTTTATTCCTTAACAAAAATATTCTCTACTTCATTTTAAAATGAGAATCAAATTTATATGAATGCTTTTATATTTATGCTTTTAACTATGTTGTTCTATGTATGGCAGTTAATAGTAATTAGTAGGAATATCGGTGAGTTGGTTTTGGCTTGATCACAGCAGATCGAAATTATGGTTATAGTATTATTGAATAGTTCACAATCTAGATAAGGAGTTTGCATCCTATTGGAATGATTGCGGTATGATACTAGTGTGTATACACCCCATTATTCTACCCCCTAAGTACCTTATTAGGTTCCTAACATTCCTCCTCCTTCCGTAGAACCTAGATCATACTTAGAGAAGTAATCTGGAAGCCACTAGGAACTTTCAAACCCCATTTGACTCCGATCAACTCCTCAACCTGGGCAGATCTTAATAAAACCTCATAGTGCTCTGAATACCATTTCCAACGGTCCATACAATGCACGAATTGACCTCACGCTTCGCATGAATGATCATTTTTCCTCTGAGAACTGATCTAGAGGCCACATGGCACTTTCGGGCTTTGTTTGACTCCAATAAACTCCCCAACCTAAGCGAAGCTCAATGAAACCTCTAAGGGCTCTAAATTTCCTTTCAAACAGTTCATATCGTGTGCGGATCGGCCTTACGGTTCGCACAAATGACCCTTTTTTCTCTATAAGGCCTTTGGGCACTCTCGGGACCCGTTTGACCTTGGTTAACAATCCAAACTGAGTGAATCTCGATGAAATCTTGTAGGTCTCTGAATCCCCTTTCCAATGGTCCGTTCTGTGCGTGAATCAAACTCATAATTCACATGAACGACCATTTTTACTCTAAAACTCCTCCTTTTAGAGACCATCGTGTGCTTCCGAACCCCGTTTGACTTCGGTCAACTCCCTAACTTGAGAGTGGCTTAATGGATTCTTTAATGGATCTGAATTTTCTATCCAACGGTCCCAGATATGCACAATTTAGACTTCAGGTTTTAATTTTATGCCCAGTTATTGAAAAAGTCGATTCCGGACTGCTTATAGGCATCCCAGACCCCCTACCTATCGGCAGGGTGTACTTTTAATGCCCAATAAGGTAGGTTCTATGCCGATAGGTAGGCCATGGTCACCTTAAATTGATGCTATTTAAGGATGCCATGACCTTATTCCTGGGGACCTCCTTTTCAGCAATGAGAAACATTCTCTCGAATCAGAGCGTCATCATTCCCCAAAAATCCAAATTTTTAATATTGTCTCCATTCCTCTTATCTTAATTTCATACCACCTTTGACCACTTATCTCACCCTACTTCACCACCATTACATCACCATAAAATCAGCCTACTCTCCTTTGAAACTCAATAGCGAAGTCTTCTAAGAGGTTTATTCTTACTCTTTTCTAGTTTATCCATTTAGTGTTATCTACTCACTTTATTCCCATTTTGATATCTTTTAGTCTTACTTTATTATCTCACATCAACTAATATCCTTTTTTTATTACTAGTATTCACATATCATATTTTCATAAAAATCCAAAAGGACAAAAAATATAAAGTAAGATTTCCTCTATTTTCACACTTTACACTTGAGCGCGCTTTCTTCAAAAACATTCCAAAAGGAGTCTTAAATTTGGGTTTATGAGTTAAACCCCACCCCTATGACATATCGAACTATGTGGACTTTGATGCCCCTTGGGCTAGGTAGTCATCCCGGGCCAATCCGCAGATTCGAGTCCTATGTATCCAATTTTATGGATTTATACTCTCTTATATTTATTTTGTGAGTCACGAACTCTTATATATGTATGTCTCATTCGACATGCACATCCTCTTTTCTATAGCAACTCGCGATTCGACAAACACTCACATTATGTTTTTATGTTATTTTCAAGAACACTCCTTAGGATAATTTCACTCCGTCTTTCCCATGACGTGAGTTGGATGATTTCCTTATCCCATTATTTACATTGCACAAATATACACACACATCATACTTTATAGAATAGGATAATGTTAACATAGCCCATGAAAGACCGCAACAATTCTTTTTCCCATTTTGTGCAAAATGTTAACATAGCCCATGTCGAATCGCGAGTTTTCCCGAGGCCACAACAATTCTTTTTCCCATTTTGTGCAAAATAGGTTGGTGACTCCATTCCTTCATGTTATCCCCTTTTTTGATGATGGTTGATTTATATCTGAGGTAGCCCACGAAGATAGCAGTGCGAGTGGCATAAAGGGGACCCCCACATCCTTGAATGACCCATGCGCGCATGGTGGGAAGAGAGGGAGAGATCTGTCCAGGTTGTTCCCCTCTCGATCCGATTTTGCGATCAGACCGTGCGAAAGGAATCCGACCCGGATGACCATAATGACGACTCCACTTGGGAAATTTTTATAGGATTTGACTCTATTTTTACTTGGGTGTTATTTCTATGCTTTCCTACTTTTCTAGATGTTCACATATGCCTCCACTTGTATGCTTTCCTCACTCCTATGCTTACATCCTGTATATATATCTCATTCTTAGCATGATGATTATCTCCACCATGATCTTTTCTTACCACATGTATATATCACCTTCTTAACACATACTTCACTTTGTGCTTACTTGTATATGTTCACCATGTTTCACCCTTTTCTTACTTGTATATATTCACCATTTTCACTTCACACTCGTATATAGTCTCACTTTTACTTACATGCTTTGCATACCAGTTGTAGATTGTCCATGCTTATCTTCACTAGCACAAACTCTCCTTTTTTCTCACTTGTATGTATATCCATGCTCACTTACACATGTTTCATCCACTACTTTTAGATTATCCATGCTTAGTCTCAGTCTTATACACTTTCATATTTCTTTCACTTGTATATATCCATGCTTCGCACACCACTTGTAGATTATCCATGCTAGCTTTTCTTTTTCGAATTATCTCTTTTATGTCAAGATACTTGTATATTACCCCTCACAGTGGTAGTATTCCTTTTTATTTAGCATATATAAAAACTCTCCATAAATATTAATTAAGACTCGTGCATTTTGCACACTATATCACCTGAGCATGGCAATATTGGCAAAAAAAATTGTCTAGTACTAGAGGGTTACATCATGATGGGTGTTGGTCCTGTAGGGTACAGTTGACCTAAGAGATAATATTCTGACCTTCCATTGGTCCTGTACCTTCGACGTATATCGAACGGTTCCTCCCTCATCGTATCGCTTGACCAAACTCACGGGAGGTATATACCAGGAAATTCATTCACGTACATCGAGTATATGGAATTCTCTCTCGCACATACTGCCCCACGAGGTATATCATGAGGCAATTCATGTACACTTAGGTATATCAAATGGCTTCTCCACATGTACTGATGAATGATTACCCTTATAGGCAAGAGGTATGTCGTGGAAGTCATGCAAAATAGGGTAACCCTTCCACTAACCCATCAAATGAATTAACCCTATATAGGCATCTAAACTAGGATACACATACCTAGTTTTTCGATTACAATGCATAACTCTATCAAAATTTTGGGTCGCCATACCACCCGAACTTTTGATCTATTTTGCTCATTTTTAAAACAGGATCCTGTTCATGAGCTTGAAAATAAGTAAAATCATGTCTTGCATCTTATACCTTATCTTATCCCTAGGCTTGGGTCCTGTCCGACATTTTTCCTACTTTTAGGCAAACGTAATATAAGTGGAACCTAATAATAATGACCACACTGAGGATTTTCCCTTTTCCCTATTTTTAAAATTACCAAAAATAAATCTTCCCTTTATTCAATGGAAAATACCAAAAATATTCCTCTTTTTTTTCCTCTCATGTTAATCGCATACCCAGATTTTGGCCTAGCTCCCCATTGTCTTCGGTTTTCCATCAAACCATTCCGAAGCTCTACTACTTCCTCCGTGGTTTCCACAGAGTTTGAGATCTACCTCCACAAGTTATTCATGGAGAATGTGGACTAGGCTCCGAATGTTCAACCAGATCTGATGACCATCGTAACCCATCTTTATACCAAGATTAACAACCTTTAGGCTGAAGTCCAAGAGATGCGACGACACCAGATCCAAACTCCCAAGGCTCATGAACTCGAAATCCTCTTTCCTAGTGATACGGGACCACCCGATCTCGAACCAGTTTGGGCCCCATAAGACTAATTGCATGCCTTGTGTGGTCCATCTACAAGTGAGTTGCCACTAGCTCAATTATCAATCCTAAATATTACCCATCCAGGGGCTAACCTATAGGTGCCCGTGGATCCTAAGGAAGAAGTGATCATGGTCAAATAATACCTCAAGATGTTGTCAAAGAAATTTAACCAAGTTAAGATCTCAGGGAATTATATAGACTACACTCGCATATCTCCCTATCCTAAAGCCAGACTACCAAAGAAATTCAAGATGCCAGATATTGAAATTTTTCGAAGACAGTGGGCCCGTGATTATGCATCTACATAACTATCACCGAGCTATGACCCTCCTGGGGGATTTAGAGAAGATAATGGACCAATTATTTTAGTAAACCTTGAAAGAAGGTTCTCTCAAGTGTTTCCTGTCTCTCGAAGAATCCTGAATTTGCAGTTAGGAGGGCGTAGCCAGGGAATTCATGTCATAAAACAAGTACATCGAGCAATTAAAAGTTACACACAGAGACCTATAGATACTAAATCTAAATCCTTGGGAGTCAATCAGTAGTTTCATCGGAATGTGGAGAGATAAAGCTGCCACTATGACCAACAAGCCATCAAAAGAAGATCACGTATAGTGAAGAAAAACTTCCTGCCACATATCCGAGCATCGATGGGGGTACAATACTACTCATACTTTAGATCCCTCCAGGAGGCTGGTGTGGATATTAAAGAAGGGGTTACTAGTCATAAAGTGGAATCTAAACCAAAAGGCCTAACGGGGATATTTTCGCCATGGAAGTTTGACAAGCCAACTAATACCTCGGTCTCGACAATCAATAATATATCCTAACCTACCACTTCCTGGTCACCTAAAAATAGTCCTAACCCTGTTATAAATGAGTATACTAAACTCCACGCTTCCCCTATCGAATACTGGGCCTTGTTCACTCAAAACCTCATCAAGACATTGGGACCTCTACCGTTTCCAAATCCCCTTCCCCAAAACTTCAGATATGATGCTCACTGTGATTTTCACCAGACCGCAGGATACACTACTGATCAGTTAATCCTAAACCCAACACCACTCAGAACCCTATCCAAGCACATAGAACTGAGGTGAACACCATCTTCCCAAAAGGAAACGTGGAATTTGACCCCTCTACCCAAATCATGCATGTAAAAACAACGAGCATACCTACAATCTCACCAAAACCCTCAAAATTTTCCCATCTTTTCTCCTAAATCCCACGATCTTTGTCGATCTATCACTCCTCACCCAAGCCTATTGTAACACCCCGCCCAATTAAATATAGGGTGATCAGTCCTTTACCAAATTTTAAAACATGATATACGGTCGGTTCATTCTTAGCATCGCTGTCAAAAATAATATCATCTACATTAATCACCTCTAATGTAATTAATCTAAGTGTAAAAACATTTTCCCTTTTTAATAAAACCATTTAACCATAACATTCCACTAGTAAATTATAAACCATTCACCATACATAGGAATAATAAGTACTGAACAATAATTTAATACTACAACTAAATAAGACTGGGTAAAGCCTCCTAGTTCAAAACTCCAAACCATAAAAGAAACTAAATAGAATATCTCTGATAAAAGACTAGAAGCGGGCGACTCATGGCCTGAGTAGGAAGTCTAAGAGAAAATGAATGAAAAGAATAGATTTCGTCTACTGTATGGACCTACAGCTTCAACAATAGCTACAACACATCTAACCATCCAATCTCTAATTCTGGTACCCCTGCGGCTGAGCACCTGGAATAATATATATATATATATATATATATATAGAGAGAGAGAGAGAGAGAGAGAGAAAGAGAGAAAAGATGCAATAAACGGGTCAGGGCCCGAGGTTTAAAAAATGATTTAGCAAGTATTTAAAACTAGTTCTTAAAACAAGTCTTATACACATGTTAGTTATTGAATTCTCACATGAGCTTCTCACCTCTCATCTATAGTGCACACCTAACGTACATCTAATTTTTTTTCCCTTAGTTATACCACCCAGTCTAACTAGTCTGAAGTCATTCTAATGGTACCTATACTCCCCAGTAGTATACCCTTATCGCCCATATAATACGCTTTCAAATTAGCCTACGTCAAATAGCTAATTAATATATGTTCTCATTTTTGTAATAAATCAATTATACTCTTAGGATTTATTTTATTTATCAACATTTTCATCTCTACTAACTATACACAGTAGAATGATCCTCAAGTTTACGTATATATAGATATAGTCACATCTTCCCTATATATATATATATATATTCTACTACTACACCCCCGGGCTAAGACCCATTAGCGCAACTAACCATAATCATACTGTACCCCCGAATTATCATCCATTAGTACAACTATAACAATAGTATTATACCCCTAGGTTATCACCTATTAGTACACTTATAATAATATTCCTGTACCCCCGGGTTATCACCCATTAGTACACTTAACAATGGAATCCCTACACCCCCGAGTTATCACTTATTAGTGCACCTAACAATAAGATTCTTACACCCCCAGGTTATCACCCATTAGTGCTCTTAATAATTATATCACATAATAGGCATACATACATCCTATTAAAATTTATAGGTATTTCTCCGACCTACATATATATTTCTCATACGCATATTAAATATCAACATTACATATACTATAAATATTTAGATTACTATCTCTCTCATAATCTCCAAGGTACATTCTCTCTATACCGAAATAATTAAAGTATTAAGTCTCACATACTTTTTCCAAAATTCTATTTTGTTTTAGTTTACTATCGGTCATATTCCCTCACTCCATGAAACCCGGTAAACCGAAAACTGGACTCTAAGAAAATTCCCAGGTTCTCCAAGGTTCTGCAGCAGTACTGAAAATCTACAGAAATGGAACCGAATCCCCCAGAAATGGAACCGAACCCCCCAGAAATGGAATCGAATCCCCCAGAAATGGAACCGGTTCCGTCATGTCTGATCTCTTCTGCAACAGTTACGTTTTCACCAAATGGAACCGAATCCCCCCCATAAATGGAACCGAATCCGTTACGTCAGACCTGTCTGCAACAGTGTCATTTTCACCATTTTTGAACCTAAAAAACTCTAGGATTCATCACCCAACACCTCATCATCAATACCCATTAACACATAACAGATTATAAGTCATTCCTAACATTCTAGGATCCTTAATTCGTCATTAATCATCATAAATATATAAAACTCCCAAATTAATTCACATGAACCCTAGTTTCCAAAATTTCAATTAAAGAACCTAATCAACCTAGATTCGTTCATCAACATATGATTCAATTTCGTAGTTTATCCTCTACATACATGAAGGAATATCAACAACTAATTAACCCAACCTTTAATCATCATTTAACCTCAAATTTTCACCTAATTAACATGTAAATCATGTTAAATTTCACCTATTCTAACATAAGTATGATTATTGCTAAAAGAAAGCAAGTAATAAATACTTGCCTTAAATCAAAGGTCTGAATTCTTTGGTGATGTCGGTATAGGCACATTCCTCTCTTCTCGATCTACGCATTGGTAGTCACGGTTGTGCAAGGTGATGCCAATTGAGCCTTCTCTCTTGGAAATTGGTTCTCCCTCACACCCTCTGTGGCCGTTCTTGATTTTTGTGCAACTCAACCCTAATGGAACTCCCGTAGCTGATATAATTAATCTCTAATTTTCGTCCATTTAATTTTTCCCAAAAGTCCAAATTACAAAACTACCTCTACGGGGTGTCAGTTTGGCCTAAAACCTCCTGGAGTCTAAATAAAATACCCGGGTAGAGTTTTCTGACTATCTCGACCCTCCCAGACTCAACGGCGCACTCAAAATCACCATATGAGTTACATAAAAATAATTTCTTTATATTCCATTCAATTAGTCCCGACACGACTCACGTGCGTGTCAGACTTAAATTACGAAACTGTCGTATTATTCACTCTCGACAATTTATCAAAGTATATAGTTCCATATTACATATCACACGGTAATATTAACTCAATAAGTATTAACCCTTGGAATGCTAGTTAATATTTATTTTTAAATTCGGATTAATTTAACAATTAAATTCTCACATTTTAATTCAATTAATCCCACGATAATAATTATTACAATAATTATTTAAATCATCAAAATATGGGGTATTACACCTACATTGATATTCGTACTCGATCATAAGGAAGACACATGGAATTACCCATAGTTATGGACTTGCTTTGGATTTTTAGGATGAAATTGTCCATAGAGATTACTATCGACCACGAAAGGTTCAACGGTTTATTTAAGAAGCCTGAAAGTGAGATGGGGAATCAGATTAATGAGTTATTTCCATAGAAGAGTTCATCTTAGAGGACATCATATAAATTATTTCAGACGTGTTCCTTCAGAAAAAAAGATATACAGTATTCCCAAGTTACTTATAGTCCTGGAGCTTCGGGGGCATCTGGTCCCTTCACTCTTTCACTTTTTTGCTAATTGGGAAGACTCGTATAATAAAGCTATGGAAGTTATTGAATGTGTTGACTACTCTAAATAGGATGATATCATCCCTACTGGTTGGGGTGATGATTTTGAATGATCAAAGGACGAATCAGAGGGAAAGTATTTCTCCTTCTATGGGTTCCTTAAACCATAGTATGACCCTCTTGACAAGAAGATGAAGTCGATGATGAAAATATTCTTCATAGATGACAATGCCTGGGACGAGGAGCATAATTTGAGGTAAAACCTCTGACTGATAAAGTCCTAGAAAGAACTAGAAATTATAGGGACAGTAGGAGACATATTTCTCCTATCCTTATTTACAATACTATCCTTGTTTACAATACTAGATGCGACTCAACCCACGAGGATAGGAGAAATATTGTATATGAGAAATATGTAAACAACCTGCATATTTCTTCTATAATTGTGTCTTCGGACAGTATCCTTGTATACAATATTTCTCCTTGTTTACAATACATATTTCTCCTATTGTATACAGGTTTTATAGGCATATTTCTCCTATAATTAAGACATATTTCTCCTATCCTTGTTTACAATACTAGATGCGACTCAACCCATAAAAATGTGTCTTCGGCATCACTAAAGGAAAGATCCTCGGGTTCATGATTAGTGATAAATGGATTAAACCAAAACTCGTCAAACTAAAAGCCATACTCGAGATGCCACAACCCGAGATGGAAAAAGAAGTTTGTGAAATATTGTGTAAATTGTAATACTTCAGTTAGCTCATCAACTAGGGGTGGCAATTTGCGACACGACCCGTTAACCCGACACGAAATCGACACGCTTTAAGCGGGTTTGGGTATAGCCTTAACGGGTTCGGGTCATAAACGGGTGGACCCGCCAGACCCGTTAAGAAAACGAATCGGGTTCGTGTATATTCGCGAAACCCGTTAGTGACCCGTCACCCGTTTAGAATCCGTGTGACCCGCTACCCGTTTACAACCCGTCACCCGTTTATAACCCTTCACTCGTTTAGAACCCGTCACCCGTTTAGAACCCGCGACCCGTTTGCAACCCGCGACCCGTTTGTGACCCGTTAACTCGTTTACAACCCGTTAACCCGTTAACAACCCGTAATCTAAGCATCCCACATCGATTTGTTATGAAAATTCTCCATTCTTGACTAAGTATAAGTAAGTTGTTACCTTTTCGATTTTTAAAGTAATCGGGTTACCGGGTTAAACGGGTGAATCGTGGTAAACGAGTCAACCGGGTTAAACGGGTGAACCGAATTAAACGAATTAATCGGGTTAAACGGGTGAACCGGGTTAAACGGGTGAACCGGGTCAAAACCATTCGTTTACTTAACGGGTGTAAACGGGTCGTGTCGTGTCATTCGTTAAGTAAACGAATCGTGTATGAATTTCCATTTTCCACCCGTTTAGTAAACGAATCGTGTTTGGGTGGATGAATTTTTGACACGATTCGTTTATCACCCGACACGAACCCGGCTCGACACGACCCGTTGCCACCCCTATCATCAACCAACTAACCTCTATCTTCAAACCTATTTTCCAACTTCTTTGAAAGAATTTAATAAAAGTTTTAAAAGAGGCATGCTAAAAAGCCTTCGACCAGATCAAATGATACCTCACCCGACCTCCGGTTCTCATGCCTCGGCAACAAGGTCTTCCCTGCTTCCTATACTTGATTGTCACCGATACAACATCAGGGACTTTGCTGGCCTAATACATTGAGGAATATCTAAATTAGAGAGCAATCTACTATGCTAGTCAAAAGATGGCTAGGTACGAAGTCAACTACACTATCTTGGAAAAGGCATGTGTCACCTTATTTTGGGTCACACAGAAACCATGACACTACATATTGGCATTCCCCATTAGACTGATGTTTCAGATGGATATTATAAAATATCTTCTAAAGAATCCCTCTTTGTCCATCCGAATGGCCTGTCGGCTAATGTTATTAGTCGAGCTCGACATTATGTACGTCACATAGAAAGCTAGTAAGGGGAGGTCTATCTCCGATTATTTTATAGACCATCCCATGGAAGGGAATGAAGTTTGGATCTCTGAGTTCCCAGATGAAAACATCCTTCGCACCTATAATTAGGATCTCAGGATGAAGATGTTCTTTGGCGGAACTTCCAACAAGAAAAGGTATGGTGTTGGGATAATCTCGATCAACCCCGATGACTCTCACTCCCCCCCCCCCCCCCCCCCCCCCCCATTATAATTAATATGGATTTCCTTTGCACTAAAAATATGATAAAATAGGAGGCATGCACCTTGGGGATAAGGATAACCTTCGAGAAAGAAATAAAACACATGGACATCTATGGAGACTCAACCCTCATTGTAGGGCAAATTCTTAGGAAATGGAAAGTCAAGGACGAGAAGCTCTTACGCTTCCACGCCCGCGTAGAAGTGATTGACTCATAATTCTAAGATGTCACCTTTCATTACCTTCGTCGCTCAAAGAATAGCCTAGACAATGCACTATCAACCTTGACCTTTATTATCTACATGCCCGAGGGAATAACAATGGCCCCCTTTCTGGTAAAAAAACAAGTTGCACCCACCCATTGCTACCACATCGAGCTCGTTACAGAGGAAAATGTAGACATTGAAGGATTATGGTACTATGACATAAAGAGCCTTCTAAAAAATGGTAGGTATCCTCAAGACGTAGACAAAAAAAATCGTGCGACCCTTCACAAATTGGATGCCCAATGCATCATCTGTGAAAAAATCCATTTTTAAGAGAAACTTTGATGGGATCCACTTGCATTGCATAACAGGGGATGAAATTGAAGAAATGATGCAGAAACCCACGATGGGGAATGCAGGTTCCACATGAATGGTCATATGCGTGCTAAGAAAATAATTTGTTAAGGATATTACTGTACCACCATGATGCAAGACTACACTTTTTATGTTCGGAGAAGCCTCAAATGCCAACGGTTTGCTAACCTTCAACACTTGCGTCCTTGAGAGTTGTACAACATGACCTCTCCCTGGAACTTCTCTACGTGGGGTATAGACATCATAGGGAAGGTCACTCCCAAATATTTAAACGGACACGAATTCATCCTGGTCACCATTAACTACTTCACGAAATGGGTCAAAGCCAAGTCATATGCAGTACTGAATGTGAGGAAAGTGTCCAAGTTCATCATAAAGAATATCATCTGCCATTATGGAGTTCCCCATGAATTGGTGTCATATAATGTACTCCACTTTGAGGTTGAGGTCACAAAATTAGCCAACAAGTATGGAATTCAAAGACACAAGTCTTCTCTCTATCGATCGCAAACCAGCAGTGCTGTCGAAGCCACTAATAAGAGCCTTAACACCATCATCAATAAGATGACTGAAAGATACAGAGAATGGGGGAAACATATACCATATGCCCTCTGGGATACCTTACCTACATCAAAACACTCACTGAGCTACTCCCCATTTTCTGGTATACATCATGGAGGTAGTTCTCCCCGTCGAACTATAAGTGCCTTCCCTAAGTGTTATGCTCGAAACAACGTCAGTGAAGAATACTGGCATCAAAGACTCTACGATGAACTCTCGCTCCTAGGCAAAAAGAGATTAAAATCTTTATACCATATACAAGGGTACCATCATCGGATTATGTGACCATTTAATAAAAAGTCAAGGACCGCAATGTTCAAGAAGGAGAACTCACCCTCAAGGAAATTATGGAACCTATTTGGGATCCAAAAGAAAATTTCAAACCCAATTGAAGTGGCCTCTACACTGCGAATAAAAGCTTGTCGGGTGGCGCCTCTATGGTCACAGATCTTGACATAGAAGAAATGGTGCATCCAGATAATTTGGACCATCTCAAATTTTTTTACCCTTAATTCAAACTCTCGTCGAGCTATGATTCTTTTCACCCCCCTTATATTCTAAAAAACTCTCTGCATTCCCCTCTACTCAGAACTACATAGGACCCGATCCTCTCAAATTCACCCTTTTTTTAAAAAAGAAGCTCACAAACTTTCAAACCCATAGAGATATGTAAGAACCCTATAAAACACACATGGTCTCAGTCCTTTCTCTCTCACAAAATTCTATTCCTTTATCCCTCCGAGAACTATGGTCTCTTTCATCATTTGAATGAACAAAAGGATTATGTACGCCTTAATTATCAGTATATGCAGTTCAAACACGAAATTCATTAAAAATGTCAACAAAAAATGTTAAAAAAAAAATCTTTTATTTTAAATCACAAATATGGCTATTACATGCAGTTACAACGATGGGAGTCAAACAAACCACTCCCTTCCTAACCCTCATACAATATAAACCCTCCAAACTATTAACAACTTCACAAAAGATCCAAAAACCTACAAAATAGCTACCAAAAACCAAACACAAACCCACACCAATAATGTCTAACCAGTAGTGTGTATGACTTAGCTTCTCCTACCAAATATCAACCCATTTTAAATGATAACCCGAATTTGAAATAATTTTTATACTTGTAATAAGTATTCCAATTATTTGAAACAATGTTTAGTTTGGTTTATGATATGGCTTTTGTATTCTTCTAATGTCGTTAAATTGTATTCTTCTAGTGAATTATTATTACTATTAGATGACTATTTAGTGCTTTTATTCGTTTAGATTTGATTAGTTTTTGGTTGGTTGGTTAGTGAATATGTTAATTTATATTTTAATAAGTTTAATCATTAATTCAAAATTCGTGACATGACCCGAATTTGAAATAATTTTTAGATTTGTAATAAGTGTTCCAATTATTTGAAAAATGATTAGTTTGATTTATGATATGGATTTGGATTTTAATCAGTTTAATGATTTTATTCATTTGGATTTGATCATTTTCTATATTTGTTTCTACTAATAACAACAATTTTTGCAGAAAATATCTACTCAGGGCGCGAGAGAAGGGGGGGGGGGGGGGGGGGGGGGGGGGAAGAAGGCTCGTCTAGAACTATGCCCCAAAGTGGGGAAAATTCGGGATCGTAGTGGAGAACAAGATGGCCTTACAAGCTTGCTGAAGACGATTATTAGCCCTAGGTACATGGATTGGACGAAGGTGCCCTAAGGGCTTAAGATGGCCATCTGGGGGGCATTACAGGTACTTGCTCACTTTCTTATTGCTTTGTATCTATATTTATATATTATAATTTAAATCTTGATAACTCACTTTACTTTTGTTTTGTATTTGTTTCATATGAACAATTCCGCTTGTCCCCGATTTTACACGACTCCACATTGGAACAATTAAGAGATCACTATAAAACATGAAAGAAAAACATGCGCGTACGTTACTTTGGCGAGGACCGGGAGTCCATCTTGTGACTTAAGGACATGGTACCCTCAATGGAGCCAATTTCATTGACAAGCTGGCAACAGTTTGTTGATAATGACGTCTCGAAGAGGCAACTATCCTCTCGTCATACAAGGAGGGAAAATCGGTCCAAGAAAGTCGGCGCGCACTATTTTAGGCGTATGTCTTACGTCAAAGTGGAGCACATGATGGTAAGTTTTTAATGTTCTTTCATTTTTGTTTTATTTTATTCTATTTAGTGATAATTTTATACTAATTTACTAATATCTCATTCTTTTATTTCAGGAGACGGGAAGCGGCCCAAGGGGTGAGCCACATAGGCTCGATGCCTATATGGAAATTCGAATGAAGAAGGAGAAGGATGCAAAAGTTAATCTGAACGTGTCCGTCACTATTGTAAGTTAAAATTTTAATTAATTTATAAAGATAAAAAATTATAATCACATACTTTTTTATTAATTTATCTAATCGTGTACTTCTTTATTGTTGCAGGAAAAGCTTAAAAAAGTGAACAACTCTCATAGTGATGCCGACAAGGCATCTCTAACTACGGACGCACTATGGCAAGTCCTCGGGTGAGATCACAAGGGTCGTACTAGGGGGTAAGCTCTCGGGTGGGGATGTCGAGGATCCCCGGGATTGTGTCGAGCAATGCTGTGCTGGCACGCAAGGTGGACGAGTTGACGACCAACAACGTCGAGAAGTTTGACAACTTGGAAAGAACAATGCAAAATTTTTTTGCCTATGTAAAACGTGATCTTAAAGTCCAGGTTGAGTCCAACTCAGGGAGGGACAAGGAGAAAGTGATGGATGAGGGGGCCATTGCTTCGTCTTTCACACCCTCACCCTCACCAATACCCCCTCGTCTTCATGTGACATATTCGCCACCCCCACCCATACCCCGTCGTCCTAAGGGAATTTTCAATAATTGGTTGGCGTAGCATGTATATAGTAGACACACGGGGTGGCGATAGAATGACCAGGGGGTTGAGGAACTCAGATACACGCCCATGTACTATGGTGCATAACCGTTTGTTGCAACTGTAGGAGGCACGGGTTCGCGTCACACATGTGTTCGTGGAAAAAGAGAATGAATCCACGTGGCTTAACAAGCAGTGCGACATTAGTACTATTGAGGGTTGTCTCAATTTTTATGTAGTATGGCCTACGTTCCTCCTTAAAAAAGATGACGAATGAACAACTATATGTAATAATTTGATTAGTATTTGCTTATTATGAATATTAATAGTGAATATTGAATTTTATTTATTGTTTATTATGAATGAATGAATGATTAGTATTAGTTTATTATGAATAAATGAATGGTGGTTATATATATATATATCATATTGTTGCTATAACATGTAATAAAATACTACTAGGCAGTGACAGTGACCATAGTGTCCAACTGTTTTTTTTACTACTGCCTGACAACTTAATAATTGTCACGAACATGTTACGTTCAAAATCCGTGACAATTTTTCCTTGTCACAAACTTGTTACGGTCAAAGTCCGTGACACCCCCGTGACAAGAAAAATCATGTCATGGACTTTGCCCGTGATACCTCCGTGACAAAAATGTTATCACCTCAGAACATGTCATAATTTTTTATCGTGACAATTCGTCAGTTTTGGTGTAGTATGGGGCGGGTTACATACTTGATCTACCCGCCCGTATCTCCACCCTTGATCAAAATACAATGGACAAATAAATAAGAAAACCATTTTTTAGTTGGCTTAAGATTTTAAAATTAATCTTAAGTAATTTATCAAATAATTTTTGATTATTTTTGTATGTCATTAAGCTTAATAAGGTCTCATATTCTCATTTACAATTTTAAGATTTACTGTACAAATTTTTACGTTATCTTTCTTGGTTGCAAAGTGGACTCTACTTAACACAAAGTAGATTTATATAAATTGTATTCAATCAAATGTTGGCCCAAAATTTTTTGTAGTGACTTTTTGAATAATAGTCTCGTGATGTTAGATGTATCATTGTTTTGATACAAAATATACTTTATTTAGAAGAAAAACTACTATTGTGCTCAAAGACATACACTGCAGTCCCCGAAAGCAAAGATCTACCTTTTTATCAAGGTTTAATTACACATTGGCCCCTTAAATTTTATCCTATTTTTCATTTTACCACCCGAACTTTCAGTTTCTACATTTAACCCTCCAAACTTCTGACACGAATTCAAGTGATCCCCTAATGTTAACACCGTTAATTTTTTAACAAAAAAGAGGATCATGTACTGGTCATGTGCCACTTTAAAAGGGTATTTTGGTTTTTAACCTCATTTATATATTTAAAAGGTAAAAAAAAAACATTCTCCCTTTCACACTCTCTCTTTCTCTTACGTGTAAAAATAATAAAAATTATTTATAACATGAAATTAATTCTTATAAGATGTTAATATAATCATGCAATCACAAATTCATTTTGAACTACAGATTATATGGAAAAATACCTTTGTCTATGAATACTTGATATATTTGTAGTCCTTGATGTGTCTTAAGAAAATCTCCTTGATGTTCCTTTCTTCAAGCTCTTATCTATTCCTCCAAATGATCCAGAATCTCTCTAGAAAACAGTCAGAATTCGAAAATATGGAAATTTTGAAAAATCAGGATTTTCCCTTCCTTGCCCAAATATATTTTTGTGTGTTCTTGTGTACCAAATGGTGGAGATTGGTTCACTATATATAGGGTGGAAGGGGACCTGAAATTCTCTTTAAAACTCATCATCTACTATCCACCAAAGTAGCTAAAGGGACTCACAATATACCAAAAGTTATGTGACCTTTGGAATAATAATTTTCTAAGATTAATACATTAATTTAATCAAATTCGTCCCCTTATTTGGACCAGACTAATTAGGAGAAATAATTAATTTATTTAATTTATAATTACAAAATTTGGCCGAATTTGTAATTATTAACTAATTAAATATTAATTCTAAAAGTCCATCACTTGGTCCTAATAAGGTTATACATAACGAATTGATTAACAAAAGTTGCGCAAGTATCTTAGAACATCATTAAGAACCTTAACTAAATACTTCATTAGTGTGAGTCATGGCGGTTCCACACTAATCCAAGAGCATGGTTCCTTCCATTTACCACGCCACTAATGTCATACTTAATAAGGATAAATATGCGAGTTATCATAATGGTCTCATAATGTCTTTATAAAAAAGACTATTTTTATCACATTCAGTCATTTACATGCATGTATATAATTAAGACATAAATTTAGAATTTAGAAACACTTTATTGATATCAAAATTTATGTCAAATAACTAAGCAAATAACAATTACACAATTAACTACTCGAGATCCATCTCTTTAATATGTTACAAAAATATCTTTGGAGATAGCCCTTTCGTTAAAGGATCCGCTATATTATCATCAGTACTGATGTGTTCAATTGACACAGTTTGTTTCTGAACTTCTTCTTTGACAGATAGATACTTCATCTAAATATGCTTAGCTTCTTTCGAATATCTATCATTCTTTGAAAAGAAGACTGCTGCGACATTATCACAATAAATCTTCAGCGGCTTAGATACTGAACCCATAATACTAAGTCCTGAAATAAAATTTCGCATCCATAACCCATGATTTGTAGCTTCAAAGCAATCCACAAACTCATCCCTTATAGTTTAAGAAGCGATGACACTCTATTTAGCACTTTTCTATGAAATGGCCCCTCCTGCCAGAAGGTAAATATAGCCCGAAGTGATTTTCCTACTATCAAAGCATCCTCCAAAATCTTAGTCTGAATAAAAAATCACCTCAAGTGAGCATGTAGTCATCGGATCTCCTATAAGTGAGCATGTAGTCTTTGGTTCCTTGCAAGTACCTTAACACCTTCTTTGCAGCCTTCCAATGGAAGTCACCCGGATTACTTTGATATCTTCTCAACATCCTAATGGCAAAACTTATATCCGATCGAGTACAAACCTGTGCATATAATAAACTCCCTCCAAGAGAAGCATATGGCACACCTTTCATGTGACCCCTTTCCAATTCAGTCTGGGGACATTGACTTAAACTAAATTTCTCCCCTTTTAGAAGTGGAGCATTAATAAGATTGCAATTTTGCATGCCAAACCTTTGTAAAGCTTTGTTAATGTAAGTCTTTTGAGACAATCCTATCAATCCACGTGATCGATCACGATAAATCTCTATCCCGATCATGAAGGATGCCTCGGCCAAATCTTTCATTTCTATGTTTTGCGAAAGGTACTTATTAGTGTCCTTTAGTAAACCAATATCACTGCTGGCGATAAGCAAATCATCAACATATAGGACCAAAGATACAAACTTACTCCCACTGGTCTTTAGGTATATACACCGATCAACAGTGTTTTCCTTAAACCCAAAAGATGTAATGGTATGATGAAACTTAAAATACCATTGACGAGAAGCTTGTTTAAGTCCTTATATGAATTTCTTTAACAAACAGACTTTGTGTTCCTGTCCTTTTTGAATAAAGCCCTTTGGTTGTTCCATATAGACTTCTTCCTCTAAACTCCCATTAAGAAAAGCTATTTTAACATCAATTTAATGTAGCTCTAAGTCATAATGTGCTACTAGTGCCAATATAATTCTAAGTGAATCCTTATTTGAAATAGGAGAGAAGGTTTCACTATAATCAATGCCTTCTTTTTGAGTAAAACCTTTGGCAACAACTCTTGATTTATGTCGTTCGATATTGCCATTTGAGTCGCGTTTGTTCTTATATATCCACTTAGACCCTACCGCTTTATAACCTTTAGTCAAATCGACTAACTCCCAGACTTGATTAAAATTTATAGATTTTATTTCAACATCCATGGCATCAATCCATTTATAAAAATCTATGCTAGAAACATCTTTTTCATAAGAAATCGGATAATCAATATCCCCAATGTCAAATTCATTTTCTTGAAGATACACCACATAGTCATCCGAAATACCTGATCTTCGATTTCTCTAAGTTTTTCTTAAACCTATGTATTATGGTGTTGCAATAATAGGTGCATTTAGTGGTAGTACAGTATGCAGTTCATCCATTTGTTCTTCGTTGTTATTCGGAGCAATAATTGATTTAATAACATCAGTATGAACAATATGAATAATATGAACCTCATTGTGATTATCTAGAGTTCTTGGAAGAGGAGGAGTTTCCTTGATTTCTTGAATAATCACATTTCAAACTTCATTACTCCCACTAACTTCACCATGCTCAATGAATTTAACATTTTCGGTTTCAATAATTCTTGTTGTATGGTTAGGACACTAGAACTTATACCCTTTTAATTTTGATGCATAACCAATAAAATAACAAGTTAACGTTCTAGGGTCCAACTTCTTTTCATGTGGATTATAAATGCGTGCTTGTGCTGTACATCCCCAAACAAGAAAATGACTTAAAGAGGGTTTCCAACCTTTTCATAGTTCAAAAGGAGTTTTTGAAACTGCCTTAGTAGGAACCCTATTTAAGATATGTGCAACTGTCATAAGAGCATGCATCCACAAAAACATAGGCAAATCAGTTCTACTTATCATACTCCTAATCATTTCAATAAGAGTACGATTATGTCGTTCAACGACACCATTTTGCCAAGGTGAACCTGGCATGGTGTATTGTGCGCAAATATCTAAACGTTTAAGGGGTTTAGCAAAAGGACCGGGATGTTATCCCGTTTCATCATATTTTCCATAAAACTCACCACCTCTATCCGATCGAATTATTTTTACCTTTTTGCCCAATTATCGTTCTACTTCTGTAATATAAACCTCAACCGCGTTAACAGATTGAACTTCATCATATAACAAATACAATGTGCAATATCGGGAAAAACCGTCTATAAAAGTGATAAAGCATTTTTCTCCTCCAATAGAAGGAACATCAAAAGGACCACAAATATCTGTATGTATAATTTCAAGAAGTTCTTGTGGCTCCTTTCTTTGTATGATTAGTTTGTTTGCCCTTAATACAATCCACAAATACAACAAAATTAGATCAATCCAGATTAGGGATAATTCCCTCTTTAATAAGCCTTTCAAGTCTCTTTCTTGATATGTGTCCTAATCTTTTATGCCACAAGTAAGAAAAATTCTCATTAATGAGAGACGTTTAGTTCCAAAATTACTATGCAGAGATAATAAAGATTCCAAAAAATAAGGATCAAGATTAATTTGAAACAAACCATTCGTCAAAAATCCCGAGCCAAAAATAGAATTATTCTTATGTAATGTAAAACCAATATTCTGAAAGTGAAAAGAAAGCCTCTTATTGAGAGTTTAGACAAGTGATACGACGCAAATATTGCGTATTTCACCCGTTAACCTACGCCTTATTAGCCCCCTTGGGTATCTTAATCCCTATACTTATGCTAGTTAACCAGACAACCTCAGATTTCTATGTTAACATGTTTTGCAGGGGTTAATTGAGCTTTTGTAGGTATTTGGATGCTTAGTATGAAGTTCGGACGCTTTCCGGAAATGTTTCGTCGATTTTTGCAGCTTCGGGGGCATTTTAGTAATTTCAGCATTCGGGTTTGAATTCCGAGATCTTCACGGAAGTTGAAGCCCTTTTATTTCTCTTCGCGTGGCCGCTGACGGTGCATGATTCCGAGTTGTATCGATGGAGTTATGGCATTTTTAGGATGGTTTTTACTTCAAATTCACACTCAAGGTCACATTCAAGGGCATTTTAGTCATTTCATAATTTGGTTTTTTGGCCCAATGTCTTCTTGGATGTTGTAGTTCTCTGAGTTATCTTCGCGTAGCCTCCGACCGTGCCTCATTCTGAGCTGTAACGAAGAAATGGGGGCATTTTCCGTAAAACAGGACAAAGTTGCAGAATTCAGACCTGTAGGTTGCGAATCGATTCGGCCCAAAACCGAATCGATTCGGAATTCTGCAGAATTGCAGATTCGAACTTCCCCTATTTCCGAATCGATTCGGACCATTTACGAATCGATTCAGCCCTCCAGATTTTGGGTTTTCTTCCCTTTTATTACAAGTTTGCCATGGGATATTTTGTATAAAACCAATTCTCTCTCATTTGAGAGAGAGGAGACCTGCAAATACACGATTTTAGCTTAGTTTAGTTAGGGTTTTTGGGGTTTTGCTTGGTTCTTCTTCAATTCATCTTGGTTTGACATCCATTTGGGTTGTAATTGGTACTTTCATCTTCCCTCTCCATTAATATAGCTTGCTTTTCATTTATTCTTGCTTTCTAGATAATTTTCATGCTTTCATAATTAGGTTTACATGCTTTATTTATTGCTTTCCTAGTTTAGTTAGTGTAAATTAGTTTAATTAATTATTTACCCTTAGATAAATAGGGTCGGGATTGTGTTTCCGTCATTTTCGGGTTTGGACCTCGAAAATTAGGTTTTGTGTAAAATTGCGTTTAATTGAAACCGCGTGTATTAAAGTTGGATTGTTATGCGTTTAACTTTATTTGTCACGCAACTTTAGTGTTTATAGAGACAATCCGAATTTAATCCGAGTGTGACCATTTTCATTTAAATGTTTAATCTCGCAACTTTGGGTTGAATTCCTTCTTGTGTGATGTTTATGCTTAATTGTAAATGCTCGATTAAATGTTTTCGAACCGTAATTCTAATTAGTAGTTGTTTAGCCCGTGTGGTGGAATGCGATCCCGATCCTCGCTTTACTTTTGTGTAGCGTAACTTATTCTTTTTTTTTGTCACCATAACCACCCTATCACCTTTTCTTTTATTTATTTTACACCACTTTTATTCCTGAAGTAATTAAACAATTAAAATCTAAAATTTAATCACTCCCTGTGGATTTCTTACGACACCCGACTTACCGCTGTACTTGCTTGTCAAGTGTAGTAGTAGCTTAGGTTTTCTTTTGTATCGCGGCGGCGAAACACACGACGACTGTGCACTTACACGCGCACACTTTTTCCGCCCGGTCACAAAATGGCGCCGTTGCCGGGGAGTGTGTTTTAGATAGTAATTGCTTTATTATTTCATAGTATTTTTCCTTTCCTATTTGTATTCTTTCTTTTAACCTTTCTTGCAGGATTTGCATACTTGAGCGCTAAGAAACTTTGATTCGCGGTTGCTCACTTTATTTCTTGGATTCTCCATCTTTCAACAACGAGGTAATCATGTCCTACTATTATAGTTATTACGGTCATTCTAATGATTCTTACTTTAGGGATAGTTTTCAAGTTTTCCATTTTCAAGATTTTCTTGAAAATGAAAGACTTGAAAACATTTATCGAAATGAAAATCGTTATTGGCAGCTTGAGTTGGATTCATTATTCGAATCCAATGACGATTTTTATTTCATTACTTTCGAAGACGAGTTTCAAACAAATGAGGAGTCCGAGGCTCTTGAGCCGAGGAAGCCTACTTTGGAAGAGACTTTTCTTCTTTACTCCCAAGGTTTGGAAAGCTTAGATGATGCTGGAATGAGATTTGGTTCACTTTGCGATGAGATGAATTCTTATGCACAAAACAACGAGGAGGTGGAAACTTGTGTTTCACCTCGATTTTTCAGAGAATTTCTCATCGAATGTGAATCTTTCTCCCCCGAAATTCAATCTCCTTCCGACGATGAGTCGATTGAGATTGAATTTGTTTCATCACCATATTCGTTTTCCGTCATCGAACCATTAGAATTACCGGTTGATTCCTATGAGTCGGTAGAAACTTTTAAAATTTCTACACTTTTTGCCGATGAGGACTCCTTGCCGGACTTGTTTTTGATGGATGTTATCCCCACGTGTGCACCATCTCCCATTCCACTTGAAAAACCTTTGGGAGATGAATCGATTTTTCTTGGACCTCTAGTGTACCTTTCCCCCTTATTATCCAAATCCCCCATCGTCCGCCCAAAATTTCAAATTGGCGATGGTTCACTTTTTTCACCACCCACATGCCTTCCGTTGCTCAAACGGAATTCATATCTTTCGGGAGGCATGTTCACTTTGGAGGGTCCACCGTTGATCTTTCAAAGTCAAATCCCTTTTTGGGTGGACCCTCAACTATTTAGACTTCTAGTGTATAGTTAGTGTGAAGCCTAAATAGTAGGTTGTAAATAGTTAGCTTTTTAATTTTCTTTCTTTCCTATTTTTCTTTCCTTTTAATTTAGTCTAGTGTAATTAGTTAACTTTTTGTTATTTGTTTTTGCTATGCTCGGTACTAACTTGTTTTGTAGATTCCTTTGGACTCGCGCTTATGGAGATCGCTCCAATTTTGGGTAATATCGTTCTTTTCCTCTCTTTGTGTTGTGTTCTTAATGCGCATTGAGGACAATGCAACATTTAAGTTATGGGGTATAGGATATTCTATCCATTTCATGTGTAGTCCATGGATTTGCTCACATTTAGTTACTTAGTATGCCTTTTTGTGAAAAATTTGAAAAATTTGAAAAATATTTTCTTTCTTTTTTCTCCTTTGTTGGGCATTTTGCCTTGTTTCCAGTGATAAATTTCAATAATTGCCCGATCCAATAGACAACTCAATGATGCATGTTCTCGATTTTAGAAGTTATTAGACTTTAGTCCTCAAATCATTGATATTGTGAATAACTTCATGAATTAAACTTTATCCCATGAGCATATGCACTTTCCTTGTTATATTGATTTGGTTTAAGATTTTTATAACTCGATAATCTTTTGTTGCATTGTATATACTTACACCGAGTAAGCTTTGTACCTTTCGTCATTTGTGAGTGTTATACACTATTCTTTTCTCATTGAAAACGTTGAATTCGTTGGTAATCTCACTATTCTTTCATTGATCGTTCATTAATTGAGTCCATACTTGAAATGTGTTACTTGAGCATGATTTTCATATATTGTTTTGACTCGAGAATTGTGTAAACTTTGTGAAATGATCATAGGCAATCTTTGTTATATCACCCACATTAGCCTTGACCTCACCTTATATGTTTCCATAGTCAACCCCTTTGAGCCAAAATATAGCCTTTCGTTTCATAACCCCATTCCCATAACCAACTCCGCATTGGAGTTTTAGCCCATACATACACTTTCCATACCTTTGTTTGGAATGATACTTGGGATTGAATGATGTTATTGTAGTGTGGTTGCAATTTAAGCATATGAGAGTTTGAAAAGTAAAGAAAAGTGATGTGAAAAAAGTGAAGAAAAAGAGAAAGCAAAAAGCAAAAGAAAACAAAAAAGAGAAAAATGAGAAAAAGAAGAAAAGAAAAGAAAGAGAAAGTTGTATATGTTGTGTATAGTGTTCAATAAGCTTTGATTACTCTTCCCGATGATATATCTAATGCTTGTTTTGGAACTTGTTTTCCAATTTTTGATATTGCCCGCATTTTTCCATTATCCCGAGTTTTCATCCCGAACACTTTGAATCCGTATATACATTCCTTCATTTCGTACCCTAGCCTAACCTACATTACAACCCTATAAAGTCCTATGTGATCTTAGGTTGATGTAATTCAAAGGTTTAAATAGTTTTGATAATCTGTGAAAATGCATTTCGCCTCTTTTGATGAGTGGTATCTTTCATTGAGATTACAAGTTTTTCATTTCTTATATAGCGTTATTCATTTGTGACATGTGTGCGGCCTAGTTTCCATTTACATTTACTCTTTATGCCCGCATGTTTCGTGTATTACCTCCCATTCCGAGTGATTTCATTTGTTGAGCGTAATGCCCGTGAGGATTGAATGTATGCATGCTTTGATTAGTATCCGGTTTATATAAGTTTTTCACCAAATCATACTTTGTATGTGCTTTCCTCCCTCCCACTTTTAAAGTTTCAATTATATGAGGTGCATTCAACTTGTTAATAACAACAGACTTTAGCTTGAATTCGTTCAATATGCTAATAACATGTTTGTAATCTTTTTCGTTGTTGTTGAGTTTGTTGCATGTTGGGTTGGGCATATTTTGAGGAAACCAAGTGATGTTTGTGGGTTTCATCCCTGAAAACCCTCACGAGACGACACTCATCCACTAGGGTGACCTAGGGGTTTAACAGCTTATTGCATACGCTAAATGCAATCGAATCGCCCGCGAAAGTGGCCTTATGCTTTTATACCATACTTTTGTACTATCTTCTGTTCCTGATTTTCTTGTAGTTCTTGTTGTTTCCTATTTCATTGCTAGGGACTAGCAATGTGTAAGTTAGGGGGTGTGATACGACGCAAATATTGCGTATTTCACCCGTTAACCTACGCCTTATTAGCCCCCTTGGGTATCTTAATCCCTATACTTATGCTCGTTAACCAGACAACCTCGGATTTCTATGTTAACATGTTTTGCAGGGGTTAATTGAGCTTTTGTAGGTATTTGGATGCTTAGTATGAAGTTCAGACGCTTTCCGGAAATGTTTCGTCGATTTTTGCAGCTTCAGGGGCATTTTAGTAATTTCATCATTCGGGTTTGAATTCCGATCTCTTCACGGAAATTGAATCCCTTTGATTTCTCTTCGCGTGGCCGCTGACGGTGCATGATTCCGAGTTGTATCGATGGAGTTATGGCATTTTTAGGATGGTTTTTACTTCAAATTCACACTCAAGGTCACATTCAAGGGCATTTTAGTCATTTCATAATTTGGTCTTTTGGCCCAATGTCTTCTTGGATGTTGTAGTTCTCTGAGTTATCTTCGCGTAGCCTCCGACCGTGCCTCATTCTGAGCTGTAACGAAGAAATGGGGGCATTTTCCGTAAAACAGGACAAAGTTGCAGAATTCAGACCTGTAGGTTGCGAATCGATTCGGCCCAAAACCGAATCGATTCGGAATTCTGCAGAATTGCAGATTCGAACTTCCCCTGTTTCTGAATCGATTCGGACCATTTCCGAATCGATTCGACCCTCCAGATTTTGGGTTTTCTTCCCTTTTATTACAAGTTTGCCATGGGATATTTTGTATAAAACCAATTCTCTCTCATTTGAGAGAGAGGAGACCTGCAAATACACGATTTTAGCTTAGTTTAGTTAGGGTTTTTGGGGTTTTGCTTGGTTCTTCTTCAATTCATCTTGGTTTGACATCCATTTGGGTTGTAATTGGTACTTTCATCTTCCCTCTCCATTAATATAGCTTGCTTTTCATTTATTCTTGCTTTCTAGATAATTTTCATGCTTTCATAATTAGGTTTACATGCTTTATTTATTGCTTTCCTAGTTTAGTTAGTGTAAATTAGTTTAATTCATTATTTACCCTTAGATAAATAGGGTCGGGATTGTGTTTCCGTCATTTTCGGGTTTGGACCTCGAAAATTAGGTTTTGTGTAAAATTGCGTTTAATTGAAACCGCGTGTATTAAAGTTGGATTGTTATGCGTTTAACTTTATTTGTCACGCAACTTTAGTGTTTATAGCGACAATCCGAATTTAATCCGCGTGTGACCATTTTCATTTAAATGTTTAATCTCGCAACTTTGGGTTAAATTCCTTCTTGTGTGATGTTTATGCTTAATTGTAAATGCTCGATTAAATGTTTTCGAACCGTAATTCTAATTAGTAGTTGTTTAGCTCGTGTGGTGGAATGCGATCCCGATCCTCGCTTTACTTTTGTGTAGCGTAACTTATTCTTTTCTTTTGTCACCATAACCACCCTATCACCTTTTCTTTTATTTATTTTACACCACTTTTATTCCTGAAGTAATTAAACAATTAAAATCTAAAATTTAATCACTCCCTGTGGATTTCTTACGACACCCGACTTACTGCTGTACTTGCTTGTCAAGTGTAGTAGTAGCTTAGGTTTTCTTTTGTATCGCGGCGGCGAAACACACGACGACTGTGCACTTACACGCGCACACTTTTTGCGCCCGGTCAACAAGGAAATTAAATTTCTCGAAATAGTGGGTACAAAAAGAGTGTCTTCAAGATCCAAATAAAGGCTAGATTGTAATTTTAAACGAAAAACTCCAATAACTTTAACTTTTGCTTTGGCCCGATTTCCCATTAAAATAATATCTTCATTTTGCTTTATTTTCCGAATGAAAAGGAAGCCCTGCATAGAATTTGAAACATGACATGTTGAACTCGAATCAATCCACCATGTGTTTGAAGGAACATCAATCAAGTTTGATTCGAAACATACATAAGAACAAAGTGTACCTTTCTTTTCAATCCAAGCCTTACGCTTTATGCAGTCTTTCTAAAAATTCCCCTTCTTGTGACATAAGTGACAAGTGACTGCTGCTTTTTCCTTTTTTTTGGTTGGAAGGAGCAGGTTCATTATTGGCACTACACCAAAATGGGCAAATTGTCACCTTTCAGCTGGCCAGCCTTGTCAAGGTCATTGACCGTGACAAAAAAAACACGCGTTTTATGTCACGGTCATTGACCTTGACACGACCGTGACAACTAATTGTCACGGTCATTGACCGTGACAAGGCCGTGACAAATTTAATTGTCACGGGCTTGTCACGGTCAATGACCTTGACACGACCGTGATAACTTTTCCAGCAAAAACCCTTTCCCCCCTTCTTTTTCCCCTCCCACCGTTCCCTCCCTCTCTCTCTCTCTCTCGACGCTGCTCTCTCTCTCTCTCTCTCTCTCTCTCTCTTCTATTTATATATATATTTGTGTGTATGTGTATATATATATGTGTGTATGTGTGTGCGTGTGTGGGGGGTGGGGCAGGGTGGGGGAGGGGGTGGTGGAGGGGGGCAGGGGGTGGGGCGGGGTGGGGCAGGGTGGTGGAGGGGGCAGGGGGTGGGTTGGGGTGCGGTGTGTGTGTGTGTGTGGTGGTGTGTTTTGGGGGAGGGGGGCAGGGGGTGGGGTGGGGTGTGTGTGTGTGTGTGTGTGTGTGGTGTGTGGTGGGGGAGGGGGTGGGGGAGGGGGGGCAGGGGGTGGGGTGGGGGTTCAGGGGCGGTAGCCCCAAAGGCAATTTTTTTAGGATTAACATTGAAATTATAAGAAAATTATACTTCAATATTGAAAATTAACTGAAAAAATAACACTGAAATTTGAAAATTCTCCTAAATATTTCTAACATTGCCCCTAAATACGATACCCCTAAATATTGAACACAAAAATACAATACCCCTAATTTCTAACATACCACTTAATATTTCTAACATTTAAAGATTTGAGAAAAAATACTCCTAACATTGAATAGTGTTAGTTTCCTAAATATTTACAAATGAACACAAAAATACTCCTAACATTGAATGATTTAAACCTTTGAAGGAGTACAAAAATACTTTTTAACATTTAATTTAAAAAAATTAAACATTTGAATAAAAAAGTTTTATATACTTAACAAATAACTTACCTGAAAAACATTCTCTTCCTGGTACTTCTACCATTTAGATTAGTTCTCTAAAAACATCAAAGATCAAAATTTCATCATTCACACATACCAAATTGAAGACTCATCTTGATTTCTATAAAACTGTTATATCAAACCTTCTCCTCTTCTGGGTTGCACAATTAATGGATGTTCCAGAACAATCCACGATGGTCCGCCCTTGTGGTAACGTTTGAACAATCAGTGATGACAACAAGTGAGAGGCGGGGAGATGAGAGAGAGCGTGTAAAATGTTTAGGGTTTTGGTAAAATGTTTCTTCCGTGTTTTTCTATTTAAGTATAATAAATTACATACTCTGCCCCTTAGCTTTAAAACACTAACAAACAGATACACCTTCCGATCCTAGAGTTTACACATAGGCCCTAATATTATTATTTTTGCGCATACCTGTACAAAAATTTCCAAAAACAAGGGGTGGGCGGCCGCCCACTCTCGGGACCACCTAGGTCCGCCCTTGCAGTGGGGTGGGGTGTGTGTGTGTGTGTGTGAATAGGTATAATTTTTTTCACTCCCTCTCTAGCCCTCCACAATTGATTCTTATGCTAAAATCCTCGCTTACACAATATATATAAGTATAATTCACGGGCTTTAGCTAAACTAGGGTTTTATAGAGTTTCGCTCCTACTACTTGGGTAATGACTATACTAGTGGACCAAAGATAAATAAATAAACTGGATTCAAAGTAAATACTAGGAAATCCCAATTTATAACCGTCTAATTTATATCATTTATTTATTTAATTATTTATAAATCACTCGAAAGAATGTGTTCTTATTACTAAAGTTGATTACGGTATATTATGATTCCCCACGTTATGTTTTCGATACCCTCTTGGTTAAATAAATTTTCTACTAATCGATTTTAATGAATATCTGATCAATTCCTTGATTCTAAAACTTAATTCTATAGGATTATAAAATAGTTCATCGGTCGGGTAAACAAAACATATAAGTCTATCAAGGGGTATCTTTTTTCCAAATTATTTTCTGCACGTGAATTCCTCCAAATTATGATCTCATACCTATTCACACAATGATTGTGAAAGAAATTTAATATCCATAACCCTAGGGATTAAGAATCTATGAACTTTTTGCAAACGGTATGAGATTTCCCATGTTTAATCAAGAACATCCTTAGACTTGTAGGGGGTGGGGTGGGGTGGGGTGGGGTGTGTGTGATGTTCAATTTAGTTGGTGCACAAACTAACGGTCAAAGTAATAGTATATAATTCCAACATTTCAAACTACTTGAACATCACAAATGGATACGAACTTAAAATATAAATTGATATAACCTTAGAATCTAATTAGGGTAAAAACCAGAACCACGCTTTATGCCCTTTCCTGTCTTTTTATTACCAGCTCCTTTATTGGCCATCACATTTGCCACTTACAATTTAGGCACCTTACCATTTTGCTGCTTTAGACGCCCTTCTTCCTGAACTAACATGCTTTGCAGTTCATTAACATTCCATTTATCTTTTATGGTATTGTAATGAATCTGGATAGACTCATAATCAGAAGGCAAGGAATTTAGAAAAAAATGGACTGAGAAAGAATCGCCCACTGAACAGCCTAAGGTCCTTAGTTTGGCAGCAATATTTGTCATTTTAATAATATGTGCGTTCATTGTCTTAGTGCCATCGAACTGCATAGTGGTCAAGTCGGCCATAGGTCTCCCAGCTAGGGATTTGTCAGCAGTCTGAAACCTTTCCTTAACATTTGTTATATATTGTTTGATGTTGGTGGTTTCAGGTAGGGAGGACTTTACATTTGGTGCAATGCACATTCTAATAAACATTAGACATAACCTATTTGATTTCGACCATGTGTTGTAAATTAACACATCATCCTCACTAGTTTGTTCAGTAATAATAGTGGGTTCATCAGTAAGAAGTGCTATGTCAATGTCCATAACACCAAGGCTAAATTCGATTTGCTCGCACCATTCCGACAGATTAGTTCTGTCAAATTTCGAAAAGGTTGAGGCTTGGAAAAACAGGTAAATATTTGCTACAAAATGCTCACTCTAATTAAAAATTAACACACATAAAATTGCAAGGAAATGAATATATAAAATTGTCAAATTTTGATGGCAGAATTATATCAATTGTGTCAGAAATTGACCTTTAATATTTATTAAATCACAAAACCATAAAAGCAAAATATCTTTAATGGAATTTTAATACATAAAATTATAATTTAATAAACACCTTATCGGACAATTTAATACTCAATTAATAATTCTAACGTTGATTAAATCTATATAATAACAAACTTTAGAATAAACATAAAGTTGATATTTTTCGTAATGAGTCATTGGCCTGTGCTTGGCACGGGATGCTTTAATCAAAATATCGAAACAATAATATTTAATATTCAATGTTATAAATCACTGGCATGTGTTTGGCACGGGACTTATAAAAATATGAATATTAAATTTAAAAAAATATAATATTTTTAACATTCAATGTTATGAATCATTGGCCTGTGTTTGACGTGAGACTCATCAAAATTTCAATATTAAAA
This sequence comes from Sambucus nigra, assembly GCA_949130495.1. Classification (NCBI taxonomy): domain Eukaryota; kingdom Viridiplantae; phylum Streptophyta; class Magnoliopsida; order Dipsacales; family Adoxaceae; genus Sambucus; species Sambucus nigra. The sequence continues at coordinate 118,320,336 of OX422212.1, read as the reverse complement.
AAAATTCTAATATATTTAATATTCACTGTTATGAATCATTGGCCTGTGTTTGGCACGAGAGTCATAAAAATATGAATATTAAAATAACACAAGTCTAACATCCTAGTATATGAAATATGTTGGACTGTGTTTGGCACAAATATTCAACTAAAATAGGATCATTAGAATAAGATTTATAAAACAGTTCTGGATGCAACACTTATATAATATAAAAATATGAAATTTTGCCAAAAATGGAAAAAAATGAGTTAGCAACAGGTATCTATAGAAAATCAGTCCAGAAACTCAAAATTTTCGACGGAATTAATAAATAAATTTTCTGGAGTGAGACATGATCCCCGAGATTATTTCCATAAATGACAAATTTCAAGTTTTGACGGCCTAAACGATATCGGATCGCCGAAAAACAGGTTATGTCACGACCAAATGCGGTGAAAATCGATCTCTGGCCCATTTCCAATCAGACTACCAAGTTTCATCGCATTCGGAGCAAATTCGGGGGTAAAACACTATTCATCGCAAGCACTTTTTGAAATTTTTTATTCCTAAATTGCTTAAAATTGGTAGGGTTGATTGAAACGGATTAGATAACCATTAAAATGACATTAAAACGACATATAAACGATTTTATTGCATCATTCTAAACTATTTTATATAAATTTTCAACTATTTTAATAATTCCAACAAATCTTGTTAAACAATTAAACCGTTTTCAACATATTTGTTTAAACAGATATGTTAAACAATTAGAAATTGATTGATTAAAAATCAAGATTGTTTTAAACAAATCAGATCAACTAAGACTGTTTCAAATCAGTTTTGTTAAACAAAAAACAAATTGTAAATTCTTAACAGAATGGAAATCAAATCGGAATTTTTTTAACAGATTGAAAATCAACCAATAAAACTGTTCTTATTAGAATTAGCCAAATAGAACTATTTTTAATCAAATTTAAAACTGTTCTAAATCAGATTAAAATTAATCAAATTCTTGACAGAATCAAATATGTTCCATAAGAACAATTTCTCACATAATTTAACATGTAACCCATATTATTATGATAAATCTCAATCAGTGTAAAAAAATAAAAAAATAACATGTAAGACTACACATTATAATAACCAAATTAGTGTTAAAATTTTCACGAAAATACTACTAATCATGATAAACAAATCAACAAACAAACAATGTGGAATTAATCAAGAAAATCAGGGTTTATCATTATATGTAGTATGATCATATGAATTTCGAAAAGGGATAGCATGAGAATATTCAAACAAGGCTCTTATACCACATGTAAAAATAATAAGAATTATTTATAACATGAAATTAATTTTTATAAGATTTTAATATAATCATGCAATCACAAATTCGTTTTGAACTACAAATTATATGAAAAAATACCTTTGTCCATGAAGACTTGATATGTTTGTAGTCCTTGATGTGTTTTGAGAAAATCTCTTTGATGTTACTTTCTTCAAACTCTTATCTATTCCTCCAAATGATCCAAAATCTCTCTAGAAAACAGTCAGAATTTCAAAATATAGAAATTTTCGAAAATCAGAATTTTTCCTTCCTAGCCCAAATATATTTTTGTGTGTTCTTATGTACCAAATGGTGAAGCTTGGTTCACTATATATAGGGTGAAAGGGGACGCAAAATTCCCTTTAAAACTCATCATCTACTATGCACCAAAGTAGCTAAATGGACTAACAATATACCAAAAGTCATGTGACCTTTGGAATAATAATTTTCTAAGATTAATACATTAATTTAATCAAATTCGTCCCCTTATTTGAACCACGCTAATTAGGAGAAATAATTAATTAATTTAATTTATAATTACAAAATTTGGCTGAATTTTGTAATTATTAAACAATTTAATATTAATTCTAACATTACGAACCATAAATGTTGGCCTCCCCCCACCATGGCAGTTGTCCTCTTCCACCACCCCTCAATTTCGTCGCTGTCGTATCTCTCATTTCTCTTACACACACACACACACACACACAAGAACACACACACACACAAGAACACACACACACACACACGGATCTGCAGAGTCTTCGCATCATGCGTCGCATCAATGATTGCAAATATAGAAAGAGACTGGAAAGGAATCGTTAATTAGGTACTGCTATAGCTGCCTCTACAGGTCTGCAGTCGTCTTTCAGCAGCAAAGAATACATGGTAAGGACTGTGGGGATATTTGTGGATTGTAAAAGGGTTGAAAGTTGGTAAAATGAGGTTTCAAATTTATATTTTGTTTATCTGTTTTTTTAGAAATCTATATTTTTTGTTTTGCTTGAAGCCTATTTTTAATTTGAGATTGGGTTGTCGGAGATTTTTTTTGTTGTCAGTGGTTGATTTTGGGAGTTGATGTTTTTTTGGGGTTGATTGGGTCGTCGAAAGTGTTTTTATTGCTATTGGGGGCTGACTTTTTGAGATGATATGTTTTTTTCTTTTTAAATTTATTTTTTTTCTAGGTGTTTTTTTATTTTTCAAATGTGTTTTAGGTTTTTTGGTTTTAGTCATATCAATAAAGATGTATTTAGTCTTTTTGTAGACAATGATACTTGTCCCATATAGAACCAACAACTAAAAAATAAAAACATGGGAGTGGTGCCAAATAAATCATTATAAATAGCACTAAATACTTTAGATCCCCTTTTTTTTAAAATCTATCTAATGTTTTTTCTATAATTTTTAAAATGCTTAGCTATATATTTTTTCCACATGTTTTAAATATTTTATATATCATTCCCATATTTTGTAAAAGTTTTTTTTTCAGTTTCCCCAAATTTTTTACATATTTTTTTCATGCTTTTTTATTTTCCACCATTTTTTGGAAGATTTTTAAAAATGTTTGTTTAGTTTTTTACAAGATTTTAAAAAAATATTTATTCACTTTTCCCCTTACTTAAAATAAATTTTTATTTTTCAATTTATTTAATTTTATATATTTTAAAATATTATTGCAGTTTTTTTATTTTTATTTTATTTTTTGTAATTTTTAAATTGTTTAAGTGAATATTTTTACAAAATTTTTAATGATATTTTGTATCATTTCCATATTTTGTAAAAAAATCAGTCTTCCCAATTTTTTATATATATATTTTTGTATTTTTCAATGTGTTTTTCTAATTTTCCCAGAATTTTAATAAGACTTTATGTATTTTTTTCAATTTTCATATTTTTTGCAATTTTAAATAAATTATTATATAATTTCTATTTATTTAAAGTTTTATATTAGTTTAGAGCAAAATACCCTTCAAAGTGATCATATGCCGCACGCATGACTAAACTTTTTGTCCGAATAGTAAACTATGTTAACGGTAGGGAATCACTTGAAATCTCACTTGAAGTTGTAAGGACATATTTTTATAAGTCCGTTATTAATTTATTATGTCTTACACCGCTACACCGTCGAAGAGCATTCAAGCATCAAAGACGGATCCAAATATCAAGTTCTTCTTTAAAAAGACTCCGCGAAGTTTACTTTGGTAAGGTTATGTTTTTAATACCTTAACTTTTCACTTAGAGCTTTTGGGATATTTTTACAAAATATTTTCTAAGTGTTGGAGCAGACTTTTTCGTCAAAATTTAAGAATTTGTATTTTTTCTAAGTGTTGAAGCAGACAATAAAATAATATTTTTTTCTGAACAGTCGTTCGAGCGACAGAGCAATGTCGTTCGCGCGATCTCGTTCGAACGACAGTTGTCCTTCATTCGAGCGACATGCTGATCTCGTTCGAACGAGCTCTATTTTCGAGGCGGCACGATTTTCTATAAAATCTCATTCTATGGTTTCATTTTTCTTAAGAAATCCCAGCATTTTACAGAATAGAAAAATTGCGAAAGCAAAATTCTTTAGGCTTCTTCCTTTTGGGGTTTAATTCCCTTTTTGGTTTTCAATTCACAAAACTCCCATTTGCTTTAGTGAATTGTTTTGATGTTTCAAGATAACAATTTTACCTTTGTTCAACCTTTGCGGAGAAGGGATCTCCATATTTTATCGGTGGATACCGAGTGTAGTCATTCTGCGTGTGGACGAGTCGAAGATGACGAACCGACGCCTGGAGGGTATTTCACTGTCTCTCATATCTTTGAAAATTTGCTGAAGGCATCGTGCATTACACACTTGTGGACGATTATCATGTTCTATGTAAGTCAAAGGTCTTGTGAATTCTTTAAAGTGTTTATAAAAAGTTTTACCCGAAAGTTTTTTTTTTCTGAAACAGTCGTCTTTTATTTTTCATGCATGGGTTAAATTATTTATGATGTTTAGATGCATGTGTAGGGGCTGAATTAAGTTTGTTTAAAAATAGACTATAATTAAATAAGTGTGCCAGTTTAGAAATTTGCAAATTTAATTATTATCACACAGTCACGTTTTTACAAATTGGTATCAGAGCGCGTTGCGCTAATTTATTGCGTATTCATATTTTTCGCAAAATTTGTGTGATATGGATTTTTTTGAAAAATCAGTTTTGTGAAAAATTGCAATTTTTCCAATGGAACGCCCATTTAACGAGGAGCCTATTTTTGAGAAAGTTCACGACCATGCTGAAAATTTAAAAAGTTTGAATTTTAAACTTTGCAAAAGAATTTAAGTTTTGGAAAAAGAAAATTCTCTCTTTAAAAGTAAGATTGAATATTTGCAAGAGTTTCAAACTCAAAGTGATATTTGTCTTAAGCACTTTGATAATTTGTGTATCGATTTTGATTCTTTGAAAATTTCCAAATAGAAGAGCGATGAGAGTCCTAGATTTAGAGAAGGAATTGGAGGACTTAAAAAATTATAGGCTTTCCGTTTGCGCCGTCGAGGATAAAAAATTAATCGATGATTTTACGGCACGTGAAAAGACTCTTAGGGATAAGTTTGATTTAATTGAGGGTGAGCGTGATAAACTGTTAAGTTTAATTGAAAATTTGAAAAAGAAATCCCTGTCTTTGGAAGAGTCTAATTCTTTGCTTGAATAAAATATTTTAAAGTTGAAAAATTATTTAAACGATTCAAGTAGGTTTAATTGTGATGGTAATGGCCCATCTTGTTCTCATGCTTCTAGTGCTAAAGCCAAAGCCATTATTTGTTTTAGAGGGTCAATTAATCCCAAGGACATTAGAAAAGATCACACTTTAGGTGTCGTTCCACCCGTTTACACATGTTCATATTGTGGTAGGAAATGTCACTTTAGGAGATTTTGTTTTGATCTTGGAAGAGGTCCTAGGAATTCGAAGTCTAGTGTTTTGTTGGTTCCCAAAACCTCGTGTCGACGTGTTACATCCGCTTGGGTTAGAAAATCACTTTTGGATACGCAAGATTTTAGAAGAGTTGATTCTCGTTTGCTTGCACATGATTCTTCAATTGCCATATCATATAGATGATTATGTTCGCTTGTTTGTCATACACTAGTTTTATTTGGTTTCATGATATTTATGTTTGCTAGCGTTGTGATATGTACTTTTTCTATAGATTTTTATTTTTGAAAAATTTTGAAAAATACAAAAAGATTTTATTTTTGATAAAATTTGTGAGAAAATTCAAAAAGATTTTTGTATTTTGTTTTCACCGTTTATGGATGGACACTTAGGATGATCGAGTCACAACATTATTTCATTTTTCCTGTGACTATTTGATAGTATTTTGAGACAATAGGTCAATTCATCCATGTGCTTTATAATGTTTGGAGTCATTAAGATGTAATTAAGTGTTATTTTCTACATGTTTGACTCGTGATTTCCTTTATGGAACACCTGCACGAATTTGTTTGATTATTGTGCTTGTCTTATCACATATTGGTTGGGTGTTTTCACTTCAATCCTGTCCTTAAAACGAACCAAGCACGATAAAACAAGACAATAAAAGTGTGCACATTTGAACCATGTTTGTGAGGTTCTGTGTGCTTTGTTTGAAAACGGTGAAGGGCTACGAAAGATTATCATTTATCCTTTGCAATTAAGCCGCCGTTTAATTGGACCTAAAAATTGAGAAATTTTATTATTCGGGGTCCAAAGAGGTTTAAAAGAGCCCGAAAAAATTTAAAGGCAATAAAAAGAAATTCATGCCAATTATGGACCATTTAGGTTTTTGCACCAATTCTCCAAAGTTTGAGAATTTAGTTTAAACACCTCTAAAAGAAAATATATATGAGGGAGTTTGGATGAAGAATTAAAATGGGTTTGCACGTCCTTAAAAGTCTTGAAAATGCGCTAAATAGTTTTGGACGTTATTGGGGTGAAAATCACTTTGACTTTGATTTGTTGATTTGTCATATAAATTCAACAATCTTTACACCTAAGGAGGTTTTTGATGTTCATTCGTTAGGAGTACTCGTATGCATCGTGCTCATATGATTGATTGCGTTGATTTTCCTATCGAATGTGTTCACACACATTCATTTTGTTTCCATGACTTGGTTGTTTTAGTTTAAATCCATGGTGTGATTTTTTTGATATCTTATTTTTGTATAAAAAAAATTGAAAAATCAAAAATAGTTTGTGAAAAATTTTAGATACTCCTTTGCATGCGCGTAGTTTGATCCTTGTTTGCTATGCATTTTTATCGTGACACTCTATGTTTTGATTATTTTTTCTTATCTGTCTATTTGGGGACATCATAAAAATGGGGAGAAATAATTATCATGTTATGGGAGATTTTTTGCATTATGGGGGAGATTTGATTTATTAATGCTTTATTCTTATATCATTTCAACCTCGATGCGTCACGAAGGAATTTTTTTTATCTCATGTGTGTAGGTACAAAGACTGAAGATCATTATGTTGCACACCCTGATGAGAAAAGTTTTGAGATTTGATGAAGACTTTTTGAAAAACAGTTTGAGGTCTTGCAAATTTATTCATGGGAGGATAGATTTGTATAGGCATTTCGGTTTTTGATAATTCGAATATTTTTATGTATGTATCTGCATAGACATAGGGGAGATTTATAAGGACATATTTTTATAAGTCCGTTATCAATTTATTATGTCTTATACCGCTACACCGTCGAAGAGCATTCAAGAACATTCAACCATCAAAGACGGATCCGAATATCAAGTTCTTCTTCAAAAAGACTTAGCGAAGTTTACTTTGGTAAAGTTATGTTTTTAATACCTTAACTTTTCACTTAGAGCTTTTGGGATATTTTTACAAAATATTTTCTAAGTGTTGGAGCGGACATTTTTGTCAAAATTTAAGAATGTGTATTTTTTTAAAGTGTTGAAACAGACATTAAAATAATATTTTTTTCGCAACAGTCGTTCGAGCGACAAAGCAATGTCGTTCGCGCGATCTCGTTCGAACGACAGTTGTCCTTCGTTCGAGCGACATGCAGATCTTGTTCGAACGAGCTCTGTTTTCGAGGCGGCGCGATTTTCTATAAAATTTCATTCTATGGGTTCGTTTTTCTTAAGAAGTCCCAACATTTTACAGAACAGAAAAACTGTGAAAGCAGAATTCTTTAGGCGTCTTCCTTTTGGGGTTTAATTCCCTTTTTGGTTTTCAACTCACAAAACTCCCATTTTCTTTAGTGAATTGTTTTGGTGTTTCAAGAACACAATTTTGCCTTTGCTTAACCTTTGTGGAGAAGGGATCTCCATATTTGATCTGTGGATACCGAGTGTAGTCATTCTGCGTGTGGACGAGCCGAAGACGACGAACCGACGCCTGGAGGGTATTTCGCTGCCTCTCGTATCTTTGAAGATTTGCTGAAGGCACCGTGCATTACACACTTGTGGCGATTATCAGGTTGTAGGTAGGTCAAAGGTCTTGTGAATTCTTTAAAGTGTTTATAAAAGGTTTTAGCCGAAACGTTTTTTTTCCGGAAACGGTCGTATTTATTTTTTATGCATGGGTTGAATTATTTATGATGTTTAGATGCATGTGTAGGGGAATTAAGTTTGTTTAAAAATAGACTCTAATTAAATCAGTGTGTCAGTTTAGAAATTTGTGAATTTAATCATTATCACACAGTCACGTTTTTACAGAAGTCATGTTGGATGTTCGAAGATTAGGTGTAGAAGCCAAAACTTGGATGGTAGAGTGAAAAGGGTAAAATTCAAGTTTAATTAACCCTTTTATCAAATCAAATCTATATATATTGTACAATCTTCAACTATTCTTTGTGCTATATCTCTATTTCATTGGGTCACCATTAAAAATTCTATTTATCTATTTACTTATAAGGAGATGTTCAAAAGTGAACGAAAAAGATAAATATTTTAATGAACATTAAATAAAAATACCGAAATTTATTAATTTTAACTCTTATGTTGTAATTAGTACGCGTCAACGATAACGAACACGCATGTCCATCCAATAATAGACACAACACAACACATATTATTATTTCTTAATAATCGTGCATTGTTATGATATATATCAACATAATATTCATTAATTATTTCCTTCCCATATCCCAACACTTATTATTATTATTATTATTATTATCACTGTTCTAAAAAACCCGCCTAGGCTCCGCCTAGGCTTGAGGCTTGGGAGAAACGCCCCGCCTTAAGATTTTGACGCCTTATGCTTGGTAAAACCCTTAAGGCGTACTTTTTCTCTAAAAACAACAATGCTTTAGTGAAACGATATCGCCTTTTAAAGATTTTTTTACAAACCGGACCATTATCTCATCCAAAATAATCAAATAGTATTTTTATTTGCAAATATCCAGACATATTTTTATGATATGGACAATTTTAGTATTTTAATAGCCTTGTTATGGTTAAAAAATATTAAAATATATTAAAAATACCTAAACGCCTTTTCACGCCTTTTTACGCCAAGCCCCGCCTAGGCTTCTAAGGCTTAAGGCTTGGCCTCCACGCCTCGATCACGCCCCGCGTTTTTTAGAACCTTGATTATTATTATTATTATTATTATTATTATTATTATTATTATTATTATTATTATTATTATTATTATTACAGTGAAACCGTGGAAGTACTGAGAGAAAATAGCAGACACTTCAACACAGATTATATAGAAACATAAGCGAACGCCGGAGTTACAGCAAACAAAAAATAAAGAAGCTTCTCTTTATTATTGTGATTAGAAAAAAAAGAGTTGTTACTTATCTTTAGTCCCTTAGAAGAACATGATTACATAGGCTTATTATTAGAAACAATGGATAAGCGTGGTTTGAACTTGAGTGCGCCTGTTAAACGGTTTAACAGGGGGAGTGGGAGGCGGGGGGGGGGGGGGGGGGGGGGGGGGGGGTTGGGGGGGAGGGGTGTTATAAAAAAATATTGAATCGATACGCTTATCCATTATCGGTTTAACGCGTTAAACGCGTGTCCGTTATCACTGATGCAAATCAATTAAAATATAAGAATTAAAATTATTGCGTTTTTGGTGTTTTTTTTTTTGTTAATGTTCATTAAAATTTTCATATTTTATGATCACCTTTGAACCTCTTCGTCTGTCTATATATGTATATTAATGCTATTGTACGGATTGTCCCGCATTTTAACGGTGCGGAGTGAACATGTGTCATTTGAAGGTGGGTCAAGGAAAGGGAGAGCGCGTATAATTTAACCGATAATTTCTACACATGTATAATCCGCATTAAAATATGGGATAGTCCACCCATAAACATTATATATATATATATATATATATATAGATAGATAGATAGATATATATATATATATATAGAGAGAGAGAGAGATCTTCATATATATCATCACGAAGCTGTGTCTTAGTGTTTTTTATATCAGTGTGGCGAGCGAAACATGCTTTAGTAATGTTATGGCTGCACATAGGGCCCCAAATGAGCTGGTTCCATACCCGCACCATCATCTGCATGAAAGTGCTTCAAAAGAGATTAATATTTAGAGACATGGAGATTTACGTGTGGGGTGTATAAGTACAAACGTGAATTCAATCAACACTGTATATATTGTGGACACTTTTGACTTCAAGTCGTACTTCAAAAGAGATTAGCCTCGCTACGCTGAACCCACTTATTGCAGTAAACACATCAACAGTGACGAAGCCACGAATCTAGCATATCGCCCCCGAAAAAAAAAATTAAGCTTATTTTTATATTTTTACAATTATAACTCAAAAAAATAATATTGAATACAATATCTTTTTTGAGTAGGTTTCTATTGGACATCGATTTTATCCGTTGGAGGCACCACATATTCGCAGGGTCTTTTATAATACTTTTCCATGATTGAAATTGCAAGTTTAAATATTAAATTATTTTAGCTCACCAAACATAATTTATATAAAAAAAAACAAATTGCAAGTTTAAATAAAAATTAAATTCCAAAAACCAAACAAATGATAACAAATAAAAATTAAATCATAACAAATCATGAACTCAAATCTAAACAGCAAACAAAGAGAGACTGTGTTAATTCATTTGGGGCAAATATAAATAACATTGTTACAACAATGGATGAAGGAAGGAGGGAGGAGGATAAATAATAATTATTTTTTTCAAAATTTCTAGGTGGGGCACTTGCCCCCCCACCCTACAAAGTGGCTCCGCCACTGCACATCAAGTTGTTGTCAGCGAACAACTTCAAGAGCTGGGATAGTTGGGTTCAAGGCGTAAACAGATATTCGAATATTTGAATTTGTCAAATTTTGTTTTTACAAATACCTATCCAAATTGAAATTGGAAAGAGCGAATTTTGAAATCAATATTAAATAATAGAAAAAATAGATACGGACACGAATATTAAGGTATTCATCATGGAGAATCCATATCCCAAGTTGATTATTCGTATTTATAATTATCCGTTTTCGTAATACTATCTATTATTTTAATTATATATAAAAATATTTTTGTAATTTAAGTCACCGGATGATTTTTTGAAAACAATATAAACCGTTAATTCAATATATGAACACACTAAAGAAAATTTATCCCTTTGTCTCGTCTTAGTTACTCTCTTACACTCTATGTATCTATTACATTGGTAATTTTATTATATAAAGTCACTATAACTCTGAATATTGTCCAATTCGGTTGACATAATTGCAACGACTCGTAGATAATGTCTTACCAATGTAAAGTAGTTAAATTGAAACCCAATCTTTCTTCCTTTATGTATTGACAAAAATGATTTTACAAACATTCATTGACCCGATATGACCTCTTATCAGGGCATTGAAGGGTCATTTAGTACACATTAAATGTTAGCACTTGTTTTAAAGCACTCTAAATTTTAATTATCTATTTTCTATAGTTATATTTAATAAAATATTTTATCTTATGTTGTGTAAAAACTATTTTGGTTAAGTTTAGTAGATTTTCAAATCAATATTTGATAGGAAAAATGTATGTATATTAAATAATATAAAGGGATATGAGTACTATCCGTATTTGAGATATTGGTAAGGTTACGAATAAGGATAGTTTTATATACTATCCAAGTGAATACAAATAAGTATACTGATAGTGCACTTGTAAATGGATACGGATAATGGATAGTGTGAGTATAGAAAAATTCACAATAAAGGATTCACGAAAGCAATCGCAAAAGGCAGAAAGTAAATGAAATCATTAGAACAACATTGTACATGGTTCGACAACTTACCTACGTCCATGGAGAGATTACTTATTTTTTATTAAATGTCTCTCAACGATTACAATTTTTTCATCCCTTTGCCCTCGGTCAGGGAGTACAATTTATAGATGTGTTTGTTACAGAGTTTGAGTTGTTTAAGGAACTCCATCATAGTACGTGGATTGGACATAAGGTGCTTGAATATCGCGATCGAGATTCTTGGCACTTGAATTGACACAATCTGCGAGTATCCTCCTCTAACTAAACTGTCCGTGTCAAAGTTAGACCATGATTTAGGTCGGGACAAATAACTCAAGTTGTCTTGGTCGGCTACTCTCACGGTCTTGCAAAAAATGGGCTCCTATAATTGCCCCAATTTTTTTTGGGCCATTAATAATGGGCCGATAGATTTCAATTGGGTCGGAGGTCCAACTCCTTATAATGTAGTGAGAGTCTGTGGTGGCGTCTTTGTAATAACAAGGCTTGCAACAAGGGTACGTTTGTCTTAAAAAGAAACTGAAGCGCCAAAAATCTTCCTGGGGAGTTGAAACTCATCATTTGAATTCTCTGTTGATCAATTGTTGCTTACTCAAGCGTTTGTTCATTGCTTTCGATCGTTCTTGCGCATAATTCGTTCCTAAGCTCTTCTCTTGCTTTAAAAGTCGAAGTTTCTCTCTTTCTATGCTTCCTCAAAGCTTCGTTACCGCCAGTAGGTTATAGTCCCTTCCTCTTCTTAGTTCTTTTTCTCTGTACTAGCTACTTATTATAGTTAGGGTTTCATCTTACTCTGTTCCGTTACGACAATGTTGGATGATAATTCTGTAGAAGAATTTAGGCGTGAGTATAACCTTCCTCATAATGTTCACAAAGGGGAGGGGGGCACTGGATTCATACCCTGTTGATAACTCAAGGGGGGTCTGATATTTCCCCCCAAATGAGTTATTCCTTAGATTTTTAGGTATTTTGCTATTGTTCCTGCTCAGTGCGCCCCCAATGTATGGAAGATAGTAAACGGTGTATATAGAATAAACACTCTTTATGGAACAAGGTTGAGACTGTCCGAGATATGTTACTCTTATGTATTCTCTAAAATCAAAGAGAGTTTTGTGTGGCACCCCGACTAATTAAATACCGGGTAGCTACTCCTTTATTAAATCAATACAAAATGCCAAGTTGGTTCAGTCAATAGCATCACTGTCAAAAACATTTTAATAATTACTAACCACCTAGTATTTAAAAAGTAAGTTGCCAAATTTTAAGTTAAGTCTGATTAACATGCAATAAAAGAGTAATGGAAGCACAACATAATCCATTCACCATAATGAAGTAATGAATAACCAACAAAGTAAATATAAATCCGGAGGAAAACTCCTCACCACAATCCCATAACTGAAAAATAATACGACAAGTCTGAATCCTGAATAATTACATGCCCGAAGTCTGAATAACTGAAATAAATGAAATGTCTCTAAAGAAATGGGCGACATGCCCTACAACTGATAAATGCTGAATAGAGTCAATGTAGAAGAAGCATCTACAAGAAAAATCATGTAACTTCTACAAACAGCTACAGCTCGTCACCTGAATGAGGATCCTAAGCATGGTGTCCTTGTGGCTGGGCACCTAAAATGGTTTTTACAAAAATAGATTTGAAAGCAAATGGGTCAGAGCCCGAAAGTGGAAATCATTTTAAAAACAACAAGTGTTTTAATAGCATTAAAACATTAAATGCAAAATACATGTTAGGACGTGCACTCACAAGAAATCCTCACCTCTCGACTACATGTGCACTCCTAACGTACCGTACCCATCTAAATGACATCCATAACAAACCAAACCGTAATAAGTTCTAACCCTTACTACTCGATCCCCATAGTACATTCTAGCGTTATCAAATGAATAAAGGGCTTTACTTAAACTCGGATTCTCAATTTGTAAAACAATTCACTATTGATTAACCCGTTATATTTTCTCAAAACGTTTCCATATTTATACACACAATAACACATGAAAGTTCCCATTAATTAAGTGTATATTATTCACATCATAAATATACAATACAAACACCCCGAGACTAAGCTGCGGTGCACACATACTCTGCTATCCATCCCGGTACATCACGTACATAAGGATCACATATTTTGAATCTCTCAGGAATAGTTCTCAGATAACAACATCATAAATAATGGAGGCGAACACAGTCACATCACATGGGTCACGTACATACCTACGCTCCCACGATCAGCAGACTTATTAATATCCCAATAAGTCCTTCTCTGACCTATGTTCATCGAGGTAACCAGTCTAAATCCGGGCAACACAAGGATTAAAGGGCCCTAAGCGAACGCAAACCTCCCGTGATAGCAAGTATGGTAGGTATGTCATACACATAAAATCAATGCGTATACTAAGTATTCACACATCTTAGTAGTCACCATAATATATTGGTGGTACACTTCTCATTCTCGTACCGACATATAATACTACGCAATTTATATGTTCTCGGTTAATATAATAGATTAGGCCGTCAATAGTTCTCACATCGTAGAAGACACTCACGTCCTACTTCATATTTACCCTTAGGTTCAAACTACACTTCTAGGTTTGATTCCTCATTATATCCCAAACATCCCAAATATCACAATTAATTATCAAGGGAAGGATATCTCTGCCTATACACAAGGTTACGGGACACTCGGGATCAAAACAGGCTAAAAAGCCTAAACTGTCAACTCGTTAGAAGTCTCGTTCGAACGAGGCCGTTCGAACGAGAGTTCGTTCGAACGAACTGGGCCTTCTAACGAGATCTCCTTCGAACGAAAGTCTTTGAACGAACATCCCTCTCGTTAGAACCCAAACTGTCAACTCGTTAGAAGCTCGTTCGAACGACCTGGGTAGGTCTTCTAACGAGTGTCCAGATTCAAGCCCAGAAATTTCTATCTCGTTTTTCCAATTTCTCTACACCTCAAATCTCATCCCAACAATAATCTAACGATTGTTTAAGTTTACTAATCGTCCCTAAACGTCCTTAGGTCACATATTAACATATTTGGGGGTGTTAATTTATCCTAACATCATTCAAATATCAAATCTCTACATATTTTTCCCCAATTTCAAACACATGAACCCTAGAATTTATAAATCATCAAAGAGCCTAATAAAATCCGTTTTTGGTTTCAAACTAATTGTAATATCATCAGAATAATCATCAACTACAAGTCTACATGCGATTTCCTCATCAAGAATGTAATTTCTATTTCCAATTTAATGGGTTTTTCATCAAATTCCCAACCAAATATGATTAAAACAGATTCCTACGCATGGAAGAAGCATTCTTTGAAATTAATAGAAATTAAACCACTTGCCTTATTTGAATCTCTGATTTTGATGACGAATTGATGGATGGTTCTCTCTCTCTCTGCAGATTTCTCCCCTCTTCTCTGTCTACAAGCTTTCTTCTCCAAAGTTAATGGTGGCTAGGGTTTGTGCTTTAGAAATTCTCTTGGAACAAGTTCAATAACCTCTGTAGCCTATTTGGGTATTAGTGGGCTTAATGGGTTAATTCCAAATCAGATATTAACTCCCAATTTTCGTAGGTTTTAATTCCCAAAAATTCAAAATTACCAAACTACCCCTATACGTTGCCGGTATGGCCTAAAAATGCCCCGGGACCCAAACTAAACCCCCGGCTAGTGTTTTCTGACTATTTCGACCCTTCCGGACGCGTTGGCGCACTCAAAACGACCATACGGTTTATAGAAATAAAATTCACTTTTTAATTATCATAATTATATACCATGACGCGATTGTCACACGCGTCTCAACAAAATTCACAAATTACCGTATTTTAATCTCACGACAAATTTTCATAATTCAATATTCATATATAATCATATATGCACATATAATCAAATACTAACTCGCATCTCGCTAGTATTTTAATCCGGATTAGTTTCCAATTAATACACATTTAATTTAATTAATCCTAAAAATACGGGGTATTACATACTTCCCCCCTAATAACTGAATTTCGTCCCGAAATTCGGAACTAGAAAGTACCTGGTAAGAACAACTCTGGATAACGTTCGCGCATCTCATCCTCGCGCTCCCATGTGGACTCCTCGACATTATGATATCGCCACTGAACACGCACTAATGAAACTATCTTTGACCGCAGTTTCCGCTCACTTCGGTCCAAAATAGCAATCGGCCCCTCCTCGTAGGAGCTATCCGGCTGGAGATCGATGTCCTCCAAAGCAATGTGAGAATGAGCCAAATCTTCTCTAAGATATTTCCTTAGCGACAAAATATGAAATACATCGTGAATCCGATGTAAATGCTCCGGTAATCCAAGCCTATACGCAACCGGTCCAATCCGCTCAATAATAGGAAATGGTCCCACATATCTCGGTGCCAACTTCCCTTTCTTCCCAAAACGCATGATCCCCTTCATAGGAGATACTCTCAGCAAAACTTGGTCCCCCACTTGAAACTCCCTGAAGAATCTCTTCGCATCAGCATATCTCTTCTGCCGATCCTGAGCTACTCGAATGCGACTCCGTATCAGTTCTATTCTTGCCGAAGTATCCAGAATCACTTTCGGCCCAAGTAGTTTTTTGTCCCCCACCTCCAACCAACATGCTGGGGAACGACAAGGTCTACCATACAACGCCTCAAATGGAGCCATGCCAATGGTGATCTGGTAGGAGTTATTGTAAGCAAACTCCACCAGTGGAAGATACTGCTCCCATCCACCCCCAAAATCAATGATACTCATCCGTAGCATGTCCTCCAACATCTGATTTGTACGCTCAGTTTGCCCATCGGTCTGCGGGTGATACGCCGTACTCAACCGCAATTCCGTGCCCATGGCCTCCTGAAAACTCTCCCAAAACCGTGAAACAAATATCTTATCTCGGTCAGACACGATATTTAGGGGCACACCGTGAAGTCTCACTATTTCTGAAATAAAGAGCTGGGCATACTGTCCCGCAGTGTAGTCTGTCCTTACGGGTAGAAAATGAGCGACTTTGGTCAACCTGTCCACAATTACCCAAATGGAGTCGTTACCTCTCAGTGACGCAGGCAACCCCGTGATAAAGTCCATGGAGATGCTCTCCCATATCCACATCGGGACCTCCAATGGCTGTAGCAGTCCTGCCGGTTTCTGATGATCCACTTTTACTAGCTGACAAGTTGCGCATTTAGAAACAAACTCGGTGATATCTCTCTTCATCCCGCTCCACCAATACTGTCGTCTCATATCTTGGTACATTTTGTCACCACCGGGATGTACCGCGAACCGTGAGCCGTACGAATCTGCCATCACCTCGTGCCATAATTCCCCCCCTTCAGGAACTACCAATCTCCCATTGAAGCGTAATCCCCCGTCTGAGCTAACGGTATAGGACTCGGCTCCCTCTGCTAATAATCGAACTATCCGTTCCTGACAGAACGAGTCATTTGCCTATGCCCTTACTACCTTCGTGACAATCTGTGGTGTAACGGTCATTACAGACATGAACGATCGGGCCACTGCATCCTGGTGTCCCAATTCCTTCCACTTGGCCTTCCACACTTCTGCCACTTCATCTGCTGGCCTACGGATCAACGCGTCTGCTACCACGTTAGCCTTCCCCGGGTGATACTGGATATCAAACTGATAGTCCTTCACAAACTCAAGCCACCTCCGTTGTCGCATATTCAACTCCTTTTGCGTGAATAGGTACTGTAGGGACTTGTGGTCTATGAACAATCGAAACTTCTCCCCCAACAGATAATGTCTCCAAATCCGTAGGGCAAATACCACTGCCGCCAACTCCAAGTCATGAGTAGGGTAATTCTTCTCGTGAGGCTTAAGCTTACGGGAAGCATAAGCTATGGCCTGACTTTCCTGCTGCAATACACCTCCAAGTCCTTGTAAGGACGCGTCGGTGTAGACTAGATACTCAACTCCCGGCCTCGATAATGCTAACATAGGTGCTGAGGTCAACTTATCCTTCAACTCATCGAATTCCAACTGACAGGCATCACTCCATACGAATGGCACACCCTTACGAGTCAGATGTGTCAAAGGACCTGCTATCTTCGAAAATCCCCGAATGAACCTCCTGTAGTATCCTGCTAGGCCCAAGAAACTACGGATCTCTGTCGGTGTTGTGGGCTGTCCCCACTCCCTCACCGCGGATACTTTTCCCGGATCAACAGATATTTCCCGGTCGGAAATAATATGTCCCAAAAACTGGACCTCCTTCATCCAAAACCCGCACTTCTCATACTTTGCATACAACTCGTTCTGACGTAGCGTCTGCAAACTTGCCTCAAATGCTCGGCGTGCTCCTCCTTTGTCTGGGAGTAAACCAGAATATCATCAATAAAGACAATGACAAACTGATCTAGGAAATCCCTGAACACCCAATTCATCAAATCCATAAACACGGCTGGAGCATTGGTCAAACCAAAAGGCATAACCCAAAACTCGTAAGAACCATATCTCGATAAGAACGCAGTCTTCGAGACGTCCTCCTCCCTGATACGCAACTGATGGTATCTGGATCTCAAATCAATCTTTGAGAAGAACGAAGCTCCTCTCAACTGGTCGAATAAGTCATCGATTCGAGGCAACGGATACTTATTCCGTATCGTGACCTTATTCAACTCCCGGTAGTCCACACACAATCTCAGTGAACCATCTCTCTTCTTCACGAACAACACAGGGGAACCCCACGATGAAGTACTCCTCCGAATAAACCCCTGACCCAATAACTGCTCAATCTGATCCCGTAACTCCCTCATCTCAGCTGGAGCCATACGGTACGGTGCGTGTGCTATAGGTCTCGTATCTGGCAATAAGACTATAACAAAGTCTATCTCTCGACTGGGGGGTAGGCCTGGTATCTCCTGAAACACATCAGAATACTCCCTGACAACTGGGATCGAATCTAAAGGAATCACAACCTCCTTAGAGGTATCCTCATCTATGTAATACAAATGAGCGGTCGAGCCTCCCTCTGGGCAAGGCATCGCCACTACAAACATCTCTTGCCCCGGAATGGTAAAAACAATGCTCCCACCGAAGCAATCAATCATGGCTCTATAATCAGCGAGCCAATCCATACCGATAATCACATCGTGAATATGCATATCTAATACCAACATATCTGCAGGTAATACCAGACTACCAATCTCTACCCCCACTCCCCGGCATATAAAGAAAATAAGAGACCCACTCCCCAATGGTGAGTCTACACACGTCACTGTGCTCTCTGCCGTAGCTAACAATCCTAAGGATTTCGCAAAATGTGTAGCTATAAAATAATGCGTTGCCCCCGTATCAAATAAAACCTGACCCATAGTACCATGGATAGGAAACATACCCTCAATCGTGGGTGGTGCCTGCGGAGCTGCTGCCTGGTGGACGTTATAGACACGTCCATACTGTAACTGTCCCTGCTGCACAGGAATTGCTGGAATGGCTGGAAGAGCTGGCACCTGGGCTGGAGCTGGGAGGGATGGTGGAAAAAGTGGCCTCTGTGGCTCATGTCGAGCACCCTGCTGCTGCTGCGGGGCCCTGCCCCTATCAGGACAGTCCTGGCGTTTATGGCCAGTCTTGCCACAAACGAAACACTTCCCCGGGAAGTTTCCCCCTCTTTGTCCCTGCTGCCCTCGGCCCTGGTGGCCGTTACCGTTCCTCCATTGGCCCTGCTGGCCCTGCTGAAACTTTTGTTGACCATTCTGACCCTGCTGGTTCTGATGGACGTCCGGACCCTGATGGCCCTGCCGGAAATGTCCCTGTTCGTGCCTAAAATTTCCTGACCTGAACCTCTTGTGATCCCCCTGCTAGGTACCCTGATCACCCTGTCTCTGCCCCTGAACAGAATGGGCCCCACTGGCACCATTTCCCCCAGTCCTGCCCTGATGGCTGGACTCTCCTGACCTCTTGCCTTCAATCATGTGAAAGCGATGGTCCTGGCAGTGTAACAGTGCAGCATTAACCACATCAGAATAAGTGGCTAACGACAGGTTCCCTAACAAGTGCTGAAGAATCCTCCATGTCAATCCGTCCGTAAACTTCTGTATTTTCTTCTCCTCTGTCGGTATCTCATCCGGAACAATATTCATAAGATCAGTAAATTCGGCCTCATACTCGGCCACAGTCTTACCCTCCTGTCGAAGTCTCATCAACTTCCTCCTCATTTCCGTGTGAACAGCTGACGGAAAGTACTTGCGGTCGAACCGCACCCAGAACTCCTGAATAGTGAGAGTGTCTCTCTCCTCCACGGTGGTAATAGACTCCCACCACTGCAGTGCAGACCCCACTAGCTTAAAGGTAGCTAGTATCTGCTTCTGGACATCTGTGCACTCATACATCCTCAAGTGCCGCTGTATATCCTTCCTCCACTGACTCGCAACTACCACATCGGAGATACCTGCGAACTCCGGAGGGTGTGCTTTCTGAAAAGCATCACGTACACGTTCCCAAGCAGATGGGAATGCATGAGCCTGAACTGGCGCGGCTATCGGCACCTGAGGTGGTGCCTGCTGAACTACAGCTAGTGCGGCATTTATCGCCTGAGCCACAATGGCTGCAACCTCGGCGGCATTCATCGTGCCCTGAACTGGTGCGGGCTGTGGTTCTGGCGTTGCATCCCTGGGAATCCTTTGTGCACATCGTGGAGGCATCTGAAATAAGAATGAAGTTTATAAGTTTGCAGTTATAAACTTAAAATAGCTGAAGAACGTAGCATATACAAAAGAATACAACAGTCCTAAAATATAGGGCTCTACATCAAAGAAACCTCAGTGGAAACATAATAAGCCGTACAGATCCTAATGGACACTAGAACCTGATGCTCTGATACCACCTGTGGCACCCCGAGTAATTAAATACCGGGTAGCTACTCCTTTATTAAATCAATACAAAATGCCAAGTTGGTTCAGTCAATAGCATCACTGTCGAAAACATTTTAATAATTACTAACCACCTAGTATTTAAAAAGTAAGTTGCCAAATTTTAAGTTAAGTCTGATTAACATGCAATAAAAGAGTAATGGAAGCACAACATAATCCATTCACCATAATGAAGTAATGAATAACCAAAAAAGTAAATATAAATCCGGAGGAAAACTCCTCACCATAATCCCACAACTGAAAAATAATACGACAAGTCTGAATCCTGAATAATTACATGCCCGAAGTCTGAATAACTGAAATAAATGAAATGTCTCTAAAGAAATGGGCGACATGCCCTACAACTGATAAATGATCAATAGAGTAATTGTAGAAGAAGCGTCTATAAGAAAAATCCTGTAACTTCCACAAACAGCTACAGCTCGTCACCTGAATGAGGATCCTAAGCATGGTGTCCTTGTGGCTGGGCACCTAAAATGGTTTTTACAAAAATAGATTTGAAAGCAAATGGGTCAGATCCCGAAAGTCGAAATCATTTTAAAAATAGAAAGTGTTTTAATAGCATTAAAACATTAAATGCAAAATACATGTTAGGACGTGCACTCACATGAAATCCTCACCTCTCGACTACATGTGCACTCCTAACGTACCGTACCCATCTAAATGACATCCATAACTAACCAAACCGTAATAAGTTCTAACCCTTACTACTCGATCCCCATAGTACATTCTAGCGTTATCAAATGAACAAAGGGCTTTACTTAAACTCGGATTCTCAATTTGTAAAACAATTCACTATTGATTAACTCGTTATATTTTCTCAAAACGTTTCCATATTTATACACACAATAACACATGAAAGATCCCATTGATTAAGTGTATATTATTCACATCATAAATATACAATACAAGCACCCCGAGACTAAGCTGCGGTGCACACATACTCTGCTATCCATCCCGGTACATCACGTACATAAGGATCACATATTCCGAATCTCTCAGGAATAGTTCTCAGATAACAACATCACAAATAATGGAGGCGAACACAGTCACATCACATGGGTCACGTACATACCTACGCTCCCACGATCAGCAGACTTATTAATATCCCAATAAGTCCTTCTCTGACCTATGTTCATCGAGGTAATCAGTCTAAATCCGGGCAACACAAGGATTAGAGGGCCCTAAGCGAACGCAAACCTCCCGTGATAGCAAGTATGGTAGGTATGTCATACACATAAAATCAATACGTATACTAAGTATTCACACATCTTAGTAGTCACCATAATATATTGGTGGTACACTTCTCATTCCCGTACCGACATATAATACTACGCAATTTATATGTTCCTGGTTAATATAATAGATTAGGCCATCAATAGTTCTCACATCGTAGAGGACACTCACGTCCTACTTCATATTTACCCTTAGGTTCAAACTACACTTCTAGGTTTGATTCCTCATTATATCCCAAACATCCCAAATATCATAATTAATTATCAAGGGAAGGCTATCTCTGCCTATACACAAGGTTGCGGGACACTCGGGATCAAAACAGGCTAAAAAGCCTAAACTGTCAACTCGTTAGAAGTCTCGTTCGAACGAGGCTGTTCGAACGAGAGTTCGTTCGAACGAACTGGGACTTCTAACGAGATCTCGTTCGAACAAAAGTCTTCGAATGAACATCCCTCTCGTTAGAACCCAAACTGTCAACTCGTTAGAAGCTCGTTCGAACGAGCTCGTTCGGACGACCTGGGTAGGTCTTCTAACGAGTGGCCAGATTCAAGCCCAGAAATTTCTATCTCGTTTTTCCAATTTCTATACACCTCAAATCTCATCCCAACAATAATCTAACGATTGTTTAAGTTTACTAATCATCCCTAAACGTCCTTAGGTCAAATATTAACATGTTTGGGGGTGTTAATTTATCCTAACATCATTCAAATATCAAATCTCTACATATTTTTCCCCAATTTCAAACACATGAACCCTAGAATTTATAAATCATCAAGGAGCCTAATAAAATCCGTTTTTGGTTTCATACTAATTGTAATATCATCAGAATAATCATCAACTACAAGTCTACATGCGATTTCCTCATCAAGAATGTAATTTCTATTTCCAATTTAATGGGTTTTTCATCAAATTCCCAACCAAATATGATTAAAACAGATTCCTACGCATGGAAGAAGCATTCTTTGAAATTAATAGAAATTAAACCACTTGCCTTATTTGAATCTCTGATTTTGATGACGAATTGATGGATGGTTCTCTCTCTCTCTGCAGATTTCTCCTCTCTTCTCTCTCTACAAGCTTTCTTCTCCAAAGTTAATGGTGGCTAGGGTTTGTGCTTTAGAAATTCTCTTGGAACAAGTTCAATAACCTCCGTAGCCTATTTGGGTATTAGTGGGCTTAGTGGGTTAATGCCAAATCAGATATTAACTCCCAATTTTCGTAGGTTTTAATTCCCAAAAATCCAAAATTACCAAACTACCCCTATATGTTGCCGGTATGGCCTAAAAATGCCCCGGGACCCAAACTAAACCCCCGGCTAGTGTTTTCTGACTATTTCGACCCTTCCGGACGCGTTGGCGCACTCAAAATGACCATACGGTTTATAGAAATAAAATTCACTTTTTAATTATCATAATTATATACCATGACGCGATTGTCACACGCGTCTCAACAAAATTCACAAATTGCCGTATTTCAATCTCACGACAAATTTTCATAATTCAATATTCATATATAATCATATATGCACATATAATCAAATACTAACTCGCATCTCGCTAGTATTTTAATCCGAATTAATTTCCAATTAATACACATTTAATTAAATTAATACCAAAAATAAATGTCACAAAAATACGGGGTATTACATACTTCCTCAAGTGTTTTAATAGCATTAAAACATTAAATGCAAAATACATGTTAGGACGTGCACTCACATGAAATCCTCACCTCTTGACTACATGTGCACTCCTAACGTACCGTACCCATCTAAATGACATCCATAACTAACCAAACCGTAATAAGTTCTAACCCTTACTACTCGATCCCCATAGTACATTCTAGCGTTATCAAATGAATAAAGGGCTTTACTTAAACTCGGATTCTCAATTTGTAAAACAATTCACTATTGATTAACCCGTTATATTTTCTCAAAACGTTTCCATATTTATACAGACAATAACACATGAAAGTTCCCATTAATTAAGTGTATATTATTCACATCATAAATATACAATACAAGCACCCCGAGACTAAGCTGCGGTGCACACATACTCTGCTATCCATCCCGGTACATCACGTACATAAGGATCACATATTCCGAATCTCTCAGGAATAGTTCTCAGATAACAACATCACAAATAATGGAGGCGAACACAGTCACATCACATGGGTCACGTACATACCTACGCTCCCACGATCAGCAGACTTATTAATATCCCAATAAGTCCTTCTCTGACCTATGTTCATCGAGGTAACCAGTCTAAATCCGGGCAACACAAGGATTAGAGGGCCCTAAGCGAACGCAAACCTCCCGTGATAGCAAGTATGGTAGGTATGTCATACACATAAAATCAATACGTATACTAAGTATTCACACATCTTAGTAGTCACCATAATATATTGGTGGTACACTTCTCATTCTCGTACCGACATATAATACTACGCAATTTATATGTTCCCGGTTAATATAATAGATTAGGCCGTCAATAGTTCTCACATCGTAGAGGACACTCACGTCCTACTTCATATTTACCCTTAGGTTCAAACTACACTTCTAGGTTTGATTCCTCATTATATCCCAAACATCCCAAATATCATAATTAATTATCAAGGGAAGGCTATCTCTGCCTATACACAAGGTTGCGGGACACTCGGGATCAAAACAGGCTAAAAAGCCTAAACTGTCAACTCGTTAGAAGTCTCGTTCGAACGAGGCTGTTCGAACGAGAGTTCGTTCGAACGAACTGGGCCTTCTAACGAGATCTCGTTCGAACGAAAGTCTTCGAACGAACATCCCTCTCGTTAGAACCAAAACTGTCAACTCGTTAGAAGCTCGTTCGAACGAGCTCGTTCGGACGACCTGGGTAGGTCTTCTAACGAGTGGCCAGATTCAAGCCCATAAATTTCTATCTCGTTTTTCCAATTTCTCTACACCACAAATATCATCCCAACAATAATATAACGATTGTTTAAGTTTACTAATCGTCCCTAAACGTCCTTAGGTCACATATTAACATGTTTGGGGGTGTTAATTTATCCTAACATCATTCAAATATCAAATCTCTACATATTTTCCCCCAATTTTAAACACATGAACCCTAGAATTTATAAATCATCAAGGAGCCTAATAAAATCCGTTTTTGGTTTCATACTAATTGTAATATCATCAGAATAATCATCTACTACAAGTCTACATGTGATTTCCTCATCAAGAATGTAATTTATATTTCCAATTTAATGGGTTTTTCATCGAATTCCCAACCAAATATGATTAAAACAGATTCCTACGCATGGAAGAAGCATTCTTTGAAATTAATAGAAATTAAACCACTTGCCTTATTTGAATCTCTGATTTTGATGACGAATTGATGGATGGTTCTCTCTCTCTCTGCAGATTTCTCCTCTCTTCTCTCTCTACAAGCTTTCTTCTCCAAAGTTAATGGTGGCTAGGGTTTGTGCTTTAGAAATTCTCTTGGAACAAGTTCAATAACCTCTGTAGCCTATTTGGGTATTAGTGGGCTTAGTGGGTTAATGCCAAATCAGATATTAACTCCCAATTTTCGTAGGTTTTAATTCCCAAAAATCCAAAATTACCAAACTACCCCTATACGTTGCCGGTATGGCCTAAAAATGCCCCGGGACCCAAACTAAACCTCCGGCTAGTGTTTTCTAACTATTTCAACCCTTCCGGACGCGTTGGCGCACTCAAAACGACCATACGGTTTATAGAAATAAAATTCACTTTTTAATTATCATAATTATATATCATGACGCGATTGTCACACGCGTATCAACAAAATTCACAAATTGCCGTATTTCAATCTCACGACAAATTTTCATAATTCAATATTCATATATAATCATATATGCACATATAATCAAATACTAACTCGCATCTCGCTAGTATTTTAATCCGAATTAATTTCCAATTAATACACATTTAATTTAATTAATACCAAAAATAAATGTCACAAAATTACGGGGTATTACATACTTCCCCAAGTGTTTTAATAGCATTAAAACATTAAATGCAAAATACATGTTAGGACGTGCACTCACATGAAATCCTCACCTCTCGACTACATGTGCACTCCTAACGTACTGTACCCATCTAAATGACATCCATAACTAACCAAACCGTAATAAGTTCTAACCCTTACTACTCGATCCCCATAGTACATTCTAGCGTTATCAAATGAATAAAGGGCTTTACTTAAACTCGGATTCTCAATTTGTAAAACAATTCACTATTGATTAACCCGTTATATTTTCTCAAAACGTTTCCATATTTATACACACAATAACACATGAAAGTTCCCATTAATTAAGTGTATATTATTCACATCATAAATATACAATACAAGCACCACGAGACTAAGCTGCGGTGCACACATACTCTGCTATCCATCCCGGTACATCACGTACATAAGGATCACATATTCCGAATCTCTCAGGAATAGTTCTCAGATAACAACATCACAAATAATGGAGGCGAACACAGTCACATCACATGGGTCACGTACATACCTATGCTCCCACGATCAGCAGACTTATTAATATCCCAATAAGTCCTTCTCTGACCTATGTTCATCGAGGTAACCAGCCTAAATCCGGGCAACACAAGGATTAGAGGGCCCTAAGCGAACGCAAACCTCCCCTGATAGCAAGTATGGTAGGTATGTCATACACATAAAATCAATACGTATACTAAGTATTCACACATCTTAGTAGTCACCATAATATATTGGTGGTACACTTCTCATTCTCATACCGACATATAATACTACGCAATTTATATGTTCCTGGTTAATATAATAGATTAGGCCGTCAATAGTTCTCACATCGTAGAGGACACTCACGTCCTACTTCATATTTACCCTTAGGTTCAAACTACACTTCTAGGTTTGATTCCTCATTATATCCCAAACATCCCAAATATCATAATTAATTATCAAGGGAAGGCTATCTCTGCCTATACACAAGGTTGCGGGACACTCGGGATCAAAACAGGCTAAAAAGCCTAAACTGTCAACTCGTTAGAAGTCTCGTTCGAACGAGGCTGTTCGAACGAGAGTTCGTTCGAACGAACTGGGACTTCTAACGAGAACTCGTTCGAACAAAAGTCTTCGAACGAACATCCCTCTCGTTAGAACCCAAACTGTCAACTCGTTAGAAGCTCGTTCGAACGAGCTCATTCGGACGACCTGGGTAGGTCTTCTAACGAGTGGCCAGATTCAAGCCCAGAAATTTCTATCTCGTTTTTCCAATTTCTATACACCTCAAATCTCATCCCAACAATAATCTAACGATTGTTTAAGTTTACTAATCGTCCCTAAACGTCCTTAGGTCACATATTAACATGTTTGGGGGTGTTAATTTATCCTAACATCATTCAAATATCAAATCTCTACATATTTTTCCCCAATTTCAAACACATGAACCCTAGAATTTATAAATCATCAAGGAGCCTAATAAAATCCGTTTTTGGTTTCATACTAATTGTAATATCATCAGAATAATCATCAACTACAAGTCTACATGCGATTTCCTCATCAAGAATGTAATTTCTATTTCCAATTTAATGGGTTTTTCATCAAATTCCCAACCAAATATGATTAAAACAGATTCCAACGCATGGAAGAAGCATTCTTTGAAATTAATAGAAATTAAACCACTTTCCTTATTTGAATCTCTGATTTTGATGACGAATTGATGAATGGTTCTCTCTCTCTCTGCAGATTTCTCCTCTCTTCTCTCTCTACAAGCTTTCTTCTCCAAAGTTAATGGTGGCTAGGGTTTGTGCTTTAGAAATTCTCTTGGAACAAGTTCAATAACCTCCGTAGCCTATTTGGGTATTAGTGGGCTTAGTGGGTTAATGCCAAATCAGATATTAACTCCCAATTTTCGTAGGTTTTAATTCCCAAAAATCCAAAATTACCAAACTACCCCTATACGTTGCCGGTATGGCCTAAAAATGCCCCGGGACCCAAACTAAACCCCCGGCTAGTGTTTTCTGACTATTTCGACCTTTCCGGACGCGTTGGCGCACTCAAAATGACCATACGGTTTATAGAAATAAAATACTCTTTTTAATTATCATAATTATATACCATGACGCGATTGTCACACGCGTCTCAACAAAATTCACAAATTGCTGTATTTCAATCTCACGATAAATTTTCATAATTCAATATTCATATATAATCATATATGCACATATAATCAAATACTAACTCGCATCTCGCTAGTATTTTAATCCGGATTAATTTCTAATTAATACACAGTTAATTTAATTAATCCCAAAAATAAATGTCCCAAAAATACGGGGTATTACAGATTGTTGTATCTAAAGACCAAAAAAGTTGAGCAAGTTTTGATGGTCAATCTTTCGGATTCCTTTAAGGACTATTATGAAAGTGGGTTCATCACGAGGAACTGACATCACCCTCCACTGTTGGAAGGGGAGAGACCACGTGACCTTCCTATTTTTTAATATGGGGAGGCTGAGATAGGTCGATTCCTCTTTTTTTCCTTTTTGCTAACTTCTTATGAATTCTTCTCATTCATATGGCTGATATTCCTCTTTTTTGTTTTTGCATGCCATGCCAAGAACCAGGAGCCTGACATTTGTGAGATTAATACTGAGGAGATCACGATGGCCTGGAGCATAAATGAGAGATTGGCAGAAGGTGAGCACCTTAGGTCGACGACCTTTCTCTTGGAATACAAGAACACAAGCACCAACTTTATTGCTTGACCAATCGATCAGGTCCTAATTTTAAGAGCTTTAGAGGTAAGTCCTTATGATTAATTTCTTATGGAGAAGAAAAGTTCTGAAAAAAAGAAGAAGAGGAAGATATAGAAGAGGAGGAGTAAAAGTAGGAGGAAAAGAGGAAACGAAGGAAGAAGAGGAAATAAAAGAGGAAGAAGAAAAAGAAGAAGAAAAAGAAGAAGAAGAAGAAGAAGAAGAAGAAGAAGAAGAAGAAGAAGAAGCAGAAGAAGAAAATGACATGGCTCCTTTAGTTAAGAAGATGAGGTTGAGGCTTCTTGATGATGATGATGATGATCATGCAATCCTGTTTGATAGGATTCCTGCTTTAAATGTTTTTGCTGTAGATTCTCCCAAGGGCAGTGGTTCTAGCCCATCCAATAAAGGGAGAGAGCAAGAGAAGGAAGGAAAAAAAAGAAAAAAGTAGAAGAAAAGAAGAGAGGGAGAGATAGAGAGGAGAAGAGAAGAAGAAAGAGAGAGGGAGACAAAAATAATAAGAAAAAAAGAAAGAGAGAGATAAATATTAGGCTAAGAAGAAGTTAGACTTGCAGTCTGTTGGAGGTCCCACCGTACCTAGTCTTGAGGGGGGCTAGCGTAAGCGATTCCCCCTTTTTAGCCCCTGACTTGCTGAAGATGTCAGTGCTCACCGCAGATCGCGAGCGTTCCTCGAGACTGGGGCCATCTCAAATCTCCCCCAAGACTGCACAGGGGATGGCTCTAGTAAGCCTTTTTTACTTGTTTCTTTTCTTTGTTATTTCCCATTTCTGTTTTGATTCCCAGCTGTTGACGCAACTAATAATGTGTCTCAAAAATGCGTACTCTCTATGCTCAAGTGCAAGCCTGTCGCTCAAGTAATAATCCGATAAGTCAGGTATCGATCCTTAGGAAAAGAGGACAACAGGGTTGTGACGACGTTGGACAGATGAAGGAATCCTAACTCCGACTCTAAAGAAAAAGAAAAGATGATTGTTTTTTGGAAATTGGCTACAACTAAATGAAAATTTAAAATTATGAATGAAATGCAACTATTTTAAATTACCTAAAATACTAATGATGAATGATTTAAAACTCGAACTATATGATGAAGAAAACAGGACGGGAACACAATCCCTCAACCCTAGTGTATTGATGGTATAAAACTAATCGTAAATTTAAATGATTAATTAGACCCAGAATTTAGTACTCCCAAGCATTACGTATATAAGGTTCAATCCCGCACCATACTTAATCAGAGGACGAGTAAATCGGTATTGCGATAGTTACACTCGCATTGCATTCTAAAGCATCCCGATTACCCAAAAGCAAATGAGATCCAAAGATCTACAATTATCGCGTTTCTATGCAATATGGTCGTAATAAACTATTAAATTTAGAGGACTAATTTTATACACATGCAAATACCACATCAGGTTGATTTCATGCATCTCGACCTTAGAAATCTAGCATAACATGGTGAAATTAATGAAAACAAATTTTGAATTGCAAGAAATCATGATTAAACTAAGGGCGAATTGTAGAATGACGTAGAAGGAAGATTAAACAACAAAAAGTAATCCATTTAACTTACCAAAGTACTAAAAGCATTGACTAAAATTACTTGTAATCACAAAAATCTGAACAATCTTCCATCTTGAAATTAAAATTATAATCAATCTTCGAACTAGGGTTTCTAACTTAAAAGGAAAAATTAAATAAATTCTTCGTGCTTAAAATGATAATAAATCCAGTTTAAATACCCTACAAGACTCCAAGAGTTTTAGCTTAACCAGGACTCTCCATTGGAGGAAGCGTAAGAAAATAAAATTTCGATAGTCGGGCCGGTCCGGTCCTCCTTCGGTTCGGTCTGGCTGGAATATGGATTGGTTCATTTATTTTTTGGACGGATCGATTCGGTACGGATCGGTTCATTTCTTTTCTCTCAGATTTGATTCGGGGTTCACTGGAATAATGCATCTCGAATCGTTCCGATCCGTATCGGTTCGGGTTTCCTTTGACTTTTTCTTCAATCTTTTACTGCTCATAACTTTCACACCGGGACTCCGATTGAGGTGCCGTTTCTTCCTTTGCACTCGTAAGTTTGATATCTTCAACTCTTCTTTAGAGGCCTCGTCCGAATTTAGGGTAAAAATTACAACTTTTCCGTTTTAACTTTCCTTCTTTTCTTTCTCTATTCTTCCGGTTTCTTTCTTTCTTTATTGACATCGAATACCTGTAAAATCAGTACGAAATACCATAAACTCGGTGTACTCATTAGAATAAGTCTGTAGCAAGATTATAAGATATAATCAAATTGATTACGTTGTTCGAGGTGCTAAAAGTACTAAATTAAAGGGACAAATTTGGAAGAATTTATGCCTAATCAAATCCTCCTAACTTGGAACTTTGCACGTCCCGAGCAATGTAAAAGAATCCTAGCAAGGCTCAACTCTTGAAAATCATTTTATTGGGATAGAATACCTTTTTCGCAGGCAAGCGATTGCATTTAGCTTATTCAATAAGACTTTAAATCCCTAGGTTACCCTAGTAGGACGAGTTGTGTCTCGTGAGGGTTTGCAGTGAATATACCCACAAAATTTGACTCAAAGAAAATTCAAAATACGCAAAAATTGTATAATTCAAAATTTTCCAGAAAATAGTCATCATCAAGTCATGTTCAAGAGACTCAAATGATAGTGAGTGTGTGCGAAGCCAAAAATCGAACCGCTAACTTCCACCGATTGATTATTACGCTATTTTCCGAAAATTCATTTTGATTTCAAATTCTCACAGGATGCTCTCTCAAATGAATCAATCAAAATGTGGCTATTCTCTCGGTGTGCGTGATTTATAAGAGTATATGTAGTGGAACCAAGTTCACGCAAACAAGTAGAAAGACAAAAATATTATAGTAATTGGATCTCATAAACGGAATACGATTATTGGGAAACAGGAACATCACCTCTTTTTGATGCATTTAATCTCTTTTATTATCTTTTGATGACTTAGCTCTCCACGCGGTAATCAATTTAGCAATCCAGACTCGGTTAGGACTTTTCAGGTTATAGGTGTATTGGGTAATATGGAAATGGTTGGGAAGTTCGGAATTGGAAAATTTTCTTATGATGTCCCTTAGTGCTTTTCCAGGCTTTTGTTCATTTTCTATTCTTTTTCTCTATTTTTTCTATTTTTCACTTTTTTCTTTTCTTGCTATTTTTGTTGGGCATTTCTATTCTTTTTTTTGCCCCATTTTTGTTTCATTTTTCGAACTTAAATTCTGAATTTTTCCATTTTTCACAATTCCGGGCTATTTGGGTTTTTCGGGTTACCAAATGAAAAGTATAAATTATTCGTCTCAATTGGGTTATAAAATGGATGATTTTTCATAAATTTTTCTGGCCAATACTTTTGGGTAACAAACGATGGCCTACTTCATTGTCCGAATTACTTATTAATTTACCATACGCGTCTCGAAATTAATTTAATTTAGAGATTTGTAGCACGCTTTTCAAGGCAATATCACACATGTTTTTCAAAACCGTTCAAAGTGAAAGAATTGAGATCATCAACGACTTATTTGGCACTGAAAAGAACTTTGCATTAACAATTAACTCGGATTGATTTAAAAAAAACTCAAAAAAAATCGATAGGCTCGAAATCTTACCCTGTTTTGTTAATCTCCACACTTATTCGTTAAGTCGTCAATTTTCGTACAATTTCCATCTTTGGTCAATTTCGGTTTTATGTATTGTGTTTTTATAATTTGAGACTTTAAACCGATTTTTAATGATATTTTCGAAAAATTTGAATTCCAATTTTTATTTATTTTGAACAAACATATTTTTGGATTTTTCAAAATTTTATGATTTTTTTTAGATTTATGGGCTTTTGTGAAAATTTGTGAAGTTTTAGAAATACGCACTTGTGACCCCCCTAACTTAGACTTTTGCAATGTCCTCAAGCAAAAAGGACTAAAATCTAAAGAGGGCAAAATAAGAAGTGCGATAAATAAAACAAACAGATGGAGAAAATGCAGATTTTTATAAAACAGGACTATGGTACAATAACAGGAAAGAGCACACAACCATGTGAACAAGGGAAACAACTAAAACTGGTACAAACCAACAAAGCTTCACTGGGGTGGTGGGTGGGAAGAGTTGGGCGCGTCAGGGTACATAAGGGTCATACAAGTATGATGGCAAATGGCTCGTTAGGGTCCCCTTGGTGTCTGTACAAGTCCGCTTGGAAACAAAACATCATACTTATATCGCGCTGGTGGTCAGTCATAAAGTTGATGAATTTTGTCTTGAGGGCCGACATTCTATTAATGAGCTCGCCACCCGCCCATTCGAAATCTGGGTCGTCTTCTTCTTCGGCCGACTCTTCATCTACGCCCACTTCTCCCATCTCCACATCGACAGCTGCCTCTTCCACTTCCTCTTCCTCACTCGAGGCATCTTCGGCCTCATTATCATTTCCACGCCTCACCCGAAGGATGGCCAGCTGTTTGGCGCTTTGAGTGCGGGTTCTCTGTCCAAAGGGAGTGGGGAGGCGAGTACGGTCTAGCGGAGCCTCAATGCCAGCATCTTTGAGAATGGAGGTAATCAGGCGTGCATATGGAAGTGGTGCTGCACCTCTCTCATCCATGGCTACAACGAGAATGTCGGCGTATAGGGTGCGAGCCAGGTAAATGGAAGTGTTGGAATCGAAGAGATGGTATGTCAATATGGCTTGACGGGGACGAATGGCGGAATCATTGGAGGTTTGCAAAATGTTAGCACACACAATTTGGAATGTGAGGCGTGCTTTCTCATTGAGTCGGCCCACAGGGACAGTCTCCCCCCTCCATGCAATGACGGGGGAATTCTGTCCATAATCAGTTCCTTGGCTACCAGGTCGACATTCCTTGGGTATGTGTAGTCTTGAACACCGGGAATGTCATATTCACCCAACTTGGCAGTGAGAAGGGCCAAAGAAAAGGGAATGATGGTACCATCAACATAGGCTTGAGACTCGAATTGTCCCGTTCGAAAAAGGGAGCCATAGAAAGAGCGTACCTCGGCGGCCCAAACCGCTTCTTACGATTCATTAAGGAAACGACACCAACCTCTAGGCATGAAGAGGGCGGTGATGGAATTAGGCAGCCCTGTCCATTGGATTGCGCACTCCATGTGGAGTTTGTGATCCAGACCAAAGAAACGGTTACACCAACGCTCTTCTTGGTGGGAACAAAACTCACCATGGGCGGATGGTAGGATTTTAGTGGAGTCATATTTGACGGGGGGAGCTCTTTGGGATATTATGACAAGGGGAGGGTGCTAGAAAAATAGGTAGAGAGAATAGAGGGGGGATGTCGTTGAAGGTGTGGAGAAAAATGGAGGCTATGGGTGGGTATTTATAGGTGAGGAGTGGGGGAAGGGTTTGGGAATGGAGAGAAAGAGTTTGGAGGGAAAAAGGGTATGTATTTGGGAGGGAAATTAAAGGGTTGGGAATGGTTAGACGAATTGGGAGGGAAGGGAATGGATTGGGGAGAAGGGGGTGTACCTAGGGAAGGAGCAAAAATTGCAGAAAATCATATCGATTCGGCTGGCACAGGACCGGACCGGTTCGATCCTTTTAATTTTCAAATTCTTTAATTACCGGATCGATCTGACTCTAAAAGAAACGAACCGATCCGGGGCAGACCGGTTTGGCTCAAAAATAAAAGAATCGATCCGGTTCTTGCACTGAGCAGGATTTCTCCCCTATTAAATGCGTTCACTCTCTCTGAAATTTTTTCGACGCTCAACAATACTTCCTATCAATTTTGGATCCAACACCCTCTCGATACCTATAGTAAAGCAACTCGTTTCCTTATCCCGAAACATGTGAATGCTCCAACCTTATTGTACCAATAATCCTAAGGACTCTCACTACTCACACGACTCTCGTCTATTGTACATAAGAATTCACCCCATACGCGTCGGGGGTGCGACGACCTCACTGTAGCAGCTCACTCGACCCCGTAAATGGGGTCCTACAACCAAACGGTGTCGACTTCATCCACACATGCCTCTAAATATGGCTTTAGGCATTGTCCATTTACTTTGAATGTATTTCCCCCTTTTAAATCTTCTAACTCAACAGCTTCGTACGGGAATACATTTCTTAGAACGAACGGGCCAGACCATCGTGACCGCAACTTGCCTGGAAAGAGATGAAGCCGAGAGTTATACAAAAGTACTTTTTATCCGGGAAGAAACTCTTTGCATCGAATGATATTATCGTGAGTGAGTTTCATCCTTTCTTTGGAAATTTTTGCGTTCTTGTACGCATCATTGCGTATCTCTTCTAACTCATTTAATTGAAGCTTGAGAGCTTCACTGGCCTTATCCATGGCATAGTTCAACTCCCTAATCGCCCAATACGCCTTGTGCTCTAATTCCACGCGAAGACGAAAAGGCTTGACATACACGAAGCGGAATGGGGACATACCGAGCGAATTTTCATATGCGATACGATAGGCCCATAGCGAATCGTTCAATCCAAGTGACCAATCTTTTCGGGTAGGATTGACGATCTTTTCGACAATGTTATTGATTTCACGATTCGCTAGTTCGGCCTGCCCATTCGTTTTTGGGTGATAGGTCGTTCCAACCTTGTGAACGACACCATATTTTCTCATGTGCTTCGCGAATGGCCTGTTGCAAAAGTGTGTGCCATTATTGCTGATTATCGCTTTTGGAGCGCCGAAGCGGGAAAGTATGTGTTCCTGTTGTAACTTAATCACCACTTTATTATCATTTTTCTTGGTTGCTATGGCTTCCACCCATTTGGAAATGTAATCGACCACAACAAGGATGTATAGGAAACCAAAGGACAGGGGGAAAGGGCCCATGAAGTCAATACCCCAGAAGTCGAAGATCTCAATAATGAGTATCGGGGTTAATGGCATCATGTCTCGTCGGGTAATAGCTCCCATCATTTAGTACCTATTGCAAGATTTACAAGCATTGTTCACATCCCAGAATATTATGGGCCAATAGAGGCCGCATTGCAAAATTTTAACGGTCGTCTTTTTCATCGAAAAGTGGCCTCCACAAGCTTTCGAATGACAGAATTGGATGACTTTGGGGATCTCGTCATCCGGTACACAACGTCGGATGATTTGGTCGGCGTAATATTTAAACAAGAAGGGATCATTATAGAAAAACATGCGCGACCAAGTAATAAACCTCTTCTTATCTTGCGGTGTCCAATCGGGAGGGACGACTCCCGTGATAAGATAGTTAATGATATCCGCAAACCAAGGCAAAGGAGAGGTGGCAAAGAGTTGCTCATCCAAAAAATATTCATCTATAGGTATTGGATCACTCGGCATGTCGGACGAAAGCCGTGATAAGTGGTAAGCAACGACGTTTTTTACTCCTTTCTTATCTTTAATGGAGAGATTAAACTCTTATAGGAGTAGGATCTACCTTATGGGGCGCGACATTACGTCTTTCTTTGCAAGTAGGTATTTCAATGTCGCGTGGTCGGTGAAGCAAGTAATGGGAGAACCGATAAGGTAGGACCGAAATTTGTCAAGGGCGAAGACTACTACTAGAAACTCTTTCTCTGTAGTGGACTAATTGAGTTGTGGTCCGGTAAGTGTTCAACTAGCGTAGTAGATGACATGAGCATGTTTGTCTTTTCTTTGGCCCAAAATAACCCCTATCGCATAGTCGCTAGCATCACACATAAGTTCGAATGGTAAGGACCAATTCAAAACTTGCATGATGGGAGCGGACACAAGCATGGTTTTCAATTTTTGAAAGGCGCTATGACATGCTTCCGTCCACTCAAATGGGGTGTCCTTCATGAGTAGGTTTCTTAAGGGCCTAGCGATGGCGCTAAAGTCCTTAATGAACCTTAGATAAAACCCCGCGTGGCCCAAGAAGGAATGCACGTCTTTGAGCGATTTTGGTGGGGGTAGATCGTCTATGACATCTATCTTAGCTCTATCAACTTCTATCCCCTTGGATGAAATTATGTGGCCAAGAACTATTCCCTCAGTGACCATAAAATGGTATTTCTCCCAATTTAGCACTAAGTTCTTTTTCCAGCTTTGCCAGATAAAGATCGAAAGAGGTGCCAAAAATGCATGAATACTTCGAGTCCTCTCTCGACCATGTCGCTAAATAAGCTCAACATGCATTTTTGAAAGGTCGCGGGTGCATTACACAAGTCGAATGGCATACATTTGTAGGCAAACGTACCAAAAGGGAAAGTGAAGGTCATTTTCTCCTGGTCAAGTACATCCACCTCAATTTGGTTATATCCAGAATAACCATCAGGGAAGCAATAGTAAGGGTGGCCCTCTACTCTCTCAAGCATTTGATCAATAAATGATAAGGGGAAATGGTCTTTCCTAGTTCCCACATTGAGTTTCCGGTAATCAATGCAAACGCGCCATCCGATGGTGGTACGTTGGGGGACTAGCTCGCCCTTAGCATTCTCAATCACTGTCATGCTCGACTTCTTCGGGACAACTTGAATAGGGCTCACCCACTTATTATCCGAGATTGGGTAGATAATCCCGACATCCAATTGGGGTGTAGCCTTTTTTGCATTTCTCTCGAGGGATTGACATACTCTTCGAGATGGATCTTGTGGGTGCAAATCATAGGACTTATTCCTTTCAAATCAATAATGCACCAACCAAAAGCACCTTGGTGCTTCCTCAAAATATTTAGCAATTTACCCTCTTACTCGTCGTCTAGGCCAGAGGAGACAACAATAGGAAATGTCTCATCCTCTCCTAGGTATGCATATTTAATATGGGAGGGTACTTTATTCAATTCAAGAGTCAGAAATTTGTCACTGGAGGGAACCATGCGTGTCTCCCTCGGCGGTAACTCCTTGAATTGAGAAACCCAATTCACATCTCTCGCATCCTCGCCCGACGCTCTCTCATCAAGTAACTCTCTCAACTCCTCAACCCCCCTCTCGAATTTGGTGTACGTCCCCTCACTCTCATGGCTCGACACTAAATAGGACCCTAGGGCATATCCACAATAGTTTTCCTCAAAATACTCTTCTACGATCTCGTCTATTAAGCTCACCGCGTGAAGATCATCTTCTTCTCCCATCTGTTGGGCGATATGGAAGATGTTAGTATCTAAGGTCATGTTCCCAAAAGTGAGTTGTATTTGCCCATTCCAAGTGTTGATAATAGCGTTAGTCGTAGCTAAAAATGGGCGCCCAAGAATGATGGGACAAATGATTGCTCGAAGTGAAGGAGGGCTCTGTGTTCCAAATGTCAAAGTCTATCGGGAAGTAGAGAGTGTCAACTTGGATGATCACGCGCTCAACTATACCTCATGGAATGTTCACGGTGCGATCCGCTAATTGGAGAGTGATCCTTGTGGGCTTACGGTCGCCCAGATCAAGTTGCGTATAGATGGCGTAAGGGAGGATAAAATCCCAAGTCTAGTAAGGCTTTTTTGATTTTATTTTCTCCAATGATGAAGGAAATGGTGGGTGCACCGGGATCTTTGAATTTAGGCAGGAGATCATTAAATAGGATGGAGCTCACGTTCGGGAGATTATTAAGTAGGATGGAGCTCATGTTCTATGCTAGAAAGACATTTTTCTTTACCGTTAACAAGTCTTTGATGACTTTTGCATAAGCTGGAATTTGCTTAATAGCGTTGAGGAAAGGTAAATTTAGCTTTACTTGATTCAGTACATCTAGCACTTCATCACGGGGGTTTCCTTTATGGGAAGGAATCAACCTTTGAGGAAATGGTGCCGTAGTGGGTGGTTTCACTACTACATCGGGCTCACTAGTGTCTTCTTTATCACTCTCTTTTAAGGGTACATCTTTGGCTTCTTTTATGCCGGGAAAAATCTCCTTTTCTTTGCTTGTGTCGTGTGGGGGAGGTGATAAATCAATGACTCTCCCACTATGAAGAGTGGTCACAGCTTGACATTGCTCCTGATGTTCGATAGAGGTGGAGCTAACACTAGTTTGACCTTGGAGAGGTCTTTGGTCCTGGGAAGGAAACTTGCCCTTCTCTTGGACACTCAACGATGATTGTATCTTTGAAATATTTGCATTTATGTCGCTGATCAGGTGATCATATCTAGCATTGGCTGCACTTTGGTTATTGATAAATTGGTTCATCGTATCCTCGAGAGTTCTCCGCAGTGGAGTGATATATGTTCCTTGAGGTGGTGGTGATTACACATGGCCTTGCATGTGTGGAGCTTGCTGAAAGTGCGATGGTGGAGGAGGAGCAACATGTGAATTAGGATTCATTGCAGAATGTTGCTTCCCATAGATAAAACCATGATGGTTTTCCATGAAGGGTTGTAAGAATTTCCGTGCAGTGCACCGAAATTACCCTTGAATACTCCTATACCACTGACTTGATCTTGAAGCATTACCTTGTAGGCGGGTATAGTCAGGCATTCCTCAGTTGAATGGACCGCCTCCCAAATCACACACACCTTCTCGACGGGGTTTGGGATGGATCTAATTGGTCCTCTTTTATATAAATCACGTAGGTCTCGCAGTCCTTTCTCAAGTACATCTAATCGACTGTCCATCATATAATTCTTTTCGACGT
Source organism: Sambucus nigra (assembly GCA_949130495.1). Taxonomy (NCBI): domain Eukaryota; kingdom Viridiplantae; phylum Streptophyta; class Magnoliopsida; order Dipsacales; family Adoxaceae; genus Sambucus; species Sambucus nigra. Next base: position 118,281,318 of record OX422212.1, on the reverse strand, counting down.
GAAATAGGCCAGATGTCGATGGAGTGGTGGTCACTTGGCAATTTTGATTTTGAGCATTAGGGTCAGATATATCCAAGGATTGGGTAGTCTCAGCGACATACCTTAGGTGAAGCTCAGCATCGTGGGCGTCTAAGTCGACAAATGTACCACTACCCATGGTTTCAATGAGTTGCTTAGAATTAAGGTTCAACCCATTATAGAGGAAGGAAATAATTTGCGGTGTATCAAATCCATGATGGGGGCATGAAGTAATTAACTCATTAAAATGCTCGTAGCATCGATGAAACGGCTAATTTTCCAATTGTCAGAAAACTTGAATTTGAGCCTTAATGGAGATTATTCGATGTGTGGGAAAGAATTTCTTGAGAAATTTAGATTGAAACTCATTCCAGGATGCAATTGAGCTTGGAGGTAATGACCATAGCCAGGTCTTAGCCTTATCTTTTAGCGAGAATTGGAAGAGTTTGAGGCAGATCACCTCTTGTGAGCAAGTTTGATCATTGAGAGTTTCACACACATCCTCAAATTCCTTGATGTGAAGATAAGGCTTTTCAGATTCCATCCCATGGTAGTGGGGGAGCATCTATATCATCCCATTTTCAAACCGAAATTTCCCTGCATTATACGGGAGTATAATGCATCCCGAAGTGACAGTTCCCTAAGGATATAGGATTTCTCTCAATGGGTGGTACGGGGCTTCTTCCTCACCGACGGCTGCACAACCGTGTTGTGAAATGTCTCTCTCTCTTGATGACTCGGCATCCTCACTTGGTATACTCGGGGCGTGCTCTGAAGTGTGTCCTAAGAGGGAAAATGGAGTGTTATTTACGATTGAGTGTGACGGTGTGGGAGGTGGAACCCAAAATTGTGGAGCGGTAGGAGTGTGAGGGCTATCAGGGTCGTACTCTCCTATCGGGTTTTCGTGAATGTGGATTGGAGTATTTTGGGGAGTTGGAGTGAGTTCAGAGTTTTGCATTAACTGGCTTATGAGAGATGATGATGAATATTTTTGTGATTTTTCAATTTTTTTATATGTTTTAGGATTTTTGGAAATTTTTGGCCAAACTTTAAGATTGACTTGATCTAATCCTAAGTCTACCTAGTTCCCCGACAACGGTACCAAAAACTTGATGCGACTAAGAATATGTCTCAGAAGTGCGTACTCTCTAGGCTCAAGTGCAAGCCTGTCTCTCCAGTAATAATTCAATAAGTCTGGTATCGATCCTCAGGGAAATAGAACAACAGGGTTATGACGACGTTAGACAGATGAAGGAATCCTAACTCTTACTCTAAAGAAAAAGAAAAGATGATTGGTTTTTGGGAATTGGCTACAACTAAATGCAATTTTGAAATTATTAAAGAAATGCAACTATTCTAAATTACCTAAAATACTAACGATGAATGATTTAAAACTCGAACTATATGATGAAGAAAACAGGACGGGAATACAATCCCTCAACCCTAGTGTATTGATGGTATAAAACTAATCATAAATTTAAATGATTAATTAGACCCATAATTTATTACTCCCAAGCATTACGTATATGAGGTTCAAGCCCGCACCATACTTAATCAGAGGACAAGCAAATCGGTATTGCGATAGTTACACTCACATTGCATTTTAAAGCATCCCGGTTACCCTAAAGCAAACAAGATCCAAAGATCTACAATTATCGCATTTCTACGTAATACGGTCGTAATAAACTATTAAATTTAGAGGACTAATTTTATACACATGCAACTACCACATCAGGTTGAGTTCATGCATCCCGACCTTAGAAATCGACCCTAACATGGTGGAATTAATGAAAATAATTTTGGAATTGCAGGAAATCATGATTAAACTAAGGGAGAATTGAAGAATGACGTAAAAGGAAGACTAGACAGCAGAAAGTAATCAACTTAACTTACCAAAGCACTAAAACCATTAACTAAAATTACTTGTAATCACAGACATCTGAACAATCTTCCATCTTGAAATTAAAATTGTAATCAATCTTCGAACTAGGGTTTCCAACTTAAAAGGAAAAAATAGATAAATTCTCCATGCTTAAAATGATACTAAATCGGGTTTAAATACCCTACAAGACTCCAAGAGTTTTATCTTAACCAGGACTCTCCATTGGAGGAAGAGTAAGAAAATAAAACTTCGATAGTCGGACCGGTCCGGTTCTCCTTCGGTTCGGTCTGGCTGAAATCCGGATCGATTTTTTTATTTTCTGTTCGGATGGATCTGGTACGAATTGGTACGTTTCTTTTCTCTCATCTTCGATCCATATTCGGTCCGGGGTTCACTGGAATAATGCATCTCGGATCGGTCCGGGTTTCCTTTGACTTTTTCTTCAATCTTTGACTGCTCGTAACTTTCACACCGGGACTTCGATTGAGGTGCCATTTATTCCTATGCACTTCTAAGCTTGATATCTTTAACTCTTCTTTAGAGGCCTCATTCGAATTATAGGTAAAAGTTACAACTTTACCCTTTTGACTTTCCTTATTTTCTTTCTCTATTCTTCCAGTTTCTTTCTTTCTTTCTTTCTTTATTGACATCAAGTACCTGTAAAATCAGTACGAAATACCAGAAACTCGGTGTACTCGTTAGAATAAGTTAGTAGTAAGATTATGAGATAAAATCAAATCGATTACGTTGTTCGAGGTGCTAAAAGTACTAAATTAAAGGAATAAATTTAGAAGAATTTATGCCTAATCATCTGGAGATGTTGTTTAGCTGCACTACCCTTCTGGATAATCATTCTCACAACTTTAAAAGGGAGGAAAGGCTGAACAAGGCCCTGAAGGTCGAGAAGGTTGCCCTTGCCAATGCTCGCTGATCATGGGAGCATGAAAAGAGTGAGATGTCTAAGGCCTATAATGATCTAGGGGTTGCTCAGAAAGAAATTACTAAGAAGTTAGTGGGGCAAACAAAGAGTTGACTGGCAAGGTGGCCAAGATGGAGGGCAACCTTTCTTAAGCTTAGGATGACAGCTATCGTAAAGGTTTCTATAAAGCTTATGAGTATGCCGATCGCCAGATGGCTTATGCCTATAAGGTCTCCTTTAAGAGAGTATGGGACCAGGGATTGAAGGTTGCTGGTACACCTACAGGTTCTGAACTCTTCGACCTCCATTCTCCTAGTCCTGACCCTTATATTAAAGAAGAAGAAGGAGAAGACGATGACCAAGCTGCTGGAAACACTGAAATCATTCCTGTTGCTATTATTGAGAGTGCTGGTGCTGGCCATGAACAACAGGTGGTCGACAAAGGGACCACCAAAGTTGGGGAAGACCAGGTGAAAGACTAGGTCTCTTGTAGACTAGGAATTTCTATTTTTCTTATACAATTCAAGTTTTCGTTGATTTATACCCTGAACTTCATGTACTGGCCAATGGCATTCTTTTCATTTTATGTGATAATGAAAATTTTCCCTTTATTCATGTGTTTATTTGTTTGACTTTATGCTAATACTTGCTTCTGGTTTGATATGTATTGTCTGTAGTCTACTAATTTAGATTGCTATATTTCTCCCAATTCTTAACTGGGGAGAATTCTTGGACCTGATATCAGCCTACAAACTCACAAAGCCTTTGTGAAAATTTGTAAGTCACTAAGAGCTAGGAATGAATAATACAAAAACTAGACTTAACTGATTACAAAATTTAAGGATGATCTCCAAGAGATGGAGGATAAAGGGGCCTCCATTCAAGAGGAAGTTAATTTACTGAGGGTCCAACTTCTGACGAGGACTGAGGTCTACCAAATGGGCTAGGTCCTACAGTCTGAAAATGATGCTTTGCGAAAAGCGGTGGCGAACTTGAATCTTTTATAGGAGTATTAAAAGACAATGTCAAGAAGCCGATATACTCCTTTAAGGTAGGACCCACAAAGGTATGGGGGTAGCTTATAATGTTGGTTGGGAATATGCCCCAGCAAAACTTAAGGAGGCTGAAAGCATTTCTTTTTCTCGGGGATGACTGAGCGATCTTAAAGAGGCGAGAAACCCAAAATAATCTAAGATTTGGTACAAGTACCAGGTTAAATGTCCCGCCTATAGCGAAAGGCGATGAATGAATTTTCGATGATGCTATTCCTCCCCAAATCTTGGATCAGGATCTCGATGAAGATGTCGAAGAATTTTCTCTAAAGCTAGACGATGGTCAGAGAACAGCTGTAGCAGAATATCTCGACACCCTAGCTCCTCTTAGGCTTTTGTGTATCTCTTTTTGGTCTTATGATTGTAACCTTGTATTCTTAATAAATAAATTTCTTATGTTTTGAGCGTGTGCTGACTAAATATATTTTGATTTTACATGCTCGTAGGTTACTTAGCACTTTTATAGACCAAAATGACATTGATTGATCGATTGTAGGCTTTATATAGACTCATACTTATTTGAAATAATTTTGGGCTTTTGTGACCGATTAAATGATGTTTGGGTGATGGAATTTTGCCTTTTATATGGTTGAACATTCTCCCAGTCCAATATGCCTAAGAAATACCATTCCATTTACTTTACCTTTTCACCTTTTCTAATGATATTTCCTTTGTGCATATTTTGAATGTTTAATGAACATGGTTAGCAAGTTAAATACAAATATTTCGAATTACCCTCAGACCCTTGTTGTTAACACAAGAGGCCTTATAAGTTTCTCTGACAACAACATATCCCTAATGGGGATCCTTAAGCAATAAAGTCAACTTTGGTTGGTTGCCAACATCTGTTGGTTATTTAAAAAATCTTCTCGGGTGGATTGCCTAATAACCAGGTACATTCTCGCCATCATCTCACTTAGGCCTAAGGAAGTGTGACGATATGACCTAAGATATAATCTAGATGCGTTAAGAAGCTAATGTAATCTTTGAGAATAGATGGGCTAGTTCGACCTTTATTCATTGCAAATTGTCTTATCAAGTAACAAAAGCTGTAATAGAATCTAAAAATTTTTCTAACTTAAAAAAAGATCTAAAAGTAGAACTTCTTGATATTGGTTATGTTCCATTATCTTGGTATCCCACTAACCTCTAGCGTTTCCAGATGATACGCTCCCTAAAGCTCATCTCTAATCACTTTTAACGGTCCTTCCTAGTTTGGTCCCAGTTTTCCATCTAATGGTGTTACGACACTGTCGAGGACTTTTCACAGGATAGTCTCATATTGAAAACTTCCTTGGATTGACCCTTTTGTTGAACTTCTTGGCTAGTTGCTATTGGTAAGAGGCCAACTTGATCAAGGTTAGGTCTCATTGCTCATCTGCTAGGTCAATTCAGTGCGTAAGGCTTCATCATTAAGGCCTTGGTCGACCAGTGTGGTTCTCATAGTAGGGAGGCCTGCTTCTAGAGGGGTGACAACCTCCATGCCATAAGCGAGGGAAAATGGTGTTTCCCCAGTTTTTCTCTTAGACATCATATGTTAGGCCCATAGAACATGAGGGAGTTCATCCACCTAAGCTCCTTTAGCTTTTTCCAATATTTTTTTATTCCATCGATCATGGTTTTATTAAAAGCTTTCCCTTACCCATTTCTTTGGGGATACGCCACAAAACTGAAGTGGTGCTTGATGTCATGCTTATCGTAGAAAGCTTGGAAGAAACCACTTTCGAATTGTGTAACATTGTGGGTGATGATGGTTCTTGGTATCCCAAAATGAGTGATGATGTTTCTCCATATGAACTTGGTCATGTCAGAGTCTCAAATGTTTTCCAATGGTTCTGCCTCAACCCATTTAGTTAAGTAGTCAGTGTCGACCAGTAGGTACTTATAATTTTTGAATGAAATAGGTGGTGGTCCCACGATGTCTAACCCCCATTAAGCGAAAAATAAATGGACTACTAAGAGATTTTAGGTCGCTAGCGAGCTAGTGAACCATAGCCGAGTGCTTTTGGCACTTTTCACATTTACGAACATATGTGCTAGTGGCTTTCTGCATGTGAGTCCACCAATATCCTTCCTTGATTGCTTGAAAGGCTAGAGATCTTGCACCTGTGTGACTCCCACATATGCCTCCATAATGTTCACTAAGTACTTGCTCGACATCTTTTGGGTGAACGCTTTGGAGGTAGGGGCCTATAAATGACTTCTTATAGAGTTTACCTTCAGGATTAAGGTAGAAATGAGCAACCTTAACTTTGATTTGATGGGACGACCTCTTGTCATCTGGCAGTACGTCATTCCGTAGATAATTGATGATGGGGTCCATCCAACTTGTGGCTTTATCTGTGAGGAAGACTTGCTCAGCTACAACTATATAATCGTTACTAGAATGTGCGAGGAACTCAATTTGTGTTGTTCTTTTCAGGTTAGTCAATTGCTTAGCTTAGTGTTGCAAAGGCTTCAACGTGACTATTCTATCCTCATAGGAACTGTTGAATCTCCACTTGCTCAAAGTTTCTCATGAGTCCTCTTACTATGTCAAGATATGCTTCCATTAGATCGTCTTTGGCATTGAAATCTCCACTTACCTGCTTGGAGACTAGTTTGGAATCACCTAATACATTGAGGCTTCTTGCCCCCAGTAGTTTGCCTTTTCCCAAATCGGAAATAAACGCTTCATAATTATCTTCGTTGTTGGAGGCTTCAAATCTAAGCCTAACTCCCTGCTCGATTAATGTGTCTTAGGGGGAAATGATAACAATCCCTACTCTTTCTACCTTAGAATTTGAGGCTCCATCAACATACAGTGTCCAATTCGTAGACGTTGCATCACATGTGACCAATTTCTCTTTATTCATTTGATCTTTTGGTCGATCTCCTGTGAACTCAACAGTAAGATGATCGATCACTTCCGAGCTCGACCGATCACTTCGAAAGATGCCAAAAAAGGTCAGCTTTTTGTAAAATAACCTTGACTGAGTATGAGGTGATCACTGTTATGAAATGAACTCTAAAGTAGAACTTCAACTTCCTCGAAGCGATCACTAGGGTGTAGGCGAGATTTTCTAAAGGATAGTACCGTTGTTCCGCATCTATAAGGGTCTTGTTGGCGTAGTAAATCGTATATTGTTCTCCCTCCTTTTCATAAACTAATATGGAGCTCATAGCATGGTCTAATACCGCCAATTAAAGGTACAGTTGTTCTCCATAGTTTGGAATTACCAATAACGGGGGGTTACTAAGGTAATACTTGACCTCTTCCAAAACTTGCAAGTAGTCTTCATTCCATGCTAGGCCTTTGCCTTTTATTAAGAGCTGAAAGAATGGTCGATAACGCTCTGAAGACTTGGAGATGAAGTGATTGAGCGCATCGAGAATTCCAGTAAGCTTCTGAACATCTCTCAGTGTCTGAGGAGGCTAGACCTTGGTGATAGCATTGATTTGATCTGGGTTGACCTCAATTCCCCTTTTACGCACTAGATATCCTAAGAATGTCCCTGACTTGATTGCATTAAGCTTCATTCGGTACTTTCTAAGAATTTTGAAGGTTGTTGCTAGGTCTAAGAAGTGATCGGCCTTATTCTTGCTTTTGACGAGCATGTCATCGATGTACACTTCCATTCTCTACCATTTATTTGCTAGACATCTTAATTAGCAATCTTTGGTAAGTTTCTCCAACATTCTTAAGGCCGAAAGGCATGACCTTATAGCAGTACAACCCAATTGAGGTTATAAAGTAGGTCTTATCTTGGCTAGCCCCGTGTAGGGGGATCTGTTGATATCATGAGTAAGCATCAAGGAAGCTCATCCTTTCATGTGTCATTATGGCATCTACCAATTAATTTATCTTCGAGAGAGTGAAGCCATCTTTAAAACATGCTCGGTTCAGGTTGGTGAAATTGATGCAATTCCTCCAGTTGCCATTACTCTTGGGAACTTCCACTGGGTTGGACAACCATACAGGGAACTGAACTTCCCTTATGGATCCTACATCTAAGAGCTTCCCTACCTCTTTCTCTACTACCTTGGCCTTTGCGGGAGACATTCAACGAACCTTTTGAGTGACGAGATTAAAAGTAGGATGGACATGTAGGCAGTGGCACGCCAAACTTGGGTCAATCCCGGGCAACTCGTAAGGTTCCCATATAAAAACATATTTGTTGCTTTTAATAAGTGCAACTAGTTCCCTTTTCTCCTGATTGGTAAGAGCAAATCCAATCAAAAACTTCCTTTTTGTCAAGTTGTCATCGACTATAACTTTTCCAGATTTTCAACGACCCTGTCTGCGAGGTGCACCCTAGTCTCTTCCACCCCTGGTTGATCATACCATAGTTTCTATTTAGAGAGAATAACCCCTTCCTGGGCTTTTTCCTGGGCGTTCTAGGGTACCTTCTTTTTTTTTTCGGGCGAATAGATGCGATGAAATATTTTTGGGTTGTAGCCTGGTCGTCGCGAATTTCGACCACTCCACGATCTGTAATGCATTTCAGCTTTGGATGATAAGTGGGTGGAACGGCCTTAATGGTGTGGAGCCAACCTCTACCAAAAATAGCATGGTATGGGGACTCAATGTCCATAACTAAGAACTCGATTAACTTTGAGATGTTCCCTGCCCTAACTGGCAAGGTGATCTTTTCCATTGGCATGGTAATCCATCATGTGAAGCCAACCAACGGAACAGTGTCATATTTAATATTATGGAATAGGTCCAGATACATCACTTCGGATGAACTCCCCTACTCCACTAGTAGCTTGTTAACATCCCAGTTAGTAATCCTGAGTGTGATTACTAACGGGTCATGATGTGGGGTCCTTACCCTGACGAAATCCTCTTATGTGAATATGATGTGCTTCGTGTAATCAACATCTTCTGGTCGTCGAATCTTTCCAGCTTGAGTCTTGGATGGATCGATCTAAAAATATTCCATCACAACAGTCAACTTCTTGAGTTCCATTATAATGGAAATTCCCTAAATCCTTTTGAGGTCTGACGAACTTTTGTCCTATATCATCATCGAGTATATTGTCTTGATTCTGGTTTCCACTGGCTGTTTTGTTTTCTTATCATGGTACTTGCTAAGGTGCCCTGCCTGAATTAGCTCTTCCAGATGCGACTTCAAAGCTTTACAATTCTCGATTTGATGACCACCCTCCTTGTGGAATGCACACCTTAGTGCGTTGTTTCTCTTAGTCGGATCTTCGCCCATCTTCTTGGGCCATTTGATGGAGGGTTCATCCTCGATCTTGATGAGAATCTTGTAAATGGTATTCTTAAAGACAGTGTTAACAACCTGGAATGCCTTAGATGGTTCATTCTTGCCCCCGTTCTTGCTTCCATTTTTCTGGGTGTCATTCTTCTCTGTCCCCTTGTTCGCCTTTGCTCGACCATTGTCTCCTCCATTAGGATGGACCACATCTTCGACCTTGGCGTACTTATCGATAAGGGCCATAAGGTCATCGATGTTTACAGATTTAAAAGGGGGTGATGGTCCCCGATTAACAATTAAAATCCTCAAATTTTAATTTCTTTAAAATTAAAATTTAATTAAACTTAACCAAATAAATATTTGAATTTTTCTTTTAATCAAAATTAAACAAAATTAATTCAATTCAAGTTAAAATTATGCCAAACAAACTTAATCATGTGTTTTGCCAAATTAATTGTGCCAACTTTTATTAAATTAAATTAAAATTACCCAAACTAAAATAGTACCAAAATTGCACCATTGTTGTCATTTAACCAACTTTTGTCTTTTTAGGCCTAAGCATTCATCTAGGTGTTTTGCAAGATAAAATAAATAATCAAAACACAAGATCGCGATCTACAATGAAAATTTGCAATGGAAAAACCTCGGACGACCCAACCACAAATCCATTAGGTATGGTTTTTCAAAATACCTGACAAAAGACTTACCTCAACGACTCGACTCCTTTCAAGCCTTGATGCTTCTTCACTCTTCCACCTCCGCCTAGTCGATAACTCTGGAATCAATCGTCGTCTCAAAATCCACCGATGGGTCGAATCAAGCATCAAACATACGAAAGTCTCTCCTCTGTATGCACAGCACAAACAAATGAATGGACTCCTCTGTAGAAAACTCTCTATTTGGGAAGAGAAAAATACCCGGTGCCAAATGGATGGTCTCAAAATAAATATATATTGGTACTTGGATCAAAATAAACTATTGGGTGTAAACTCGTTTTTGTTTGAAAATGAATTCATTTTGGAATCACAAAAACTAAAGGATAATTTGGATTTGGATTTTAGCCATCAAAACTTGTAAAAGCTCTCTTAAGTTATCTAAAAAGTCTTACCAAAAATTGTGTTCCCGCAGAAGTTACAACTAGTAAAAAGTGAGTGGGGAAGTGGGGAGTTAGAAACAAAATTGTCGAGAAACTGCCAGGTCGTTTGAACACGGTTGTTCGAACGACTATGTTTGAACAAAACTTCTAACAAGAATTCAGAACAAACTCATTAAATAGTTCGTTCGAACGACTTCGTTCGAACATGGTTACTCGAACGATTATGTTTCAAAAAAACTTCTAACGATAATTCAGAACAAATCTCTTTAGATAGTTCGCTCGAACGAATTTGTTAGAACATCCTGTTTAACGACATTTGAGGCCAAGAATCTAGAATATTTCGATACGAACGTGTGGCCGCCAGTTTCGTATTTTTCTGATTTTTTTAATCAGTTATGGTTTTTCTACGAAAATGTGTTCGAGAACAAAGTATTTAGATAGTATGAATTCAAAAAAAAAACAGCAAAAATACTAACACCTAATAAAAAATATCCAAGTCCCTATATATATATATATATATATATATATATATATATATATATATATTAATGCATTCATACCTTTAGAGACATTGGAAATATGAGAGGTTCATGACGTGTAGACTTGGCACAAAAATCGACAATGACGATATCTTTAATATACGCTTGGATGCAACATCTTCATCATAAACGACATAGGCTTGAAGGTTACAACTTTTATCCTACAACTCATACAGTTATGTCCGGAATTAAGCCAACATTAGCAAATTGACTCTATTGGAAATTTGTTCTTACAAATCTCCCCCTTTGGCTATTCTTGGACAAAACTAAAAATAAAAATCTTATGTCCATTAAGCTCATATAACAAGACTCAATCCCACCCAAAATACAAAACAAGTACATACATTTGACTTGAGTGACACATAGTTGAGATTCTTTACTTGCTTTAAAATTATTACCGCTTAAGATGAAAACCTGCACACTTAAACACACCATTAAACGCATAGGGAATATAACAAGATAAATGAAATAATTAAATACTCCCCCTTTGTCTAAAATGACCTACTTAAGAAAAGCCGTGCGTCTCCCCCTAAGTTAGATATCCCAAATTAAAAGATTTAGATACCATTTCTCCCTCTTTTTGTTCGGAAAAGACAAAGATTAAAATGTATTAAATAACCTATTTCTCCCCAATTAATCAAATACTCCCCCTAAATGAAACAAGATATATAAATAATGGAAAAATAACTATATCATGCAATGATGAAAAAAAAGGGACAAGAATAATATAGCACATGGCATGAGAAGCAACTAATCCAACACAAAGATTAATAAATACCAACTATGATGCGATAGAAAAATGATACCAAATAAAATAAACTAATATAAGCATGAGATATCAATCGCAACAAGATGAATATCTATTTCAACATGAATCATACATGGACTAGATAGCAAGGCAAAGACTAAAAATCAAAAGGAATATCGTATATATATAGACAAAAGATACCAATAACGCTCACGCACATATATACATGTATAAGCACCACACACGACTCAAAATACATTTAGCTTTCCATATTCATATGGCATAAATGTGTCTAAATAACATGTGGTAAAAGGAAATGAATGGGTGTGAACTAGTAACAAAAGAATTAAGAACCAATCACTTAAACATGTTCACGGAGTTCTCATTTGATTTCAAAACTTTATCAAACTTAAATATAGCCTCACGTGACAAGATAAAATGAACTCAAGGAACAAACAAGCACAGTTCACACAACCCTTAAATTTTGATGCTTCTACAAACCAATAGATTCATGACAAAATAAGCATAACAAGGATACATTGTCATTGGGCAAACCCATTGATATATCCATCCAAACTTCCTTGAGAATAATGATTATTTTCTTTTCTTTTGAATGTTCATATCAAAATCAACTACATATGACTTGGCTAATTTTAACAATGCCACATTTTAGGCCATATTTCAATGGTGGGTATTCACGCAAAGTAATTTTGTCTTTCGCTGCCCGATTCCATTGATAAACAACTACAACGGATAAATATTTTTCTATTTTTTTAAATTCGGGCAATAGTTCTTACGTGCACAAATCCTCCATAGTCATAGAAACATGTAGATGACTAAATTAATAGGATAACATTTCACTTAGCTTAAATATACATGGGAAGTTAAAGATCAAATGAGCTTGTGCATGTGTGAATCGAGGCATATAAAAAGAGAATTCATTAAGCAAGTCAAAGTCAAACTACTACATACAAGCTTGATAAAGAACACTTTAAGCCACATGGAAGTGGGGACGATATCAGATTCAAACACAAGTATAAACTGTGTAAAACTAAAATATAATTTTTTTTTGAGTTTTTAATTTTTTTTAAACAAACAAAAAGACAACTCAAAAGACAAACAAAATCATTTTGTATTTTTTATAAATCCCAATAAATGATAAATTTAATATACAAAAGATAAACATGTCATAATTCTAGCAAAATTTATATATGAAGCACAAACTAGAATATGACAAACAAACATACAACTAGCAAGAATCTATCATGAAGCTCAAAAGCTAGTGTATGTAAGCATGCGGGAACCATAAAAAAGTGGGGAGTCACGCGCAAGCATGCGTGAACCATAAAAAAAATCGAAAATGATATATTTTCTATATTCATAAAAAAATCCTTAAAATTTAGGATCACACAATATTTTATTGTAACCCTCCCTGATACCACTTGTAAGGGGTGATGGTCATCGAAATATCCCAAAATTTTAATTATAAGCAAAATTTTAATTTTTTTCAACATTAAGGTGAAATTAAAATAAACAAAAGAAATAATTAAATTTTCACTTAAATAAAATAATTCAATTCAAGTTCAAAATATGCTAAACAAACCAAGTATGCATATTTTCAGATTAAATTAGATGATTTGAATTAAATTAAATTACAATTACCCAAATATAAACTAGCACCAAAATTACACCAATGTTGTGATTTAACCAATTTTTATCTTTTTAGTCCTAAGCATGCGTCTAGGTGTTTTGCAAGATAAAATAAAAAATCATAACACAAGATGACGATGTACGAGGAAAATCCACAACAGAAAAAATTTCGGACAACCCAACCACAACTCCACTAGGTATGGTTTTAGAAAAGACACAATAAAAGACTTACCTTAATGACTCGACTCCTTTCAAGACTTGTTCAAGTACATAATTGAAAGCTAAAGGTCTGTCTAGTTCAATGTGGGTTGATTTAAGCCCTCCCCCCCCCCCCCCCAAAAAAAAAAAAAAGGAATATCACTTTCCATAAGGGAACTAGGATGTTTGAAGGGTTTTTACTTTGTAATCGCCATGAGGGAGACACTTTTTCTTGTATATTTTAAAATTAATTCATTTTTCAAATTTTTATGATTCTCAGATTTCAAAATGGGATCTTCATATAACCCACTTGCTTCAATATTAAAGGGCAACAAACTAAGAGGAGTGAGCTATATTGACTGGAAATGCAATCTAGACATTGTCTTTACTGCTGAGAACTTTAACTTCGTCTTGACAGAGACCTTCCCTACCAAGATGGAGGAAGGGGCATCCGAAAGGGTTCTCCAGGACTACTAAAGGTTGTAAAAAGATGATCAGATGTATACCTACTACATATTGGCCTCTATGACTAATGTATTGTAGCACCAACATGAACACATATATTCTTATAACATGATTCTAAACTTTAGGCATATGTTTGAGGATCAAAATCATTCCGTAAAGCTAGATGTTATGGAAAGGTTGATCAACACCAAGATGTATAATGGTACTCCCATACATGAGCATGTTCAAAAGAATATGTATATCTTAGGAGAATTGGAAGTGCTTGGATCTTAAATCAATGGGGGAGACTGAGTTTGATTTCTTAATTTAATCACTATCGGTGTCCTTTAAATAGTTTTGCCTAAATTATTCTATTAACAAGTTTTATTACTTACAGGAGAAGTGCTTAAGGAACTCCACGCTATGAAGAATATCGGTAGGCATAAAGGTGTGGTTAAGGTTGCTGAGAAATTCCCATTTACTTCCATCCTAAAAGCTAAGAATAAGAATAAGGGAAAGTCCTAGTAACTACCTAAAGTTATCAAATCAAACTTTAGTCCCTAGAGAGCAGGTAAGAAGCTGAAAGGCAACTACTATATGAGAAAATATGAAGGACAGTGGAAGAAGCACTGCCCCATCTTCTCAGACAAGAAGAATGGAAACATTAATTTCTTCTATATCACTGAGACATGTTTTGTAGTGAAATATAACGAACATGTTGTGTTGATTCGGGAGCCACTAATCATGTTTTAAATTCTTTGCAGGGGTTCCAGGTAACCAGGGATCATAGCGATGAGGAGATGTTTCTATTCACGGGCAATCATCACATGGCAGTAGAAGAATATTTAGTTTTAAGTTATGGTGAAGATAATAAGTTAGTATTGGTAGATTGTTTTAATGTTCCTAGCATTATAAGAAATTTGATTTCCGTTTCTAATCTTGTGATGAATGGATACCTATTTATTTTAATAAAGGAGTTGTTATGAAAATTGGCAAATCTCTTATCTGTTATGATACATTAGAAAATAAGATTTATATTATAAAGAATGTCTCACCACTACTGGTCAATACAAAATTGAATAATTAAAATGAAAATAACCAAAAGAAAAAGTAACCTTCTAAGTTGAACCAAAAACATATATTTAGCACTTCCGGTTAGGTTATATTAATCTAAAACGGATACAGAAATTGGTTTCAAATGGACAATTAAGTTCATTGAAAGTGGAGGTAGTTTTACTTTAAGTTTGTGAATCCTGCTTAAGAGGGTAAAATGACCAAGAGATCATTTACGATCAGCAAATATGTGTTATAATTGGATCTTTATTATTTGCATGGGCCTATGACTATCCATCCAAGATATGGTTACAAGTATTTCATCACTTTTATCGATGATAACTCGAGGTTTAGATATGTTTATCTTATGCACCACAAGTTTGAAGTCTTTGATAAGCTCAAAGAGTATAAGGTTTAAATGGAGTCTCTTTAAGATAAACTAATCCATACTCTATGATATGATCGTTGTGGGGAATAACTCTTGGCATAGTTTAGATAAAACTTATCGGAGTGGGTATTACAACCCAATTGTTTACACTGGTCACTCCATAACAAAATGGTATAACAAAAAGAAGGAATGTGACTCTTTTGGATATGGTTAGATCCATGATGAGTTATTCGATATGCCATATTCTTTTGGGGGTTATTAACTATAGACGACTACATATTTATTAAACTTATTTCCATCTAAATCTATATTCCCATAGAACTATGGAAAGGGAAAAAGCCGAGTCTATCCCACATTCAGATCTGCGATTGCCCAGCACATGTGTTATGGATAGATCAAAGGAAGTTGGGATTGAGGACTGATGTGTGTCTCTCTTTAGGAAACCCCAAAGGAACTAAGGGTGGAAAAGTTATATGATCCTAACAACTAAAAAGTATTTATTGATAAAAATAATAGGTTCTTATAGGAAGATTACATGATTGATCGTAAGTCTAAGAGCAAGATAGCCCTGCAAGATCTATTAGGACAAGAGAAAGAAACTTCTTCGGGACCACTCGTACAGGATGAAATACAACATGATATCAATAATATACTACCTAATGGTGGTAGAAGTATTATTGATAATCAGGCTATGCATGTCACTTATACTAAACCACAAGTAGATCTATGTTGTAGTGGGAGATTTAGGTGTCAACTTAATAGGTTGGTGTATTTGGGAGAGCACATTAGTGAAATCCCAAGGGAACATGAACTGGATCCTGGTAACTACAACGAGGCACTCCAAGATAAGGATGTCTAGCTTTAACTAAAGGCTATGAATACTAAAATGAATTCGATGTATTCGAATTATGTATGGGAACTTGTAGACTTATCAGATGGGATAAAACTTGTTGTTTACAACTGGATCTACAAGAAGAGGAGAGAGGTAGACAGGAAGCCGAAACCTTTAAGGCACGGCTTATTGCGAAAGGGTTCACTTATAAAGAAGGGATCGGTTATGAGGAGACCTTATTACCAGTAGCTATGACTAAGTCTATCCGAATTTTCTTATCCATTGTGGATCATCTCGATTATAAGTTTTGACAAATGGATATTAAGACAACGTTCTTAATAGTGGTCTTAATGAGTTCATGTATATAATGGAACTTATGGGATTCATAGTTAAAGGCCAAACAAGCAAGGTTTGCAAGATTTAAAGATCCATTTATGGGCTTAGGCAAGCATCAAGGTCTTAGAACGTTTGGTGTTGATGTAAAAAATTAGACTAGGTCTAATTAGTTAATTATAGATAATATTTGTAAGTAAAAGAAAGAGATAAAGAGTTTTTTAAAGTGGATTGTCCTATGAAGAAAATCATACGTACACTGTGCTTATTATTCCCTGGTATTTCTCTTTCAATCACCTGCCCTTAATGAAGGGATTACAACGTATTTATAACCCAGTAGGAAGACAAAGAGATAAAATGTTAAAGGATGAAATGCCTTAATAAATTAGGCATTTACATCAGTACAGAAGGTCCACCATGTTTTGGTTGTTGGAAATTTATTAACAATGTTGGTCGGCCTCGCTACAGTTAGTCGGGCTTCTTGGAGTTGGCCAGCATTCCAGTATAATGGTCCGTATTCCAGGCCTCGGTTGGTGGTTATTCCTTACTGACTAGGATTATTTCCATAGTGGATGACATATGTCTATTTCTGATTGATCTATGTTAGTAGGTAATTTTCGTATTAACAGAAGCCCCTAACGTTCCATGTTTGATGCTTGCTTGAAAGTATGAAGCATTTAGTTTTGGTAGTAACTCGGGCTAAATTTCTAATGGTTGGTTGGTTGTTGACTTCCCACACTTGTAAAATTATTAGCTTTGCTGATGTCTTGCACTACTGATGGTATCTTTATAAATATCCAAACTTATAACAAATTGTTTGGGGAGGAACGTATTTTTCTGCTTAGTCGCCAAAATTTCAATCGTCGTTTCTCTTTAATCATTACGTTCTTCGATTTTTGAGGCAATCTATAAAAGGTAGTAAAATCACGGTCATTTCTCACCTCAAACCCTCTAAATTTTTGCTGCAATTTCTAAAGCTTGTGTACGATCGTTCTTCCTGTCTTCTAGTTCTTGCTGAATCCTTAAGTCTTTGTAAGAATTCTTTCTCTTTCTTCTTTTCTTCACATCGAATCATGGTTTACGCTATTATTTCTCTAGATGAGTTTAGAAAAGAATGGAACATACCAGATTGGGTAGACTTAGAGTTTTCCAATCCCCATGTAGACATTTTTCTTTGTCTGAGGGCATTGGATCCCCTCCTTATTCGTTGCTAAATGCGGTTTTACCTTTCCCCTAAATCATTTTTATCTAGAATTTTGTCAATATATTGACAATGTACCTGCTAGAGTAGCCCCTAATACTTGGAGGGATATCAATGGTGTTCATATGCTCAATCAACTCCATGGGACCCACATAAGGATTCGTGAAATCATGTTTCGTTATAAGTGCGTCACTAGTGATAGTACTTACTATTTAAAAACTAGGGCTATAAATAGAGCTTTACTAGTTAACCTTCCCGATTCTAATAGGATTACTTTGAACATAGAGTGATTGCCAAAAATTGGCAATATGCACCTCTAACAGGGGGTGAAGTGTACAATGGGCTAAAATGCCCTCAGGAAGGCTACGGGATAGGTTGTTTTAATTTCTTATGTGACTTTATTAACAGTGTTTCTGTTGAAATGTTAATTAATCACTAGTTGTTTTTTTACTTGTCATTGATAGGAAGAGGAAGTGTCCCAAAGAAGGTGAGATTAATCTTAACGAGCTCAAGTTTCTCTAGGACCTTCATCAGAAAATTGGTGAGGAACATACTAGGTCGGCATCATACTTGTTGAAATACAAGAGTTCTGTGACCTCCTTTATTTCCCAACCTTCTGCTATTGTTCCTACCATTGTGCTTAACTTAGACCAGGACCCAATGTCCATTTTATTAGGCAGTGGTGAACTTGTTGCTGGTCCTTGTTCATCCTTGGACTTTGACCTTCCTCTTGCAGCTGCTATAGGAAAAAGGAAATTCCCCAATATAATGGGAGATGTTGATGCTCCTGGCTCCACCAAATCAACTGCTGGTAGGGACACTAATAAAGAAGATGCTGGGAAGAAGGCCCCAGCTAAGAAGGGTGAAGAGTCCCTTCTTAAATTTATAAGAAAAGGTCTTCCTTCCAGACTTGCTGATGGAACTGCTGCTACTGACGACCAACAGTTGTTGGTCGATTTATCTGTTGTTAACTCTGGTTCTCCTATGTCCATATGTCCCGGCTTATCTAGATAATTAATAAAGTCTGGTATTTTTCCAGATCATAGGGGTGCTACCTCTGCCATGCCCAATTTGAAAATTTCTGAAAGGGCTTCTCAAAGCCTTATCTTGGTAAAAACTCTTAATGTTTCATACTCGTACTTTTTTAATGATTTCTTGAATTAAGTTGGCCTCTTTTTTTTGCAGTTCCTAGTTGATTTCAATTAGATGTTAGAGAAGGACGATGCACTTTTTTGTTCTTCAAATGACGTAGAAGAGGCTTTTGAATGCCTAAAGAAATTATTTCTTGACTCTCAACAAGCATTAGCAAATGAGAAGCAATCTTGGGAGAACAAAATAAAAACTGCTGCGGATGCTCAGAAGAAGGCTGAGAATGAGGCTGTTGAAGCTCAGAGAAAAGTCTCTGATTTGGAGAAGAACTTGGTTATTGAGAAGGCAAAAAGAGTGAAAGCTAGAGAGGTTTCTTTCAACAAGGGATGGGAGAAGGACATAGTAGATGCTTTTATCCAGATTGAGTATTTGAAGAAAAAATATTGTAAGGACGGTTCGTCGGCAACACTTATTGAGGTTGGTAATCCTCAAGAGTTTGAGCTCTTCCTCAAACATGACTCGGGTACCCCACCAAACTTGGACGATGAAGTTAAAGATGATGTGGGGTCAGGGGATTCCACCCTTGTTTTAGAACCTGCAGCCGAGCAACTGCAGATAATTGCTGAGTCTTCTCTCCCCACCACTTTCGAGAAAATTACTCCACCCATTCCTATCTCCAATCAAGTTAAAACTACTATTGATAGGGAGAAGGTGTAGACTTGCTCGAAAATTAGCCTTTTTCCTTTTTGTCTTTATTTTAATGTATTTGTAACTTGATTTCATTGTAATACCTCGTAATTTTATTAATTTTATTTAATAGGATTAATTAAATTAAATGGGAATTAATTTGGAAATTAATACAAACTTAAATACTAGCGAGACATGAGTTGGTATTTCATTATGATGATAATGTCGAATATTACTGGGTATATATGGTAGTATATGCTTATTGAATTTATTAAAATTGACACGAGTCATAAATACGACAATGCGGAAAATTAAGTCGGGACATGCGGGTCAGTCGCGTCAAGAATCAATTGAATTAGATTTAAAAGTAAATTATAATTTTATCATCTGTATGGTCATTTTGAGTGACAAATCCGTTTAAGTGTGCAATAAAGGAATGCATGAGTCAAACATGTAGGTAGTAATAACAAATCACATCTTAATGACTCCAAACATTGTAAAGCACAAAAATGAATTGATGACGCATATCAAAACACTATCAAAGAGTCACATGGATATGGAATGAAATTGTGAGTCGATCATCCTAAATGTCCATTCATATAGGGTCTAAACAAAATACAAAACTCTTTTTGACTTTTTCCAAAATTTTATCAAAATAAAATCTTTTTGTATTTTTCAAAAGTTTTATCAAAAACCAAGAACTGATACAAAAAGTACACAACTCATAACACTAGAAAGAATATATCATGAAACAACTAGCGTATGACAAACATGCGAACACAGTCATCTATATGATATAACAAGAGAAGAATCATGTGCAAGCAACCGAGAATCAACTAGTCTAAGATCTAGCTCCTCTAAAAGTGATTTTATAACCCTAATAGGTGTGCAACGAAGCCTATGGGTTTTAGGAGCCAAGGGAACACTAGTCTTCAACTTCTTAGGTCTTTTTCGAAGATCGAAACAAAAACGCCTAAGGTGAAATTTCCTACCACAATGTGAACATGTGTAAACGGGTGGAAGGACACCTATGGGTTGAACTTTTCTAACGTCCTTGGGATTTATTAACCCTCTAAAATAAATAATGGTCTTGGCTTTAACATTCGAAACATGAGAACATGACGAGATACTACCATTGCTACCAACACTACTCGAGTCTGTCAAATCATTTTTCATCTCTAAAAGTTTTAACTCAAGAAAATAATTAGACTCTTCCAATTTTAGGGGCTCCTCTAAATTTTCAATTATTCCTAGAAGATTATCACGTTTTCCCTTAAAATACGCACACCTATCTCTAAGGGTTTCCTCGATTGCCACAAACTCATCGATTAAAATATTTTTACCATCTTTGGCACAAACACAAATCCTAGATGTTTAAAGTCCTCCAATTCTTTTTCTAAAACTAGGACTCTATCATCACTCTCCTTTTGGGACAATTTTAACGCTTTAAAGTCATGGTCCAAAGAAACAAATTTTTCGCGATAAAAATCTCTTTGATTTTGAGACGTTTGAAAAAGATCCATAGCGGATTTAAAATGAGAATTTTATTTTATTTTTTAAAATCAATTATTTTCATGAACGTCAAATTCAAACTATTTAAATCATCACAATTATGACTTGTTTCATTAAAGGGGGGCATCCGATTACATAAGTGCTCCGTCGAAAAAATAACAAATTTTCAAAAAAAAAATCCATATCACACAATTTTGCGGAAACCAAGGATCACTCGATAACTTAGAGAAACCCGCTCTGATACCAATTTGTAAATGTCGTGTGATAGCGATTAAACCGAATTCACAAATTTCCAAGTTAACCTCATTTAATCGGTGTCAATTTTTAAACCAAATTAATTCAGTCCCTAAACATAAATCTACGTGTGTGTGTGTGTGTGTCAAACCGTCACAAATAAAATTGCTTACTCACGGATTTCAGAAAAAATCCCCTTTTGGGTAAAACCTTTATTTCACTATAAAATAGTAAATCGCAACTTACAAAGAATACAATGAAATCTGCATTGATCACTTCTCAGAACAATCATATAAACACGCAGTGTAGAGTTAGTAATGGAACAACCGCAGCAGTCCACACGAACACGCAGTCTGATTCAACCCAGAAAAACCCACGAGTACTACCTATTGATACGCAGTTACGTCAACCCAGTACCTCCCTAAAGTGGCACCTAATCAGCAATAGAGATCGTCTTTACAAGAAAAACTTCACAAAGTTGTGTTTTCAGGTTCCAAAACAATTCACATAAAGATTGGGACGTTTTGTGAAATTAAAGCAAAAAGGATTAAACCCTAAAACTCTCAAAAGTGAGAAGAGAAACGTTTATGCCAAAACAGTTTTCGTAAACTAAAATTCTTAGGTTTATCAAGAAAAATAAACTATTTAACACGCTATTCATAAAAAACGTTAAGGCGGCGCATCGCTCAAACGAAAAACGCCAGCTCGCTCGAATGATGACATGTGTCGCTCGAATGAGCTTCACGCGACATAAGGATGTCGCTAGAACGAGCTCCTCTGTCGCTCGAAGAAAAAGAAATAATTTTTTTTTTATTTTGCCAGAAAATACTCCACCTCAAAACTCAAAAAAATACATTTGACGAAAAACTCCTCTCTAACACTTCGAAAATATTTTGTAAAAAATATCCCAACACTCTAAGTGAACCGTTAAGGTACTTAAACACAACCATACCAAAATTAATCTCGCGAAGGCTTGAATGTTGAAGAACTTTGATATTCGAATCCGTCTTGACGCATGATAGAACTTGAATAAGTCTTCGACGGTTGTAACGGTATACTACATACTGAATACAAAATACGGACTATATAAAATTTGTCCTTAAATTCTTAACTCTTAAAGACAGGTGATGCGACATCAAGTCCTGCTCGTCTAGCCAATGGACTCTTATTCATGGCACAAGAGTACAAAAATTATCGATTGAATGGTTACGTATTTGGTGCAAGGGTGTATGAGGAATATACAAATGTACAGAACTCGGTCATTTCATACAAGGCTCTTACTTTCTTTCGAGCGAGCGGGAAAGATATAAACCTCGTTGAAGCTTAAATGACTTACTATGGTGTAATTCAAAATATATTTGAACTGGACTATGTAAGCTTTAAAGAAGTTGTATTTTACTATGATTAGGTAATATTTGATGATAAAAGTGCTTCTAAAGTTGATCCTGACACCAATTTGATAATGATTTACTTGTCCATATTGAAGAGAAACGAGCATATGAGTGATGAGACGTTTGTTTATGCTTTTCAAGAGGTCAAGCAAGTGTTTTACTCGGAGTATATCAACAACGATCCGTGTTCAATCATCCTACATGCGCCAAAATGTCTAAATAGTAGTGTGGATGACTTGGATGCTCCTACCGAATATCAATCCATATTTTATGATAACCTGAATTTTAACCAATTTTTAGATTTGTAATAAGTATTCAAATTATTTGTAATGACAAGTGCTTGTATTATTCCAGTGCTTTATTATTATTGGACGAAAATTTAATGCTTTTTATTCATTTGTACTTGATCATTTTAATGATTGTAATAACCAAGTGAATATGTTGATTAGGATTTTAATCAATTTAAGCATGAATTCAAAGTCCATGATCCGGGAGTGTGTGTGTGCATGTGTCTGTGTGTGTGAGGGGGGGGGGGGGGGGCAGTGTGTGTAAATGGAATTTGGTATTGGTATAAAATTATATTGGTATTTATATAAATTGAAATTGATATAAATTGATATTGGTATTGGTATGTACTGTTATTATCGTATTTGAGCATTAATTGAAAGTCCATATACATGTTTGTACTAATAATAACAATTTTGTAGAAAATGACTTCATCCGGGTGCGGTAACGGATCCGACGAGGTCTCCTCATCCACTAGGCCCCCAAAATGGGACACATTGGGGTCCTATGTCGAGAATAAGATGACATTATTGGCAAGAGTACTAGAGTTACTAAAGGCGATCGTTGGCCAAGGTGCACTAATTGGAGGGCAGTGCCTATTGACCTCAAGATGAACATTTGGGGGCACTACAGGTAGTGTATTTATATTTATATTTATTAGCAACTAACACTTACTTTCTTTTTGGTTTGTATTTATTTGACAGGAATAATTCAGCCGGCCCCCACATTTCCATGACTCAACGTTGGAAAAATTAAGGGATCAATATAAGACGTCGAAGAAGAATTTGCAGGCACAGGATTTTAAGAAGACCCGGGAGTCCATTATAAGAATATGTGACACCGTCCCCCCAAAGGAGCCAATCTTATTGGCACAGTGGCAAAAGTTTGTCGATAATGAGATCGATGAGCGGTAATTGGCATCTCACTAATCGGGCAGGTACAACATGGAAAAAAAGGTTGGACATGCACTACTCCAGGCGGACGTCTTATGCCGAGGTTGAGCAAATGTATTTTTTTTTAATTTTAGTTTTATGTTATTCTAATTTAGCATTACTTTGCGTTACTTAATAATTCGGTATTATTTTATTTCAAGACACGGGGAGTGGCCCTCGGGGTAGGCCACATAGACTTGATGTCTATGTGGCAATTCAAATGAAAAAAGGCAAGGAGAAGGAGGTGGCCCCGAGCGTCGTAGCCACCATTGTATGTTATAAATGTTTAGTTTTTTAATTATGTTATAATTTTTTTATTTACTTAATTAACTAATCGTGTACTTTTTGTCTCTTCAGGCAAAGCTTAAGGGAGTGCATGAGTCGCAGTCTGATGCAGACAGAGCATCTTTGGCTACGGACGCACTCATCCAAGTTCTTAGGATGGATCGTAATGGGAGGACTAGGGGGTGATCTCACGAATGGGGAAGTCGAGGATCATCGGAATGAAGATGAGCAACAGCGAGTCAGCACATAAGGTGGACACCATGACAATAAGCTATCAAGGTTGGAGGCGAAGATCCTAGATATGTACGCCTTCATGAAGCGTCAGTTGGACAAGGGAAAGGGGAAGGAGAAGGAGAAGGAGAAGGAGGTAGAGTTAGACGAGGACATCACTACTTCATCGTCGATACGCACGAACTCGACGCCATATGATAACCCATTTCCCATCGTGACCTCCGTCGAGTGGCCTATGTCAACAATCGGTTGGCCTAGCATGTTTTTACTCTATATATATTATGAGGAGCCGATAGCGAGGGGGTTGAGGGATCTGAGCTTCATACCGGGTATGCTGGTTCATAGACATCCTCTCTAAGACATTGAGGCAAGAGTGCTCATCATGCATGTGGTGGAAGGAAAGGAGAACTCACCTTTGTGGTTACGCGAATAATGCGGCGTTCAACATATTAAGGGGTGTCTCAATTCATATGTCGTGTTCATGATATTATTTCTATCTTTTTATTTGGATATTTGATTGTATTTGTATTTTTTTAGTACATGTTTGTTTGGACATGGATATTAGCATTTCTATTTTATTTGGATATGGATTATGTAAGAGGGTTGTCCCCTTGTAGTCTGGGAGTGTGGTAATACTAGTTGAGGTGTAACCCCTATAGGTATGGTGATAAATGATAACCCGAAAACTCTTTTAATGAACACAAGTAAACACACAATATTATATTTGATCAATACTTATATTTGACTCATAATACACTCGTGTATAACTCAAACAATAATAAAGGAAACTCATAAGTAACTCAGTTAGATGGAGAGAGGAGTAAGCACCCTAGATACATCTTGACAGGCGGCCAAACACACCAACAACTCCTGAAAGATCTCTAGTTAGTTATTCAAACATTTGCAATTAATGACAATGGTGAGTGAGTAAGAGATCTGGTTTGCAATAACTTCTCCCTGGTATATTCTCTCTCTCGCCAATAAATATTTAGAAAGAACCTCCTCTCTCAGAGGTGGTTGATTCCAATAAATAGCTCCCACCACTCCTGAGATGCCTTAGTCCCTTAAAGTTGTAAGCAGACCCCCCACCCCCCCCCCCCCCCCCATGCTTTACATCACAAACATTAAAAACCTGATGTATTAGTCAGCTCTACGTCATAAACATTAAATTTCAAGCACACCTCTTGCCTAACCACTATGTATCAGAGGGCTATCACCACAGAGGTGTCTCACCAAACCATCTAACAGTCCTAATACTATAGTGGTTTAATTGAGCATGTATTGGACAGTGTTTAGCTGGTTGGTGACATAACCTAAAGTACACGTGACATTAGGTAGAGGGTTATTTGGTTCGAAAATCAACATACGATTCAACTCAAGCCTGCTCCGCACAAGCTTCTACGGTGAAAGGTCTCTCAGTGTTTTACCAAGTGCATCTAAGATGCTCAGGATAATCCCCAACAATGCCTCACTTCTCAATCCTCCAAACCAAGTCCCTCTGAAGTTCCCACGACGAGGTCATTCGATGGAGCATGAAAGCTCTCCCAAGCCCTGCCAGGCCTGGTCTCTCGTGAGTACCAATTGACCTCATAGTGATAAGTTATAATCATTACATTGCATAGTCAATATAAACAAACGTTACATCCTGACTAAGAATGGAAATAAACTAAGCCTAATCAATGGGCTGCAACGCTGAGTTGCCTCGTTGGTTCCTTCTCTTGAGTCTTTTATGCTATTTCGGGAAGCTCCCTCTAATTCGGGGATTGGCTTCAGGACCCCCTACATTTCCCCTACATGGGGATATTTATTGTGGACAACAAGAAATTTTCGCACAAAATACTTCTCAATCCGATATGCCCTGTCATGTTACATTGAAAAAATATTTCATTTTGTGTATTTGTTGCAACTTCTGCGTTTATGTCTTCTATCAAAAATTAAAACTCTCCTCGATGTACTTGAACTAAAGCTTCTCATGCCCTGGGCCTATGGTGAGGAGACATCATTAATTTTTGGATACCGTGGTTGTTCTGTTGACTCAGAGTTGGATTCTCTTCCATAAATTATCCTAAGTTGAAGGTACTGCCTCGTTGGGACTGCCTCGTTGGGACTGCCCCTAAATGATTAGCATTTTTCCCGTTGCTGCTAGGTCAAATTTAACTGCGTGTGAGCTTATTACGAGGTGTCCTTATGAGCATTTGCAATGTGCTTGTAAGTCAATTCTCCCTGAGATACTTGTAGTATTAACAAAACCATTTCATCTTGTTCGGAAAAAAAATTCTCGATGTACCTAAGTCAAAGTTAACCCCATTTGGATTTATGGCGAGGGACATCATAGATTTTTTTAACTGTAGTAGCAGCTTCTCCATTGTGGGTTAGAAATGGAACGATTTCTGTTATTATCTTTCCAATTTTTTGTGTCTTCGTTTGGGGTCCTAGATTTCACGATATGTCTGACAGATTATGGCGCCAAAATCATAACTTCTTTTAAAAGAAAACTCTCTCTCCTCCATAAGCGTCACTTCATTAATGACGTGGGAATATCTTTTCAACTGTCAAAGCTCTCCCCAAAGTGTTACGTGTCCATTTGAAATGATTATGTGTGGCTTGGCATGTGTGGGGGTGGGAAACTCAAACATCAATTTAAAAAATCAAACGGCTATTATCAAAACACTCAGCGATTTTGTCATTCATGCTTACTTCGTCTTATTCAACCTCAGAGCTTTGTTAGAGAGAGAAAGAGCAAAACCTCCATTATTGCCAAGCTTTCACCCTCTTCTTCTCCTTCCCTACCTCCTTTGCCGCCTCTGGTGGCTGTATTCTGCAATCTTTTTCAATCCCTTCCTACTTTCTCCAAATGTGCCACTCTCAGCCACTTCTTATATGGCTTCCACAAGATCTTCCAGTGTCTCTACCCCCCGAATTTTGTCTGTAATCGATAAAACTCCGACTTCTACTCAACCTTCAGACGCCACTACCTTGGTGGTTTCCCGTTAAGAACAGCTTCGATTCTATCGTCATTCCCCCATATTTGTCAAGGACGACTATGACACCCCGCTTATTTTAAAATAGGCTAATTAATCCTTTATCAAAATAAAATAGGATTCTCATATGGATCATTCTCAGCATCACTGTTGAAAATAAAATTAATTACTAATAACCTATTAGGCCCAGTGTCAAATTAAAACTTTCTAATCTTGTTAACTTAAACACACAATAAACCCATCCACACAACTAATATACACATAAACTGAAATAATTAGACAATAACCGATAACTCTCGGTAAAACATCAATACAACCATATTGAATAGGCGCAACCGAAAATGCAGAAAATAAAATAAATGACAACAGTTGGGCAATGTGTTCGAATATTTTAATAGTACCACCTATCTAGATCACAAGGATAGAAGTGTCTAAATAATCCCTGCTAGCATCCACAGTTGCTGCAGCATCGTCTGACTCGAAGGAATAATATCATCCAACCGTCCATATGTATGGACACCTCAAAGATTTTTAAAAATATTTGCAAGCGGGTCAAAGCCCAAAACCTTTTGAAAATATTTAGCAAGTGTTTAAAATACTTTAACATTTGTAATATGATATTCTCCTTATTTAAACTGGTGTCGCACTCACATGAGATACCCCTTATCTCTCATCTAACAGTGCACACCTAACACATGTATTTTAAACATCCAAGTTACGCTACCCAACCTAACTAGCATCTCTCAAAACCTCTAAGTCACCATATGCTATCTCATTCCCCGCGTATGTAATATCCTAAGCTTTCGCACGATCTTATGCATTATAATTTGTCACTTATAATTTATCCGTTCATTAGGAATAACTTTCACTAGTTATAATACACTATTCACGTTTTAGTGTTATTAGTCTTGTATATAATATTCTTATCTTTATATATGTATCTCACATTTTATTCCGAATTTTATTTTCCCGGATGAACCAAAAATCATTTTGCATATCATTGTTTATTTTGTTCGCATATATATATCAAGTATATCCATACTTATATATCACACACTATATAAGTATAATAATCATCCCTCATAGATATAACTCAATGGATGTAGTCTCTACAATGCTATCATCTTCCAGGAATTTCTCACACATCATTCGGGGTACCACCGGTCAGGATCTCACACCGACCTGATAAAAACATATCATAAACGTAGGGGAAGCATTCATAGTTCCTCACCTCAAAGTGAGACCGAATCATACCCAAGACGTCTCACCCGTGATAAAGAGTCACACTACATAAATCACTGGACGCTATGACCAGGGGACTATACTCACCCTGCTCCTCAAACTAGGGGATTCACACACATCGCCCAAATTCCCATAATAGCATTAGAGAGGTATGTTTCACATAAATATATCATACACACACATATATATTTATAATCATATATATATATATATATCATCAAATACGTCTATTCATGCCTATCTAATATGTAATTAGCTTATAATACCTAATATACCGATTCGCATTAATTCGTAAGTATACACGCACTTATTTTAACCCTACAAGTATTCACTCACTTATGATAGAATTCTCACATTTTAAAAATTCCCGAATATTAGCTTAACACATCCAGCTAGTATTCTAATTTCATCATACTCACACATTCGGATTCACTCATATACTATCGGCATATATATTCTACACGCATAAATATATATATACCCGCCGAAATAATTTTTTCGATTGTCGTTTGTCGTAAACACTCCTAAAATTTATAGCCCGGACCTTATCCCCGCTAACCCTAGATTTAAATATCACTCGTTAAATCTTTTAGGTGCCCTCACACTCTATTTAGGATCCCCTATTATTTATCTCCAAAAATAATTTCTCTCCAATCCTTTAAATCAAAGAAAATTTTCTGACATTGAATTGTTATAAGCGAACCGAACCAATGACTCCATAAACGAATCGATCCAGTTCTCAAATAAACGAACAGAACCGATGACCAAATAAATGAACCGGTCCAGTGCCCAAACAGAAATGCAATTTACTAGTTTCACGTGATGAGTTTGGGAGTTCATTATCTTCTCCAACTCCAAAATTTATGGTTTTTAAAATCACTAACCATCACTATAAACATCTACACACATATTTTACCCAACACAATAATTTATTCATGGGATTCAACAATATAATTAATAATTTAAACCCTAACTTAATTAGACTGATTATTTCTCATTTTTTTCAAATTTCTCACCAAAAACTACACCATTAACATGGATTTGAGCTCAGATTTCATATGGAGTTATTATGACATCAATTTATATGAAATTATTTTCAAAAACCCCATTTTGATTCAAGAATACCAACCCAAAATACATATAGTTTTCACCAACAATAATATGAATTACAAATACACATAAATAATTAAAGCAAGTTAAACACTTACCTCGTTGGATAAATCCAACGACCTCGTGTCGGGATCTGCCGGAGCTTGGCCAGAGTTTTCCTTATTTATCCCCTTTCTTTCTTTTCTTTATTTCTTTTCTCTTTCTCTCGTGGCCTTATAAGAGAGAAATAAGGGTTCTCCACTTATTAAACCCAAAAGTGACTCGTATACTCAAATGTGAGTCCCTACTAGTCCAAAAAGTCCTCGAAACCCAAACACTACCCACGGGTACTTCATTTTGACTATTTCGACCCATTCGGAATCAACCGTGCACTCAAAATCCCCATGCGAGTCACTTACCAAAATTTCACCTTTTTAAATCCAATACAACTCCGCACGTATTTTCCAAATAAAATATTATTACTTATCGATTTTCCCAACCGTGACATAATATAAAATGATCCAACTTCATTTACTTATTCCCGTAAATAAATATAGTACACGTAGATATGAATCCATCACTCGCTAATTAATATTTAACCCGCACTTCAAATTCGCTTTCACTTAAAATTCTCAAATAATTTAAATACACGAACTTATGTAATTTAAATATCCATAAAAGTACAAGGGATTACATACTCCCCCCCCCCCCCCCTACAAGGTATTTTCATCATCAAAATTCAGATACAATCGTCACTAAGACTCAGGATCCTTAACAACACAACATCCTCTAGTACTCGAAATCAATCTCAAAGTAACATAAAGGTTACTATATTATACACCCTCTAGTGGTACCCACCTGTCTAAAGGCTTAATCACTGTAGCCCCAGCTTCATGATAATCTTGTTCAATTATCTTCATACTAATATACTCCATCAGTCATAAGCTCTCACCTAAATAATGACACATCGTACATTATGCTTCTACCAACGACATACGAATAAGACGAGCCTATACATCATCGGTTCTATCGCCTTAATACCATTGGAACGCCGCACATCACTAAGTTTCAGCTTACCATATCCATCCCAACATAAAACTCCCATCCTGAGAGAAGCCGTAAGAACATCTGACCACTCCTGTCAGTCCTTCAAATCTCGGTTCATGGTGACGTAACTCTTACGACGCTCAAAAGTAACCCCAAAATAGTTTGTGGTTAATGCCCTTCTTGACAACAAACTTGAAATCGCGTTCGATCCAAAAATATGGTTATTTGCTCGCTTCTAAACAACCAAAAGGGTAATGACAAGGCTTTCAACCCAAAACCTCAAATCACACCTTGTCCATAATAAAGCGGTATGAGTTATTACTAGTCGTCAATCACCTCCCGTCTACTCATCGGGCAATAGGTGACATGACTTGTTCAAAATAAAATCTCATACCCACTGCTTCCCAAAAATCCCTATCAGAGGTGGGGTTCAAGGACCTCATCCCGATTCATAAAAATATTGTGTGGCACCTTGCACTGGTGCAATTCTTCTTTTCAAATAAAGGTTTGGGCACACCTTCTAATAGTGTGACTCACCCCAAAAGAATACCATTTACTTCATCTTGGTCAATTTGTTCCACTAACCTATTTCCATCTATGAGTGGTGCACCCAGAGACAATCTCACTATGTTTCACCTAACACCAATTCTCACTTATGATATCTCACATTAAGTGGAACTTTATACTCCCCTTCTTTCCCCGGGGTATACTAAAAATCATGGCTCCTGCACTTTTTGCCACACTACGCACTTTTGGGCCTTTTTATCCTATATACATCAACATTCTATTAACAATAAGCCACCCTCAACATTCGACTGAGTAAGGCTCCTTTCTTCTTTCCCATAACAGTTGGATTTTCCTCTACTTAAGAGATATCCTTTTAAATGTCTTCCCACAGCCTTTCAACCCATCTCGGGTGTGCTATTCTCATTGCACATATATACTTGGATCATCGTCTTTCTCACACGACGTTCAATCTATAATTCCATTCTATCTTTGTTTATAACTGCCCCAAGGCATATATTACAGACATTTATTCCCATGTCCCTTTCACTCGGACAATTTTTTGAATCAACTAACCAGGGCGCCCATACACCCTATAATTCATGCATATTGGCATAAACATCACAAACGTCTCACACGTAACACATTTTCATAAAATTGGACTCACATTCTCGACGTGTCTATAACACATGTTTATTCTCAATCACCCCATAAATCGAAATTTAATTCTCCTTAACATCGTTCCACCCTTCAACTCGTGGTGAGAAGAAAAATTTCCAGTGCTCTTTCACGGCACTACCGACTCCACTAGCCTTGTACTATATAATATCTCTCAGCTTAAAGTGTTTTCTCTACACTTTCATTGATTAACATTCAAAACTAATGCCTTAAATCCATCAATATCTCTCTACTCACGACGTTTATCAAGGTCCATACGTATGTCATTCCGAGATAACATTCAAATAAGGAACTTTACCCAATGCACTATCACTAAGCATTGTCGGTAATAAAACTCCATAAAATTCAAACACATAATCAAAACTGTCAAAAATACTGTCCCCAGACATATAAATATAAATCACATCGCCCACGTCTCTAAAGGAGTGATATAACAATGCGCTCTCCCTATCACCAAGTCCTGAGCGCAAAAC
The DNA here is from genome assembly GCA_949130495.1 of Sambucus nigra. Taxonomy (NCBI): domain Eukaryota; kingdom Viridiplantae; phylum Streptophyta; class Magnoliopsida; order Dipsacales; family Adoxaceae; genus Sambucus; species Sambucus nigra. The sequence goes on along the minus strand of OX422212.1, from coordinate 118,249,101 downwards.
ATAATAACGAGTTGAATCTCTTCGCTCGATAGTAAACCCGATGTAGCCCGAATCATATCATTAATGTCCCTACACACCGAGATCAACTATAATGAGACAACTATATTCTCTGAAGTCTCCATCATAATATAATATAAATGTAAGCTAGACCCTCTTTCAGGTGAGGCATCGCCAAAACAACACATTCATCCCTAAAACAGCAAACACGATAGCCTTGTAATATCAGCCCACTATCATTCTAACCAGCCCATACTCAGGATAATATCATACTCGTATAACACATCACTAGAATGATTAATTCCAATAAAATATATTCCCACTATCTACACCTGCTCCCGTGCGGATGAAACCAAAGATAATCCCGGTACATAACGGAAAATATGTAAACATAATAATGTTATCGATATACACACTAAACTTATCTCACACGTGAATCTAGTGCTAATAAAAATACCATGACTTGCTCGTGTCACACAAAACATACCCCAATCACCCGAGGTTAAAACTCATATTTCGTACCTTGTTAATCGCCCTAGCTTCTCAAATGGTTCCCGAAACCGAACCAAACTATCTTAATCATTTCCCTACTATGCACCATACTCTTGTTCCTTTACATGCTTTGGGAAAAATCAATGCATGTGGTCCTAGTCTCCACATAAAAATATCTTTCAATATAATCCACTTACCTTTGGCCACGTTGGCCCTATTAGGGTTTTCCTTCTCTCAGACCTTGGTAGCCTCAACCTAATGGCCACCCTCATTGTTCCCTTGATCCCGCTGACCCTAAGGAACACACTATTGGACTTACTAATCCCGGCGGAATCCACCATCACTTGGTAGGAATTCAGCTAATTGAATCCTTTAAATGGGTCCCCTGATGGGTCTCACCCCTGCGGTGTTTCTCTAACACTGTTTCATCTAGTTTTACTCTCTGACTAAATTCTTTTCAACAAATGGGCCTCTGTCTGGCCCTCTTGTGATAAGTTCAGAATTTCATTCACATCTCTTCCTAAACAATAGATGAAGTAACTCGCGGTCAAACCGTACCTATGATCCTTCAATTGGTATAATATTTCACTTTTCAAATGTGGTGATTGACTTTCACCATTACAACACTTCTCCCACGCGCTAAAACAAAAATTTACCCCAATTTTCACTTTCGGGTATACTACACTCTTCTATATGAAAAAGCCTCTGGATATCCTACTTAAATTGGCTAACATACACACAATCTCTGCATTTTATAATATTTTAACGGGTCATCCTCTTCAAAGACCCACCTGACTCTCTCCCATTTTAACCACGCTAGGTGAGTCTAATTTATCACCACTTTCTTCTATAGTGGTACTTGAAAAATATAGACTACGGTCATCATCCCTAAAATTATTCTAGAACTTCAATTGATCCCCCGCCTCCTTCTGTCCTCGTAATGGCCCTCATCTATCATCCTTCGTTGTTCGGCATACGAAGTACACCCGAACACATACAAGATTCACTATAATTATACATTATAGAAGAAGAACGGAATCTCACAATAGGAATCAAAAATCCTAAGCATATGGCTCTATATCAAATAGAAAGCAACGCTGAAAACGTAGTACGTCCACACGGATTGCTAAGGACACTAGAACATGATGCTCTGATACCATCTGTGACACCCCGCTTATTATAATCTCGATTGATCAATAATTTATCAAAATAAAAAATGATTCTCATATGGATCATTCTCAGCATCACTATAGAAAATAAAATTAATTACTAATAACCTATTAGGCCCGGTGTCAAATTTTAAACTTTCTAATCTTGTCAAGTTAAACACACAATAAATCCATCCACACAATTAATATACACATCAACTGAAATAATTAAACAATAACCTATATCTCTCGATAAAATATTAATACAACCATATCGAATAGGCGCAACAGAAAATGTGGAAAATAAAATAAATAACAATAGTTGGGCAACATGCCCGAATATTTTAATAATACCTCCAATCTAGAAGCGTCTAAATAATCCCTGCTAGCATCCACATCTACTACAGCATCGTCTGACCCTAAGGAATAATATCATCCATGCGTTCCTCTGTCTAGACACTTAAAAGGTTTTTAAAATATTTGCAAGCGGGTCAGAACCCAAAGCATTTTGAAAATGTTTAGCAGTTGTTTAAAATATTTTAACAATTACAATATGATATTCTCCATATTTAAATTGGTGTCTCACTCACATGAGATACCCCTCACCTCTCATCTAATAGTGCGCACCTAATGCATGTATTTTAAACACCCTAGTTACGCTACCCAGCATAACTAGCATCTCTCAAAAACTCTAAGTCATACGCTATCTCATACCCCGCGTATGTAAAATCCTAAGTTTTCTCACAAGCTTATGTATTATAATTTCTCACTTATAATTTATTTGTTCATTATGAATAACTTTCACTAGTTATAATACATTATTCATGTTTTAGTGTTATTAATCTCGTATATGATACTCTCATCTTTATATACGTATCTCCCATTTTATTCTGGACTTTATTTTCCAGGATGAACCAAAAATAATTTTGTGTCTCATTGTCTATTTTGTCCGTATATATATATATATATAATATTCTATACACATCAAGTATATCCACACTTATATATCACACACTTTATAAGTATAATAATCATCCCTCAGAGATATAACTCAATGGATGCAGTCTCTACAATGCTATCATCTTTCAGGGATTTCTCGCACATCATCCTGGGTACCACCGATCGGGGTCTCACACCGACCTGATAAAAACATATCACAAACGTAGGGGAAGCGGTCATAGTTCCTCACTTGAAAGTGATATCGAATCATACCCAAGACATCTCACTCATGATAAAGAGTCACACTTCATAAATAAATAGACGCTATGACCTGGGGATTATACTCACCCTGCTCCTCAAACCAAGGGATTCACCCACATCGCGTAACTTCCCATGGTAGCACTAGAGGGGTATGTTTCACATAAATATATCATACACACACAAATATATTTGTAATCATATATATATCATCAAATCTGACTATTCAAGCCTATCTCACATGGCATTAGCCCATAATCTCGAATATACTAATTCTTATTAATTCATAAGTATACACATACTTATTTCAATCCCATAATCATTCACTCACTTATGATAGAATTCTCACATTTTAAAATTTCCCGAATATTAGCTTAACACATTCAGCTAGTATTCTAATTTCATCCTACTTGCACATTCGGATTCACTCATATACTATCGGCATATATATTCTACACACATAATATATATATATATATATATATATATATATATATATATATATATATATATATATATATATATATATATATATATATATATATATATATACCAACCGAAATAATTTTTCCGAGTGTCGTTTATCCCAAACGCTCCTAAAATTTATAACTCGGATCTTATCCCCATTAACCCAAGATTTATATATCACTCGTTAAATCTTTTAGAGGCCATCACACTCTATTTAGGATCCCCAATTATTTATCTCCAAAAATAATTATTCTCCAATCCTTTAAGTCCAAGAAAAATTTCTCAAATTGAATTGTTATAAGCGAAACGAATCGATGACTCAATAAACGAACCAATCAGGTTCTAAAACAAACAAACCAAACCGATGACGAAATAAACAAACCGGTCCGGTGCCCAAACCAAACCGTAATTTACCGGTTCGACGTGATCAGTTTGGGAGTTCATTATCTTCTCCAACTCCAAAATTTATGGTTTCTAACGTCACCAACCATCACTATAAACATCTACACACTTATTTTTACCCAACACAATAATTTATTCATGGGATTCAATAATTTAATTAAGAATTTAAACCTTGACTTAATTAGACTCACTATTTCTCATTTTTCCAAATTTCTCACCAAAAATTACACCATTAACATGAATTTGAGCTCAGATTTCATATGGAGTTATTATCACATCAACTTATATGAAATCATTTCCACAAACTCCATTTTGATTCAAGAATCCCAACCCAAATTACATATAGTGTTCACCAACTATAATATGAATTATGAACACACATAAATAATTAAAGCAAGTTAAACATTTGCCTCGTTGGATAAATCCGACAACCTCGTGTCGGGATCCACCAGAGCTTGGCTAGAGTTCTCCTCCTTTCTCCCCTTTATTTATTTTCTTTCTTTCTTTCTTTCTTTCTTTCTTTCTGTCTTTTCTCTTTCTAGTGGCCTTATAAGAGAGAAATAAGGGTTATCCACTTATTAAACCCAAAATTGACTCGTATACTCAAATGCAAATCCTTACTTGTCCAAAAATTCCCCGTAACCCAAACATTACCCCCTCGATACTTCATTTAGACTATTTTGACCCATTCGGGATCAACCGTGTACTCGAAAAACCCATCTGAATCACTTATCAAAATTTCACCTTTTTAAATTCAATACAACTCCGCACGTATTTTCCAAATAAAATATTATTACTTGTCGCTTTCCCCAACCACGACATGATATAAAATAATCCAACTTCATTTACTTATTCCCGTATGTAAATATAGTACATGTAAATATGAATCCTTCACTCGCCAATTAATATTTAACCCGCACTTTAAATTCTCTTTCGCTTAAAATTCTCAAATTATTAAATTACACCCACTTATGTAATTTAAATATCCATAAAAGTACGGGTTATTACAATGACGCCTTTGCCAGTGCTTGAAAAACTTGAAGTTTCAAATATAAATGACCCTTTATTGATAGGTAACGAAGTCGAGGCCTTCGATGAATGAGGTTTCCTCCCCCCAAAGGGGACTCTACATTTTAGACTTGATCGAGGTGACTTCCCTTGTTCTCATATTGACTTCGAAGAACTTTAGGGGCTCTCCATACCATTTTATAGCCTGGAATGCTCACATTAATAGTTCTTGTGCTGACGTTCTTGCCCATGTTGGGCTTCAACGGGCCAAATGTCTTGGGGAGTTCACCCTCTCAAAGCACAATACTACTCTTCAAGTGTTGGTCTCCCGCTGGAACATCACCACTTATACCTTCGTAGCCGCTTGGTAAGAATTAACCATTTCATTGGAAGATGTCTATGAGATGCTAGGGCTTGATCCCACAGGTGATACACCTTACACTGATGAGCCTCTGAATGCCAAAGAGGTTGATCGATCGGAGTTGGATCGGATCTATCGTAGTTGCATTGGATCTTCTAACAAAGCCACTTTCACTCCCCCTATTAGTAACTTCTTTGAAGCTCCCACTGAGAATGATGCTTCTTCTACCATTGTCAAGGGTAATGGTACATCTCTAGAGCTACCATCCTACCTTCTCATTATACTTTAGTTTTCTTTTGACTGGGAAATCCAACGACCAACCCCAGAGGGACCTTATACATATCTCCATCAGTTTGACCAGAGGCTTCAAGCTCCCTTTAGCTGACATTGCCTTAGGATCCCTCTACACTTGGTTGGAACAGACCCATCTTGACATGGAACGATCTCTTGGTCGTTACAACCTGGCTAATTTTATTAACACCATTCTTCTGACGGGTTTCCTCTACCTTTATTTTCTTGCCATAACTACCAACTTCGTACCTTATCCTCTTAGCCAAGGCGTTAAACCCCCTCACCTTTTTTATTTTCATAAGAAACATATTCGAAAGGAGATAATGGGCATTTTTTACAAGCTTGAAACCTTTGACATGAGGCCTTACGAAGAAGAAGCCTTTGCCCATTCTTGGGAAATTTTCAAGTCTGAAGCAAGGACGGTCCAAGCCACCATTGAAGCCCTTATAGAGGAAGATCCCTCGCAAGACGTGGTGCTTCTGTTCTCTCCTGGATATTTACCTTCCTACACTGATTTGGGATACACTTCTGAACATTATAGACCCAACCGCTGCAGCCGACAGTTTGGTTTCGACCAAGGAGCTCCTCGGGTAGTGTTCTAACTATCCCATCACAAGGCCACTTTTATCGAGGCATGCAGTTGTTACACTAATTGTGCAGCCTGATCTATCACTAAAACACTTGCAGGTGGTGTCACCATCCCTAGTGCCACCAGGGTAGGGTATGTTAGTATATTGTTTGGGTCCAAATTTTGGCTGATGCAACTGGCCAAAATTCAAGAATTCATCGAAAGTCCTCCTTAGTATCCTCCAGTCCTTTCCTTCCCAGCTATGGAATTGGGCCTCAAGGGCAACTCTATTCTTGGGGTTGAGTTTCCTCTGTGAAAAACTCCCAAATACCCCTTTGTGAGCTTCCCCCTTTATTTCCCAATGATACCCGTTGCTGCATCCAAGCTGAAAGCTCATATGCCTAAATAGCCTATCCCTTCTGAAGGTGTTTCCAGTAAGGATGCTCCGACCGGTGCAGCTCCTAGCGAGGGATCTTCTAAGCCTCCGACTAAGAAACTAAGGAATCCAAGAGTGGGACTTATTCAATGTCTTAGTCCCAACCCAACATCAAGCTCCCTTAGATGCATTCCCTATTATCTCTATTCCTCCCCCTATGTCTGTCGAAGTGAGTGAGGAACAGAGGAAAAAGTTCAAGCTGAGGTGAATCGAATAAACACTAAGTTTCAATGGTACACTCCAACCGCCCCTGCTACTTCTGTGTTTCCCAGTATTATGATAGATCCATCAGAGGGGGGATCAAAGCAAAATAAGAGTTCAAGAGTTCCCTCTAGTCTTGGTGCTTCTGGCACTAAGAAGAAGACTTTGGGTACTAAGACTCAGAGAAAATGGGCTCCGATGTACAGCTTACCCTAATATCTTCTACTACGGAGGAAATTTCTTTGGATGGCAGTCCTAACGTTGAGCAACATCACACCGAAAGGGATTCACCAGTTTCTTCCCCACCTTCCTTGACAATGGTGATATCATCCCATTATTCTCCTGAACTAGAGGTATGCATAATTTCCACACTTAGCTATTTCTATCTTAGCGAGTTGTGTTTTCTAACACTTAGAAAATTTATGCAGGAGATTGAAGAAGAAAGGCCCAGTCCTCTTGTGAGCCCCTTCGTGGGAGGACGCTTCAGGGTTTTTTTTTGCCGATGTACTCCCTCCCCATTCTCCTATGTATGGGCTTGCCTACTCTCTTTATTCTCCTTCCAAGCGTGCAGCGGAGGCTATCAGGAGGGTTGTGAAATAGCGTTGCCAAAGCCGTTTATAGAAAATAAACTATTTAAGCAACTCCGAAAGTTTGTTGAAGAAACTCTTTACTTAAATCAAACAGATTTTGAACACAAGATGTGTTAACAAAATTATGTACGAGATATGGACAAGATTTGATAACAAGTTTTAGTAAACAGTTTAAAATATTTTAAACTCAGCACACATTAGAATGGGATGAGAAGATGTAGAAAAATTAATACTCAGGATTTTTAACGTGGTAAAACCTCATCAATTGAGGAAACATCCACGACTCCCTCTACAGAGTAAAACAAAAATAATCACTAAAACAAATATGTGAGTTACAATCTATTTAACTAACATGCACACAAAAACAAATCTATACAAGTTCAGGATTGTACCCTCTGGCGTCCTTAACTTTTCTGCAGATCTTGTTTGTTGATGTAGTTCTCTCAGTTTGTCAACTCTTCCTTTGTTTCAGCAGTAACCGTCGACTTATGTTCACCAAATCTTATAGCCAACACTTTCAGTGTTTGTAGTGTGAAGATGTTTGTGAAAAGTGTTATAAAACACATGCATGCACACACACACACACTTATTAGTTACAAACGATCCTAACAAATTACATATAAAGTCTATATGCAGTGTGTTTGTTATTTTTCTTTCTTACAAAACCAAGAACCTTTTTGACCTTTCAAAATAACCCAGATTCCACGGAGATCTTGCTTAAGAAATCGGTCAAGACCTTTCTCAATATGTTTTGAAAATATTTAGGAGATTGAGAACCCTCCAAGTGCGAATCCCACTAGATCAGGCTAGGTTTTGTAAAAACAGAAACTAGAAAACATTTATTTGTTGATTCTGAAGAAAGAAAAGGTTTTAACAGAAAACAATCAACAACGAAATTCTCGAGATGAGAAAAAAATGCAACTAAGTGTGTTGTGACATGAAAAACTTCAGATCTATGATTTCTATTGAAACATAAACAAGATCTGAGTAAGTGTCTAAGTTGGAAATAAGATTTTATGAACACAAGGATTCAGAAACCCAAAATCACTCAACTCGAACTCTCATAAACTCAAGAAAACACTAAGGATGGTGTTTATTTGGTTATGGTGTTTATGGAGAGGTAAGTGGTTTAGGTTGGAGAAGTTTTTAGACGAAGTTAGGGTTTCTAACTTGGCTCTCTGGTTTCTCTCTCTAACTTCTCTCTTCTCTCTTCTCTCTCTCTCTATATATATTCTTTTTCTGAGAAAATTCAAAGTGGCAAAAGCTTTCGAAGGCTGAGATGAGAGGCCTTTAAATAGGCAGAGGAGAAGATTCCAGACCATCGTTCAAAAACAATGGCTGAGATTGAGTCAAGCTTCTTTGACTGCAATCCAAGGGTTCACAACAGGCGGTGGTTTAAACAGGCTGTGATTGTCTTAAGGGTTTACACGGGGATTCACTCAGGCGACATGCAGGCCATTGATAAGGGTTGATCTAAGGGCTGAAAACATGCGATGGCTTGTCTCTGTAAAGAAACACAACTCTGGCCAATCAGAGAACAGCAAGTGTTGGCCATAGGACGAATGTAATCGCGCGTCCCAAACTAATTACAAAACCAACCCTAGAGTCTCTAGCGCTTTTGGTTTCTACCCAGAGTAACTTTAGGCCAAAAATCACAACAATACATATTTAGATATTAACCCCAAGACTTTTTAAATCAAGTTTTAATTTAATAAAACCTTAATTAAAAGATGTTTAAAATTCCCAAAAAATTAATAAAAATCAAATTGAGGGATTAAAACACACTCACCACATTAATACACATAAAGGTGCAATATGATATGCACGAATTAAATTCTAAGTGTGTGAGTGATGGCTATAGTCTTAGGATCATCACAAGATGAATAGAAGAAGAAGCAACCCAATCTCTGAAGCTCTTTGGTTTCTAGGATGGACTCTATTTTGTCACTATTTCCAAACTAGATGAGCTCTTATACAGTATAGACTCAAATGAGTCAAAAGTATAAGGGCTTCAATCTCCCCCTTTGGAAATATGAGACAAAATCTCCTTTGAGTCATCTAGACTCGTAGGGTGACAACAAAAAAGAAAACCTATTTCTATAAAAGTTCTATCTACCCAAATCCTAGAAAGCAAAAATTACATAACTCAACTATATACAGTTTAACATCCTATTATTACAAAGGAGAATGACTGTACAAGAAGAATACCTGCAAAGAATTACTAAGATCAAGCTTTTTAGTATATGCAGAAATAGGCTCAAATTTCTCCCCCATTTTGTCTCAAATGGACAAAGGGAAGGAACTTGGAAAAAATAACAGGTATTATTCAACACAAACCATACCAATGGATTTACGTAGAAAAATGAATCTATTAAAATCAAGAGGTTTGGTAAACAAATCTGCAAGTTGTAGATCAGTTGGAAGATAGTTGATTTCTAATTCCTTGGTTTCCACTAATTCACGAATAAAGTGATGTCTTATCTTAATGTGCTTAGTTCGCGAGTGTTGAACCGTGTTCTTAGAAATATTAATCGCGCTTTGATTATCACAATAGAGATGAAGTGTGGATTCTAGAATACCATAATCACTTAGCATTTGTTTAAGCCATAATAATTGGGCACAACAGCTACCGGCGGCTATGTATTCAGATTCAGCAGTCGAGAGAGATGTGCAGTTCTGTTTTTTACTACTCCACCCTACCAAGTTATTACCAATATAACAACATGCGCCTGAAGTGATTTTACTATCATCAGTACACCCAGCCCAGTCAGCATCAGTGTACCCAATAATAGTGCTCGGTGTGTCATTCGTGTACCAAATTCCTAAATTTAGAGTGCCTTTAACATATTTAATTATCCGTTTAACAGAGTTTAAATGGCTCTCTTTGGGGTTGTTTTGATAGCGCGCACAAACACACACAGCATACATGATATCAGGACGCGAGGCAGTTAGATAGAGTAATGTGCCAATCATACTGCGATATAAAGTAGGATCTACAGATTTTCCATTATCATCTTTAGACAATTTTTCTGTAGTACTCATAGGCGTTTTAGCACTTTTAGCACTCTCGAGGCCAAATTTCTTAACTATCTCTAATGCGTACTTAGTTTGCGAAAGAAACAATCCATCTGGTTGTTGTTTGACTTGGAGACCTAGGAAGAACTGTAACTCCCCCATAAGGGACATCTGAAATTCCGTACTCATGATTTCAGCAAAAGATTTTACTTCTGAGGTAGAAGTAGATCCAAATATGATATCGTCAACATAGATTTGAGCGATAGTAATGTGTTTGTCAAAATGTTTAACAAATTAGGTTTGGTCATTTCCACCTCTTTTGAAACCATTATCCAGTAGAAAACTGGACAAGCGCTCATACTAAGCTCTAGGAGCTTGCTTAAGACCATATAAAGCCTTTTTCAACCGAAACACATGATTAGGATGATTAGGGTCAATGAACCTTTTAGGTTGTTCTACATAGGTTTCCTCGGCAAGTATTCCATTAAGGAAAGCAGATTTTACATCCATTTGATATAATGTAAAATGCATGTGACAAGCTATAGCAAGAAGCAGACGAACTGATTCTAAACGAGTAACAGGAGCAAAGGTCTCGTTAAAATCAATTCCCTCTATTTGGGAATAACCTTGAGCAACTAGTCTAGCTTTATTTCTAATTACTATCCCATTTTCATCAGTTTTATTTTTGAAAATCCAACGAGTGCCAATGACCTTTTTGTGATCAGGACGTGGAATAAGATACCATACATCATGAATGACAAATTGTAAAAGTTCATCCTGCATAGCAGAAATCCAGTGAGTGTCATTCAATGCCTCATTTACATTCTTTGGTTCCATGAGAGAAACAAAGCATGCATAAAGTGCATAATTTCTAAGTTGGGATCTTGTGCGTACTGGCTCACTAGGGTCACCAACTACATTGTTTATGGGATGGTCTTTAGAAACCCAGTTAGGTACTTCAGGTGACTCAATAGGTAATGAATTATCTATTTCAGAAGAGTCATTTTCTAAAACATTTGATGATTCTTCTTCTATAGTTAGTTCACTAGTCTTGCTTTCTATAGTAGTGTCACTAACAATTACATTTATAGATTCCATTAAGGTTTTAGTGCGAAGATTATACACCCGATAAGCTCTACTGTTATGTGAATATCCTAAGAATATGGCTTTATCTCCCCTACTCTCAAATTTAGATAAGTGTTCCCTATCTTTACACACATAACAGGTACTACCAAAGGTTCTAAGGTACTTAAGATTAGGCTTTTTATTGTAACAAAGTTCATAAGGGGTTTGTTTGGAATTCTTTCTAAGATAGACCCTATTAATAAGATGGCAAGCTGTTCGAATAGATTCTACCCAAAAATACTTAGGTAAGTTCTTGGTCTGGAGCATGACTCGTGCCATCTCTTGAAGAGTTCGATTCTTTTTCTCAGCTATACCATTTTGTTGAGGGGTCTTAGGGGCACTGAACTCATGTTTGTAACCATTATAGTCACAGTATTCTACAATACCAGTGTCTTTGAAATCACCACCTCTATCACTTCGGATTCTATTTACTTGAGTGTCTTTCTCATTCTCAATCCGTAAAAGAATCTTTAAAAAAGTTTGAAAAGTATCGGATTTCTGTTTTAAGAAAGCTACCCAAGTGAATATGGTGAAGTTATCAACCATAACTAGAATATAACTGTGTCCACAAAGACTAACAGTTTGAGAAGGACCCATTAGGTCCATGTGGATGAGTTCTAAGGGATTAGAGGTAAGGATATCTTTAACCCTTTTATGAGGTGCTTTAACAATTTTTCCTTCTTGACAGGGACCACAGACAATGTTATGAATAGGTTTAATTTTTGGTATACCTCTAACTATTTGTTGAGAAGACAATTTACTCAAATTTTCGTAATTAATGTGACCCATTCTGTTATTCCATATCTCATTGTCATCCATTCTGGCAACATTACAGATTTCAGAACTAGACATGACAGTATAACAATTGTCAGGAGTCCTGAATCCTGTAATTAAGCATTCTCCCTTTTCATTTAAAATCTTGCAATTGTTCTTTGAAAAGGTAACAGTATAGTTTGAGTCACAAAATTGCGAAATGCTAAGTAAATTAGCCTTAAGACCTTTAACTAAGAGAACATTTTCAAGAACAGGAAGTCCTTTTTCTTTAAGAGTTCCTTTGCCTATGATCTGGGATGATACTCCATCTCCAAAAACAACTTTTCCACCATCAAAGATGGTTTTATTTAAAAGTTTTGTATCATCACCTGTCATGTGCTTGGAACAACCAGAATCCAAATACCAACCAGAAGATGTAAGTTCAGCTTTTAGGGCAGAAATAACAATGTTACACTTCATCTGGGGTACTAGATCATCTTTTCTAACCCAAATTGCCTGGTTTTTAGTTTGCGCTTGTTTGCTCTCATTTGATAAAATTTGCGAGCATTAGATTTTTGTTGAAAAACATTTTGCGCATGATTTGGGTTAAATTTAAACACCTGAGCATTTGATTTAGAAAAGTTTCTGGGATTCCTTCTAGTAAATGTCCTTTTAGGTTTAGTCTTTCTATTCCTATAGTTAGAGTTTTTGTCTGGTGGCCTAGGAAGGACATAATTGTTACGACTCCTCCTAGTATAGTTAAAGTTATGGTACATAGGAGTGTTGTAGATAGGCTTAATCAGTCTCCTAGCATAGCAATTATCGAAAGAGTGACCGTATATATCACAATAGGAGCAATAAAGATTGCTCAGAATGGGGTTTTCCTTAGGAAAGTCTCTAAACAGAGGTTTTGAGAAATTTTGAGGTTGAATTTTATTCCTAGGTAGCACAGGTTTGAAAGCAGGTTCACTTTTCCTAATTGGGGGGCAGATATATTTTCCCTTTCGTAAACTTTCATGCTTAGAGCAACTTGCATCTCCAGTGTTAGTGTTTTGATGTTCAAACTCAGTTTTTAGTGAATGAGAGTCTGGACACGTTTCAATAGGTCTTTTGCCTCCTGACACAAATTTGATAGGTTCAATATGTTTTGTTTGTGTCTTCAAATTGGGGCAAAATCCTATTCCAGTTCTATCATCAGAATTGGTTTTAGATTCAGCAACAAATCCATCAAAACAGTTCGAATTATTTTCAAATTTTGTAAATTTTTTGAAAACAGTTGCTGTCTTTTCTTTTGTTTGTTCCAATTCTAATAATGTCCCTTTGTATTTTTTCTCGAGAATTTCATTAGCTTCAGTCAAAGTTTTCAGTTTTTCATCAAACACTTTAACTTCACTTTTATGAGACATGCATTGAGTAGTATACTCTTCAGCATTCAGTTTTACCATCACGCTTAGATCCTCTAGCTTTTTGTTAAGATCTTTCACAATCTTTTCTAGTCTAGTGCTTTTATTAAGAGTTTTGGCATATAGAGTGTGAATGTCTGGGAGATCTTCATTGTCTGAGTCACTAAGTGAAGTGTGTGAAGTGACCCCTAAGGTTTCATTTCTTAAACTCACGCACCCATTGACATCAGCAGTATCGATTCCCCTTTGACTCACACACCCCGAGAAAGAAGTATTAAAGTTCTCAGTAAGTAAAGCATCTAAACCAGTTAAAGTATGATTCAAGGCAACAGAACTAGAATTAATAGGCTCATCCTCACTATCAAGCACAGGCATATCATCATTATATATGATTTTGGCAAAGAAGGACAAACAAGGATCAAAACCATCAGATGTCTCAGGTTCCTCATTTTCAGAGTCACTTGAGTCATCCCATGTTTTGCATATGTTGGCTCTAGAGTGTTTGTTTTGGGAATTTAAATTAACTCTACAGTCTTGAGCAATGTGTCCTAGTTTACCACATCTATAGCATTCAGTCTTCTTGAGGTCTCTGTGAGGTCTTGTGTTGTCCTTGTTCTGTTTGTCATGAGGTTTCTCATGAGGCTTGTGATTTGAAGGAGTTGAATAATTAGACTTGCCCTGTCTATTTGCAATACTGTTTCTAAATTTAACAATTTTCTTAAATTGTTTTGTCATTAGGGCAATCTGCTTATCTAGACTTTCTAAGTCACAGTCCTCATCAGAATCATTACTAGGGGTGTTTAACTCAGGCTTAGTCATCTTAGAAGTAAAGCTAAGATTGGAATTGGTATGTTTCCTATGAGTGTGGGTCAACTGTTTCTTAAACTCCAATTCCGTTTCCACAGTTCTTAATTTACTACTGAGTAATTCAGGAGTGAGATTAATATCACACATATCCTCAATAGCATATCTTTTATTGTCAAATTTCTGTGGTAATGATCTCAGAATTTTAGACACAATTTCTTGTCTATCATAAGTTATACCATTAGCATGCAGTTTAGTGACAATATCAGTCAGATTCATATAGAAATCATCAAAGGACTCAGATTCAGACATGATTAAGGAATTATACCTTTGAATTAACATCTGAGTTTTAGCAGCCTTAACCCTAAAGTCTCCTTCATGGGCAGTAATCAAGGTATCCCATGCTTCCTTAGAAGTGGTACAAGATGAGATTCTCTTGAACTCATGTTCATTTATAGACATAAATATAGAATTCTTTCCTTTATTATTATTGCGAGAAACTTGTTTCTCTTCTTGAGTAAACTCACTTAATATTTTCTTAACTCTCTCATTACTTCCTTCAGTGGCTGGTTTAGTAGGATAAAAGTATCCATTTTCAATAATGTCCCAGACATCATCTCCCAGAGTTCCTTGAATGAAAGTAATCATTCTTACTTTCCAGTAAGAGAAATTGGTTCCATCAAAGATTGGGGGTCTGGTCAAGTTACCATATCTTTCGTTTTTCTCGTCCATAATTGATTTTGAGAAAAAAGTTTCAGAAACTCAGGATCTTTTTGAAAAAGTTCACCAAAAGCTCTGATACCAATTGAAATAGCGTTGCCAAAGCCGTTTATAGAAAATAAACAATTTAAGCAACTCCGAAAGTTTGTTGAAGAAACTATTTACTTAAATCAAACAGATTTTGAACACAAGATGTGTTAACAAAATTATGTACGAGATATGGACAAGATTTGATAACAAGTTTTAGTAAACAGTTTAAAATATTTTAAACTCAGCACACATTAGAATGGGATGAGAAGATGTAGAAAAATTAATACTCAGGATTTTTAACGTGGTAAAACCTCATCAATTGAGGAAACATCCACGACTCCCTCTACGGAGTAAAACAAAAATAATCACTAAAACAAATATGTGAGTTACAATCTATTTAACTAACATGCACACAAAAACAAATCTATACAAGTTCAGGATTGTACCCTCTGGCGTCCTTAACTTTTCTGCAGATCTTGTTTGTTGATGTAGTTCTCTCAGTTTGTCAACTCTTCCTTTGTTTCAGCAGTAACCGTCGACTTATGTTCACCAAATCTTATAGCCAACACTTTCAGTGTTTGTAGTGTGATGATGTTTGTGAAAAGTGTTATAAAACACATGCATGCACACACACACACACTTATTAGTTACAAACGATCCTAACAAATTACATATAAAGTCTATATGCAGTGTGTTTGTTATTTTTCTTTCTTACAAAACCAAGAACCTTTTTGACCTTTCAAAATAACCCAGATTCCACGGAGATCTTGCTTAAGAAATCGGTCAAGACCTTTCTCAATCTGTTTTGAAAATATTTAGGAGATTGAGAACCCTCCAAGTACGAATCCCACTAGATCAAGCTAGGTTTTGTAAAAACAGAAACTAGAAAACATTTATTTGTTGATTCTGAAGAAAGAAAAGGTTTTAACAGAAAACAATCAACAACGAAATTCTCAAGATGAGAAAAAAATGCAACTTAGTGTGTTGTGACATAAAAAACTTCAGATCTATGATTTCTATTGAAACAGAAACAAGATCTGAGTAAGTGTCTAAGTTGGAAATAAGATTTTATGAACACAAGGATTCAGAAACCCAAAATCACTCAACTCGAACTCTCATAAACTCAAGAAAACACTAAGGATGGTGTTTATTTGGTTATGGTGTTTATGGAGAGGTAAGTGGTTTAGGTTGGAGAAGTTTTTAGACGAAGTTAGGGTTTCTAACTTGGCTCTCTGGTTTCTCTCTCTAACTTCTCTCTTCTCTCTTCTCTCTCTCTCTCTATATATTCTTTTTCTGAGAAAATTCAAAGTGGCAAAAGCTTTCGAAGGCTGAGATGAGAGGCCTTTAAATAGGAAGAGGAGAAGATTCCAGACCATCGTTCAAAAACAATGGCTGAGATTGAGTCAAGCTTCTTTGACTGCAATCCAAGGGTTCACAACAGGCGGTGGTTTAAACAGGCTGTGATTGGCTTAAGGGTTTACAAGGGGATTCACTCAGGCGACATGCAGGCCATTGATAAGGGTTGATCTAAGGGCTGAAAACATGCGATGGCTTGTCTCTGTAAAGAAACACAACTCTGGCCAATCAGAGAACAGCAAGTGTTGGCCATAGGACGAATGTAATCGCGCGTCCCAAACTAATTACAAAGCCAACCCTAGAGTCTCTAGCGCTTTTGGTTTCTACCCAGAGTAACTTTAGGCCAAAAATCACAACAATACATATTTAGATATTAACCCCAAGACTTTTTAAATCAAGTTTTAATTTAATAAAACCTTAATTAAAAGATGTTTAAAATTCCCAAAAAATTAATAAAAATCAAATTGAGGGATTAAAACACACTCACCACATTAATACACATAAAGGTGCAATATGATATGCACGAACTAAATTCTAAGTGTGTGAGTGATGGCTATAGTCTTAGGATCATCACAAGATGAATAGAAGAAGAAGCAACCCAATCTCTGAAGCTCTTTGGTTTCTAGGATGGACTCTATTTTGTCACTATTTCCAAACTAGATGAGCTCTTATACAGTATAGACTCAAATGAGTCAAAAGTATAAGGGCTTCAGGTTGATATTTATAGAGAATCCATTGGGGCTTCTTTATTTTTAGAAGAAACTCCCATGTCTTTCACAGCACCATCTTCCCTTCACATGGTTCCTCTGCGTGTTGTCCCAGTTTTGTCTTACCCCCTTAGAGGTAACATCTTATATATGACTTAACTCTACTTTTCCTTCCTGAGTTATTCTTTCAGCCTTCACATTTTCCTTGGTCTTTCAGGTTGTAACTGCCCCTGGTCTGATCACATCTCTCGTTGGATCAATTTTGCAGTTCCCTCTGATAAGACCTACAATTGTGGTGTCCCCCTTTTTGCATATTACCGATATAAGGTCACTCCTTGTGTTTTCCAGCATTGCTAAATTCTGCTTCTTATGCCAAATTCTTTATCATTGTGTGAAGCTTTCCCCCAGTTTGAATCTACCATCCTCACTTGTGGCTCTTTATATTATGCAAGCCACCATTGGGTCATCTGCTTGCCCAGGGGTCTCTTTAGCCCTTACAAGTGTTAATGTCTCTGTGGGAGATCGAATAGTTCCTTCAAATTCTCCCTCAATCTTAGCCCTAGTTCCTTTCTCTGAATTAAGTGCTTCATTAAATGTTGTGGTTCCTCTGGATGAGGGTCCTATGGAGGCTCATGAGGAAATTAATTTACCAGCTGCAGTGTTTGTCGTTGTAGTTGTTTCTCTTTCTACCGTTCTTGCTCCAATTATCCCTGAGGTATTTCGCCATTTTCTCGTCATTTCTTGCATATGTATGTCCTTTATTCCTTTGGTATTATTTTAACATTTTTCAACCTCTTGTTAAAAAATCTCAACTTCCACCTACAATAATGACTTAACAATGAAAACACACTTCTTAAGGTTTTTCTTCAAACTTCCCCTGTAACAGTGACTTAACTATGAAAACACACTTGTTAAGATTTTTCGTCAAACTCCACCTAGAATGGTTACTTAACAATCAAAACGCACATGTTAAGATTTTTTATCAAACTCCACCTATAACGGTGATTTTACAATGAAAATACACTTGTTAAGATTTTTCATCAAACTCCACCTATAGCGGTGACTTAACAATGAAAACACACTTGTTAAGATTGTTTATAAAACTCCACCTATAACGGTGACTTAACAATGAAATCAAACTTGTTAATATTTTTCATCAAACTCCACCTACAACGATGACTTAATAATGAAAACCACTTGTTAAGAATTTTCATAAAACTCACCTCAGTTTTTTTATTTTTGCAAGCTGTGAGGGATCCTGCCATCGTTCCAACCACAGCTTAGTGTTCTCCAATTGTTATTATATCCATGCATGAAGATCAAGTCACCTCTAAGAATTCAAACCATGACAATCGTGGTTCAACTACAAATCTGCCAACGGATAGTTAGTCAGGATGTTAGGTTCCTTCTCCAGATATGGCTCCACCCGACTTCAGTCTTATGGTCCTTCGCTAGTCTCCTTAAATTTCTGCGATGGACCGATCCATCATTGAACGTATTTCCCAGTACCATACTGATACTTTCACTATTGATTACCTTCTCTCCAACGTATTAGTGATGAACCACATGTTACAAGGTTTAGCGGTCGTTATTATTGAGGTCGTCAATACCCAAATGTCTGACCTTACTAGGGCGCTCATTAACCGTGGCTTGGGTAATTTGAAGGATATGGGCAAGGATGGATTCCAAATGACTTGGCTAAGTAAGCACTGGAAGCTTCTAAAGATCCATCAGCTGGAAACCCAGAGGGAGCAATATCTTAAATAGGTTGAAGACTAATGATCTGAGGAGCAAAGGAAAGTAGAGTTGGCCCTTCTACTAGTAGAGGATGGAGAAAAATTGAGGGCTCTTGAAGAAGCCTTGGCAAAGGCCAAGATGGAACGGGAGGCCCTGTTGATTGAGAGAGATAAAGTGCAGACCTGACTCGAAGGCTTTATGAGTGCCCAGCATACCTACTTGGAAGCTTCATCGGGCTTACCTCGGGACCTCTTTTCTCAGCCTGGTCTATGGTTCCTCCTGGTCTAGAAGTCATTTATTTTGATTTTATCATTTTTTTATTTATACTGAATGTACTTCTTGGGTAGTAGCTCCCAATTTTGTAAATATATCCAGCTCACAATAATAAAAGATATCTTATTTTGTCATCATATGTTGTTTCGTTATAATAACTCTGTTTTATCACAAAGTTCAAGCGTTTATAATTTTCAAACAAACTCTTTCTTTTCATCTTATTACGAAAGAGAAAATAACTCATATAACGGATTGAACCACAACAAAACAAACAATTTCTAACCGAGGTTACTAACCCATACGTGATAAACTTTCAACCATTTGTTATTAATCTTGAAAGATTTACCCTATTTTATTTTAGAAATTAATCAGTAACCTGAATCGTGATCCTCATTTACAATGAAAGGTCCCTCCCAATTTGCAGCGAATTTAGGCAATGGGAGCCCCCAAATGTGCTTCACCGCTGCCTTCAAGACTAAGTCAGTTTCCATAAATATCCTGGGCCTCACCAAGTTATCATATGCTCTTGAGAGTTTATTTATGTGCATTTGGAAATATTTCATCGCATTATCTCTATGCTCATATAGCGCTTCCAGCCGTACATGCCTACTCTGAGGGATCATGCAGCTTCGTAAGGCATATCGAGCAGAGGGGACTTCTAGTTCTACTCACATAATTACTTCGGCCCAAAACACAAGTGAGAACGACGTATACCATGTAGGCTTCCTCTTAGTCATTCGATAGGCCTAAAGGACTGTGGGGATCTTATCATCCCATAATCATGTGAAGTCTTCTATCGTTTTAGCCAAAATATTGACCAAGGTTTTGTTAATTGCTTCGATCTGACCGCTTCCCTTAGAATATGCCACCATTGAGGTATGATGGATGATGGAGTATCTATCTGTAAGGATTGTTACTTCTTTGTTAATAAACGGGATCCCATTATCAGAGAGGATAACCTTGGGAATCCTAGACTTGCAAATAATGTACTCCCTGATAAAGTTAGCCACCACACCTACAGTTTCTTTCTTGAGTGGTATCTCCTCAGCCCACTTTGTAAAACATTATTTTTCCACGAGTATCCAGATCTTCCCCCTTAAAGACGGGTGTATCGCCCCTACTAGGTCAAATGCCCAAGTGTGGAATGGGTAAAGAGTGACCAAAGAATGTAAGTCCACCAAAGGTGCATGGATTATGTTTCCATTAAGCTGGCACGCCTTGCATTTTCTTAGAAACTCAATAGAATCCTTGTCCATAGTTAGCCAATAGTAACCCAAGGTTATTAGTTGGTCATATAGCTTTTCTCCTCTAATGTGAGTCGAATCATGAGCTTGTTTCAAAACTTTCGTTGCCTCCTCCTTAGTGATGCATCTGAACGGTCTGTTGAAGTACCCTCCTCGTTAAAGCTGGCCCTCTCGGACGTAAAACCATGGGGGCCTTCTCTTAATTCCCTTCACATCTATTTTCAACGAAGGAATAACTCCATCTTTGATAAAGTCGAGGTAGGGAAACCTCTAGTCTTCTTGAGCTTCAATGAAGTGGCATTCATCTATCTGAAAGAAGAGTTGATCTTTATCACACCTTCATTGCAACTCCATTATATCCTTCTTCATTATTGGCCAGAAGTATCCCTCCCTCTGAATTCTTCTATATAGAGGGATCTCCATTGTTTCACACTATTCTTCATGTGTCTTCTTTAATCTCTATTCTGCTTCTTCTGGAGTGACACATCTTGATAGCCATCCCCCCATGTTCCTTAAGGATAGGTTTCTATGATTGGCAAAGTATTATGCTAGCTCCTTCAGTTCCATCTTGCCTTCCCCAGATTCTAGTTGCCTCCTGATCTCGCCCCTATAATACAAATCACCTTTAATGGTTAGGATTGATTGCATAACTGATGGGGTTGTTCTCCGTTAGATTACCACAGTAGTTGTATCGGTTTTTATAGCCAATTTCTCAGTAATGGTGTCATAGTCATCAGCATGTCTATTCATCATTCTGGGATTCCTTATTATCTTGACATTATGGAACTGATTGATCATCCGTTGGATGATCGTTCTATAAGGCGCTAGACTGAGGTGCTTCAATGCATATTCCCCATTCA
This sequence comes from Sambucus nigra, assembly GCA_949130495.1. Classification (NCBI taxonomy): domain Eukaryota; kingdom Viridiplantae; phylum Streptophyta; class Magnoliopsida; order Dipsacales; family Adoxaceae; genus Sambucus; species Sambucus nigra. The sequence continues at coordinate 118,227,915 of OX422212.1, read as the reverse complement.
CTTATTGGACCACCAAGTTTGCATCACCTTTGATGCATAGTGAATGGATCCCCCTTCGAAGGCCCTCTAGCAACCCTAGTACCAACGCTTCATATTCTTCTTCGTTGTTGGAGCAAGCAAAATCCAATTTGTAAGAAAGGCAAAAGTCTTCCTTCCCGTTAGAGAAGATAACCACTGGCCCTCCTTTCTTTGTTGCCGAAGAACCATCAAATTGCATTATTCATTCTTCAAGGTTGGCATCTAGAAAATTAACCTATAAGTCGTCTCCTAGAATGCTTTCTTGGGGTGGCTCACATACCCCAGATGGGAAAATCACCAATAAATCTGCATACACTTGTCTCTTGATCACGCGAGGGAACACACATTTTAATTCATACTCGAAAGAATGAGGAACCACCTAACTTCTCTTCCAATCAAAATAGTTCTTGCCAATAAGAACTTAATTCGGTCACATCTTGTCACAATGTGAATTGTGAAACATAGCATGTAATGTCTAAGTTTTTGTGCTATGAAAACCAAGGTTAAACAATGTCTTTATACACTACTATACCTTGCCTCTGCTCCATGTTTGATCTTACTCAAGTAGTAGACTGGCATTTCTTGCTCATTGGCTTCCTACTCCAAGAGAGCTCCGATGGACCTGGTGGTAGATGTGAGGTAGAGTTTCAATGGTTTCCCGGCTCTTGGAGGATTCACCATTTGTGGAGAAGTGAGAAAATTCTTTAACTTGGTCAAAGATTCCGGGTGATCTTTCTCCCAATTGATTTTTTTGCCCTTTCGTGGAAGCTCCATCAGTGAGTGAGTTATTTCGATTAATCCTGGTACAAATCTCCTAAGGTAAGAAACTTTACCGAGCAAACTCTTAAGCTCCTTCGTCGTTCTTAGACATGGAATTTCTAAGATTTCTCGCTACTTGTGCTGGTCCATCTATACTCCTTGTGGATCCACCACGAAACCCAGGAACTTCCCACTTGTGACCCCGAAAGCACACTTTAGTGGGTCCATCTTCAGTTTGTATTTTCTGCAGTGAATGAACACCCTACTAAGGTCATCTATATGGGACTCTTCCTTCTTTGACTTGATGACCAAATTATCCACATAAAATTCCAAAAACTTATGAAAGAAGTCAAGGAAAATGGCCATCATCATCCTCTGATACGTTGCCCCAGCATTTTTTAACCCAATAGGCATCACTTTGTACATTAAGTTACCCAACGGGGTCCTGAACATCGTTTTCTCTGCATGTACGGGATCCATCTTGATCTGGTTGTATCCCACATACCCATCCATAAAACTATACATCTCATGAACCCACGTTGCATCAATCAAGCTATCAATGGAGGGTAGAGGGAACTCATCTTCTGAGCAGGATGTGTTCAAATCTCTGAAGTCCGCACAGATGCTTATCTGATTATTATCCTTCTTCCTCACTGGGACGATGCTTGATAGCTAAAATGGACATTTTATTGGTTCGATGAACCCTGCCATTGGCAATCATTGCATATCCTCTTTGATCTTTAAATCCAACTCTGATTTGTAAGTTCTTATGGCTTGCTTCACTGGTATGGCTGAAGGCATAATGTTGAGCTTATGGAAACTCACTTCTTCATCTAGGCCCTCTATCTCTGTGTATTTTCATGCAAAAACTTCCTTATAATCCCGAATCATCTCAACTAAGGCCCTTCTTTTCTACTTTCTTAGATACTTTAACATAAAGATGAGCCTTGGGTCTTCTCCTTCATCGACTAAGTCTATTTGCGCTAGGTTTTGCACTTATGGCTTCAACCGATCTGTCATATACTTTGGCTCTTCTCCCACTTCCTCTACAAACTCTTGTATGTTAGAGTTGTCAATGACCATACATTTCCCCCATTGGTCTATTAAGAAACATTCATATACTGGGTCATCCTCTTCACCATCTTCTAGGTCATCTCCTTCGATTGCTCGTTCACACCCTCAGAGGAGGTAAATCACTCTACCATCCTCTGTGATTTCTTCTTGTATTCCCCGCTTACCATTATAATTTCCTTCCTCCTCCTTTCACTCAAAGTTTCTGCAAATATGCTTCCCAAAAACCTGCTCAGCACACTCTATCGTTGGGCCTCATGCTCCATCGGATCTATCATGGGCCCCATTATATCCCTGAGCTGCTTCGAGAGGTTTTTCTTCATGGGATCAACAAGGAAAACTTCCTCGACCACTTCCTTTCCTCTTGCCCCTTCGCCGCTTTAGCCATGCACGAGCCACATCCGTTCTCTGATGGATGGAACCCTCACTCCTTCCATCCTTCTTGTTAACACCCTAGAATCTTCCTCCAACTCCATGTAGAAATCCGCATCGACCAAGTGAGCTTCTTTGGTGGTGAAAGGCTTCTTCGTCGCACGTATAACAATTTCAGTCCCTTTCACTTTTGCCTTCGCACATTAGTGATATGTCGATGGGACTAAACTATGGCTGTGAATCCACACCCTTCCTATCAGAAGGTGGTATGAAGTAGCACTCTCAATCACATGTAATTTGATGTATGAAGTAAGGTTCCCCATCACAATCCCCACGTTCACATATCTAATTGACTTGAATGATTTATCATAGCCAGAAATTACCAAAGGCATTGGTATCAATATTTCCTTTGGAATGAGATGATATGGATGATGTTTATTGATGCTCCCCCGACCATCAAGGCCCTTGCAAAACTAACCCCTTTAATACTAGTCGTTACGTATAGGGGCCTGTTATGTGGGAATCTCACATCCCTGTCAGCGTCGCTAAAGGTCACATCAGACAAAACCTTCCTAACCAACCTCGCCATCGTCCCCTTCCACCTCAGTGATGGTACCTCGTTCTTCCGTGAAATGTCTAGAATCGCTTACGTTATCGGTAATCGGCTCTCCTTTGGCTTCCCTACTTAGTCGAAGAACCATGAGAACTTGGGTGACTACAAAGCAGCCTGGTACTCTAACCCTTTATCTATCTCTTCTCTTTCCAAGTTGTACACATCTTCCACACCCCTTGCACTAGCTTCGTCATCCCCCTAGTACAATCCTCCAACGTATCCTCAAAATTTTCTTGTTGGATCTCTAGTCCTCTTGCTTCCCACTCATCCTCCTCATCATAAGAAACTATAAAGTTCGCACCATGTGCTGGCAAGGGATTGGCGTTAACATTATCCTACGGGATCAACAAAGTCCCCATCTTCTTATGCTTACCGATGATTTTCCTTAGCGTGAAGCAGGTTTCCATTAAGTGACCAAACTTTCAATGGATCTGGCAGTATTTGGGATCAGCTCTCATTGTGGTATCTATTTCCATGGCTAGAATGACCTTAGGTTCATACACCGTTCCCCCTTAGACCATGGTGTTGTAACAACTGACAGACTCTTCGACAATGTGAGGTAGTGGTGGTGGGTAATCTCTGTCCCTACCAAACTTCCTCTTGTTGTCCTTCTTTAGTTATTTGGCCCCTTATCTACCATCGGCATACCCTACCAGTGAGGTCTAGCCCCGTACTACGACGGGATGTATCGGCTGCCTAAACATCACAGGCACCATAATGAGATTTAGCTGAACAGTCAGCGATATATTTCTTGTCTCCTTTAGAAAAGATGCAAAAGTTCCTTCGTGTGTTTCGTTGATGAGATGGAAGATGTACTATGGAGCAAACCTTCAGCACAAAGATGCAGCATTTTGGACTCCTTGGCCTCTTCTTTTACATCGATGGACCTCTCCCTGAACTTTCAAACATATTCTACCATGTCCTCTACCGTTCGTTGCTTCTCCCTACCTAGCTGGGTCAACGTGAACTCATCTTATGCCAGAAAAAACTTATGGACGAACAACACGTGCATTTCCTCCCACGTTGAGACACTTTTAGGTGCCAAATGAGAGTACCAAGAGTAAGCCTTATCGGTTAGAGATTTGGAAAAATCCATCAACCTAAGCTTCTTATTGTTGCAGTGAGCCCCCAAATGTTCGATGAAGCATTTGATATGTTCCTTCGGGTTCCCCCCCCCCCCCCCCTCCCCCTTCCTGCGTATTTGTCAAAGATGGGAGGAATGTAGTCCTTTGGGTAAGGCTCATCGTTGTATTCCTAGGGATAAGGAGTATGAAAATCATCGTACACCGATGCTAGATTGCTGACTAATTGTGAGGAAGCTGCTATCATTTTCAACACCTCTTTCTGCATCTCTTTCCTCATTTCCTCCAAGGCGGATGTTGGTGTTTTCTCTATCGTTAGAGAAATAGGTTGAGGAACCACCGATGGAATACTCGTTTCACCTGGCGTACCCACCATGGGTGGAATTCCTGTCATGCCTAGGATACCCACAGTTGGGAAAGGAGTGGTTACTGTGTTTATAGGACCAGTCCCCGTTAGAGCTAAGCTTAATGGGGCTATCGAAGCCGTCATTGGTGTTATGAAGGAACTGGGGTCAAATCCACCCAAAATCGTTGTGGAAGTAGGAGTCTATGAAAACTCTGAGAACTTGCCCATGAGAAGAGACATTTGTGCCTGTCCTATGCCAGCACTAGTGGAATCTTGCGTCACCCCTAAAATGTCTGTTGTCGTTTGAACTGGGGACACCTCGACCTGAGAAACCCCATCCCTTGCATCCTCCAGCTCCCTCGCAGCTTGTTCTTCATTACTCTGAGTGGTGTTAAAATCTGTGATATGGTTAACATTATCTTGCACCATACTTCCTCCCCAGCAAAGTCGCCAAATGTAATAGGGTAGTCCCCTTATAGCTTGGGAGTGTGGTAATACTAGTTGAGGTGTAACCCCTATACGTATGGTGATAAAATGATACCCCAAAACTCTTTTAATAAATGCAAGTAAACACACAATATTATATTTGATCAACACTCAGATTGGACTCACAATACACTCGTGTACAACTCAAACGATAACAAAAGAAACTCAAAAGTAACTTAGTCAGAGGGAGAGAGGAGTGAGAACCCTAAATACACCTTGGCAGGCACCCAAACACACCAACAACTCTTGAAAGATCTCTAGTTAGTGACACGACTGAAAATGTGTCTCTAGTGCGTACTAATTACGGTTCAAGTGCAAACCGATCTCTCAAGTAATAATCCCGGTAAGTCGGGGTTGAATCCTCACGTAATAGGACGATCGCTCGTGACGAGAAAGGGTAGGAAGACTAATCCTAAGGTTGACTCTAAAAAAAAGAAAAATGATTTTGATTTTGATTTGAAAATTATCTAACAACTAAATTCAAATCAATTGAACTAAAATTTAAACTAAGCATGTAAGACTAAATTAATTAAGAACTAAGTAAAATGAATGAGAAAATAGGTTGGAATACAATCCCCTAAACCCTACTATGTTTACCAGATATAAAATAAGTCGTAAATTAGATAATTGAATAAACACGGTCTTTATTAATCTCAAGCATTACATATATGAGGGTACAAGTCCGCATCATACATAATCAAGAGTAAGAATAAAGAAGTGTCGACATAGCTAATACGCGCGCCGCACTCTTAAACAACCCGGTTACCAAGGGAAAACGAGGTTAAAAGTACTATCACGGTTGTGATCATTACACAACATGATTCAATCATTATTTAATTTAGAGGACGAGTTTAATAGTCATGCAAACCACATCGGGGTGGGTTCATGCATCCCAACCCTTAGAAATCTAACTAGACATGGTATTATAAATATCTACGTAAAAACACATTAACATGCATGAAAACATAATGAAATAATAATCGAAGTGCTGGAAATAGAGGTTACCAAGATTAAAGAACATGAACATGGAAGAAGAAATCGAAGCTTAAAGAAGAATAAAAAAAGCTCTTGAATTTAAGGTGCAAACATGTAAAATATTGTCCTAGATGTTCCTCCTTGATTAGGAGATTTTACATGAATGAAATCCATCTTAAAAGAGTCCTAATATGAGTTTATATAAGTCTTTGGCCGTTTAAAAGAGTCCCCAAAGCATAAAACTCTTTTGGCTAAAAGATAAGGACAAAATAAAAATTCCGCTTCTGGAAATTTGTCACACTTTAGAAGCGTGACTAATTTTGTAATGGACCTGGAGCGTGACAAAAGGCGAAGCGGTTCAATTCAGTTCAGCCTTGACAGTTTTGCCTTAGATTCTTTCTCAACTTCAAATGGGCATAACTTCTCCACCGTAGCTCGGATTGGGGTACCCTTTTTTCCAGTGTTCTTGTAATTTCGAGATCTTCAACTTTCTAGTTGTCCCCACCTCCGGAATATGGATGCAAAATTACAAAAATTCCCTTAAACTCCCCATTTCTTGGTTTCTTTTACTATTTCGAGTTCTCTTTCTCACTTTTTTGCATTACATACCTGTAAAACACATAAGAGATACACAAAACACAAAATACTTGCCAAAAAAGGGTTAGTAGCATAAATATGAGATAAATCCATATAAATTACAATGCACGGAACATAAAAATATCGAAATTATAGGGATAAATATGAAAAAAAATTGCCTAATCAATTAACTATTCAAAGCTTAGCAATAAATGACAATGGTGGGTGATTAAGAGGTATGGTTTGTAATAACTTCTCTTTGGTATATTCTCTCTCTCCGCAATAAATCTCTAGAAAGAACCCCCTCTCTCAGAGGTGGTTGAGGCAAATAAATAGCCCCCACCACTCCCGAGATGCCTTAGTCCCTTACAGCTGTAAGCAGATGTCCCCCTATTATTTACGTCAAAAACATTAAAAGCCTGATGGATTAGTCAACTCTAAATCATAAACATTAAATGTCAAGACATGCCTTTTTCCCAACAACTGTATGCCAGAGGACTGTCACCACAGAGGCGGCTCACCAAACCGTCTGACAGTCCCAGTACCACAGTGGTTTACTCGAGTAAGATTGGACAGTGTTTAGCTGGCTGGTGAAATCATCTAAAGTAGATGTGACATTAGGTAGAGGGTTGTTTGGTTCAAAAATAAACATACTATGGAACTCAAGGCTGCTCCGCACAAGCTTCCATGGTAAAAGGTCTCTCGCTGTTTTACCAGGTGTATCTAAGATGGTCAGGACAAGCCCCAATGATGACTCACTTGTCAATCCTCCAAACCAAGTCCCTCTAAAGTTCTCACGTCAAGATCATTCGATAGAGCATGAAAGCTCTCCCAATCCTAGTATCTCATGAGTATTGTTTGACCTCACACAAATAAGCTATAATCATTACATAATTACAATTGTTACATCGCATAGTCAATATAAAAAAAAGTTACATCCTGACTAAGTAAGAACGAAAATAATTTAAGCTTAATCACTAGGCTGTATCACTGAGTTGCCTCGCTGGTTCCTTCTTTTAAGTCTTTTATGCTATTTCAGGAAGCTCCCTCTAATTCAGGGATTTACTTCAGGCCCCCTACAGATTATATATGCCATTATTTGGTACATTATTTCTATTTTATTTGGATATATGTTGTTTGGATAGGTACAATTTTGCTATAATAGGTACAAATATACTACTGGACAGTGGCAGTGGCTATGTTGCCCAACACTTTTTTTAAAATTTTGCCCCAAATTGTCATGGTAAAAAACCGTGGCAAGTCACCGTGATAATTTTTTAGGTTTTATCACGGGCTTGTTACGGTATTTGACTGTGACAAATCTTGTCAAGATAAAAAACCGTGACAGGACCATGACAAAGATAGTTGTCACTCCTAGACTTGTCATGGTCAAAGACCTTAACCAGTTGGACTTGTCATGATCAAAGACCCTGACAAGTCAGCTATTTTGGTGTAGTGATGTCTCTAAATCATTAATTTTTGGTGAAGATACCTTGAATAAGGATCAAATAGGTTATTTCCATGTTAAGGAAAGACATTTCGGATTTGAAGAATTAATTTACATGTCCATTATCATATTATAAAATCCTTCTCACGAGATCTACATAATGAAATAAACTACCTATATATTAGAATTATCTAATATATTGTTATGGAAAACCACAATGAACAAAAAAGAGATTTGTGGGAATTTGAGGATGGTTGTCAATGAAACTATGAGGTAAAATTTAATCTTAATGAATTATAGTTTGGAATATTTGTGCATAACCAAGAATATTGGAGTATTCCTCTAATTTTTTAGGGGTATTCAATTGAAAGAGTATTGATCTTAATTTCCACGCTAAGTTGATGCTTTATTTCAAAACGAAGACTAACTAATTTTAATATTTTCAAGCCAAATATGATCTTAACTAAAACATTGAAGTTGGATGAAGGGTATATGTAAAATTTTAAATTCATTACCATTTTAGGAATTAAGCAAAACTTTGTTTCAAAATACGGGTATGTTTAGACCAAAATCTGGCATAATTGATTTTGGAACAGTTTAACCCCGTGTCATATTTTTTAAGGAACGATTTAAAATCATTCCAGATTAACATTTATGGTGTCGTGAACATGTAATAAATGGAAGAATTTTTCTCACTTCAAAATTCGAGGACATATTTTCACCAATTACGAAAGATTAATGCATAACAACCTTTGACATCTATCATCCATCAAACCACATGAGGAATGATTAGCTTCTACTTGAATTAACTCAAAAGTATATTATTGATTCATGTAATTAGCCTAAGCACCACCTAGTAATATATCTTCCTCTACAATGGTTACAATAATGAACCATTTAGGGGTTAGAAACTAAATTTTAAGATATCTATTTTGGTACATTGTTCAATACATAATCTAAATTACAATCACTAAGGCGAAAATTAGAAATGGTCATGGTCTTGGAACGTGACAATGGTCATTATGGTCCAAAATCGAGACCATGATTTTTAAATTGTGGCCTAGTTTAGGGGTGATCTATACCAACAGTTATTCATGGTCCAAAATCATGACCACAATGGTGAAGGTCCAAAATCGTGACCATAGTATAAGGACAAATGATGCGAAGTTGGTCATGTAATGGGTGACCATGACTAGAAATTGTTAAACATGATCACGGATGAGAACTATGACCCTATTTCATGACAACATTGAGATTTAAAATGGTCACAAAAATAGGGTCACGACTGGGGACTATGACCCGTTACCGGTGATTATTGGGGGGTCACGATTTTGGATTATGACCAAGTTGACAAATTCATAACCATTTAAATTAATCCAAATCGGTTACGTACCGGGTCACGGGTCGGAATCGTGATCGTATTTCAAGTATAAATAGAACCCATTAGGGTTTTGTTTTCATTTACACTCAACCCATTCTCTCTATCTCTCTCATCTGCGAAGTCTTTCTCTCTCCCTATTTGACTAAATAGACCGACTCTCTCTCCCTGACCACTCACTACCATAAATCACCACTAACCGACTCACCCACGACTGGAAGCCACCACCAACCCGACTCACCACATCGAAATGCTCCATCTCTCTCTCTCTCTCTCTCTCTCTCTCTCTCTCTCTCTCTCTCTCTCTCTCTGTATATATATATATATATACCAAATTTGTCTTGTGTTTGGATAATAAAGGTCTGAGTGTTTTGATTTATATGTATTTACTTGATTTTAGTTTTTTTTTTTGGTTATTAACTAGGGTTTTAAATTTTTGTTACAATAGGGTTTTGGTTATGTCAAAAATAAAATGATGGGTTGCTTGCGTTATCATCTAGTGTCAGTTTGATGGCTTGCTTGCTTGTATTATTTTTTCATTCGAAAACTCTAATTTGGAATATATTTTCAACATGTTTTCAACGAAATTATACACACACACACGCGCATGCACACACATATGAGAAGAAATATAAAAAAAAATCTACGAAAAAGTTTCAGATTTATTTTTTACTATTTTCTATTGTAAAATCATTTTTCTATAAATTCAAGGAATATTACATGGAAAATGCAGAAAAAAAACTACAAAAAAATTTCAGATTTATGTTTTTATTGTTTTTCATTTGCTCTCGTTGTTGGAATTGGTTTTTGTGGTTCAATTTGTTAGGGTTTTCAACTTCGTTAGGTAATGTTATTAATGTGTATTTACAAGGGATCATTGTATATGTTTTTGTATGTATATGCTCTTATGGTGTATTTGCAAGGGACAAAAATCCAATGATGTTCTTATAAGTTTTTAGTTTCTAAAATTATCAAATGACAATGAGTATATTATTGCCAGAAGTCACCTGATATGCTAATATTGTACCAAGTTGAAATTGGCATAGTGCCATTGACATTGACATTAATAATGACAATTTCTCAAATTCAAACCTAAAAAATTTCTAATTCTAACGTGTAATACCAATCAAAATGAAAATTAAAGTAATGTAAATGAGGTGAGTAAATTTGTTGTAGATTAGTATATCAAATTCAAAACTAGAAAAATTATATATGTTTTTAGTAATATAAATCAAACCTAATTAGGGATAAACAAGTTAGGAACTCCAACACCTAATGGGATTATTAGTAATTGTGTTGGATATGGATTGATGGGATTATAATTAGTGATAAGATTGGTTATTGATTAGTGAACTGGAAAACGTTACTTAGCCCTAATTTTATATCATGTGATTGAATAATATGTTAACATTTTATATTGAATAATATATCAATATCTTTTTTACTCATTCCATATAGTTGGAGAACAATTATTAAAGCTCAATTTATTCTAGTTGCTTTCTTTATTCAAGTAATTTCAGTTATCTTTTCTTTTATGTAACATAGTCTTATATATAGTTATAAATTCTTGGTTGACTATTGAGGTCGTGTTCACCCTTTCTTTTAGTGGTTACTATTTGAGTGATCACATATTGGTAGAAGGTCTTGCACATTGATAATAACATAGTTTTTTAGGATTAATTTAATTAAAATGAACTAAATTAGACTTGTTGTGTATGATTACTTAATAAGAAAATATAAATTAATTAGTGTTGATGAATATTAGTGGACATATCTTTTTAGTTAATTTTTATGGCCGTGTCACCCCTTTCTTAAGTGTCTATTGTTTGGTTGAATATAAATTAGTGGAAGGGCTTGCACATTGGTGAACACGTAGTAATTCTAGGATTAATTGAACTAAAACTGGACTTTTTGTGTGAGAGTGCAAGTGATTCAATGGAATGATTTGTATCTTAGGTTCCATCACACAAATCCAATTTTTTACCAAATTTTAATCTTTGATGAAACTAGGTTTTCATAAAAGATGTGGTCTAATTTCAATTAGCAAACTAAGTATGCAATCAACACATCAAACGAGGAAAAATCCTTAAAAAGGATAAAACTTTTAATTCAGTACTATTGATAGTTTTGAATACAGTCGGCTTACAAAACACTTAGCAACACTATATTAGACGCTCATAGTCTTCAAAATGCCAAAAGATATGACTCAGCTCAAGAGTCGTCCACATGCAGCGGACTACCCTCGGTATCCACCAATCAACCTTCTTTCTTCTTTGGTAGTAATGAATCCTCGGCTCACTAGTCTTCTGCAAAGAATTATCTCCATAAAGTTTTATGAAAGGAATTTAAAACTAGGGTTTCATAAATTTCACAAATCACATATGGTGACGAATGTTTTGTGAAAGTAGAAGTGGTTCTAAAAAACCAAAAGTAAAAAACTTTGGAACAAGTATGGAAAATTTGTTTTCACCAAAGTTCTCTGAAATTCTTAAAAGAATAGGCTTTTATAGAAAAACACAAATTTTGAGGCGGCGAGGTCATTTGAAAAAAAATCACATCTCATTCTAACAAAACTGCATTTTCATTCTAACAACATAAATCTCGTTCTAACGAAACCTCATTTTTGTTTTTACAATCTTCTAACGAGCTTCTAACGAGAATGTACTGCAAGACAGGGAAATATCTTTAGAATTTCGTTTGAACAAGAACGCATCTCGTTAGAATAGACTTTTAACGAGCTTTTAACAAGAATGTTCTGTCAAAACAGGAAATCTCTTGTTTGAAGTTGGTTCAAAACAGGAATAAAAAATTTTCCTTTTCAAAAACCTTAATAAAAATCCTCGATTTAAAATAAAACATCCCAATATATGATTCATATAAATTCATGAAAACAACAAGTTTATACCTCCATAACATGTCGGTATGTCTTCGAATGTTCTTGAAGATGTAGTGCTCAATTTGAGATGTCGGTTTGTAAAGGGATATGCCAAAACTCAAAAAATAAGCCTAAGCTATGAGAAATTGTAAAACTTGATCTTATAAAATCTCCCCCTTTAGCTATTCAGGTACAAAACAAAACCGAAAATAAATTACGCCAAACCCATATAATGCAATAATTCTTAATACCCTCCTCAACTCTAGAAACGAAACAACATGAGAGAAACTTTGTCTTCAAACTCAACTTGTTCTTACCATGGACAACTTTGTCTTCATCCGGTGTAATCCATGATTCATCAACGCGAAAGAAACCTACACACATGAAACAAAGAGATATTGTGACACATACGAGTTGTAAACAGAAAATAAAACTTCCACTCAATTTGTTCTCCCCCTTTTTATTCATAATAGACAAAGGAGTAGAAACTTAACATGAATTACAAATCATCACATCAAGAAGTAAGATATCATCATAAAGATATGTAAATAATGCACATGTAATGATAATCTCAAAAGAAAACTATTTTAACCAACTATTTTTGAATTTTTTTTATTTTTCAAGTTTAAAGAATAAAATGTACAAATATAACATACCATGGAATGACACAAAAATATCCGAAGCGTCAATGCGGAATGAAATTGTGTGAACATTTTCTAAAGGAAAATAAACATAAACATTCATAACAAGCATGCACGAACTCAAGAGATAATTCTAATGAAATAACTCAAATTCTATCCTAGGTGTAATAAAAGTGAAGTTATATAAAATCGACTCAACTCAATCACCATGTCATGAACTTAAATGATTCTCACACCAATGATGCCAAACTATGTAATGTTTTTCGAGAAATTTTAGTTGTGTAAACCCATTGATCTTCTACTTTAACTCCATCAAATGCTCACATAATTAAGAATAAACTCTCAATTATTTTTGAAGAAATTAATGCTTATATGTAGCGAAGCATCAATAGATCAAAAATTATCCTGGCACTTCTGTTTTTATGTGCCTCTAATCGTTTTAGGATCTTTTATGCAAATGGTGACTTTTAACACAAAAAATATCTTTATATTTTGTATCCCCTTTCCATTGCTTAACATATTACAATATTTTTCAAAAAAATAAATGAAATCTAGGCAATTGTTCTTACATGCACCACTTATCTCTTTTTACATCTAGTTTGTTATAAAGCAAAATTGAGATGAGAACATCGTATTCGACAAGTGACAAGTAAGTGCAATGTTCAAACAAGTTCGTGCATGTGTCCATTAAAGGTGACTAGGAGTCAAACATGAAGAACGTAGTCATAAAAGATCAACGTAATGAATCCACACATTATTAAGCACACAAATGAAACAAAGTCGGTTCTCAAAGCATTATGAAAAAGTCACTTAAATGGATGAATGAAGGGGATCCGAATATCTTAAATGTTCATCCATATATGTTCAAAAAAAATAAAGTAATTATTTTTCACTTTTTGATCTATTTCTTAAAAATCAATTTCTTTTTTATATATTTTTAAAAAAAATTCAGAAAAAAAACTATTTTTGGATTTTTTTAAAAATATCTAAATGAAAAATATAAATATAAAATATACACATGTCATAACACTAGAAATCATATATCATGAAGCACAAAGTAGAGTATGACAAATAAAAACATACAAACCAATCACCCATAAGATACAGCATGTGAAGAGTCATGTGCAAGAATGCGAGAATCCACCAGTCTTTAGTGACTCTAAAATCGATTTCCTAACCCAAATAGATGTATACCTAATGCGTCAGGTTTTGAGAACCAAGGGGACACCAAACTTAAACTTTCCTCTAAAATAAACAATGGTCTTTGATTTAGCAATGAAAGTATTAGAATCATGAAATCTAGTAACATCACTACCAACACCACTCGAGTCTTTCATATTTTCTTTTAACTTCAAAATTCTAAACTCAAATAAAGAATTAAACTCTTCAAGTTTTAAGGACTCCTTCTTTAAATTTTCAATCATTTCTAGAAGGTTATCTCGCTCTTCCTCAATGCAAGATAACTTATCCCTGAGAGTCTTCTCATATGCCCTTAAATCTAAAATCAATTTATCACTATCTTCAATGGCACGTAAACACACCCTAAAAATTTTAGAGTCCTCTCTTTCTTTCTCTAAAACACAGACTCTATCCTCACTCTATTTCTTGGATACTTCTAAAATTTTAAAATCACTGTCTATGTCCACAACCTTCTCATGAAAGAAGTCTCTTTAAGTTTGAACAATTTGCAAAAGCTCAATTGCAGATTTAAAGCAAAAAAAAAACATTTTTCAAGAATTTTAACTCTTTTCACAAACTTCAAATTCAAACGAGATAAATTTTCAGCATGGTTATGAAGAACATTAAACTCCTATCGAATATTAAAATCATCATAAATCACATCAAACAACTTATCACTACGAGAATCCATCGAGAAGAAAAACAAATCAAAAATAAACACAAGAGAGAGAGAAAGAGAGGGGGGGGGGGCAAACAGACACCCTAAACATCATTAAACAAGGATCTTACATGATAACTTAGTGCAACCCATTGTGATACCAATTTGAGAGTGCAAGTGATCCAATGGATTGATTTGTATCTTAGGTTACCACACACAAATCCAATTTTTTACCAAATTTTAATCTTTCATTAAACTAGGATTTCATACAAGACGTGATCTACATTCAATTATCAAACTAAGCATGCAATCAGCACATTAAATGAGGAAAATTTCCTAAAAAGAGCAAAACCTCTAATTCAACACGATTGACAGTTTTGAATACAATCGAGTTATAAAACACTTAGCTACACTAAGTTAGACGCTTAGAGTCTTTAAAAAACCAACATATATTACTCGGCTCCAGATCCATCCACAGGTAGCGGTCTACCCTCGATATCCACCGATCAACCTTCTTCAGTAGCAATGAACTCTCGGTTCATAAGTCATCCATAAATAATGATCTCCACAAAGTTTTACAAAAGGAATTTAAAACTAGTGTATCATAAATTTCACAAATCACATATGGGGAAGAATGTTTTATGAAAGTAAAAGTGATTTTGAAAAACCAAAAGTGAAAAACTTTGGAATAGGTATGGAAAATTAGTTTTCACCAAAGCTATCTAAAATTCTAAGAAAAGTAGGTTTTTATAGTATAAACACGAATTTTTAGGCAGCGGGGTCATTTGAACGAAATTGCCTCTCGTTTTAACAAAATTGAATTTTTGTTCTAACAACATCAATCTCGTTCTAATGAAACCTCATTTTCGTTTGAACAACCTTTTAATGAGATCCTAACAAGAATGCAGTGCAAGATCAGGAAATCTCGTTAGAAGTTCTAGTGAAGCAGGTTCAATTAAGAATACATCTTGTTAGAAGTTTGTTTGAAGCTGGTTCTAACACATCTCGATAGAACCAAATTCTAACGAGAATGTTCTGTCAGACAAGAAATCTCTCTCTTGAAGTTCGTTTGAAGTTGGTTCAAAATGGTACTACAAAAACTTTTTCCTTTTCAAAAACCTTTTATAAAAAGCCTATATTTAAAATTAAACAATCTAGTATATGATTCATATAAATTCATAAAAACAACAAGTTTATACCTCTATAACGTGTCGGTGTGTCTTTGAATGTTCTTGGAGATGTAATGATCGGTTTGAGATGCCGATTTATAATGGGATACGCCAAAACTCAAAAAATAAGCCTAAGCTATGATCAATTATAAAATTTTCTCTTACATTGTGTTTGATTGATTAATTGAAAATATTAAATCATTGATATTGATATTGTGTGGATGAAAATTAACGCACATATATTTTTGGTTAACTGTTATGGTTATGTTCACCCCTTCCTTAAGTGGTTTGTGTTTGGGTGAACACAAACTGGTGGAAGGGCTTGCACATTGGAGGACATGTAGTAATTAGGACTAATTTATTTAAAAAACTAAAATTGGAGTTGTTGTGTTTGATTGAATAATTGAAAAATATTAATTAGTTAAAGGACTCATTGAAATTTTAGGATTATTTAGAGCCTTTACTCCTATTACTTATATGTTATCTTATAAGGAAAAAATCTTTTATACATTTTTTGTCTTCTCGTTCATGTTAAAAAATACTGGTCATATTTATACCTTCCTTTTATATATTTTCACGGGGAAAAAATGGATCACGATAATAATTAGTTTCATCGGATGACCGAGAGGTTAATGTTTGATAACACTAAAATATCTTTTATTAGTGCGTGCCATATATATGAAACTCCTATTTACCAGTATGAGAATAGGAAAATTGAACAATTTAATTATCTTAAAAATCATGGAGTTGATATCTCACAATCGTATTTTATGTTCCTTACCAGAATGTTGGGATGAGATAATAGATAATATATTTTTCACTCATAAGCCCGATTGTTCACGACATTGGTGACACTATTAAAAGAAGATGGAAAAAATATTCATCCATTATGTATACAATTTAGTAAACAGAGCATTCACCCAGATTATGATGTCTCAAAACATTTTGTAAAGTGCGACTGTGTGATAATTGATTAATTTGCACGTATCCAATTAAACCTTATTTGATTAGGGTCTACGTTCAAATTAAATAAATTCAGCCCTTAAACATGCATCTAAATTAACCCATCAAATATAAAGCATGCGACATAGTAAATATGCTGAGACACAAATTTCAGGAAAAAAAACCTTTCGGGTTAATTTAGATGCATAGAGAAATCTACAATGCATAAACGCCCAGCCAACCCACAAAGACATGCAGTCTTGAACTCAGTAAGAGCATACATGCAGCACCCTCCAAGGACTCGTAGCCCAATCTTCAGTAAAGAATCTTCACGTAGCAAGATCCTCAATAACACACAGCCATACGATGTAAAGACGCACTCCACGAAAGATGAACAAAAGCAAAGTGTTCTATGGTTTCCAAAAGATTCACAAAAGTTTGGCAAGGATGTGTGAATCAAAACATGAGTTTTTGGGACTCAAAAATATGAAGAATTGAGCTAATAGAACTCTCAAAAATGTCTCTCCAAGTCTTTCAAAATAACTCCCCCGAAGTTGGATTTTATAAGGAAATCAAAGAGAGTTTTAAAATTCTGGAACTCTGCCATAGAGAAATGGTACCCCAAACCGATTCAGGTGTATCACGAACCGATTGGCCCCCCGAACTGGTTTGGCCTGCGGTTCGAGAAATTTCGCTGGTCTAGGGGAAAAAATACACAGCATTCTCCAAAGGTTTTTCTCCATTTTCAAAGAGCCATAATTTCTTCACCGTAGCTCGGATTGAGGTACCGTTTCTTCCAGTATCTTCATTATGGCGAGATATTTAACTCTCCAGTTGATCGATCCTCCGAAAGGTGGCTGTAAAATTACATAAATATCCTTGAACTTCCATATCTTACCTTCTTTCACTATTTTGACTTCTCTTGCGTACCATTTGAATTAAGTCCCTAAAATTGTGGAACGTGAAGTCGTTGAGGCAGATGTGGGACACATGATGGAGATGTTGAATGCTTGATTATCAGAATTTGGATTGACGCTGTCATGTGATCAAGTGAGGTGACGTGCCAAATGTAGCGGCGTACGACATACACAAATGTAACTTGTTCGATGTTGACGCAAAAATTCTTCATCTACGAGGACCAGTCAGAAAAGGACACATGTCATCCTACGTGGCAATATTTATACTAATTAGGCACCCAAGGAGAGTTGGTCGGCACCTGAGGAGAGTTAGTTGGCACTCGAGGAGAGTTGGTCGGCATACCAACCAACACAGAGCATACCAAGAAACTCAAGGAAGATCAACCATCCTAGAAGACCAATATTTAGATTCATTGTATATAGACATAAATGTCTGAATGTATAAAGACACTGTATCTCTTTATCTCCCATCACTATAAATACATGTATTCCCTTAGCCAAAGGGAGGGACAACTAAGAAACATCATACACAAGATACACACTCTTTCTCTCTCTACACCATATTGTGCTATTGTAAACCCCTGGGAATAAAATAACAGTGGACGTAGGCTTTATTCATAACCGAACCACTTTAAAAACCTTTTGTCTCTTATATGTTTTATGTGAATGTTTATCTTCATCTTCAATCTCATCCTCATCATTTATCTGCTGTTGACGCCACTAAAATGGCAGAGGCCATTTTCTGTCTTCAATAAATTGGCGCCGTCTGTGGGAATCGAACCCACGACGAATGGCCTCTGCCATTTTAGTGGCGTCAACATTGGACAATGTCTATGCCGGTACATACGTAAAAAATCTGAATTATCAAATAACATATTGCCTTTGCAAATCTACCATCCCATGAACCCAAAACTGGGAAGATACAAATGAATAAGTCTTCATCGTTTGTTCTTCAAATCTTCAAAAATCTCAAAGCTTTTCTCATCAGGGTGTGCAATTCAGTGATCATCAATATAGTACATACACACATGAGATAAATCAAATACCAAGTGATGTATCGAGTTTGAAATGAGATAAACATAGATACCAATTTATGATGAAAGCATAAGTCAAATCTCACAACACCCCCAAAAATCAAACTCCCCCATAAAATGATAATTCTTTTCCCCCTTTTTATGATGTCCCCAAATAGACAAATGAGAAAAATAAATCAAACAAGCAAAGTCGGGGTGTCACCGTATTCAAAACAAGGCATCAATTAGATGGGAAATGCGCTCTTGCAAAGAGATACTCAAAAAATTCTTCACAAACTATTTTTGATTTTTTAAAAAAAAAATTCATATAAAAATAAGATACCAGTTTGAAAAAAAATATGATATAAAAATCACACCATGGAATTAAACTTAAACAACAAAGTCATGAAAACAGAATGTATGGGTGTGAACACATTCGATAGGTAAATCAACTCAATCAATCATATGTGCATGATGCATACGTGTACTCCTAACGAATTAACATCAAAAGTATCCTTAGGTGTAAAGATTGTTGAATTTAGATGACATCGTCTTATGCAAATCAACAAATCAAAGTCAAAGTGATATCCGCAACAATAACGTCCAAAACTATTTAGTGCATTTTCAAGATTTTCAAGGACGTGCAAACCAGTTATAAAATCTCCAACCAAACTCCCTCATTTATATTTTCTTTTAGAGGTGTTAAACTAAATTCTCAAACTTTGGAGAATTGGTGCAAAAACCTAAATGGCCCATAATTGGCATGAATTTCTTTTTATTACCTATAAATTTTTTCAGGCCTTTTAAACCTCTTTAGACCCCGAATAATAAAATTCCTCCATTTTTAGGTCTAATTTAACTGTGGCTTAGTATTCGCAAAGGCAAAAAAAACCTTTCACAGCCCTTCCATGTTTTTAAATAAAGCACACAAACTCACAAATGGTTCTAATATGCACAAATTCCTTATAAAATTTTATCGCGCTTGGTTCGTTTTAAAGGACAGGATTGAAGTGAAAACACCCAACCAACATGTGATAAGACAAGAACAATAATCAAACAAATTCGTACACTTGTGAAATAAAGGAAATCAAGAGTCAAACATATAGGAAGTAACACTTAATTAGATCTTAATGACTCCAAACATTATAAATCACATGGATAAATTGACCTATTATCTCAAAACACTATCAAATACTCACATGAAAAATGGAATGATGTTGTGACTCGATCATCCTAAGTGTTCATCCATAAACGGTGCAAATCAAATACAAAAATCTTTTTTGGATTTTTTCAAAAAATTTATCAAACAAAAATCTTTTTGTATTTTTCAATTTTTTTCCAAAAAAAATTTAAAAACATACAAACATGATACATATTAGCAATAGGCAAATAATATCATCAGGAAAAACATCCTATGCTAGTAAACAAGTCAAACCTCAATCGTTAGGTGCGGAGGGGTTTTCCAAAGGTGGTGACAACTTATGAAAAACCTCCATTAATTCTTGTGAAGTTTTGACTAAAAACTTAACTTGCTCACCTAAATGTGCAAACTCTCTCATGTAGTCTCCGGGAGCATGTAAAGTATCATATGTGGGTGCATGTGTGCCAGAAACATGTGTAGAAGCAAAATGTGACACATAACCCAACTTAAAATAAAATTCCCTAAGGTGCCCTCTCCTCTTGCAATGCGAGCAAACGTAAATAGGCCTAGGGACACCTCTCTCAAAAACTCTAGGATGCGCTCTCCTAATAGAAATGGGACGCCTAGGTGGGTTAGGGTAAGACTCACGTGAATCAAACACTAAAGTGGGAACCGGATCGGGTGCTAATTGGGAAGTAGAAGCACCGTCATTACTTAGTCCTAACTTCTCACTTTTACCCTTATAAACCACCTTTTCAACCTTCTTAGGTGCGTTCACAAAATTGATTTTGACCACCCTGGCACATTCGAGATCACTCTCGAGTTGGGATACACGTGTCGTCAGACTAGACAACGTGTTGGTCAAATCACACTTCTCCTTTCTTAAAACCTCCTTCTCTCTCTCCAAATCTAAAACTTGATGACCTAAATCCCTATTATACTTCTTTGTTTTCAAGATCTCGGTGTACAAATCTCTAAATGCATTTTGGAGATCACTTTCATCTCCACTCTCCTCCTAGATTTCTCCCTCACTTGAAGAACACAAATCATTATCATCTCTCTCGTGTGCACTCTCGTGAGACAAAGTTGGTGTGCTCACACGACTAGAAAAAGCGACAATTATCCCATGTGCTAAACCTTTATCGGGCTCATCTCCCTCACTATCACTAATTGTGGCAGGCATGGCTACTTTCTTCCCTTTCTTTCTAAG
Organism: Sambucus nigra; assembly: GCA_949130495.1. Classification (NCBI taxonomy): domain Eukaryota; kingdom Viridiplantae; phylum Streptophyta; class Magnoliopsida; order Dipsacales; family Adoxaceae; genus Sambucus; species Sambucus nigra. Next base: position 118,207,047 of record OX422212.1, on the reverse strand, counting down.
CCACGTAGGACACTCAAACGACTTATGCCCCTTACCCCCACATTCAAAACAAGTCACGTTCTCAAAATATTCCTCACACTCCTCATTGGAGTCATTCTCCTTTTCCCTCTCACCGCTTTCTTTGTCCTTTCCTTTCTTTTTATTTTTCTAAAAAAATCTCTTTTTATTGGAAGAATTATTTTTGTTCATGTTGAGAAATTTTTTAAAAATTTTCACAAATAAGGCCATATCATTAAAATCAAAGTCTTCCTCAGAATCGGACTCACAAACTTTTTCTTTCTTTTTCTTAGAATGAGTCTTTAAAGCAATGCCATTAACCTTAGCCTTAATGGTTTTGGGAAACATGTCAATCTCATAGGTTGGAAGATCTCCTACAAGTTCTTCCAACTTAATTGATTTTAAATTTCTCAAAGAGTTCAAAACAGTGACTTTGGGAATAAAGAGCTTTGGGAGAGATCTCAAAATCTTTTTTAACGACACGCGTGTTATCAATCACCTCACGCAAATTAAAGCATGTGTTAACTATGTCTGACAAACGAGTATAAAAATCATCAAAGCATTCAGACTCAGACATGGTAATAGCCTCAAATTGGGTGACCAAATTTTATAATTTTGATTCTTTAACCGCGTTCGTACCCTCATGTGTCAATTTCAAAACATCCCAAGCCTCTTTAGACGTGGTGCACGTCATAATTCGGCGGAACTCGTTAGGAGTGACAACTCCAAAAATAGCACTCAGACCACAAGAATTAAAATTAGACATGTTATAATCATCTTCAGTCCACGCTGACACAGGTTTTAAAGAGGTCACGTTATTAACGGTGACCATGGGAGGAGTCGACCCATTTTCACAAAGCAACCAAACACGCTCGTCAATAGTTTTTAAACTGGATTTCATGCAGGCTTTCCAATAGGCATAATTATTCCCATAAAAAATAGGCACCTTATTAAATGAACGTTCCATTGGAAAAATTGTGATTTTTCACGAACTTGATTTTAAAAAAAAATCAATATCACACGGTTTTGTAGGAAATAGGAATATGCGATAAATTAGTGCAACCTGCCCTGATACCAATTTGTAAAGTGCGATTGTGTGATAATTGATTAATTTGTATGCATCCAATTAAACCTTATTTAATTAGGGTCTACGTTTAAATTAAATAAATTCAGCCCTTAAACATGCATCTAAATCAACCCATTAAATATAAATCATGCGACACAGTAAATATGCTGAGACACAGATTTCAGGAAAAAAAATCTTTCGGATAAAACCTTTAACTATGAATTTATAAATTGCAACTTATAATTACATAGACAAATATGAAATGGATCAACACGCAGCCAACCCACAAAGAGACACAGTCTTAAACTCAACAAGAGAATAAATGCAGCACCCTCCAAGGACTCGCAGCTCAATCTTCAGTAAAGAATCTTCACGCAGCAAGATCCTTACTGACACGCAGCCATACAGTGTAGAGACGCACTCCACGAAAGATGAACAAAAGCAAAGTGTTCTATGGGTTCCAAAAGATTCACAAAAGTTTGGCAAGGATGTGTGAATCAAAACATGAGTTTTTGGGACTCAAACATATGAAGACTTGAGCTAATAGAACTCTCAAAAATGTCTCTCCAAGTCTTGCAAAATAACTCCCCCGAAGTTGGCTTTTAGAAGGAAACCAAAGAGAGTTTTAAAATTCTAGAACTCTGCCAGCGTACAGGTACCCCGAACCGATTCGGGTGTACCACGAACCGGTTTCGCCTGCAGTTCGAGAAATTTCGCTGGTCTGGGGGGGAAAATACACAGCATTCTCCAATGTTTTTTCTCTATTTTCAAAGATCCATAACTTCTTCACCGTAGCTCGGATTGGGGTGCCGTTTCTTCCAGTATATTCATTGCGGCGAGTTCTTAAACTTTACAGTTGATCAGTCCTCCCGATGGTGGCTGTAAAATTACCAAAATGCCCTTGAACTTTCATATCTTGCCTTCTTTCACTGTTTTGACTTCTCTTGAGTACCACCTGGATTAAGTCCCTAAAATCGTGGAACGTGAATTCATTGAGGCAGATGTGGGACACATAATGGAGATGTTGAATGCTTGATTCCTGGAATTCAGATTGATATTGTCATGTGAGCAAGTGAGGTGACGTGCCAAATGTTGCGGCGTACGACATACACAAATGTAACATGTTGGACATGAGAAAAATGTCCTTACACATTTCCACATTAAATGTGAACTTGCAAAAAACTTAAAGAATAAAGGATTTCATGTTCGTGTCAGGAACATTTAAGCGACAATCATAGATATGCTTCAGAGCAATTGGCCACGTGAATCTTTTCAAAAATTTATAAAAAATAATACCAATTGGATGGAAATCAGACACATCTGTCATATTTTAGAATCTATTGAAAATGTATACATACATACATACATACATACATACATACATACATACGACTCCTTATGGTGTAGATCCCAGTACGTCCCATTTTTCTAAAATAGTAAAAAATGAATTTTTTAATGAAACTACATGGATATAATATTCATGGTGAGAAGATAATCTCCAATTTTTTTCATCAAAAAATTCAATGAAAACGTTGAGATAAGGTGATATGTAAAAAAGGGTATAAATATGCATTTTCGATCGTTGAAATTTTGGCAATCATCTCACCCACTTTTTAATTAATTTTTTTTATAAAACTTCATAGATATGATCTCGACAGCGAGAAGATCACATCCATGAAGTTTCATAAAAAAAATTCAATCAATCAAGTGTCTCGCGCAGACCTAAAATTTCAACGGTCGAAAATGCATATTTATATCATTTTATTGCATATCACCTCATCTCAACGGTTTTTTATTGAATTTTTTGATGAAAAAATTGGAGATGATCTTCTCATCGTGGAGATCACATCCATGAAGTTTCATCAAAAAAATCATTTTTTACTTTTTAAAAAAAAAGGTATGTATTGGGTTTTGCACCATAAGGAGACTTTACTGGAGACTTTCTGTATATATATATATATATATATATATATATATATATATATATACTAGCAGAATTCCCGTGCCTGAAGGCACGGCGAAAATTTTCAGAATACATAATCACAAAATGCCAAAAATTTCCAAAGTACATAACAGATAAACGGCAAAAAATTCGTTCCCCGACAAAACAAAGCGCAATTTAAAAAAATGGCCATAATATCATTTATAAAAAAAATGACCAATATAAAAGAATTAGTGTAAAATAATAAAAGAATATTCAATAAATGAATCAGTGTAAAACAATAAAATAATATTGAAGAAAACTCTCATCTTTGTTGATATTAATGGGGATATTTTGGAAAATGAGGTGATTTATGTTTCTCCAAATGACATAAAAAATGAACAGAGATAATGCCATTGATATATCAATCAATCAATCTCATTGCTATTCATGTGTGATAGGGATGCCATTACTTGAAATAATTTGTAATAAAACATACTAAAAAAATAGATGACTGAAGAGTCAAAATCATAAATATGTTTAAACAATATTATTAAAACATAACTATATCGTACATAAAAAATAAATTCCTTACATACACTAACAACGTGGGACAAAAGCATGCAAAACAGAGATCCTCGGCGTGTCTCTAATTTTGTTTGGTGTCACGTTACTGCTATATAGGAATTTCAATTTCATAACAAACACATAAATTTGTATAAATTTTAGAGCAACCGTAAGTTCACGAACCGTAAATTCCTTACCTACATTAACAACTGCTGGCTTACTACTGCGAATGTTTGCCAAGGGAGACAGTTACCTGGCTTAACAATTTATGTTTAATAAAGGGAGTTGTTGCTACTTTATAAACAACGAACTGATTAAATCCCCTGTTATTGAGATAAAAAGTTCCCCAAACTGATTAAAGTAAGATCTAGAAACTGATTATACGATGCTACTACTTCGGGATGCGGTCATTTAGATCTAGAAACTTTCCCACACTGATTAAAGTTAGATATATATATATATATATATATATATATATATATATATATATATATATATATATATATATATATATATATATATATATATATATACATGGAAATTTAATAAAAAGAATATGCCATAGTTGGAAACTTCACATAGAAGGTAATCAAATTGATATCCAAAGCAACAAATCCATTATTATTAAGATAAAAAGTTTTTAAAACACAATAAGAATTGAATTCTGCAAAAAAACTATCAGGTGAACATAAACAATGGTTACAAATCTAGCATTTCAACCATATTGATTAAAAATGATAATTATTATTTGACAAAAACATATTTTTACAAAACTATTCTTCAAGTAAGGGTCATCAAGCTAAGGTTTATATGGCTTCTCCACCAACCTTACCTTCCTAATTACAGTTGTAAGTAAGGGTCAACAAGCTAAGGTTTATATGGCAACCTTACTTAAGCCTTGCACCTTCTACATTTGATTATGATTTGATTGTGAATCTCTTTCACTTACAGCTAGATCTACAAAGTTCTGTAGAAACATCAGTATAAACAGTTATCATCATGAGTTTATTGCTCTTATTAATCTTTTAAATTACTGCAGAAGAAAAAAAATTTGCTTTACCAGGACAATTTTGTGTCCAAACTTCTGAGAATAAGGGTACCTACAATATAACCAAGTGTGTCAAACTTCTCTTTAAACTGACTGCAATTGCAGCCTTTAAGTCATCATCGTCCACGTCTAATTGCGGATTGAAAGGCTGCTGAGTCCACCAACCCAGTTATGGTCTTCACCAAAAAATTCACTCTCAACTTCTTATAACAGCTGTAACAGTTGGTCTTTGGTGTAGCGAACACTCTCATGGTCGTTGGTCTACGGAATGGTCCCTAAAGTTCCAGATACAATCAGATATCTGCTGAAAATTTAACCTATGAACTTGTATAAAGTCGATCATAACTCCCGATCCAACCATCAGATCATCCAAATTAAAAGTGTATGTTCCTAACACGTATAGCTTTAACATATCATAAATTCAACCATTCATCATTCCAAATCTCACAGAAAACAGCCTAAACCAAACAAATAATCAGATAATCTGCTGAAAATTTAACCTACGAACTTGTATAAAGTATATCATAACTCACGATCCAACCATCAGATCATTCTCAAATTAAAAATATATGTTTCTAAAACATATAGGTTTAAGATATCAGAAATCCAACCGTAAATCATCCTAAATCTCACAGAAAACAACCTAAACCAAACAAATAATCAGATAATCTGCTGAAAATTTAACCTATGAACTTGTATAAAGTCGATCATAACTTACGATCCAACCATCAGATCATTCTAAAATGAAAATTATATGTTCCTAACACGTATAGGTTTAACATATCATAAATTCAATAGTTCATAATTCCTAAATCACGAAAAAAAACATCCTAAACCAAACAAATAATCATATAATCTGCTGAAAATTTAACCTATGAACTTGTATAAAGTCGATCATAACTCATGATCCAACCATCATATCATTCTAAAATTAAAATTATATGTTCCTAACACGTATAGGTTTAACATATCAGAAATGAAACCGTTCATCATTCCTAAATCTCACAGAAATAGCCTAAACCACTTTTATGTTTCTGCTTTTAACTCTTTCCAGTATTTGCAGCTCCTGATTCTCAGCAAACACAAAATTAAAGAGAACTTAACTTAGAAAAAATGGAGGGTAACCATTTAATTGTTTCCACAAGAAACATGGACTATACAAAAACTAAAAGAGCATTTGAGAGGAGCACGGTTTACTTTAACTTCAATTAAAGCACATAAATAAGTTACACACAAAGATATGTCCATTTATGTTGAGCTTTAGTATATGGCCCATATTGGTATCATTAACGGACAACTTCTCCACCATAATGTAATACCCCGTAATTCTGCATAGTTAGAAAAAATACATTTGTTATTTAAATTACGTGAGTAGAGTAATTTAATGTGATAAAAATACATTTTTTATTTAAATTATGCGAGTAGAGTAATTTAATGTGATGAAAATACGTTTTAAATTAAATTACGTGAGTAGAGTAATTTAATGTGATAAAAATACGTTTTAAATTAAATTACGTGAGTAGTTTAATTTAATGTTATGTAATGTTAATAAAGTTATATGACGATTAAAAATTTACAAAATGTGAGTAGTAAATTTTGAATGTTGATATGTACGGTCTAGCGATTTATATGGGCATACCCGAGTTATCTCAACCGAGTGTCGCGCGTAGACAAAATTTGAAGATGAGATGAGAAAAATATTTTAAGAGACTCAAAAGATAATTTAGAGTCCACAGATGATTCTGAAAGGGTCGAATTAGTCAAAATAGTGTACCCGGGGGTACTAGTTGAGTGACGGGTCATTTTTGAGTTAAACCGGGACCATTCGAGGGCATTTTGGTCTCTTTATATTTATGGGTAAGGAGACCTACGAATTTTGAAACCCTAAATCAGATTATAAGAGTTAGAAACTAGGGTTAGAAGGAAAGAAAATACACCATAGCCATTAGAGAGAAGAGAGAAACAAATTCCTAAGGCAAGAGAAGGAAGGAGGAAGAATTCTAAGGAGTTTTCACCACCAACTTGTTGGGAAGAAGGATTGAAGGATAAAAATCATCAATCATCAACAACAATCACGAAATCAGACCCTACAAATCATAAGACAAGTGGTTATTTGCAAAATAAATTGAGTTATAAGACACATATTTAAGCTTCAGAACATGGTTTTTATGATATTTTTGGGAGTAAAACACTTGATTATGATCCATGATTGATAGGGATTTCATGTAGAACATTTTTGTATCTCCAAATATTCTGATATCATAGAAGACTAGATGATTAAATCGAACTAAAAATCTAGAATTATGATGAAAGATGGAAAGATTGTATTTTTAGGGTTCTTGAAAAATAGGAAGGTTTTTAGTTAATTTGATCAAGATTTATAATGATTTTCTTATTTTAAATCGTTAGTAATCATCCCAGAACATGTAGGAATGATTAGAAATTGTTGGTTGCAAATATGGTGGATTATTATGGAAGATAGATAAACAAAAATGGTGAAACCCGCATGAAGAAGACGATCTGGGTCTGTCACTGCTTGATCGATCGATCAACCCTTGAATGTCGATCGATCGAGCAGTCGATCGATCGACCATATTCCATCGATCGATCGACCCTGGCTATACTTTAGAAAATTTTGTGGATAAATTTCCTTTTAATTACCGACGCTTAATGGGAACCTTAGTGATGATATTTTACCTATGAGGAGACTTCATAAATACCAGTAGGTGTACCGTTAGATTTCTTCATAAATGATTGAGTGGGAATTTTTGGAGAAATGGACCGACGGGAAGATGATCGATTGAGCCGTATGTCGGGATTGTGAGAATTTAGTTACGGAACGAGTGAGAGTAAATTCCAGAAAAATACCAGTAGGTTAAAGATAACTTAACTACTGAATTAAGGGAGGGGTAACTAGGACCCTTAGAGTTGCGTGAATACTAGAATAAATGTAATAGTGAAATAAATTATAAATTATTGAGTACGGTGAATATAAGTAAAATATATTACGTACAGGCATGATTTAATAAGTCGGTTGTGTACCTACTAAATTATATAAAATTTTGGGTTAAGAGAATTTTACCTAAATTAATTATGTTAGGGTCGATGAGACATTCCGAACTAACATAAAGTTATTATACGTTTGGGGTCGATGTAAAATGCTGAACCAAACCATAAACTGGTGTCGCGATGAAAGAGTCCCGAACCAGAATATGTGTATATATATATATATATATATATATATATATATATATAAATAGTTGGGGTCAATGGATCATTCCGAACCAACTCTCACTTGGGGTCGATGAATCATTCTGAACCAAGAGTCCTTTATGTGTGGTAAAAGGATATGTTAGTGATAAATGATATTCAATACATGATTGTGTGATAAAATTATTCTATGTGCATAATTTACAAACTTATAATAGTAGATAATGAGATGAATTGTAAATATCTTTGTAATAATTAAATAGTGTGATGTAATTATTACAAGAATAAGGATAACAAGCAGTAAATAAGTTATCTACGCTTATAGTACATGAAATATGGATTATTAAACTATGGTGAGTAGGTCATGGGAACTTAGTGAGGGGGTACATACAGTGGGTATTCTAATCTAGTTATCTGGGGTAGTATAACTAGGTGAACTAAGTATCCTCATTAGACATGCACTATAGAAGAGAGGTGAGGAAGTTCAAGGGAGTGTGCGAAACCTTAAAATGTGTAATCAATAACTCAATTGTGATAACTTCTTGCAAAATATTTTCAAATGTTTTGAGTACTAACTCTTGCTATGTAAAATTTTTAAAAAACCTTTTAGGTGCCCAGCCACAGGGACACCCAGCATGATTTCATTCCAGGGATTTGGGAGCTGCAGCACATGTGGATGTTGCAGGGATTGTTTAAACGTTTCCTCTTTTTCAGTTCTAGTGCAGGATCTCAGTTTTAGTATTCTTAGTTGGGACATGTTGTCCAATCTTTACTTTTACAGTTATTCTGATTCTGGATTTTGAGTTGATTTTTTATTAGCCGTGGTTTTCGGCAAGACTTTATCTACATTCAGTTATTTATGCGAATTGTTTTATTATTATTGAAATTGTATCGTTTTTGTATAGGTTATTTATTATGCTTAAGGAAGATAAAATTTGGCACTAGCTTAATTTCACGTAGGTGGTTAGTAACTTAAAAAGTTTTCGGCAGTGATGCTAAGAATGAACCATTTAAGAAACCTGTTTAAATTAAATTAAGGCTTGATCACCCAAGGTTTAATTAGGTGGTATGTTACAGATGGTATCATAGCCTAGGTATACGACAACCCTCGGGTCTTGGATTTTGGGTCTGTTGCATTTTTGTGGCGCGTATTTTTGGAGATAGAATGTTTAGATGATCGTTTCGTGTTAGGCATCTAGATTAGATATGAGGAATTTATTTTTGGTGACGAGTTTATTTTTGGAGATTGTTGGCCTGATTTTTGAGAGTTAGGCATTCGGTGAATTTCGAGGGAGAAATTCCATTGTTAGTGGGGAAGCCTAACAACCCGCGTAATTTTTGGGGTATTTTCGAAATAAAGAGAAAAATAAATAAATTTTGAGATAAAATTATTTTTATTTCTCAAATATGTTGGTTATTATTTTTGAAGGCGCGAATTTCAAACGGTTTCGAAATCAAAATTAAAATGGAGTTTTAATTGAATTTTTATTATACAGAAGAGTCCTCAAAATATAAAACTCTCTTAGAGCCCTCAAAACATAAAACTCTATAGCAAAAAAATATATCTAAAAATATTGAACGGTCTGATCGAGCTTAAATTTTTTGGAAAGTTTCCTCTCGTCTTTAGATAATTCTCAGTAAAATTTCATCCAATTCCAACGGTTCGATCGTCCAGAATAAATTTTTAGTGTTTGTATCTGATTAGAACTCTTTTCTTAATCAAACTCTTAATCCTTTATATATCAACTAATTCGTGGCTTGGCTTTTCAAATCACTTTTTCTCAAACTTTTCAATCAGAAGAGCTTTTTAAAATTACTCCCTTTCATATACAAACCATATCCCCAAACTTATTCAATATTTCAACCTTAGATTAGAAGGCTTATTTGGTGTTTTCTCGAGTTTGGGCTAGAACGAGATTTGATTATTTTCGCGAGAGGAACGTGATGGTGTGTTAAGATCTTGAGGTTGAAATTATGTGATGATTCATATGATGGTTTTAAGGTATGGGGTTTTACACAATATGCGCCTTAATCTCGCCAGTATTATTCTCGTTGCTTTCTTGTGATTATTGACTCATTTTTGAACTGTTAAATTCATTGGAAATCTGGAAAAATAATTTTTGGAATTATTTTGATTCATGAGGTATTATTCATGTTGTCGTTGAGCACGTTGTCATGAGATTTTAATATGGCACGAAGGTTGGGCACCTGCCAAAATTCCTGTTTCCCGGGCAATGACTTGATAAAGCATATGTGGATGGGGTGAGGCCTGGTGACCCGGTTAATGTGTTATTGAAAAATTTATTGATAAAATGCTATTGAGATTTGCATTTGATTTGAATATTCGTATTCGTATTGTTACGTTTTATTCATCGCTAACATTTTTATTGAGCATATTTCCTGTCGTATTGTGTACTTCCCCATCTTTTCTTTTAGTGGCAGGTTAGCACGAATTTTGGGGCGCTACGGAGTTTGGTTTTAGCGAGGATTATTTTGGAAAGATTTTTAATACAAGATGAGAAGATTGTATTTATTTTGATGTATAGAGCATTGGAGATGTGTATTTATTTATTTTATTTAATTCGAGAGACTTGTTGTTTTAATTAAAGAGATTTGAGATTAGTTGTTTCTATTGTTTTATTGTGGGAGTTAGATGCTCTATACTTTGTTATTTGTGGGTTTGAATTAGTTTTATCGATGAGTAGCGCTCCGTTCGCTCTCCCCGGATGGGCGGGGTGTTACACATAATATCCAAAAGAATTAGTAGCTCACCATCATGCTTATTATCCCTCCCGAATCCATTAATATTGCCATCGTTTTATATGTAACTTATGTAAGAACTAATATTATTCAATAATATTCAATTTGAATTTATATTATTCAATAACTATACAACTGACAGCTGTATAGTTATTGAATAATATCAATTCAAATTGAATATTATCGAATATCAGTTATAAACAACTGCATATCAGTTGATATTATTCAGTGTTAATATCAATTTGAACTATGTAATGAGACAAAAAATAAACAACTAAACAGAGATGTATAAATTATTCAATAATGAAAGAACAAAGTTAGAAAAGAAAAACAACCAACTTACCACACATTGACATGAGTAGAATAATGGCGGGGCTCGAGTATTTCAGATGCTCTGTGATCAGCTCATCAAAACTATCCAACTGTGATCAGCTCATCAAAATCAACAAAAAACCTACAAACATAATAAAGCTCGTATCAACCAAAACCATCCAAAATCTGTTGTCAAACTACCTTTATAAAAAGATCTCAACAAAAATTTTGCGACCAACCCAAACAGAGTAGCTCCAAACCATCGCAAAAGATTTTAATGAAACAAAACAAAGCATTATCTCATAGCAACAAATCTCCTAGATTAAGTATATCTAGTACCAAAAAAAGTAACTCGTTTAAGAAAAATAATCGATTATGAAATGGGCATTTTATTAACCACATGCAAACATAGATAAGTAACTAAAATGGTGATATTGTGATTGCTTTGAAGTAGGTACTCAGTGAGCCATAAAGCATTTTAAACCATTGCACAATCAACCATAACGAACCTTTGTTTAATAATTAATAATCAAAATGAATGGAGAAATAAACCTGGACTATAACAAATAGAGTGTTAGGAAAACAAATCCGCTAACTGTGTATTCCAAATCTGTGAAAAAGAAACAACCCAGGATCAATTCATAGATTGAATATAAGAAACTCCAACATAAATCACACAAATAGAACCAAAATGCAGCCTATAGTTTAAATCTTTAATGAGTTTTGAAGAAAAAACTCATTACTAATGAAAAAGCAACATCAAACCTATTGAAATAACACCAAACCTATTGTAATAACATCAAACATATTTTTAAATAAAATACCCACCCACACCACCTCCCACCATCAAACCACAAAACGACCAACCCAAAATATAATTGAATATTTTGTCACTAAAAGATAATATATAAAGTGAAATCTGATGTATAATACCTCTACTAAGAGAAAAAGAATAGCAAATGCAACTTAACATGAATCTTAAGATATAAACCGATACAATGACCAATAAAATTTTAAAAGCAAATACATGATGCTACTAAAAGAAAAACTCAAAGTAGTTTAGTTCATCAATTAAGTTTTGGGAAACACAACATATGTACCCTTTAGTCTCTTAGTTGATGAGACAGACCATGTGGCTTCAGATTTAGTAGAGCCTGCTTCCTGCTTAGTCGTGTGTACAGGTCCTGATCAACCTACCTCGTGCATAGCTATTGTTGATCCTCCCAGTCATATATCTCCTCAAAATTCTATAAAGGAGACTACTCATATCAAAATTGGTGTCTTAACTACCTTTGACAACTCTACCAACCTTGCCAGCTTAGACAGGATACCTGTTTCTAGCCTCCACCAAATATCTTTTGTTGCTGCTTTACTCAGGCGTAGAACGGTTGCTGGCATGTGCAGGTCTAGTTGCACAATGTCCCCTGTTCAGTTTGATTCAATTGCTCCTCATTTTATGCCATTGGCTGATGGTACAACCATATCCCCCTATTGGTAGTTTGGTAATAGTGATCTATAAGTGGATCAAGTTGCGATGGAACCCATTGGAAGGATGAGTTCCCGAATGTTAAGTGGATCTAGGTGCGATATACCTTGATTCGAAACTATGCAGCAATGTTGAGTAACATATAATTCATACTATTATTAATCACGAATAGTTTGCGATAATTATTTATACATATGAAGGAACATATAATTCCTACTAGTATATTAGGAATAGAACTAATATACCGAACTAAAACTTAGTGAATAGATTGAAAGAAAATGAAATAAAAATTCTCAATCTATTTGACACAATAGTGCTTCCGACAAAGATAAAGTATTCACTAAATGTGTAAGATAATCTTTATTACACATTCAATAATCAGGTTTAATAAAAAGCACTGTTCTAAAAAACCAGCCTAGGCTTGAGGCTTGGGAGAAACGCCCCGCCTTACGCTTTTCACGCCTTATTCTTGATAAAACCCTTAAGGCGCACTTTTTTCTAAAAATAACAATGTTTTAGTGAAACAATATCGTCTTTTAAAGATTTTTTTTACAAACCGGCCATTATCTCAATCAAAATAATCAAATAGTATTTTAATTTGCATATATTTAGACATATTTTTATGAAATGTAAAAATTTAGTATTTTAATAGCCTTGCTATGGTTAAAAAATATTAAAATATATTAAGAAGGCCTAAACGCCATTTGACGCCTTTTTACGCCTAAGGCCCGCCTAGGCTTCTAAGGCTTAAGGCTTGACCTCCACGCCTCGATCACGCCCCACGTTTTTTAGAACCTTGATAAAAAGACATCTTTTAGGAGCAACTTGTACTATATTCCGTTAAAAGCAATATTCCCTTAAAACATTAGCAGGGCTGACTTAACATTAGAAATATTCCCTACTTTCAATACCAATCGTTGTCATTTCATACTAATTACATTATTCGGGCTGAATTATCATTGGAAAAATAGGAAAAGGATGAGAACATTATACATGGGAAGTTAAAAAATACAACAGAAATAAGAGAGGCGACTGAACTCACCTTGGCATTTTTTCAAGCACTTGTCATTCAATAAAGAAAAATGTCAAAATTTCAAGATCTTTAAATGATGCTTCTACAGGCATCAACATAACTGATATTTTAAAAATAGTGTATATGAAACATCCTTAAAATACTAAATTAATTCATGTGAACTTATATATAGAAACCAAATATAGTTCTCTGAGTCCATATGAGATCCCCTCATACATCGTTAATAAACTTAATCCCTAAAATCAGGGAGGTTGACCATTAAGAATAAATTAATCAACTGACATATACTTCTAAAAACATATTGCCAAAAGAAATACTAATAAGAGGAGACAGAAAAATAGTAAAAGTATAGCATCCATTTAGTACAAAATGCATATAAAACATTCATTGAGTAGAAAAATGCATATAACTCGTTAAGATAATAGAGCTTACCAAACACACACAACATATAAAACATTCATTAAGATAATAGAGTTTAGCAAATAGAGATAAAAAATTCAATGAAATTTACGAAAAGCTTACAGTTATAGCATCAATATGAAACAAATTTGAAAAATTCAATTAAATTTATTCCAAGTAAACATCAATCTGTGTGATTGGCATATATGGTGAATTAAAAATGGTAAATGGTAATGATTTCAAACCCCAAAAATATAACATACTATTCAGCATCTTGCTAATGATTTCTAGTTGAACCATTGTCAAATAAACTTTTCCCCCAATTTGGAAATGTCAAAACCTAAAACATGCATTTTAGAACCTAAAAATATTACCTAAAATGCAAAAAAAGGGAAAAAACATAAAATCTAAAAATAGACACATAATAAAGAGAATAAAAGGAGTATATCTGTTTAGGTTGTTCCAAATATAATCTGTAACCCGCAAAAGAAAAAATAAAAACAAAACACAAAAAAATGATTAGGTCCCAACACGTAAACATACATGTAAACATAAACATACATGTAAACAAATATAAAACAAAATGAATAAAATCAAATAGATACTAACCAAAATCAAAATGAAAAAATTCCTAAAATTAACCATAAATACAATGTATGTGGTTATGTATCTAAACAAAGAGAAATATCGAGAGTCTAACAAAGAGAAATCACGTCTATGTGAAAATAGGGTTCCTTGGATGAGAGAAAGAGGAGAGAGCATTTGAAACCTGCGAACCCTAGATTTCCCCCAAAATCCATTTGAGAGAGAGACCGAAGAGATTTACCTTCAGATCGCTAAAGAACAAATGGAGAGTGGGAGAGTTGTACGATTCATAGAGAGAGAGAGAGAGAGAGAGAGAATAGTGTACTCTGCTAGTGTATAAAAGCTTCGAATGTGTTAATTTTCTATTTTGTCCATGTATTTAAATTTTGGGTAATAGGAAAAAAGGAAATGAAGGTTTCAAAAGAGGGGGAAACCAAATATTTGAGGGACAAAAATGGCAATAGGAGTATTTTAATTTCAACCATTGGATCCCACTTTTTAAGAATCAATCCTAGCCTCTACTTAGCTTATCCCACTTATGGAATAGTGTCAAAATTCTACTCCGTATTATATAGATACATCATAAATAACCTAATTATTAAACTTCTCCTCTACTCAATCCTCTCCTAATCCACCACCTTAATTCTCAACCCCTACGGGTTTGCAATAATCTATTCAGCCGGAGGTTTATTCTACCACGCCATATACACTGTCTCTGAGTCATCAAACTCCACAAACCCATATTAATCCAACTCCCACAACTCTCGTTACCGAGGAACATCAAGCACAAGATAAGAATCACATCGAGTTCTCTAGTGTCGGGAATCCTACCAGTAAGAAAAATGATATCCAGATTTTTCTAAAGCCTATTGTTTGGCTCTAGACAAGATGATTATGGGAGACAGGGGAAAACAACTGGATAAAAATTGATTGTGCTGTGAAGATGATATGTGGACTTACTATAAGGTACATCAAAATTTTGACAATTTTTGGTAGAAAGAATAAAGTTCCACAAAATGTTAAAATTACCATTGGCCCTTGGAACGACTTCATTGAGAAAGAGGCAAAGGAGGAAAAACTCTCCCAGAGGGAGAAAAATAGATAGAATATGGAAAAGAAAGTTGATATTCAAAAACTTGGGTCAAAATCATATGATGATTTGAAGGAGGAATGGGTGTAAAGGACCAAGGGGGCTCCGAAAGAAGGTAAAGACCCTAATTGGGTCAACTTGTACTTGTATGTCCCATGGGATAAGCAAACCAAGAAATTATTTGACAAATTGGCTTTAACTTTGGTGAGTTTAAATTTAAAGTTCATATATATACACCCTATAATAAAATAATGTTGAAATTATAGTCCTATATATAATTTTATACTATAAGAAATGATAGAAGGCATGAGGAGCAGCCGGTCTGAGTGCACACCTTTTGATATTAACTCAAATGTTGTGTTTAGTGTACTTAGGAAGGATGAAAGGGGAGGAAAAGATGTGTGGGATCCTGGATGACAATGACCAAATTAAAACTCACTTCACCTCTATTATATGAACTATCTTCGATGACGAGTCACATGTCAAGCCAGATGGAAGAGAAGACCAATATGAAAGATTAAGTGACACATCTTAAGAAGGATATGGGATATATTTTCAATACCTCAGTTTAGCTCACGACTAAAATCAAGATATTTTTTCAATTATTTAGTCAACAATAAGGCATATCTAAGTTCATGCCTCAAGGTTTCCCCTATCCCGCACCTCAATGTTTCCCCTTCCAAATACCTCATCTAACATTCCCCTCTCACTACCTATTGCACCCTTTTTCGAGCATCATTATCATCCATGCACAATGACTATCTCGAGGAGTATTATATGAGGGACTTGGCCCATACCAGGGTCATTGGCATGTTCACGCTCGTTTTTATGACACCAAGAACACTTACGCACAGTCACAACTTTCAAATAGGTGAGGTTAAGTTATTGGTTGATACAATCTACCCAGGTTGTGGAGGGGGAGTATGTTGTCTGGACAATTTTTTTGCTGATAAAGATTATGCGATGAACAATGTTTTATTTTGGATTAAGTTTATAATGTTCTTTTAGATTTTTGAACTAGTTTGTAATTATTTTAATTTTGTGGGATATGTGATGACATCTTTTTTTTTTAATTTTAATTTTTTGGGGTTTAATGACATCCTTAATTTGTACGATTTTATTTCATATCGATTGAATTCTTAGGTTGAATGAATTTCATTGAATTATTAACTGAGAGTTCTTGTATGCAACATGAACTTCGTTTCAACTTGTTTATATAGGTGAATTGAATTTTGAAGACTATATAAAGGATTTACCAGAGTACAAATAGTTGATAGGAGATAGTATTAGACTCTCTGATAAGCCTGTGAAGGGCATTCGTGAATTTGTTAAATGCGTAGAAAAAAATCTCAATAGTGAAAAGATCTTGTGTCCGTGCACCATTGTATGAATGATAAATTTAAGTCTTTGGAAGACGTTGAGTTGCATTTTCTAAGGTGGGGTATGCCATAAGACTATAAGATATGGACATTCCATGGGGAAAATAATGTGTCATATGTTATAGAAGAATTACTGGTACCCTACCGGGTAATGGGACCCGTCCCGATTGAAGTGGTGAATGAGTCCACAACATTGAAGTGGTGAATGATTCCACAACCTAGTTGATGATGCTTACGGAGTTCATCGTCATCCAAACCAAAAGCCCATGGATTGTAATAATGTTCATTATGACCAAGTAAATGACCAAGTTGATGATGAATTACATGGAGATCGACAATACATACGGTTAAAATTCGATGCGATTAAACCTTTGTATAAAAATTGCGACGAAGATAATTTTGTATTATATGCAATTATTACTTTGCATAATTTGAAGAGTCGGTTCAATTTTTCGAGAAACATCATAATCAAAATTCTTAAGTGGGCTAAAGACATTCTACCGAAAGAGAACACATTACCAAATAATTATCCGAACATGAAGAAGAGCTTGAAGGGTTTCGATTTGAAGTACAAATAAATTCATGTATGCAAGTATGATTGCATTTTGTATCACAACAAACATATAATGAAGGATAAGTGTCGTGATGTGCTAAGATAAACAGTTTATGAGAGTGGAAATGAAAAACCAAATAAATTTGACAAGTGCTCATAAGTTCCACATAAGGTATTTAAGTATTTTCTCTTTGGGACGCAGTTAAAAATATTTTTCACTGTATTGTGGATAACAGAGTCCATGACATGGCACATTCAAGCCGAGGTGGGTGGTAATATCATGCGTTATCTCATCGATTCAACTATATGGAAACTTTCAAATGAACGACACCCTATATATGCAAAAAAACTACACAATATTCATCTTAAATTATCAACCTATGGGTTTAGCCCTTTCATTAATTTAAGCACTAATATGACTTATTGGTCATTTCTTTTTTATTATGCATAAGAAAATAGTTCACATTATTGTCGTTGTTGATAGAAGGGACAAATCCCCCCGGTGAAAATATTGATATTTTCTTAGCCTCATTAATTGAAGAACTTTAGGAGTTGTGGGACGAAGACGTGAGGGTGTTTGACACTTATAACAGTGAAGGCTTTGCACTTAAAGAAATGGTGTTGTGGGTGATCCATAACTTTTCTAACTATAGGACCCTATCCGATTGCAATGTACATGGTTATTATGGATGTCCAATTTGTGGGGGGAAAATAGATTCCATTTAGCTAAATCATAGTGGTAAGAAAAGTTATGTCACTTATCCTAGATTTTTGTTGAATACTCCTCATTTTAGAAACAACAAATCTAAGTTTTTACCTGTCAATCACGAGCATAGGATATGACATTCTCATCTTTCTGGTTATCAAATCGAAGAGAAGTCAAACTCTGGGACGTTAAGGAATAAGTTTTTAAGCAAACACCCTCAATTTTTCTTACCAAATGCGAAAAGTTAGGGAAGTATCTTCAAGATCGTAGTCAAATGAAGGCATGGTTGAGATGATCAATCTTATTTGACTTGTCCTATTAGAAAGAGAATTGTGTAAATCATGTAATTGATGTGATGCACAATGAGAAGAATTTTACGGGACATCTGATATGAACGTGTATAGGTGGGTCTCATTCGAAAGATGGAGAGAATGCGCATTGCGATCTAAAGGAGATGAAAATAAAAAAAATTATGGTTAAAAATTGATCCTAAAATAGGAAGAAATTCAATTCCCCGGGATGCTTTCACTTTGACTAATAGTGAGAAAAAGATCCTTTTAGACACGTTCAACTTGAAGATTTTGACTGGTTATTCTGGTAATTTGTGCAGGGTTGTAAACTACCAAAAAATGCAAGTCTCATGACTAGATCATCATTTAATGCATCCCTTTTATTGTTTATGCATTTCCTTTTTTAGCACAAAGATCTACGCATGGGAAATATGCCTATTAGTTTATGCTTCAACTTATAATGAGAAAAAATGGTAAATAGAAAGAACATTAAAGTTGCAAAAGAAACTTTAGCCGAGGTGACTTGTGTCTTTGAGAAATATTTTTCTCTATCGTTCTTTGACATCATCATCCACCTTCTTGTGCATTTATGTGATAAGCTTTTGTTGTGTTGACACGTCAGATATCGATGGATTTATCCTTTCGAGCACTTAATGAAAACATTCAAAGATTATGATAAATATACCCGTTATATTAAAGAGTTAATTATAGAAGAATACACAATAAAAGAGTCATCATTATATGCTTGGGAACATATTCTTGAACAAGGGCTTAGGAGGTTTAATCTTGGTGGTGAATAAGTGGTCGAGTAAACTTGTGAGTTTGAGGATGAATTGCCTTTTGAGAACCTTTAAGAGGCGAGTATCGCCAGTCTATAATACCATCAAGCAATTCGTTTTATCTTTAAATCACATGATGAAGTTAAAGATTAGAGAGAGTAAGTACCTACATATATAATGTATTTTTATTTGATTATATGTATTCTCTATATTACCATCAAAATTATATAATTTCATGAACAATATAGGAAGTATGAGAGAGAAATTTCCTAAAATTAGAAGCAAAAAGGTTCAACGAGCAATGAACGATTTTAGGACGCGGGTATCAAAAGAGGTAATTGTCAACTCTTTTGCTGTGGTTACTTATGTATGTGTTGTAAAACATACCCTGATATAAATCCACTAATAAATTCATCTTTTAAAAGAAGTGATGTCTCTTCAAGTCTTGCACTCCTAGCCCAAGGTCCTAATTTTTGTACGAAGGAGTTTAAAATATTTTATGCCAATGGTTTTGATTTCGGCTCATTCCCATGTGAGGAAAAAATATTAACGCAAAATAACAGAATTTTAATTTTTTTTTTCCTTGACTTCTTGTGTGGCTAGAAAAAGTGATAAAAATCCAAAGGATACGATATTCACCCATTATTTCATTGTCCAACAAATCCTGGAACTAAATTATTTAGATTTCAAAGAAAATGTCTTCTATTATGACTGGGTGAAGGTGGAAGACAGTACTAATGGTTGTAAAGTTGATCATGCCTCAAAACTTATCATGGTATATTTATCTAAGATTAAGAGTAAAGATCACATGGTCGACGAACCTTTTGTTTGTTCCTTTTAAAACTTAAAGAAAGTATTCTACTCAAAGTGCATAAACGATGATAATTGGTCTATTGTTATATATGCACTAAAGGGTTTGACTACTCAAATAGTTGTATTAAAGGTCCCTACAAAGTTTCAATTTGCTCTAGATGACAATCCTAATTTGAATGATATTTTACTTGATTTAGACGAAGATTGAGTTTTGAATATTATTTTACTGTTATTTACTTAACCCTTATATGAGACCCTATTTGTATAGTATGTGTATGAATAAAAGTTGGAACAAAATCCTTATATTTATGTACATTTGTGTATGTATGTAAGACAAGACTCGTTAGAATAACTCATTTATGAGTGGAAAAATAAAACATAATAACATAACATGATAACATGAAAGAAAATTAAAAATTAGTGTTTTATTAGTAATTTGATTAATGTGTTCGTTGATCCAAATAGTGAAGACAAAGTCTTGCTAGGATTGACAAAGTGTTGTTAAGATGAAATTTACCTTGTTGGGGTATCGAAAGTGGATTAAATCGACGTTGTTAGGAAACCAACATTGCGTACTATTAGTCAATCATATAGGCCTGTCAAATTATAGCTATGCATAACCTTTTTTTGGCCAAGTCTATTTTCCCGGCTAATAGCATGCGTTTCACCCGATCGGTTCCACAAATTGAGAATATGATTGTTTTATTGTAAATATTGATATTGATAAAGACTCCTCAAAATATAAGTTTAGTTTTCTCTCTATACCTTTGAATTTGTTTTTCAATTGTAATCAGTCAAACTCATCAGGTGTTTCTTGTCATAACAAAGTTATGCTAGAGTTTTGTTATGAAGCTAAAGAACACATGGTGAGCTTCACTAGTTATACCT
The DNA here is from genome assembly GCA_949130495.1 of Sambucus nigra. NCBI lineage: Eukaryota > Viridiplantae > Streptophyta > Magnoliopsida > Dipsacales > Adoxaceae > Sambucus > Sambucus nigra. Next base: position 118,186,165 of record OX422212.1, on the reverse strand, counting down.
AAATGATAAAATCCAAGTGTACTTTATAAGTAGACTTGATCATTACCAATATTCACAATAAAAAAAAATGTATTCCACCCTTCGGGTGAAATTTATGCCATCATCATCATCATCATCATCCTTGCCTTAATCCCTGCTATTAGTCGAGCTTATAGCCTTGGGAAAAAAAAGGTTGTGTATAGATAAAACTTGACCAAGCCTATAAGACCGACTAATAGATTGCATTTCAACCAATGGGTTCCACACAATATCGATTAAAACCACTCTTGATGTCCTAACAAGGTTAATCCCCTCTAAACAACATTTTGTGTAACGACAAATTTCTAATTGAATAAATTTGTATATAATTGGCATTATTCCGGATAAAACATTTGAGTCATAGGATATACTCTGTGTTGTTGATCCTATAAGCCTATGATGTGTTTAATGAAGACGTAACATCCAAGCTTCAAAGATTTGATACATTGTGCCATGTTTTTGTGCCAAATTTGTTTTCACATTTACCGAGAATCTTACATGTATGAATGCATATTGAATATGGATCCTTGGATATTTAAATGAGTATTTATTTTTTAAACTTAAAATCGTTTGGAACTATTTTTCAATATTTTTTAAGAAAAATATGTTTTATATTAATCTTGTTAGAATGATAATTAAGCTCGTTAGAACGGGAATGCAATTTTCATTAGAACGACTTTCTGTCTCATTAGAATGACATTAAAATCTCGTTAGAACGACTATCTAGGGACCATCAAATAAAGGATCTTTGTCAACGATTTTGCACTTTGTTTGAATCTCGTTGGAATGCCGTTTGAGCGAGAAAGCAACTTTATTCGCATGAAATGTAATGTTGTTAGAATAAAAGTTCTAATCTTGTTCGAATGACCCTTGTTTTCGTTCTAATGAGTTCTCCTGCTCTATTTTCGTGTTGGACTCATATTTTTCAAGAACTTTTGGCGAAAAATATTTTTATACATGTTTACAAAAGTTCTAAAACCCTGTTTCAACCTTATACATCTAAATATCCAAGATTCATAATTCATATGCTTCGAGATCTTGAGTTTGGGCACCAAAGTTTATTTCTCTTCATCTTCAAAGAACTTGTTTCATGTAGTGGACTCCGTGCGTGCTATTTACAGTATAAACGGCTGCTGAGCCCCATCGGTAGATATCGAGATGTGCGTGGACTCGTGCATTATGGCAGCTTGCGTGGGTGGATTCTTGCATTGCACCGTGGAGGAGCAGTAGAAGATAGAAGAGCAAAAAGGCTTGTGGGGATTGAGTCGTTGAGTAAGTCTACTATCTATGCTTTGTAAAATCATATCATATTAATCTGTTGACTGGGCCGTCCAAAGTTTTCCCTTTGTGGATTTCCTCGTACATCGACGTCTTGTGGATAATTTCTTTATTTTATCTACTTATCAGCTAGATGCATGTTTTAAGTTAAAAAGATAAAATTGGGTAAATCGATTTTCCACAACAAAGGTTTAAAATCGGTGCTATATTTAATTAAGTTAATTTATTTAAAGTTTTTATCTTTAAAATTCTGAAAAACATAAAAAATGGACTTTTGTTTATTCGTGTCATCTTTGCCTAAGCACACACACTGTTAAAGAGCCTTCTTAAATTGGTATCAGAGCTATAACAGTTTGTTATTGTGTTTTGATCCCGTGCCCTTAGGTATAAATTTCGGACGATTTGATGATATTAAAACCCCAATGTTTGATGGGTTAAACTACGCATACTGAAAAATGCATATTAAATCAGCACTTAATGCTATAGTTAAGCGGGTGTGGGTAGCTATTTTTAAAGGTTGGCATCCACCTACCACTAGAGATGGAGAGGCAATTCATTTAAAAATCGTAGAATCATAGACCGAGGCCAAGCATAGGTTAGAAAATTTTAATTCTAAATGTTTAAATGTTCTGTTTTGTTCTATCGTCCCAGAGGAGTTTTGCCATTTTATGACATGTGAGACATCTAAAGAGGCTTGGGACACACTGAAACTCACCCATTAAGGAACTAATAATGTTTAAGCTTCCAAAATCCAAAATCTCCTCACTCAATTTGAAACGATTAAAATATTAGAGAATAAGACCTTTGATGAGTTCTACGCTAGATTGTTTGATATTGTTAACTCGTCTTTTAACACAGGAGAAAAGATACCTGATAACCGTTTAATTAAGAAAATCTTTAGATCGTAGCCTAAGCAATTTACTGCAAATGTGACCATTTGAATTCTTTGGGTACTCTTGACTCTACAAAACTTCAAGAGCTTGCAGGTGACTTACAAACTTATGAGATTGATATTTTTAATTCCAAGAATGTGACGAAGAAAGAAAATGGCATTGCTTTGAAATTTCGAAAGGAAGAAACACCTGTTTCAGATGCTGATTCTTACATTGAGTCCGAGGATGTGGTCATGTTGGCAAAGAAATTCAAGAAATTTCTAAAATTCTAAAAGCAATCGAAAGATGCAAAAAGGTTTGATAAAAATAAGTACAACAAAGATGATCACTTCCTTAAGAATCATTATGATAATTTTAAGAGGGATGAGTCAAAAATATGTTATGGTTGTGAGGGTTATAGCCATAGGGTAGCTGAGTGTCCCACTAAACTAAAGAAGGAGGTAAGGAAATCGATAGAATTTAATGCCACCCTTTGTCATAGTCATCTGAAAGAGGGAAACGGTTCCCCTATTGAGGGCAACTTCACCGCATTCATGGCTAGTCATGTGAGCTTTGCTGAGAAATCTCTCCAAGAAGATATTTCATTCCATGACACTTTCGAGGCCATATTTTGTGCACCCCAAGTGAGTGATGGTAGAGAGAGTGAAGATGAGAGTGATAATGAATAAGAGAAGGAGGAAAGTGAACTCTAAGTTTCCTTCCGTCAATTATATGCAAAAAAGTTGAATGTAAAGAAGGCTAAATTGAAGTGGAAGCTAAATTCCAAGAACGTTCCATAGTGAATAATGACAGTGTTTTGATTGAGGATCTTAGGGATGAGAGAGATAGTCTTCGCGATTTGATGGAGCACATGAAGAAAGAGATTCTAGAGTTTCACTAGTCTAGGCATTTACTCGAGTCGAGGATAGTTGAGCTTGAGGAGAGATTGAGAGATTCGAGTCATGTCGAATTTAATTTAGAGTCTAGGTAAAAAAAGTTGGATAAAATATTAGGCATCGTCCAAATCAAATATGACAAGTGTGGAATTGGCTTCGATGATAAGTATGCTTCCGCTACCAAATCCAAGACCATACATTTAAGAGGGTCTATTAGGAACATTAGAAAATGTCAACCCGCAGGTAACCCTCCCACGGTTTACACTTCCACTCATTGGAGTATGGAAGGTCACCTTGGGCCTTTTTTATGATCTTAAGAACGACCCTAAAAAGTCTAAGAATCAAGTCACCATGGATCCCAAAGACCCTAAGCGTCATGTTACGCCTACTTGGGTTAGGAAATCGGATTTTGAGGCTTTGGATATTAGACTTGTTGATTCTCGTTTGCTTGCACATGATACTTCCCTTACTATATCTAATGGTTGATTCTGTTAGCTTGTTTGTCATACTCTAGTTTGTGCTTCATAATATATATTTTCTAGTATTATGACATGTGTATCTTTTGTATTTTGATTTTTCATTTTTCGAGTCATATTAAAAAAGACAAAAAAAATCTTTGTTTTTTGAGTTAGAGTTTGTTTTCAAAAATTTTAAAAAAAATGGTATTTTATTTAAAATTCTTTTAGAAAAACTCAAAAAGATTTTCGATTTTTGTGGATTTTAGTTTTACATATTTGGTATGGCATATTGGTGTGTTTGAATCAGTGTTCTAAAAAATGCGCCTAGACGGCACCAAGGCGTGCCTAGGCACAAGGATTTTTAGAGATGCCAAGTTTTGGCCCTAGGCGTGGATTAAGACATGGTCAATGATGGTCAATATTTTTTGGGTTAAAGCGTGAAAAACGTGCATTTTTTGGGGGGTAAGGCGTAAAAAAATGCGAGTTTTTTAGAAGTAAGGCGTGAAAAAATGCGAGTTTTTTTTAAATAGTATTTAACTTACAACTATTTAGACATATTGTTAAGGTATGTACCATTTTAGTATTTTTTAATAGCCTTGTCATAGTAAAAAATATTAAAATATATTAAAAAAAAGGCCTAAACGCCTTTTCACGCCTTTTCTTGCCTAAGGATTGCCTAGGCTTCTAAGGCTTGGCCTCCACGCCTCGGCCATACCCCGCATTTTTTAGAACCTTGGTTTGAATTCAATTCACTCTGTACTTTCCATGTGGCTAGGACATTTGGTGATGATTATAGATACTTAGATCGTTCTTAATCATGCTTGCATGGAGTTGTTTCAAACTTGATTTGCTTTATGGATTCAAATTTGTATATGCTTCCACACACATACGCACAAGCTTTTTGAACATTAACTTCACATGTATATTTGAGCTTTGTGAGATGTTCTCCCATCAATCTTGTCATCTACATATTTTGTGACAATGGGGGATTTGTCCATGTAAGAACCATTGCCCGTGAGAATGTTTGAATTGTATTAAAAAATATACGAGGATGCACGAGCAAGGGCTACTAAAGGAGCAAATCTCCTTTACGGGAAAGCCACTGTTGGCAAGAGTCTAATGAAAAAGAATTTAAAGCCAATAAAAATAAAATAAATGCCAAAGGCCAATATTGTTTAGTTTATTTGATCTTCCAAAAGCAATGGCTTTCAAAGAATTGAGAAAAGAAAAGAAAAGAAAATATAATATGATATATGTCTATCTTTTGAGGGAGTTTAGTTGAATATCAATGGGTTTGCACAATGAATTCTTTTTATGCTTACCTTTTCATGATGTTATTGATTTAAAGAATCATAAATATTCTAGGCTTGTATGCATTGTGCTTGTTTGTTTATTAAGTTCACTTTATCTTGTTACTTGGGACTAAATCTTAGTTTGATAAAGTTTTAAGATCAATTAGATCTTCTTGAATATATTTAAGTGTTTGGGTCATAATTCATTTGTATCTAGTTCATCCCCATTCATTCCATTCCACATAGTTAGACACATCGATATTATGCTAGTGTGTAAAGCTTATGTGTTTTGTGCCGAGTTTTTTGGTTGTTTATACCTATATATATGTGTCGAATTTTCATTGGTATATCTTTTGCATATTTATACATTAGGTATCGCGTTTTGAGCCTTAGTGGTTTGCACTTAGTCCATGTTTGCCATATACTTTACCATTAGATTTTATTTGACATGCCATATGATCATATTGATATCTATCATTGTGTGCATGGAAATTCCTTTTCTCAAAATATGTGATTTCAAAATTGGTATCATATTTCATTATGTATTTATATTGGTATCTTTTTTCATCGATTGTGAGATTATTTGATCATAGTTTGGACTATTTGTGCTTATGTTGCCATGTTGTGAGTTTGTTGCACTTTACACCATCACATGCTTTATTCCCTTCTCCCTTTATTTAAAATTGGTATGATAACATATTTAGGGGGATATTTTTTTTTTGTGGGAGTAATTGTGTTATGCTATCTTGCTTTGTCTTTTCATGAAGAAAAAAGGGGAGAAATGGTATCTTGCCTTTGCATGATTTGGATATATTTATCTTAGGGGGAGATGTCTTACCTAGGTTGAGATAGTTTCAGACATTGTTAGATGTTTATTCAGTTGCGAATTAATACTTATTATATTCTCTTTGAATTTGAAAGGTGTGTTAAAGTGTGCAGGATTAAAGGTTTACAACAATACTAAAAAGTTTCAAGCAAAGCAAAGCAAATCAAGTTTATGTGTCTGTCGAGTGTCTATACTCTTTTTTCTTTTTAGGGTTGTGGAATGAGTCTTTTCAGACATCTTGACGGCCCATAGGATTTTTTGTTTTGCTTTTGTCCCAAACTAGCCAAAGGGGGAGATTTGTTAGGATAAATTTCTAATCGAGTCAAATTGTATATAACTGACATTATTCCAGACAAAACATTTTAACCATAATATATACTTTTTGTTATTGATCCCATAAGACTATGACGTGTTTGATGAAGATGTAACAGCTAAGCTTCAAATATTGGATACATCGTGTCGTGTTTATCATGCCAAGTGTGTCTTCACATTTACTGATAATCTCGCACATATGAATGCATATAGAATATGGGTCCTTGAATATTTTTAAGGCTATTTATTTTTTTAACTTAAAATCGTTTGGAACTGATTTTAAATATTTTTTAAGAAAAATATTTTTGATTTTAATCTCATTTAAACGAGACTTAAGCTCGTTAGAATGAAAACACATTTTTTGTTGGAACGACTTTCTATCTCGTTAGAACAATATTAAGATCTCATTAGAATGACTATCTAATGACTATTGAACAAGGGATCTCTCTCAAGGATTTTACACGTCGTTTGAATCTCGTTGGAAGGCCATTGGAACGAACATGCAGATTTTTTCGAACGAAATGTAATGTCATTAAAACAAAAGTGCTAATATCATTTGAACGACCCTTGTTTTTGCTCGAACGAGTTTTTCGCCTCGATTTTTGTGATTTCACTATTTAAGGCAAGTTGGACTAAGATTTTTCAAGAACTTTTGGGAAAAATATTTTTTTGTCTGTTTACAAAAGATTCAAAACCCTTTTTTCACCCTACACGTTTAAAGATCCACGATTAGTAATTTATATGCTTTAAGATCTTGAGTTTGGGCACCAAAGTTTGTTTCTCTTCATCTTAAGAGAACTTATTTTGTGCAGTGGACTCCGTGCGTGCTGTTTGTGGTGTAGACGATTGCTGAGCCTCATCTATGAATATCGAGGCGTGCATGGACTCATGTGTTGTGGCAAGTTGCATGGGTGGACTCTTGTGTTGCACTGTGGAGGAGCGGTAGATGATAGAAGAACGTCAAAGCTTATGGTGATTGGGTCGTTGAGTAAGTCTACTATCTATGCTTTATAAAATTGTATCATAGTGATCTGTTGGCTAGGTCGTCCAAGATTTTTCCCTTTGTAGTTTTTCTTGTACCTCGACGTCTTGTGGATGATTTATTTATTTTATTAGCCTATCACCTAGATGAATGTTTTTGGTTAAAAAAGATAAAATTGGGTGAATCGATTTTCCACAACAAAGGTTTAAAATCTGTGATAAGTTTAATTGGGTTAATTTGTTTAAAGTTGCAATATTTAAAAATTTAAAAACATAAAAAATTGACTTTTTTTGTGTTCGGGCCATCTTTGCCTAAGCACACACTGTTAAGGGGCCTTCTCACTTTATTGATCATAGTATGATTTTCGCATCACTGTTTTGATTATTGAACACATTAATAAAATTCAATAGGACATTAACATTTTAATTTTTCGTTGTTATCGAACTACGTGGACTTTGATGCCAGTTTATTTGGCTAAGTAGGCATCCCAAAGTCAAATTGGTATTTGAGTCCGTTGTTGCTTAGACTCATTTCTTTACTCTCTATTATTGTGTTTACTCACGATTTTTCGCTCACATCAATGCACTATGCTCAATATACTTGTTAACATAACGATTCAGATTTGCTAGTTATGAAACACTCGACACGATAACACGTTAAGAAAATAACTCAAATTTCTCTTTACTTATAAATTATATTTAATACATTTTATAATATTTATAACTTTGTTTCGTGTGAGTACTCTCGATTTTTTCTTGGGGGTCTAACTGGTCACCCGAAATTTTATGCCTAACAAGGTTATGTCATATCTTATTATGAAGTTAGGAACCCTAGATGCGTTGGATCGATTAAGCCTCCAAGAAAAAAAAATCATGGATACTCACACAAATCTCATTCACGCGGTTAGCATCTTCTACTCATAAATTTACTTCTCTTCCACTTACTTCCTTGTCGCTCACATTTTATAATATCATTTATACTTTAATAGTACCATAAATGATATTTTTCATATTTTAGTGTTCTTATTCCATTTATAACTTTTTTATTATACTTCTATCATTAATTCCATCATTTTTATTATCATATACACATTCACATATAATTTCATAAAAAACAAAAACAAAAAGGGGGTTTATACCAAAATTTCGAATTTAGCGTGCTCTCATAATTTTCTATACTATCAACACATTTTACATCTATTTTCATAAATTAAAATAGACACCCCGGATTCAAATTATGGGTTACACCCAACCTTATTCATCTTATGAACTATGTAGACTTTGATGTCATTTTTGGCGTAAACATCCCGAAGTCATTTTGACATTCAGGTCCTTTCTTACCATTTGAAACATTTTTAAAATATTTGCAGGTCTAGTTTGGCAAGAAACACTTTGAAGATTTTATTATTTGTTTATATTGGATTATTGTAATTAATTTGACGGCTTAATAATTTTGTATTATTGCTTTTTAATTGATGTATTAGTTAGTTATATAGTGGAATTTTATACAAGCTTGATAACATGTACATGATTTTTTTAGAAGAAAACAAATAAAAAATATTTTTTTAAATAAATTTATAGATCATTGTCCAAAGTTGGGATCTTGACCATATCCGTGACAAGATTTCAATGGGTTAAACTGTGGTCACGGTCTGAAACTGTGATCAAAGTACCTATGGTCTCGATTGGGGGTTACGGTTCAAGACCATGACAGACAATTCAAAGTTCATGGTAGGTTGTCACATTCAAGAAACGTGACCATTTGACCTATATTCACGGCAAATGGTCACGGTTTGAGACAGTGACCAGGAAAAACAGTCACGGTTGCTGTCACAGTTCATGATCGTGACTATTAGTCAAGGTCCATAATCGTGACCATGCCTCCAATATTAGGATTACGAAAGAGACCGTGAACTTTTATCATGGTCACGATTTTGGACTGTGACCCCCCAAATGGTCACCCTTAAAATTGTCGTGATCCAGAACCGTGACTCGAACCGTTCACAGTTCAAAACCGTGACCATTTTCGGTATTTAGCGTACTGAGTAATAACTTCAAGATAAAATAATATTGTCAAATTTCAAGATCGATATTCATGCATTTTTACACTCATATTTATAGATATATATATATAGGCCCTAAGTTGTTATGAAGCCAAAAAAGTTTGAGTTACAAATTAAGAAAATTATTAAGAATAAGTGTTATTTCTTTCTTGCTTTATCTCTTTGTAAGATTTCATTGAGTTTGAATATTGTGTTATCGTTAGTGTGCACTTGTGATCTTGACCCTATTCTGATAAGGGTTCTGATATTTACACCAAATTTTTTAATTCAAAACACCATTTTCTATAAAACACCACATAAGTACATAATATTTGTATAAAGTACCAAATAAACACAACCACATAAGTGTTGTACCATATAAAAACTCAAAAAAAAAAATCAACCTCACTTTTTCTATTTCCTCTCTCTATCTAACTTCCTTCCCAAACCTCTCTCTCAAATGAAATATATAGCATAAACCCATTTAACAACCATAATATGAACATTGGTAATATATTACATAAAAAGGAAATAGGCAAACTAGGGATTTAAAAAAAATGCGCGAACCCGAAACCCACAGCCACATGTCACCGTAATAACTATTTTCACGGTCGAAGTTAACCGTGTGTGGATTCATTTCGATTGCATATCACTGTAATTTACTTACCACGACCACTTGCCACCGTTACAACTATTTTTACGATCACTTCCAACCGAAATTACTCGTCACTTACGGTGACGGAAGGTCGTAAGTACAGTAATTCTGATTTTTTTTAATCTTATTTTCGTTTGTAAAATAGTTTTAGATATTATATACTTAGTATAGGTGCTTTAATACCTCAAAATCATCAAGAGAGCATTGGATGTTCAATTTTTTATGGGAGTTGAAGAGTTTCGAGATTGTGTAGTGTTTGATTTAGAGTGCGGTGTTTGATTGTGGGTAATATTTTGTTTAGTTTGGAGTATAGTAGACATTTTAAAAGAGAAAAAAATGTACAAAACTTTTGGGTGTGGTTAGTAAAATTTATATTTGATTTTTTTGGTGGTATTTTGGTATAATTTTTTTAGTATAAATATGAGGACCTTTCTGATAATTGGTGTAAGATATTATGGTTCCTGCATTAGAGATGTTGGTCAGGACGAAGCCAGAAATTGAGAGACCGACTCGACTCAGCCGATTCGACTGATTCTTTTGTATTAGTTGATTGAATTGATGTCGATTTGTTTTTGTGTTGTTGGTGAGTTGATCTCGGCTTAAGAGGTTTTGGCACAATATTAGTAATACATGATGTATAGAATTGAATTATGAGACTTGAACTTGATCCGGAGTTCATATATAGTTGAAGTTAATTACTGACTAGCCATTTGACACTATTAATTAAAAATTAATGGTTGACTAATACTCCACACAAAGACAAAATGATATGACACAACACCTAAATTGTTACTTCTAAATTTAATCATATTCCGAATTTCTAATCAATTTAAAATGATAGTAAATTTAAAAAAATTAATACACATTATATAACACACACACACACACACACATACATACATATATATATATATATATATATATATATATATATATATATATATTCAATGCGGATCAACTTAAGGAAGGTTTCATGTGAACTAATTTTTTTAAAATATTAAAAAAAATTAATTTTAATTGATTTTTTTTTTTTGTGTGTGTTTAAACATTTGAAGATACCCTTTAAATTAACAAATGGGTAATATATGACAATTTAAACTCCTTAAAAATTGACATAGTGTGGTTTGGTCTGACATTAACAAAGTCATATCACCGAAATCTGTTAGAAAACAATGAATGAAGCTCTAAACAAATTGATTACCGAGCTCAGTGAAAAGTAGATGAATCACTAATGTCTCCTGTGAGTGCATCAAATAAAAAATATCGTCTTTATTCGTAAGGATTTTTCAGTAGTCCAAAAACTTTTCAAGAGTTGAATATATTTCTAAAGTGTCAACTCCAAGCAATGAGACAAAACTTCATGTGGTGTTGAGAAAATCTTTGGGACTTTTGTCATTAACCTTCTCAAAGGCATGCAAAAAGTAAAACGAAAACCTGCAAAATCTGCTAAATATTTGTCTTCATTTGGTTTCAGAGTATTTAATATCCACATTTATACAACAGTTCTTCAACTAAAATCATAAAAGCGTGAGAGCATAATTTGTGATACTATAATCTAGGGGTGGAAGCGGTACGGGTTTTTACCGTACCGTACCGTTTTGGTCCGAAAAAAAATGGTTTTGGTTTTATATATTAAAATACCAGAAATCAGTCTTACCGAAACCGAAATTACCGCAAAAAAGTTGGTTGGTTTTGGTTTTAATATTTAAAAAACCGATTTACCGAAATTATCGTACCGAATTTACCGAAACCAGAAAAAATCGTACCAAACTTACCATACCGTACCGAATTTACCGAAACCAGAAAAAATCGTACCGAAATTATCGTACCGTACCGAATGGACCAAAATTACCGTACCGAATTTATCGAAACCAGAAAAAAGTTGGTTTTGGTTTTAATATTTTAAAAAGTTGGTTGGTTTTATTTTTTATTTTTTTGGGCTTTTAGTGCTGTTTACCGAAACCAGAAAAACCCAAAACCAGAAACCAAAGAAAACCAGAAGAAAACCAGAAAAAACCAGAAGAAACCAGAAAAAAACCAGAATTTATCGAAACCAGAAAAAACCGAAATTACCGAAAAAACCGAATTACCGGCCGGTTTGGTTTTGGTATTGATTTTGGTGTACCGGGTGGTAAACTGGTACGGTTTGGTTTTACCATCCAGAGTTTGGTTTTGGTATTGGTATCTACTATTTACCGACCAAACCGTACCGCTTACACCCCTACTATAATCATTCGCAGACCCTTTAATGAAGTAGTAAATAGTAGGGGTCGTCATAGGCCGAGGCCCGCCAAGTCCGTTCAATCCGCCCAATAAAAAATAGGGCTTGGATAAGGTGAATAGGCCAGCAAAGCGGGCTTGGCAAAATTTTATAGGCCCGATTTTTTTTCGGGCGGGCTTGAACATGAGTTCTTAAGCCCGATGAGGGTCGGCCCGGCCCGAAACCCGAAAAATATATATATGATATATATATATATGGGCAGCGCTATTCGCGCTCCTCTTCATTCTTGCGGCACTCCATTTCAACATGCCCTTGCAAACAAATGTCTTCAATACCCTTTATCCTACTTCTAACATAAAACCCTTCACCGATGCTTTTTTCATAATAACTCAGCAACTGCTCTTTGAATGTGAGAAATGATATTCTCTCTATTACGAAAAAAAAAAACTTGCTATGAAATTTCAAATTGAAAAATATAAAATTAATATTTAATCAAGAACTATTACTGATATTTAATTAAAAATAATAATGCAAATGAAAAATAAAACATAAAGAAAGAATAATGTTTATCTAATATAAGTGAGACGACACATCACAAAATATTTTTTTTATGTAGCATGAACACGACTCCAGCAAAAGCGACATGTTGCAAAATATGTTATTTTTTCAATCAAACACGAACGCAACCAAAATGAAATGATACACGACATGGAACGATACGAAATCTTATTTTTTTAACTTGACACAAAAACAATCCAACGAAAAGTGACACAACATAACACGATACAAAATCTTTTTTCAACCAAACATGATCCAAATAAAAGCAACACAATTGGACGCGGCACGGAATCTTTTTTTAACCAAACACGAACACGAACACGATTCTAATAAATAACACTGCGTAACATAAAATATTATTTTTTCCCTAACACGGACACGACCCAAGTAAAACGACACGTCACAAAATATGTTATTTTGTTAAACCAAACGCGAAATATTTTTTTTTCCAAACACGAAAATGTCTCACTTCAAATATTTTGTGAGGCATGTCTCAATTATTTTTTTTCTGAGACATGTCTCAATTATTTTTTTCCCAAACACGAACATGTCTCACATGAACATGTGTCACTTCAAATATTTTATGAGACATGTCTCAATTATTTTTTATGAGACATGTCTCAATTATTTTTTTTTCCAAACATGAACCTGTCTCACTTCAAATATTTTGGAAAAAAAAATAATATTTCATGTATTGTTTAAAAAAAATTAAATATTTTGTGACGTGTCGTTTTTACTTGGATCGTGTTCGTGTTAGGTAAAAAAATAATATTTTGTGTTGCGCAGTGTCATTTATTAGGACCGTGTTCGTATTTGGTTAAAAAAAGATTTCGTGCCGTGTCCAGTTGTGCTATTTTTATTTGGATCATGTTCGTGTTTGGTTGAAAAAAAATTTTGTATGGTGTAATGTTGTCTCACTTTCCGTTGGATTGCTTTCGTGTCGGGTTAAAAAATAAGATTTCGTATCATTTTGTGCCGTGTATCATTTCATTTTGGTTGCGTTCGTGTTATGTTGATAACATATTTTGTGACAAAAACGATATGTCACAAAATATGTTATCAACCAAACATATGCATTATTACCTAGCATGATAAAAACGATACAGGGCACAAAAACGCAACCAAAAACACGAACGCAACCAAGAAGATTTCGTATCGTTCGTGTTTGGTTGATAACATATCGTTTCACAAAAATGATACACGGCACAAAAATGACCCCAGTAAAAACTCAACCAGAATAATATTTTTTTTGGTTGCGTTTTTACCTAGCATGACAAATATTTATCTAATATAAGTGACAAATATTATTCGTTTTTGCTGGTCGTGTCACTTATATTAGATAAATATTATTCTTTTTTTATGTTTTATTTTTCATTTGCATTATTGTTTTTAATTAAATATTAGTAATCATTCTTGATTAAATATTAATTTTATATTTGTCAATTTAAAACTTCATAGCAAGTTTCCCTTTTTTTCTTGTAACAGAGAGTATCATTTCTCACATTCAAAGAAGGGGAGTTGCTGAGTTACTATAAAAAGGAGGATAAAGGGTATTGATGACATTTGATTGCAAGGGCATGTTATATTGGAGTGCCACAAGAACGAAGAGGAGCGTGAATAGCGCTGCCCTATATATATATATGTGGGGGGGGGGGGGGGAACTTTTATAAATATAAAAACGTATACCAAGTCTTTTCATGTAGAGTGGGAAACTTTATATATCGACATTGTAATATATGGAGTTTAAAACAGATTTTAAATTAAAAAATTGGTCTTTAAATAAAAAAAATAGGTATTTTAATTAAAAAAAATCTTTTAATTAATATAATATGGCCCGATCGGGCGGGCCTGGGTAAAGAGCTTTCAAATCTGGGCGGGCTTGGGATTACATAATAAGGCCCGATCTGCCCGAGCGGGCTTGGGATAGCCGTTAATTTTTCAAGCCCGGCCCGAGCCCGACCGGGCCTGCCCAGGCCCGGCCCGAGCCCGACCGGGCCTGCCCAGGGATGCTCTTAACACGCCCAAAATAGTATAGGATGTTTCAATTTTCTCAATCAAGACATTAAAGTACCACATTGTTTCAATTTAGTTCAATTTTTAATAAAAAGTTAACTCGTTTAATGGAAATGGTGTGTGTCACTCACGCAAGGGACTCAATTGTGACTGAACCAAATTAGGGATACATTTACTAGACACAATAACTAATATAATTTTTTATGTTATTTTCTTCTATTTTTAATGTTGTAAGTGTATTAGTATAATTTAATTTTATTTACAATTAAAACAGACTTTGTTTTTTAATTTAAACCAATATTTTTAATTAATTAATATCTTTTTACCAAGATAATAATAATAATATTAATAATAATAATAATAATAATAATAACATATGTGACGATGTCACATCTATAATTTTATTAACTTTTTTGTTTGTGATACACCTGCAGGTCATACCCATGGTACTATTTAAGTCATTTTGTAATTTAAAAAAATGAGAAAAACGTTATAATTAAATTAATAAAGTACATAAATGCCAAAATAATTAACTAGTAGTAAAATAAATAATATAATTTAATTTGATATCTTGTAAAAAAGTTAGGGATGATTTGGAATTTTGCCATACTTCTAATATATTTTGTATTACTCTACAATCTTGTTAAAATTTTGAGATAAACATTGTTATAACTCTCATTATGTATCGTTAAAATTAACTATGGTAGATAATTGGCACATATTAGTAAATAATTTATAAATTAATTTAGGTGAAAATATTTATTAGTAAATATAAGTAATGGAGATTTATTAGTAAATAATTAAAAAAAATAACATTATTATAGTTGTAGCTAAAGTGAGAGTATATATTAATGGACTTACAACATGAAAAAATAGAAGAAAATGTAATAAAAAATTGTATTATTTAGTGATTTAAGTATATCTGAACTTGAAGTTTGATCCAGTCTCAATTAAGTCCCTCACGTGAGTGCCACATGTCATTTCCATTAAAATATGGATGTAATTAAAACAATATGTATTTTGAGGGCAGGATTAAAAAAATTAAAACATCAGGAGTTCAATTGAGACTACTCCTCCAAAACTTCACGGATAGATATGTTATTAACCCTTATATTTATGTCAACAAGTTGTCTCTGACTTTAGTTTTATCTTATTCTATAATATAAACAAGATCTTTATCCCTTCCTACTTCTGTCATTGCCATCATTATAACCTTTTTTTTTTTTTTTAATATTAACAAAGTTTATTTGGATATTATCCCACATTTGCTAAAAATTGTGTATAATTGAATATTTTATTTGACCAGTATCAAATCTCTAGCACATCTGTTTGCACTAAAAACCTTTCATGTATCTTTTATGTGAATGACATTGTCATAAGTATAGCACTTATGTCACATTATTAAAATAATGTATCATTACGATTTCGGTGAAGAAAGTTACCATACTCCAATTATGTTGGTTTTGATCCCCGAGTTTTTTGGTATGATTGGTCAAAAGCGGACTACAAATGGAACATGTACAGGTGAAATAGGTGATATTTTGATTGGTAAAATGGCAATATTCTTTAGAAAATTCACTCTTTATATGTAGTGGCTAGTTGTAGACATGCACCATATGAGTTTTTAATTAAGGGCAGAAGAATTCACCAATGTTTTCATTTAGAGCAATGGTAATGGTAATCTCGTTTTTGGTGGGTTATTGGAAGTATATTGGTTCCTTTAGACATTTAAAATTAAATTGGAGAAGCAATCATACTTCAAAGTACAAATTTCTCTTTCAATTATGCAGTTTTAGAAGAAAAAGGTATTCAACTATTTTTAAAGAAAATATTCTCTTGAAATACAATTTTTATTTTTATTTTGGCGAAAGCCCCTTTTGGGACACAATACTTATAAGAACAATGATTTTAACAAAACATAGAGGGGCTTTGTTAAAGAAAAATGTGTAGTTTGCAAGTTTTTTGGATCATTTTCAGCTTTTCAAATGCGAGTTTGACTTCTCCAAAGTTCTTGCTGATGCTACAAATGATAATTCTATGATTGGTACTTCTATGAGACACGATTTTGGGACAAATTTTGAGAATACGAGATACTTGTCTAGTATTCATAGACAGATGTGTGAAGACTGATGAAGTTCATAAAAAAATATCTTCAAATAAACGGTAATAACGTATTCCTATCTCCAAAATGTGTCAACGTATCGTGTCACCATAACATCGTTGTTGTGTGAATTTAAATTGTTTCACACAATTTTCAACTAATTTATATTTATAAATTTTAATATTCAAGTTAATTCAACACGCGAGTCAAGAAAAATTAAAGTAACCATAACACTTATGACTTCTATGATGCGACATCTTAACTTCAAAGATATGTAGCTAGGACGTCCTCAACCCTAATAATAAAGTGAAAGTTCCTACTACTACTACTACTACTACTACTACTACTACTATTATTATTATTATTATTATTACCGACAAACTCTGCCAATTCACACATATATTTATCGACTTAGATTCTAAGTTTAAGGTGTTTGTAATGTCAAAGGATATTTTTATTAAGAGTGATGCTATGACTATCAATTACATTGTCAAATTCATTGATGTGGCGAAACATTAAAATATTTATTCTATATTTATTATATACAATGTACGCTACTTATTGCAATGACACATTTACTGGGAAAACGAATAGGAAAACGAATAGAGGGATGTTGCACAAATGATATAAAGTTGGACCATTTTGTGGTTGATTTAAAATGGGGAGGTATCCATTTGTGTAGCTCATTTAAATTTTTTAATAAATTAAAAAATAGCATCAAATATATAAAAAGAAATTATTATAAACACATTAATTAAGAATGGAATCAATATTGACCTCATACAAAAAGTCAGTGGAATCAATCTTGACATGACACGACTTAATTGATTCTTAGTGACACTCAAAAGTAAAATAATAATAATAAAAGTAGAGAGAGAATTTATTCTACTCAGCAGAATAAGTGGGGAGAGAATTTACCAAAGGAAAAAGGGGGGAAATAGGCCATGGGAGTGGTACAGAAAGCACATGGCATATCTATGAAGTAGCCCTATTCATCAAAGGTCTGCGCACATATATATATATAATATGATAAACATATATGTCCCATTTTGACAATGTGAGATTGACACTAGCATGTGGGGTTTCATCACCCTGGCAGAGGTGGAAATCCAAGTCATTCAAATCGGTATGTGTTTTGGGCATCATTGTCACTTATTGCAATCCCCACACTCATTTATGATTTCCCAGAGCATAGATTCACATTTCCTATTCCTCCTGAATTATTACTACTGGTCCAACCCAAGTTGTAATAAGCCATCCATCCCTACTTCAATAGGTCTGTTTTAAATGCCTTGAAAGCTTTAGGGGTCTATTTTATATTCATCCAATATCCAAAGAGATGTCTTTTTTTTTTTTTTCTTTCTTTTTCCCGTGGACATTGAAAATGAAAGGTTACAAGGGGACTACGTCACATAGAAACAAAAGTCATAGAGGCAACAAAAAACACCATAAAAACAGTGAAGCAACAGAGAGAGGATAAAAGTCCAACTACATCTTAGGGTTTGCAAGGATCCACCGCATTTGGGACTTCATCCATCTCAACAAAGGCCTATTTTAAATGCCTTGAAAGCTTTAGGGGTCTATTTTATATTCATCCAATATCCAAAGTGATGTCTTCTTTCAAAGTAATGCTAGTTTGCCTAGTTGGGGCAGCATCTACCACTAAAGGACTCTTTTGTATGTTGTTAATATAAGGGAAAGGAAACCCAACCCTAGTCATTGGCTTCAGCTAGTTGAATATATATACTGATTAAATGTTTTCAACCTACTTATAATGAACATGCTTTTAGTTGTCTCCTCACTCTTCAACAAGTGGCAACAAGCAGGCTTTAGTGGAGTCCATGGTAAAACTTAAAAAAATGAATGATTATATTCTTGCGATAATTATGGCCTAAGGTGACGTTATAGTTATTATTTGGCTCAAATAATTCTCTCAAACTAGTGAAAAGTGGTATGCAACATGTAAATTTCAAGTGTGATACATGTTGAAACATTTTGTGTTAGTAAGTTATATCAAGGCCTACTTACTGGCTTTGTAACTAATTGTATTCCAGCCTTTATGACTCATTAACAGTATATTTATATAATATGGAAGTTCATATTAATTTAATTTAGTCTAAATCTAAGAAGAGCTTGTATTAAATTGAGAAAAAAAAAACTCAATTGTCCAAATTAGTTGCTTCTCAATCCTGACTAAAATATAGGGCAAATGTGTCATTTTAGCATAGCAGAAAGTGTAGAACAAATGTTGGTCCGTGCATTTTGAAAATTACAAATACCAATTTCCACTTGAGTCTTCCGTGCCTCGAGCTAATCGTACTGAATCATATGTGCACGGTGAATCAAAAGCACTACTACAACTCCATAAAATCTGATACCCTACTGGCTGCATTTGGGCCTATAGTAGGGGTGGCAATTCGGGCCAATGGGTCGTGTTTGGCTCTGGCCCGACACAATTTTATCTGGCACGAACACGACACGACACGGTAGCGTGTTTTTTTTGCTAGCACGAACACGACCCATTAGTAGCACGACCCGACACGAGTAACACGAAAAAAAAAATTGTGCCAAATTGGCACGATTGACACGACTGGACACGATAACCCGTTGGGCTAATTGAAGACGTGTTCTCTTTTTTCAGGAGATGGAGTTTCTTATTTGGGCTAATTGGGACACAATTGGGTTGTAATTGGGACACAATTGGGTTGTAATTGGGACATAATTGGGTTATTTTCTTATCGTGTGCAATTGGGCTCTAACGGGCCAATTTCGGGCCAATATCGGGTCAATTTCCTGGCACGAACACGACACGACCCGATAGTGGGCCAAAAAAGTCTGGCCCGAACACGACCCGAACACGACAAGCTGTTTTAATTTCGTGTCAATTTCGTGTTGGATCGTGTCGTGTTGTCGTGTTCGTGCCCAAATTGTCACCCCTAGCCTATAGCATGACCTTTGACAATTTAGTAATATCGAGAAAATTCAAAAGTCAAATCATAAGTTTTCAAAGTTAGATAATTGTCTATGGGTACATTTGGTTGTTCCAAAATTATAAATTAATTCATTTATAAATTGATCAATTTACAAATTGTTCCATTAATTGTGTTTGATTTTATTAAAAAAATGATTCATTAATTAACCCATTTTGTATAAAATCTGAAATTTGAGCATTTCACAAAAAATGTGAAATGCTCCTCCACCACCACCACCACCACCACCACTACCACTCTCTCTTCTCTATCTTTCTCCATTCGATTTTAATTTTTTTTATTGAACCTTAACATATCAACATCAATTTAAGATTATCAAACATCACCTAAAATTGGATTTAAATTCGTTTCAAATCCCCTTACCCCCTTATTTACAATTCATTAATTCACAATGAACCAATTTATGTAATCAAGTAATTTGTACAATCAAATTGAGCCTATATGAATATTACAAAACAAAGGAAATAAAATGATAAGAGTGCGAAGTTTTAAAGGGAAAAGTTAGAGACATCTGACTTTAGATTGTAGGGGGGAAGTAATATAAAAAAGTACCTAACTATTAAGATAAATTTGTAGTTCAAGAGTATGTGAAAGTTGAACATATTTTACATGAAAAATATCTTTCCTTTTTGGGAAAAATATAATCTCTCATTTATTGGGAAATTATGTACAAAGAATCTACACCCACTCAATAGCCCATCACACACAAGGCCGAAGTGTTCCAACTATAATCTTACTAGCTTAAGAAAAACTTTCGGCTCTAACTACACACAGGGCCACAACACAATTCAAAGAAACAAATCAAAAGAAATAAACAGCCCAAAGAAGCTTCTACAGTAAAATCAAACTTCCTACGGCCAACGCCTGAATTAGGAGTCTCCTCATGCTGTCGACATATAATATCTTATATTAGAGTTTTATTTATCATTATGGGTAGTTTAGTATTTTTCCTTTTATGTCTGATGGACGTGGACCTAATTCCTTCCTGGTCACTGATAATATATCAAAAAAATCCGAACGTCGTTTCATGAGAAAAACCCAACAGTAACGCGTATAATCATCAATAAAGGAGACATAATATCTAGACCCTCCTCTTGTAATAATAGGAGATGGTCCCCACACATCAGAAGGAATAAGATCAAAGGGTGCAAAAGTAGAGGAAATACTTCTATTAAACGGTAAAGCTGAAAATTTTGCAAGTTTACAACCGCTACAATCAGAGATATCATGACAATGCAAATTTCCTAATTTTCCTGTAGAAGCCAAATATTTTAATCGTGAACCTGAGACATGACCAAGACGAGAGTGCCATAAATAAAAGCTAGACGAATCTTAACTCAAACGAAAGGATGACAAGTCAACACTGGAAGCTGCAACCATTGGTACATTGAGTTTCTCCATGATGTACAATCCCCCCTGCCTACGGCCTGCCCCAATCACTTTCTGAGACTGTGGATCCTGCACATGACAAAAGGTAGAAGAAAAGGAAACTGAGTAACCAGCATCACATAGTTGACCAACAGAGACAAGATTCATTGTAAGATTAAGAATGTGGTAAACATTAGAGAGAGTTAAGTTGGGTGAGTCAATAGTCCCAACACTCGTTGAGGGCATGGGAGTACCATCAGCAGTCATAACGAGCAACGAAGAAGTGGGACAAAAAGAATCAAAAGAGGACAAATTTGGTGACATGTGATTAGAAGCACTGGAGTCTAGAATCCAAATACCTGAGGACTTACCTGGTGAACTGATGGACATGGCGTGAGGCTGTGTGGCAAGAAACTTTTGAAACTGCTCATCAAGAGAAGACATGGATGGAGTTAATGATGAAGAACCTGATGCAAATGAGTCTGATGGCGGTACAACTGCTGCAGTATTAGGCTGTGAAGGCCTATATGAACGCTGTTGAGATTGGTTATTGGATTTCCAACCAGAAAACTGCTGCTGAGGTGGTCGACTATTTGATTGTTGTTGTTGTGCTCGTAACTTAGGGCACTGAGACTTCTAATGACCATTCTCCTTACAGTAGCTACATTCATCACTTGCAACTCTCGAATAAGGCTTGTTCTGATTACTGGAAATTGGCCGAGAGGAGGCTGCGAAAATAGATGGATTAGGGTCCGAAGAAATTACCTTCCCTGACTGAGTCTTGAGACGAATCTCCTCAGCTAACAACTCGTGAACAACGGAATCAACAGTTGGAAGTGGTCTACGATGAAGAATCGACCCACGAAGACCCTCAAAATCATCACGCAATGCCATCAGAAACTGAACTAGACGTTGTTCCTCCCTATTGGCAACATATGGTGCAAAGGCCCGTAATTCAGCCGACTCTGTGAGAGCCAACTGATCCCATAGATCCGTCATAGCAGAATAGAACTCCTGAATAGTCAATTTTTTTTGCTCAATAGCCCGAATATCGCACTCCAACTGGTATTTTTTTGCGAAATTAGATTGGGTATACAATCCGTCCAAATGATCCCAAACATCCTTTGCATAATCATACTTAGCCAACTGCATACCTATAGAAGGTGCAACGGAGTTATTGATCCAAGTGATGATTTTCGAGTTGTTTGCCTCCCAAACATCCAACAACTCTGCATATTTTTCAACGTTCGTCTTATCGTTAGGCTTACTCAAATCGCCATTAATGTAACCCCAAAGCTTCTTCCCTTTCAACAAATTCTTCATAACATAACTCCAATACGTATAATTTTTTCCATCTAATCTGACACTAATTGATTGCAGCGAATCATCTCTTTCACCAGCCATTGCAAAAAAAACAATCAAACAGTACCCAAACAGAACCAAATCGAACGAACTAAACAATTAATCGAACAAATAGGAGGAAAACGACCATAATTACCTTCAAAACAGTCGAGCGAACAGAAAAATTGGATCCGTAGACTATGTTGATGAGATTAAGCTTTGATCCCGCTCTGATACCATGATAATATATCAAAGATCTACAATCAAATGTAAAAGAGAAAGAAAGGGGCTAGGGCTTCATCTTGACATAAACTAGAATACAATACAAATGAAAAAAAGAAGAGAGAATATATATCCTACTACAACCACCTAATAATGAAATAAAAGGGAAAATACTAAACTACCCTTAACGCTAAATAAAACTCTAATAATATCTAGGGGTGGCAATTTTTGACCCGACACGATAACCCGACACGAAGTTAGCGGGTTAGGGTTGGCGATTTCTTGACACGAACCCGAATATGACATGACCCGCCAACACGAATAATAAACGGGTTGGGTTAGTGTCAAACACGTATAACTCGAAAATGACACGAATAGACCCGCTTAACTCGTATTTTATGGAGAATATATTAGATAATTTATATATCTTGATAGGCATTCTATAAAATTCATGCAGAATCGGATGATAAATTATTTATGTGTTGAAAGAAGTTGAAATTAATTAAATTTAAGTTATTGTAGGCCTATGATTGGTTAAGAGAGAAGAAAAAAATTATTTTATATTTTACTTAATGGGTTATGCGGGTCAACCCGAACACGACACGATAATAAATAGGTCGGGTTAGTGTTTGCTCATTTGACACGATTAGTTAAATGGGTCGAGTTAGGATTGACTAATACTTGACACGAACACGACATGACACGACCTGAACACGACACGACGCACACGAATTGCCATCCCTAATAATATCTTGATATTTTATGTAGAAAAATTCAAAAAAATTGGCTAATTTATAACATAGTATACTAGGCACATTCTATGTTCTTGTATTTTGTATCATCTTCCAGATTAATAATGTTATGGGATGTTGCTATGGGCTAGGTGGCAAGCTCATTCTTTATAATGATAATACATCATCCCATTCCAAATGAATAGTTGGTTTTTTCTTTTTAATGCGTTCCAAATTAATAGTCATATTCTAAAAGTAATACTCCAACTCTTTCTAATTAAGAGTCTATGTCTTTATTTTGTATAAATTAAGAATACTCTCAATTAATGGCCAAAATTAACTCTGAGAAACCAAGAATTACGTGTGATAATTGATTAACTTCGCAACTTTCTAATATAGCACACTTATTTAATTTCAGCCCCTAATCATTCATCTAAGGTGCGTGTGTCAACCGATAAATAAATAAAGCATGTGACACAAAAATATGCTGAGACACAGAATTCAGGAAAAAACCCCTTTCGGGTAAAACCTTTATTTCAATATGAATATACAAGCCGCAACTTACAATTACATAGAGAAATCTGCAATGGATCAACACGCAGCCAACCCACAAAGACACGCAGTCTTGAACTCAGCAAGAGAATACACGCAGCACCCTCCAAGGACTCGCAGCCCCAAACAACAAAGGTAGAACCGCAGCTCTCCTCAATGACACGTAGCCATAACACTTTGTAGAGACTCCCTCAGCAATGACACGCAGCCCTCGGTTGCAAAGATCTCTCCACAAAGATGAACAACACCAAAGTTTGTGTTATAGGGTTCCAAAAGATTCACAAAAGTAATTGGGATTTTTGTGTGTGAATCAAAAAGATGTTTGGCACATCAAAAATTGAAGTCTTGTTGTGTTTGTACTCTTAAAAACGTTTTCTCAAAGACTTAAAGAAATACATCATCGGAATAGTTATATATATAGGAAATATAAGATGGTGGATAAAAATCTGACGGAACTGCTCGAGTTTATCCCAGGCGGACCGGTCCGGCTAGGAGGCGGATCGGTCCGATTTACCGGATCGGTTCTTTTAAGATATGGCTCCATCGGTTCGCATTCGATCCGGGGTCTACTGGACCTCGAGCAAGGCGGATCGGTCCGGGTCGAGGGCGGATCGGTCCGGTAGGGAGGCGGACCGGTCCGGTTTTCCCAGAAAAATAAATGCCTCATTTTGCTTGAAAAAACTTACTTCTTATTTTTATAAAAAACATTTTATAAAAATTTCCCAATACTAAATATGAACTTTAAGGAACATAAAAACAAAATTTTACCAAGTTCATTCTTGCAGAGGCTATGATGTTGAAGACACTTTGATATTCGGATCCGTTGATGTAGATGCGATCTTGAGTTTCTTCAATGGTGTAACGGCGTACGACATACAAATTGATAATGGACAAAAATGTCCTTACAAATCTCCCCCTATGTCTATGCCGGTACATACATAAAAAATATCCGAATTATCAACTAATGACCTATACAAATCTACCCTCCCATGAACCCTAAAGATGGAAAGATACAAATGTTTAAATCTTCATCGTTTGTTCTTCAATCTTCAACAATCATCAAATCTCAAAGCTTTTCTCATCAGGGTGTGCAACATATTGATCTTCAATCTTCATACCTACACACATGAGACAAAGCAAATACCACGTGACATATCGAGTTTGAAATGAGATAAACATAGATACCAATATATGATAAAAACATAAGCTATATTCTCAAAAACTCCCAAAATTCAAACTCTCCCCCATAATACGATAATTCTTTCTCCCCCTTTTTATGATGTCCCCAAATAGACAAATGAGAAGAATGAATCAAATAAGCAAAATCGGGGTGTCACGGTATACAAAAAAATACATAAACTATTTTTGATTTTTCAAATTTTTCATACATAGATAGGATACCAATAAGAACAAATATGATACAAAAATCACACCATGGATTTAGACTCAAACAACCAAGTCATGGAAACGGAATGAATCGGTGTGAACACATTCGATAGGTAAATCAACTCAATCAATCATATGTGCACGATGCATACGTGTACTCCTAACGAATGAACATCAAAGGTATCCTTAGGTGTAAAAATTTGTTGAATTTAGATGACATCGTCTTATGCAAATCAACAAATCAAAGTCAAATGATTTTCACACCAATAACGTCCAAAACTATATAGTGCATTTTCAAGTATTTCAAGGACGTGCAAACCCGTTTTAAATTCTCCAACCAAACACCCTCATATATATTTTCTTTTAGAGGTGATCTAAATTCTCAAACTTTGGAGAATTGGTGCAAAAACCTAAATGGCCCATAATTGGCATGAATTTCTTTTTATTGCCTTTAAATTTTTTCGGGCTCTTTTAACCTCTTTGGACCTCGGATAATAAAATTCCTCAATTTTTTAGGTCCTTTTTAACAGTGGCTTTTGCGCAAAGGATAGATAATTACCTTTCACAGCCCCTCCCCGTTATCAAACAAATCACATAAACTCACAAAACGGTTTTTATATGCACAATTTCCTTATAAAAATTATCGCGCTTGGTTCGTTTTAAGGACAGGATTGAAGTGAAAACACCCAATCAACATGTGATAAGACAAGCACAATAATCAATCAAATCCGTGCATGTGTGCAATAAAGGAAACATGAGTCAACATGTAGCAAGTAACACTTAATTACATCTTAATGACTCCAAACATTATAAAGCACATGGATGAATTGACCTATTGTCTCAATACACTATCAAATAGTCACATGAAAATAATGGAATGATGTTGTGACTTGGTCATCCTAAGTGTTCATCCATAAACGGTGCAAACAAAAAACAAAAATCTTTTTGTATTTTTCAAAAATTTTCAAAACAAAAATATATACAAAAATGATACATACTAGCAATAGGCAAACAATGTCATCATGAAAATCACCCTATGCTAGTAAACAAGTAAAACCTCAATCATTAGGTGCAGAGGGGTTTTCCAAAGGTGGTGACAACTTATGAAAAACCTCCATCAATTCTTGTGAAGTTTTGACTAAGAACTTAACTTGCTCACCTAAATGTGCAAACTCTCTCATATAGTCTCCGGGAGCATGTAAAGTATCATGTGTGGGTGCATGTGTGCCAGAAACACGTGTAGAAGCAAAACGTGACACATAACCCAACTTAAAGCAAAATTCCCTAAGGTGTCCTCTCCTCTTGCAATGTGAGCAAACATAAATAGGCCTAGGAACACCTCTCTAAAAAACTCTAGGACGCACTCTCCTAATAGGAATGGGATGCCTAGGTGGGTTAGGGTGAGACACATGTGAAACTGTCACTAAAGTGGGAACCGGCTCGGGTGCTAATTGGGAAGAAGAAGCACCGTCATGGCTTATTCCTAACTTCTCACCTTTACCCATAAGAACCACCTTTTCAACCTTTTTAGGTGCGTTCTCAAACTTGACTTTGACCTCCCGAGCACGTTCGAGATCACTCTCGAGTTGGGATACACGTGTGACAGACTAGACAACGTGTCGGCCAAATCACACTTCTCCTTTCTCAAAACCTCCTTCTCTTTCTCCAAATCTAAAACCCGACGACCTAAATCCCTATTATACTTCTTTGTTTTCAAGGTCTCGGTGTACAAATCTCTAAAAGCTTTTTGGAGCTCACTTTCATCTCCACTTTCACCCTCACTTTCTCCCTCACTTGAAGCGCTCAAACCATCACTATCACTTTCGTGTGCACTATTGTGGGACAAGGTGGGTGTGCTCACATGACTAGAAAAAGCTACAAACTTCTCACCACTAGTCTCATCACCCTCACCTTCACTACTATCACTAAGTGTGGCGGGCATAGCTACTTTCTTTCCTTTCTTTCTAAGCCACGTAGGACACTCAAACGACTTATGTCCCTTACCCCCACATTCAAATCAAGTGATGTTCTCAAAATCTTCCTCACACTCCTCATCGGATTTATTTTCTTTTTCCCTCTCACCACTTTCTTTGGCCTTTCCTTTCTTTTTATTTTTCTCAAAAAAATTCTTTTTATTGGAAGAATTATTTTTGTTCATGTTGAGAAATTTTTTAAAATTTTTCGCAAACTAGGCCATATCATTAAAATCAAAATCTCCCTCAGAATCGGACTCACAAACTGTTTCTTTCTTTTTCTTAAAATGAGTCTTTAAAGCAATGTCTCTATCCTTAGCCTTAATGCTTTTGGGAAACATGTCAATCTCATAGGTTTGAAGATCTCCTACAAGTTCTTCCAACTTAAGTGATTTCAAATTTCCCAAAGAGTTCAAAACAGTGACTTTAGGAATAAAGCGTTTTGGGAGAGATCTCAAAATCTTTTTAACGACACGCGTGTTATCAATCACCTCACCCAAACTAAAACATGTGTTAACAATGTCCGACAAACGTGCATAAAAATCATCAAAGCATTCGGACTCAGACATGGAGATAGTCTCAAATTGGGTGGCCAGATTTTGTAATTTTGACTCTTTAACCGCGTTCGTACCCTCATGTGTCAATTTCAAAACATCCCAAGCCTCTTTAGACGTGGTGCACGTCATAATTCGGCGAAACTCATCAGGAGAGACAGCTCCAGAAATAGTACTCAGACCACGGGAATTAAAATTGGACAATTTATAATCATCTTCAGTCCAGGCTGACACGGGTTTTAAAGTGGTGATGTTATTAACAGTGACCGTGGGAGGAGTCCAACCATTTTCGCAAAGCAACCAAACACGCTCGTCAATAGATTTTAAAATCGATTTCATACGAGTTTTCCAGTAGGCATAATTAGACCCATCAAAAATAGGCATCAGATTATATAAGTGCTCCATAGGAAAAATTGCGATTTTCACAAAACTAATTTAAAAAAAAAATCAATATCACACGATTTTGCGGAAAATAAGGAATACGCGATAAATTAGCGTAACCTTCTCTGATACCAATTTGAGAAACCAAGAATTACGTGAGATAATTGATTAACTTCGCAACTTTCTAATATAGCACACTTATTTAATTTCAGCCCCTAATCATTCATCTAAGGTGCATGTGTCAACCGATAAATAAATAAAGCATGTGACACAAAAATATGCTGAGACACAGAATTCAGGAAAAAACCCCTTTCGGGTAAAATCTTTATTTCAATATGAATATACAAGCCGCAACTTACAATTACATAGAGAAATCTGCAATGGATCAACACGCAGCCAACCCACAAAGACACGCAGTCTTGAACTCAGCAAGAGAATACACGCAGCACCCTCCAAGGACTCGCAGCCCCAAACAACAAAGGTAGAATCGCAGCTCTCCTCAATGACACGCAACCATAACAATTTGTAGAGACTCCCTCAGCAATGACACGCAGCCCTCGGTTGCAAAGATCTCTCCACAAAGATGAACAACACCAAAGTTTGTGTTCTAGGGTTCCAAAAGATTCACAAAAGTAATTAGGATTTTTGTGTGTGAATCAAAAAGATGTTTGGCACATAAAAAATTGAAGTCTTGTTGTGTTTGTACTCTTAAAAACGTTTTCTCAAAGACTTAAAGAAATACACCATCGGAATAGTTATATATATAGGAAATATAAGATGGTGGATAAAAATCTGACGGAAGTGCTCGAGTTTATCCCAGGCGGACCGGTCCGGCTAGGAGGCGGATCGGTCCGATTTACCGGATCGGTTCTTTTAAAATATGGCTCCATCGGTTCGCATTCGATCCGGGGTCTACTGGACCTCGAGCAAGGCGGATCGGTCCGGGTCGAGGGCGGATCAGTCCGGTAGGAAGGCGGACCGGTCCGGTTTTCCCAGAAAAATAAATGCCTCATTTTGCTTGAAAAAACTTACTTCTTATTTTTATAAAAAACATTTTATAAAAATTTCCCAATACTAAATATGAACTTTAAGGAACATAAAAACAAAATTTTACCAAGTTCATTCTTGCAGAGGCTATGATGTTGAAGACACTTTGATATTTGGATCCGTTGATGTAGATGCGATCTTGAGTTTCTTCAACGGTGTAACGGCGTACGACATACAAATTGATAATGGACAAAAATGTCCTTACAAACTCTTGTTCAATATCGTAGAACTTGGCTTGTTAATTATGTAAAACCAAATAAAGTGGACCACTAATTTGGGATGACCCCAAAAAAAATAGTAGATTTTTAATTTGAGATATTGTAAAGTGAGTATATAAAATGAGATGGGATTACAAAGTTACCCAACTGAATAATAGTCATAAGAGAATAATGATTTAAGCGAATGTATTGCATTCAAATGTATATTCACCATTTTTTAGGATAAATTTGAAAATTTTAACTTTTTTGAAAAAATTAAATTTTTGAAAAAAATATTTGACTTTGAAACGGGCATTATTGATTTGTGATGAATGGATTATATTTTAAAGTTATAAGTCTAGTCTGCGCGTTCACAAATTCCACAACTATAAGACTTTAAGTTGGGTTAAATAATATTCTTACTTTCAGTCCAAGTATGAAGTTTAATGACATTTAAAAAATTATAAAATGTGTATAATTGACTGAAGAAGGAGTTATATGAAATGAAAAATATATACACTAAAATAACTGAAGTTTGTTTGTTTCCCCCAAATAATGTGATTGTCAAAAACGGGAAAAACAAATTCTGAATGCAAGTAAAATAAAATGAAAGAAGAACCAATTGTGGAAGCCCGTAATGGATATAATTCTTTGACCCAAAAACATGTAGTCTATCAATCTAGTTATTTGTCAAGCCGAAATTTATTCGGGCTTAATTTGAATTGTGTTGAGCCTTCCCAAAGATGGATCAAATTGTATAATGATTATTTTGGGTTGGGCTTAATAATACTTCTGGAAATTCAAAATCAGATCTCGGCTTGACAGAATATATATGGATTCAAACTAGGGTTTGGTATAGAATCCTACTAGTAGAAACCCTAAAAGCAGACCTGATTTAAAGCTTGGTTCAATTGTTTCTTAATTCCGCGCCATTTTACTCATAGATTAAAGATAAAATAGATACTATAAAGAAAGAGAAGTTAAAGATTCACGATTATTTTGACTTTACCACTCATTTAGTTTTGATAACTAGACTTTTTTCAACATTTTATTTTGCTTCAGATTTTACTCAATATTTTTATTGTGCCTTTAATGAGTATTAAGTAATCACGTGCAATTTTCTTATGAAAATTTTACATTTTTAAAAATCAAACTATAATAATAAATATTACTCCTTTATATAATTTATCACGATGACCAATTTGAAAATATTTTTAATCGTTTTGCGATTATTTCTTCATAATGTAAAGTTGATAAGGCTGACGTGAAATACTTCTTATGATTAAACACGTGTAAATTTCAAGTTGTATTCTTTTTTTGTTGTTGTTATTTTGTTTTGAGAAACTTCTTTTAGTAATGGGCCAACTTTCGCACACCCAATTAATTCTTTGGATCGTTCAAGATCGGCATTCACCCCGGGTCTAGTAATATCATAAGGACTTTTCATTTGCTCTTTTGTTGTGTGGCCTCAAGATGTTATTACCAAGTTTCGAACCTGAGGTGCATGGGTTTGCAGCCAGAATCTGGGGTTCAAAACTTGTATCTATATTGAGTGAACGATTTTTTTAGAGTATAAAATGGTCTAAAACATCTCGATGACATAACGTTGAGATCGTCCAATCGTATTCCTCAATGTAGAGATATTTCATTTCAATACAAAATATTATTTTATTCGAAACTACTAACATCAATGTTATTTTAACAAAATCTATTACAACAATAAATTATCTAATGATAAATTTCCCACAATAGTCAAAAGTCCACAAATGTTCCAAAATGTCTATTTCAAATGTTGAAACACACACACACACACACACACACACACACTAGGGTATACCCGTGCCTGAAAGCACGATAACAATTCTCCCGAGTATGAATCTTGTGTCAAGTCATAAAAGTTTTATATTATAGTATAATTTTTCAAAGCATCAGTCGTGGTTAATTTTCATGAAGAACATATATTTTTCCCAAATTATTTAATCAAGTATAATCTTAAGTCCAAGAATTTATTTTCAACACAAATGAAATTTTAAGAAAAAACTATGTAAGATTATCTTTGTTTATGAGTATCCACTTGTTTATGGTATAAGAAATACTTCAATTAAAGAAATAATTCATCCCGGACTTAATTTAAACAACGTCACCAATATAACAATATTCATATATAAACCCCTATTATGAGTACATCACATACCCATACAAGCATCTTTAGCAACAAAATATCCAAAATGTTATAATGGGATGAGTGTAAATAGTTTACAGAGATTCATCTCAAAACAAAATAAAGTGTACACAATTTTAAAATTTTTGAAAATCTCTTTTATTTATACGACTATCCACCTGTTTACGAAGCAAAATATAATCCAACAATAATGCTGGACATCATATAAACAAAAGCATCAATTTGTCATTAAAAATAAATAAATACATATATGAATACACAACATGACACTATTGGCAATTCTAATTTATTACATCACTAATGGCCAAACTAAATACATATTAAAAGTAATCACTGCTAACCTCAACTCACCTTAATTATGTGATCCACATCCAAGAATTAAACCCAAGGGAATTATAAACTCCAATTAACCATGAATATCCATGTAGAAAATTCATTCATAAGACAGACTATGAATTCATAATATACTTACATTAATTATCACGACATAAGCAAAAGTAAGAATAGAAAAATAATTATTGATATAATAAGACAGAGATTGGTTATGAAAGAAAAAATCTCATGTGCGATATTGTTTAGGTATAATGCTTTCACGTGTGCCAACTACAAGCGTTATTCATATTATAGGACAAAATAGTTCAAGCATACTTATCTTCTAATTAATCTAAAACTCTTAACATGAAATAACTTCTCAAGTAACCATTGGACCCCATTCCAAGTTACAATATCACACAAATTACCTCATAGATAGATCTAAACAACAAATTGCTCTGAATAAGAAACCCAAAAAAATTGAAGATATGAAAAATAACCACAAAAAATTTAAGATCTAAAAAATTCAATACATCACATGAGCTTGAACTTATCTCCTTTCCAATAACACTGACATATCCCATATTAAGATCCTCAACTGAGAGTTCAGTTCAATTGTGACCAAACACATATGTGTTTCTGGCAGGCTCAAGAGGTCAAAGGGGCTCAACTCCATGTTTGGATGTGAGTATAGGATGTGTCGTGTTAGAGGGAGAATATTCATATGTTTAAAGATTTGATTGAGATCGAGAAAGTGTAGTTTCAACGCTTATTTTCTTTGGCCCCTTGTACAGAATGAACTATCAATATAAGAAGAGAGTAAATTGTAAGAAGGGCAGTCCCTCGACAGCTTCCCGCAACTCAGAACGGCAGTCCATGGTTTATCGAAAATAACTATCAAATAATTGATCGTACACATAATATTTGATTTTAGAATTCATTAAGGCCCTGTTTGGTTGTCTCAAAATTGTAAATTCGCTCATTAATAAATTGTTCCATTTATAAATTGACCCATTAATTGTGTTTGGTTCATTAATGAAATGATTCATTAATTACCCCATTTTAGAGCTCATGTGTAAAATCTGAAATTGGATAATTTCACAAAAAATATGAAATGCATCCATTTGAAATATGAGTCACATAAAATGTATGTTCATCTCTCTATTGCCCTCCCTTCCCCCTCCCCCTCTCTCTTAATTTTCTTTTATTTTTTTCCTCATGAAACCTTAACAGTAATTTTATATTACCAAACATTGTGTAAAATTTAATATGAACTCATTTCAAATCCACCCATTTACAATTCACTAATTTATAATGAACCAATTTACATAATCAAATAATTTGCGCAACCAAACAGGGCCTAATTGACTTTTTAAGGAAACAAAAAAAAATGAAGATTCCCATTTGAAAAAAAAATGAAAGAAAAATGCATAACTAAATAAATAATCTATATATATATATATATATATAACAAAATTAAAATAACCTCAACTTTTAAACATACCATACACTAAAACGTACAATTAAATAATTAATTGAATCATATAAAACATACCACTTTCGAACAATATGGGATTAATGCAATAATTTGTCATTTCAACTATTTAGTTCCACTTAAGATATACAATATTAAATTAGATATTTGAATTAAGAAAGATTGTTTTTAAGAAAAGAAGTAAATCAAAAGTTTGCAACATGACGTAACCATTTTGGTAGCTCAGTGGAGGAAAAAAATAAAATTAAAAATAACATTGCCCGGGACGATCAGACAAGCAACAATAAAAGTATATCATCCATGTTTTATTAGAGTTTCCTCAGTATTGTTCTTCCCAAACACATGTTATAAGTTTCTTATCAAAACAAGAAACACATTCAGCTTCTCGAATACTTGTCCAAAGTTTCCCAGCATTATGTAAAATTAAAACGTTGAGAGAGAGCGAGAGAGAGGAGTACACCTCTAGCATAGTAGAAACCTTTGAGGGATATCACCAATATATTCGCAACATGTTCGTAGATTCCAATCTAACATAATCTAAACACAAAAGTGAGGGATATAACTAATAAATTTGCAACATGTTCTTAGGTATGCAAATCATTCAAGAAGATAGATTACCATATGGAATATATTATAATTTTTTTGCTAGATATAATGATAAACCAAATAACAATCCAAATAAATGCTTCTCTGCTTCTCACAATTCGTATTGGTCGTTGTTAACACAAATAAAAAGCAATGGATGTTGTCGAAGAACTCTATTCAAACTGATGAAGAAAATAAGCACACTTGATTTTATAGGATTGCTATGTAATTTTGCAGTAGCCATCTTATATTTTATTATAGGGGAAAGTGCCCCTACCCCGCTGCGAGGTTTTTTAGTTTTTGCTAGAAAACCCCTAATTATTCCTAAACTACAAGAAGAAAACAATAGTGAAATTTGAGGGGCAGTAGTGAAATTTTTGGGACAGAAATCAGTACTGATGTTTCCC
The DNA here is from genome assembly GCA_949130495.1 of Sambucus nigra. Lineage (NCBI taxonomy): Eukaryota > Viridiplantae > Streptophyta > Magnoliopsida > Dipsacales > Adoxaceae > Sambucus > Sambucus nigra. The sequence continues at coordinate 118,151,919 of OX422212.1, read as the reverse complement.
AAGAAGAAAATAGTATCCAAATTTCCAAAGAAAACATTCAATAGAATAATAAATTTAAAAGGCCAATTATAACATAGTTTAAAGGACCCAAAAAATGACTTGAAAATAAGCCATTTAACAGTAAATTTTCTACTGTTAGAAGAAAACGTGGCCATAATATATCTGGATCTGTGTTGTTCTAAATTTTGTAGGGGTTGTCAGATTAACCCTATTAGAGATTTCTATTTTTATATATATCAAGTGTTTAGATGCAAATCTGAGATACACAAACAATATTAACTCTCTTTGCTCTCAAATCTGAGATACCCAATGAAGATGAACACAAATCAAATCTGAAGATGAAAACAAACACAAATCAAACATTAAACTGCGATGAAATGGATATTCATGTACAATATTATTCAAACACAAAATAAAAAATTGTCCAAACGTATTATCCAAACACAAATCAAAATCAAAATGCTTAAACCACAGAATCCATATAAGAGAAGGTATAACCCATTAAATCATTTACATATATATGTATAAGAACCCATTAATTAGTTTATACAGAACCCATCAATAGTTTATACATAACTCATTAAATCGTTTATACAGAACCCATATAAGAATAGGTATAACCCATATAAGAACCCATATAATAACCCATTACATTATTTACATATAGACCTGTAAAAACATGTATCAATCGTTTACATATATACCTGTAAAAATCGACCCAACAAGGGCATATACTACATATAAGAGCCTAATAAAGGTATCAATTATTTATATATATACCTTTAAAAATCGACTCCAAAAAATGTTCAAACATGAATAACCCCAACAACAGAGAGAGAGAATATCTGTCAAATGAAGTGAGAGAAAAGGGGAAGCCATGCATTTGATAGAGGGAGGGGGGATTTCGAGTACATGTCAGATCATAGAGAGTTGATGAGAGTAAGAGTGCCATTTTATTTTACCCCTCTTTTTTAATTCTGATGAAGAGTGGGACATAAGTTTGAGTGTGTCAAAAGAGGGAGAATCTAAAAATTTTAAGGGTAAAATAAGAAGTGCATGATTAATTCATCTTATGACATCATAAGATGTCTCTTATGACATAAATAACTTTTACTCCTTGTCTATGTCTCTCTCTCTCTCTCTCTCTATCTCTCTCTCTCTCTCTCTCTCTATATATATATATATATATATATATATATATATATATATATATATATAAAGAAAGAAAGTCTCATGTAATGACTCCTTATGGTGCAGACCTCGATGTATACTATTTTTTTAAAATTGTAAAAAAATGATTTTTTATGAAACTTAATGGATATGATCCCACTGTTAGAAGATCATCGCCAATTTTTTTTCACAAAAAAATTCAACAAAAACAGTTGAAATGAGGTGATATATAAAAAAATGGTATAAATACGCATTTTTAACTGTTAAAATGTTGGGTCGGAGCCAACCACTTTATTGTTTGAATTTTTTGATAAAAATTCATGGATATAATCTTCTCAGTATCGAGATCATACCCAAGAAGTTTCATAAAAAAAATTCAATCAAAAAGTGGGTGAGATGATCGTTAACATTTCAACGGTCGAAATGCATATTTATACCATTTTTTTACATATCACCTCATCTCAACGGTTTTTTTTATTGAATTTTTTAATGAAAAATATTGAAGATGATATTCTCACCGTGAAGATCATATCCATGAAGTTTCATCAAAAAGTTTTTTTTTCAACTAGTTTAAAAAAATGATATGTACCGGAGTCTGCACCATAAGGAGTCCTTACAAGAGAGGTCTCTCTCTCTCTCTCTCTCTCTCTATATATATATATATATATATATATATAGTCAGGTTCTCTTAGGGATGGCAACGGGTCGGGTTTGGCAAAACCCTAACTCGCCCCATTTAATAAACGGGTCGGATCGGGTCTCCTATGGGTTGGTTTAATTTTAAAAATAGGAATATTAAAATTATTACATTATAGTCATAGAGGCCTATAATGTTTCAATATGTGAGACAATCCCCCAATTGTCAATCCATGATTTCACATAGATCTTTTACAAAATTAACATAAAAATAAAGGTTTTTTTAGTGTGTGTATGTGTGTGTGTGTGTAAATGGTTTAATTGTAATTAACATACATATAAAGGGTTATTATGTAGACATAAGTTAAACGGGGAGGGGCGGGACGGGGCGGGACGGGGCGATTTTATTTAACCTGACTCCTAGCCCGCTCCATTTAATAAACATTTTTTTTTTAAAAACCCATACCCGCTCCTAATTCATTCATCGAGTTTTAAAACCTGCCCCATTAGGGTCGGGGCGGGACTCCTACGGGTCGAGCTAAATTTCCATCCCTTCTCTAATATACCACTTAACAACATACCTATGAACATACCCATTTTTAAAAAATAGTAAAAAAATATATTTTTCAACCAAATTTAGTATATATAATCTACATAATGAGGAGATCATTTACAAAAAAAATCGCCAAAAAATTTAACTCGAGAGTCGGTGAAATGAAAAGTGGTATATATATGTGCATTTTTTTACTGTTCAATTTTTTTTCATCATCTCATCCACTTTCGGGTTGAATTTCTTGATGATTTTTTTCAGATGATCTTCTTACTATGTAGATCATATATACCAATTTTGGCTGAAAAAAATACAGTTTTTATTATTTTTTAAAAATGGGTATGTTCATAGGTATTGTAAAATACCGTGTGCGATACTGATTCAAATGGATTCACAAATTTCCAACTCAAACTTATTTAATTGGATGTCTAAATTTGTTCAAACTAAACACCAATTTTATTCAGCCCCTAAACATGCATCTAGGTGTCAAATCAAATCAATAAATTAAACCATGCGATGATTAAGCTGACAAACACAGATTTCAGGAAAAAAAAACGTTTTGGGTAAAAACTTTTTATTTCCACTATAATTTGTAAAAGATGATTTACACGAATTATAATGAAAATACAATTGACATACGATATACCCGCAGGTGTCAGTTTGTAGTTGTCACCCCAGGATTACCGCAACACTCTCTATGACATTCAGTCGATCAACCCAGTACCTCCCGCAAGTGGCACCTATTATCAGCCCAGTACCTTTTAAGGCACCTAGTGTAGCAGCATAAACTCCCAGCAAATATGTCTTGGGTTCCACAAAATAACTCACAAAAAAGTAATTGGGATTTGTGAATTGAAAAAGAAAAGATTTGAACCCTCAAATGGATGGAGAAGAAAACAAACACTCAAAAATGTATTCTGTTTAAAAGCAGTATTTCTCCACGAATAAAACTAGTAGTCTAACACCCTTTTTATAGCAGCATTTAAGGCGGTGACGTGTCAAACTAAAACTGATGTCGTTCAAACGGCATACACTATCATTTGAACGATGCAACATCTCATTTGAACGAGATATGCTATCGTTTGAACAACAGAGACAATGATCCCATTAAAACTTTAGTCTTTGAAAGAAGTTGAAAACCTCAAAACTAAAACTTGACACGGGATCAGAAAACGATTTATCAAAAACTTTTATATAAAAAATATTTTATAATAAAATGTTTTTATAAAAAAACATTTATAAAAAAATCATAAAATATCCCAACATTTTTAATGTGAAATGTAAATGGAACTTAAACATAATTTTACCAAAATTATCTTGTTGGGCATGAATGTTGAAGACTTCTTAAAAATCGGATCGTATTTTATAGATGTTAGCTTCCTCAATTCTTCGACGACTTCTAGCGGTATACGACATAATTAATTGTGACATATAATGTCCTTACAAATCTCCCCCTATGTCTATGCTGGTACAAAATAAAAATATCCGAATTATCAATCTAAAAAATTGACCTATACAAATCTACCCTCCCAAAAATAAAAGTGAAAAGATCTTCAAACTTTGCTTCAACAATCAAATTTTCAAAACTTCGAGCTTTTCTCATCAGGGTGTGCAATCCAAAAACGTACACGCATGAGACAAAGAAAATATCTCATGATGTATCGAGTTTGAAATTATATAAGCATAAGCATGAAAGCATAATCAATTCTCCCCCATACTTAAACTCCCCCATAAGGCCATAATTCATTCTCCCCCTTTTTATTTGTCCAAAATAGACAAGGAAAAGAATAAACAATACAAATCAAATCGGGGTGTCATGGTAAATAAAGACAAACAAACTATTTTTTATTTTTCAGATTTTTTATACAAAAATGCAAAAAATGATGTTACAAAAATCACACACCATGAATTTATACTAAGATAACCAAATCATGGAAATAGAATTAATGGGTGTGAACAAATTCTATAGGAAAACTGACTTAATCATAACATGTGTGCAAGATGCATAGATGTACTCCTAACGAATGAACATCCAAAAAAGTCCTTAGGTGTAAAATTGTTGAATTTAGATGACATCGTCTTAATCATATCAACGAATCAAAGTATAAATGATTTCCACACAAATAACATCGAAAACTATGTAATGATTTTTCATGACTTTCAAGGACGTGCAAACCGTTTTAAATTCCATCCAAACTCGATCATTAAAAGACAATGCTTTTTATTTTTTCTTATGAGGCGATGAAACTGAAGCTTATTGGCCCATTTTTTGCATATATTTCTTTTTATTGCCTTTCAATTTTTTCAAGCTCTTTTAAACCTCATGGGACCCCGAATAATTTTTAATTCCTTACTTTTTAGGTCCATTTAAACGATGGCTTATCGAAAAGGAAAAAATGAAATACTTTTTGCAGTCCTTTTTCATTTTTCTAAATAAATCACACAAACTCACAAAATGATTTATAACATGCACTACATGTTTTGTCAAGTTTTATCGCATTTTGTTCGTTGTATAGATAGAATTGAGATGGAAACACTCAACCAACATGTGATAGACAAGAATAAAAGTAAAAAAAATCCATGGATGTGTGCAATAAAGGACAAATGAGTTAAACATGTAGTTAGTAGTACTATATATCATCTCAAAGACTCCAAACATTGTAAAGCACATGAACGAAACAACATATTGTCTCAAAACACTATCAAATAGTCATATGGATAAATGAAATGAAATTGTGACTCGGTCATCCTAAGTGTCTATCCATAAACGGTGTAAGACAAAATACTAAACTTTTTTTTGGGATTTTTCAAAAAATTTATCAAAATAAAATCTTTTTGTATTTTTTGAATAAGATCCGAAAATATAAGAATGGACATACAAAAATTATACATTTCATAACACTAGAAAACTTATATCACGAATCACGACTAGTGTATGACAAACAAGCGAACACATTCATCTATATGATATGGCAAGAGAAGAATCATGTGCAAGCAACGGATAATAAACTAGTCTTACATCTAGTGCCTCTAAAAGTGATTGCCTAACCCAAATAGATGTGCATCGACACGTGGGGGTTTTGGTAACCAAGGAAACACTAGAATTCAACTTCCTAGGAGACTTCAACTTCCTAGGACTTTTCGAAGATCGAAATAAAAATACTTAAGGTGACCTTTCCTACCACAATATGAATATGTGTAAATGGGTGGAACGATACCTATGGGTTGACATTTTTTATGTCCTTGGAAATGGTTTATCCTCTAAAATAAAGTATGGTTTTGGTTATAACACTCGAAGCATGAGAACAAGACGAGCCATTACCATCACTACATAAACTACTTGAGTCTTTCAAATCATTTTTCAAGTTCAAAATTTTGGACTCAAGCAAAAGAAATTTTAGGGACTCCTTTTTCAAATCTTCAATAAAACCTAAAGGGTCATCTTGCTCACTCTCAATTAAAAAAAATTTATCCCTAAGAGTCTTTTCACGTGCCGTAAAAACATTGATTAAATTATTATCCTTAACGGAATAAATAGAAACCTAGAATTTTTAAAGTCCTCCGATTCTTTTTCTAAAACTAGGACTCTATCAACACTCTCATTTTTGGAAAAATTTAAAGCATTAAAGTCCTGGACCAAAAAAAAATTCACAATAAAAATCTCTTTGATATTGAACCGTTTGCAAGAGATCCATGACGGATTTAAAACGAGAATTTTCTTTTTCCAAAACTTTAATTCTTTTTGCAAACGTCAAATTCAAACTATTTAAATCATTAAAACTTTGACTTGTGTCAATAGGAGGGGGCATCCAATTACTTAAGTGTTCCATTAGAAAATTGCGATTTTTCATAAAATAGATTTTTCACAAAAAAATCAATATCACACAATTTTGTGAAAAATAGGAATACGCAATAAATTAGCGTAACCTGCTCTGATACCAATTTGTAAAATACCTTAGGTGATACCGATTCAAATGGATTCACAAATATTCAAATCAAACTTATTTAATTGGATGTCCATATTTGTTCAAACCAAACACCAATTTTATTTAACCCCTAAACATGTATCTACGTGTCAAATCAAATCAATATATTAAATCGTGCGATGATTAAGCTGACAAATACAGATTTCAGGAAAAAAACCTTTCAGGTAAAAACCTTTTATTTCCACTATAATTTGTAAAAGACGATTGACACGGATTATAATGAAAATACAATTGACAAACGAAATACTCGCAGGTGTCGGTTCGTAGTCGTCACCCCAGGAACACCACAACACTCCCTATGACATGCAGTCGATCAGTCCAGTACCTCCCGCAAGTTGCACCTATTGTCAGCCCAATACCTTTTAAGGTACCTAGTGTAGCAGTATAAACTCCTAGCAAATATGTATTGGGTTCCATAAAACAACTCACACAAAAGTAATTGGGATTTGGGAATTGTAAAAAAAAGATTTGAACACTTAAATGGTTGGAGAAGAAAACAAACTCTCAAAAATGTATTCTGTTTAAAAGAAATGTTTCTCCACGAATAAAACTAGTAGTATAACACTCTTTTTATAGCAGCATTTAAGGCGGTGACGTGTCAAACTAAAACTGATGTCATTTGAATGACGTACGCTATCGTTTGAACGATACAACATCTCGTTTGAACGAGATATGTAATCGTTTGAACGACAGAGACAATGATCCCATTAATACTTCAGTCTTTGAAAAAACTTGGAAACCTCAAAACTAAAACTTGGCACGGGATCAGAAAACGATTTATCAAAAACTTTTATATAAAAAATCTTTTATAGTAAAATGTTTTTATAAAAAATCATTTATAAAAAATTCATAAAATATCCCAACACTTTTAATGTGAAATGTAAATGGAACTTAAACATAATTTTACCAAAATCATCTTGTTGGGCATGAATGTTGAGGACTTTTTAAAAATCTGATCGTCTTTTATAGATGTTAGCTTCCTCAATTCTTCGAAGACTTGTAGCGGTATACGACATAATTAATTATGACAGGTAATGTCCTTATAGGTATGTTAAGTGAGGAATGTTGGAAAGCCTAAATATATATATATATATATATATATATATATATGTGTGTGTGTGTGTGTGTGTGTGACCATTCAAATTTTTACTATCATTTCACCCGCTTTCGAGTTGAATTTTTAGATTTTTTTTGTAAATGATCTCCTTACTATATAGATCATAAATACCAAATGTGTTTGTGTAACACCCCTTTAAATAAGGCAAAGAAATGAAGAGTTGGAAGTCAAAACAACTCCAAGAGTTAAAAACATTTTAAAATCATTTTAAAATCCGTTTTAACTCCGATTTCGAAACCATTTGAAATTCTCGCCTTTAAAAATAATAACCAACATATTTGAGCAATAAAAATAATTTTATCAAAAACTTTATTTTCCTCCATTTTCCACAAATTAATTAAAATAGCTCAAAATTACGCGGGTTGTAACACTTCCCCACTAACAATGGAATTTTGCCCTCGAAATTCGCCGAATGCCTAACTCTAAAAAATCATTTTAAAATCCGTTTTAACTCCGATTTTGAAACCGTTTGAAATTCTCGCCTTTAAAAATAATAACCAACATATTTGAGCAATAAAAATAATTTTATCAAAAACTTTATTTTCCTCTATTTTCCACAAATTAATTAAAATAGCCCAAAATTACGCGGGTTGTTACACTTCCCCACTAACAATGGAATTTCGCCCTCGAAATTCGCCGAATGCCTAACTCTAAAAAATCAGGCTAACAATCTCCAAAAATAATCTCGTCTCCAAAATTAATTCCTCACCTCTAATCTCGAAACTTATCACGAATATCACATAAAATTTTCTATCTCCAAAAATTGCTAACCATGCAATGAACCCAAAACCCAAGCCCCGAGGGTTGACGTATACCTAAGCTCTGATACCACCTGTAACACCCCGCCTAATTAAATACCGGGTGACCAGTCCCATACCAAATTAAAACAGAATATACAGTTGGCTCATTCTTAGCATCACTGTCGAAAATATTTACAACTCACCCAATACTCAATTAAGCTGGTGTTAAAAACTTTCCAAATTTTAATTTAACAAAATCCATTTCCAGTTTAAGAATAACACAACACATTTTATTCTACGACATTGATAACCAAGTAGATAACACAAAATAATTTAAATGCAATTGGAATAAACATTCCCAAATAATATAAATCCATTACAATAATCCCAACAATGTCAAATGTATTAAAAAGACACGAATACAATAGTATCTGACTCCGATAGGAAATGATAACTGAATCCTTTGGGCAACATGCCCTAACTAAGAATACTGTGAATAAAAAAGATAGGCGTCTAAGAAATACTCCATAGCTCCATAGCTCGTCAATATCAACTAAGGATGGCGTCCCTGCTACTGGACACCTGATATAGAAGATACAATAGAAAAGAAAATATGCAAGGAAACGGGTCAGAGCCCGATTGTGAAAATGATTTTTAAAACAGCAAGTATTTAACAAGTGCAATAAATCTTTTATTATGTACATGTTAGACCCAACTCTCACTTGCCATTCTCACCTCTCAACTAGAGTGCACACTTAACGTTTCCTATTAACCTCCTAGTTAATGGTTCCTCTTTTCTAGTCTCCATATTATAATTCCATCCCAATATCGTAATCCCCGTATGTCCCATACCATACGCCACATTATTATTCATTTACATTTCTCATCGTTTCTCATTAACATGAATCATTTCTCATTAATATGAATTAAGTTTTTCAATAAACATTCATTAACTTAATTCAATTATCTTTCTCTATTCACCGTTATTTAAAATTATCACCGTAGATAGATTTAACCATAATAAATATCCATTCATTCATTTAATCCATTATATATATATATTCATATATAATACGGCACCCCGAGTCACAGCTGCGGTGCAATGCATTACTCTGCTATCATGTCCCAATATCGCTGGTCGTCGAAAAGGGGACAAAAGGTTCGTTAAGATTCCTCGAACCACAAACAACAACACAATCATTGGAGGTGAACATAGTTCTCATACCCATGGGTCACGCACATACCTACGTACCCACAGTCAGCGGACTTATCAACTCCCTGATAAGTCTTTCATAGACCTATGTTCTCGAGCGACAAATCAAAGATCCCATGGATTCATCAGGATATGACTGCCCTCACGCGCAAACCTCCCACCGATAGAAAGTAAGCTAGGTATGTCATACACATAATCATTAATCAATCAAATAGGTATTATCATACCTATAGTATACTAACAACAAGGTACTCACATTAACCTTAGATTATTCCCTTACGTAGCATTATATCTCTTTAAATCCCACGTATTAAAATGTCATATCTTTACTTCATAATTTAATTATCCTCGCATCCTATAACATCTCTCCACTCCCGACGTCGTTAAGGTTCATGCACGGAGCGTCTCGCAAAGTGAAATCCAAACAAGGAACCCCTCCAATACACTACTACTTAACTTGTCGATCGAGGAGGTCCGTCAACTTCAAATACGCGATCGGGATAACCTCATACCCTCTTTCAACCAAATGTGTTCCAAACTCCCATTTCTATCCAGGAGCCATACCACTACACTCTTGTACTACACTCAGCCTTTGCGAAATCAATAATGAGCTTAAACTCAGTCCTTGATGTTCAAATTTTAACCCTAAGGCTACCCTCACCTTATATTAAATCTTCCCTACTGGATCTATCCTTAATCCTCATGCACACCAATTAGAATCCAACACGTGAATCTAGCAACCGAAATTTCTTCCAATTTAACTAACATAATTCCAATCAATTAAATCCCAATTAAATCAATTCAAATCTTATCTAGGTCTTACTGATCTCCTCTAAGTCCCATAATATCCCATTAACAATCACAAAAAATCTACCAAAGTTTTGGGATAAGAACCAACATTAAAAAAGAAATAACATCATGAATTCTCATATTTTAAATACTCAGAAAAATCAGATCCAAAAATTATTCAAATCATCAATCCGACTTCAGATTTGGATTCTACACGAAAAATTGAGTCAGGTATGTGTTTTGAGTTTTTCTTAAATCTCATCCAAATGCACTCGAAAAGAAGATCTAAACATTCCAAATTGGCTCTTCTCATTCCACTCGTTTTTGCCTCTTTTTCTAGAAAATTATCAGCATATTATCTTCAAGAACACAAAATGATTTTCAGAATTTCTTCCACAAATTGATGAATATTTATTGGATTACTAACTACCTACAACATGAGTTTAATTCCTATATATTTTGAGATTCCAAAAATCCATTAACAACTATATCTTTTCATCTTCCAAGCATGAAAATCATCTCTTTTTATAACTATCCTAACATGGACAATATACGAACTTAAATTGCAAATATCAAACACTTGCCTCTAATGAAGATCTGATCCTTTGGAGTTGAATAACACAGGTGGCGATGGTGGTGGTGACCTTTGGTTCTCCTCCTTCCCAAGCAAACTTCTTTTTCTTTCCAAGCAACCTTCCACTCTCTCTAAGAAGATGACTTTTAAATTTTTTGTAGAAGAGATGAAATGAACCTACATACACTAATCTCCAAATACTTATAATAAGACAAAACCCGAAATCACTATTCAATCCCCTTGTAAAAATAACCAAAATGCCCTTTTGGGTTGTCTTTTCATTTTCAAATGACCCGAGACTCAAAATTAACATCAAAATAGACTTTTCTGACTATTTCGAACCTTCCGGACGCAAAGACACAGTCGAAATGACTATAAGGTCGATAGAAAATAAATTTCCTTTTTAATTTAATAAATTAGTCCCGACGAAATGACTATAAGGTCGATAGAAAATAAATTTCCTTTTTAATTTAATAAATTAGTCCCGACACGTCCCATACCGCGTCTGACTAAAAATTCAAATTATCGAATTTATATCATACCGTCATATCAATGACATCACATTCATATATTACCTAAATATATTTAAGTAATATTCAGAATCATCCATTTTAATATCCACAATTCGGATAAAACCCAAATGAATTAATTAATAATAAAATCCAACTAATCCATTAATTTAAAATATAACCCATTTTAAAAGTCATTAAAATTACGGGGTATTACATACTTTCTCCCTTATAACAGAATTTCGTCCCGAAATTCAGGAATATAAATCATACCGGTAAGGCCAACTCCGAGTATAAATCTCACATCGCAAGAAATCTAAGACGTACCTCCCATACAGTACATTAACGAAAATCCCTATCGATGTTATACGCCAAGCCTCACCATATAGTTTCAACTGAACCGAATTTAAACTTTACCCAATCTTCCCTATACCGTCCTCGTGACAATCTTTGGGAAAAATGATCCTCACGTATTGAACAAATAAATCCTGAAGTCTCAACTACTTACCTTTTCACAATTATGAAAACTAATACCATTCAACCATCCAGGGGGCCCATACACCCTATCGTACCACTTTCATTATAAAATTTGTCGCAAAGGTTACAAACTCATATACTAAGGACCTAACTTATTTCGACTCCCAACGGTTATTAGTTTCATGCGTGGGGTGTCTCGCAAGCGAAATCCAAACAAGGAACCACCCCGATACACTACTTCCTAAAGTAGTCGGTCATCGAAACTCCTAAGGTCCTTATTCAATAGTGTATAAAAATTTGGTTTATCGAAAAAAAATATCAGGTTTATCAATTTAAACAATTTTTTTTTTAGGTTTTATTGATTTCAAATAGAGTCTACTCATCTACTCTTCTCTAGAAGACAAGATGCTGGTTAATAGTAGTAGATACGCTCTCGTATACCACAAGTCAATGCATGCCGATAGTCACATCATGCTCGGACATGCCCAAAGTAAGTAATCCCATGATAAAAATCAAACCCACGTGATAACATGTAATATATAGGTGTCCCAAACCCCTCAGTGAGTCTACGTAAATAACGATTCTATAGGCTAAGTTTAGCAACCCTTTTTTCCCACACAATATTAATTGCTACAAAAAATCAATACGCCTCATACTTCCTTAGATAGGAAACATACCCTCATTTGCGGGTGATGGTTGTTGAATCCCAATATTATAACTTTGCTCCGATGAGTCAAGAAAAATTTTACCCAAATTTTCGAGTTCTAGTTAACCACACTCCACTATTTGCCCAAGCCTTTGAATATATTGCCTTCGCTAGGTAACACACAAAATTCTCGCATTTCAAGAACTTCTACTGATGACTCTCCTCAATTTTTTTCCATAATAGGGGTGACCTTGACTACGGTCATCATACTCGAACATACTTCATAACCTCCTAAGTACGATCTCCGCTATCCGTCCAATGGACCTTATCTTCCATACTTCATTGTTCGATCACGCTCTAACGCAAATAAGATTCACTAATATATACGAAATCTTACCAAAGAAATCAACAATCCTAAACATAGGGCTCTACATCAAAGAACGCTAAGCTGAAAACACAGTAAGCCGTACAGACCCTAAAGGACACTAGAACCTGATGCTCTGATACCACCTGTAACACCCCTTTAAATAAGGCAAAGAAATGAAGAGTTGGAAGTCAAAACAACTCCAAGAGTTAAAATCATTTAAAAATTATTTAAAAATTTGTTTTAACTCCGATTTCGAAACTGTTTGAAATTCTCGCCTTTAAAAATAATAACCAACATATTTGAGCAATAAAAATAATTTTATCAAAAACTTTATTTTCCTCCATTTTCCACAAATTAATTAAAATAGCCCAAAATTACGCGGGTTGTTACAGTTTGAAAAATACATTTTTTTGTAATACCCCATATTTTTACACATATTTATTTTTATGAAATTATGGAAAATGGGGATTAATTAATGTAAAGGGAGAAAATTTAATTTGTAATAAATCTGATTTAATGGTAATAATTACCAATGTGATGAGAGTTAGTAGTTATCGAAATAATATTATAGCCGGGATGAGATACACGACGGTCATGTTATAATTATTTGGAACGCACGTATGAGTCACGTCGGTATGTATATGGGGGTCAAAAAGGTAAATTATTTTTATATAACTCGAATGACTATTTTGAGTGCGCCAGAGTGTCTGAAAGGGTCGAAATAGTCAGAAAATACTACTCGGATATTTTATTTGGAGTCCGGGGTATTTTAGCCTAAAATGACACCCCAAAGGGGTATTTCGGTCTTTTTGGGATTTTGGGGTAATTAAATGGACGAAAATTGTGTTTAATTAAAAGAATTAAGGGTTAGTGGTCTGTTAGTTTCAACTTACGTGAGAAAGAGAGAAAGAGAGAGAGAGAATCAAGGAAGAAGAAGACTCCATTGGAGCCATAAGCCAAGAACTCGAGCTTTCACACCAAAAATTACACCGACGGGTAGATCGTGTCAAGATGATCGTTCCCATACCAATTTCAGCCCAAGAATCAGAAGTTCATTTCAAGGCAAATGTTTATCTTGCTCCTCTTTTAGCATATATTGTTCCTGTTAATTTAGGTTTGATGATATAGATTTGGTGCAATGAAAACTTAGGTTTAATTAGACTAAATTGTGAAGAAACCATATGAATTGAAGATGGGTATGGATGTAGAGGTTTTGCCCTTGGTTGGAATATTAAAATCTGGGAATTTTATGTCTTAATCACGAATTATACTAAGAGTTTTGGACAATTAAAATTCTGGGTTCATATTTAAGAGACTTATTGGAAAATTAAGAGACTGTTGAATTCCCAAATACTTATATAAGGATTTGATCTTTAAATCATGTTAGAAAGTATCTTAGGGTGATTGAGATTAGTGTGAGGACATTTAATTTGGATTGGGTTGAGTATTTGTATGTTTTTTAAAGATAAGAAGTTGAGAAAAATCAAAATTTGGAAGAACTGGGTCTGCCCGGAACTCTCGTTCGAAGACCTGCCTAGGTCGTTTGAACGAACCTAGTAATGAGATTTCTAACGAGTTGTTGAGTTCATTCGAAGTGGTAAGTTTGAGAAATCGAATAGGTTCGGTGTGTGATAATTGATTTAAATTAAATTCGCAAGTTTCCAAGAACCCTTATTTAATTAGCGTCTACTTTTAAACCAAATAAAATCAACCCTTAAACATGCATCTAAATCAACCCATCAAATATAAAGCATGCGACACAAAGTTAAGGAAAAATCCCCGAAGGGCAAAACCTTTTATTTCTAGAACTTTAAAGAATTTACAAGACCATTGACTTACATACAACCTGATAATCGCCCACAAGTGTAACGCACGGTGTCTTCGGTAAACCTTCAAAGCAACGGCTAGAAACAGTGTGACACAGAAATACCCGCAGGTGTCGGTTCCTATGTCGGCGGCTGGAAGTTTCCCTTTCCAGGAGGGAAGCAATGAAGAAGATAACGGCTTCTCCACAAGGGTTGAACAAACTCAAAGTTGTGTTCTTGGGTTACCAAAAAGATTCACAAAGGACTGGAAGAATTGTGTGAATCAAAACATGAGTCTTGGGACTCAAAAATATGAAGACTAGAGGTATTTGGACTCTCAAATTCGTCTTTCAAAGTCTTGAAAAAATACACCAATGAAGAAGGAATATACATAGAAAATAAGAGCTGGTGAATTAAAATCTCACGGAACTGCTCGAGTTTATCCCAGGCGGACCGGTCCGGGTCTGAGGCGGATCGGTCCGGTTGATCGGATCGGTTCTTTTATTCCAGGCTTCATCGGTTTGCTTGCGGTCCGGGGTATACTGGCCTTCAGCAGACGGATCGGTCCGGGTCTGAGGCGGACCGGTCCGGTTAGCCGGATCGGTTCTTTTATAGCAGGCGGACCGGTCCGGTCTGTCAGACTTTGATTCCTCTTCTTCTTTTGATATTCGGATCCGTTGATGAGTGTATGAATCTTGAATTTCTTCAACGGTGTAACGGCGTGCGACATAATAAACTGTTAATGGAAAAAAATGTCCTTACAAATCTCCCCCTATGTCTATGCCGGTACATACATAAAAACAAAACATCCGAATTATCAAACAACTAAAAATGCCTATACAAATCTACCCTTCCATGAACCCAAAACTGGAAAGATACAATTGAATAAGACTACATCGTTTGCTCTTCAACTCTTTCAGGAATCTCAACACTTTTCTCATCAGGGTGTGCAATCCAATGATAATCCATGTAGTACCTACACACATGAGATAAAGCAAAATACCAAGTGACATATCGAGTTTGAAATGAGATAAACATATATACCAATTTATGAGCAAACTCAAACTTTCAAATCTCCCCCATAATAAGATAATTCTTTCTCCCCCTTTTTATGATGTCTCCAAATAGACAAATAAGAAGAATGAATCAAACAAGCAAAATCGGGGTGTCACGGTATACAAAACAAACACAAACTATTTTTTATTTTTCATACAAAGATAGGATACCAATATGAACAAATATGATACAAAAATCACACCATGGATTTAGACTCAAACAACCAAGTCATGGAAATGGAATGAATGGGTGTGAACACATTCGATAGGTAAATCAACTCAATCAATCATATGTGCACGATGCATACGTGTACTCCTAACGAATGAACATCAAAGGTATCGTTAGGTGTAAAAGTTTGTTGAATTTAGATGACATCGTCTTATGCAAATCAACAAATCAAAGTCAAAATGATTTCCACACCAATAACGTCCAAAACTATGTAGCGCATTTTCAAGTATTTCAAGGACGTGCAAACCCGTTTTAAATTCTCCAACCAAACTCCCTCATATATATTTTATTTTAGAGGTGATCTAAATTCTCAAACTTTGGAGAATTGGTCCAAAAACCTAAATGGCCCATAATTGGCATGAATTTCTTTTTATTGCCATTCAATTTTTTCGGGCTCTTTTAACCTCTTTGGACCTCGGATAATAAAATTTCTCAATTTTTTAGGTCCAATTTAACGGTGGCTTAGTATTCGCAAAGGCTAAAGAACCTTTCGCAGCCCTTCCCCGTTTTAAAATAAAGCACACAAACTAACAAAACGGTTTTTATATGCACAATTTCCTTATCAAAATTTATCGCACTTGGTTCATTTTAAGGACAGGATTGAAGTGAAAACACCCAACCAACATGTGATAAGACAAGCACAATAATCAAACAAATCCGTGCAAGTGTGCATTAAAGGAAAATGAGTCAAACATGTAGGAAGTAACACTTAATTACATCTTAATGACTCCAAACATTATAAAGCACATGGATGAATTGACCTATTGTCTCAAAACACTATCAAATAGTCACATGAAAATAATGGAATGATTGTTGTGACTTGGTCATCCTAAGTGTCCATCCATAAACGGTGCAACAACAAAAAAATCTTTTTGAATTTTTTAAAAATTTTGTCAAAATAAAATCTTTTTGTATTTTTTCAAAATTTTTTAAAACAAAAATATGTACAAAAAGTACACATGTCATAACACTAGCAAACAAGTATAAATCAATAAACCACAACTAGTGTATGACAAACATGCAAACACAATCATCTATATGATATGGCAAGTGAAGAATCATGTGCAAGCAACCGGGAATCAACTTGTCTAAAATCTAGTGCCTCTAAAAGTGATTTTCTAACCCAAATAGATGTGAAACATCGTGTGGGGGCTTTGGTAACCACGGGAACACTGGACATAAACTTCCTAGGACTTTTTCCAAGATCAAAACAAAAACGCCTAAGGTGACCTTTCCTACCACCATATGAACATGTGTAAACGGGTGGAATGACACTTAAAGTGTGATCTTTTCTAATATCCTTGGAATTAGTTGACCCTCTAAAACAAATAATGGTTTTGGCTTTAGAATTAGAAGCATGAGAACAAGATGAGCCACTACCATCACAATCAAACCTACTTGAATCATTTAAATCATTTTTCAACTTCAAAATATTTGATTCAAGCAACAAATTAGACTCTTCCCAAGACAGGGATTGCTTTTTCAAATTTTCAATAATTTCTAAAAGGGTATCCTTCTCCCCCTCAATTAAAGCAAACTTTTCCCTAAGAGTCTCTTGACATGCCACAAACTCATTGATTAAAATATTTCTTTCATCTTTGGCACAAACACAAACCATCGAATTTTTAAGGTCGTCTAAATCTTTTTCTAAAACACGGACCCTATCATCACTCTCCTTTTTGGACAATTGTAAGGCATTAAATTCATGGTCCAAAGAAACAAATTTTTCACGATAAAAATCTCTTTGATTTTGAACCGTTTGCAAAAGATCCATCGCGGATTTAAAACGAGAATTTTCCTTTTCCAAAACTTTAATTCTTTTGCAAAGTTTCAAATTCAAACTTTTTAAATTTTCAGCATGGTCATGAACTTTTTCAAAAAAAGGCTCCTCATTAAATGGGCGTTCCATTGAAAAATTGCGATTTTTCACAAAACTGATTTAAAAAAAAATCAATATCACACGATTTTGCGGAAAATAGGAATACGCGATAAATTAGCGCAACCCGCTCTGATACCAATTTGAGAAACCGAATAGGTTCGGTGTGTGATAATTGATTTAAATTAAATTCGCAAGTTTCCAAGAACCCTTATTTAATTAGCGTCTACTTTTAAACCAAATAAAATCAACCCCTAAACATGCATCTAAATCAACCCATCAAATATAAAGCATGCAACACAAAGTTATGGAAAAATCCCCGAAGGACAAAACCTTTTATCTCTAGAACTTTAAAGAATTTACAAGACCATTGACTTACATACAACCTGATAATCGCCCACAAGTGTAACGCACAGTGTCTTCGGTAAACCTTCAAAGCAACGGCTAGAAACAGTGTGACACAGAAATACCCGCAGGTGTCGGTTCCTATGTCGACGGCTGGAAGTTTCCCTTTTCAGGAGGGCAGCAATGAAGAAGAGAACGACTTTTCCACAAGGGTTGAACAAACTCAAAGTTGTATTCTTGGGTTACCAAAAAGATTCACAAAGGACTGGAAGAATTGTGTGAATCAAAACATGAGTCTTGGGACTAAAAAAAATGAAGACTAGAGGTATTTGGACTCTCAAATTCATCTTTCAAAGTCTTGAAAAAATACACCAACGAAGTAGGAATATATATAGAAAATAAGAGCTGGTGAATTAAAATCTCACGGAACTGCTCGAGTTTATCCCAGGCGGACCAGTCCAGGTCTGAGGCGGATCGGTACGGTTGACCGGATCGATTATTTTATTCCAGGCTTCATCGGTTCGCTTGCGGTTCGGGGTATACTGGCCTTCAGCAGACGGATCGGTCCGGGTCTAAGGCGGACCGGTCCGGTTAGCCGGATCGGTTCTTTTATAGCAGGCGGATCGGTCCAGTCTGTCAGAATTTGATTCCTCTTCTTCTTTTGATATTCGGATCCGTTGATGAATGTATGAATCTTGAATTTCTTCAACGGTGTAACGGCGTGCGACATAATAAATTATTAATGGAAAAAAATGTCCTTACAAACTTCGTTCGAACGAGAATCCTAGAACTTCCAACGAGATTCCAGATTGAGTTTTTAGGGTCCGTTCGAGTTAAAAATCATCCTGCGGTTATCCAAGCGAGTGTATTAACCTACATGAGTAACGGGTGGCTTAAATTCCAAAGTGTTAGGGAATTAAGGGTGTAATGGTCCTCGGGTATCGAATTTGTGTGAAAACCTAGGAGAGAATATATGTACTAGATAGGCTATATATATACGGATATCGTGGATAGTAATTGCGTTAATATTACTTACGAATTATAGTATTTGGGTTATGTGATTACCTATTAATTTATATAAGTTGTGTGCATTCTTATTACTTGGAATATCATGTGTATGACATACCTAGATACTGGCTATCGAACGGGGGTTAACGCATTGTGGACGACCATATCTTGTGTGCCTTCGGGGGATTTTGAGTCATACCATTAGAGCATGGAATCTAGGTATGATCTAACTGTGAGAACGATAGTGTTGATGGTCGTATGGGTCCGTAGGTATGTGTGTAGCCCATTGGCTTGGGACTATGTTCGCCTCCAATATGTGTATTTGTTTTATTTGGTTCTTGAGAGATTGAACCTGTTGTCCTTTATGCGTGAGCGTTGCAATGGGACTAGATAGCATAGTATGCCTAGCACTAGGGGTTTCTTAACCATGGGTGATATATAGATATATTTGTATGTATACATAGTGATATTTTATATATGTATACTGAGTTCTTATTCTGTGTTTCTTGTTGGCTACTTTATTAAAGTATATACTTATTGGGTCACCAGTTGGAAATAATGAATACTATGACAATGAATTATAACATCCTTAAACCTATTCCTAAATAATAGTAATATACTAATTTCTGGTTATTTATATATTGTATCCGGCATAGTAATTATCATACATATAGTCAGGTAGAGTGATGAGACTAGTGTGGGTAGTTAGACTCGTTAGGTGTGCACATTAGATGAGAGGTGAGCATCTTAAGTGAGTACGCTAATTTAACATGGATAATATATGTGTTATTTAAATCAATTTAAGCACTTGCTATATTTAAACTATTTTCTACTCGGGCTCTTACCCGTTTTTCTACAAATCTCTTTTCTTGTTCTATTATTTTTAGGTGCTCAGTCACAGGGTCACCAGACTTAGGAAATTCCATTCATTTGCCGAGTTGTAGCTGCTGTGGAAGCTACATGATATTGCTAGTAGATGTTTTTGAGTCTATTGCTCCTCATCTATTAGTTTTTTATTTCTGTTGGACATGTTGTCCCTCCTATTTTACATTCAGAAATTTCGAGTTGTTTTTATACTATCATTAGACTTTGATGTCATGTTATTGGATTATTGTATGGGATTTTGACTGGATGTGTGTACTCCAGTTCCTTATTTTACTTCAGTTAGTTCTTACCTTATACTATTGTGATGTATAATGATGTTTAGATATTACTCTTTAATGTTGTTGATTAATAACAAGATAAAATTTTGACACCAACCTTTTTAAATATTAGGTGGTTAGTTTTTATTAAATTAAAATTTGAGATTTCGACAGTGATGCATTATCTGAACCAACTTAATATTCTGAAATTAATTAATTAAGGACTGGTCACCCGGTAAATAATTAGGCGGGGTGTCACAGGTGGCATCAGAGCATCAGGTTCTAGTGTCCTTAGGATCTGTACGACTTGTTATGTTCCTGTGTAGCGTTCTTTGATATAGATCCCTATTGTTAGGACTGTTGCATTTCTTGTTACGTGTTTTAGATTAAGTACTTCTATACAATGCTATGTATAGCCGGTAGACTTATAATATTCATTTGAATTTCAGATGTCCCTTTTGAGGGAGAGACAAACTGACACCGTTGAAGAAGAAAATGCGGGACCAGACCAACAAGTACCACGGGTACATCAGGAAAGAGCAGCAATCACTGAGATAACGAATATTATGGCACAAGCAGTGACTACCGCAATATTGTAATACCAGAATCGTAGTGTACAGCTTATAGGGGCAAAAGAATAAGAGAAGTTGATCAATATGACAATTTTAGGGATAATAACATTGAGAAAGTACCGTTGCAGCGGCGACAGGTTCCTCGGAGTCATCAAGACCAAGAGGACAATGCAAATCGCAAAAAGAGCCAAATCCTCCATGGTCAACAAAGCGAAGGATAGAGGACCTTCACAAAGAGGTGTTTTAAGTGTGGAAGATATGGACATAAACGCCAAATTTGCCCACAACGAGATGGAGGACAACCTCGATCAAATCAACTAGGTCAGCTAGGCCATCAGGGCCAGCAGCATGCTCAGCAGAACCAGCACCGCAGAAATTTTATTGGAAAGTATTTTATATGCGACGAATGGGGCCACTTCTGTCGAAGTTGCCTATAGAAGGGAAAGACCCCGCAACAGCCACAGGGTGCTCGCACGGAACCACAGAATGCCCAACATGGGGGAGCATGGATATTTACCCCAACAATGCAGGCTCCACAACATCAACAAGGAGTACAGTACATGCATATCTATAATTCCCGATATGCGGTTATGCCACTGATAACACAACTGTCACCCGCATTTGGTGGTACGGTACTTCATTACTTATAGTTCCTTTAAGATATAGTGGAAATCTTGAATAACTTTGGTGCGTTATAATTTTTTGTAATACTTTGAGAAACGTGGGCGTAAAATGTATTACTATCCTGATTTTCGAACTAGCTAACGATGGTTTGAGTGATAATAGACCATTACAGTGATATTTTCCTGTTCGTCAGAAATTGTGCTAAGAGTCACCTGAGAGGAGGAAGGGCCACATTTATATATATCTTTATATGGTTGTGAATAAAGACTTCGTGGCGTACGTCGTATGGTTATACCTAATCCCGAGGGGTATGGATGTCTATTAAAGGGATTCAAGATTGGATGAAATATTTCTGAATATGGGGATTATTCCATGGAAAATTTTAAGAGTCTAACATCGAGCTAATAGGAGTAATGTGTTGAATATCATCTCTTGTAAAATGAGGGTAGGTGAGTTAATCTTACAGCAAGAAGCAGGGATGTGGGGTACAAGTCGGATATTGAGGGCTCACAAACCTTGTTGGCTGACAATGTTAGTTAGTAGTGTATCGGGGGGGTTCCTTATTTGGATTTCGCATTGCGAGACATCTCATGCATGAAACCTAGCAAATGTCAGAAGTTGGGAAATGTTTGGCCTTTTGTATCCTGGTTGGTACCTTGGTTATCTTCTGTAAAGGGGACGATAACCTTAAAATTTACTATACATACACTCACGAGCAGTAGAGCCATATTATACGACGTAAGGACCACTGCTAAATGTTTTACATCATGGATAAATCGGTGTAACAAGGGAGGATGTTATATCTACAATTATTAAGGTAAGTGAGCCTTACCTTATCTAATATTCAAAGTTACACAACCAAACTGCACAACTGTTAGGTCAAGGCTTCATCTGGAGGAATACCTCGCTTTGGGATGCTTCCGTGTTAAGAAGAGGGACGGATCGTTATGATTATGTGTCAATTACCAAGAGTTGAATATAGTCACGATACAAAATAAATATCCGTTGCCTCAAATCGATGACTTATTCGACCAGTTGAGAGGAGCTGCATTCTTCTCGAAGATAGACTTGAGATCGGGATACCATCAGTTGTGTATCAGGGAGAAAGATGTGTCGAAGATGACCTTCTTGACAAGATATGGTTCTTAGGAGTTCAGGTTTATGCCTTTCGGGCTAACCAACACCCCAGTCGTGTTTATGGACTTGATGAACAGGGTGTTCAAAGAGTTCCTAGACTAGTTCATCATCGTTGAGAAACGTGTGTGCTCGCGTTCAAATGATCAAACCATATATAAAACCTTTTTAACACAAACGAACCCTAAACATGCAGCAGTATTTGATTGAATAAATAGATAATCTACGCAAGAACATTCAAACACATGGAATTAAGGAAAAATCCCCCTCAGGGGCAAAACCATTTATTTTCACTATAATTTGTAAGAAAACGGCTTACAATCGGATTACGATGAAAATACAAGTTGACTAAGAATTACCCTCGGGTATCGGATTCTGTAGTCGCGGCTGGAATTATCCCTTTCCAGTAGGGCTGCAATGAAGAAGAAGAACGGTCTCCTCCACAAGGGTTGAACAAACCAAAGTTGTGTTCTTGGGTTGCTAAAGGATTCACAAAGGTTTGACAAGGATGTGTGAATCAAAACATGAGTCTTGGGACTCAAAAATATGAAGACTAGATGTATTTGGACTCTCAAATTCGTCTCCTAAAGTCTTGCAAAACAACTTCCCCGAAGTTGGTATTTATAGGAAAAAATTCTATCCAGCGTACAAAAAAAACAGCATTCTTTAAGGAATTTTCTCTATCTTCAAAAGGTCATAACTCCTTCACCGTAGCTCGGATTGAGGTGTCGTTTTTTCTAGTATCTTAGTTGCGGCGAGCTCTTAAACTTTCTAGTTGACCAGACCTCCGAACTATGGATGTGAAATTACGAAAATGCCCTTGAACTCTCCTATTGTGCCTTTTTTTCACTGTTTTGACTTCCCTTGCGTACCACTTGCATTAAGTCCCTAAAATCTTGGAACGTGAAGTCATTGAGGAAGATGTGGGACATATTAGTGGAGATAATGCATGCTTGATTCCCGAAATTCGGATAGAGGCCGTCATGTGAGATCGTGAGGAGACGTGCCAAATGTAGCGGCGTACGACATAAATAAATGAAACATTTCGGACATGTGAAAAATGTCCTTACAAATCTCCCCCTATGTCTATGCCGGTACATACATAAAAAATCCGAATTATCAAATATGAAATTTCCTATACAAATCTACCCTCCCATGAACCCAAAACTGGAAAAGGTACAAATGAATAGTCTTCATCGTTTGTTCTTTAATTCTTCAGGAATCTCAAAACTTTTCTCATCAGGGTGTGCAACATATAGATCTGCAATCTTCATACCTACACACATGAGACAAAGCAAATACCACGTGACATATCGAGTTTTAAATGAGATAACATGGATATCAATATATGATAAAAACATAAGCAACATCTCAAAAACTCCCCCAGAATTCAAACTCCCCATAATATGATAATTCTTTCTCCCCCTTTTTATGATGTCCCCAAATGGACAAATTAGAGAAATAAATCAAATAAGCAAGTGCGGGGTGTCACTAGGATAAAAACACACCATGAATAAACAGAAAGCAACCAAG
Source organism: Sambucus nigra (assembly GCA_949130495.1). Lineage (NCBI taxonomy): Eukaryota > Viridiplantae > Streptophyta > Magnoliopsida > Dipsacales > Adoxaceae > Sambucus > Sambucus nigra. Next base: position 118,127,822 of record OX422212.1, on the reverse strand, counting down.
TCAATGATAGCGTAAATGAAGTGGTGTGATCAAATTCGATAGGAAAATCAATGCATACAAACATGACATATGTGCACGATGAATATTGGATATTCCTAGTGAATGAACTCAAATGCTTCCTTTGGTGTAAAAGAGTGACAGTATAAGATATTGACTCAATCAAATCAACAAATCAAAGCTCAAAATGATTTTCACACCAATAACGTCCAAAATGATTTTATGCTTTTTCAGGACTTTCAAGGAAGTGCAAACCCGTTTAGATTCTCCAAATAAACTCCCTCAGATATTGTATTGAATAGAGGCATTCTAAATTCTCAAACTTTGGAGAATTGATGGTGAAACCTAAGTGGCCCATATTTGGCATGAATTGCTTTTTATTGCCTTTAAATTTTTTCGGGCTCTTTTAACCTCTTTGGACCTCGGATATTAAAATTCCTCCATTTTTTAGGTCCTTTTTAACGGTGGCTTTTGCGCAAAGGATAGATGATTACCTTTCGCAACCCCTCCCCATTATACAAAAACACACAGTCTCACCAAAATGGTTTTTACATGCATTCCAATCTTGTCAAGTTTTATCGCATATTGTACATTGTATAGACAGGATTGAGATGAAAACACGCAAGCCAACATGAGATAGACAAGTGCAATAATCAAATATAGCCGTGCATGTGTGCAATAAAGGATATAGGAGTCAAACATGTAGGAAGATATCACTAATTACATCTCAAAGACTCCAATCAATGTAAAGCACATGGATGAAATGATGTAGCCTCTCAAATCTCTATCAAACAGTCACATGGATAAATGGAATGAAGTTGTGACTTGGCTATCTTACATGCTCATCCATAAAAGAAGAAAAATACAAAAATCTTTTTGGATTTTTTCAAAAATTTGGAGAAATAAAATCTTTTTGTGATTTTCTCAAAATTTTTCTTAAAGGAAAATCTTTTTGTATTTTTTTTCAAAATAAATATAAAAAGCAAAAGGAATAAAACAAAGCTGTACAACAAAGTAATGGTACATATAAAACAGACTAGCAATAGGAAGCATATGATATGAACATGAAGAAGCATCCTATTCTAGACATAGACCAACCCCTCAGTCAACTGTGCAAATCCCTAAAGATTTCCTAAGACTCTCAAATCTAAGGGCATCTAAAGGTTTCGTGAAAATATCGACTAACTGACGGTCGGTAGGAACAAAACTCAGGGATACGACTTTCTCTTCAACTAACTGACGAATAAAGTGCTCACGTATCCTGATGTGTTTTGTGCGCGAATGCTGAACTGGATTGCGGGATATGTGTATCGCGCTCGTGTTATCACAGGAAATGGTCATGGTGTCCTGTGATATCCCATAATCCTCCAGCATTTGCTTCATCCACAAGAGTTGTGTGCAACAACTCCCGGCGGCTATGTACTCAGCCTCCGCAGTGGACAAAGAGATGGAATTTTGCTTCTTGCTCAGCCAGGAGACAAGAGCAGAACCAAAATAGAAACACCCACCAGAAGTGCTCCAACATCCATCTACATCCCCAGCCCAATCGGCATCCGAGTAGGCGGACAAACGGTCATCGGTATCAAAGGAATACCAAATCCCGTATGAGAGAGTCCCACTTACGTATTTAATAATACGTTTTAGAGCAAGTAAATATGACTCTTTTGGAGATGCCTGATAACGCGCACAGACTCCAACACTAAAGGCGATGTCGGGACGACTGGCAGTCAAGTAGAGGAGACTACCTATCATACTCCGATATAAGGTTTGCTCTACGTCCTTGCCTGAAGTGTCCTTACTAAGCTTGGTAGTGGTACTCATAGGTGTACGTGCATGCTTAGTGGAGTCTAAACCAAATTTCTTCACTAGGTCTCTAGCATACTTGGATTGGGAGATGAACATCCCATCCTCTAGCTGACGAACCTGGAGACCAAGGAAGAATGTAAGCTCACCAACCACGCTCATCTCAAACTCACTTTTCATCTCCTCCTCAAAGTGGTGAGCATGCTGGGAGCATGTGGATCCAAAAACTATGTCGTCCACATAGACCTGGGCAACCAAAATAGCACCGTCATCTCTCCTGACAAACAACGTCATATCTACTCCCCCTCTCTTGAAGCCATGAGCTAAGAGATAATAAGTAAGCCTCTCGTACCAAGCACGGGGTGCTTGCTTCAAACCATACAAGGCTTTCCTCAGATAGTAGACGTGCTCAGGGTGCTGAGGGTCTTCAAACCCTTTTGGTTGTTCCACATAAACCTCCTCCTGTAGAATGCCATTCAAAAAGGCGCTCTTGACATCCATCTGATACAACTTGAAGCGCAGATGACATGCGATGGCGAGCAGAAGACGGACGGACTCAAGCCTCGCAACAAGAGCAAATGTCTCCCCAAAGTCTACACCCTCTATCTGTGTGTAGCCTTGAGCGACCAACCTAGCCTTATTTCGGATTATGGTACCATTTTCATCCATTTTGTTCTTAAAAATCCACCGGGTACCTATCACATTAATCTCACTAGGTCGGGGGACAAGTTCCCAGACATCATTGTTTTTAAACTGAAGCAACTCATCCTGCATAGCAGATATCCAGTGTTCATCCTTGAGTGCTTCTTTATGGTTCTTGGGCTCAACTTTGGACGTGTAGCAAAGATGGCTAACAACGTTCTCTAGCTGAGCACGAGTCTTGACCCCTAGAGTGGGATCACCAACAATGGCAGAAGGGTCATGACTCTTGCGAACCCAAGTAGGTGTGTCCCCTAACATAGGAGTAGGGTCCACAGAGTGTGAGAGAGGAACAGGTAAATCACTGTCAGAACAATCCTCATCCTCACACTAAAAGTTAGGATCAATAACCGTCGGAGGTTCGTCATCTTGCACGGTGACGTTTATTGATTCCATAATCTTAGAGCTCTTCAGGTTAAAAACCCGGTACGCTCTGCTATTCGATGAATATCCTAGAAATATTCCCTCGTCGCTTCGGGAGTCAAACTTTTCTAATTGCTCTTTGTCCCATAGGATGTAGCATTTACTCCCAAAGACACGGAAATATGCCAGGTTGGGCTTCTTGCCAGTCCATAACTCATAAGGAGTGTGAAGTGTGTGTGGACGCAGATACACCCTATTCACCGTGTGGCATGCAGTAGACACCGCCTCTGCCCAAAATCTCCTAGAAACTTTACGACCTAGAAGCATAGATCTAGCCATCTCTTGGATCGTTCTATTCTTTCTCTCAACAATCCCATTTTGCTGAGGAGTTCTCACAGCAGAAAACCCATGTTTGATCCCAAGGCTATCACAGTACAAATCAACCTTTGCTTCCTTGAATTCAGTGCCGTTGTCACTACGTATTCTGTTAATAGTGACACCGTGTTGATTTTGCAGGACACGACACTTGGTCGTTAAGAAATCTACAGCATCGGATTTCTCTCTCAGAAAACCTACAATGGAGTATCTGGAGAAATCATCTACCATCACGAGGATGTACCTCTTACCACCTAGACTCTCAGTACGAGTGGGACCCATAAGATCCATGTGAATCAACTCCAGAACACGAGAGGTGGTAATGGAATGTAACTTCCTATGAGGACTACGAATTTGTTTTCCCAACTGACAGGATCCACAAACGTTCGAAGTTGACTTTCCAAGAGATGGTAAGCCACGTACTAGGTCCTTTTTAGATAAATGATTGAGATCTCTAACGTTCACGTGACCTAGACGTTGGTGCCACAGATCCATAGGAGTGATCGTGGCGCTGTTGCAGACAAGTGAGGATGTGGGATCAGTCCCATAGCAATTATCCTCGATCCTCACCCCTTGCATCAAAAGTTTACCGGCTTGATTGTAGACTTTACACGCGTCCTGGTCAAACTTTACTGCAAAGTTAGTGTCGCACAGCTGGCTAATGCTGAGAAGGTTTGCTTTCAAACCTTTGACGTACAAAACATTTTCTAGCTTAGGAAAACCAGGTAACTCGATAGTACCTCGTCCTATAATGCTAGAATTACTCCCATCTCCAAAGGTGACTCTGCCATCTTGATAATCCTCAAGAGTAGTAAAAAATGAGGCATCACCTGTCATGTGTCTGGAGCACCCACTATCAAAATACCACTGAGAGGTATTATGTGCTTTGAGAGCAACATGAACAACAAAGGCCTTTTTATCTTTATTAGGCACCCAAGCAGAGATGACCTTTTGTTTGCCTTTGTTGGTTTTAGCTGGAATGTAAGAAGCATTCACTAACGGCGAAGACATCCGTCGCAATTCTTTCATTAAACTATGAGTCATGGCAGCTAAGAACTCAACTCTCTCTCTCAGACTAGAAAACTCATCAGTATGACGTGGTGGAGCAGTAGTACGTCGTGTCCGACCCATGCTAAAGCAATTTTCCCTAAGGTGGCCTTTTCTTTTGCAATAAGTACAAAAGAGCACTGTCAAAGGCGGACCTCGGTTTGCTTTTCTAGGTTGAACTCTCCTTTGAGGTTTTTTACGGTGACCATAAGGAGTTGTAGTAAACTCAGGAACTGGTCCAGGTGAAATTTGGGACGTGGAGGCACCATCATATCCAATTCCTTGACGATCACCAAAACCTAAAGCGGGGCCGAGGAGCATCTTTCCCATCTTCCCAGATCTGTCCTCGATTCGTACCTTGACTTCCCGTGCTTTCTCAAGATCATGAGTCAGCTGGGCAACAAGGGCTTCAAGTTTCTTCCGAGTCTCCACGGAGGAATGGAGCTGACTCGTAAGACCAGCCACTTGCTTGATCAAGTCCCCTCTCTCTTTCTCTAGAGTACTCTCTCTCTCTCTAAACAAATTCTCATTCTCGACACATGTAGACTCTCTCTCTCTCAGGGAAGTGCAGGTGGAGAACTCTCTTTCTCTCGCTTTCTTTAAATCTTCCTCTAGGCAAGTGATCTTAAGAACTAACGCTTTGTTACGCTTTTTAGTTTTAAAAGACTCAGAATATAACTCAGCGTAGGCGCGTTGTATATCACTCTCGCTCTCACTTGTGTCATCCTCCCCCTCACTAACATCGCTCTCACTGTCGAGGTGTCCCTGTGAAGCATCATCCTCAACGTCGTGAGGAGAACTAGGAGTGCTCACTTGGCTGGCCATGAATGCGGTGAAGTTACACTCATGCGGTGACTCATCTCTAGAATCCACCGTCTCGACCTCACTGTCGTCACTAAGGGTAACATTAAGAACAACTTTCCCTTTCTCTCTATTCAGACGATTGGCACACTCAAAAGCTCTATGACCCCTACCATCACACTCAAAACATCTCTCACTTTCTTTCAGAGGAGGATATTTGGAAACTTTTTCATTTTTCTTTTCAAACTTATTTTTCTCAAATTTCTTTTTATCTTTAAAATTTCCATTTTTCTTAAATTTGAGAATCCTCTTGAATTTTTTTGCGAAAAGAGCCAAATCATCTAAGTCAAAATCGCACTCAGAATCTAACGTGTCAGTCTCTCTCTTTCTAGATGACTCTACCCTCTTTCTAGCTGACCCCTCACTCCTTCTCTCTTGGGCTTTAAGAGCAATTCCCTTATCTTTAGATTTAGCATTTTTAGGGAACATATCAATTTCATAAGTTTGCAAATCTCCTACAAGTTCTTCCAATTTTAGCGTATTTAAATTACCCATAGAATTTAGCACAGTGACTTTAGGGATAAAACGCTTAGGCAAAGAACGAAGAATCTTTTTAACAACTCTAGCATTCGGAATTTGTTCACCAAGATTAAAACTAGTATTCACAATGTCAGAAAGTCTAGCATAAAATTCATCAAAGCATTCAGAATCATGCATGGTGATTGTTTCAAATTGAGTTGTCAAGTTTTGCAACTTAGACTCTTTCACAGCATTAGTTCCTTCATGGGTGAGTTGTAAAACATCCCATGCCTCTTTTGAGGTGGTACACGTCATTATGCGTTTGAACTCATCAGGTGTGATAGACCCAGAAATAGCACTTAGACCCTTAGAATTAAAAGATGACCATTTAATTTCTTCGTCAGACCAAGAAATGCCAGGTTTCAAGTTGGTCACATTATCAACAGTCACGGTGGGAGGAGTCCATCCTCGTTCAACCAAAATCCAGACACGTTCATCAATGGCTTTTAAAGCCGACCTCATACGGGCTTTCCAATAAGCATAATTTGTCCCGTAAAAAATAGGCATTTTATAATATGACTTCTCCATTTGAACACGCACTTTTTCAAAAATCAATTTTTTTCAGAAAATTGATATCTTAGAAAAATTTTGCGGAAAAAAAAGGAATACGCGATAGATTAGCGTAACCTGCTCTAATACCAATTTGAGAAACGTGTGTGCTCGCGTTCAAATGATCAAACCATATATAAAACCCTTTTAACACAAACGAACCCTAAACATGCAGCAATATGTGATTGAATAAATAGATAATCTACGCAAGAACATTCAAACACATGCAATTAAGGAAAAATCCCCCTCAGGGGCAAAACCATTTATTTTCACTATAATTTGTTAGAAAACGGCTTACAATCGGATTACGATGAAAATACAAGTTGATTAAGAATTACCCTCGGGTATCGGATTCTGTAGTCGAGGCTGGAATTATCCCTTTCCAGTAAGGCTGCAATAAAGAAGAATAACGGTCTCCTCCACAAGGGTTGAACAAACCAAAGTTGTGTTCTTGGGTTGCTAAAGGATTCACAAAGGTTTGACAAGGATGTGTGAATCAAAACATGAGTCTTGGGACTCAAAAATATGAAGACTAGATGTATTTGGACTCTCAAATTCGTCTCCTAAAGTCTTGCAAAAAAAATCCCCCGAAGTTGGTATTTATAGGAAAAAAATATGAAGAGTCCCATGTTTTTAAAACTCTAAAATTCTATCGAGCGTACAAAAAAAACAGCATTCTTTAAGGAATTTTCTCTATCTTCAAAAGGTCATAACTCCTTCATCGTAGCTCGGATTGAGGTGCCGTTTTTTCCAGTATCTTCGTTGCAGCGAGATCTTCAACTTTATAGTTGACCAAACCTCCGAACTATGGATGTGAAATTACGAAAATGCCCTTGAACTCTCCTATTGTGCCTTTTTATCACTGTTTTGACTTCCCTTGCGTACCACTTGCATTAAGTCCCTAAAATCTTGGAACGTGAAGTCATTGAGGCAGATGTGGGACATATTAGTGGAGATAATGCATGCTTGATTCCCGGAATTTGGATAGAGGTCGTCATGTGAGATCGTGAGGAGACGTGCCAAATGTAGCGGCGTACGACATAAATAAATGAAACATTTCGGACATGTGAAAAATGTCCTTACAATCGTCTTCATAGATGACATTCTGGTTAACTCGCTGACCGAGGGGGAACATGCTGAGCACTTGAGGTAGGTTTTATAGACACTGCGCCAGCATGAGTTGTACGCCAAATACGAGAAATGTGGGTTTTGGCTGAAGAAGGTCCAATTTTTGGGGCATATCATCTCTGAAAGAGGGATATCTATGGATCTAGAGAAGGTGTCAGCGGTGAGGGAGTGGGGATAGCCCACGACACCGATTTAGATATGCAATTTCTTGGGCCTAGCTAAAAATTACAGGAGGTTCATTCGAGGGTTTTCGAAGATAGCGGGTCCATTGACATACCTGACTCGCAAAGGGGTGTCATTTATTTGGATTGACACCTCTCAGTTAGCCTTTGATGAGTTAAAAGAAAAGTTAACCTCTGCACCAGTGTTAGCATTACCCAGGCCGGGAGTGGAGTATCTAGTCTACACTGATGCATCCTTATTAGGAATTAGAGGTGTACTTTAGCAGGAGGATCAGAATATAGCTTATGCTTCCCGTAAGCTTAAGCCTCATAAGAGTAATTACCCCATCCATAATTTAGAGTTGGTGACGGTGGTGTTAGCACTTCGAATTTGGAGAAATTACCTCTTGGGAGAGAAATTTCGTTTGTTCACTAATCACAAGTCATTATAATATCTCTTCACATAGAAGGAGATGAATATGCGTTAACACCAGTGGCTTGAGTTTATGAAGGATTATCATTTTGATATCCAATACCACTCGGGAAAGGCTAACGTGGTATCAGACACGTTGAGCTATAAGTTGGTAGGGGAGGTAGATGAAGTGTGGAAAGCGAAATGGAAGGAGTTAGGGAATCGGGATGCGGTGGCTCGATCGTTCATGTCTGTGATGACGGTTATGCCCAAGATTATTACGAGAGTAGTACAGGCTCAGGTAGCTAATCCATTCTGCCAAAGCCAAATAGTGCAACTTCTATCAAAGAGGGGCGAGTCTTATACTGTGGGTTCAGACGGGGCTCTATGTTTTAATAGAAGATTGGTTGTTCCTGAGGGTGAAGACATGTGATATGAGGTGATGATAGAGTTGCACGGTTCAGGATTTATGGTATATTCTGGCGGGGATAAGATGTACCAGTATATGCGTAGACAGTACTGGTGGAGCGGGATGAAGAAGGATATTACCGACTTCGTCTCGAAATGTGCCACTTGTCAGTTGGTAAAGGTGGACCAACAGAGACCGGAGGGACTTGTACAGGCATTAAAGGTTCCTATGTGTAAATGGGAGAGTATTTCTATTGACTTCATCACAGGATTACCTACATTGCAGAGGGGTCACGATTCGATATGGGTGATAGTGGATCAGCTAACCAAAGTAGCCCACTATATGCCAATCAGGGCAGACTACACCACGGGATAGTATGCCCAGATATTCATAGTAGAGATAATGAGACTCCATGGAGTGCCTCTCAATATCATGTCTGATAGAGATGAGGTGTTTGTGTCTCGATTTTGAGAGAGTTTTCAAGAGGCGATGGGTACGGAGTTGCGATTGAGCACAACTTATCACCAGCAGACGGACTGTCAGACCGAGCGAACAAATCAGATGTTAGAGGACATGTTGCGTATGTGCATCATTGATTTTGGCGGAGGGTGGGAGAAGTACCTTTCGCTGGTGGAGTTTGCCTATAACAACTCCTACCAGTTTACTATCGATATGGCTCCATTCGAGGCACTATACGGCAGGCCTTATCATTCCCCAACATGTTGGTTAGAGGTGGGGGACAACAAGCTACTTGGTTAGAAGGTGATTCAGGACACCTCGGCAAGGATAAAGTTGATACAAAGCCGTATTAAAATTGCTCAGGGTTGACAGAAGAGCTACGCTGACACTAAATGGTATTTTCGAGAGTTCAATATTAGGGATCAAGTGTTACTTCGGGTGTCTCCTATGAAGGGAGTTATGCATTTTGGAAAAAAGGGAAAGTTGGTGCCTAGATATGTAGGGCCATTCACAATTATCGAGAGGATTGGGCCAGTTGCTTATGGACTTGGGTTACCTGATCACTTGCATAGGGTCCATGACGTGTTCCATATCTCTTCACTAAGAAGATTTCTTTGAGATGATTTGGCCCATACTCACATTGCGTTAAAGGAGATCGAATTACATCTTGATAACCCCTACAAGGAGGGGCCGATTGCTATCCTAGATCGTAGCGAGAGGAAGTTGAGGTCGAAGATAGTACCACTAATTCGTGTTCAGTGGCGACACCATAATGTTGAGGAATCAACCTGGGAGCGCAAGGATGGCATGCGTGAACATTATCCAGAGTTATTCTTGCCAGGTATATTTTCATTTTCCGAATTTCGGGACGAAATTATATTATTAGGGCGGCAGTATGTAATACCCCATATTTTTATGCATATTTATTTTTAGAAAATTATGGAAAATGGGGATTAATTAATTTAAAGGGAGAAAATTTAATTTGTAATTAATCTGATTTAATGGTAATAATTACTAGCATGACGAGAGTTAGTAGTTATAAAAATACTATTATAGTCGGGATGAGATACACGACAGTCATGTTATAATTATTTGGGACACGCGTATGAGTCGCGTCGGTATATATATGGGGGTAAAAAAGGTAAATTATTTTGATATAACTCGAATGACTATTTTGAGTGCGTCAGAGTGTCCGAAATGGTCGAAATAGTCAGAAAGCACTACTTGGGTATTTCATTTGGAGTCCGGGGCTTTTTAGCCTAAAATGACACCCAGAGGGGTATTTCGGTCTTTTAGGATTTTGGGGTAATTTAATGGACGAAAATTGGGTTTATTTAAAAGCATTGAGGGTTAGGGGTCTGTCAGTTTCAACTTACATGAGAAAGAGAGAAAAAGAGAGAGAGAGAACCAAGGAAGAAGAAGACTCCAATGGAGCCCTAAGCCAAGAACTCAAACTTTCACACCAAAAATTACACCGACGTGTAGATCGTGTCAAGAGGATCGTTCTCATACCAATTTCAGACCAAGAATCAGAAGTTCATTATGAGGCAAGTGTTTATCTTGCTCCTCTATTAGCATATATTGTTCCTGTTAATTTAGGTTTGATGATATAGACTTGGTGTAATGAAAACTTAAGTTTAATTAGACTAAATTGTGAAGAAACCATATGAATTGAAGATGGGTATGCATGTAGAGATTTTACCCTTGGTTCAACTATTAATATCTAGGAATTTTATGTATTAATCACGAATTATACCAAGATTTTGAGACAATTAAAATTCTGGGTTCATATTTAAGAGACTTATTGGAAAATTAAGAGATTGTTGAATTCCCAATTGATTATATAAGGACTTGACGTTTAATTCGTGTTAGAAAGTATCTTAGGTTGATTTGGATTAGTGTGGGAACATTTAATTTGGATTGGGTTGAGTATTTACATGTTTTTTGAAGATTAGAAGTTGAGAAAAATCGAAATTTGGAAGAATTGGGATTGCCCGGAATTCTTGTTCGAAGACCTGCTCAGGTCGTTCGAACGAACCTTCTAACGAGATTTCCAATGAACTTTCGAACGAGTTTTTGAGTTTGTTCGAAATGGGAACTTCGTTCGAACAAGAATCCTAGAACTTCTAACGAGATTCCAGATTGAATTTTTAGGGTCCGTTCGAGTTAAAAACCATCCTGGGGTTATCCAAGCGAGTGTATTAACCTACGTGAGCAACGAGTGGCTTAAATTCCAAAGTGTTAGGGAATTAAAGGTGTAATGGTCCTCGGGGTATCGGATTTGTGTGAAAACCTAGGAGAGAATATAAGTCCTAGAGAGGCTATATATATACGGATATCGTAGAGAGTAATGGCGTTAAGATTACTTACGGATTATAGTATTTGGGTTATGTGATTACCTATTAATGTATATAAGTTGTGTGTATGCTTATTACTTGGAATATCATGTGTATGACATACCTAGCTACTGGCTATCAAACGGGGGTTAACGCGTTGGGGACGACCATATCTTGTGTGCCTTCGGGGGATTTCGAGTCGTACCACTAGAGCATGGAACCTAGGTACGGGCTATCTGTGAGAACGATAGTGTTGAAGTCGTATGGGTGCGTAGGTATGTGCGTAGCCCATCGGCTTGGGACTATGTTTACCTCCAATACGTGTATATGTTTTATTTGGTTCTTGAGAGATTGAACATGTTGTCTTTTATGCGTGAGCGTTGCAATGGGACTAGATAGCCGAGTATGCCTAGAACCAGGGGTTTCTTAACTATGGGTGATGTATAGATATATTTGTATGTATACATAGTGAGATTTTATATATGTATACTGAGTTCCTATTATGTGTTTCTTGTTGGCTACTTTATTAAAGTGTATACTTATTGGGTCACCAGTTGGGAATAATGAATACTATGAGACTGAATTATAACATCCTTAAACCTATTCCTAAATAATAGTAATATACTGATTTCGGGTTATTTAGATATTGTATCCGGCATAGTGATTATCATACATATAGTCAGGTAGAGTGACGAGACTGGTATGGGTAGTTAGACTCCCTAAGTGTGCACATTAGATGAGAGGTGAGCATCTCAAGTGAGTACGCTAATTTAACATGGATAATATATGTGCTATTTAAATCAATTTAAGCACTTGCTATATTTAAACTGTTTTCTACTCGGGCTCTGACCCGTTTTTCTGCAAATCTCTTTTCTTGTTCTATTATTTTTAGGTGCTCAGCCACAGGGATACCAGACTTAGGAAATTCCATTCATTTGCCAAGTTGTAGCTGCTGTGGAAGCTACATGATATTGCTAGTAGACATTTCTAAGTCTGTTGCTCCTCATCTATCAGTCTTTTATTTCAGTTGGACATGTCGTCCCCCCTATTTTACATTCAGAGATTTCGAGATATTTTTATTCTATCATTAAACTTTGATGTCATGTTATTGGATTATTGTATGGGATTTTGACTGGATGTGTGTACTCTAGTTCCTTATTTTACTTTAGTTAGTTCTTACCATATACTATTGTGATGTATGATGATGTTTAGATATTACTCTTTAATGATGTTGATTAATAACAAGATAAAATTTTGACACCAACCTTTTTAAATATTAGGTGGTTAATTTTTATTAAATTAAAATTTGAGATTTCGACAATGATGCATTATCTGAACCAACTTAATATTCTGAAATTAATTAATTAAGGACTGATCACCCTGTAATTAATTAGGTGTGGTGTCACATTTTTTTACTATTTTTAAAAATGGATATGTTCATAGGTATGATAGAGAGGTTGATTAGACACACACACACACACACACATATATATATATATATATATATATATATATATATATAGTGTTTTTTTACGATCGTATGATCAAAATGGTTTGAAAACTAAGTCTTACAACAAGCCTTTGGAACGTGATATAGTGTTTTTTACCATCGTATGATCAAAATGGTTTGAAAACCTATATATATATATATATATATATATATACTAGGGTATGCCCGTGCCTGAAGGCACGCTAATAATCGTAAAACGACAAAAAATATCGAAGTACGAATTACAAAAAGGAAACAATTTCGTTCCGCAACAAAAGAAAATGTTGTTTTAAAAAAATTGTCATGATATTTCCTTTGTTATGGGACTATTCACCTTGCTTAAGCAATAACAAATTGTCCAACAAAATTCAAATAGTCTAAATTCATCAAATAAACTCGCATTGTTAATCAAGTTAACAAAATGTCATTTAAAATAAATGGACAAAGTCTCCTTTGTTTATTGTACTATCCACCCTGCTTAAGGGGTAAAAAACAATTGTACACTATTCAAAAAAAGGTAAAAAATATTATAGCTTTACACTTGATCTAAAACCCATCAAATGATGTATTTATTCTCATAGAAATATCAACACAAATATGAACAAACGGTACAAAATATTATTATATTTTGTACAGTTAGCAACAGTTAGCAAATGGGTATTGTATATTTAAAATCAAAACAGTTAGCAACATTGATCAGATCTAGAAAAAATAGAACATAATATCAAATCAAACCTGGGCCAACTTCAACTCTCGTATCAGAAAATATAGACAAAGCCAAAACTACCTTCTCAGCTCGAAACTCACGGAGACTTGAAAGGTGACGGGGTTAAGTTTTTTAACGACGGCGCTTATAAGGTCCTTTGAGATATTCCTAGTTTCTTTTTGGAGCTCTGACATCAAGCCCCAATTTAAAGACGGGTAAAAAATTTCACTCTCGGTTACAGCAATTGAGGTTTGGGTCCTGGATCTTTATTTTTTTGCCTATTAAAAAAGTAAATTTGATATTTAATTGATGGTCCAAATTTTTTAAATTGATTAATTTTTAGTCCTACATCATTTTATCTTTTATTTTAAGTCCCAAAAAAATTAATATGTATGTCCTTGTAATTAGTAAAATGACTAATAATTTTAAAAAGCACCACCTTCAACTAATTATAAAATGATATATAATTGAATCCATAAAAATAAATAGCAACGAAAATTCAACTATGTACGCTTTATATTTCCTATTTCTCCAAACTTTTGTACTTCGAAAAATTGAAAATTTAAGAAATGAAAAAGCTAGGAACGCATACAGATTCTAAGCTTTTGCCAAAAAAGCTAAACTTGAAGCGTCTTTCTACTTGCATCCTCAACCTCCTTTCCATTTGCGCCATCGACCCCAACAGCTTCACTATTATTCCCTTCCCCCTTAATTATGCCAAATTTTTTGAGTAGTCCCTGAACCCAGTCCCTTAGATGCAGAACCACGTAAGTCCCAATCCCACCAATCAAACCATAGGAAATGGAGAAAGTCAACGACATCAAAATCAGCGTCATGAAGGCTGTGATGGCTTCTCTCATGTCATCCCAATTGATCTCCACCACATATTTCATCATTAAAACCCCAATTGATCTACAGTCAGCATCTCTTTTGTTGTCATCGGACGTTTATACCTCATATCCCGTCGTGGTCCTAACTCGCCACGTGTCATCGACGACCTCGACCTCCTTACTGGACCCTCGCCGTTATCCTTCCGGGACCCGATAACCCATTTCGAGATGGTCATTACCCAACCCGGATTCGATCTCGACCTCCCCCTCTCCTCACTGTAGATTTTTTAATTCTTTCATTCCCATTCCCATTTCCGGCGGTGTTTTCACCGGAGTTTGGCCCTTTTTTCACCGAAGATCTCCGGATCCTCTGGGTAACTTCACCGTCATCATCTTTCTTGTCTGTGATCGTATTAGTAGAAAAACTCTCACTCAAACTATACGTCTCAGATACTTCAGACACCTCAGAAACCATTTCTTTCTCCATTCAATTCTTTAAACCCGTTTTCCTTTTTTCGTATTGTATTGTATCCCCACATTAACTGAACAAATAAACAAAGGTAACCATCTTCTCTTTTGTTATCTTCATACCAAATAAAAAAAAGGAAAACGGGTAGGGGAAGAGGAAATACCACAGGGGATCGTCAGATCGGCGGCCAAGGCTCACTGCCGGAACAAACCCACATATTTTCTTCAACACAGTTTTAGATCTAAACAAATGAACAAACCCACATATATTTTCTTCAACACGGTTTCAGATCTGCTGATAACACAACCACCAAATCGAGCGTACATAACTGAGAGAGTGAGAAGCGTTGGTTTTGTGAGGGAGGTTGTGTAGAACTGAGAGAGAGAGAGAAGCGTGCTTGCTTTTTTCACTGTCTAAGAGTGGGCGGGTGAGATATTTAGTGGCTCGAGGTAGACTGAGAATTTGGGCGGGATAAAGAATTTTGCAATCTAAAATTAAGAGGATTTGGTTTGGTGCCTTGTGCTTCTTCGTGAGAGAGAGAGAGAGAGAGAGAGAGAGAGAGAGAGGGGTTTGAAATGGATTTGATGTGTGTTTATCAAAATATCCTTGTGTTTGAATTAAAGTGAAAAAGATATTAGAGAAAAAAAGAGGGGGAACTCAAATGATAGAGGGGTAAAATAGGTGGTGCAAAAAAAATTATCTAAATGACATCATTAGCTAAACTTGTGACATACATAAGTTTTATACTTTATTATATAGATATATATAGACACACACACACACGAAGAGGATCTACAAAGCGAGAACAAAAAAAGGGACCATTTTTTTAAAAATGGTATATATACATATTTTACTTCAAAGCAAGGACCTAAAACAAGAACCATTTTTAGAAATAGTAAAAAAATTATTTCGAGCTGATTTTTTTGCACAATATTTAAACAGTTTAATGAACCTAAAAAAATAACTAAAAAATAATTATTTTGTTATTTTAAAAAAATGGTTAATATATGTCACTTTTTAGGAACTTAAAAACTTAGACATATTTGATAAAATTTATTATAATAGAGAAAAAAAATCTTTTTGACCGGATTTATTTTTTGTAGGTTTGTTGAAATGTTGAAATAACTTCATAAATTTTTTAATTTTAATAAAAATATCTTTTCAAAGGAAGAAAATTTTACAAACTATACCTTTTGTTATGATCTTTTCAATTTCAAATTTTTTAATTGTTTTCTAACTAATTTAGAAAATGATAGAAAATAAATAAAAATAATTAAAAATATTTCTTACATGTATGTCATTTGTCTTTAAAAAATGAAAAACTAATCTGACTTAAGAAAAAAAATTAAAATAATTTTATTTACTTATGGTAATGGCAATTCGACTTTTTGCAAGAAAGATAATGCTATGACTTATTAACTAACTATTTTCATTCCTTTTGGTGAGTAAATTCTAAAGCAAAACAAATTATGAAGTCAAAGTACCCCAAAATTTATTTAAGATTCTTTCTTTTCTATTCACTCCCCTAATGCATAGGCTTTTATCGGCCTGTAGTTACAAACTAAAATTAATGTTTGATATAGATTAGGGAATTATTGAGGTACTGGAATCGATTAAATTTAAACCCATTCCTTATTTATCATCATTATTCTTGATTTATCCTAATTACATGAGACTAGACAAATTAATTCTCTTTGCATTTTTAATGTAACAAAATTTGTATTTTTACTAGCTCGAATTTCGTAAGATATTTTGTTATGATTTCTTCTCCTTTTTTTTTGGTTGGGGGTGGGGGTGGTGGTGTAACACCCCGTAATTTTAAACTGATTATAAATAAATTAATTACGAATTACGAAAAATAAAATCAATCAATCTAATCATTTTTAGTAATTTAATATGTTGGATTTTATTTATGGAAAATGGAATTTTAATCGGAACTGAAATCAAGAAAAAAATTGGTTTTTTATTGACATATAATTATTCTGGGGTGTCCTTAGCAGAAATTCAGTGGCAAGTCGATTCGTCCTTATAGCCGAATCGATTCGATTTTAGTCAGGTCGACAGTTCGCTAGGATTTTTAAGAGTTTGTTTTTAATCAAATTCTCCCATCTTTATATATATTAATATTTAGGGGTTAAGACTTTATAAATTCATCATTATAAACCCTAAGAACAGTAGGCTCTCATATTTCTCATCCTCTTCTACCACCAAACCCTAGCCCCATTTTAAAAAACCTTTAACTCAAGATTTTTCAAACTAAATCAGATTTTGTGAAGCTGATCCAAGAACGGGTCTTTGTCATCTTTTCACAAGGTACACATCTACATAATCATATTTCTTCAACTAATACTAGACATTGTTATCACTATTGCTTTCTCTTAGTATTATGCATCTTGATCATGGCCTACACTTATACTCATTTATTTCTAAATTAAATTAGAGATGTTAATTAAAGAAACTGATATATATATATTTGGATTGTTTTTATGCAAAATTTAATATGATTTTAAAACTCAAAATCCTTGTATGTGTAGTGTAGAGATGGGGTTACGATAGATTATATAATGTTTGCATGTAACAATATTTGTAGAGATATTAAGATTAATTAAACCACATAAAACTCATGCTAAAAATATGCACCTTGTAACGTAGAAATTTATCGGGACATAAGTATAATTATGTGCACGTGATTGGAATTTGTGATATAAATTATGTGATTGAATTGTTGATATCATTATGATAATTAAAAATAATTAATTGAATAGTGATGTTGGAATAAAGTAGTATATTTGGTAATATTATGTTTTGTGCCGTTTAACAATTTATATAGCTTTCGACAGCGCGGCGACAGCGGGTTAAATGGGTAGTTGTTGCTTCCACCATATTTAGGATACTTGCTAGGTGTGAGACTAGTGGGTAGGCCTTTTCATGGTTAGCACTTTCTAGGTATAGGACTAGTTAGTGTAGAAAGTTTACGGATGAGTTTTTCGAGGTGGGGATGATTTTTACGTTGTTCCTTAGTTTAGGTAGTCTAGGGGCGAGACTAGGTGATATCTATTGGTAAGTATTCTTTCTATAGGATAGATTAGAATATACTTGTATTTTGAGAGACTTCTAGGAATGGGACTAGAGGTGTTTTGAGGACTCATCGTCGATTAGAGGGTAGGGATAATAATAAATAATGAGAACTCGTGATGTAATTAATAAGTAAAAACACCTAATACTAAGAACATGTATTAAATGAATTTGCGTCGAGAGCATGTGCAGGGCCAATAGTTAAACAACCCAATTGGCTGTAATGACGTGGGTGTGAGTTGGCGTCATGAGTATGTGTGGATTGACAGTTAAACGGGTTGACGGGCTATAGTGACGTTTCGTGCGTGGAACCTCACGAGTATGTGCAGAGCTGCCAGTAAAATGGGTAAACTGGCCATAGTGAGGGGAATGGGTGTGGTGTGAAACTTTAAGCGGGAGTCTTGCGATTTTTATGGTGTAAAATCTTAAGCGGGAGTCCCGCGACCGATATTAATGAAATCGAGAAAATAATAATCTGGTTAATTGAATTAAATTAGATGTAGAGTTTGATAAAAATCAAATAGTTGGACTTGGACTTTGGGGGTGAATTAGATGTGGATAGATACTAATTTATTTTACTCGATGGTTAATATATCTCGTTTAATTTAAAATATTCTATTATTGTGGTTATTATGTATAATGCTATTGTCTGGGTTCAAGAACCCTATTTGAGAGGAGTAGCTGAGATCCATGTGGTGGGCTCTAACCCATTGCGTTGAGTAATATTTTAGGTGTAGTGCTGGAGTAGCTGAATAGGATTTATTGGATATCATTTTGGAGGTACATCTAGAGTTTCACTTATTTATCCACTTTATTAGTATATGTTTACTTTACTCAGTCGTTTTATATTATGAGATTTTATTTTGGATTTTATTGGGCCTCTCGATTCCAAAGTTATTTATGAATCCAGTCAGTCACTTTTGTTGGATTATTTAATTTGGAGTTGGATTATAAATTTTGGAGTTAGCATGTTGATGGGTTTTTATATTTGCATGAATGGTTTTTATTATGATTGGTTTAAAATTTATTTATTGTGGAAAAATTTTTATGTCTCACATCTATCACATGCTAAAAATGATATGTAATTTAATAACCCCAGCATAGTCTTGGGGGAGTTGGCCAGGGTTGGGGTGTGGGTGGGATGGGGTGTGTGGGAGTTAGTCCCTGTCCAATCATGATTTTTATTTTTCTAGTCCAATAAGATAGATTTTTACACTGAAGTCCATCACCCTTAATGAAAACTTATATCTTAAGTTATATACACAAACTAGGGGTGCAATTGGTACGGGTTTTTACCGTACCGTACCGTTTTGGTCTGAAAAAAATGGTTTTGGTTTCATATTATGAAATACCGAAAACTGATTTTACCGAAACCGAAAATACCGTAAAAAATTTGGTTGATTTTGGTTTTTAGATACAAAAAACCGATTTATCGTACCGATATCGTACCCAAATTACCGTACCGAAATACCATACCAAACTTTTTGTGCAGTGTCAAATTATTTTGGGTATCATACTACTTCTATTTATTTTATTTCTCATGAGTAAGTTTTTATATTCTCTTTGAATTTAAATTTATTTATTTGAGTATTTGGTTTAAGTGTTAAATAATCATGTTAATTAAAAATATATTTTGTTTAATTTATCAAACATTTAACACAAAATGAATTAGGCAGCATTTTTTTAAAATAAAAAGAGCCGTCTGTTTTGTTGTCTATATTTCTGTTTTGCCCTTATTTCATTTGGGCTTTATATTGTGGTTTGTGTAAAGATCTTTTTTTAGGGTTTCCATTTCATTTTTTTACCTCTTTCTCACTCAAAAAGTGTGGCCGTCATTTTTGTTTGAGCTCTCTCTCTCTCATTTTTTTCTTTTTCAACCTTGGGTTGATTTTGAGAAATAATTTTTTCGGAACTTTTATTTGAGAACACCATTTTTTTGTTTTGAGATTTGGCTTTCGATTTGGTGTGGTTACTTCGTTTTGAGATCGGGTTTCCGGTGACAATTTTCTCGACGCCAGCTGTATTCGAATCTGAGTTCCCTACGTGTTTTTCATTGATTTTTTTCCCGATGAGTTGGCTTTTACGGCGTACGTTTGTTTTTCCGATGTTGGAGGTGTGGATGATTTTTACTTTTCGACGAACATTTTTTGAGGTAACAGCTCCCTCATTTTTTGAGGCTCATCATCTTGGCTCACTCTCCTCAGGCACCAGCTCCCTCATCTCGTCTCACTCTCCTCCGACTTCGACAAAAGCAAACCGGTTAGTTTGGTCTCGTATTTGTTTAAATCTATTGTTCCAAATGCTACAAATGCTAGAAATTGTACTTGTTTGTGTATGTTTCTAATTGTTCCAAACAACTAGAAATGCTAGAAATTATAATAGCTAGAAATGCTAGAAATTGTAACAGCTAGAAATGGGTATATCAAAATATATACCAGATTTACCGAATGCATAAAACGATTTGAAATTCTTGTATTTACCGGGAAAAAATCGAATTGAAACCGAAATTACCGAAACAAAAAAAAACCCGAAAAACCAGTCGGTTTGGTTTTGGTTTTTATTTTGATGTACTGGTCGGTAAATTCGTACGGTATGGTTTTACCATATAGAATGTGGTTTTGGTATTGGTAAGGAATCGGTACCGACCATACCGTACCGGTTGCACCCCTAACACAAACCCATCATGTGTGCATTACATTTTTTTTATGAGTAAGCTAAGTATATAGAAAAAAGTCACCTACGAGGGAAGAATCCCATATACAATAGATATACAAGGAGACCGATAAAACAAATGAGGATGACAAGACAAAAAGCCTCTCTGACACCCCGTATTTATAGTATATAAAATTGAATTAATTCAGTTATTCTAAATAACACACGTGACGTAATTTAATTCAAATAAATATTACATGTTTATTAAAATATTAATCGGGAGAGATAAAGATTAATATTTATGGAATAAAATTACTAAGCAAATAGTAAATGATTATTTTACTTCATAACGAGTGATAGTGACGTGATAGGGCTATATCTCAATTGGGAGTCAAGTGTAGACTATATGAGGTCGAGATAGAAAATTTATGTAGAGTGACTCAGATGGTGATTTCGAGGTCATGGTTGATTTCGGATGAGTCAAAATAGTCAGAATGGTGTACCCATGTGTGTTGATTGGGTTCCGGGGTGATTTTAGACCAACCCAACACACTTTAAGGGCGTTTCGGTCATTTGGGAGACTAAGGTTGGAGGAGCTACGAATTTCCAAGTGTTATATCAGCATATAGTTGTAGGGGGATATGGTTATAACCAAAGAAAACAAATAGAAACCATAAGAGAGGAAGAAAAGGGGATTCTTAGAGCATTCGACACCATTCTTACATTGTCATTACCATCGGAGTGTGGATTGGAAGAGGAGGAGGACATCTTCATCATCTGAAAATGAAATCAGACCACCTTTATAAGAGGCAAGTGTTAATCTTTCATGTTCTTGAATAGTTATAATATCTATGGTAGAATTAGATGTAATCTAGCATGAATACATGATTTTGAAATAAAATAATGGTCTTAATTCATGTTAACAATTGGAATTCATATTATAGACTTGATTTCTAGGTTTGATGATACGAAATCTGACTTTTGGAATGTTATGAGGGATTATGTTCTGGCTTTTATGAAGAAAATGCATGGAAAAGTGAAACTAGGATTTGTATAGACAAATCCTGATCAAATCTTGTTCAACATATAATTTAACGATGTTTTAGTAATGGAAATTCGTTAGAAACTGTTAATATACTTATATTTGATGATGGGTTGAATTATATGAGAGTTTGGGTGTGATCCATGGAGGTTGGGTTTGATATTAATGGAAGAAACTCGTAACAATGAAACAGGAAGATGACCTACTCATCGCGAATCGATTCGGTTCCTTGGCTGAATCGATTCGGGTCAAGGATGAATCGATTCAGCTGCCCCAATTTTTTTCCATATTTTTACAAATAAATAAATGAGTGACTTTTGCATTGATCTTAAAATATCGTGTAACACCTCGTAACTTTGAGGATTTGGAATTTTTATTAATTCGGTGATATATGAATTAATTAATCTGGAGGACTTAATTAAATTGGTGAATTAAGATTTATTTATAATTCGTGTTCAATTTTTTAAATTTCATCTGCCATAATTTGAGGTCGAGTTTGGAGAATTTAGCTAAGTGAATTGGATGGTAATTCTGAAAACACAATTGGTTCCCAGTTGGTCGAGATAGTCGGAAAAAAGTACCTGGGGGATATTAATTGGGTCTCGGGACATTTTTAGGCATAACTGAGCTCGCACGGGGGTGTTTGGGCCATTTTAATTTGGCCCATAGGCTTAATTTCGGGATTAGTGGTATAAAACCTATGTTGGAGAGTTGGTGGCAGTCACAACCCAAATAAGAAAACCCTATTTTGCAGAGGAGAAAAGAGGGAGAAAGAGGGAGAGCTTTTGGGAGCCAAACCAAGAAGAGATTGATGTGTTCTTTGTTATAAGTTTGTCTACAACAAAGGAACCAGACTCTACGAATTAATCCAAGCAAGTAGTTAAACTTGATTTCATTAAAATAATGGTACTTCTATTCATATCATGGTGGGTGTAAGCCGTGTATGTTTTTGGGTGAGGTATTGTATAAATATATGAGATTGAGGAATTTCACATGTCATGTAAATCAATGGTCAAATTTATGGACAATACGATTCATGAATGTGGGGATATGGGCTATGTTAGAAACCCATAAATTTATAGTGTGTACTTGATGTTGGGGGAAATCATATTTAGTGAAGAAATTAAAAAATCTCTATATAAAACCAATCTACGAACCCAGTGTTGGAATTTCATAAATCGTGGATGGTTTAGGTTGAAGTGCATCATTAATCTGTACAATGGATTAAAAATTGGTGGAAAAAACATATGGATCAATGAGGGTTCGTTCTAGAGTGGAACAAGAAGCTCGAATAAATGTTAATGGAAGATTTAGAGACGTGAAGAAGAAGGGTTATCTAGAACCGTCGTTCGAATGACTTAAGGCCTCGTTGGAACGATGGCCAGTGTCGTTTGAATGACCTAAGGGTTCATTCGAGTGACGTTATAACCTGGGTAACTTTTTTTTTCTTTTTGTGGTTTTGCTTGGGATTTCCTGGATAGATCGTTCCTTTTACTTATTTTGGTTGGGATTTATTGGGTATCCCATTCCTTTGAGTTGTGTTGTTTGGGGTTTAATTGAGGACTAAGGGGAATTTAGTTAACGAGATATTAATTGGAGGTAAGTACATATGGTGTTCGGAGAAGGGTATATAGGATTATTAAATTTAAAGAAGTGTGTCAAATTTCTTTATGAGACTCTATGCCATAAATTCAAAGGGTTAAATTACATACCATGTAATGGAGTCCGAGCATGTTGGTTTAGTGAGGCCACCTAGATAAAATTTACTTGAGGTGAAATTTATTAAATTTAGAGTCGAGGTTTTGACTCGGATTATTGTTAGGCTAGTGCGACGGGAGTTAGTCACGGAGTAGACGATAAAATTTATTATAGGTATATACAATAAATTGTCGAATGTTAAATTTATCAAGGGATGATAAAATTAATAGTGGGATATTGTGTGATAAATTCTAAGAGATGAAGATATGGACTGAATGAGTGAGTTGGGTATTGTAGTTGCGTGATACCACTTGAACGAGAAATAATTAATGTGGGATTAATTAAATTACAAGTCGGGATATAGAATTGGTTATTTTGGGCTAGTGCTACAGGTGTTAGGCACGGGTTGACCGGACTTTATTTAAATATATGTGTATGGTTAGTGTGATAGTATATATACATATTTGTATGATTTATAAATATCGGTGTGAATGATATTTATGTGAAAACATACCCCTCTAGTGTTGTCGTAGGAGTTTGCGCAATGTGGGTGAATCCTCTGGATTGAGGAGCAGGGAGAGTATAATTCCCATGTCATATCGCCTATTTTTATATTACGTGATTTATTTTCAGAGGTGGACCGCTTTGGGTATGATTCAGTTTCATTTTTGATGAGGGAATATGACCACCTCCACTACGCTTATTATTTTTGCTCAAGTTCGGTGTGAGCTAGTCCTACTTGAGGTGGCTGGGTGAGAGTGAGCATGCCTGGGACATGATAGCATTTTAGAGAAATCATCCAGTGAGTTATTATTTGGGAATGAATGGTTTTATTATGCGACATGTGTGTGAATGTTGTAGTATACTATTATGTATATATTATGAGTTAATAATTATATACGGGATCAATACATAAGTGTAGATGTATTTCTTATATAACTAGCATGAAAGTTATATGAATTAAAAAAGGGATTTCTTACATAACTAGTGTGAACGTTATATGATGTAATATAGTTGAATTGATTAATAAGTTAACGAGTAGATAACTTAATAATCAAAGTAAGGATACTCGGGTTACAGTAGTGGGGCAGGGAGAGGTATGATACGGCTAGTTAGGTGGGGTAGCTTAACTAGGAAGGTTAGAAGGCAAGCGTTTGGTGTGCACATTAGATGAGGGGTGAGCTATACCTCAAGAGAGTCTGAGACTATCTTAAATATGAAGAGTGTGCATGCATATTTAATTATTGTAGTTTAACTGTTTCCTAAATATTTTCAAAATATTTTACTTGGATAATGACTCGTGTTAAAATATTTTCAAAAACATTTTAGGTGCCCAGTCCCAGGGATGCCCAGTTTGAGGATTATATCGAGGGATGTGCAGCTGCAACTCATGTGGAAGTTGTAGGACTTTTCTATAGATGATTCGTTTATTCATTCCTAGTGTAGGGACTTTACTTCAGTAATCATTTGGGCATGTCGCCCTCAGTTTTAGTATTTAGTCATTTTTGACCTTGTGTATCCAGGTTACTGTTTTAATTTACTGTTGTATTTTGTTGTTGAACCAATAGTTGATTTGGTTACTCTTATTTATATTATTCATCTGTGTTGGATTTATTTATCATTTTGTGATTAATGGTTTAATTATTATTTCCTTGTACATGTTGTTATTAATGAAAGATAAAATTTGGAACCAGTCTAATAAATTACTAGGTGGTTAGTAACTTTAAAAAGTTTTTGACAGTGATGATAAGAATGAGCCATATGAGACCGAAGTTTTATTTTGATCACAGGCTGGCCACCCGGTATTTTAGTAAGCAGGTGTCACAGATGGTATCAGATCATCACGTTCTAGAGTCTATAGGTTTTGTGCAGTTTATCACATATCAGCATAGCATTTTTTGATATAGAGCCTTATTGTAGGATTGTTGTATTAATTCACGTATGCGACCTACGTTCTCGTGCTACTAACTATAGTTAATGCGATTCATATACGAGTTCGGTTGGGCTTCGCACACTAAACAATTTTGGACAACAAGCGAGGGCCGTTGGAAGGACTGCAGGGGGAGATGCTCCGCAGAATGCATGGAATATTTTGAGAATAGTGACCACGATAGAAGTCGCCATGTCAATGGAAGCAGAAAATCCAAAGGCAATTGTGTAGGGTGGAGTGCAGTGGCACCCAGGATTAAATTTCGTGCAAAATTTGGTCTCATAGGAGCGGTGTTGTAGTGATAATAGTTAATCACCAGAACCATGGAGAGATACCATGAATAACGAATAAGTTGGGGTACAGTTTGACCGAAAATCCCCACACCAGCTATTTAAATACAAAGGGGATTGGAGCATAGAGGTGTCTTATGTGTAAAGAGTAGGAACACATGTGTGGATATTGTTTGAAATGAATTGGGGGGAAGGATTGGGATGCCCAATAGGGGCAACAGTTATAAGAAGTTTTTGGTTCGGTTGGGACGGGGGTGTTATGTCCAGGAACCATTTAAATGCATGAGTTTTATATCGGGGTGATTTCAGTCTGTTTGGTGTGACACGAGAGAGTCGCATTAGTTAGTTAGTACTAGATTCACATGAGAAACGGGTTTAGTAGAGGTATCGTTAATATTACTATATTGTGTATATATTCACCGTTGAGTTAGCAGGGCTCTCTTTAGTTCCATCTACATAGGAGAGGGTGTGGACACTGAGAGGATATATTTCATGGAGATAACTCATTTTGATAGGTTATGTTTAAGATATGGTTTTATCCTGAGTACGGACTATTAAGCGACGGTGGGTGGTTACAGCAAGACTATGGGTGGTTACAACAAGACTATCGTGTTCGCTATTTTAAAACATGATGTATAATTTTACAATGTCTCACTTGAAAGAGGGTCAAGCTCACGGCGTTATATTTATGGAGTGGAATTTAGAGAGTATAGTTGTCTAGTTACGTTGGATCCCAATGCACAAGGACTTTTACTGATGTGATTCAGGGTATATCGGGTTCACCGTTGAGCGGAGAGTTTTTAGCTCATTGTTATTTACGTGCTGAGAACTTAATGATAGGGAGAGCATCGTATTGTGTGACTCCTTTAGAGACATGGGCATAGGTTGTTTGATCATTGTGCCAGGAGACAAAATTGTTGATATCTTAAGGGCATGTGAGTAGGAAAGTATTCGAGGGTTGAATTTCAAGGATGAAATTCCTTCGTAAGGGGAAATTATGTAACACCCCGTAATTTTGAGGATTTATAATTTTAATTAATTCGGTAATATAGGAATTAATTAATATGAAAGACTTACTTAAATTGGTGAATTAAGATTTATTTAATTCGGGTTAAATTTTTTAAATTTCATGTGTCGTAATTTGAGGGCAAGATTGGAGAATTAAGTTAAGTGACTCGGATGGTAATTCTGAGCAAATAGTTGATTCCAAATAGGTAGAGATAGTCAGAAAAGAGTACTCGGGGGTATTAATTGGGTCCCGGGATATTTTTAGGCATAACCGGGCTCACACGGAGGTGCTTGGGCCATTTTAATTTGGCCCATAGGCTTAATTTCGGAATTAGTGGTATAAAACCTATGTTGGAGAGTTGGTGTCAGTCACAACTCAAATAAGAAATCCCTATTTTGCAAAGGAGAAAAGAGAGAGAAAGTGGGAGATCTTTTGGGAGCCAAACCAAGAAGAGATGGATGTATTCTTTGTCATATATTTGTCTACAACAAAGGAACCAAACTCTACGAATTAATCAAAGCAAGTAGTTAAACTTGATTTCACATAAATTATGGTACTTCTATTCATATCATGTTGGGTGTAAATCGTTTATGTTTTTGGGTGAGTTATTGTATAAATATATGGGTTTGAGCAATTTCACATGTCATGTAAATCAATGGTCAAATTTATGGACAATAAGATTCATTAATGTAGGGATATGGGCTGTGTTAGAAACCCATAAATTTATAGTGTGTACTTGATGTTGGGGGAAATCAGATTTGGGGAAGAAATTTTAAAATCTCTATATAAAACCAATCTACGAAACTAGTGTGAAAATTTCATAAATCGTGGATGATTTAGGTTGAAGTGCATCGTTTAATCTGTACAATGGATTAATAATTGTTGGAAAAAAATCATATGGATTAGTCAGGGTTCGTTCTAGAGTGAAACAAGAAGCTCAAATAAATGTTAATGGCGGATTCAGAGACGTGGAGAAGAAGAGTTAGCTTGAACCATCATTCGAACGACTTAAGGTCTCGTTTGAACGACCTAAGGGTTCGTTCGAGCGACGTTATAACCTGGGTAGCTTTTTGTGGTTTTTCTCAGGATTTCCTGGATAGATCGTTCCTTTTACTTATTTTGGTTGGGATTTATTGGGTAGCCCATTCCTTTTAGTTGTGTTGCTTGGGGATTAATTACGGAATAAGGGGAATTTAGTTAGTGAGATATTAATTGGAGGTAAGTACCTATGATGCTCAGAGAAGGGTATATAGGATTATTAAATTTAAAGAAGTGTGTCAAATTTCTTTAAAAGACTCTATGCCATAAATTCAAAGGGTTAAATTACGGACCATGTAATGGAGTCCGGGCATGTTGGTTGAGTGATGCCACCTAGATAAAATTTACTTGGGGTGAAATTTATTAAACTTAATGTCGGGGTTTTGACTCAGATTATGTTTAGGCTAGTGCAATGGGAGTTAGACACGGAGTAGCCGATAAAATTTATTATAGGTATATATAACAAATTGTCAATTATTAAATTTATCGAGGTATGATACAATTAATAGTGGGATATTGAAAAATAAATTCTATGAGATGAAGATATGGACCGAATGAGTGAGTCGGGGCATTGAAGTTGGGTGACAACACTTGAACAAAAAATAATTAATGTGGGATTAATTAAATTACAAGTCAGGAAATAGACTTGGGTATTTTTGGCTAGTGCTATGGGTGTTTGACACGGGTTAGCCGAACTTTATTTAAATATATCTGTATGATTAGTGTGATAGTATATATATATATATATATATATATATATATATATATATATATATATATATATATATATATATATATATATATATATATATATTTGTATGATTTATAAGTATCAGTGTGAATGATATTTATGTGAAAGTATAATCCTCTAGTGCTGTCATAGGAGGTTGAGCAATGTGGGTGAATCCCCTGGCTTAGGTGCAAGAAAAGTATAATCCCCGGGTCATATCGCCTATTTTTATATTGTGTGATTTATTTTCAGTGGTGGACCTCTTTGGGTATGATTCGGTTTCACTTTCGGTGAGGGAATATGACCATATCCACCACGCTTATTATATTTGCCCAAGTTCGGTGTGAGCTAGTCCGACTTGAGGTGGACGGATTTGAGTGAGCATGATTAGGAGATGATATCATTTTAGAGAAAGCATTCGGTGAGTGATTACTCAGGAATGGTTGGTTATATTACACGCCATGTGAGTGAATGTTGTAGTATACTATTACGTATATAATATGAGTATATAATTATATACAGGATTAATACACAAGTGTAAATGTATTTCTTATATGACTAGTGTGAAAGTTATATGAATTAAAAAGGGTATTTCTTATATAAATAGTGTGAACGTTATATGATGTAATATAGTTGAATCGATTAATACGTTAATGAGTATATAACTTAATAATCAAAATAAGGATACTCGAGTTAGAGTAGTGGGTCAGGGAGAGGTGTGATACATCTATTTAGGTTGGGTATCTTAACTAGGATGGTTAGCAGGCAAGCGTTAGGTGTGCACATTAGATGAGGGGTGAGATATACCTCAAGAGAGTGCAACACTAGCTTAAGTATGAATAGTGTGTATACATATTTAATTATTTCAATTTAACTGCTTCCTAAATATTTTCAAAATGTTTTACTTGGGATATGGACTTGTGTCAAAATATTTTCCAAAACATTTTAGGTGTCCAGCCACAGGGACACCTAGTTTGAGGATTCTATCCAGGGATGTGCAGCTGCATCCATTCATTCCTAGTGTATGGACTTTACTTCAGTACTCATTTGGGCATGTCTCCATCAGTTTTAGTATTTAGTCATTTTTTACCTTGTGTATCCAGGTTACTGTTTTAGTGTACTATTGTATTTTATTATTGAACTGATAGTTGATTAGGTGACTTTTATTTATATTATTCATTTTTGTTGGATTTATTTATCAGTTTGTGATTGATGGTTTAATTATTATTTACTTCCGCATGTTGTTAATTAATGGAAGATAAAATTTGGCACCAGTCTAATTAAATTACTCGGTGGTTTGTAATTTTAAAAAGTTATCGACAGTGATGCTAAGACTGACTCATATAAGACCAACGTTTTATTTTGATCACGGGCCGGACACCTGGTATTTTAGTAGGCGGAGTGTCACATATAGGTAAAGAGTTAGTTAGATTGAATAAACCTATGGTAAGGACTACAGCTTGGGCCAAAATGAGGGAATTAAGATTTGGGCTGATTGGGCATAATATGAGACTTGATAAATTATGAGAAGTTAGAATGTGGCACGAGGATCATGGGTGAACCCAAGTCTTAGACTAGTAATATGAGGATGTATGAACTATTGATATACCTCTAGGGATAATTGGGATCTCTGGGTAGTGAGTGATACTCAAAAAACATTGATAAAACATTGTGTGAGAATCATTAGTACATTGAGTATTCAAAATAGATAAATACAATGTACGGGTTTATATGATGGGTTGTGTGCATACCCACTAAATATATGTATATATATATATATATATATATATATATAGGTTGTGTGAATACTTATTACATGCTTTGTTATGTGTGTGAACATATCTTTATTGCCTTCTATCACTGGAGGTTCTCCACAGAGGGCGATCCCACCTTGGCGATTCCAGCGAGGTCTGGATTTGTGCCCAAGAACATAGGACTTAGAGCAACCCATTATGTCTGCGTGTTAGTGGGACTGCCAGGTCATTTGGGTACATTAGGTATATGTGTATCCCAAAGGCTTAGGACTATGTTCGCCTCCATTTTGTGTTGTTTGATTTAGGGTTCGAGGTGACATTCCGAACCGATGGTCCTTGATATGGTACGATTTGATCAAAATCTAATGAATTAAACACCAACACTCTAATGAATTAAACCCAAAAAATTGATCAAATATTGATCTATGATTTATCAAGTTTTACTACAATCCAGGCCTTACACGGGCGAAGATATTATTACGGACGATGTAATATATTGCATATACTCCGCTTTCGATAAGTTACACTAGACAATACTCTAGTAATGATTTAATTTATTCATTTAATATGCCACCACATATATTATGACAAGTGGTACCATAGATATTGGACACTTGGATCCACAAATTACATGACATGTGTCAAGCCCACTTGAGGCACTTTTTCTTTAAAAAGAGGTTTCCTCCCTCTTTTGATGGATGATGATATTGGGGGCAAAGTAAGGAGAGGAAATCTAACTCTCCTCCTCCACGCACCTTTTGAGCTCCATCATAGGTTCAATAGTGACGAGCAAATGTTCATTGTTTTATACGGTATATGGGCATTTGAGAGGTGGCTAGCCGGATTTGACACCCCCCGTGCACCAAAACTACCAAAACTAGGCATTTGAGAGGCGGCTCATCGGATTTGGCACCCCCCATGTACCAAAACCACCAAAAATCGAGCTCTCTCCGACGTATTGTACGGACCCACGAACTACACAGGCTTTGATTCCTCAAAGATGGATATATAGGTGCAACCAACATGCTTAAGTCTAAAACACGCTCAACACGGAGCTTCCCCAAATCTGGACTCATATCTTACGTTTGGCGACTCTGCTGGGAAGATATTCGTGATTTTGATTATTTAACGCCTCGTGCGCACACATGGAGAACTCGAAAAGAGTGGAGAAAACACCCCATTTTAGATAAGCATTCTGATGTTTTTCATTATTTAGTCTTCTATTATTACATGAGATGGCATGATGCATATTATTAAATCTTAACTGCAAAATAGTATATACCGATTGTTTCAAGGCTTATAGTCGAAACATTTCTTCAACATCCATTTTCATAAAATGCATTGAATACACCTCACGTGATATAATGCCTATATTTGTTGAATAATAAAATAAAATATTATTGATAGCCATAATGATCTCTCAGTAATAGTCCTGAGATATTTGCTCTGATAGTTTTCGCATTGATTTGAAAAAAATATGTGAAGATATGCCTTGATACATGTCCATATTAGATAAATATGTCCGTACACTTTTTTCAAACAAAAGGGGTACGTTCCTGCTTTCAAAGGACTATTTTTAAGCTTTAAGTCACAATTTATTGTGTACTTTATCTTTGAGCCACACTAAAGTCAGGCTAGTGTTTACTTTCGATAGATATGCCATAGGGCCCTGTATTCCCAAATCTATTAAAATATAAATTGTCCAAATTATTATAAAATTTTAGAGTTGTCACTATTGACTGACAGAAAGAAAGGACAATGCACATGCTTTTAAAATATACAAAACCCAAAGAGCCCATGGTTAGTATTCAAAATATATACATATTATATATTATGATTTCTGTAATGGAAACCAAAGAGTTGCCGGCATAATGGAAACCAAAGCCAAAAACGCTTCTGTAACTTTGGCCGACAAACCTTCCATCGAAGATTTTTCCTACATTTATGAAGAGAGCCGATAGGCTGTG
Source organism: Sambucus nigra (assembly GCA_949130495.1). NCBI lineage: Eukaryota > Viridiplantae > Streptophyta > Magnoliopsida > Dipsacales > Adoxaceae > Sambucus > Sambucus nigra. The sequence goes on along the minus strand of OX422212.1, from coordinate 118,096,025 downwards.
TGTGTGTGTGTGTATTGGGGATGTTCAAAAGAAAAACCAATCTTATGTTGCGAGAGGGACAAATTATTGGTCGTAATATAATTTTATGATATGTATATGTGATCGTAGGAAAAATACCATTCTTTGAAAAAACAACGATGAATATATAAATATGCGTTAAAAAGCAGTTATGTCATCTTTAAAAATTCATATCTTTCAAACCTTTACTCAGAATAATACGCAGAACATACCATTGGGTTCGTAGTGTCAAAAGGAGTATTTTTTATATACATCTTTTTTTATTTGATACTATTTGCTAAAACGTCAAATTTGGGTCATTGTATCAATTAAGGGTCCCAAATATCAATTTTTGTTATACACACACACACACACACACACAAACCGCCATTGATGGCTTTCCAAAACATGATGAAATAAAACTTTCAAGAACAAGCCCGTAACAACGTGTATATACCATCGTAACCATATATACATATATGTATATAGATAAACCTATAGGTATAAATCAGAAAAACAAAAGGGAATGAAATTTATACCGATTTAAGCTTCATCCATGGTGGGTTCGTTAGGGGGAAGAAGAAGAGGGTTGGTTGGGTTTATGGGTTTCCTGCTTGTGGTGGTAAAGGGAGGAAGAGTTGTTTTTTTTTTCTTCCTTTGGTTTGCACCTATTTTTAGTTTGCTCGAGATGAGATTAATTGGGTTTCTTTTTTTTGTTTTTTTTCTTAGCTTCTGTTTGTGGTTTTATATATACAAAGTTGGTTGGGCTAGATATTAACAAATATGTATGGGAGGAAGATGAAAAAATGGATTGTGCCTATTTGACTTGTGAATAAAGGAAGTCCATGTATATCACTGTAGGGAGGTTTAAGATAAGAAAAAAGTATGTCTGATATATGTTTTCTTTCCTCTTTGGTTATTCTAGTTTTGATCCCCTATATATTTAAATTTTAGAATCACATTTGAACGCTTAAGTTTTAGTTTAAAAAAAATTAATTTTGGTTTAAAACTAAATTCAAAATTTTATTTTAAGTAACTTGGTATAAAATATTTGAGTATACATACAGTATTTATACATGTGAAATGAAATTGCAGGGAAAAGTCTATTCGGTACTTAACGATTAAAAGTTGTTTATTTATTTACTAACTTGGTTTGAAAAAACTATCATTTTCGAGTAATTATTCAACTTTGAATTTTTTATTATATAAAAGATACGAGTTATTACACTTATCCTAACACATTTGATCACCTCTAGTAACTAACTCCAACACTTGATCAGAACGATAAGTTCCATTTAAGTGACCTCAGATAATGGCACGTCAGCAGAACCTAAGGTAGGATAACATATGTCCGTCCAAACGAGTAACCAATAAGGTTGATTAGTCAGACAATCATCGACCATTCATTCTTAAGACTAAAGTACTGGTAAGCTATGATTACACAATCAACAATCAATATATTAATCAAAAAAACCAAAAGATCGAAGTTTTATTAAAAATAATATAGAATTATTACAAGCCCCGCAAAATAAAATGATAATAGAATATCAACTTCTAAGCCTTGTCCGAAGGGTATTTATTAGTGATTTCTCGACTCTAGCAGTTGGAACATCCTTAGTGTAAGGAGTAACTGTAGTGCTCAAGTTCCTAAGCTTTGGTTGGCTGTTGGAACTTGCCCTACTCACTAGATACAGTGGTCGGCTAAGGGTGTCATCGTCGTGCAAAACATAATCCCCTAGGTATTTCCTAATCAAGATCGCCGGAATGGCGTCCGGAGGATCCCAGAGTCATCCATCTTGAAAGGAGGATTAGGATGATAAAAAAAACTACGGTCATGCCAGCACCATAACTTATATTCCTTCAAAAATTTTACAACTATAAAGACATTGAGTAAACCCCATTTATAACCATCTTTACGGGCCTGATCAAATTCTTCACTCATGTGCTCAAGGGACTAATTATAACCATCCATCCATATAGTACGAGTTTTTTTTTATAAAAGTGATAGGTAAGATAGACAACCTTCTTATTTAACCTCTTGATAATTGTCGACTGATTCTTTAAAAGTTTTTCTTAGTCGGCTAAAGTTTTCTTTGTTCGCTCCTCTTCCATTGGCTAATGGACCTTAAAGACTTGTAGAGAAGACTGACCAACGCCTCTAGACTTTCTCGATTGCTCCAATTCCTCCATTAATAGAGCATTATCCTATTCCAAAATAGAGACACCTTAACTCTTATTGGCTGTAGTTTATTTCTTGAGGCCCTCCAGTTAATCACGCAATATAGTATTCTCCTGTTCAATAAGAATTTCCACCTCCCGAGAACATTTTTGATTTGATTATAAAACATACTCCTTTTTAGTTCACACCATGGACAAAGCTTGTAGTTTCTAATCAAATCCACTATCACTCTGTAAAATAGAAAACATTTTCTCGCAATCAGCTAGAGAAACTAGCAACAACGTCCTTATGATCTCGTTGGAGAATAAGACTCATCTCATAATATGAGGCGTTGGTCGCCACTATCATGCCGAGATAATCTTCTTTGGCTTGATTTCGTACATCCAAGCCGAGCATATCCTCCAAATCTTCCTCATTTATTTTTTTGTGACCAATGCCGGAAAACTGGTTACTCTTGTGGTAAAGATCACTTTTGGTGCCGATAAATAGGCCATTCCAGTGACAAACTAAAAGAAACATGATGGTACATAATTAATAATTAAACAGAAGGAAAGTTATGAAAAAGCAATCAAGATTGTAATAGAAAAGGTAAAATATTTTACTAGCATCATGAAAATATTACAAACTTAGGAAATGCAAGAAAAGTTCACAAAACACAAACATTGAATCCCTACAACTACTAAGACCTTTTTCACACCTTCTCCTTATCATCTGCCACTTCACCTTCTAGTCATTCAACTACAATCATCTTACCCATGGGCTGTATATACTCTCCCACATCTTCATCATCATTAACCTTATCCTCTATTTAGTGAAGAGTTCTTGGGTTATGTTAAAGAAAAAGTTATAATCCTATTTTTGTGTCGACCAGAGTTAGGGCAGCATCCCATCGCTCCTTGAAAGAGATTTCTTCAGGTACTCAACCTAAATAAAAATTATGGAAAATGTCTTATCCCATTCTCTGGTGTAAGCATCCTTTTTATCCTTCTTGGTTTCATATTAGCAACCTACACTTTGGCCTAGTCGACCACTTTCTTAGCCTCCCTGACCACCTTCTTAGCAGTGTTCACAACCTCTTCTATCAGGGTATTCCCCTACTCCAGCACCTTTATGGTGTCTCCCATCTTCTTCTTATCATCCTCATGAGCATGGCTAGCTGCCTTCAAAAACTTGCGCCCCCCCAAAAAAATTAAACTGCTTTCATATAAAAGGCAGACTCCATCAGTTTGTCATTCCTCCTTAATAGCTGGTTATAATCAACCTGGAATAACAATATCAACCATTCAGAGAAGGATATTAGCGACAAGTAGTGAAAAGTATGATAAATAGAGAAATAATATGTGATACTAACAAGGGGCAAATTATGGTTGGCCCCATCAACTATCCTTGAGTGTGAAAGGGATGACATAGTTTCTTTATCGGCAGGGATAACTCTTGTTCCAATCAAGCCTTGAGAAAGCTCAGGGTTTATAAAAATGGATTGGGCAATGTATTTTCCCTTATTACCGGGATCTTTTCCTACTAACTCCGGAGATTTGATACCACCTGTGACACCCCGCCTAATTAAATACCGGGTGATCACTCCTTTATTAAATTAAAATCAAGGTGAACAGTTGGTTCATTCTTAGCATCACTGTCGTGAAAATAAATTTTTCCAAATTAACACCCTACTTAATTAAGCTAAGTGTCAAAACCATTTTTCAACATTACTAACCAATTTTACTTTTAAAGGAAAATTATTTATTTAATTAGTAACAACATTTTCAATAAGTAAGAATCATACAACAATTATCCTGGAACATAATCCAATTGATTTAAACATTCAACATCCAAAATCCCAACATTTAAAACTTAATGTAAAACATACATACTTAATAAATCCCAAAGTAACAGTACTAGAAATAACTGAAATACAAATGTCCCAACAAAACAGATAAATAGTGGAAAGGGCGAAACATGCCCCAATAACTGAGAATCATAGAAGTGGAATCAAGTAAATGAAATCGTCTAAGCAAGTGGCCTGCAACTCCCACCTAGGCTGCAGCACGTTCCTTCCAAGGGATCCTAAGCAAGACGCCCCTGCGGCTGGGCACCTGTAGTACATACATATATATACAAGAGAGAGAGAGAGAGAGAGAGAGAGAAACGGGTCAGAGCCCGATAGTGTATATGATTTAAAAATTTGTTTAGCAAGTATTTAAATTGATACAGGCCAATGCAACAACATATTAATGCGACACTCTCTTGAGAAATTCTCACCTCTCTTCTAATGTGCACACCTATCGCACTAACCTTCCCAATGGTCTATCTCATCATATATCAAGCTATCCTTTCCCAATGGTTCAACTTATCTTAGGTTATTCGCAGGATTCAAAATTTAACGATTCAATTGTTTGAAAAGAATATTTCAATTAGTAACCAAAGTTCTCATTTTAACTTTATTAATCAATAAAGTTTTCCAGTGCCATATTATACTTTCTCAAAACAAGTATTTACAATATGAGTCATCAATCATGTCCTACTTACCATATAATAGTAGGCAGTTCCAAATTCCAGTATTTCATATATATATTAAATACTCGTATAATATATATATATTATAACTGCACCCCAAATAAAAACTATGGTGCAAGCATACTCTACTATCCAAAACCCCGTATCACTCGTATTAAGGGGAATACATTCGGAATCACTCTCGAATTGTATTAACACATACACAAACAATATTAAGGCGAAGCATAGATTTCAAGTCTCTAAGAGGATGGCACATGACTGCGTCTCTTAGGACCGTCTGAACTATCACATCGATAGCCTGTACCAAGGATATCTATCTTCTAGGGTACAAGTCAATATCCCCCATAAAGGTCCCATCGAGATAAGACTGTCCCAGCGCGGTAACCTCAGGGATAGCAAGTAGCGTGGGCATGATTTTCACACATAGATAGTATATGCATACACAATCATATAACTATACTAATATTACCATATCAATATTAGGTATATCTCAAATCCCATAGTTACAACATTTATCCTTATTTCCACATTATTAGAATCGTGTATAAGGGTTCGTCTCTAACCTTAATTCGGTATTATTCCAACTTACAACATAACTCTCATGGCTTTATCCTCCCAATTATAAAATTCAGTAGGTATTCACCTATTATCTATCGTAACTATTTGACGTAATCTCTCACTTTATATACATAGTTTCATCGTTCCTTATATAATTATCCCAAAAATACAATTCTCGTCATATATTAGAGGTCCCAAAATTATTCATATGTCCTACTGATCTTCCCTATCTCCCAAAACACTTTATTAAGGATGTCCAAGAATTATTTCACATTAAATTGAATTTAACTAACTTAAAAAGGGAAATAGGAGTCTGCCAGGAGGGGTCGATCGATAGAATCTCTGGGCTCGATCGATCGATCAAGCAGGTCTTCGAAATCTACAGATTTGCAGTTACGGGTTTCATCTTCTAACCTTCACCAAATCCATATTTTTCAATCCCAATCGTCCCAAAATTTATACTACTAACATTATATCATCATACTAGATATTTCCAACGTAAAGCATGTAGATTTCTATCACTAAATATGGATTAACAGCCCAAATTTTTTTTATAATTACCAAGAACCCTAGAAGTCTCTTAAACATGGTTCTAACAAGAATTTTCCAGAATTTCCTTCTTGTAAACATCATAATTTCATGGGTAATTCCTCTACATGGCAAGGGTTTCCAGAATTATCAATTTATACCATAACAACATGCGATTCCTATCTCAAATCTTTGGTTTTCTTTCATAAAAACTCATTCTAATTACTCCTAAACTAATATGAAAGATGCACCAACGAAATAAGCAAGATAAACACTTGCCTGGGGTTTTCGAAGTTATGGTTTGCGGATGATTTTGGTGTGGTTGCGTTCCCCGTCGTGCGATCTACGCGTTGGTGGTGGTGGCGGTGCAAACGGATGGATTTTGGGCCTTGGATTGCCTTGGAGCTCTCTCCTTTCCTCTCCTATGGCCGTCACTTGTCTTTGGTTGTTCTAACCCTAGAAGGAAACCTTAGACATCTAATATAACCCTTAAAATTTCGTGGGTTTAATTACCCATAATTACGAAATGTCCAAAACGCCCTCCCGGGGTACTCATTAGGCCTATAAACGCCCCGAGACCCAAATCAAACCCCCGGGTATACTTTTCTGACTATCTCGTCCCTTCCGGACGCGTTGACGCACTCAAAATGACCATATGAACGACTTATAAAATATTCACTATTTAGTCCCGACGCGACACGGGCGCGTCCCGACTCAAATTTCCAAAATTGTCATTTTATTCACTCGTGACATTCAATATAACCAATATTATATATTACTTTGCTCATTAGTAATATTCGACAAATTTCCCATAATTACTAACTCTCGTCACGTTAATAATTATAACATAATTAATTTCCGAATTTTATAAAATAATTTACTCACATTAAATTTAATAAATCCCCAAATTAATATAGCATAAAAATACGGGGTATTACATACTTCCCCCCTAATAATGGAATTTTGTCCCGAAATTTGGAAAACAAGGCATACCTGGTAAGAACAAATCTGGATATCTCTCGCGCATATCGGTCTCGCGCTCCCAAGTGGATTCCTCCATGTTATGATGCTCCCACTGGACTCACACAAGTGGAACTATCTTCGACCTCAATCTCCTCTCACTATAGTCTAGGATAGCCACCGGTCTCTCCTCGTAAGAGCTGTCAGGCTGTAAGTCTATCTCATCTATCGCAATGTGAGTATGGGCCATATCATCCCGAAGATACCGTCTCAACGACGAGATGTGGAATACATCGTGAATGCGATGTAAATGCTCTGGTAGTCCCAATCTGTATGATACCGGCCCAATCCTCTCGATAATGGGAAATGGTCCCACGTACCTCGGGGCCAATTTCCCTTTCTTCCCAAACCTCATCACTCCTTTCATAGGAGATACACGCAGTAACACTTGGTCCCCCACATTAAACTCCCGGAATAACCGTTTCGCATCGGCGTAGCTCTTCTGCATGTCCTGGGCTACTCGAATGCGACTCCTGATCATCTCAATCCTCGCGGAGGTTTCCTGAATCACCTCCGGTCCAAGAAACTTGTTATCCCCCACCTCGAGCCAACATGTTGGGGAACGATAAGGTCTGCCATACAGAGCCTCAAATGGATCCATGCCAATCGTGAACTGATAAGAGTTATTATAAGCAAACTCTACCAGTGGAAGATGTGGCTCCCAACCTCCTCCAAAATCAAGAACACATATGCGTAGCATATCCTCTAACATCTGATTTTTACGCTCTGTCTGTCCATCTGTCTGTGGGTGATATGCTGAACTCAACTTCAACTCATTACCCATAGCCTCCTGAAAGCTTTCCCAAAAACGTGACACAAAAATCTTGTCTCTATCTGACACAATATTCAGGGGCACCCCATGTAATCTGACAATCTCAGCAATGAACAACTGAGCATACTGACCCGTGGTATAGTCTGTCCGCACCGATAGAAAATGAACCACCTTGGTCAAACGGTCTACAATCACCCAGATAGAGTCGTGGCCCCGCTGTGATGTAGGCAACCCTGTAATAAAATCCATGGAAATACTCTCCCACTTCCATGTGGGTACTTCCAACGGCTGAAGCAATCCTGACAGTTTCTGATGGTCTACCTTTACCAATTGGCAGGTAGAACACTTGGACACGAACTCAGCAATGTCCTTCTTCATCCCACTCCACCAGTATTGCCTCCTCATATCCTGGTACATCTTATCTCCTCCAGGATGTACTGCAAATCGGGACCCGTGAGACTAGGTCATCACTGCATGATGTAATTCTGCTCCTTCTGGAACCACCAATCTCCCATTAAACCTCAAACCCCCATCAGAACTAACAGAGTAGGACTCATCACCCTCAGCTAAAAGTCGTACAATCTTCTCCTGGCAAAACGGGTTTGTGGTCTGTGCCTGTATCACCCTTGTAACAATCTCGGGTGTGACTGTCATAATAGATATGAAGGAACGGGCTACTGCGTCCTGGTGACCCAACTCCTTCCACTTCACTTTCCAGACGTCCGCTCCCTCATTTACCGGTCTACGGCTCAATGCATCAGCAACTACATTGGCTTTCCCCGGATGATACTGTATGTCAAACTGATAGTCCTTCACAAACTCTAACCATCTGCACTGACGCATATTCAGCTCTCGCTGAGTGAATAGGTACTGCAGTGACTTGTGGTCTGTGAACAAGTAAAATTTCTCCCCCAATAAGTAGTGCCTCCATATCCTCAATGCAAAAACGACCGCTGCTAACTCCAGGTCGTGGGTGGGGTAATTCTTCTCATACGGCTTAAGATTGCGGGAGGCAAAAGCTATAGCCTTCTCTTCTTACTGAAGTACTCCCCCAAGTCCCCGTAAAGAGGCATCGGTGTAAACCAGGTACTCCACACCCGGCTTCGGTAAAGCAAGAACTGGTGCTGAAGTAAGCTTGTCTTTCAACTCGTCGAAAGCCAATTGACAAGCATCATCCCAAACATATGGTATCCTTTTGCTAATCAGGTTCGTCAATGGACCTGCTATTTTGGAGAATCCCCGAATGAATCTCCTTTAGTATCCGGCTAACCCCAAGAAACTACGCACTTCCGTCGGTGTTGTGGGCTGTCCCCACTCCCTCACCGCTGACACTTTACTCGGGTCAACTGCAATCCCCTGCTCAGAAATAACATGGCCCAAGAACTGTACTTCTCGCAACCAGAATCCGCACTCTTCGTACTTAGCATACAACTGATGCTCTCGTAGAGTCTGAAGAACCTGCCTCAAATGCTCGGCGTGCTCCTCCTCGGAGTGTGAATATATTAAAATGTCATCTATAAAGACGATGACAAACTGATCCAAGAACTCTCTGAATACTCGGTTCATTAAGTCCATGAATACGGCTGGAGCATTTGTGAGACCAAATGGCATCACTCTGAACTCGTAAGACCCATATCTCATCAAGAAGGCAGTTTTTGAAACATCCTGCTCTCTAATACGTAGCTGATGGTACCCCGACCTCAGATCTATCTTCGAAAAGAAAGTTGCTCCCCTCAGCTGGTCGAACAGATCATTGATTCGAGGCAACGGATACTTATTCCGTATCGTGACCTTGTTCAACTCCCGGTAGTCCACATATAATCTCAGTGAACCATCTCTCTTCTTCACAAACAGAACTGGAGCTCCCCAAGGTGAGGTACTCCTGCGAATGAAGCCCTGACCTAACAGCTGCTCTATCTGATCTCGTAACTCTCGCATCTCCGCCGGAGCCATACGGTATGGAGCGCGTGCTATAGGTCTAGTATCTGGCAATAAATCTATAACAAAGTCTATCTCTCGACTGGGGGGTAGGCCTGGTATTTCCTGAAACACATCAGAATACTCACGAACAACTGGAATCGAGTCTAACGGAATCACAACCTCCTTAGAGGTATCCTCCTCTATATAATACAAATGAGCGGTCGAACCTCCCTTTGGGCGAGGCATCGCCACTATAAACATCTCTTGCCCCGGAATGACAAAAATAATGCTCCCACCGAAGTAATGATTCATGGCTCTATAAGCTGCGAGCCAATCCATACCAATAATAACATCATGCTCATGCATATCTAAGACTAACATGTCTGCAGGTAATACCAAACTACCAATCTCTACCCCCACTCCCCGACATATAAAGAAGATAAGCGACCCACTCCCCAGTGATGAGTCTACACACGTCACTGTGCTCTCTGCTGTGGCTAACAACCCTAAGGCCTTCGCAAAATGCGTAGCTATAAAATAATGCGTCGCCCCAGTATCAAACAAAACCCGACCCATAGTACCATGGATAGGAAACATACCCTCAATCGCGGGTGGTGCCTGTGGAGCTGCTGGAACGGCTGGCACCTGGGCTGGAGCTGGGAGGGCAGCCGGAAAAAATGGTCTATGTGGCTCATTACGGGAAACCTGCTGCTGTGGGGCCCTATCTCCCTCCGGACAATCCTGACGCCTATGGCCGTGTCTACCACACCCAAAACATCGGCCTTTGAAGTTGCTTCCCCTCTGACCCTGTTGACCACGGCCATGCTGGCCGTTACCACTACGACACTGCCCCTGTTGGCCCTGATGAACACGTTGTTGGCCCTGTTGGCCCTGCTGCTGACCCTGCTATCGGTGTTGTCCTTGTTGGCCCTGCTGATTAGGCTGGCCCTACTGACCCTGCCTATAACCCCCAAATCCCTGCCTGGAATCTCCTGAACGGAATCGCTTAGCAGGGTCCCCCTGATGGGAACTCTGCTCATGTTGAAGAGTCTGTCCATGAGATGGTGCCCCATTAGCACTATTACCCCCGGTCCTGCCCTGCTGGCTGGACTCTCCTGCTCTCTTGCTTCCCTGCAGATGGAAGCGGTGATCCTGGCAATGTAGTAACGTAGCATTGAGTACATCAGTAAAAGTACTCAGAGATAGATTCCCTATAAGATGCTGACGGATCCTCCAAGCTAACCCGTCCACAAACAACATAATCTTCTTGCCCTCAGTGGGTGCCTCATCTGGCACGATGATGAGAAGTCTCGTGAACTCCTCCTCATACTCAGCTACAGTATAATTCTCCTGTTTCAAATTCAGTAATTTCCGCCTCATCTCAGTCTGCACGGCGGGTGGAAAATACTTGCGATCAAACCGCTCCCAGAACAACTGAATAGGGATCGTGTCCCTCTCCTCCAATGTGGTAGTGGACTCCCACCACTGCAAAGCGCCCCCCACCAGCTTAAAGGAATCCAACAACTATTTTTGCACGTCGGTGCACTCATACATACGAAGATGCCGCTGGATGTCTTTCTTCCATTGGCTGACTGTGACTATATCTGAGCTACCAGAGAACTCAGGGGGATGCGCCTTCTGAAAAGCATCCCTAACCCTCTCCCATGCAGATGGAAGCTGTGCCGGTACTGGCGCCACTGCCTGAATCTGGGGTGGAGCCTGCTGAACTACCGCTAGCGCGGCATTCACCGCCTGAGCAACAATGGCGGCTACTTCATTAGCATTCATAGTGCCTTGTGCCGGAGCTGCTGGCTGCTCGGCCTGGGCACTCCTATCCTTCGGTGCACGTCTCGGAGGCATATGAAACGTGAAGAAGTTTATTAGTCTACAGTCATTAACAAATCTCAAATAGCTGAAGACGTAAACTTGAAAGCAAGAATACAACCATCCTAAAATAGGGCTCTATAGCCAAAACGTTAAGCTGAAAGAGAAATAAGCCGTACAGATCCTATGGACACTAGAACCTGATGCTCTGCTACCACCTGTGACACCCCGCCTAATTAAATACTGGGCGATCACTCCTTTATTAAATTAAAATCAAGGTGAACAGTTGGTTCATTCTTAGCATCACTGTCGTGAAAATAAATTTTTCCAAATTAGCACCCTACTTAATTAAGCTAAGTGTCAAAACCATTTTTCAACATTACTAACCAATTTTACTTTTAAAGGAAAATTATTTATTTAATTAGTAACAACATTTTCAATAAGTAAGAATCATACAACAATTATCCTGGAACATAATCCAATTGATTTAAACATTCAACATCCAAAATCCCAACATTTAAAACATAATGTAAACCATACATACTGAATAAATCCCAAAGTAATAGTACTAGAAATAACTGAAATACAAATGTCCCAACAAAACAGATAAATAGTGGAAAGGGAGACACATGACCCAATAACTAAGAATCATAGAAGTGGAATCAAGTAAATGAAATCGTCTAAGCAAGTGGCCTGCAACTCCCACCTAAGCTGCAGCACGTTCCTTCCAAGGGATCCTAAGCAAGACGCCCCTGTGGCTGGGCACCTGTAGTACATACATATATATACAAGAGAGAGAGAGAGAGAGAGAGAGAGAGAGAGAGAGAGAGAGAGAGAGAGAGAGAAACGGGTCAGAGCCCGATAGTGTATATGATTTAAAAATTTGTTTAGCAAGTATTTAAATTGATACAGGCCAATGCAACAACATATTAGTGCGACACTCTCTTGAGAAATTCTCACCTCTCTTCTAATGTGCACACCTATCGCACTAACCTTACCAATGGTCTATCTCATCATATATCACGCTATCCTTTCCCAATGGTTTAACTTATCTTAGGTTATTCGCAGGATTCAAAATTTAACGATTCAATTGTTTGAAAAGAATATTTCAATTAGTAACCAAAGTTCTCATTTTAACTTTATTAATCAATAAATTTTTCCACTGTCATATTATACTTTCTCAAAACAAGTATTTACAATATGAGTCATCAACCATGTCCTACTTACCATATAACAGTAGGCAGTTCCAAATTCCAGTATTTCATATATATATTAAATACTCGTATAATATATATATATATATATATATATTATAACTGCACCCCAAATAAAAACTATGGTGCGAGCATACTCTACTATCCAAAACCCCGTATCACTTGTATTAAGGGGAATACATTCGGAATCACTCTCGAATTGTATTAACACATACACAAACAATATTGAGGCGAAGCATAGATTCCAAGTCTCTAAGAGGATGGCACATGACTGCGTCTCTTAGGACCGTCTGAACTATCACATCGATAGCCTGTACCAAGGATATCTATCTTCTAGGGTACAAGTCAATATCCCCCATAAAGGTCCCATCGAGATAAGTCTGTCCCAGCGCGGTAACCTCAGGGATAGCAAGTAGCGTGGGCATGATTTTCACACATAGATAGTATATGCATACACAATCATATAACTATACTAATATTACCATATCAATATTAGGTATATCTCAAATCCCATAGTTACGACATTTATCCTTATTTCCACATTATTAGAATCGCGTATAAGGGTTCGTCTCTAACCTTAATTCGGTATTATTCCAAGTTACCACATAACTCTCATGGATTTATCCTCCCAATTATAAAATTTAGTAGGTATTCACCTATTCTCTATCGTAACTATTTGACGTAATCTCTCACTTTATATACGTAGTTTCATCGTTCCTTATATAATTATCCCAAAAATACAATTCTCGTCATATATTAGAGGTCCCAAAATTATTCATATGTCCTACTGATCTTCCCTATCTCCCAAAACACTTTATTAAGGATGTCCAAGAATTATTTCACATTAAATTGAATTTAACTAACTTAAAAAGGAAAATAGGAGTCTGCCAGGAGGGGTCGATCGATCGAGGTCTGGTGCTCGATCGATCGAAGCTCTGGGCTCGATCGATCGATCAAGCAGGTCTTCGAAATCTGCAGATTTGCAGTTACGGGTTTCATCTTCTACCCTTCACCAAATCAATATTTTTCAATCCCAATCATCCCAAAATTTATACTACTAACATTATATCATCATATTAGATATTTCCAACGTAAAGCATGTAGATTTCTATCACTAAATATGGATTAACAGCCCAAAAATTTATATAATTACCAAGAACCCTAGAAGTCTCTTAAACATGGTTCTAACAAGAATTGTCCAGAATTTCCTTCTTGTAAACATCATAATTTCATGGGTAATTCCTCTACATGGCAAGGGTTTCCAGAATTATCAATTTATACCATAACAACATGCGATTCCTATCTCAAATCTTTGGTTTTCTTCCATAAAAACTCATTCTAATTACTCCTAAATTAATATGAAAGATGCACCAACGAAATAAGAAAGATAAACACTTGCCTGGGGTTTTCGACGTTCTGGTTTGCGGATGATTTTGGTGTGGTTGCGTTCCCCGTCGTGCGATCTATGCGTTGGTGGTGGTGGCGGTGCAAACGGATGGATTTTGGGCCTTGGATTGCCTTGGAGCTCTCTCCTTTCCTCTCCTATGGTCGTCACTTGTCTTTGGTTTTTCTAACCCTAGAAGGAAACCTTAGACATCTGATATAACCCTTAAAATTTCGTGGGTTTAATTACCCATAATTGCGAAATGTCCAAAACGCCCTCCCGGGGTACTCATTAGGCCTATAAACGCCCCGAGACCCAAATCAAACCCCCGGGTATACTTTTCTGACTATCTCGTCCCTTCCGGACGCGTTGGCACACTCAAAACGACCATACGAATGACTTATAAAATATTCACTTTTATTTTTCACTATTTAGTCCCGACGCGACACGGGCGTGTCCCGATTCAAATTTCCAAAATTTTCATTTTATTCACTCGTGACATTCAATATAACCAATATTATATATTACTTTGCTCATTAGTAATATTCGACAAATTTCCCATAATTACTAACTCTCGTCACGTTAATAATTATAACATAATTAATTTCCGGATTTTATTAAATAATTTACTCACATTAAATTTAATAAATCCCCAAATTATTATAGCATAAAAATACGGGGTATTACAGGACCTCTCTTTAACGTCTTATATTGAGGCTCTTGATTCTTACTCGGGGAGATTTCCACAACAATGGGATGGCTGGAGCCTGCTAATTCATGCTTCTTTTCTACAGGAGGTGGAGACTTGGATCCATCCAAAAGGTTTGCGATCTTGTTCATCACCATTTCTGTAAAATTAACGTCGGTCAACACCAAAACTATCCCACGATTCAAAATATGACGAAGTTCTCTCCACTGAGAATTTTACTTCTGCTAGTGGGGAGTCTTAGACTCAACACTTAAATATGAAGAAGTAGGGTCTTCTATAATGATGGGGGCTACTGGTATGTCTTATGTTGGGCGAGCAATAAAGGAGGTGATGGAGCTGTGATAGTCGAGTATAATAGAGACTGAACTAGGACGATCTTCACCAATCCTCTGCTGCATGGACAAAAACATCTTCAGGCCGATAAAATTAATTTCAAAGACACGATGAATGTCTCTCTTCCTTTTCTCCGCAAGACAGAAAGATAGAAATATTCAATTAGCGATAAAATTCAAGACAACACAAAAAAGAAGATATTAAAGTGATATCTGTATTTTCCGACCTATGCCTTGACCCTCTTGGGGATGATGGGGTCCCGTTCACTCCTCACCCTCAGGAAGAGGGGAAAATTACCAATCCTTCACTATCAATTCATGATCCCAATAATACTTATTGGAATTATGCAAGTTCATGACAAGTGCTATGTTTTGATACTTCATCTTTAAATAGTAAATATTTTCTTTTTTCGTACCCCAACTATAATAATACATCATTTCTTTTCTTTTATATGCTTGTACCATACCGTTCATTAATAGTGTATACCCCATTTACAATTATCCAAATGTGTGGGGCCATTTGAATAAGGACTACATCAAAATACTGACAAAACTCCAAAAACAAATGGTTTGGGGAAAGGTGACCCCACTCAGTAATAAATGTTGCGGGCACTACACCAAAACACTAATTTTGTGACTGCCTTTTTGTGATTGCTAATGGGGGTGACAAACTTATAACTCCCAGAAGCACTCACAAAATTATTTTTAGCTGTCATTAGGAGTGATAAAATCACTAGGTGATGAAAAATTGGAGTTAATTGGTTTGTCACTGCTATTGACAGTCATAATTCTTTCCGTATAATTAATTTGTGACTGCTATAAACAGTCACAAATTTGTAACTTCTACAAGGAGTCACAAATTTATCAGTACGCTTAAATTATGACTCTTATGAGCAGTTATAAAATTATAACTACTATGAACAGCCACAAATTTTGGTCTAAGATTTAATTTGTGATTCCTATTAGCAGTTACAAATTTGTGACTACCAATAAAAGTCACAAATCTTGGTTTAAGACTTAATTTGTGATCGCTCGTAGGAGTCACAAATTTTCAACCAAAAGTTTAATTTCCCTCCTCTCTCTCCTCTCTCATCTTCGCGCTCCCTCTCTCCCCCCTTTCAAGCGCACTCTCTCTTTTAACAAAAAATGAAGGGTAAATTTCTTTGTTTAACCTATTTTCTTGATGTTGATTTTTTTGAAGGTTTTGGGTATCTCGTAGCTTCTCTCAATATATTCTCGCTTTTTCATTCTCGTTTGATATATTTTTCATTCATGCATTTGTGCACTTAGAACTTCGAGGACTAAGGACTAACAGTGTTCATTTTGGGATTTTGTTCTCGCCGCATTAAGTTCAGGTACTTATACAATTCGAAATTTGATTTTGTGATTTCGAATTCTATGGCATCTTTATATATTGAATATTGATGATGTTTGATGTTGAATGTGGTGTCACTTTTGCCTCACTGTAAATGTACAACTCTCAATTATCTAGTTGAACTCAAGAGCTATTCATCTTTTCTATTTTTTGAGGTAACAAACAGATATAAATTGGAGCTTCAATTGACCTTGATTACCCTTTTATGCTATTTAACTTTTACTTTTTCTTTCAAATTTCAGTGAAGGAAACATAAAGACCTTTATCTATGAATGGAAAAATGCCCCAATGGCCCATCTATCAAGTTTTTAGTTAATGCAGGTAATATGTTGGATTTTTAGCATATAATATGAATGGCTCCTACTAAAGGTATGTTTTTGGAAAGAAGTTTTTATTGTTAAAGTATTTTACATCAATATATCTACAGTGGCACAATAATGGTATTTTACATTTCAAATATGTATGTATGTATATATATATATATATATATATGTGTGTGTGTGTGTGTGTGTGTGTGTGTGTGTGTCTGTGTGTTTAGATGGTATTAAATTCTTGTTACTCCATATATATTTGTTTGATTGAAATGTTTGTCACTTTGATTTTGTATTTTGGTTGTGGGGGAATTAATGTGTTTTGATTGAATTAGGTATAAAATTCCGAACTAATCAAGCTAGTGCCACCCGAGATGAGTTTAATGTTGCCTATGGTATGTATGCACTCTTTTCGTAAATTTTAACATTTAGCGGTGTTACGTATTTCATTTGTTTTTATATATATTATTTCTAGTGGTGATAGGTGGTTGAGGGTGAGCTAATTGAAAACCCGGATTTCCAGTTGGTTGTTCTAACATAGCTTTTAGATTAAGCTACAAGAATATTTATTTTCTAATTTGTGTGAATTTTAGTTAGAATTATTCATACTTGTTTACTAGGTTGTATGAATTTATTTATCAGTGTTACGCGCCAGAAAAAAATCAAAACTATAAAATAAAAAAAAGATTGGATTTTACTATAATGAATTGTGATGAGTTTCATGTGATGTTGATTGAGGAGTAAGTCCAAGGAGGCCTATTTTCTAGGACAAGTTTTGACCCTATCTCGGTCATTTTTCATTAGGGTCATGTTCTTTAAAGTTCACCATTTATCAAAATAAGATCACAGATGTATGGACGTATAATACCAAAAATAAAGGAGGACTAAGACATATGGTCTTTTGCTGAAGTTGTGGTCCACCTAAAGTTAGCTAAGTGTTTAGGCTTGCAACAGTTGCTCCACAAGGGTGTTGGATCCATTAAGTTGTTTGTCCACCTTCGTTTGTACAAGCATAAAGCTATGTGATGTAATTGATCTTGTAAACACCATAGTTCAATCTTCATCATCTTTACGGATTCTTCAATATCCAAATTAATTTCCTTAATACTTTCTATTTATTGTAATGTCAAGACATGTTTAGAGAATATGAATTTGAGATATATTATGAGTAATTTGGTATAAAAAGTGGGTTAAATACACTTGGGCAACATGTGAATGAATATGGTCATGTAGTATTAGTTATGCCAATGTGTGTTGATGTTTGTCTGTTGATTTTAATTTGATTGATAGGGTTGTAGTCATGGGTTATCACGGGTGTGTGGGTGTGTGCGCATACAATTATAGAGGGGCATAATATATTTTCTTAATTGAAAGAAAAGAGGGGGTGTGGGTGTGTGCACATACATTTTAGGACCAAAGTTTTTAAGATGTCCTTTTTAGATCCTCAGAGTGATGGCAGGTGACCTCTTTATCCAACATATCTTCTAATTTTTTTTTGAGTTTAGTATTCATCATATTAAAATCTGCCAGACATGAATTGTTTCTGTTGTATCAATTAAGTATTGTTCAACAACATGGTATAACATGTGCAATGCAATTTCAACCTGGTGATCTCTTAGGCTTCAAAAACTATTGTAACCATAATCCCCATTCCCCATTCCTCCACCAATATTGACACATATTATCTAGATAAAACAACATTATAGCCCAGTTAGCACTTCCAGTGAAATTCCTCAGGGGTATTTAGAACTTTCCTAAGAGACCACATTAATGCTCCATAGACCCTCATCAATTGCATTCTATGTACGCATATGTGTTATACAGTCAAATCCCAAAGGTGTTCTTTTCCAATGTGTGCATTGCATGATTCTTCTACTATATCTTTATCAAAGGTAATCTAATGAATGAATTTTATTATAAAAAATTGGTCCAAACACACTCGTTCTCTCACTGAAAACAAAAAGAATGCCTTATTATAATGGATATCTGTAGCTTCACGTAACTATAAACTCACCTTCATAACGATGAAACCTTATGCTACTTTGTCCATGCCGATCTATAGCTTCTTCTCCAACCGTCAAAGTCTGAATAACCTTATTTGCTGTCAAGATCTTGTAAGGTTCATTGGCATAGGGTACATAATCATGACTCTTTTTCCATGGAAATGGGGTTACATATCCTTTGGGAGCCGGAATAAGGCAGTGCAACTTCTCTTGCTGAGTAAGGCAATGTCTTTATCGGTAATTCATATTTTCCCTTGGAAATGTCATTGCACGCTTTTGATCTTGGCAGGGTGTGTAATCAGTCTACTGAGGCTTGCATGGCTTAATCCCTTTAATGTTTGATTTCGAATCATCAATAATCCAAGCATCGCCATTGTGATGAGTGTCGAAATTAAGACTGGGAAGGATAGTGCAATTCGCACCACTTTGGGTCATCTCCAGAACTATACTGTCTCCCTTCCCAAACCCACTTCTCTTCCATGCTCCCAATAAATAGAAGAAACCATATAAACCAACAACTATAAAAATAGTTACATAACTCCTAATCCTACTTTCTCCCAAGCTAGGTTTTGGTGGAATTATGCACCATTCCAAAATTGAAAGTAAGAAATGTAATGATTATAATGAACGAAAAGAGTTGGAAATGCAAATACTAATTGACGATCAGAGACTCTGAGTTGAACGTGAATATGCAGAAATTTTGATTTTGTATAGCTGGTATGGAGGATATTATTTCTGACAAATATGCTTTTATAAAATTCGCTTAAATAGATCGAGCATGCAACTTCTCTCCCTCTTTGATAAGGTGGATATCTCAGTTCTTGCACGTTGGTGTCAGGGGCCTAATTATTCTTCAATGGGGGGAGATTTTATTTTAGGTGTCGAATATCGCTTGATCTCTTGCGTGTTACACTTATTATTTTATTGCAGCTATTTGTATTATACTCTATAGTATTTTATTGGCTTTCATTCTCAATGCAATCTATGAGGAATGCCTGCATTTTAAGCTTTATATACCCCCTGCCTTTATCAGTGAAATTTTAAAAACAAAAAATCCTCCCTATGATGTTTAAGTAACTGTTTTATGCTAGTTATGCCATTGTACATAACCAAAGGGCAAAACAAGTAAACACTTATTATATTTATTCATAATAATTCAGCTTGTAGGTGTTTATTTTGATTTACACGCTTGTCTTGGTCATTGTCACTTCATGCTATTGGATGTTTATCTTGGTCAATGTCACTTCATGCTATTGAATGTTTAGATTTATACTTGTCGATTTGTGTATATGACAAGAGAATGACTTGAGGAACTAGTGCTATCTATATCTTCTGTTTTGTTTTGGAATATCATTAATAATTCAGTCCTAATACGTTTGCAGATCTGACAACTTACGTATACATGGTAATGCTGGTAATTCAGAACTAAGTGTTATTTATACATGGTTTTGCTGGTATTTTATGGTATTGCTGTATTGTTACTGTATGACCATAATCGTGACATGAGAGTTTTATTTCTAGTAAAGGAATTAAACACCTTAGTTCTGTTTTGTTTCTTAATTGGTCTCTATTTTGGTGAAGCATCTCACGTTCTATGAATTCTTAAAATTTTAGACAAATTTCATGGTGAACTATTTCCTTTCTTTATGGTAGTCAACATTAGCTTATTCTAGCTCCTATGAAAGTTATTCTTTATGCTAGAAATTATGTGATCGAAATTAGTCATATGGAAGATGGACCTCTTGAATTAGAAGTATAAGATGGGCATTTTTGGTTCTAAACTAGAGTAGGAAGGAATTGTTGAGTGTCATCTAGTAGAATAATCCATATGGTATATATGTTGCTTACAACTATATACGTCCATATGCTACAATAAGAAATTATTTCCATAAGTAAATGACACAAATTTATGGATGAATGAATACATTTAGTTTTACATAACTTCTTATCTTTGCAATTATATACCTTTGATGCATGTATGCACAACGTGAACATATGTGTATGTCCTTTAGAAATGATTGTATGTTCATATATATGCCATAGATTAAATAAGACAACTAGTTTGTGAAAGAAAATACAAATAGTCCTATGTGAATTGCTTATTTTCTGGTACAACACATTCATCCTTTTGTCACTCAGGGCACACTTAGCCAGTTGGTATATCTAACTGACTCGTGGTTCTTATCCGAATCCTTGGAAATTCAATTAGAATTTTTCATGTGTTTGGGCACCGGGGTGGGCGAAGATTTTTCGTGTGTATGGGTTTATTGTGTATGATGGGATCTTCCTCTGAGAAGTTTGTACAAGAATATATGGGAATATGAATGGTGAGAAGCAAGAGAATGTTTGCCTATAACTTAGGATATTTTTACTGTACATATTTCGAATTCTCTTTTGAAAAGTGTACTTATTACTTTGAGATTGTTGTAACATTGGCAGTTGCTACCATTGTAGAAGGTTTGCCTACCATTATCACAACATGCTTGGCCCTTGGCATTTTCTGCCAAGATAAGATATGAATATATAAACTGGGTTCTTTGAACATGATGTGTTTGTTTCAAAATTTTAATCCAAAATGAATATGATAATGCATAAAGAATTTTGATAAGTTTAGCATGTCTTATTATTTCTTTAATACTTCTTGGGAAATGTTCAATTGATAGCTATGTCTTGTAGCATCTCATGCAAATATTCACTTGTCTTGGATCTTCATACATGGATTGAAATCGTGTTTATTTTGAATTACACCTTTATCTTTAAGATGTTGATGGCAATAATTTTGAATCCAATTATATTTTATTGTTTGCAATTATACACATGACATACCCGACATACGTAGGATCAAAGGCCTAAATCCATGTGTTTACACTTTGTGGAAAACAACACATGAACAAGTCAATCGGTACCGAGGCGTCGCATATAAAAAAATTGAGTCCATTGAATTTTCTCAGCAGGTGTACTTCGAGTACATGAGGGAGGATGTCACTGCATTTTTTTAGTTTATTTTTTTATTCTATGTTCATTTTGTACTTGGTGCCTAAGAAAGGTTTGTTTGATGTTAAATTAAGTTTAAACAAGTTTTATGTGTATCGAATATTTTAAAAGTCATAAATATAAATAAAATATTGTTGAATTTTTTTAGACTTGTTACATGTTCATGACATTTCAAATACTTCTTTATTTTAGTCTACTTTTTTTTATTCCACTTTCATCATTTCATCATTTTGTGAAAATATAAAGATATTTGTAATAGCTCTTACCAAATTTAACAAATTCAACTTTTGTAACTGCTAATACCAGTCCCAAATTTCTCACTACTTTCAATTTTGTAACTGATAATAGCAGTTACAAATATAAGATTCGTAACCGCTAACAGCAGTTACAAATATAAGATTCATAACTGCTGTCAGCAGTTATACATATTCTATTCGTAACTCCTAACAGTAGTTACAAATATTATATTTGTAACTGCTGACAGCAGTTACAAACAACATTTACAAATTGGGGTCACCAGTCATAACCCCCTTAGGGGTTATAAAAATTTGTGACTGTTATTAGGAGTTATAATATTTCTTTTGTCACCCCTTAAATTATGACGATAAATAGCAGTTATAAAGGTCATTTGTGACTGCTAACAACACTCACAAATAACTCATTTTGGTGTTGTGGGGGATCTAGTGACCCTCTTTTAGTGCACAAAGGTCACAAGGATTAGGTAACAACTCAATTCTTACCCATGGATGGCTTCTATGGGTAGTCCTAAAGAGATCCAATGAATTCTCATCTAAAGTGTGTACCATATTTTCAACAATGAAGAAAAAATGTAAAGAGGAAGATTCTTAATGTAAAAAGACAACAAGGAATAATAGTTTTCACAAATGGAAAATAAAAAGATTGAAAAAGAAGAAAGAGATTGAAATTCAGGGTGAAGTGAATGAAGGAGGTAACTGACGTTTTGTTGAACTCAATGACATCTCTTGAGTTTCACAAAATGGGTATGATTAAACATACCCGTTGCTTAAATTTTTCACAGCGTGTCAGTTCCTAAGGAACGAAAATACCTGCGTACCCTTAGACTATTTTCTGTTTTTCCCATTATTTATAAAATTTCTAATGTCTCAAGGAACGAAACCAAAAATTTGTAAACCCCCAAAGATCGTCTACCGACCAGATGCTACAACATGAAGAAATCACCCTAGGAGGTTGACAACCAAAGCTTTCATAAATTCAACTAACTCCTAATGGATAATACTCCATCCTTTCACTCTACCACCCACTGCTCACTCCAATCAAGAATGAAGTACTGGGGGATTTTATTGTAACCTAAAATAAGAGTATGATGTGGAATAATGAGAATGTGACATCTGTCATCATCTAGTGGGACTAATCCTGTATTATTGTTATGGTCAGATTATTATCTCCACCAACTGGCAAGACGGATAACCACCATCAAGAATTCAAACCATAAACATTGTAAAATGTGTACACATGGGAATATATACATTCACCGATACACATGAACATGACAACATGATGGATCACTCTTAGATGTCATCCATGATGTAAAAGGGTGTAAATACCTGATGTATAAAGTTGTTCCGCCTCTTCTTCTTCCCCCCACTATAAATAGCCCACTACATCCCTCAACCGGTGGACATGTGGAAAATGGCATAAACTCAATCCTAGAGAGTTCCTTGGGAGTTTGTACTCAACCCTAATACCTAGTGGCTTAGTACCCGTGGACATGGGTACCTCATTGGGCTGAACCATGTAAAAAAATTATTTCCTTTTTTGTCTCTCATCTTTCTCTCTAGTTCATAACATTTATTCTATATTTGTGGTATATTATTGGTATTTCTCAGCTAAGACATATAAGTATAACCATTCCCTTTTTATACACCAACGACAACCAATCCAATCTTCAGCACCCCTTTCTCACACCATCCCAACCTTCGGCACCCATTATGGGTGTGCTCTCTCTCTCACTCTCTCTCTCTCCCCGTTTATTTGCTACGCATAAATGACGTACACACACACACACACACACACACACACAATTGTCATTTACTTAAGTTGTGTATGTGTAGAAAATAAATGGCATGATGCGTTAATAAGAGTGTCACGTGATCCGGTCAAGATAGACTGAACAAAAACTGAATTTTACTATGTCACGATCATATTATAATAAAAACTATAATAATTATGATCCACTTGATATCAAAAGAAAATGCAGAATTTAGGAATTAGATAAAACACCAAATAAGAAGTGGAATCATTCCAAGCTTCGTGATACATCTTCTCATTCACCCTTATAAATGTCCGTGTATTGATAGAAAGTGATAAAAAGGTATTTCCAAAAGCTGTAATGTTATATGTGTTTTTAAACAATTTTTTTTATTACATGCATTAAAG
This sequence comes from Sambucus nigra, assembly GCA_949130495.1. Lineage (NCBI taxonomy): Eukaryota > Viridiplantae > Streptophyta > Magnoliopsida > Dipsacales > Adoxaceae > Sambucus > Sambucus nigra. The sequence goes on along the minus strand of OX422212.1, from coordinate 118,071,973 downwards.
TGTTATACTCTTAGTGTATATATAATATTTTAATTCACTTGGTACGCTACACTTGGGGCTATGCATGGCTATCTACAAAGATATATTAGAAATAGTTATTTATAAAAAATCTTTAATAATTAAACAATGTTAAGGGTGGACATATACCACTTTTGTAACCACGTTGTCCAAGATTTGCATGAACTTAGAATTTAGGAGTTTAGCCTAAAATTTAGCGAATAATGAGAAAGCCTTGGTCAAAGTCCAGTTACAAAATTTTAATTTTTCATTTACCATGAATGAAGGTTCACTATAATAAATCAACATTGTCGATAATACGAGCCTAAAGAGAAATCTCTTTGTACATACCCACTTAGTTTAAACTATTATAAGTATAAGCATAAACAAAAAAGAAATTGGTTAAGAATAATGATTGGAAATAAAAGAGCTTAGTAAATAAACAAAGATCCATTTAATAAAAAATAAAGATAAGTTAGAAAGAGGTATGACACATCCCAACAATTAACAATTACAGAAATAATGTTTAATTAGAACATAAAATGATGAATGGTCAAAGAGGAGACTACGAAACCACACTTGCTTTCAATACTACATTAATATGTGATTAATTCTAAAAGAAAGATGAGAAAATAATCACTATAGAAAATTTCTTGGAGAAGAATTAACTTACAAGATACTAGAGCATTTTAAATCTAATAGAAAAAGTATACATGAATATGTTTTAATATTAAACAAATCCTGCACATAAAAAAGATAGACAATTTAGCATAAACATTTAACACGATAAGCACCCTAGAAATTGAACAACATGGAAATATATTAAAAAGATCACAATGGTATTGTGATTGAAATATAGAGTTTTTAACAAATTTCAATTCAAGAAATGAAGAGTTTGTAAGAAAAAAGACAATTGTAAAAGCACAAAGGGATATACCAAACGGAAGAGAGCAATAACATTTTATATGAAAATTGTCAACCGTAAAGGCACAATGTGAAATTCTTAAAAAGTTTCAACACATTCCTACCACTTGTTTGTAACATGGCTATGAAACTCGAATTGACATCCTACAAATCATGTAGATGGATGGACTTATGAAGAGAGAAAGCGTATGAATATAAGGTGTTGAATGTGAAGGTCAATCATTTTCTATTGCATTTTTGGGTTACTAGGGGATTATGATGGGTCATCTACTCCATTTTTAGGGTAAAATAGGTGTGTTTAAAGTCTTTGAGAGGGGAGATGGCAACCTGACGCTATTGGATGGGGGAGGAGTCTCGTCAGGTTTGGAAAATGTCCCCCCTTTGTATTATTTGTATGATTTGGGAAGAGAGGAACATGAGTTGATTTGAGGGCGAAGAGATGGATCTAGCTAGACTTTGTTACACTTAATTGAGCTCTTTATATATGTGGTTCAAGAAGAAGACACATTCCATGCTCTAGTGCTTGGAAGATTTTTTGGGTGAATTGCGGATAGGGAATTAATTATTGTATGCCTTAGGGAATGGGAAGAAGGAGGGTTTTATCTCCCTTTTCCTTTTTTCTATTTTTGGGCCGCATATTAGACCTTTGTATATCTCTTGTATATGGGTCTCCCCCTTTAGTTATTCCATATTTATACTTGTTTACTTATAAAAAAAAATTGCCTGTAACACTACATAAGAATTTCCAACTAAAATATTTTGAAAAATTAAAGAGATCATACACAGTAACTTTCAATCCCATAAAAGAAAACTGGAAAAATGTATCTCAATCTTCTTAAAACAACACAATGACCAACCCCACAAGAATAATAACAATAATAATAGTAATAATAATATTATTATTATTATTATTATTATTATTATTTTATTTTATTATTATTATTATTATTATTATTATTATTGTGAGTGAAAATAACCATATTGAATGTATCAAAGAAATTGAAACCAAACAAAGAACAAAGCGATCTTACAATAAAAGGAATTTACGTGGTTCGAAAACTGCTTACGTCCATGGGGTGTTTTCTCTCATTTATTAATTCTTTATAATCCGTAAGCAATGAATTACTTGCCCCTTTTCCTCGGTGTGATGGTTCTATTTATTGCGATAGAAGTGGTTGAGTTATGTTGAACTCCTACCATCTATTGGTTAGGTCATTTTCTAATCTACGTTAATCTCCTCCAAGATTATAGATAACAATATTGATCTCTACATACTTAACCCTTGTGACATTAATCTTGACTTGAGTGATACGTTTCCCATTTTTGGATTGGACCTGGGCTATGGTGGTTTGGGCTGTTACGATTTGCACCCCATAATTTCCCCCAAATCTCTTTGGCGTAAATGGGCTGAAGAGTTTTGTACCCTTGCTTGTCCCAAACGGATGGTCAACCCATGATAATTTAGTGTTGGGTTTCTGTTGGGGTTTGCATTATAACTAATCAGTAACGATTAGTGGTACACTGGCCTAAAGTTTAGAAATGAACAACTAGTTGCATTGATGATCTTGGACTCCATTCCATATGATTAGACTCTTAGAATTTTGCTCTATGTTTAGTCAAAAACTCTGCACCATCGTTTTCTCACTTCCCTTTCATTGAAAAAAGAATATTTGGATCCTCAACCTTCATACATCCATTGTAATTTCTCTTTGTCTCTATCTATCTTCTTTGTGACTGCCCTAAACTTTGTAGTTTCTCTTAATCATCTCTAGTTTGTTGAGTTGTCATTTTCTTGTTTTAAAAAATGGTTTATTCTGTTATTGAGAGGATTGTGAGAGAATTTAGGAAGATATACACAATTGCTTCTTAGGTAACGATTGAGTGTGCCCGCTACCTAAAAACTGTACCGCTGTTAAGGATGCTCATTGTATTCATACCCTCTTAGTGGCTGAGAGGAGAATATTATTTATCCTAAATCAACTATTCATGATACTTTTTCATTTTTTTGAGGTGGTTACCACCCAATTTTCCCCAAATACATGGTGAATTGTCAACGGAGTCCATAGAATTAGTAAATTGTATGGGACCAAAATAGGGATTCCAGAGATCAGATACTGCTATTCTTAGAGCCCCATAAGAAATTGAGCTATATATTTAAAGGCAAGGAAGGTTGGGAGAGTATTAGTTATCAAGCATCCTAACTGCAATAAGGGTTATTGGAATTAAGGTTTCATCACTAAGAACCGATAACATCCACCTTTCTTAAAGGCGAGTAGTATCGCAGCTTTCTATTACTAAATAGGGGAAGTGATAAAGGTTGATTCTATTTCTCTTGTTCTGATCTTTATTTGATAATATCGTTATTGATGACTTTTCCTTTATTTTTTCCATCTCGATCAAAGAAGAAAGCGCCCTCTCCTTCCCACTTTAATAGGGTGGAACTCATCAAAGTCTGGAATCAAAGAAAGCCATTGGTTATAGGTGGTGATCACCTAAGGTCAACATCTTTTCTTCTAGAGTACAATAATTACACCAATAGTTTCACTACTCATATAGTGTATTCAATCCTAGTCATGCCCCTCCCTTCAACTAGTGAGGGTTCTTCCACTTCCTCCTCCTCCTCCTTTAAGTCATTGAATGTAGATACCATCCTTGATGCTAAGGATGAAATAATGGCTCCCAAGAGAAGAATTATATTGGTAGATGAGGATGACAATATGCCCATTTCCCATGTAGCAAAGGTTTCTAAGAGGACTAATCTTGAGGGTCCTTCTTTCTCCATACATGTATCAGATTGATGACCATGCTGCCTTCTAAGAATGGTGACACCCATAACTCCAAGAAAGGCCACCATGGGATATTGGTGGCCAAACATCCTTCCTTGTCGTTTGGTCTATTGAAGGGGGAGTTCTCGTTCTTAATCACAAGAAAGTTAGCAAGCTTACTCACGATTAACTCTCTACCCACTCTGCTAAGGCGTTGTCACTTCTGAATAAAATTTTATTCTATTCTGTCTAGGTTATTTATATTTTTTCTAATTTTGACATAATTATTTTTCTACTCTTTGCAATTTGTATCTAACTTTGTTGCCATTCTACAGAAGCACTCCAAGCAACCCAAGGTGGATGATCTCACCACCGCCTTAAAGAACTCTGAATCTACTCTGGTCGCTACTCAGAAGGCCTATGAGGTTGAGAAGTCATCCACTACCTTAGCGATGGAGAGCCTAAAGGATGAGCTTTTTTCATATCAGGATGATTTTTAACAATCTGAAGACTAATCATGACTAGGTTGTGGTCGAGCTTTGTCTATCGAAGAAGGATCAAACGAAAGCTTTGGTTGATGCTGAGGACGCAAGCGATGATAATAGCTACAATTAGTCCTTTGTCGATGCCAAACTCCATGTTACTTTCATAAGAAATCGTAACTTCAAAAAGGTCTGAGATACTACCGTAACGAAGGCTAATGTCCCCCATAGGTCTTTTGCTTGCTTCGGTAATTCGTGAGGTTTTTGTGTTTTTCATGATGAAAACCGTGAAACATTGAGTTTTGATTATAATTAAACTAAGTTGATAGTGATCAATGTTTGATCATTAATAAAAGTGTAAGCCTACCAATTTGAAACAATGTTAAATTGTTCAATGAACCATTCGAGCTTGTACATTATTAGAAAAACTAGAATAAACTGCGAGCAACGTAAGTTTTGGAATTAAAATTGCCAAAACTAACTAAGATAGAAATAACTTAAGCTAGAAATTCAACAAGAATTTTTTTTAAAAAGTAAAACGTCTTAAGTTTGGATGCATTCCATGCCCTTGGTATCTCCCTGCCCTCCATTATTTCCAAATGGAATCTCCCATTTTGGACCCAACTTTCCATCCAAAGTTTTTTGGCACTATCGAGGACTTTTTTGAGGATGTAGTCACTGACCTGGAATTTTTGTGTGTTTATTCCCATGTTGTATTACCTAGCTACCTTCTATTGGTAATAGGCCAACTTCACGACTTCCTAATTTAAGTCTTTCTTGGCAATGGTTGTTCTCATGATTGGTAGACCAACTTCTAAGAGAATAATAATTTTCATCCCATAGGTTAGAGAAACGATCATTTACCCAGTAGGTCTTCTGTGCGTAGTATGATATGCTCATAGGACGTGAGGAATGTTACTTGCCCAAGATCTTTTAGCCATTTTTAATATTTTCTTCATACCATCAAGCATCGTTTTATTAGAAGCCTCAAATTTCTCGTTACTCTGAGGATTGGCCACAAAGCTGAAGTGATGCTTGATGCTGTGGCTATCGAATAAAACCTTAGAATGGCCCATTTTCAAATTGTGCATCGTAATATGTGATGATCAACCTAAGTATGCCAAGATGTGTCACGATGTTCCTTAAGATGAACTTGATCATGTTAATATTTCTTTAACCCACTTTAGAAAGTAGTATATTATGACCAATAGGTACTTGTGATTCCTTGGTGCTTTTTTATTGGACTTATGACATCCAAACCCCATTGGGAAAATGTCCAAGGGGTAGTCAATGACTTTAAGTCGTTGGCCAGCTAATGGAGTATTGTAGTCTAGCAATTTTCACATTTCTTGATGTAGTTAGTTTCATCCTTTTGCATATACGGACACTAGTAGACTTCTTGGATTGCTAAAAAAGTCGAAGACTTTCCTCCAGCATGGCTCCAATAAATTCCATCGTGAAGTTTGTGAAAAAATTAGTCGACGTCATTTGGATGCACGTATTGGAGGTAGGGACCAATGAAAGATCTCCTGTAGAGTTTTCCTTCAGGTTCCAGTTAAAATCGTGTAGCTTTCACTCTAAGTTCGTGGGCCTGCTTCTTATCGGATTATAAAATGTCATTTTGCAGATAAGTAATTACTGAGTACATCCAGCTGGGACTTTTTTACATGATAAGAATCTATCGGTGACTAGTGGCTTTGTGATGTTAGTTTTGGTGAGGAATTCTACTTCAATAGTTCTTCTAAGATAAAAGTCTATTGTTGATGCTAAGGCTGCTAATGCATTGGCGTTACTATTATTCCCTCAGGAGAACTATTAAATGCGGACTTACTCAAATTTTTCCATCAAGTCATGGGTGATATAGAGGCATGATGCTATTCATTCATCCCTGGCGTTGAAGTTTCCTATAACTTGATTAGAAAGTGCAGGTAGAGATAAATATAGTCTTTTAGATCTAGAATAGATAGCAGGGGAGGTTTACTCAGTTAGGGCTTGATTTCCTCAAGGGACTTTGAGCATTCCTGCCTCGTTATAGCTATAGCCTTTTTCCTTATTTAGCAGCTAAAAAATATGGTTGGTATCATTCAGAAGAGTTTGAGATGAAGCGAGTAAGGGCTTTAGCATCCCGTTAACTTTTGGATCTTACTTAACATCTTTGAGGGCTAAATGTTATTGATCGCAACTATTTAGTCGGAGTTGGACTCAATACCCCTCTTACTGACTAAGTACCTAAGGAAATTTCTAGACTGAACCCCAAAGGGGCATTTCTTCATGTTGAGCTTCATTCGGTAGTGCCTGAGGATCTCAAAAATCCCCTCCAAGTTCTTCAAGTGGTTGGCTTTAAGCTTGCTTTTGACGAGCATGTCATCAACATATACCTTCATATTTTCTCCCACATGTTGCTTAAACATCCTTGTAACCAATCCATGCACTTGTAACACTACATGCCTAAAGTGGTTATAATTGAAGTTTTGTCTTGGTCAGGGCCAAACAAAGGGATCTGGTGATTCCTTGAGTTTGCCTTTTGAAAACTAATTCGCCAAAGGTGGACTATAGAATCGACCAATTAATCGATCTTAGGCAGAGGAAAACTATCTTTGGGACATGTCTTGTTGGAATTGGTAAAGACCATGCACAAACTCCAGTTACCATTACTCTTTTTTATGACCACTGGGTTTGAGAGCCATTTTGGAAATTGAACTTATCTGATGGACACACCCTTCATAGGTTTACCTATCTCTATTTCCATTGCCTTTACTTTTTTTAAGACAGTTCGGTGGGCCTTTTATGTGATCGGTGTATATGTGGGATCAATGTGAAGCTTGTAGCATGCGATGTCAGGGTCGATTCCAGGCATATCATACGGTTTCCATGCGAATACATCTTGATTTTCCTTCAACAGATAAATTAGGTCATCCCTCTATTTCTTGAACAATATGGTGTTAATCAAGAAATTCTTTTTCTACTAAAAAGACTACCTCTCCATTTTTCTCCATGACCCTATTTGCGGGTCAACTCTTATTTCCTCTACTATCTGTCTTTCATACTTTAGTTTCTATTTGGATAGTGTAACATAATCTTAGGACATTTCAGGAATGATCTCTTTTTCATTCTTCTTCTCCTCTTATTTAGGCTCAATGTCAGTAATAAGACTCTTTTGAGTAACAACTCGATTGCATCTGATTTCCATTATTTCGCGATATGTGATGAACTTGAGTTTTTGGTGGTAAGTGGAGGAAGTAGCCTACATGCGTGCAACCATCCTCTCCCAAGAATGGCATGATTAGGCTAATCAATGTCTACCACATAAAACTTGATCAGTTTTAAGATATTCTCGGCCCTTACGGATTGGACCACTTTTCCTTGCATAGTCATTTTTCTAGCGAAGCCGACCAGAAGGATGGATGATTCCTTCAAATTCTCCAACTTCAGTTTGAGATTGTGAAAATTTTCCAAGTACATGACTTAAAATGATCTCCCCTAATCAACAAGTAGTTTATCCAAGTCCCAATTTACAATTCTCAGGGTGATTACTAGCTCATCATGATGCGGGGTTCTTACTCCAATCAGATTATCTTCTATGAAGACTATATGATTCTTATAGTCAATATCTTTTGGTTACCTTCACTTGACAATGGGGATTTTTACAGGGTCAATCTATAAGTCCTCCATAACTGTAGTGACTTTATTAAGCTCCATCCAAACAGCGCTGCCTTGGAAATGCTTAGAACTTGAGGCATAATGGATAACAAAGAAATCATTCCACACCTCTTCCTTCAAAACATTATCTAGTTTCTAGTCAACACTGGGGGCGATCTTGTCACCTTTCTTTTGTACGTACTCATTTAGATGCCCAACCTCAGATAACTCTTCTAAATGTGTCTGAAGGGACTTGTAGCTCTTTGTTTTGTTCTCATTATTTTTATGACAGGCGCATCTGAGTGAGCTATTTATTTACTTGGTATAAACCCATCTTCTTCGACCACTTAAGGAATTACTTGCCTTTGATCTTACCCAAGATCTTGTAGATCGATTCCTTAAAAATAAAATTGATGGCTAAAAAATATTTGGATGGGTCTGCCTTGTCTCTATTATGCTTTATACACCCTTTTAGGGGTGATCTCCTCTTCATTCCATTTGGTTTCCTTTGCGTGACCACTGTCACATTGGTCGAGGGAGACCACATCTTCCACCTTGGTATACTTCTCTATGCACAACATAAGATCATCAATAGTGTCTACCTCCTTCTTTGTGAAGGACTGGTGTAACATGGACTTGTGGTTAGTCCTATATTAAATTATGCTAAGATAACTCGCTCCGAATAATCTTCGACTTCATTCAATGCTTCTCACTAGCGTCTGACATAGTCCAATAAAGTATCCAAGGGTTTCTTCCTCATGGTGAGGAGAGAATCCATTCTCTTTAGATGGGAACTTCTTGTAAGAAAGCGACTTATGAAGTCATTCACGATCGAATTAAAGTTTTTGACCGACCACCATGAAAGAGTCTTAAAACCCTTTTGTGTGACATCTCCCAAGCTAGATGGGAATATACGGCACATGAGGGAATCATTTCAGTTTCACAGGGTCATGGTTTTCTTATACTGGCGCATGTGTTCTATAGGATCGATCTTCTAGTCACATAACTTGAACCTAAGGGTTAAGAACTTCTTTGGGGTCTCTTCCTCCTCAATTGTCCTTAAAAAAGGACACCACATCAGAGTGATGAGTTCCTATCTGGCCAGTTCCATAGTGGATCTAGCCCCATGATTTTCTAGGTGTTGATCCATCTCCCTTCATACCAGACTTTAGATATCATGTCTACGATGTCATTCGTCCTATTTTTGCTTTATCAGGCAACTCTTATGCTCTGAATGTTCCTACTTGCGGTGTAAATCCCTTCCTCGACTGTGAGTTTCACCTACCAAAGGGATAAGCGTCCGACCACGATGCTTGCATTTATCTCCTCGTAGCTCTCATTCCATATTTTTGGGCATAATTGGATATGCGCATTACCTCATCTTGCTGGTGGGGTTATTTCTTATAAGTATTGACCAACTACCAGATTTGAGTAGAACTGGGTTGCTCGTTGTTCTACTTAAAAGTCTGCTCCTATGGGTGGTATCATGGATTGTGAGCATCTTGACTATTGTTCAGGGGGATCTCAGACCTTCTCTATGTAGTGATAGTCTGCCTTGCTGATTACTCGTAATAGGTGCACTATGCGAATGAGACATTGGTTAACTTGATGGCTTTAATTTTCTCAGCAAAAATAATCATTTCCCATAGACGACAGCTATTGCGAGTCCAAATAACTACAATAAATGAATCTCAACAATTGAAACCAAACAAAGAACGAAGCTATATCACAATATAAGGATTTTACGCGGTTCAAAAATTACTGTGAGGACACAAATTTCCAATTAAGTCCTTTATTGTTTTGGCTGAATTTCGAACAAAAACGTTTGAGTCATAGGATAGAGTTATTGACCATCCTTAAAGCCTATGTCATACTAAAATTGAAGACGTAGCGGCCAAGTTTAAATCTTCATCAAAATGCCGAGTTTATTGTGCCTCGTTTCTACGTCAACAACATGTGTTCTGTATACTCATAAGGTATGAATGAATTACTTATTTATATAGGATCTTGGAACAATTAGTATTGGGTGTAAGTTTTGTTTAAACTGTTGTTTATTTTCAGAAAGTTACTTTAAAACTTTAAAATAAAGTTACTGGGCTAAAATCAAATTTTTAGGCTTTCTGGATTTTCGTTCGATATTGTCGTTCGAACGAGAAAATCGTTCAAACGAGGTTTGCCAATGAACTGCCTCTGGAACTTCGTAAGAAGTATCGTTCGAATGAGACTTCGTTCAAAAGAAAATCTCGTTCGAACGAGATTTCAGGCGGGAAATTTCTTTGGCAGTTTTGAGCAGTTTTTTCCGCTTTTTCCACTACTCTTCCCCACTAACTTTTGACAGACTTATCAAGTGCGGGAACCAACTTTGTAAAACCAACCTTTTCATATCCTTCCATCTCCAAGAGAGAGTTTGAGAGAAAAAATTCAAAGAAGAAAAAATTCATGTTTGAGTGTTTATTTTTTAAAGAAAAATCTTTAAAACACGTTTTTTTTACACCCATAGTTTGTTTATTCCAAGTTTCAATATATATATATATATATATATATATATATATATATATATATATATATATATATATATATATATATATATCATTTCTTGGAGTTGTTGGCACCAAGTTTTACTCTACCCCTTGAAGAGTTCGTTTGGGTTTCCTTCTACGTCCCATAAAGAAGAAGATCTTGTTTTGCTGCGGCATTCTCACATGGTGAAAGGCACCATGTGTGGTTGACGGTGTACCTAAAGTCTCATTGGTGAATTCCAAGATTATAATGGAGTTTTGGGGTTGTCGACTTGGCGGAGGTGTTTACAAGAAGATGCGTCAAGGCTTGAAAGGTTTTGAGTCGAGGAAGTAAGTCATCTGTCTTGTAATTGTAAAACCATACCTAGTGGACTTAAGGCTAGGGCCGTCCGAGGTTTTTTCCCGTTGTGGATTTTTTCTCATACATCACGGCGTAGTGGTTCATTGTTTATTTTATCTTTTGCAAAACTCACCTAGAACACATGCTTAGGTAAAAAGATAAAATTTGGTTTAAATCACTACTCATGTTTAATTTGGTGCTACATAATTAATTTGGGTAATGTTTATGTTAATTTAATTCAAGTCATCACTTAATTTGATAAATTTGGTTTGGCCTAATTTGGTAATATTGAAAATATGTTTTAGGCCAATTTCTTGGACTTAGGTTAAATTTGTTTAAGTGAAATATCTGTGTGTCATTAAATTTAATTTCACTTTGGTTTAATTTCAATTTGAAAAGAAATTAAAATTAGTTAATTTGTTTAATTTGAACCATCTTGCTTCCGCATCTTTAAAAAGGAAATTGAAATTACCTTTTGAAGTTAAGATCTAAAAATTGGGGGCCTCTCCTTTCAAATTGGTATCAGAGCCGGAGCGCTGATTTATCGTGTCAAAGATCCGTTTTTCATCTTTTACAATTTTTCTGCTCCTTGTATTTTTAGGTGGTTCATTTTTTTACTCACTCTCATTTTTTTTTTGTATCTCTTGATGGGACGCCTTAATGATAATTTGTCCTTTTCTAATGATAATTAATTTTTTGTTATTCGAGAGGAATTTAATGGGCTTAATAAGTGTAATGAAAAAAAATAAGAGAATTAAATTTGAGATTTGCAAAAAGAATTAAATTTCTTGAAAATGAAAATTCTTGTTTTAAAGCTAAAGTTGAATTTTTGCCAACCTCGCTATCTCAAAAAGTTATTTTTTGTGAAAAGCTCGTGGACATAAATTACAATTTTAATATTTTAGAAAAGTCTAAGAAAGAGAGTGATTGCCGTGAAAAGACTCTTAGGGACATGTTTGCTCACATTGAGGGGGAGCGTGATAACCTTCTAGGTGTAATTGAAAATTTAAAGAAGGAGTTTCATAAAATTGAGGAGTCTAATTTATTACTTGAGTCCAAATATTCAAAATGAAAAATGACTTACAAGACTCGACTAGTAGTTATAATGGTTCTAGCTCATCTAGTTCAAATATTTCCGTTGCTAAAGCTAAGACCATTGTTTGTTTTAGAGGGTCAACTTTATCCAGTGACTTTAGAAAAGATCACTCCTTAGGTATCATTCCTCGTGTTTTCACATGCTTGCATTGTGGTAGGAAAGGTCACCTTAGGTCATTTTGTTTTGATCTTAAAAGAAGTCCTCGGAAGTCTATGTCTAGCATTTCATTAGTTCCCAAATCCCATCATTTTAAATATACATCTATATAGGTTAGGAAATTATTTTTAGACGCACTAGATATTAGATTTGTTGATTCTCATTTGCTTTCACATGAAATCTCCCTTGCTAAATTTAAAGGTTGAATGTGTTAGTTTTGTTTGCATACTCTAGCTTTTTGTGCTTCATATTATATATCATTGCTAGGTGTATGCATCTATAATCATTTTCTAGTCCTTGCTCCATGTTTAATCACATGCTAGAATTATGATTCTTGTTTATCTTTTGTATTATACTTTTTTTTCATTTTAGGTTGAATTTAATGAAAAATACAAAAATATTTTTATTTATCATTTTTGTTTTAACCTTTTCGTCATTTATGCTTAATGAAAAATACAAATGATTTTTGTGTGTCTTTTGAGTAAATATTTCTATTTTTGGTTTAAATTTTAAAAACTCAAAAAAAATTATTTTGTGTGTATTTTGGTTTTACACACATTTTATGGCATATGTTTGTGTTTGAATCCTCATTTCGCTTCCATGTGACTAGAATTTTTGGTTATAATTTTAATCCTTAAAATGTTCTTTATCATGCTTACATGGAGTAGCTTAAGTTTGACTTTCTTAATGGATTCACTTTTATATGCCTTTACACACATGCATGAGCTTTCTGAACCCTAACGTCACATGTTAGATTTTAGCTTTGGGAGGTGTTCTCCTACCAATCTTGTCATCTACATGTTATGTGACTTAGGAGGACTAGTGCATGTCAAAATCCGTTGCACGTGAGATTTTTGTGATATATATATATATATATATATATGTGTGTGTGTGTGTGTGTGTGTGTGCACGAGGAAGGTCTTCGAAAGGAAAATATTATCCTTTACAAGTAAACCACCGTTTGTTTGGACCTAAAAGAAATACGTGGTCCAAAGGCCTAAAAGAAAATATGGCATTAAAAAGAAAAATAATTGTCAAGGCCTATGTTTAATTGATATATTCATTCAAAAGAATTAATTTGCATATTTAGAGGGAGATTGGATGGTATATCAACGATTTGCACACTGTCCTTTTATCCTAGTTACGCTTATAATGTCATGACTCTATTAGTTTGTATAATCATCAACATGCTAGGCTTGTATGCATTGTGTTTATTTGATCATTAGTTCACTTTATCCTGTTACATAAAGGCTAAATTCTAGTTGATAAAGTTTTGCAATTAAATGCGAACTACGTGACCATGTTTATGTGATTGGGTTTTTAATTCATTGGTATCTTATTCACACCCCTTCACTTCCATTTCCATATGACACATTTATGCTATAATAGTGTGGAAAAACTTATGTTATTTAGTTTTGTGTCATTTTGGTGTTTATATCTATATGTGTGTACTTATGCTTAGTTTGAATCTATTGTGTGTGTATATATATATATATATATATATATATATATATATATATATATATGATATTTTGTTTGTTTTTGAGTCTTTTCCATGTTTAGCTAGTTCATCTATGCTTTTAATTCTTTTTGGGTATCTATCTTGTTGCGAATTTTGTTTCGATATCACATGCTTAGATTTCTACAATCAATTGATATCTTTTTTTATTGCATCATAGTTGATATTCCTATCTTTATATGGATTAGTTATGCCTTTGTTGCCTATATGCTTTCATGTTTTTATCACTCTAAGCTTCATGTTTAAATTAGCTTGTATCCTTTGTCTATTCCTAAACAAAAAGGGGGAGAATGATAGGGGGAGAAATCGTCTCTATTCTTATTATAATCGTATCTTAGTTTGGGGGAGATTTATCTTAGGGGGAGACGTCTTTCTAAGTAGGTCATTTGTTTGATAAAGGGGAGAATTAATTTAGGTGGAGTAATTATTTAATTTCATTTAATATTACCTATGCGTTTGATAGTTTGCTTAAGTGTGCAGGAATTCTTCTAAGTGTCAACTTTCATCGTCGGCAAAGATATTAATCCTTGGGTTGTTTGAGCTAAGCTAGGTTTTTTTTATTTTAAGTGGGATTTGTTTTAAGTCTAGTAGAGCTTGACGCCCCTTTAGGATTTTTGTTGGTTTTTGTCCCGGAAAAGCCAAAGGGGGAGATTTGTAAGGACACAAATTTCCAATTGAGTCCTTTGTTGTTTTGGCTCAATTTCGGATAAAAACGTTTGAGTCATAGGATAGAGTTATTGACCATCTTTCAAGCCTATGACATACTAAAATTGAAGACGTAGCGACTAAGTTTAAAGCTTCATCAAAATGCCGAGTTTATTGTGCCTCGTTTCTATGTCAACACATGTGTTCCATTTACTCCTAAGGTATGAATGCATTACATATTTATATAGGAGCTTGGAACAATTAGTATTGGGTGTAAGTTTTGTTTAAACTTTTGTTTATTTTCAGAAAGTTACTTTAAAACTTTAAAATAAAGTTTCTGGGCTAAAATCGAATTTTTAGGCTTTCTACATTTTCGTTCGATATTGTCATTCGAACGAGGTTTGCCAATGACGTGCCTCTGGAACTTTGTTAGAAGTATCGTTCGAACAAGATTTCGTTCGAACGAAAATCTCGTTCGAACGAGATTTCAGGCGGAAAATTTCTTTGGCAGTTTTGAGCATTGTTTCCCACTTTTTCCACTACTCTTCCCCACTAACTTTTGATAGACTTATCAAGTGCGGGAACCAACTTTGAAAAACCAACTTTTTCATATCCTTCCATTTCCAAGAGAGAGTTTGAGAGCAAAAATTTAAAGAAGAAAAAGTTCATGTTTGAGTGTTTATTTTTCAAAGAAAAATCTTTAAAACACGTTTGTTTTACACCCATAGTTTGTTTAAAGTCTCATTAGTGAATTCCAAGATTCCGATGGAATTTCGGGGTTGTCGACTAGGCGGAGGTGTTTACAAGAAGACGTGTCAAGGCTTGAAAGGTTTCGAATCAAGGAAGTAAGTCATCTGTCTTGTAATTGAAAAACCATACTTAGTGGACTCAAGGTTTTTTTTCCCGTTGTGGGTTTTTCCTTGTACATCGCGGCGTAGTGGTTCATTGTTTATTTTATCTTTTGAAAAACTCACCTAGAACGCATGCTTAGGTAAAAAGATAAAATTTGGTTTAAATCACTACTCATGTTTAATTTGGTGCTACATAATTAATTTGGGTAATGTTTATGTTAATTTAATTTAAGTCATCACTTAATTTGATAAATTTGGTTTGGCCTAATTTGGTAATATTGAAAATATATTTTAGGCAAATTTCTTGGACTTGTGTTAAATTGGTTTAAGTGAAATATCCATATGTCGTTTAATTTAATTTCACTTTGGTTTAATTTTAATTTGAAAAGAAATTAAAATTAGTTAATTTGTTTAATTTGAACCATCTCGCTTCCGCAGCTTTAAAAAGGAAATTGAAATTACCTTTTGTAGTTAAGATCTAAAAATTGGGGGCCTCTCCTTTTTAACTGCCTACGTCCACGGGTGTTTTTTTATTTTATTTATTCTTTATATTTCATAAACAAAAAATTACATGCCCATTTGCCTTGGGGTGAGGGTTCTATTTATAGCGATAAAAGTGGTTGAGTTATGTTGAGCTTCTCCCATTTATTGGTTGGCTAGTTTACTGATCTATGTTAATCTCCTTTGAGATTATAGATAATAAGATTGACATCTCCATACTTAGACCTCATGACATTACTCCTGAATTTAAATCATCAAAAATTTCATTTGGAGCGTGCACAGTAATTCGATCTATTTTTTTTTGGGGAGGGGATTCGAATTACTATTATCAATTAGAATTATTTATGGTTGGCCGTGTTGGACTAAGAAAATGGATTGGGCTCATCAGGTTGCGATGGTTTTGGACATTATGGTTCACACCCCATAATAATAATAATAATAATAATGATAATAATAATAATAATAATAATAATAATAGTAAAAACAACAACAACAACAAAAACAACAACAACGACAATAATAATGATAATAATAATAATAATAATAATAATAATAATAATAATAATAATAATAATAATAATAATAATGGGCATTAACTAATAAATCCCTTAAAATTTTATTTGTATATGACCAATCCAAGTAGCAATCTTGTTGGAATCCTAAACCCACAAACCTTTCAATTAATTAATGATAAGTCCAAATGATATACACTTATTAATCTAGATACAATTACAATTGTAACTGTATTCATCATTGTAAATCTATCTGCATTAATAAGTGTTATTGTATCTACATTAATAAGTGTAACTGTATCAATATTCATCAGTGTAAATGTACCTACATTAATAACTGTAACACAAGTGGACTTACTAAAAAGTCTAAAAACGCATGTCCTTAACTTAAATTAAGAAAGAGTTAAAAGGGATTTTTCACCAACTTCTTGTAATAATAATGGTGCATGCACATGACCATGACACGATAGTTATTTTACCTTTGTGCGCCTGTGCTTGTGCTTGTTCATGTGGTTGTGCCACAATCTATATGTCTATACCCCCACACGTGTTGCAGCCCCATTACTCTCATAGTAAGGAAATAAACGTAATACACCATTTCCAAAAACAATAGACTTGCAATTACGAACAAAAGACAAATGAAACTGAGTGAAAAAATATATATAATCTAATGTTCCTTTCTCACCCATAGCCACAACAGTTTCCTAATTTCATAATCTAAACATGAAAAAATGCACATTAATTTTAAGAGTATGTGATATATTTTTCATCCGTTAAGCAAATCAAGAATGTACCCAACATATTTAATTACATAAACACTTACATTTATCAAATTTTCAAATATAAAATATATTATAAATTATGGTCTTGTGATGATACAATAAAGTTTGTTTGTTGGTGCTATTCAAGTGTTGTAATTATAATTGGTCCCAAAATAAACCTCCTGTTTAGGAAATAAGTGAATGAGATGAGTAACATGGGGTAGTACAGGGGAAAAATATCAGCACTTCTATTGAATCGATTTATACCAAAAACACATCTTTGATTATTTAACACCGAAACTATAATGAACTCAAACTATAACATTAAAACTTACAGTTCCTACCATTGTACAACTAAAAAGGCAATTAAAAGGAAAAACTAACTATATTTTTTTATCGAAAATTATTTATAGTAATTACAGAATATAAATAGAAGAAACATTTATGAAATAAATCTGAACAAGACATAGAAACTTTTAATGACTAGAATAGATACTTATATGGTTAAGGAAAGTGTTTAGCACTTTGTCATTGGATAAAATTTATCAACAGTACTTCACGGGCTCAACGACAATCGTCTACTAGGATACAACAATCAACACTTGTAATAGTAGGACTCAAAATTTCAACTAATGGAAGAACGAACAATAAAAGGACTCTCTTTATTTATAAATACAAAATGGACTAACTCTCACCGAAAATGTGAGAAAAAAATACACCAGAAAATTGGAATAAGAAACAAAAAAAAAGTCCAATAAAATTTGGCTCAAAATTTAATATTTAGGACAAGTCAAAGACCAATCTCAAATCCCAACACCCACGACTCTTTCTCGAGCTCGAGACCATGATAGGCTGGGCAGGCGATGACACGCATGGAGTTGAAAGTCAATCCAAGCCCATGAGGTCATCCTTTATTCAAAGCATTGGGATACCTAAGGGCACCAAGTTCAAAATCCAAAATGGGTTCTAATATATTATACCCATTTCTCATATTTTATCTATGTGGGTCTATGGTTTTTACACAACACTTCAACCTAATACCATGTTCTAAGTGAGTAATTTGAACAATAATTTCTCATTCATTAATTTATGATTTCGCATAAGTGAGTATACTATGGTATACTCCTTACAGAGGATGATGAGTTACAACTTCGAACCATCTTGAAAGATGTGTGGATCCAATATTAAATTTACCTCAAAGTTAACCAAATTACCATTTTTTCAACCCATTTAAAACACTAAAAATGCCACATAATTTATATGAAAAGGATATTTGACTACAACTACCTTGAGATATAGGTCTTAGGGACTATCCATTTCCTAATATTCAAAATATATGTATAATAACACCATTTGAAAAAAATCAGTAAGAAACAGGCGTAATATACAAATAGAAAATATTATCAGGCCTATTTTTGACGACCCGCATTTAAAATTACTAAAACAAAACAATTAATAACTTTAAGACTACTGTGACTTAAAAGAGAATATTTTTTTTTTATTAAAAGACTGCATCTGTGGTTCAAGGAAGAGTAACATTAGACGCTTCAGGGATTGTTAATATTTTTGGAGGAGTTTGGGATAGGGAATTAACTTGCTTGTTTTGTGACGTACTTTGGTGTCAAGGGGTGGTTGGGAGGATTTTTGTATTCCTACTCCCATTTTTCGTTTAATGTCTTCATATAGACCTTCTTGTATATCTCCTATATATGGTTTTTTCACCTTAAGCGGTATCATATAATATAGTTTACTTACTTATCAAAAAAATAATATCAGAATAGAATACATACTATAAATGTTTAGAAAAAATCATGTATAGAAACCTGAGCTTCACTAGCTATCCACAAATCATTAATCCAGACTCGTATTAGTACTAGTGAACATTTAAGACAACATAAAAATCCCCCATCAAAATTCGATGAGACATTGCCTTGCATAAGATAATGACAAAAAGTAATATAGAATTTTCATTAAGTTATTTCATACTACTCATTCAAATCATCAAGTTGTGTTCTGCTAGAGTACTTTTAAAATATCTAAGGAATGCCTTAATTATAAAATTAATGCGAATACAGTTGTATTAATAAGAAAAATAGATAAGTAGGTTATATAAAAATGCAACACCTAATAGATGAGAACGCTTATTCTTTAGGATGCTAATTTAAGATTGAGTTCATTTTCATACTTTCTAACGAACGCCTCACTTTTCAAATCAATATCTAGGATTGTTGTTCTAAAAATCAAAAGAAAGTATTTATGCCAAAATAGATTTGAAAATTTAGGGCTTGTGGAGTCTTTCTTAGGTTTTCTTTACTCTTGTGTATCAGTACGTAAATAAATAGATCACTAATCTGTATCCATGTTTATATACTATTTTTCCAAGATCAAACCTTGGAACAATTCATGTCTATTTCAAGATTTTTATAAGAATCAATGATAAATAATACGAAACTTATATATAGTTCGGAAATATATGTTAAGTTGAAATGAAAAAGGAAAACAAAATGCATATTTTTTACTTGCGGAAATAATCTCGTAAAGTGGAACTGAAAACGGCAAACAAAATATAATAATTTTTATTTCTTCAAAATATCAACGTGAAATAATTAATCAAACAGACGAGGAGAATAAAATCAATGTCTCTTACCATTGTAATATGCAAAAATTAAATTAAAACCCTCAATAATAATATTTTGCAAAAGGATACCAATTATAGGCCAAACCAAACCATGCATACAAAACATAAGAAGTCTTGGAAAACCCATAATATCCATAACTAAAAGAGTAAACTAAAATTGGATAGTAATTAACAAAGAGGAAATAAAGAAACTTCGGGTGGACGTGGTGTTGAGGTACCAATAACTATTCAAGAATTCTCCACTCAGAAACACTAAATCAATTAAAAATTAAGTCATCAAAATGCATCAAGAGAACAAAAGATAGGAAAGAGAGAAGAAGAGAACTCGTGGCAAACGTTCCAACAATAAGAGAGAGTAAGAATTTGTTGGGTGTTTGATGTGGGTAGGTTCTTTCATCTATCATGTTCGTGTATGTGGGTGGGTACGGATTAAATATAAGTGTGTTAATGGATTTTACATAATATTCTTTTGCAATGTATATTTTTCTCTAATACCATCATAGCTTTGTTCGCTATATATATATATATATATATATTTGGGAATGTATATGTTGTTGGGGATGATACTTTTTTCACCAAACTTCTTTGTTGTTAATGCTTAGGTATCATTCAACCTATTAGTCTTATTATCTATTTTATTAACTATATATTATTATTTATATCTTAAGTATCCAAAAGATTGCATTTTCAATTATATTCTCTAGAGTTTAAGCTCAACTGATTTAACTTGATGGGATTTGTATGACGGAAGTATTGATAAATGGAGGGTCAACAAGGGTGGCATGTTAAAGGGTAAAAAATGGTTTATGTTGTCCAGTGGGTTCAAAGTGTTGTGCTTTGTAAAAATAATAAATGATTCATTCGCCTTACGAATTTGCGTGATAAACTTGAAATATTATTTTTTCACACATAACTGAGTATTGTGAAAATATTTTTATCATCCTTCAAGTTTCATGGGTTGGATAAATTTATTTGTTCTTTTTTCTTTATGGAGAATCAAATATGAGATATTTTTACATGAATAATACAAATTAACACCCCAAACTTAAAGACCAATCGAAGAAAATTGATGTTGAGCCTTGTTTCACACAATTTACTTAAGATAGATTGGTCCCCTCATTTGTGTCCAAGGTTAAATGAACGCCTGTCTCTTAAGATAAAATGACATTTTCAACTTTGTATAAGTGATACTTTAATATATAAATCTCCAAAAAATAGAAATTCTATGTTGTACTCTCTCATGGATTGACTCAAGAAGGGAAGAAGAAATAATAGAGATTAGACTCTCTAATACTAAGATGATTGAGAATGAAGGATGTATGTTCTATTTATATAAAAGTAAACACTATTTCCAAATAGACACACCGTTTCATGAATAGTCATAATCTTTCATGAATGGACATAACTTTCACATACCATTGTATTTATCAAATATTATTTTAAATTTAATTTGCACTCAATTAGAATTATTATCATACTATATTTAAATAATTTCCAATAATCCCCCACATGAGTGGAAGTTATAATAAAATGATGACTAACTTATAACAAACAGACAAACTGTTGAGAGAGTACCGGAAAGAAATAACTACATTGTGATAAGTATCTTTTGGATTTAAACTTACCCTAGTTTGAATCTATCAGATTTACATGGCTATCCAGTGAATATGATGCCATGAAATGTCTGCTGATTTTCTAAACCAAGACAATAGAAACCACTTACCTATTTTTTTACATAGTATAGTTTTCACGTTTGTGTTCATTTTGGTCCTGAACACTACCTTGTTCTGGGAGTGCTTTAGAGAACTATAGACTTCACAGTTCTCATAGAAGAAACCCCTTCACACTCATATAGTGATATCCATGAAGAGTATCCTTTAAATACCCCACTAGGACTATCCAACTATTCAAGCTATATATATCATTAAAAGCATATCTTTACCTAATTACCGTAAAAAATGTGCACTGTCTCATCATAGGAATGGGAAGGAATAGAAATCTTCTTAGTGATAATATATTTAAACATAATTTTGTTATCCCTCGGAACCCAGATCTTGGGATCTCCAGTAAATTAAGTTGGGGTTCCACCATTACGACTCCTGGTGAAATAAAATGCTTTTGACTATTCCCCTCCATGGACTTTTCTTACTCTCCAATTAGCAGATCAACATTTTTTTTCATTAGGCCTACTGTTATCACTATAACATAGTGCAATTTATTCATGGTGTTATGTCTACAACATAATAATGTGTGACTTACCATCTTATTGTACACCCTTTTAGTCAATGATTAACTATCACAATAGGGCATTAAAATGATTAAGTAAGAATATCTACTTTTAGAAACTTTAAATCCATTTTGCTTCATTCTTGTAATACATCCTATAGGTGCAAAAATCCCATAATGAATGATCTCAAATAATTAAAACCAAATGGAATGTACGAGTCACACAACACAAGTATTTATGTGGTTTCACAATGGACTATGTCCACAAGGTGATTTTATTTTTCTTATTACTTTATTCACAATAACAAGAATTACATGCTCCTTTTTTCTAGGGGTGTGGGTTACATTTGTAGAGATAGGAGTTTTGAGCTACTGTTGTAGTTGATTTGATCTGATAAATGCCGAGATTCTAGTTGTTCATGGTTCACCTATTATTTATCCCAAATTGTGAACGCATATCCCCTGATGCATGGACAAATGTCATTTTCTCCTAACAACTCAGAATGATCAGATTATTCCCTCACAATTTCCACCAAAGCTTTGTAGCCTGAATAGGGTGGAAAGGTTTGCTCTCTAATAGGAATCACAATGGTTGGATGAGATATGTTATTCACAATACTGGGATGTGGAAGTTCACTGACACGTGTGAGGTTTTCAAAATAAAAATTATTGTGTTCTTCTCGTTATACCAATACGGGTATGCTCATAATTTGTTTAAATTACTTGAGGGTACGCCAGTAAAAAAAGCACATTGGGGATACAAAAGTGGAGGTGCTACCTAAAACTATTGCCCGGGTCTCATTTTAAATAATGAAGCACCTTGGGAGTTGAGCCAAAACTTTTGAAAGTTTGTATACCACCATTGACATCATCACCTAAACTATTCAAGTATTTTTAGAGCTTCCATTTTTTTACGTACTTTCTATCTCTAACGCTGTTTAGTTTTGTTCAATAATTTGGCATTTTCCCTCTGCATTTTAATTATTTTTCCTTTTTCTTCTTTGCTGTATAATAAAATGGTTTTTGCCATAAATGATAGAACTGTATGACATTTTAGAAAAGATATTCGATCCCTGATTGGGTGAATATTGAATATACTCTTGTGCCTAACAATTGCTATAATGTCGAGGCAATCACTAGTTTTTTTACCATTTCAATAGCCCGGGGGGGGGGGGGGGGGGGGATAACTTTTCCCCAAATGAACTCTTTTTAAAGTTTTGTAAATTCTTTAAATTGGTTCATGCCTAATGCTTCTCAAATATGTGGAGGATAATTACCGGAGTGCATAGGATGAATGAGTTATATGGGAATAAAATAGGGATATTAAAGATTAGATATTGTTATTCCTGGTAAAAAACGATTGACAATGTCTTTTATCTAAAGGTAAGAAAAGCATATATAGGGTTTTAGTTGTTAATCTTCCTAACTCCAACAAGGGGTATTAGAGTCATGAATTTATTTCTAGGGATTGGAAACATCAAATAATCCCTAGGGGCGGTGTGCCATATAGGGGGTTTAGGTTCCCTCACAGGGGGAAAAAAATAGGTTGATGCTACTGTCTCTTTTGAATTTTGTTATCGTCAACCGATTTTTTTATGTGATTGATGCTAACACTTACTCATTTTATTGTTTTGAGAAATTTTGTCCGAGAAACGATAGCCCGTTGCTTCTCATTTTAACCATGAGGATCTTATCAAGGTTTGAAACCTTAGGAGTCCTCTGAACCCGAGCGTCGAACATCCCAAATAGGCATAATTGTTTCTTAAATATAAAAACACCGCGACTATTTTTATAGCTAAGCCCGTTGAATTTGTCCCTCAGATTCCTATTACTTCCACCACCAAATGATCCTCGGTTACCTTGGCTTCCTTTCAGCCTGTGGACATTAACATCATTACTGCCGAAGTTTCAACTAAAGGTATGTGTAACACCTCATTTTTTTGAGTATTTATAATTGAATTAATTCGGTTCATCTTAAATTACAAGTGTGACGTAATTTAATGGAATTAAATATTATGTGTTGAATAATGTTTATTGAATATAACTACTAAGTGAATTGTAAATAATTATTTTTACGTCATAGCAACTGACAGTGATGTAATAGTGTTATATCTCAACTGGGTGTCATAGTTAGACTATATGAGGTTGAGATAGGAAATTATTTTTAGAATGACTTTAATGGTGATTTCGAGGTCACAGTTGATTCCAAAAGGGTTGAAATGGTTGAAATAGTGTACCCGGGGGTAGTATTTGGGTCCCGGGGCGATTTTAGACCAAACCGGCACCACGAGAGGGCGTTTCGATCATTTGGGAGTTTGTGGTACATAGAACTCCGAAAATTGAAGGAGTATATCATCTCATGGGAGTGTGGGGATAGGGTTATAACAATATTGAGAGAGGAGAGTCCACGGGAGAGAAAGAGGAGAAGAACCTATGCTTTTTCACATATTTTCTCTTCACCAAAGTTGCCAAAATTGTGATCGAAAGGAAATAAAGGCATCCTCATCACACTCAACACAAAATCAGACCTACTACTGATAAGGAAAGTTTTTATCTTACATGTTTTAATGAGTAATAAACCCATGTAGGGAATTTGATTTGATGATATTCTTGGGATTTAATGAATAAAACTCATGATTTGGGATGTGACTGCATGTAAAATGAATCCACATATGTAGAGGACACGAAATCCAAATATATGTGATAACTATTATGGGAGAAATTTGGGTAAATGGTTGATTATGAATGAAGAACACATCAATGAGGGTTTTGATAGAAATATGGGTTTTAATCCATTACTGGGTAGATTTAGTATGGATTTAATGTGTTATTCATGTTAAAAATTATTTATATACCATTATTTTATGTTGGGTTGAAGCATGATGGAGTTTAGCTTTGATATATGAGAGTTATGATGAGTAAAAATGGTGAAAAGAATAAAAGCGTGCTGGAGAAGATAACCTGTAGTATTTCACATCGATTCGGCCTCTTCATCGAATCAATTTGGTTGCCCAGATTTTGCCCAGTTTATTTTATTTATGCCACAAATTTGTCAATACATAATCCATAGACTTTTGAGTCATTGTTATACTATATTAGGGGATACAGTAAATTCTAGTAGGTCTATGATAGATCTTGGGCTTAGCCAAAATGAGAGGATTAAGGCAAATACCGTTTAGGCATAAAAATGAATTTCAAGGAGTTTTGAGAATCGAAATGGTTATGGAGAGTGTGAGTAAACCCAAGTTGAAAACTAGTAGGATAGAGAGATATTAACTACTGATATTTATTAAGGGGATGACTAGGACCCGTCGGGTAGTGAGTGATACTCGAGAATATATGGAAAGAGCTTATAACGAGTACATCGAGTATGCGAGAGATATATGCTACGTTCGGGTGGATATGATGGGTTGTGTATATACCTACTAAATAATATGTGTATATTGGTTGTTTGAATACCTATGGTTGCGATTTGATTATGTGTGTGAACATACCTACACTGCCTGCTATCACGGGAGGTTCTGCACAGAGTGCGATCCAACCTTGACGATTCAAGTGAGGTTTGGATGTATACGGCATAACATAGAACTTAGGGAGGATCATTATGTGTTGTGTATTAGTAGGACTGGCAGGATTTTTGGGTATGTTAGTTATATGCATAGTTCAAAGGCTTAGAACTATGTTCGCCTCCATTGTGTGTTGTTTGATTGAGGGTTTAAGGAGACATTTCGAACCGATAGTCATTGATTTGGTCCGAGCGGTACATGGACATGATAGTAGAGTATGCTAGCATCATAGGGGTAATTTTGGGTGATGCTATAATGTATATATTTTATGTGTGATTAATATATACACGTGTGATCTATCTACTTATGTGTGATTGTAGAACCGATAAGTTGTGCATATCAAAAAGTGAAATAAGTTGAGAAACTTAAATAAATGACTTAATAATAATATACGGGTAATATATTATTGATATTGTGGTACCATGCCGTATGTGTAACATGAGGGAGATAGACTTATTGAGGTTATTTAGACACGCTATCTAGTTGTGTTGGGTAGCATAGCTAGGTAGGGTGCATTAGGCGTGCACCTTAGATAAGAGGTAAGGAACTCAAGGGAGTGTACGTGGAACAAATACGTGTAATTAATAAATAATTTAATACTTGAAATAATATCTTCAAATTATTTTCTTGAGCTCTGACTCGTGTAAAATCCATTTTAAAAACCTTTTAGGTATCTAGCTTTAGGTATCTAGCCACAGGGATGCCCAGCTTGATTATTCTTTCTAGGGATGTGTAGCTGCAACACTTGTGGAGGCTTCAGTTATTCATTCCTAGTTTAGGAGTTTCATTCAGTATTTCATTTGGGCATTTTTTCCCTTCAGACTATTTATTTCTTTAGTTTATTTATCAGACTTTATTCAGATTTTTTTTATTTAACTTAGACTTATAGATAAGTATTATTTGGGAACCGATGGCTTATTCAATATTATTTATTCAGTTATTTCTTATGTGATTTGTTCAGACTATAATATTGTGTTGATGGTTGTTGAATGTATTTAATTTCGGCATGTTGTTATATTAATTTAAGATAAAATTTGGAACCAACTTAATTTAACATAGGTGGTTAGTAATTAAATTTTTTTTTGACATTAATGGTAAAAATGAACCAAATGAGATTCTTGATCATTTTGATAAAGGCCTGATCACCCATGATTAAAATAGGTGGGGTGTCACAAGATGCTTCCAAAGAAGAAACTTTTTTCACTCGTTAATGATTATCACCTTCCTCTCTCCCTTAGGTCTTGAGGGGGATAGTGAAAAGAGGCCAGAGAACCTTCGACCTTATCACTTTGTTGAATCCCCCCCAAAAGAACCGAGCATAGAAGAAGGCAAATGATGATTCATCAAATAATACTGCCGCCATTGCTTCTACCAAAAGGGTGGAAATCCCTCTGAAAAGGAAGTAAGTGATGTTGGATGCTAATTTGGCTCCACCTTTATTGAGAGGGGCCATTCTAAAGGATTATCGGGACAAGGTTCGAAAGATGACTTCTAACTAACTATATTTTTTATGGATCTCGGGCTCTATATTGCATAAGTTTTGGAACTTTAATTAGTCAATTCTCTTACAAAAATTATTAATAGTCCATCGAATTGTTTTTTCTTTTGTGCAGTTCATGGTCAACTTTATGAATATATTTGATAAAAAGGCTGAGTAGGCAAAGTCCTTTAATGACATTGATCTAGCTTTCAGAAAGTCTAAGGAGGCCTTAAGGAAGCTAAGGTAAATTAAAAGAAATAGAGTCTATAAAACAAAACTAACATGTAAGAGATGAAATCTATTGCCTAGCAGCTAAAGAAAGAGATTATGGAGTTATATGATCAGATATATGGGGATTCATACGAGCAGGCAAAGAAACAATTAGCTTACATTCATAAGTCAAGTTTTAATAAAGGCTAGTATTCAGCCTTAACCAGGACTGATGCCCCTCTTGAGTCCGATATGTACTATGAGCATGATCTTGTCCTACCACCGTAGGAACAGGAAGTGGTAAATACCTTGAAAAAGGCAGCTAACTACTAAGAAGAAGCTGTAACTAGCAAGTATAAGGCTGCTGCTAACAAGTACAAGGCTTTTACTGATAAAGGTAAGGTTAAGGAGAAAGAGAACCTAGCTAGTTAGCTTTTAGCTTAGGTTTTTTCATATGCTATCTTTAGTTTTCTCTAAATTGTAAGGGCATGCCCCATACTTTATGTTTTTATTAGAAGAGTTTGAATTCCTTTCCTACTAGACTGTCGTTGTCATGAAAAGCATTCCTTGTATATCTGAGTATTTTCTTCTGGCATTTTTTCTTTTAAGATAGGCTAGTAGAAGCATCATTACTTCCAGAAATTGATGACCTCGACCTAGTGCTTGGATGGGATGCTAGCAACCGAGCTTGTGTTACATTTCTTTCTAATTGAAAAGTTCTACGATTCCTTTAAGGAGAAGGCACGTTTGCTTACTAATTTTAAGAGCGGGGTTAGGAATGTTAGTGATAATGTGAAATTATTGCAAAACAACAACCACTCTCTAAGAGAGAAGATTGACAAGGATGAAGGGTACTTTGGCGCGATTAATCACATAATGGTTCATGACATAATCAAATTAAATTATCTTTTTAGGAGGGGTCCTTGCGCCGTTTGGTCTTTTGGTTATGATGAAGGATGGATGAATGCCCCCTTAAGCTAGATGAGGCTAGGCAGGTGGCGTATAAGCATAGTTGGATGAATGCCCTAGCTATTATGAAGGTCCCTAAAGACTTTGAGCTTTGGTACTGGTAACAACCGGAGTTCCCTTCTTTTAGTCACCCTCTATTTGGATGTGACAAAATTTAGATTCCATTCAGCGTTGTTCCTCTTCAGTTGGCGAATGATTACTTATTGGCGCACGATGGTGACAATGAGTTTGGGCTTGACCCTGATGATAATTGAAGATTTGTAGTTTTTGGGATGATAATTCATCATAGATGACTGATTTTTCTAAGACTATATATATTCATTTTCTAACTTTTCTAGTATTGGCCTTTTAACGAACCTAGGTCGTGACCCACCTATCGTGACCATTTATTTTTTACACGACACACAACATGGTCATGGCCCAAGACTGTAACCATTGTGTGACATGTAAAAAATAAAGAGTCACAAATAATGGGCCACGACCTAGGTCTATGAACACAACATGTACATATAAAAAACCCACATCAGTTTATCATTTCACGTAAACTCTCTCTCTCTCTCTCTCTCTCTCTCTCTCTCTCTATATATATATATATATATATATATATATATATATATATATATATATATATATATATATATATATATACACTGATGTTGCATGATCTGCCTCTCTCCTCAAGTGACATTTCTCTCCTTTGACGACCCTCTCTAGTTCAAGTATCATCTCCCCTTATTTTCATGGAATTGTAGGGGTGTGTGTGTTATGTGTGTTTATGTATGTGTATGTATTTTGCGTGTTTGTATGTATGTATATGTACGTGTATGTATGTGTGGGGTTAAAATATCCAAATGAGAAACTACCCAAATAAAACGAACCCTAAGACTGAAATGTGATATTACCCAAATTAAACAAATCCAAATGTGAAAATACTGAAATGTTATAATTGGATTTTAAATCCTAAGGTTTTAAAGGATTTTGAAGAGATTGAGGATATGTAATTCAATTTGTATCAGTTTAAGCGAGGTTTACTTTAATTATGAAATAAATTAAGTTTGTGTTAAAATCAAATTAGTTCATTGGAATCTGGACTTAATTTATGAAATCTGATTTTAATCACATTATAACCTAATTTTCATAATTATATGTTTAAGCCATAATCACAAATTAATGAACTAGGGTTGGTTTGATATTGAGCTGGTTTAAATGATCCACTACAAGTTCATGTAATCAGAATATCATTTCTTGTGATCATAAAGAAATATATTTAAATTCAATATCAGTTCTCAATTTGTATAACACATACACACATGCACACATGGCAATGACAAGGGGATCATGGCCCATGAATATAACCAAATGGTCACAGACTAGGACCGTGACCAAAGAAAAAAAGAACGTGATATATGTTTTGACCAATTCAAAGGGTGTCATCCAATAAAAAGTTTACCAAATGACAATTTTAAGGTCTAGAGAAATAACCTAGATAGTCAAATCTCAATCTTCACCCAAAACCCTAACAAAAGAAATAACCTAGATGGAACCCACCTAATAAGATAAGGAGTTTAAGACTCATTGGAAAGAAAAAATTTATGGAAAATATTTGCTTTAGTGGGAAAATAAAGGGAATTCAAAATTAAAATGGTAGTAATAGTAATAGAAGTAATGAGAAAACACATGCACTTGTATAACACATATGCATACACGCGCGCGAGCACACACACACACACACACACACACACACATATATACACTTATACTTACATGTGTTTTCTACTCAAAAGGATGCATAACAATGTTTTGATTAGATAAAACAAGATAAACTAAATTGGATTTTTGGAAAACAATAACTAGTCATATTCACACCCTCATATATTTTTCTCAGGAAAAATGAGGCAAGATGATAATCATTGGCAACAAAAGTACGAGAGGTTACAATCGGACCGTACATATACCTATTTTATTATTATTCTCTATATAGAGGGTACTCTTATTTACAAGTATGGGAATAAGAAGATTGAATAATTTAACTACCTCGCAAATCATGGAGTTCATCTCTCGCAAGAGTAGCTGTTCGATCGTATTCAATTTTCCCTACTAGAAAGCTAGGATGAGGCAGTAGAGAATATATTTTGCATAAATAATCCCAACATGGCCCCAACGTTCCTTATGCTATTAGGGAATTTCGAAAAAACATTCACCCATTGTGGATACATCAACGTAAAGAGAGCATTGACCAAAACTTTTATGTATCATGACATATGCACACGAAATTGAATCTTGCCAATAAGTTGAAGAAGAAAGGATTCTGAGTTCATGTCACAT
Organism: Sambucus nigra; assembly: GCA_949130495.1. NCBI lineage: Eukaryota > Viridiplantae > Streptophyta > Magnoliopsida > Dipsacales > Adoxaceae > Sambucus > Sambucus nigra. The sequence continues at coordinate 118,041,852 of OX422212.1, read as the reverse complement.
ACATCTATCTATCAATCGTATATATGCTTCCTGTTAATTCACTACGTCCAAAAATCCACAGATTTATAAAAAGTAATACCGAATGGATGGAGATTAGACACATTGAACATATTTTAAAGTCTTATTATGAGAAGGTGCACACACACACACACACACACACACACACACACACACATATATATATATATATATATATATATTGTCGTAAATGTGATTAGTTAGTCGTAAACATGTTAGTATAATGATTTTGTCGCTTATTATTTTTTTATTATAGATAATATTGAGCTACAACGGAGATAGTGTACCAAGTGATGATGTGACACCTCCTATATTCTCTTATCCTACATCCCAACAAGGATTCTCATCACCATTGGGTGAATAATTATCTTCTCCACCATTATTTCACTCTACCACTCCATCTACGAGTAGACGACAAATGCCTATTAATCCAACACCCCCACTCCTCTTTTCCCACACCTCTCGAGCAAATGAGAAGAAGTCCATTGGGTTCTCCTTTCTACGGAATAATCCTATCGGCAAGAAAAATGACATCTAGATCTTTAAATCCTGGTGTTTGTTATTTGGAAAAATGAATGTGGGAGTCGGGGAAACATATAACTGGAACTTAGTTGATTAAACCATCAAGGACGACATTTTTGAAAAAAATTCTAAGCATTTTTCATTCCCCAACCATTCAAAGTAAAAGTTTATTCCCCGAGTTACTGAACAAATGAGAACATCTTGAAGAAACCTTCAGCAAAGACATTTCATGGAAGGGCCATCAACATCTGACAATTTATATTTCAAAAGAATGAGTCCCACTGAATAATGAAATGTCGGTCGATCAATGGAACACCTTTTTAAAAAATGAGGTGATAGACAAAATACTAGTCTAGAGGGAGAAAAACAAACAAAATAGAGCTAAAAAAGAGTATGTCCATATTCTAGGGTCTAAATTGTATGAATATTTGAAGAGTGAATGGTCAGAAGGGACAAAGGGTAGTCCAGATACCGAAAAAAAATTAATCAAGGCAACTTGTACGTTCATGCTGGATGGGACAAAGATAATAAATTTCCACCACACTTGGCTCCGAATCTAGTGAGTATGACTAGTTATATATATATATATATATATATATATATATATATATATATAATGATGTTAAAATCATAAGAATAAATATAATTTCACACTACAGGACTCGATCAAATCCATTAGCAATCAGTCCACTTCAAGCCCTTATTAGGACATTGAAGATGATTCCCTGACACAAACCTTTGGAAATGAAAAAGAGGGAGGAAGAGATATGTCGGATCACATATGCCAAAAACCTAATTAAAACAAAGTGAACCTCTTATGGATGAGCTCTCTTCGATGAGGAATAGTATCTCGAGCCAAAAGGAAAGTCAGTTCAAGACAGATAGGGATGTGAAGGAGATTAAGAGTAACATAGGAGTGTTGGTGGGTGAAATTGGGTGTCTTGTGTCCTTATTTACTCATGGTTTTTGCCCCCTATGCCTCCTTAAGGTTGACCCTACCCTCTCCGTCTCAATATTTCTCGTCCCAAATATCGGCTCCTTTAATATTCCCCTCCCCAATGCCTCTTCCTGCCACAATACCTGGATCATTGTCATCCACTCACGGTGACTATGCTAAGCAATTCTATTTTAGGAATTTGATCAATAACATGTTTATTGGCACGTGCACACTCATTTATTTGGTTGTTGAAACTCCTATTCACAGTCACCCTTTACATATGGGTGAGGCTCAAATAATGGTTGATGAAGTATACAATTTTGAAGAGAAATCCATGCGCACGTTGATAGCAGAGAAATGAACATGTTGAAAAACTATCATAATTATTTCGTCTCTTAGCCAGTTCATTTTTTAGTAAAGCCTATGCCATGAACAATGTTTAATTTGAGAACAAGTTGTAATAATTTTTTTATTTAAGTTATTTTAAATTTGTGGGTCATTTGTTGATAATTTTTGTTTTTTCAACATGAATTTAAGTTTAACTTGTTTAATTTGCGTTTAAGTTGCGTTTAATAATTTGAATAAATTATGAATTGTGCGTTCTTGTATGACACATAACCTTTGTTCCAACATATTAATACAAGTGAATTGAATTTTGGAGATTCTTTAATGGATTTTCCACAATACAAAGAGTAAGTGTGGTGAGGTAACCGGATATCTAATAATCATGTAAAGGGTATTCAAGAATTTGTTAAGTACGCATATAAAAATCTTAAAAGTGACAAAATTCCATGTATACGTGCCCATTGCATAAGCGTAAAATATAAGTCTTTAGAAGATGTTGAGTTGTATTTAATAAACTATGGAATTTTAAGACTATAAGATATGAACATACCATGGTGAAAAGAATGTACCTTATGTTCCCCAATAACCCCACCGAGTGGAAGGGGTACATGATTCGCCAACACATCATCATTTAACCGACCTAATTGATGATTATTACGGAGTCTACCACCATTAAAACCACCAACCTATGGATACATATATTGTGCATTATGACCAAGTCATTGAATAAGTTGATGCCGAGTTACTAGCTAGAAGATGAGGAATATATACAGTTGAAAGCCGACGTGGCTAGACTGTTGTAAAAATATTACGATGAAGATCACTCAAGGTTATAAATTATTGGTTTTCATAATTTGAAGAGTCAATTAGGTTTGTTGGACCATTGCATAACCAAAATTCTCAAGTACATCAAAGACATTCTCCCAAAAGCGAAGTCACTACTAGATAATTATCCGACCATGAAGAAGTTTTGAAGTACAAATATATTCATGCATGCAACTATGATTGCATATTGTAACATAACAAGCACGGAAAGAAGCATAAGTGTCCTATATGAGTGAGCCTAGATATGTGTCTTGTGAGAATGGAAAAAGATAAGACTGCAAAATATTACAACTTCTCATAAGTTTCGCAAAAGGTTTTGAAGTATTATCCCTTTGGTGACAGTTAAAATGGTTTTTCACTATACCATGGATTGAAGAGGCCATAACATGTCACACTCGATACATGGTGGGTGGGAATATCATGTGTCATCTGATTGATTCACTTATTTGGCAACTTTCAACTGCACGATACCATGAACTTGCAAAAGAACCATAAAATGTTTGTCTTGATTTATTGATCGATGGGTTTATCTCTTTCGTTAATTAAGAACTAATTAGAGTTATTATAGCATTCTCACAGTTCCTTTAAGTCTACCTCCAAGACTTTGTATGAGAAAAAAGTTCACATTATTGTCTTTATTGATACCCGAGGTGAAGGCTCCGACAATGATATTTATATATTCTTAGAACCATTAATCGAAGAACTTCCAGATTTATAGGATAAAGGTGTGAGGGCATTTGACTCTCATAAGGGTAAAGACTTCACACTTGGATCAATGGCGATATAGGATATCTACAACTTTCATGCGTATGGGAACTTGTCCATTTGAAATGTTAATGGTTATTATGTGTGTCCCTTATATAGGGAGGAAACTGAAGCCACTTAGCTACATCATTGTGGTAAGATAGGTTATATGGGTCATCGTAGATTTTTGTTGACCAGTCACCCTTTTAGGAACAAGTTTAACTTCTTACTTGTCGGTCATGAGCATATAACGAAATTTTCTTGACTTTTCAGTCAGCGAATCGAGGATAAGGAAAAGGTACGGGGAATACATATGTAGGAAAACGCCCTCAGTTCATAAACTTGAAGCATAAAGCCATGGAGGATTTGAACGACATTAGTAAAACAAGGGCATAGTCCAGAAGATCAATATTTTTTGACTTGCTTTATTATAAACATCACCATGTAAGGTATGTAATTGATGTGATGCACATTGAGAAGAATATTGCAGAACATATAATAAGAGAATGCTTAGGTCGATCTCATTCAAAATATGGAGAGTGGGCATGTCGCGATGTATAGAAGATGAAGAAATTATGGTTGAAAAATGATCCTACAATAGGAAGAATTCATATCCTCCTAATCATTTTCACTTTGACTACTAATAAGAACAATATCCTCTTAGACACATTGTTCAACTTGAAAACTCTGACTGGTTATTCTGATAATTTTCACAAGGTAGTAAACTACCAAAAAAATTACCTAAAATAGTGCAAGTCTTATGACTGGCACTTTATCATTCAATTAATCCCTCCACTCTTTAGGCAGTGCTTCTCCGATAACAAACACCTCCATCGGGAAATTATGGAAATAAGTTTGTAATTTAACTTAATTCATGCAAAAGTAGTAAATAGAAAGAACATTAAAGGTCTAAAATCAACTTTAGCGAGGCAATTTATGTTTTAGAGAAACATTTTTCTTTGTCGTTCTTTGATATCAACATCCACCTTCTTGTGCATTTATGCAATAATGATTTGTTATATGGTCTTTCTAGGTATCAAGGGATGTATACTTTAAAGCACTTGATGAAAACTTTCAAAGATTATGTTAAGAATACATGGTATATTGGATGGTTAATTGCAAAAGAATACATAACTATGTAATCATTGCTATCCACTTGGGAAAATATGTCAAAAAAAATCTGAGGTGGTTCAATATTTGTGGAGAATGAGTGATAAAGAAACCTAATGAGTTTTAGGATTAATTTCCTTTTAGGACACTAAGGAGGTGAGACTCACTAATATACAATACAAACAAGTAGCTCGTTATGTCTTCAAATTGGAAGATGAACTTGATGATTGGAAAGAGTAAGTACGTACATAATTAACTGAATTATTCTTGCTTGATTATATGTATTATCTATATTATAATCTAAACTCTATAATTTACCTTTAGAAGAATGAGAATAAAGCCCAAAATCGGAGTAAAAATTGCACGACAAATGATTTTAGGGCATGGATATCAAAAGAGGTAATTTCTACCTCTTATGTGTGTAGTTATTTATTCATTTGTGGTAATACTGTACCCTAATAAAAATTCATTAATAAATGGATATTCTAAAAAGAGGCTGTGTCTTTTCAAGGCTTGCTCGCCTAGAAAAAGGTCTCACATTCCATGAAAAAGAGTTTAAGAAATTCTGCACCCACAATTTTGATTTTGTTTCATATCAATGTGAGGAAAAGCTTTAACGAAAAATAACGAAATTTTAATTTCTACCTTGACTACCTATGTTTCTAGCAAAATATATAAAAAAAATCAAAATATATAGTGCTACCATATTCATGGATTATCTAACAAATCCTGGAACTCAATTATTTAGATTTCACATAAACCATATTCTATCGTGACTGTGTGAAGGTGAAGAAAATTACAAATGCTTGTAAAATTGATCCTAACTTAAGACAGATCATGATAGATTTATGAAAGATGAAGAGTAAAGATCCAATAGACGACGATACTTTTATTTGTTCCCTTCAGAATGTAAAAAATGTATTCCACTCAAAATTCATAAACGAGAGTAACTAGTCTGTTGTTGTGAATGCAACAAAGGATATGACTACTCAAACGGACACATTAAAGGCTCCTAAAGAGTTATAGTTCTCTTAATAATAACCCTAATTTGAAGTATCATTTGGTTGATTGAGGAAGATTGTGTATCAACATATTATTTTACCCTAATTCTATTTGTATCTTATTATTATATTGGACCTTGACAATCCTATTTGTATCCAAATTGTATCCTATTATGATATTGAAGCTATATTGGCGGTTTAGTTTGATTTATGAATGTTTAGCTTGAATTATGAATTTTTAATATGATTTATGAAGTAACTAGGATGGCACAGGGCCAATGAGAGTGTGATAAGAATTTGTAAAAACTTATACCCAGGTTTAAAAAATCCCCACAGGGGGAAAAACATAAAATAGCCTCTAAACGATCTCGTAACAAGCACGAATACCTCATTCAGAACCAATGAAACTCGTAGGAACTGATCGTGTAGTCATGGTATTCCCATTTTGAGAGTGTGATGAAAATTTAAAAATATATAGACTTGGGCCTAAAAACATGCCAATAAAGGGAAAAAACCCCAAACAGCCCCCAAACGGCCCCGTAAGAGGCATGAACACCTCGAACGGGAGTAGTGTACGTGTAGGAATGGACAATATAGTCACAGAACTCCTGATTTAAGAATATGATGAAAATTTGCAAATATATAGACTTCGAATTAAAAACATGGTCATAGTGAACGAAAACCTAAAGCAGTCCCCAAACAGCTCCGTAAGAGGCACGAACACCTCACACGGGACCATTGTAGCTGGTATGAACTGACCACATAGTTATGAGACTCCCAGTTTGAGAGCATGACAAAATGTACAGATATATACACTTAGGATTAAAAAATGTCCATAGAGTGCGAAAGCCCAAAAAAGTCCCCAAACGGCCCTTAAGAGACATGTACAGCTCACACGGGACCAATGTAACTCGTAGGAACTGATTGCATAGTCATGAAACTCCTGATTTGAGAGAATAATTAAATTTGTAAATATCTAGGCTTAGGCCTAAACACATGCAAATAGTTGGCAAAACCCAAAATAACCCCCCAAATGTCTTCGTAAGAGGCACGAACACCTCGCACGGGACCAATGTAACTTATAGGAGCTGACCACGTAGTCATAAGACTCCTAGTTTGAGAGTGTCATGAAATTTTTTAAATATCTACACTTTGGCTTAAAAACATTGCCACGGAAGGAAAACACACAAAATAACCCCCTACAGTCTCGAAAAAGGCAAGAATAACTCGCACGTGATCAATGTAACTCGGAAGAACTGATTACATAGTCATGGAACTCCCGATTTAAGAGTATGACAAAAAATTTCTAATATCAACACTTAGGCTTAAAGACATGCCCATTGAGGATGAAAACTCAAAATAGCCCCCTAAACGGCCCCAAAAGAGACACAAATACCTCGCCAATGAAACTTGTAGGAACTAACCATGTAGTCATGGGACTCCCGATTTGATAGAGTGATGAAAATTTAAAATATCTACACTTTGGCTTGAAAATATGCCCATAGATGAAAAAAAAACTAAATAGTCCCAAAATAGCACTGTAAGAGGCAAGAACAGCTCACACGGGATCAATATAAAATCGTATGAACTGATCATAAGTCACAGGATTTTTTGAGAGTCTGATGAAAATATGTAAATAACTAGACTTAGGATTAAAAACATGCCCATAAAGGGTGAAAACCCAAAACATCTTCCAAACAGCTCCATTATTGGCACAAACACCTTGCACGAGACCAATGTAACTCATAGTAAGAGACTGTGTAGTCATAGGACTCTAGGTTTGATAAGACGCCAAAAAATTGAGAATACCTAGACTTGGGCTTAAAAACATGCCCATAGAGGGTAAAAACCTAAAACAACCCCCGAACGGCCCCATAAGAGGCACAAACACCTCATCTTGTAGAAAAAGACACGTAGTCATGGGACTCTTGATATTACAGTGTGACAAAAATTTGCAAATAAATATACTTTGTGTTGAAAACATGCCCGTAGATGGTGAAAACCGAAAACATCCCCCAAACGCCCCTTAGAGGCACGAACATCTCGTATGGGACCAATATAACTCATAGGAACTGACTGCATAGTCGCGAGACTTATGGTTTAAGATAATGATAAAAAATTGCAAATATCTAAACTTATGATTAAAAAATGCCCATAGAGGGTGAAAACCCTAAACATCACCTAAACGGTTCCGTAAGAAGAAAACACGTACACCTCGTATGGGACGAATGTAACTCGTAGGAACTAACTGCATAGTCATGGGAGTCCCAGTTTGAGAGTACAACAAAAATTTCTAAATATCTACATTTAGGCTGAAAAATACCCACAAAGAGCGAAAACCTAAAATAGCCTCAAAAAGGTCCCAAAAGAGGCACGGACACCACGCATGGAACTATTATAAGTTGAAGAAACTGATCGCATTGTCACGGGACTCCCGATTTGAGAGTATGATAAAATTTTTTGAACATCTACACTTCAGCTTAAAGACATGCTTGTAGAGGGAGAAAACTTAAAACACTCCCCAAATGATCCCATAAGAAGCCCAGACACCTCACACGGGACCAATATAACTTAGAGAACTGACTGTGAAGTCACAGGACTCCCGATTTGATAGTATGATGAAAATTTACAAATATCTATATTTAGGTTTAAGAACATGCCCATAGCTGATGAAAATAAAAAAAAAAACTAAAACGACCTCGTTAGTCACACAAAAACTACACACGGAACCAATGTAACTCATAAAAACTAACCGTATAGTTACAGGATTCTCGATTTGAGAGTATGACAAAAATTTGCAAATATTTACACTTAGACTTAAAGACACGTCCATAGAGGGCAGAAACTTAAAACAACCGGAAAACAACCATGTAAGAGACACGAACACCTCGTATGGGACAAATATAACTTATAGGAACTAGCTACATAGTTATGGGACTCCTATTTTGATAGTATAACAAAAATGTGGAATTATATACACTTAGTATTAAACATGCCCATAGAGGGAAAAACTTAAAGCAACCCTTAAACGGCCCTGTAAGAGGCTCGAACACCTTGCACGCGACCAATATAACTCCTAAGAAATGATCATATAGTGACATGACTCCCAATTTGAGAATATGATGAAAATTTTCAAATATCCAGACTTAGTCTTAAAACATGCCCATTGAGGGCGAAAACCAAAAATAGCCTTAAAACAACCTCGTTAGAGGATCAAACACCTAACACTAGATACATTCCCATGGAGGGAAAAAAATTCAAAACAACCCTCAAAAGGCCCCACTAGAAGTACAAACACCTCGCACTGGACCAGTGTAACTCGTAGGAACTGCCCGTGTAATCACGGGAATCCCGATTTAAGAGCGTGAATGAAATTTACCAAATAGATACATATTAGTCTTAAAAACATGGTCGTAAAGGGAAAAATCCAAAACAGCCCCGTTAGATGCATGAACACCTCGCATGGGACCAATGTAACTCAGAGAAACAGACTACATAGTCACGATACTCACAGTTTAAAGGCATGATAAAAAATTTCAAGTATCAAAATATCCCCTAAAAGTCTCCATAAGAAGCACGAACACCTTACACGGGACCCATGTCACTTATAAGAACTCATCTCATGGTCATGGGACTCTCTGTTTGATAGTATGGAAAAAATTAACAAATATCTATACTTAGGCTTAAAAACGCGCCAATAAAGGAGAAAAACAAAATGAACTGAAACGACCCCTTGAGAGGCACGAATAACTCACATGGAACCAATGTAACTCATAGAAACTGATTAGATAGTCACAAGACTCCCAATTTGATAGTATGAAGAAAATTTTCAAATATCTACCGACATGCCCATAGAAGGTGATAACCCAAAATATGTCCAAAATGGACTTGTAAGAGGCACGAACACCTCGCAAGAGACTAATATAACTTATAGGAACTAATTGAATAGTCAATGGACTCTCGATTTGATAGTATAACAATAATTTGCACAGATCTAGACTTAGCCTTAACAACATTTCGATAGAGAGAGAAGCCAAAAACAACCCCTAAACGGCCCCGTAAGAGGCACGAACACCTCGCATGGGACCAATGTAACTCATAGGAACTCACCATATAATCATGAAACTACCAATTTAAGACTATGACAAATAAAAATATTTAGACTAAGGCATAAAACATGCACAAAGAGGGGTGGAAAACCCAAAATAACCACAAAACTACCCTCTTGAAGGTAAAAACACCTCATACTGGACCAATGTAACATGCAGGAACTGGTTACATATTCACGAGAATCCTAGTTTTAAAGTATTATATAAATTTACAAATGTCTTGATCTACGTTTAAAAAAATATCCATAGATGGCGAAAACCCCGAAATGGCCCCGTGAGAGGCATAAACACCTCATACGGGATAAATGTAACTCCCGTGAGATGATCATGTAGTCACGCAATTCCTCATTTGAGAATATGATAAAAATTTGCAAATAACTAGTCCCAGGCTTAAAAACATGCCCATATAGGGCAAAAATCTAAAACAGCCCCATAAGAAAGATGACACCTTGCACAGGTCCAATGTAACTCCTACGAACTAACTGTGTGGTCACGGGACTCTAGATTTGAGAGCATGATTTTTTTTTGTAAATATCTAAACATAGTCTTAAAACTATGCCCATAGAGGACGAAAACCAAAAAATGGCCCCAAACAACCCTGTAAGAGGCACAAGCAACTCGCACAGGATCAATGTAACTCATAGGAACTCACCACATAGTTACATGACTTTTAGTTTGAGGGAATGATGAAAATTTATAAATATCTACCCCTAGGCTTAAAACATGTCCATATAGGGAAAAAAACGAAAAAGAGCCTTGAAACGGCCCCGTAAGAAGCATGAACGCTTTTCACGGGACCAATGTAAGTCGTAGAACCTGACCTCGTAGTCATGGGATTCTCAATTTGAGAGTATTATAAAAATTTGTAAATATCTACACGTAGACTTGGAGACATGACCATAGAGGAAGAAAATCTAAAACACCACCCAAATAACCCATAAGAGGCATAAACACCTCGCACATGGCCAATATAACTCGTAGGAACTGACTACGTACTAATGGGACTCCTGATTTAATAGCTAAATTTTGTTTTGAAAATATCCATCCTTAGTCTTAAAAACATTCCCATAGAGGTCGAAAACCCAAAATAATCCCGAAATGACCCTATAAGAGGCACAAATACCGCGCATATGACCAATGTAACTCGTAGGAACTGATCGCATACTCACGAGACTATCTATTTGAGAATACGATGGAAAAAATTCAAATATCTAGACTTAGGCTTAAAACATGTCCATAGCAGGAGAAAACCCTAAATAGCTCCGAAACGTCCCCGTTAGAGTAAAAAAACCTTCCACGGGCCCAATGTAACTTATAAGAACTAATCGCGTAGTCACGACACTCCCAATTTGATAGTGTAATAAAAAATTGCAAATATCTTTACTTAGGTTTAAAAACATCCCATAGAGGATAAAAACCCAAAACAACTCCTAAACGAACTCATAAGAGGCACGAACACCTCGTACGAGGATAATGTAACTCTAGGAACTGACCGTGTAGTCACATGACTTCTGATTTGGAAATATGATGAAAATTTACAATTATCTATACTTATTCTTATAAAATACCCATAGAGGGTGAAAATCCAAAATAACCCCCCAAAAGCCTCGTAATAGGCACAAACACCTTGCAAGGGACCATCTCATTTAAGTTGGGCCATCCCTTCACCCATTTTTACTAAGAAACTAAACAAAAAAAATCAAAAATGTAAGAAAGTGGGAAATAAGGAAGAAACATATGTAGAAATAGAAATAACTTCCGTTTTTCAACAATAACATACTATTCCATAGAGCTAAACATGAAGGAAATGTTATGTAACTAGTAGGAACTGACCGTCTATTACTGTACTCATGATTTGAAATCATGATGAAAATTTGCAAATATTTACACTTAGGATTAAAGACATGACCATAGAGTGTGAAAACCCAAAATAGCCCTCAAACAGCTTAGTAAGAGGCATAAACACCTTGCAGATGACCAATTTAACTCTTAGACTTTAACAGTGTAATCATGGGATTCCTAGTTTGATAGTACAACCAAATTAGCAAATATTTACACTTAGGGTTAAAAACAGGCCCATAGAGGTCCAAAACTCAAAACAGTCCCCAAACAACCCTTTAAGAGGCATGAACACCTCGTACGGGACAATGTAACTTGTAAGAACTAACCACATAGTCACGGTACTCTCGATTTTAGAGTACGGTGAAAATTTACAAATATTTAGATTTATGTTTAAAAACATGCCCATAGAGGCCAAAAATAAAAAATAACTTCCAAACAACCTTGTAAGAGACACGAACACCTCATATGGGATCAATGTAACTTATAGGAACTAACCGCGTAGTCACGTGACTACCAGTTTGAGAGCATGATGAAAATGTGAAAAGAGTTGCATTTAATCTTAAAACATGCCCATAGAGGCGAAAATAAAAAAAACCCTCAAAGGACCCCGTTAGTGGCACGAACATCTTGCATGAGCCCAAGATAATTCATACAAATTTATCGCGTAGTCACGAGACTTCGATTTGTGATAATGATGAAAATTTACAAAAATCTAGACTTATGCTTAAAAACATGCCCATAGGGGGTAAAAACCCAAATAGTTCTGTAAGATGCACGAACGTGTCGCACGGGATCAATGTGACTTATAGGACTTGACCATATAGACACTACACTCTCAGTTTGGTAGTATGATGAAAATTTGCCAATAATTATAGTTAGGTTTAAAAACATGCCCATAGAGGGAGAAAATCCGAAATGGCCCCCAAATAGTCTCGTAAGAGGCATGAACACCTCGCACGGGACCAATATCATTTGTAGGAATTGATCGCACTATCACGAGACTCCCAGTTTAAGAATATGATGAAAATTTTATAACATCTACACTTAGGAATAAAAAATGCCCATAGAGGGAAAAAAAACCAAAACAACCCCATAAGGGGAGTGAACACCTCGCATAGGACAATGTAACTTGTAGGAATTAATCGCATAGTCATAGGACTCCCAGTTTGAGAGAATGAATTTTTTTTGTAAATATCTACACTTAGCCTTAAAGACATGCCCATAGAGTACGAAAACCCAAAACAACCCCCAAAATGGGCCAATAAGAGGCACAAACACCTTGCATGGGACTAATTTAACTTGTAAAAACTGATCACGTAGTCATGAGGCTCTCGATTTTATAGTAAAATTAAAATTTATAAATATCTACACTTAGGGTTAAAAACCTGCCCATAGAGGTCGAAAATGCAAAACAACCCTCAAATAACCCCGTAAGAGGCACAAATAGCTCGTACGGGACCAATAAAACTCGTAAGCACTGCTCGCACAGTCATAAGACTCTTGATTTTATAATAAGAGGAATATTAACAAATATTTAGACCCAGGTCTAAAAACATGCCCATATAGGGAAAAAATCCAAAATACTCCCAAATGGCCCCGTAAGAAGCACGAACACATAAAATGAGACTAATGTAACTCGTAAGAAATGATCATGTAGTAACGTGACTCCCGGTTTGAGAGCATGATGAAAATTTAAATATAGCTTCCCATAGTCTTAAAACCTGCACATAGAGGGAAAAAACCAAAAGATCCCCCAAATATCCTCGTAAGAGGCACGGATATCTCGCATGGGACCAATGTAACTCATAGGAACTGAACACATAGTCACAAGATTCCCAATCAGAGAGAATGATGAAAGTTTGAAAATATCTAGACTTATAAAAACATGCCCATAGAGGGCAAAAACCCCAAACATCACCCAAATAGGTTCATAAAAAAGCATGAACACGTCGCATGGAATCCATGTAACTCGTAGAAACTAGCCACGTAGTCATGGGACTTCCTATTTGAGAGTATGATAAAAATTTAAAAATATCTACACTTAGGCTTAAAAATTCCCATAGAGGGAGAAAACAAAAATCAGACCACGAACTGTAACTCACAGGAACTGATTGCATAGTCATGGGACTTTCGATTTGAGAGCATGATAAAAAATTTCAAATATCTAAACTTAGGCTTAAAGACATGCCCATACAAGGCGAAGAGCCAAAACATCCCCCAAACATACCGATAAGAGGAACGAACACCTAGCACAGAACCAATTTAACTCGTAAGAACTAACCGCGTTATCAGGGGACTCCCGGTTTAATTGTACAACAAAAAATTGTAAATATATACACTTATGGTTAAATAATGCCCATAAAGGTTGAAAACACGAAATAACCCCCAAATAACCTCGTTAGAGGAATGAACACCTCGCACGGGACAATGTAACTCGTAAGAACTGACCACATGATCACGGTACTCCCGATTTTAGATTACGATCAAAATTTACAAATATCTAGAGTTAGGTTTAAAAACATGCCGTAGAGGGCAAAAATAAAAAAATAACCCCCAAATAGACTCATAAGCGGCATGATACCTCGCACGAGACCAGTGTAACTCATAGGAACTGACCCCGTAGTCACAGGTCTCCCAGTTTGAGAGCATGATGAAAATTTAAAAATAGTTGAACTTAGTGTGAAAACATGTCCATAGAGGGAAAAATCCAAAAGAACCCTTAAAGGCCCCCGTAAGTGGCATGAATGTCTCGTACGGGACCAATATAACTTATAGGAATTGATTTCATTGTAACCGGATTCCCGATTTGTCAAAATGATGAAGATTTGCAAAAATATTGACTTATGATTAAAAATATGCCCATATAGGGCAAAACAACAAAATATCTCCCAAATGGTTCCGTAAGAGGCATGAACACGTCTCACGAGACCAATGTGACTCGTAAGAACTGACTACATAGTCACCAAACTCCCGGTTTGGTACTATGATAAAAATTTACAAATATCTATACATAGGTTTAAAAACATGCCCATTGAGGGGAAAAAAATCCAAAAAGCCCCTAAATAGCCCCGTAAGAGGCACGAACACCTCGCACGAGACCAATGTCTCTCGTAGGAATTGTCCGTGTTATCACGGGACTATCGATTTGAGAATATAATGAACATTTTTAAATATCGTCACTTAAGATTAAAAAATTCCAATAGAGGACAAAACCCAAAAATAATTCCCAAATAGCCCCGTAAGAGGCATGGACACCTCGCAGAGGATAATGTAGGTTGTAGGAATTAATCACATAGTCACAGGACTCACGATTTGAGACAAGGAATTTTTTTGTAAATATATACACTTAGGCTTAATGACAGGCCCACAGAGAACAAAAACCTAAAATAGCCCCCAAACGGGGCAAATAAGAGGCACAAGCACCTCACACGGGACTAATTTAACTCGTAGGAACTGATTGAATAGTCAAGGGACTACTGGTTTTATAGTACAATGAAAATTTATAAATATCTTTACTTAGGGTTAAAATTATGGCCATAGAGGTCGAAAACATAAAACATCCCCCGAACAACCTAAGAGGCACGAACGACTTGCATAGGAATAATGTAACTCGTAATAATTGACCACGTAATCAAGGGACGCCCGATTTTAGAGTTAGAGGAAGATTAACAAATATCTAAACTCAGGTCTAAAAACATGACCATAGAGGGAAAAACCCAAAATAACTCCCAAATGGCCCCGTAAGAAGCACGGGCACATAAAACGAGACTAATTTAACTCGTAAGAAATGATCATGTAGTAATGGGACTCCCAGTTTGAGAGCATGATGAAAATTTGAAAATAACTTCCCCTAGTCTTAAAACTTGCCCATAGAGGGTGAAAACCCAAAACAACCCGTTAAGAGTCATGAACATCTCGCACAGTACCAATGTACAACATATGAACTAATCGCGTAGTCATGTGAACCCCATTATGAGAGAATGATGATAATTTACAAATATCTAGACTTATAAAAACATGCCCATATAGGGAGAAAATCCCAAACATCCCCCAAACAGCTTCATAAGAAGCACGAACACGTCGCACGAGGCCAATGTAACTCGTAGGAACTAGCGACATAGTCACAGGACTCCCGATTTGAGAGTATGATGAAAATTTACAAATATCTACACTCAGGCTTAAAAAATACCCATAAAGGGAGAAAAATAAAATAAAACCCCAAACGGCCCCATAAGAAGCTTGAATACCTTGCACGAACTAATGTAACTCATAGGGACTGATCGTATAGTCACGAGAATTTTGATTTGAGAGCATGATGAAAATTTACATATATATACACTTAGGTTTAATGACATGCCCATATAGGATGAAAACCCAAAACATCCCCAAAACGGCCTAGTAAGAGGCACAAACTCCTGACACAGGACCAATTTAACACATAGGAATTGATTGCTTAATCACGAGACTCCTGATTTGATAGTACAATTTTTTTTTCAAATATCTACACTTAGGGTTAAAAACATGTGCATAGAGTTTAAAAACTTGAAACATCCCCCAAATAACTCCGTAAGAGGCATGAACACCTCGCATGGGACCAATTTAACTCGTAAAACTGACCGTGTAATCATGGGGCACCCGATTTTAGAGTATGATGAAAATTTTCAAATATCTTGACTTAGGTTTAGAAACATGCCTATAAAGGGAAAAACCTCTAAACAAATCCCAAATGGACATGTAAAAGGCACGAACACTTCACATGGGACCAATGTAACTCATAGGAACTGACCACATTGTCATGGGACTCCCTATTTCAGAGCATGGCAAAAATTTGAAAGTAGTTGCACTTAGTCTTAAAACATACCTGTTGATACCAAAATTAATATGCTGATGTGGACAAATAAGATGAAGACACGTGTCAATCTACGTGGCACAATAGCAGCGAGGAAGATCATTTCCCGACCAACCATGCTTCTTTCCGAGCAACGAGAATACACCGAGAAACTCTATCACACCGAGGAACTCTATCGCATCGAGGAACTCTAACGCACCGAGGTACTCTAATGTTCCGAGGAACTCCTGATCAGCGAACAGCTATGGCGGTCCGAGCTGCATCTCGGTCGTATCATTAATTGTCAGATAATCAACAGTTCAGATATTCATTGAATGCTTATATTCTTGGCATGCACTCTGCATTAAATGTATTACCCTTTCGTATGTATATCATTGAATGTATCAAACCTTTCATGTACAGCCTCAAGGCTATAAATACCTTGTATCATCCTCATTCAAAGGGGACCGGAATTTCTTGAGAGAACTTGTAATCAAGAATTCCACAAACACTCAGCAATAACATAACAGTGGACGTAGGCTTTATTCCTAGCCGAACCACTTTAAAAATCTTTGTCTTATTTATTTATCTGTGATTGAAAAATTAGAGCGATCTAGTTTTTTACATCAACAGATTGGCGCCGTCTGTGGGAACGACTGTTATTATCGTTTTTCATAAAAATCATTTATCACCAATGGCAGATAATACAGAATCCAGTAAACGAAATGTTGGAAATACTGGAAATCTTCCAAATCCATCTGCATCCCCAGATCTGGCTGGAATTATGACGAATCTGGCTCAAGGACAAACCGCCATGCAAGAATCTATGAGGCAACTCATTCAAACTCTTCAGGGCGGTGCACCTACCTATTCAGGGCAAAGGAGTGATCATAGGCAATCGCAATCTAGACGTACCGGGTCATATCGCAATGAGGAGTCTAAGGATTCTTCTTATCAACCTGGGCGAACTTCATCGATACGGGCTACGGATACAGATCAACGTATCACTCTTTCTCCGGAGAGAACTAGCGCTTTGGAAAGATTAAGCAGGGTGTCTCCTTTCAATCGGTTAGGACCAAGGAGGAACATGAGTCCACCTAGGGCTCCATCAAGAAGTTTTCGACCACCACCAGGTTTGAGAGAAGGATCTGCACAATCGCGACCAACTACTCGTCGAGATAAATCTCAGGAAGCTACGTCAGAGCAATCAGTTGCTCGGACTAAGCGGCCCGAGGAAGGGAATGAAGCATGGAAAGGTTCCATTCAACGGTTGGAAGATAGATTGGGAGAAATGGCTAAGGCAAGGAACCCCTTACAGAGAACTTTTGTTCAAGGAACACCTTTTGTGCAAGCCATTGTGGATTTCCCTACACCGTCAAAATTCAAAGCACCCGTAGTGACCCCCCAAGTACGATGGAAAGACAGATCCCGTACTTCATATAGAACAATACCAAGCTGCTACAGATATCTACGCTGTCCCTGACGAGATGAGGTGTAGAGCATTCTCAGGAACTCTTACCGGATCTGCACAGATATGGTACAATAATCTTCCTCGGGGTAAGATTTCAACCTTTGTTCAGTTAGCCGAATTGTTTATTGGCAATTTTTGTTTTGGAGCAAAGCCGGTAAAGCGAGTAGCACACTTGCTAAGTGTTAGACAAAAATCAGGTGAAAGTATTAGAGATTACATAACTCGTTTCAATAACGAGAAGTTGGAAGTCATAGATTATGAAGAAAAGACAGCAATCACTGCTCTGATGAGTGGTTTGCTGCCTAACAAGCTGTACTACACTTTGGCCAAAGATCCACCTAAAAATATGTCGGAGTTGATGGCAAAGGCGGCCAAAATCATGAATGCCGAGGAGGCTATGGCTGCGAAGAAGAATATGGACAAAGAAGTTAAAGTTGAGGTCGACAATTCTAAGAAGAAAGATCAGAAAGGTAATGGTGGTGATAAACATTCCAGGAATAACAGGATGAAGTTGGAAGTCCTAAAGAAGTATGATAATTATACTCCATTGAAAATGGGTATTAATCATGTTTTGGAAGAAATCACGAATAACGAGGAAATCAAGTGGCCAGAGAAACTGAAGACAAATCCCGACCTGAGGAATAAAGACAAATATTGCGAGTTTCACAAAGATCATGGCCATATGACCAAAAATTGTATAGCCCTTCAGAACGAGATTGAAACACTCATCCGAAGAGGAAAATTATCAAAGTATGTAGATCGCAGAGGTGAAGGGAAGAATGATGATAGAACTAGAGAGAGATCTAGATCTCCTCGTCGTGCAGAGGATAAAAAGAAGAGGGACCATGAAGAGGATCCAGATAATGACCCCGATCTTCCCAAGAAACCAAGGAAACCTGAACGAGAGGTATTTTCCATACGTTTTGGATCACTTGATTGTAATGTTATTACAGGAGGAGATCCAGGAGGAGGAGACCTTACTGCAGAAAGAAAAGCTTACCTCGGAGAGGCTCAAGCTTGTTCATACATTCAGCGAATAAACCTGGCCGAGGATGATCGTCCGAGGAAGGTAAACAAAGAGAAGCTAGTGATTGGTTTTTCAAAAAACGACCTGGCAGGTGTTCTTTACCCTCATGATGATCCTTTGGTGATCAAAATGAGGATGAAGGATGTGATCATTTCAAGGGTGTTAGTAGACAATGGTAGTTCGGCAGACATCATGTACTATTCATGCTTTGATAGCTTGAATTTAAAATTATCTCAATTGGAACCTTATCACAGACCCCTTCTGGGTTTTGCTGGCTAGAAAGTTTTTCCACTTGGGACGATCAAGTTGGATATACTCATTGGAACTTGGCCTGCTTGTCGAACAGAAAGAATACGCTTCTTTGTGATGGATAAGAATGTGCAGTCCGCCTACAACATCATCATGGGAAGAGTTGGATTGAAGAAGTTCGAAGCAGTTCCATCTACAGTACATCAATGTTTGAAATTCCCAACTAATTTTGGAGTAGGAATTATGAAAGGTGATCAAAAAGTAGCTCGGGAATGCTATTATTCGTCTGCCGAGCAAGAAGAACTTGAAGAATCAAGGAAAAAGACTACTACTTATCAAGTGGAGGAGAGCACAGAAATTGAAACTCTTGACCCTAGGGATGAATCTCAACTCGTAAAAGGGCAGGTTGTGGAATCTACAGAAATTGTTATCCTGGACGACGAGCATCCTGAACGAGTAACTCAGATAGGATCGTCGTTGAATGTTTCAATAAAACAAGATTTGATAACTTTCTTGAGAAATAGGAAGAATACTTTTGCTTGGAGTCATGAAGACATGCCAGGTATAGATCCAAACTTTTTATGTCATGAGCTCAACGTGAATAAGGAGATCAAGCCTGTGAAGCAAAGAAGAAGAGTGTTTAGTCCCGAGAAGAACCAGGCCATACAAGAGGAGGTCGAGAAACTCCAGAAAGCCCAATTCATTGAAGATGTGAAATATCCAGATTGGTTGGCAAATGTGGTGATGGTAAAGAAGAAGAACAACAAATGGAGAATGTGTGTTGATTTTACTGATCTCAACAAGGCATGTCCAAAAGATCATTTTCCATTGCCCAGAATTGATCAACTAGTGGATGCTACCTCGGGACACGAGCTACTCAGCTTCATGGATGCTTATTCTGGCTACAACCAGATAAAAATGAAACCTGAAGACAGGGAAAGTACTTCTTTTATTACCCCAAGGGGAACTTATTGTTATAATGTTATGCCTTTTGGTTTAAAAAATGCAGGTGCAACATATCAGCGGTTGATGAACAAGGTTTTTACCGAACAAATCAGCCGCAATATGGAGGTCTATGTCGACGACATGCTCACCAAAAGCAAGAGAGCTGCAGATCATTTGGTTGACTTGAGTCAAACTTTTGATCAACTGGATAAATACCAGATGAAGCTCAACCCGACGAAGTGTACCTTTGGAGTACGAGAAGGAATGTTCCTCGGATACATCGTCAACCAGCGAGGTATTGAGGCAAATCCAGAAAAGATCAAGGCTCTTTTAGGGCTGCGATCTCCGACGACGAAGAAAGAAGTGCAGAGTCTTACCGGACGGGTTGCAGCACTCAACAGATTTGTATCCCGAGCAACTGATAAATGCCTCCCATTCTTCAAAACACTGCGAAAAAGTTTTGAGTGGACTGATGAATGTGAGAAAGCCTTTCAAGATTTGAAGAAGTATTTGGGAGCCCCACCATTGTTGTCTAGGCCAATAACTGGAGAGACGCTGTACTTGTATTTGGCAGTATCAGAAAATACAGTTAGCTTGGCATTGATCAGATTGGAGAATGGAGTCCAGAAGCCAATTTATTACACAAGCAAGGCCTTCCGAGGTGCGGAAATCAGATACCCAAAGCTGGAAAAATTGGCACTGGCATTAATTGAAGCAAGTAGAAGAATGAGGCCATACTTCCAGGCCCATACCATCATTGTGTATACCGACATGCCGTTAAGACAAGCCCTTCACAAGCCAGAAAAATCAGGAAGATTGATGTACTGGGCAATAGAGCTCGGTGAATATGATATTGTGTATGAACCCAGATCATCGTTGAAGGGGCAAGCCGTGGCAGATTTTATAGCAGAGTTCACATACCCTGATACCCCCGAGGAGCAAAAGGTGCTTGCTGACCTACCTGTGGACGATACAGGATCAACAGACACAGATCCAGACCAACCAAGGTTGGTAAAAGGACTTGTGGATGTAGAAAAATCATCATATTCAAACCCCGACCAACTCCGATTGGAAGAAGGGCGCGGACAAATAACCAACGAGGAACGAAGGATACACGGGGATGATGAAAGAAAACAGATGATATTTCACCGAGGAACTCTAACAGATAAGAAATTTGAAGACAAGTTACATACATGGAGATTATATGTAGATGGATCATCTTGCACGACTGGTTGTGGAGCAGGGATTGTTTTAAACTCTCCAGACGATATTGACATGGAGTATGCCTTGAGATTCCAATTCAAAGCTTCCAATAATGAGGCTGAATATGAGGCTATGATAGCAGGTTTTCATTTGGCGAAAGTTATGGAGGCACGACAAGTAATTGTTTTCAGTGATTCTCAATTAATTGTGAATCAAATGATGGGAATATATGCAGTGAAGGGAGAGTTAATGGTGAAGTACCATGCAAAAGTGATGGAGTTATTAACAGAATTTGATGCTATTCAATTGGTAAGGATACCGAGAATGGAGAATGCTAGAGCAGACGCATTGGCCCGACTAGCGTCAGCTACGTGCACCGAGCTGCGAAGAACAATACCAATTGAAGTATTAGAAAGTCGGAGCATAGAAGAAGATCTGACGGTGAAGATTATTACCCTTGATTTAGGACCATCTTGGATGGATCCTATCAGAGCATACATTGAAGAAGGAGAATTGCCGGAGGACAAACTAGCTGCCAAGAAATTGAAGTATAAAGTTGCTCGGTATGTGTTAACTAATGGTGTTTTGTACAGACGAGGAATTATGGCAGGTTTGCAGAGATGTGTGCATCCATCAGAAGTCAAAGAATTGATTGAAGAAATTCATGAAGGATCTTGTGGAGCTCATGTCGCAGGTCGGACACTTTTGCAAAGGGTAATGACACAGGGATACTATTGGCCGACGATGAGGGCTGATTGTATAGCCTATGCTAAGAGGTGTGACAAATGCCAACGTTTTTCCTCCATCCGAAGAACTCCACAGGCATTGTTGACACCCATAACATCACCTTGGCCATTTGCCATGTGGGGAATTGATCTGGTTGGACCACTGCCAACGACCCGAGGAAGGTTCAAGTATCTCGTCGTGGCAGTAGACTATTTTACTAAGTGGGTGGAAGCTGAACCACTAATTGAGATGACGTACGAGAAGGTGTATCAGTTCATATGGAAGAATATCATTTGTAGATATGGTCTCCCCCACGCTATCATCACAGACCATGGAACGCAATTTGATAACGAAGAATTTGCTGCCTATTGTCATCAGTCAAACGTCTTGAAGTTTCATTCAGCACCAGGCCATCCCCAAAGCAATGGACAGAATGAAGTGACGAACAGAACATTACTAAATGGGTTGAAGAAGAGGTTAAGTGAGGCTAAAGCAAATTGGATTAATGAGCTACAGTCAGTTTTGTGGGCTTACCGAACAACTTCCCGAGCAGCAACAGGAGAATCACCATATATGCTAGCATTTGGAAGTGAGGCTGTGATACCTGCCGAGTTGGGCCTACCAACACACAGGGTGTTAAATTTCAATTCTCCGATCAGTGATATGATGAGAAGGATGGATTTGGATATGCTCGAGGAAGTCAGAGAAGAGGCAGCCATTAGGAATGCTGCTTATCAACAACGAACAACTCTGTTTTACAACAAAAGGGTAAAGAAATGTGATATAAAAGAGGGGGATTATGTGCTAAAGAAGGTCATTCAGAAGCAAAATAAACTGGAAGCAAACTGGCATGGACCTTACCGAGTTACAGAGGTTGTTCGACCAGGAACTTACAGAATAGCAACTCTAGAAGGAGAGGAATTTAAGAACGCATGGAATGCTGAACACCTGCGCAAGTATTATCAGTGATGTCAAATGTAAAGCATTTCTTTCATTATGAATAAAACGAGGATGTTTCGCCATTTTCTTTCTGGTTGAAAGTTTTTCGGGGAATACTAGTGTAATACACTACACAACAAAAGTGCTCTAAGGAGCCAACCTCCTTTGGTTAGGAGGACAGCTCTACGGAGCAAAAGTGCTATAAGTAGCCAACCTCCTTTGGTTAGGAGGACATCTCTACGGAGCAAAAGTGCTATAAGTAGCCAACCTCCTTTGGTTAGGAGGACAGCTCTACGGAGCAAAAGTGCTATAAGTAGCCAACCTCCTTTGGTTAGGAGGACAGCTCTACGGAGCAAAAGTGCTATAAGTAGCCAACCTCCTTTGGTTAGGAGGACAGCTCTACGGAGCAAAAGTGCTATAAGTAGCCAACCTCCTTTGGTTAGGAGGACATGCTCTAAGGAGCCAAAAACTGCTCTAAGGAGCCAAAAGCTTCAAGGAGCCAAAAAGTGTACACCAGCATGATCAACTACGGTTGGTAAGATAAAAATATACTCTCATATTACAACTTATGTTGGTCGGGAGGTAATATTATTACAACGAGTTCTTTGAAGAACAAAATGTTCAAAACAAAAAATACACCAAGTATAGTTGGTCGGGGATAAAAACCCAATAACTGTAGTTGGTCGGCGAGGACAAATTATTGATCTTAGATGGTCGGACGCAATTTTATAATTAAACCAAGTATAGCTGGTCGGGGATAAAAAAAAACCATCAGCTTTAATTGATCGACAAACATTATTCAACTACCTTGGTTGGTTGGAAACAGTTTTGAACAATTTACTTTATTGATCAACCTTGATACTTGTAAATTTTTAAGTTGGTTGATAAATAGCACGATATTGCCATCCTTTTAAATACATAGATACCTATGTACAAATATAAAGGTGTTTGATAAACACAAGACTAACAAAATTGGCAAACAGAAAATGAAAATCTTTTCATTAATCTAGAATAAATTACAAGTTACAAGAATGAACTAAATTGTTACATGGATATTACTATTCTATTGGTTTTTTGCCCTGTGCTTTAGAAACAGGTTCCTCGCCGGCAGGAGGGTCTTCTAGGCAAAGGGGAGAATTGATGAAATTAACATCTCTGAGCATTCTGACGTTCATAACAGAAGGTGTATCCAAAAGATGCTCAGGACGAGATAATTCAACTTGGGAGTGAAGGCTATAATCACCAAGATATTTTGAAATTAGACTGCGAGGAGTGGAACGAGCTGGGATCCATGCCATATCCAATTTGAAAGGTGGTACAGGCAAGTCTAATAATGATGGAGCATGATAGTCCCATAAAAAATGCCCTTGCTCCAACTTTAACACACCCAATGCATTTAACCATCCTTGCTTGTAACCTTCATTGTTAGCATGTTCAATACGAGCATCCAGATGAACGAGAGCTTCATTATATCCTGCCATCCAGAATTCCCTTGGCTGTTTAAGGGAATTGGAAGGTTAATCTATCCAATTGTTCATGAAGTCTTTTGGCAAAGAGATCCTTGTTATGCAAGTCAGATTTCGTCGAGGCCAGCTGATCTTCCAGAGACAGATTTTTATTGGACATTTCAGTCAGAGCACGGTCTTTTACTTTCAACTGGAATGCTTGAGTTTCCAGAGTAGACTGAGTGCGAGCCTCTTCAACATTTTAGCTGAGGACTCTTCCTCGCCCCCGAGAACCTCTTCCTCGTCCCCGAGCAGTTCCAGAAATGGCAGATCTTCTTAAGTCCTCCAGCTCTTGCCTTAGTTTGGCATTTTCGACCTCTAAGAACGAGAAGCCTTCATCAGTAACTGGTATTAATGCAGTAGAAGATGAAGCAGCAGATTCATATTGAGCCAATTTTTTCTGCAAATTATTATTTTCTTGTTCCAGGATCTCGGCAATTTGTCTGCAGGCTTCAACTTCACCTTTTAGGGTCCTTTCCCTAATATCATATGCAACAATGATCTTCTTATGGCCTGTTTCAGAAGAAAGTTATTGGTATCTATTTTCATAATCTTTGTGTAACAAAGCCATTGATTCATTGTGCTGACCTTGGAGATCCTCTAAGGAACAATGCAGTTCTTCAATCAGGTCATAATAAGCGACATTGTTGGCCACAGCTCGGTCGAGTAAATCTTTCAAGTACCGATAAGCCTCAATAGCCTGCTCTAAAGCACCATGACCAAGGATATCAGCAATTTCCGATGTACTAAGGTCTGTATGACCAGCCTTATAGTATTGATGACATTGCTGCATCAGCTCAGTATCATGTGAAGAGATCAATTCCATTCTAGCAACAAACTAAGGACGAGAAAAAGACAACAATCAACAAAAACAAGTTATCAACAACAGAGATGAGCAAAGATATGTTTTATTAGATCATCAAAAAGTTACATTGTTCGATTACAAGGAAATACAGAAATGCTACCGAACAACTTCACACCTTTTCCTTGTCTCCCAAGACTTTCTCGGGAGGCTGGGACGAGGAGCTCGGTTGCTCGGTGGTAACAACAGCTTGATCGGTAGGAATCTTCTCGGGAGGAGGAGGCATGGAAGAAACGTCCTCGGTGGCAGAGGGTTGAGAGGCAGAAACTTGATCGCCCATAGCCATAGAAGACTCATCTGAGGCAGGTTCATCTTCTTCTTCTTCCACAATTGGTGGAGGAGGACCAGGGAGATGCTGTTGGAATAGCTCAGAATCGTCTTGGACCTTTAGCTCTTGCAGAGCAGCTACCCAGCCATCATGGAAGTATTTCAACTCCCCATATTGGACTTGGGATGTCATTGCAGCTATCCCTCTCTCCCATCCTTTCTCCCAACCAACACTGAAATGTTTCTTGATTGCAACTTTTCTCCTCGACTTCTCCGAGGAGAGCTTCACCTCCAATTCCTCTTTCTTAACCTTGATATCTCGCAGAGTAGATAATTCTTCCTCTGCCTTTTTCAACTTATCATCAGAATCCTGATGTTTAACCTCCAAAACTTTAACTTTCTCCTCAAAGTTCTTGGAGGTTTCGGCCATTTTCGCCTTCTCAGCCTCAGCCACAGCCAGCTTTTTCTCCCAAACAGTTTTCTCCTCGATGTACTGTTGGCGAGATTCCTTCACAGATTGGGCTAAACCCAACAAAGCATCGTCAACATCGGACGAGGAACTGGAAGCTTTAATAACTTGATCTTTCTTCACGATGGTATTGAAGCAGTTCACCAGCTGAAAGATAAGAAAAACAATAAAGTCAACACAAATACAAGAATTCAAGAAAAAGAAAGAAAGACCAAAGGAGTGAGAAATTTACTGAAGAAAGATGACGAGCAGGTAGGGATGTCAGTGTATCCCTAGGAATTTTTTCATCAACCCCGAGAACCTCGGGTATAACTGAGCTCTTGGAAGAACTCGGAAGAATGATGTTTGAAACACTACTACCACCAGCGAGTAGAGAAGATGCAGTTCCAGCAAGATTAACTGAGGATGATTTCCTCAATCTCTTCAAAGGAGGGTCAGCAGCATCAACCAAGGAAGAAGTCTTGGTCGGAGAGATTGTAATCACATCAGCAGGAGCATTTTTCTTGCTCGGGGCCACTGGGGGCTTCTCGGCAACTTTGGAGTAACCAACATCTACTTTTTTAGTCCCCTCTGGGACATCAATTTTGCCTTTCTGGGCTCCAACATCAGAAGAAATTTCACCAAATAGAGCAGGAGGAGCTCTTTTCTTGCCCATTCTCTGAGATAGGGGGATATGAGAATCTGAAGATGAACTTTCTGGTGTTGAAGCTGGTTCAACAGGGCGAGCAGTATAAGAGGTTGTGTAACTCTTATACTGTAGTAAATATGAAGCAGATCTAATATGCTCGTCAGCAATGGTCTTATGCAAATTCCAGATAAGTTTCAAATGCTTGATATTCACTTCTGACTCTTTTGGACTTTTTCTTTTGCTATCAACTGCAAATAAATACATAATGGAATATCAGTCATACATTTTGTCAAACATGATGAAAGCATAATTTCATAAGTAAAATAAAATGAAAAATAAACCTATCCCATTGCCGTATGGGGGGCATCTGGGACCGTTGTATACTTCA
Organism: Sambucus nigra; assembly: GCA_949130495.1. Taxonomy (NCBI): domain Eukaryota; kingdom Viridiplantae; phylum Streptophyta; class Magnoliopsida; order Dipsacales; family Adoxaceae; genus Sambucus; species Sambucus nigra. The sequence continues at coordinate 118,014,892 of OX422212.1, read as the reverse complement.
TTCCCAGATAAAGGCGCATATTGCCAATTTTTTATGACCAACCCATGCTCAAAATAATCCCTATTTGAGTCATGGAGATTAACTACAAGAGCCCTATTCAAATACCTAGTTTTTAAATAATAAATATTATCTAGAACAGCCCATTTATAACAAAACATAATTTCAGGGATCCCAATACGAGTCCCATGAGTTAGATTTAATTTGTGCACCCCGTTAATTATTCTCCATGAATTGGGGGCTATTTTTGCAGGAACAAGATCAAAATATTGACAAAACTCAAGACATAATGGGTTTGGTGGAAAGGAAAAACCGCATTCAGCAACAAAAAGACTGGGGAACCAATGTCCCTCAGCCAATCGAAAGTAATCTAAAGGCTCAGAAAGAACCTCTAGAGTTACCCACGAAGGAATGGAAAAATCAGAACGGAATTTCTCAATAGACTCCACAATATAAACCATATTGAATAAAAGAGATACAGAAGAAAGAAAGAAGATCTTACAGAAAGAAAGGAGATGTGTTGACAACGAACGGAAACAAGGATGAACGCACAAGAGAAGAAGAGAATAGAAAGCTTGAATGCAGAGAATGAATAACGTAGACGACGGTATGGTTACCAAAGAAGTTTAAATACTTTGCATTGGGAAGCGGCGAAAGAAATGATTACCAAAAAGAAACTACTAAACTTCCGGCGGCTAAAAGGACAAAATTTGCACGAATATCAAAGCACTTATAAAAAAGGTGGAAACTGCGAAATAAGAAGGAAATTTGAATACAATGTTCCTGAAACCCGGGAAGTACATTTAATATTGCCATATACCGAGAAAGAATGTTCCATACTCTTCAAAGTTCAAAATATGAAACATTGGGGGCTTCTGTTGATACCAAAATTAATATGCTGATGTGGACGAATAAGATGAAGACACGTGTCAATCTATGTGGCACAATAGCAGCGAGGAAGATCATTTCCTGACCAACCATGCTTCTTTCCGAGCAACGAGAATACACCGAGAAACTCTATCACACCGAGGAACTCTATCGCATCGAGGAACTCTAACGCACCGAGGTACTCTAATGTTCCGAGGAACTCCTGATCAGCGAACAGCTATGGCGGTCCGAGCTGCATCTCGGTCGTATCATTAATTGCCAGATAATCAACAGTTCAGATATTCATTGAATGCTTATATTCTTGGCACGCACTCTGCATTAAATGTATTACCCTTTCGTATGTATATCATTGAATGTATCAAACCTTTCATGTACAGCCTCAAGGCTATAAATACCTTGTATCATCCTCATTCAAAGGGGACCGGAATTTCTTGAGAGAACTTGTAATCAAGAATTCCACAAACACTCAGCAATAACATAACAGTGGACGTAGGCTTTATTCCTAGCTGAACCACTTTAAAAATCTTTGTCTTATTTATTTATCTGTGATTGAAAAATTAGAGCGATCTAGTTTTTTACATCAACAATACCCATAGAGAAAAAAACCCAAAATAACCCCCAAACGGTCCCATATGAGGCACGTACATCTCGCACGGGACGAGTGTAACTCATAGAACTAATCGAGTAGCCACAGGACTCCCGATTTGAGAGAATGATGAAAATTTGCAAATATCATGACTTGGACTTAAAAATATGCGCATGGAGGCCAAAAACCAAAACATCCCCCAAACGGTTCCATAAGAGGAACGGACACGTCGCATGGTACAAATGTAACTCGTGGGAACTAGCTGCATCGTCATGGGACTCCCGATTTGAGAGTATGATAAAATTTGAAAATATCTACACTTAGGCTTAAGAACATGACCATAGAGATCAAATACCAAAATAGCCTCCAAATGACCCCGTAATAAGCATAAACATCTTGCACGGGAGAAATTTAACTCGTAGGAATTGGCCATGTAGTTACCGAACTCTCGATCTGAGAATATGATGAAAATTTATAAATATCTACACTTAGGCTTAAAGACATGCCCATTGAGGGATTAAACTCAAAACCTCCCTCAAACGATCCCATAAAAAGTACGAATACCTCGCACGGTATCAATGTATCTTGTAAAACTTGAACGCGTAGTTATGGGACTTCTTTTTTGATAACATGATGAAAATTTACAAACATCTACACTTAGGCATAAAATTTTTACCACAGAGGGCAAAAACCTAAAACAACCTCTAGAAGGCTATGTAAGAGGAACGAACACCTTGCACGAGACCAATGTTACTCGTAAGAACTCATCTCATAGTCAGGAGACTTCCTATTTGATATTATGAACAAAATTAACAAATATCTGCAATTAGCTTAAAAACATGCCCATTGAGGGAGAAAATCCAAAACATCCATAAAATGGCTCTATAAGAGGCACAGACACCTCGCAAGGGACCAATGTAACTCGTAGAAACTAACATCATAATCACGATACTCCCAATTTAAGAATATAACAAAAGTGTGTAAATATTTACAGTTAGGTTTAAAGACATGCCCAGAGGGGCTGGAAATTAAAAATAGCTCCTAAATGGAACTTTAAGAAGTATGAACACCTCTCACGGGACCAATGTAACTCATAGGAACTAACCACGTAGTCATGGGACTACCAATCTGAGAATATGAATAGAAATTGCAAATATCTAGACTTATGATTAAAAATATTCCACTTGAAGGAAAAAAACAAAACAACCCCCAATGGACACGTTAAAGTAACAACACCTTGCACATGACCAATGTAACTCATAATAACTGATCGTATAGTCACGTAGCTCCTGGTTTGAGAGCATGATGAAAAATTAAAAATATCTACACTTAGGGTTAAAAACATACCCATAGAGGGTTAAAAACCAAAATGGCTCCTTAAGACGCATGAACACCTCACTCGAGACCAATGTAACTCGTACGAATTGGTCGTGTAGTCATGATACTCTCGATTTAAGACCATGATGAAAATTTTCAAATATATATACCTGGGATTAAAAACATGCCCACGGAGGGAGAAAACCCAAAACAGCCCTTAAATAACCCTATAAGAGGCACAAACACCTCGCACGAGATTGATATAACTCATAGAATTTGATCGCGTAGTAATGGAATCCTAGTTTAAGAGTGTGAATTATTTTTACAAATACCTACACCTAGGCTAACAAACATTTACATAGAGAGAAAACGCAAAACAACCCCTAAATGGTTTCGTAAGTGGCACTTACACCTCGTACGGGAAAAATGTAACTCGTACAAATTGGGTGTGTAGTAATGGGACCCCTAGTTTGAGAGTTTGAAAAAAAAATGTAATTATCTACATTTAGGCTTAAAGACACGCCTATAGATGGAGAAAACTCAAAACAACCCCCAAATGACCCCTTATAAGCACAAATACCTCGCACGGGATCAATGTAACTCGTAGGAACTGATTGCATAGTCATAGAACTCTTGGTTTGAGAGTATGAAGGAAATTTGTAGATATCTACACTTAGACTTGAAAATAACTCAATACATGGAAAAAAAATTCAAAAAATCCACTAAATGTCTCGTAACAGGCACGAACAACTCACACGGGACCAATATAACTCATGGTAATTAATAGTGTAGTCTTAGGACTCCCAATTAAATTTTCAAATGTATGCACTTAGACTTAAAACCATTGTCATTGACAATCCTATCGGTATCCTATTATGATCTTTGATCTTTAGTTTGATTTATAAGTATTTAGATCAATTTATGAATGTTTACATTGAATTATGAACGCTTAGTATGATTTATGAATCAACTAGGATGGTACGGTGCATTATTTTGAATTGTCAACTCTATGATTACAATATTTCTTAACTGTGTATTAATTGATTGCTGAACATAAGTTTTTTTTTGGGCTGACACCTAATTTTTTTTTAATTAATTGGATATGGTCATTGCCTAAATCTGTGACCCCTATTTAAAAAAAAGGTCACAGTCCAAGACCGTGACCATTTTTTATTTGTTTTTCTAAAAAAATGGGGGTCACGAATTTGGCCCATTAACAATTTTTAACATCACTCCTCGCATGGTCACGACCTATCTGTGACCATCTGGTTATGTCCCAAGTCTGTGACCTGTGACCTTGGTCATGGACTATGTTTGTCACCATCTTAGATATATAGTGTAGTGGTCGTCGCACAATCTTAGGCCAATGTCAAACTATGGAGAAAATGCACCTCGTCATAGGCTATCCACCCATTTAATATTTTTGACTCACCACAGTTGAGACACTTAGTGCCATGGGATCCCTGCTAGCACTTTTTCTTGCATAGGAAATTCTTAATGCTTTCAGGTTTTCTATGACAAAAACATGTCACCTTTATATGTTGGCTAAGTTTAATCATGCCAAGACACTCATGCTGGCAACCATACTTTGATTGGACATAGTAATCGTTCATAGATAAAAAGAGTTAATCTGGCATCTGGAAGAATAATGAAGCTCATTGTATCCAATTAAACTTAAAGTATTCCAGAAATTAAAACTACAAAACTCAATATAAATCTAGAAATGAAATTTGTTAAAAATAAAAATTCCTAATATTGGTCGTATTCCAGGACCTAGGGATTTCCTGACCCCCCATTATTTCCAAAAGGTAGGTTTCTAGGAGATCGTCTATAATAATCTTAAATGCTCCTTCCCAGTTGGGACCTAACTTTCCATTTAATGGCTTCCCCACAGTGCCGAGCATTTTATCGTGAACGTAATTTTTGACTTGGAAGCTTCTTGGACTGACTCCTTTATTGTATTTCTTGGCCAACTATTGCTGGCAGTAAGCTAACTTGATTAAGAATTGTTCCCTTCATTCTTTGTCTAAGTCAAGCTTGGTCCTTATGATTTCTCTATTTAAGTCATTATGGGAAACGATAAACTTCATGGTTGGAAAAATAGCTTCCAAAGGGATTCTGACTTTCATATTCCCCTGTCAACTTCCTAGGCCCAGTACGGTATGCCCATAGTAAATGGGGAAGCTCGTCCACCCAAGCACCTTTTGCTTTCTCCAACCTATTTTTCATTCCATTGTACATTAACTTGTTTGAATCCTCAGTTTAGTCATTGCTCTGGGGGAAAGTCACTTAGATAAAGTGATGATTGATGTTATGGTTGTCATAAAATCTTTTATATGGGTATGTTTCAAATTATGTCTCCTTATCCATGATGAACATTATTGGCATGCAAAAATGAGTCACTATGTTCTTTTAGATGAATCTAATCATATAAGTGTCTTTGATGTTCACCAATGGTGTATCTTTAATCCACTTTATGAAATAAGATGTGCCAACTAAGAGATACTTATAATTTCTTGGTCCTATAGATAATGGGCCCACGATGTCCAAATCCCACTGAGCAAATTACCATGGGCTAGTTAATGGCTTTAATTAGATGGGCGGACGATGAAGTATGAGTGATAACTTTTGACACTTCTCACATATTCTGCCATAGGATACAACATCCTTTTACATGTACAACCATCAGTATCCTTCTTTAATTTCTCTAAAAGCCAAAGATCTCCCCCTATATGGATCCTACAGATACCATCATGAAGTTTGTATTGGACTTGAGCGACATCATTTAGGTGCATGGATTGAATGTAGGGACCTGGGAAATCTCTCTTATAAAGTTTGCCTTCAGGTGATAGGTATAAATGAGAAGATTTTATCCTAACCTCATGAGATTATTTCTTATTGACCAGTAGGATGACCTCTTTCTAATAAGTTGTGATCGAATCCATCCATTTAAAAACTTCCTAGATGGTGAGTGTTTTTTTCAATGACCTTTGGTCTTGTGATATTGGGTTTGGCGAGGAACTCTACCTTGATGGTTCTTTTAAGATCTGAGTCTACTACCACCCCACGAGGAAATTATAGAATGTGGATCTTATCAAACCTGGTGAGACCTTTATATATGCTAACATTCACTAATCTATGGCACTGTGTTCTCATGGTATGTAGTTGGATACCAACCTTGAGTCAAGGTAGACGTCAAGGTGACTTGCACCCAAATATGAGTCTTTACATAAACCGACGATGAGAGGTTTTTATTTGACTTCCTTGTAAGATGATTTAAAGCCAAGTCTGATCCTCCGTTTGATCATAGTCTTATCCCGCCCATCTTGTATTAGAAGCTTCGTTTATATAGAGACTTTACTTATTGAGTTGGTCAAACTCTAGGCCGATTTCCTGGTTAGTGAAGTCCTTGTCATTGGGCCTTTCTTCCCATTTTAACTCGGCAATGATATCTTCTAGTACTTGTCCCTTTATTGAAGTCCTTAGTTGATAGTGGATATTGAACCTTCCAAGTTCCACCGATCATTTAGATATATAGGTCATATTTCTTAGGATTGTTTAGCGAAAAAGAGGTGATAACTATGACTGGGTGGGCTTCAAAGTAATGCTTCAATTTTTGTGAATCAATAACCAAATAATATGCTAAATTCTCAAGTGGAGGTAGCATTTCTCAGTGTCGAGGAGCATCTTGATGACATAGTAAATACGAGCCTGGTTCCCTTTCTTCTCTCACACTAACGCCGAGCTAACTACATGATCAGATACAGCGAGATGCAAGTAAACTGGATCCCCAGGATTTAGGATCGTGAGCATAGGTGTTAAAAATCAGGTAGGTTTTGATTTTATTGAATTCCTTTGAGCATTCTTTATTCCAGGTTAAGCTTATGTTTTTTTTCAATACACTACAAAAAAAGGGTTTGGGGGACTGAAGCTCTTAGGATCGCTAAAAATTTAATCCCTAAATCATATTTGTCGGGATGGTTATAATCAATAGTCCTAGGGGTATAATGGTTGACATGTTCATTTAATAAAATTTTGAAAGAAGAAAATATGCCCGATGAGTAGAGGAAATACACCATAATACATTTGAATACAAATAAAGGGGATATACAGAATTGTGGTAATTATAGAGGAATCAAACTAATGAATCACACTACGAAATTGTGGGAAAAGGTTATAGAACAAAGGTTAAGAAACGAATCAACTAGTTTGGACAACCAATTTGGATGTATGCCAGGGAGATCCACCACTGAAGATATTTACTTATTAAGACAACCAATGAAAAAATGTACAAGTAAGAATAAAAATTTACTCATGGTCTTTATAGACTTAGAGAATGCATATGATTGAGTATATAGGGATATAATATGGTGGACTTTAAGGAGAAAAATAGTCCTATTATTTATATTAAAGTTATTGAAGATATGTATGATAACACAAATAATAGGGTAAAAACTATTTGTGTAGAAAATAATGATTTTATAATTAAAGTGGGCCTACACCAAGGATCAACTTTAAGTCCTTACTTATTTGTCATAGTATTTGATAAGATTACTAAGGAAATTTAAGTTGATGTCCCATGGTGTATGTTGTTGGTGGATGATATAATTTTAGTAGACACTTCAAAGGAGGCCTTAGAGATGAGAGTAGATACTTGGAGAAATGCCTTAGAGTCTAAGGGACTAAAAATCAATTAAAATGAAACTGAATATACGGAATGTAAATTTAATAATAAGTCATCTGAAAGTAAATGTTAAATATTGAAGAAAGAGTGATAAACTAAACTAATATGTTTTGGTATTTAGGTTCAATGATATAGAGTAATGGTGATATTGAGGAGGGTGTTACGAGTAGAATAACAAAACTAGATAGATGAAATGGAGACAAGCGAGTGGGGTGTTATGAGATAAGAGGATAACTATTAAATTAAAAGAATTTTTTTATAGAATAGTTGTTAGGTCAGCTACCCTCTGTGGTGCGAAGTGTTGGTATTTATAGAAAAAACATGAGCAAAATATCCATGTTAGTGAGATGAGGATGCTCCGATAGGTGATGCAAATTACTAGGAAGAACAAGATCAAAAACCAGTATGTGAGAGATAAGTTAGGAGTAGCTCCCATTAGTGATAAATTAAGAGAAATTATACTTAAATGGTACAAACATGTGTTGTGTAGACCATTAAATGCACTTATAATAAGAGAAAGACTACTGGAAATAGAGGTTAAAATATAGAGGGGTCGTCCTATGTTATCTTGGGACAAAATTATTTGAGAGATCTTCAGCAATTAAATTTGAATGAAAATATTGCTTATAATAGATTAGAATGGAGAAGAACAATCCATGTGGCCAATCACAAGTCATAGGAATAAGATGATGATGATGATGATGATGATGATGATGATGATGATGATGATCAACACTCCTAAAAGGCAATACTATTTTAAACCTCTTTAGTCACCCATATTATAAAGTACTATTAATGGGATTAGTTATTACTAGTCCTCCCAAATAATGCCCCTTTTGATACGACTAACAAAATTGGGTTTCCCTTTAGGCTTTTCCTTCCCACTTCATCTTCTTGTTATCCAAAAAAGGGGGAAAAAGTAAACAAAGTTGGCATTCCTTTTTTTTCTTCCTTTCCATTTTCCTTCTACTCCGCTCCCTTATCCTTCCCCTCCGGGCCCTTATCCTCCTCCTCCATGACCCTCCATCATCGATTTCCCTAATCGATTGTCCCCAATCGCCGATTTCTCCCATCATTCTACTTCTATAGGTATACTGATTTAAGATCTACAAAAGTGTGTATTTGATTATTATTTTAGCTTTGTATTAGATGAATACGAGGATATTGATTAGTTCTTCAATTTAATGTTATGGTTAGTTTGACTCTAATAATTGGAACAATGGATCCTTCAATTAGAAGTTCTAGTTAGGAATATTTAGTTTTGATTCTTTTGTTTCTTAATCGTTATATTTGGTTTGTTGATTTATTTTTCGAGGTATTAGGTGAATTGTTTGTTTGAATCTTACTCTATTGTATTTATTTTCTTATGAGCAGTCATATTAGGTTTTCCAAAAATTGTAAAGTGTATATTTTCTCTTATAGGTTGATTTTACATAGTAGTGCATATATCACCCTTGGGAATGGTTTTTTTCCATTTTGTTTTTGAATTCACGTCTGTTGATCTTATTTTGTAATTGGAAAAGCAAAAAGCAATGAAATCTTTATAGTATTGGTGAATCATTTTGTTATATAACTATTCATTATATTCTTGCTATGCAAATATTATAGAAAAGAAGGACAATACACGAATTAGTATTAGAAATATACAAATTGAACAATGTTTAACTTTAATGTACAAGTTATATTTCAGGAATGTATATTATTGTAGTTTTTGCAAAAATCCACTTGTTTTTTATATTTAGATTCATCCCTGATACAAATGTTTTGCGTTTATGGGTAGTTAACAGGGAGCTACTACTTGCGTGTTACTTTTCAAACATTATATCTAATCTCGGACATTCAAGTTACAATGTTGAATTGATACAAATTTGTGGTAATTCGAATTCTTAATTATTGATCTATAGCATTAGTTTTTTGTACATATAATTTTTAATGGTGAGATGAAGTTATAATTCAAGACATGGATTGATTTGTAGTGATGATAGGAGGTCGAAGGTGAGCCAATTGAAAACTCGAATTGCTAATTAATTATTTTAGTATATTTTTAGATTAATATAAGAGAATGTGTGTTTACTAGTTTGTGCGTATTTTAGTTAGATTATTGATATGATTGTTTATAATTGATCATCTAATTCATGTGCTTTGGAAGGAGGTTATGCCATTAATTTTATTTACAATTCGATTATTATTTAATTTTTTGATATATGTAATGGACCAAATTAATACCCACATGCATCACCATTGAAAAAAATGCCAATGTTATCGAACACAATATCAAGGCCAATCTTAGAATTCAAATAAGTAATTGTTGAAGCTCAAACTACAACTTATGAGGTTGTGTAAACACAAAAAGTAATATAAAAATAAAATTATATATAAAACCGTAACACTAAATTAGTTTCAACCCCGAATGAAAAGTTATAATCCATGTAATAAGTTCTGAGTTGTGAGAAAAAAGCATCAATAGAAAACATCGCACAAATCTTTCATCAAAGTATCCTCAAATGTAACACCTCATCCCAAATTTATGGGTTACTCGTGAGTCAACCCGTCCGTCCCGGGCGTTAGGTGCGAAGAGAAATGAGACAACCTAAATAATGTTGTTAGTCCAATTTTATTTAATTAATATTTCATTTAATTAACATGAGATTCCAATTCATATCAAGCTAGGTACAGGATCCGTGGAAAGCTTCCTCGGAATCCAAGCATACATAGCTACTAAAAAAAATAAAAAGAATACTTTCCCGTATAATGCCCTCAAAATACGAAGTCGCACATAACCTGCCAAAAGAAAGAGGATGGAATGAGCCTAATGCCCATATAGAATCGAATGGTAGAAAAGAGACTCTAACACATTTACTTACGTGCACATACAATTACTTCATGTGTGTGTATATATATAGACTAACCTACACCATGATGTATACATAACACATAGTTCTAGGCACTAAAAATCATTTTTCCAAAAAGCAATTCTTAACATTAATCTTCTAATCTACCATAATAAAAAAATTAAGTCAAAATACATTTTATACAAATTTAAAAAAAAATATACAAAAAACTGTATAAATAAGGTATTTTGAGAATTTTTTGTGGATTATTTAAAAATAGCTACAAAATATATTTTTACCTAATTGTTTGAACTGGGTTTATTGGAAGGCCAATTTCAAGAGAATAATAAAAAAATTAATTTTTTAAGGGACTATAACTAGGCATGATGTATGAATGATGTATAAAGCATATATATATATATATGTGTGTGTGTGTGTGTGTGTGTGTGTGTGTGTGTGCATACATTTACATTAATGCTTGAAAATGCTTTATTTAAAAAACATTACCTATTCCGATTAATTAACCCTAATCTTATAAAACAATCCATTTTTACTTGACTCGATATTTATTTCCTGATTTAACTCAGTCGGTTAAATACTTTAAAAGAAATACCCTTTGTTTGTTGAAAAGAAATTCGTTCATAGAAGTTAGCCATTTACTCGCATTAAATTCACCTTAATATTTTCCATGAAGATCAACTTTTAACACACACACACACACACCGTGTTAGAAAATACTTATTTCTCATTAAAAAACTTTTATAAACACACTTTTATGTTAACTAGGGGTTAACCTCGTTAGGGTTCTTAATTACCCATTTAATCACTTCACTTTACCATTCCTTTTATTTCATGGATATTATCAAATTTCTTACATTACTTGTCCACGTTATCTTGCAATCGGAACATGTACACATTTCATTCAAGTTTGATTGTCATTTCTTACATCAACCGCACAACCCATTTCTTGACATGTTTCACTTTTCTCATTATCATTTCTCATAATCCTCCATGTAACCGCGTACTTTAACGTGTTCGACACTTCTAGATACGCTTCCATATGCTCTTCGCAATGTTTTTGGGTATTTCACCCCAGGGCTACGGGCCCTTCTTAAATCTTTCACGGTCTCATCCGAGTCTATATTTGTGTTTTAACATTTATCCAATGCCCACATTGTTCTACTTTTATCGATTGAAGACACAACCCGGGGATTCATCCCACCTTGCATTACACTTTAAAAATCACCATTTCTTATCCTTTATATCCTGGCGTTGATTTTATCCCAAAAATCACTTTCAATCAGGACCATTTGGTGTAACACCTTTTCCAACATCTTGATTTCATAAAAATGTTCCACTTTATGTAGAATTGACATTTTATCCAATTATATCGAAACTTGTCTTCTCCTCCATTTTCACAAGTGTTATTGCCCAAAAATATTATTAGAACCTTGTTTAGTGCTGTTTAGGATGGTTTTTATTTTTCTCTCTTGAGTTTGTTTTTCTTCTCAATGGATTCTCATAGTGATAAGTTATCCGATGTGTTTAGTGATGACGAGGTTGATATTCGAGAGAAGTTGAATGGGCTTCATAACCATGCTAATGAATTTTATGTTTGCCAAAAGAATTGAAATTCTTGAAAAAGAAAATTTCCATTCTAAAGTTGCTATGGAACCTTCGCAAATTGTTTAATCTTAAAGAGATTTCTTTCGTGCGAAGCTTGTGGAAATAGAATGTGATTTTAAAAATTTATAAGTATCCAAGAAAGAGAGTGAGGATAGAGTACGATATTTAGTGAAAGGAATTAGAGGACTCAAAATTTTTTAGGGCCAGTGTACGTGCCATTGACGATAATGATAAATAAATTTTAGATTTAAAATCACGCGAGAAGAATCTTAGGGATAAGTTCGCTCACATTGAGGGTGAGTGAGATAACCATCTAGGAATGATTAAAAATTGGAAGAAGGAGTCCTTAAAACTTGAAGGGTCTAATTCTTTGATTTAGACCAAAATTTTGAGGTTAAAAGATGACTTAACATACTCAATTAGTGTTGGTAGTGATGCTAATGGCTTCCATGATTCTAATTCTTTCATTTCTAAAGCCAAGACCATTTCTTATTTTTTAGGGTTAGTTACATCCCAAGATATTAGAAAAGGTTAACCAGAAGGTCCTATACCTTATCACATCTACATGTGCACACATTTTGGTAGGAAAGGTTAACTTAGGCATTTTTTCTATGATCTTAGAAAAGACCCTACGAAGTTCAAGGCTAGTGTCACCTTGTTTCCCAAAACCTGACGCACTAGGTATACATATATTTGGATTAGGAAATATTGATTAGAGGTGCTAAATGTTCGACTGCTTGATTCTCTCATGCTTTCTCATGACTCTTCACATACTATATCTTATGGGTGATTGCTTACAAGTTTTTTTTTGTCATACTCTAGTTGTCCTTCTTCGTATATGATTTCTAGTGTTATGAAATGTGTATCTTTTGTCTTTTATTTTTCTCTTATTGAGCCATAATGAAAATTACAAAAAGATTTGGTTTGCCTTTTGAGTTAAAGTTTATTTTCAAAAATTAAAAAATTTAAATTTTCTTTTGAAAATTTTAGAAAAACTAAAAAAAAATAAATTATTTTTGTGTATTTTAGTTTTACACATTTGGTGTGGCATATTGGTGTGCTTGAATCCAATTCACTCCATACTTTCCATGTGACCAGGACATTTGGTTATGATTGTAGATACTTAGATTGTTCTTAATTATATTTGCATGGAGATGTTTTGAACTTGATTAACTTGATGGATTAGACTTTGTATATGGCTCTACAAACACATGCACGAGCTTTTAGAATGTTAACTTCGCATGTATATTTGATCTTTGTGAGATGTTCACCCATCAATTTTTCCATCTACATATTTTATCACTATGGGGGATTTGTTCATGTAAGAACCATTGTATGTGAACTTTATTTGAATAGTTGAGGGTTCTACGAAAAGGGCTACGAAAGGAGAAAATCTCCTTTGTGGAAAAACTGTAGTTTGCAAGAGCCTATTGAAATAATAAGAACAAAAAACTACCGAAGGACAACTTAGTTTAGTTTGTTTAATCTTTTAAAAGAAATAACTTTAAAATAATTAAGAATATAAAATATGTTATATGTTTATCTTTTGAGGGTGTTTAGTTAAAGATCAACGGCTTTGCACAATGAATCCTAGTTATGCTTATTTTTTCATGAAACTACAGATTTTTAAAATCATCAATATTCTAGGTTTCTGTGCATTATGTTTGTTTGTTCATTAAGTTCCATTTTACTTATCACTAAAGGCTAACTCTTTATATGTATAAGTTTTGCGATCAGTTAGAACTTCTTGAACATATTTGAGTGTTTAGGTCTTCATCCATTTGTATCTAGTTCACTCCCATTCATTCCATCCCACGTGGTTAGACACATCGATACGGTGCTAGTCTGTAAAGCTTATGTATTTTTGTGTTGAGTTTTGTGGTCATTTATACCTATATAAGTGTGCCAGATTTTCTTTTGTATATTTTCCATATATTATATACAGTATCATGTTTATAAGTCTTTGCAGTTTATATTTAGCCCATATTTACCATGTTCTTGATCATTTAGATTATTTGAGCTTGGGTTGCCATGTGGTGTGTTGTGTTTGTAAAATTTATACTTCTAGAAAATTTGAATAATTTCTAAAATAGTTGATAATGCCTTTGAGATTATCATTAAATGTGCGTTATTTACAAATCTATGTGATGATATCTTACTTCTTATTTGTGATGCTTTATTCTTCATGTTTAGCTTCTACTCCATTTTTTATTTCGGACAAAAAGGGGGAGAAAAAATTACATACAGGTTTGTTTTATGGGGGAGTTTTTATTTCCATCTCTATGCATCATAGTATTTCTTTTTTCTCATGTGTGTAGGTATCCAAACGAAGAACAAATTACGCAGCATCAAGACAGATTTGAGCAAAGGAAGAATAAGATGAGATTGAAGATAATGTTTCACTATGCCATTCCATTTATAGGGTTTGGCAGGGTATTAGGATTTTTGTCTTAGAGTTGTTTTTAATGAAATTTGGATTTTGGTTTTTATTTTGTACCAAAATAGCCAAAGGGGGATATTTGTAGGGTCAAATTATTTAACATAGGCTTTTTATTTGTGTTTATTTGCACTTTGGTGTACTTGGCGTTTCCTATAGCAAACTGACACGCACCAAAAAGTCAAACCAACTCTAGCATCTCCAAGTTCAAGATTATCTACATCTCACGAAGGTAAAAATATTTTAGGAGTTCATAATTGTTTGTAATCATATTTGGAATGTGTCTGTAGAAAAATCGAGGCTGGATTTTTTCAAAAGAGTTAAATATAAAATTTATTTGACCTTATTATAATGAGTTTGAAGCTCGTTCGAACGAAATAGCCATTTTGTTTGAAAGTCGTTAGATGTTTACATTGAACGGACATCAAACAAGGGCGTATTGCTATACAGTTAGCTTTCGTTAGAAGCTCGTTAGATGTAGACATCGAACGAACTTCCTTTGTCATTTGAACGACATGGTTTTCTATTTCGAATGAACTGACATTCTCGTTCGAATGACATTGATTTCATTCGAACGAAACCCCGTGAATTTTGTATAAGATCTATAAATATATGTTTTGAACACTTTTTCATAGGACTTTGGTAAAATGTGAACAGAAAATTAGAACCAAAGTTTAACATATTTTGTGTTATTAAAACACTTTTGATTCAAAAACTTTACATCCCCAAGTATTTTGTGAATCCTTTTGAAACCCTTGAAAGTTTATGTATCTTAAATACACCTTGTACAAAGGATTATCTATGATTGATCTTGTGACTTGAGGGATCACGGGTGAAGAAAGAGGGAAGAAGGTTGATCGGTGGATACCAAGGTAGACCGCTACTTGTGGATGACACTAGTCTGAGTCATTCTCTTTAGATGGTTTTTAAGGCCCTACACATCATAATTATTCATTCTAAGTAGTCTACAAGTCGGTTATCTATAAATCATTCTAACGAGTCGAATATAGGTTTTGCTCTATAAAGGGATTTTTACTCATTCACCATGTTGATTGCATGCGTATTCTATTTTATGTGATTGGAACATTGATCGTATATCATCATTTAATTAAAGATTAAAATTTGGTAAAAAAAATTGGATTCGTGTGTCTGGTTCATTTAGTTAAATAAATTGATCCATTGAGTTCGCATTGTGCACTCTTACAAATTGGTATTAGAGCGGATTGCACTACTTTACCGTTAGATCACTATTTAGTGTTGTTTAGGGTGGTTGCTTATTTTTCTCTCTTGAGTTTGTCTATCTTCTCGATGGATTCTCATAGTGATAAGTTGTCCGGTGAGTTTAAGGATGACGAGGTTAATATTCAAGAGGAGTTTAATGAGCTTCATAACCATTCTAATAAATTAAATCATTTGAATTTGAAGTTTTCCAAAAGAATTAAAATTGTTGAAAAATAAAATTTTCATTTTAAAGATTCTATGGAACTTTTGCAAACTTTTCACTCTCAAAGAGATTTATTTCATGAGAATCTTATGGACATCGATCGTGATTTTAAAAATTTATAATTGTCCAAGAAAGAGAGTGAGGATAGAATCCCAAATTTAGATAAGGAATTAGAAGAATAAAAAATTTCTAGGCAGTGTACGTGACATTGAGGATAATGATAAATTGATTTTAGATTTGAAAGGACACGAGAATACTCTGTGACAACCCGCTCCAAATAATAACGGGTGGCCATCCCTATACTACATAAATCAGGTATCTCAGATGGTACAGTCTCAACATCAACAACTAAACACTATAATATAAGGCTAACTACCCGAAATCATAAAGTACGAATTGCCAAAAATTTAAAACTTTTATTTTTAACAACAACAACAAAACCAATAATTCACTCAACCAACAATATACATCTAACTATGATGTGAAATGTGCATGCTCCAATGATATGAAAGAGTACAATACATTGTACAACAAAGTCTCAATAAAGAAATACCCGAATATGTTGTCGGGCAACAGACAATACAATAATCTGATAAATAAAAATTTGAAAGTGTTAATCTACAACACTTGAATACTAACTCAATACAACTGAATCCTAATCTAGATGTACAATAGATAGGAATTGACTAAAGCAAAGTGCCGCAACAGTCCGCTACTTCCACAGCTCCACAAATCCTGAATGGAGGAATATCAAAGGCGTCCTTGCGGAGGAACACCTGAAGTAATACAATATATACATGGAGGAGGAAAATATAAACGGGTCAGAACCCGAGTTTGAAAAACTGTTTATAGCACGTGTATTAAAATGCATAATAATTATAAATGCATTATTACATGATTTAGTTGGAATCGAACACTCCATAAAAATTCAACTCACCTCTCATCTAAGGCGCGCACTAAGCGTATGCACGTATCTCCAAATGGATGTTCGATTCTAATTAGGTAAGAGGATTCTAACTTAAACCCAAAAGAAGTATTTAAGTGAAACCATCTACCCTATCTTCCAACCTACACTTATCACTATATTCTTCAAGTTATGTACATTAACTTTAATGTAATTGTTATAGTTATCTTTATAATGTTCATTTGTTGAACATATAAAGTTACATGATCCAATCATGTCCACATCATCACAATACATCCACAATCTCATTTACCAGAATTCATTCTAGTGATGCCCATATAAGGCATGAAACCATATATATAATTATTATAGATGAGTTATTAGCATCAAGAGTTAAGAACTAAACTCCTCCCGATTCTCAACACGGTACTGCGTTTCATGCGTGGGACGTCTCGCCGAAGCGAAATCCAAACAAGGAACCCCCCGTTACACTACTTCTGACCGTATCAATCCTCGGGGCTCATTATGCCCTCAATGCAAGATTCATGTAACCCAAATGATTATTATCCAATTTTAATTAATTAATTAATATTCCAAATTCTCAACAGTACACGGCGTTTCATGCGTGGGACGTCTCGCCGAAGCGAAATCCAAACAAGGAACCCCCCCCCCCCCCCCCGTTACACTACTCCTGGCACTATCGATTGTCGGGATAGGTGATATATATATATATATATATATATATATATATATATATATATATATATATATATATATATATATATATATATATAATGATGAGCATTAAGGACTAAACTTATCCCCAAGTTCCCACATTACACTGCGGTTCGTGCATGGGACGTCTCGCCGAGGCGAAATCCAAACAAGGAACCCCCCCGATACACTAATCTTGGCAATGTAGGTCATTGAGGTCCATTATGCCCTTGACACCCAAATACAAACACAAGCAATAATAACCATCCAACCGAGCTATAACTCGAAGGACACAGGCTCACATGCTATCATCTTCCAGCAGCCCATATACGTAGCAAACTGGGGCCACCTGGTGGGGTTCAACGACACCCACCTCGTGATCAACTCACGCACACAACATCCGGGAAGCGGTCATAGCTCCTAACCGGCAGGTGAGAGCGACACATACCCACGACCTGTCACCCCCAAAATAATAAATATATATATGTCATATGATGACCACCATGGACGACTATGACCTGGGGAATATCCACATCCTGCTTTTCGAGTCAGGATGCTCACCCACTACGCACGAAACTTCCCAATGATAGCAAGGAAAGGGTATGCCTAACATGTATATACACCATCATATAAGGTATACATACATCCCACATAATAAAGATATACCATTATATAAGGTATACCTGCAATAATATATTCATTTACATTATACGCTCTTAGGCACAATTGAATTTGTGTCATTGTTTAGTTTTAGTATATCTCTCTCCTGATACACTAATCGCTAAAACTCACACATCTTCCCCACTTAGTTTACACCATAATTTCTAATTGGTATTCCTCAAATTTAGTCCATACGACTCCAATAATTTCTTATAAGGTAAACTCACTAAAAGTCTCGAAAACATACTTCAAATGTCTCCTATAGAGATCCCCATTCGATAAGCTCGAACAAAACGGGCTGAAATTCTCCTTAGAAAAACAATCCCACAAAAGCCCTGTTTCCGAATCGATTCGGGCCAATTCCGAATCGATTCGGCCCAGCGAATCGATTCGGGTCATCAGACCTGGGACTCTGTCTTAGGCCGAATCGATTCGACTGGAGTCCGAATCGATTCGGTCACTCAGACCTGGGCACCTGCATAATTCCGAATCGATTCGGCTAGGGGACCGAATCGATTCGGCCCTGCTGAACCTCGAAAATGGCTACTTTTTAAGTAAGCCAAAAATCCCAAAATTCATTTAAATTATAACTCGGATTTTATTTCTACGAACCCAAAGTTTTCCCATCTCCACGAGTTCTTTAGATGTGCTAACACCCTATTTGGGAATCCACTAATATTTATCTCCAAATAATTTTAACCTTAATTTCTGACTAACGATTTCGATCTTGGACAGCGTTTCGTAGAAAAATCATTAAAAATCCAAAAAAATCAGAAAAATACCCAATTAGTGCTCACGCGACCGTATCGAAAAGATCTACAATTTTAATTTTTTGACCAAGAGCCGAATCGATTCGCATCACGGTCGAATCGATTCAGAAGTGATGTTGTGTCACTATTCATCATCTTCTCCAAAATTCTAAAATTCATTTTAATCATTTTCCAACCATTTTGATCCATCCCAATCACAAATATATCATCAATATTCATCCTAGAATACATATAAACTAATTATATCTTCAAATCTAAGATCTACATATCAAATCTAAGATTTTTCCCAAAAGTTAGGTTTTAACAATTTAAACCTAAAACCCAAAATTCAATCCACAAATCATGCAATAAATGGTACACAACAATTATTTAGCAAGTTTAATCACTTGCCTCAGGTTCGTAGGGTCTGAATCCGCCTCTTGATCGCGAAATGGCCGGAGAATCCTCTTTCTCTCTCCTTTTTCCTTCTTTCTCTTCTTCTTTCTTTCTTCTCTCTTTCTTTCTTTCTATTTCTCTTTCTCTCTTTGGAGAATAAATCTCCCGTAGGCTTTTTAAGCCTAAAACCCAAGATACACATCTTTAAATGATAATACACACTTTAAATGACCCGGTAACTTTAATTCGAGTCAAACGGTCCTAATTTATTCCGGAACCTAAATAGACCCCAAGTACAGTCATTTCGACTTTCTCGACCCTTCCGGACACAATGGTACCCTCATAATTTCCATTCGAGACACTTTCTAACAACTCTAAATTTTTTTGACCTCAATTGCCAATTTTAATTATTCTCCAATAAAATATTATTTATTTCTCCCAAAATAAAATAATTACTATTCCGAAAGTCTTGGGTTGTTAAATACTCTTAGTGAAAAGTTCACTTGCATTGAGGGTGTAGGAGATAACCTTCTAGGAATGATTAAAAATTTGAAGGATTCCTTAAAACTTAAAGAGTCTAATTCTTTGCTTGTGTCGAAAATTTTGAGGTTAAAAGATGATTTAAAAGACTCGAGTAGTGTTAGTAGTGATGGCACTGACTTCCATAACTCTAATTCTTTCGTTGCTAAATCTAAGACCGTTGTTTGTTTTAGAGGGTTAACTACATCCAAAGATATTAGAAAAGGTCAACTCGAAGGTTTTGTACCTCATCGTGTCTACACGGGCACACATTGTTGAAGGAAAGGTCAACCCTTTTTTTATGATCATAGAAAACACCCTAGGAAGTTCAAGGCTAGTGTCCCCTTGTTTCCCAAAACCTGACGCGTTAGGTATACATGTATTTGAATCAGGAAATCTTTTTTAGAAGCGCTAAATGTTAGACTGCTTGATTCTCGCATGCTTTTACATAACTCTTCACATACTATATCTTATGGGTGATTGCTTGCAGGTTTCCATTTGTCTACTCTGGTTGTGCTTCATGATATATGATTGCTAGTGTTATGACATGTGTATCTTTTGTATTTTAATTTTCTTTTATATATCCATAATGAAAAATACAAAAAGATTTTGTTCATCTTTTGAGTTAGAGTTTATTTTCAAAAATTAAAAATTTGGTATTTTCTTTTGAAAATTTTAAAAAAGTCAAAAAAATTCCTTTTTTTTGTAATTTAGTTTTATACATTTGGTATGGCATATTGGTGTCTTTGAATCTAATTCACTTCGTACTTTCTGTGTGACTAGGACATTTGGTTATGATTGTAGATATTTAGATTGTTCTTAATTATATTTGCATGGAGATGTTTTGAACTTGACTGGCTTAATCGACTTGACTTTGTATATACCTCCGCACACACATACATGAGCTTTTTGAATATTAACTTGACATGTATAATAGAGCTTTGTGATATGTTCTTCCATCAATTTTGTCATCTACATGTTTCGTGCCTATGGGGGACTTTTTCATATAGGAACTATTTCCCGCGATCTTTATTTGATTAGTTTAAAAATATGAGGGTGTATGGGAAAAGGGCTATGAAATGAGAAAATCTCCTTTGAGGGAAAGCGACAGTTATCAAGATCCTAATGAAATAGTTAATACATAAAAAATGCCAAAAAAATACATAATTTTGTTTGTTTGATCATTCAAAAGAAATAGCTTCAAAAGAATTAATAATAGAAAATATGTTATATTTTTTTTTTATCTTTTGAGGGTGTTTAGTTGAAGATCAATAGGTTTTCACAATAAATCCTAGTTATGCTTATTTGTCTTGACACTATTGATTTGTAGAATTATAAATATTCTAGAATTGTATGCATTGTGCTTGTTTGTTCATTAAGTTGAATTTTACTTATCACTAGAGGCTAAATATTATTTTTGATAAAGTTTTGCGATCAATTAGAACTTCATGAACATGTTTGAGTGTTTGGGTCATAATTCATTTGTATCTACTTCATGCCCATTCATTCCATCCCACATGTGTAGAAACATCGATACTATGCTAGTGTGTAAATCTTATGTGTTTTTGTATCGAGTTTTATGGTCGTTTATACCTATATATGTGTGACGGATTTTCTTTGGAATATTTTGCATATATTATATATAGTATCATTTTTTTGAGTCTTTACAATTTACATTTAGTCTAGATTTACCATGTGCTTGATCATTTGGATTATTTATGCATGAGTTGCCATGTGGTGTGGTGTGTTTGTAAATTTATACTTGAAAATTTTTGAATAATTTCAAAAATATTTGGTAATACCTTTGAGATTAACATTAGAGATGCATTATTTACATATCTATGTGATGATATCTTACTTGTTATTTTTTATTCTTTATTCTTCATGTTTAGCTTCCACTCCTTTGCCTAATTTAGACAAAGAGGGGGAGAACAAATTACAGAGGAGTTTGTTTTGTGGATGAGTTTTTATTTCAAACTCTATGCATCACGGTATTTCTTTGTTTCATGTCTGTAGGTATCCAAACGAAGACGCGTAAAGACAAATTTGCGCAAGGGATATGTTCAAGAATTATGACCCAAACACTCAAATACTCAAATATTACACTTTCACCACATAACTAATTTCTTGACATGTTCCACTTTTGTCATTATCTTTTCTCTAAATCCTCCAAATAATCTCTTACTTAACGAGCTCCACACCACTGACTACATTGCCATATGCTCTCGTCTGTATTTTAGGGTCTTTCATCCTAGGGCTTCGGGCCCTTCTTAATTCTTGTCTGCTCTCATCCGATTATGTATTAATGTGTTTTAACATTTATCCAATGTCCACATTATTCCACTTTTACCGACCGAAGCCACAACCCAGGGATTTCACCCCACCTTGTGTTACACTTTAAAAAATCACCATTTCTTGTCCTTTATACACTTGCATTGATTTTATCCCCAAAAACACTTTCATTACTACCATTTTATGTAGCACCTTTTTCAATATCTTTATTTCATAAAAATGTTCCACTTTACATAAAATTACCATTTTATCCATTTGTTTAATAACTTTTCTTTTCCTCCATTTTCACAAGTGATATTTCCCAAAAATATTATTAAGTTACACGCACTAACTTCTTAAGTGTTTTTAACTCATTAACACTTATTTAAAACTTTGGAGTAACATACTTCTCAAGTTTTAAATCTCTTTATTTCATTGCTTTCTTTATCAAAGAAATCATCTGGCCTTTTTAAGACTACTTTACAAGGAAAGCACCATTTATTCTTATCATCATATATAGTCTTGAAAGCATACACTTATCATATTTTCACACTCTTAAACACACTTTAAGGGATGAAATTTCTATTTTTTTATTTCATGTTAAAACTCATTAAAACTTTCAATATACATTTTTATATACTCATTATCAAAATATTACAAGTTTATATACATGGGAAGAGGGATTTTAACTCCAAATATATAAGAAAATGAGTTTAACACATGATTTATTCAAGAAATTTCATAACATTTGCAACAACATACCTTTCGAGACTAAATACAATTTTGTTATTCAAACTTGCATAAATGTCCACTTTTGCAAAAATGCGATTTTTACAAGAAAACTTCAATACTTTGTTCATCAAATATCTCAACACGATAAATATTATTTTGAAAATATTTTATTCCATAAAATGTTTAACACCAAGTTTTCTTGAAAAATATCATTTCACCCAACACTCTTGAAGTCTTTTGTAAACTATTTTTTAACAAAATCATAAGAAACAATATTCTTAACTCATTTATGCATTCTACTCTTACAAACTCTAACTACAAGACCAATACTACGAAAAATAGAGTTCTTAAGATAAGAGTAGAGTTTTCCACCTTATTGAAGCTATAAAAATGGTTAGATGAATGTAGAAGAAGACGTCAGTCTCCCACCACCTACGGTACACTTAAGGAGGTTGCCTATATCCACTACGTGTGCTACTTGAAAGCTCCATGAAAACCCCCTTCAAACTCCATTACCGCTTCTGCTTTTGTTTTTCAAAAAATCAATAACAATATCTCCATGAATTTATATCTTGCCTAACAAATGGTTTAGATTGGTTATATGGGCTTAAATATAGTGGAAAATGGTTAAAGTATAGTGGTTTATGATTGAAGGGTGTTGGTGCTAGGGTTGTAGAAGGTGGTTTGTGGTGGAAGATCTCTCAAGAGCTAAAGAGAGAGAAAATTTGATTCAAAATGGGAAAAAATGACACAAACATCACTTAAATACCCCAGAATCCTTGGGGGTTAAATTCCTAAAATGCCGAAGAACACATGCCTCGAGTTGGTCTGTTGATGTGGGAACTTGACATGTGTCTTAATTCAATGGTTATCAATTTGATAAGGCTTTTTAAATTTTCAAAAAATTATTTTTACAATCCTATTCAACAATAATGGATCTCATTTGAATGAGAATTGCCATCTCATTCGAACAAAATTGTATCTTGTTCCACTGAAAATCACACCTTGTTCGAACATACATCAAACAAGGTTTTAATGAAAATAGGTTACTAAACAGAGGTGGGTCGTTAGAAGGTCCTTTAAAGACCATTCAAACGAGATTTGGATCTCGTTAAAATGACTCCGAATGTCGTTCTAATGACCCTAATTTTCCTAAATTTAACGTAAGGTCATTCAATATCAGACCAAGTGCACCAAGGCTACTATATTATACAAATTTTACCCATAATTCATCTTACAAAGTATAAAGCTCAATTTGATCATATAAAGTCATTGAATTACACCGGTACGGTTAAAATCACGATGGCAAGTGTTACATTCTTCATTCCTTAGAAAATTTCATTATGAAAAGTATCAATCTATCAATTCATCAAATTCCTAGAAGTTATCAATGCTTATTTTAAGTCATAGGAATCTTCAAGGCTAGGTCATCGAGTCCTCAATCACTAAGAAGTCACCATATGCCCTTTCACAAGGAGCTATCACTAAGAACTCGACATCCAACATGTTCTAACATCCACCGTCAGGCTAGACATTAAAGACATCTAACAGTACTCGAGTCTCTACTTACTCGATGATCTTGCTTAGTCAAATCCTAAGGCTTCTTTGCTAACACCCCAAATAATTTCGACGCCTCTACCGGGGCAACATTCACTAGAGATCGACACTCACCTAAGAGAAAAATGACATAAAATTAACACCCAATCCATCATCATAAATTGTTTCAATTATAAGGACTATCTATCTGGAGTCTCCTAGAACTTTTGGGTCTTCTTGACCACGCAAATTCTCTTAAACTTGACATTAACCTCGCATAGCTAGTCACACTCCAAGGTGGGAGACATCAACCAAGTCACAAATCGTGCACTCGACTAACACCTTTCATAAGATCATTCTATAAACCTAGGATCACTCTAGGCATCCAACTATGGAACACTCACGTGATTGTTACACTAATCCACTCATTGTAGAAAAATAACACTGTGTGTGATGTTTCTTTGAATTCTAACACTTTACGATATTCTCAAATCATAATTCTGCTCTTTACAGCTAGAGTTACTAATCGCCATACCATCCAATCTATAAGATCATTAATCCTAAGAAAAGCGGATACTACGAGCAAATCATGCAACAGAACACGTAACCACATATACATAGAACTTGTGCAAACACAAGGATATTTTAAAAAAGCGCATGCCCAGTTATCAAGATGCAATGACCATACTAAGTCCATCCTCACTCATGCCAAGCCGCATTATTCCCAAGCCATCAACATGGAGCAATACTAGACCTCTAAAATTGAAAGGACACCATCCTTAACCATTAAATTCGATGGAACACAAACCTCGACTACTAAAACTAAAAGAACATAACAAATTAGAATGAACAAAGAATCGTTCCAAGGGAATCCCATACGGACACAACAACTATGGTTTACGAAAGGCAAACCTACGCTATATGCTTGAAGTCTAAGACTCCTCCTAAGATTTCTCATCAGATCCTAGTATATCCATATACCCTATCTTGAGTCACCAACTGTGATGAATCAGATCATGAAATATTCATCTCCTCTAAACAAAGTAGCCTACGAACCTATTGTCCTTTAGGAAGTCAAACCCCAAAATTCCCTCCTTAGGAATAAGGCTTCCTCCTTTCATCCTTGACGAATTCTAGACATAATAGTAGACGAATACGAAACGCCTTTGTCAATGCCGACCTTACCCATATTTCTAGTCAATGTTACATCGTGTCCAACCTAACACACCTAGTTTACTATCTTCTTTATCCTACCATTATCACATCCCAAACGTCTCCTTATGTGGTTCCCAACTAAGAAAAACATTCACCTTATTATAACCTCCAATGGCATAAGGTCGCCATTGCGCATATCTCCATATTTAACCCCAACTGAATTTATGTGATGGACACAATGGTCGCCATTAGTGCGATAAGGATAACAAGTACTACATAGTTCCGCACTTCTTAATCCATTCTAGTCTAGCAAGACATGCCAAGAACTAGTCCTTACCATTCTTGGGATATTCTAACTTACACCGTCGATACATGTCAATATCCTAATCATGCTTCGATATCCCTTATGGGGTGTTATTTTCAAGTCCCAAATATGACATCATCAATCTAAGTTCGCAATGCATTTCTTAGTATATATCAAAATTAAGTATTACACTTCCTATGTTAGTCATCTTAGGGCAAACGAGTAACATTCCCAATCATAACATAACTCTCAAATTTCCCTTAGGAAGTTTCACCACCTATTTATACCAAATTGGATAACCTCACCAAGTACCACATGATTCAACTCCTTAAAATTTGACCAATAACCGAGATCATCACATGATCATAAATATAACCATTATTATAACATTAACACTCTATAAGAACGAATTTGTTTGGTTCCCTAACGATACTAATCACACCCTGACATAAAAGTCATTAAAAACCTAACAAGATTTCATCACCTATGACCCTTTCATAGTAGGTATGCCCTACCGACTTCACAATATTCACCATATGCCTATTAGATACTCACAAGGATGGCCTACAAGTCTCCACGCCTGAACAACAGTAATTATTGAATACCCAAATGCGTCATAACAAGTCAATTTTATTCCAAATGATGCCACATGAGATAAGTCCCTGGATACTCTAAGGAGTTTCTCAAATCATACTCACACCGTAACCGCCTCGTGGTCAACTATTATATACGTCAATAAAAATAGGCTACGGTATTTAGATAAAAATCTTATTTCCCTTTTATTTGAAACTCTATCATAGATCTAACTTATGCCTCTCTCCTCAAGACCCAATAAAGGTTCGAAAACTTCCTTCCAAGGGGCTAATGCCATATACTACATATCAAACTATAGGTTGACACTACTAAGGATTCCGATAGGATATAGGAAGTTGTATATATATAACCTATAAGCCTCTAAATCCACACTATTGATGTCATGAATGATCCTATTCCTCAATTCTTACATCATATTCTCTAAAACCACATCATAGAAGACTACTTATGGTTCTTTCCTATGTCACTTTAACTCATCATTGTTACACATGTAACATACTTACGACCAATGGCCAGTAACTCTCATTATAACTTACGAGATACAACTTTCAATTGACTATTACTTAGAAACTTACCTATAATGATAGAATCTTATTAACTAAGGCCCGAGCACACATCCTCAAGTAATGATCGACATGGGTCTACATGCCTATCGAATTTTTAAACGTTTACGACATGACACTATCCTAAGGATGAAGTTCACCTAATCACATCATCATTATTAATTAGCCATAAGTACCTAACTAAGGAACCTATTTTATCCTCATTGAAAAATCAGTATCGCTTAGATGTTACGCTCTAGTCACCTAACCTCCACATCTAAGAAATGGATGACATTTGTCTTTATTGACACCTCAAAAGGCGTCTTAGATCATCAAAAGTTGACATGAGTGCACCTCACACTAAAAATCACAGTGTCATCACTAATGGCTTGAACAAACAGTTGAAAACTACTAACACTTCTACATCAGAAGCGTCAAGAACTATTAGTGGCAACTAACTAGGCCACTTGCTATTTGGCAATGAATTGCTCGTCGTGCTAATCTCCTTGACTCCACCATCGAGAATATGAACCAAAACTGTTACCAGTCTAGCGTGACCAACCTAAAATAAATACCTATATCAAATATCCACTACCGACCTCGCAACGTCACTCTCAAAATAAAATTTAAAGCTAGAGCTTTGATACCATTTATAATGCCCCGTCCATGATTTATAAGTTACCCGTGGGTCAACCTAGTTCGTCCCGGATGTTAGGCGTGAAGTGAAATGAGACAACCTAAACAATGTTGCTAGTCCCATTTTATTTAATTAACATTTCACTTGTTTAGCATGAGATTCTGATTCGTATGAAGCTACGTGTGGGAACAGTGGGAAGCATCCTAGAAATCCAAGCATACATAGTTACAAATTTAAAATAAAAATAATACTTGCCTGTGTAACGCCCTCAAAATACATAATCACACAAAACCCACTGTAACAAAGAGGAGGGAATGAGCCGAATGCCCAATGGAAAAATATAACAATGCAATATAGAGTTGAAAGGTAGGAAAGAGACCTTAACACGTTTATCTACTTTCACACACAATTATCTCATATATATATACATACAAACATTAACACATGAAATCATTTTATTCTAAAAACATAACTTGTTCCGATTAATTTACCCTAATATTATAAAAGAACCCCTTTTTACTTGACTCGACATTTATTTCCTGATTTAACATACCCGGTTATTTACTTAAAACAAAATACCCATTGTTTAGGAAAAATCACTTCTTTCCTCGAAATTACCCATTTACTCACACCAAATTCACCTTAGTGTTTTTCTTGAAAATCACCTTTCAACACATGCATGCACAGTGGTAGAAAGTGCCTAATTTTCATTCAAAACCTTTCATTAATACACCTTTGTGTTAATTATGGGTGAAACCTTATTAGGTTGCTTAATTACCTATTTAATCACTTCACTTTACCATTCCTTTTATATCATAGATATTACCTAATTTCTTACATTACCTGTCCATATTATCTTTCAACTAGAACATGTACTAATTTCATTGAAGTTAGGATATCTTTTCTTACATTCACCAAACAAACCATTTCTTGACGTGTTCCACCTTTCTCATTATCTTTTATCAGAATCCTCTAAATAATCTCATTTTTAATAGGCTCCACACTGTCGGCTACATTACCATATGATTTGGTCAGTATTTTTAAGGCTTTCACCCTAGGGCTTCGGGCCCTTATTAATTCTTTCTCGATCTCATTCGAGTATATTAATATGCCCAAAGTGTACCCTCATACTCAGGGTCACTAACCTCGGCCTGTCTCACAACCGAGTTGACAGGAATCTTACAACAGCCATCAGAAAGGTCGTCCTCCGTAACGTCGGCTCCTCATTAAACAACCTTGGCTGGTCAGCAGCCGAGGTCATAAACATCTTATGGGACCAAATCACTGCCAATCCCATCCTCTGCTAAGGTCGACACTGCATTCGGCCTTCTGCCTAACCTCGGCTAGTTTCCTAGGCCGAGGTCATGTCGATAATTAACAGGATAAAATATTATCGGACTTCCACAACATCGTACTCGGCTAGGCCGAGGTTCCACCAGATGATGACACAAGTCCGAGCACACACAAGCATATGGAAAACTTGGAACACGTGAGCAATTCAGTTATAACCAAATCATTCTCCTCACCTGAGGGAATATTTTGTCATCATTCCTTATATGTGGCCCATCTAGGTGTCTACTTATTATTCGTGTATTCAATCCACACATGCTCATAGAATGCTTGGGGGTATACTACAACCCCCAAGCACTATAAATACCTATCTTCTCCTACCTTGGAAAGGATCCAAAATTACAACCTTAGAAGAAACTCTGTTTGTATACATAGTAGAGACAGAAAGTGAGAGATTGTATCATAGGCCATTAGTTCCCTTATTTTTATAATTCTTACTCACACACTCACAGTAGACGTAGGTCAGATTGGCTGAACCACTTATGTACAGTGTCTCTCCTTTTCTCCTCATCTCATTCTACTATATATATATATACTTTTGTGTTGTCATTATTATTGTTAGAGTGGCCTTATCAAAACCTCCTCTGGTGGTGTTGTTTTCAGTATCATCATTTTGGCATCGTTTGTGGGAACGAGAAGATTCATCTCTTCCTCATTTGTTACTTGAGCTTATCAGGGACTCTGGTGGTGAACCAGTCCTCCCCCATCACTTGGAGCTATTTCACCATTGAAAGGGATCGTTAAAGGTATCAAGCTCTCTAGTGTTTTCATGTACAAGCTCTCTAGTCTTTTTCCATGGCACCAGAGTTACCACCTCCACCATCTGGTGTTGGAGGGCCTAGTTCCAGTCAAGCACCACCCCAGTCCGAAATGGCTAAGGTAGCAGCAGCCTTGAAGTTCTTAACTGCAACTCAATAAGTGATATAGGAGAAATTTGCCCAGCTAAGCCAGAACATAATAATGAGACCCCCTGGGGTCTCACCGAAGATGATAACTCCGGTAGAGGATCAACCACATCATGATGCCAGGGGACCACCCCAAGCACTACGAAAGGACCTACCTACTCCTCAGTGAAGGAGGGATGTTGCTAACCCTAGGCATTTATACCTGGGAAGGCAAGGAAACCCTTTCCCTGAGGATATGTACGATGACATTGGGGCAGAGGATGCTCCGGCAGATTGTTGGGATCCATATGAGATCTCAGACAACACAGTAAGACCTGTTCAGTTGAGCATAGGTCATCAGAGCTGAGGTCAGTCCGAGAGATGAGATTGTGATGCACGCCAAAGAGGATTAGCTTTTGATCGCTTAAGTAGAGGGTCGACCTTTAAAAGTCTCGACCCAGTTAATGATTTGAGGGAGAGGTTGTCCAGATTAAGAAGTCTCGTTGGCTCTAGAAGAGAAGGAGGTGATTGTTATCCCCATAATGGACAACCCCCACATGGTCAACTGTGGTCAGGGGGAGGTCAATAGCCGACATTGTGCAGTAGCTGGGGAACCCTCAGTTCACCCTTTGAAGGTGGCTGGGGACAACCTCGACCAAGCAGACATTGCTAAACCATGGAACGACTATATTCAAAGGTTGGAAAACAAAATTAGAGTTATCTTAAAAAGACAAGATCCGTTGCAGAGTGCGTATTCATAGGGCTCACCATTTGTGGCATGGATTGTCAACTTCCCAACCCCTGCAAAATTTAAACCCACTGTGGTGTCTCCCAAGTATGATGCGAGTACTAACCCAGTCCACCATACTGAGATGTATCAGTCTGTAATGGACATCTATTCCATCCCTGATGAGATGAGGTGCCGAGCTTTCTCAAGCACTCTTACCGGGGCTACGCATATCTGGTTCAATTCTCTCCCTAAAAATTCAATTGAGAGTTTTAAAGGTCTGGCTGAATGGTTCATTCACAACTTCTATTTTGGGGTAAGACCTCAGAAGAAGACAACCCATCTGCTGTATGTTAAGCAGGGGAAAAATGAAAGCCTCAGAGATTACATCACGAGGTTTAATAAGGAAAAGTTAGAGGTAGAAGATTATGAAGAGAGAATAGCCATGACATCTCTCATTGGGGGTCTGCAAAAGGGAAATCTCTTATGGAAACTAGCCGAAGATCCCCCTAAGTTAATGGTAGAGATGTTGGCAATATCTAGAAAGGTCATGAACGCAGAGGAAGCTATGGTTGTAAAAAACGAGGATGAAAGGGGGAGCAGCAGTGGAGGCAAATTTCAGAAGAAAAATAAAGACGATAAGAAAAGATCTGCAGACGATAAATTCTCAGAATACACTCCTCTAACTGTAAGTTGTAAACACATCCTCAAAGAAATAAAGAATGATAGATCTTTGAGATGGCCAGAGAGGCTGAAATCTCATCCACATAAGAGAAACAAGAACTTATGGTGCGATTTTCATCAAGATCATGTCCATTTGACTGAGAAGTGCTTCGCTCTGAAGGATGAGATTGAAAAAATGTTAAAGTCTGGAAAGCTAAGAAAGTATGTGGATTGTAGAGATTCAAAGGGAGGGAGAGATGATCCTAAAAATAAAAGAAATGATAAATGCCGGGAAGATACCCCTACTAGAAGAGCTGATGCCTCAGATGATGATGACGATGACCCTGATCTCCCACTAAAGGATGATAATATCCCAGTAAAGAGAGTTGGTATGATCTCTTTTGGTGTGAATACTATCTGTGGAGGACTAGAAGGGGGTGGCTCAGAGGTTTCTGATCACAAGGCTCACGTGGCAGAGGCCAAACCAGTAACTGAGGCCGAGTTTGTGCACTTTGATTCTACCGAGGTTAAACGTGAGAAGAGAAAGAAGGTAGATATGGACACCCTCGTAGTCAGCTGCTTATTACTTTATTTCAAGGGTATCTTAGCTCCCCACGATGACCCCTTAGTCCTCACCACAAGGGTGCATGGGTATAAAGTTAAGAGGATCCTTGTTGATGGAGACAATTCTGCAGACATTATGTTTTAGCCCTGTTTCAAGAGCCTGGGCCTCAGTAGAGCTAGGCTTGTCCCTTACCATCATATCTTGATTGGCTTCAGTAGTGAAAAGGTCCATCCATTGGGTATGTATGAGATGGATGTGAGAATGGGAGATGAATAGACTAAGAGGTTAACTAGGAAAATCAATTTCTTTGTGATGTATGAAAGTGTCTTCTCAACCTCATCATGGGACGAGTAGACCTTAAGGAATTTGAGGTCGTGCCTTCAACGGTCCACCAGATGATAAAATCCCCGACTCTTTATGGAGTAGGGGAAGTGCAAGGTGAACAAATGTTGGCACGAGAATACTATTTCTACTCTGCAGAAGAGAGAGAGGCTCATAAGAGGGAAACAACCACTTACAACATTGACACCATTGACCCTAAAAACAAAACAAAAGCTAAAAAAGGGAGAGGCTGGGAAAGAGGTAGAATCCATATTCATCAACAAGGATGAGCCAGAAAAAACCATCCAAGTCGGCAGAGCCCTGAAGCTTGAGATCAAGGAGGAGCTAGTGAAAGTGTTAAAGAAGAGAGAGAGTATCTTTTCCTGGAGCCATGTAGACATGCCAGGCATTGATCCGAAAATCATATGTCATAAACTCAATGTTGTAAAGTATGCCAAGCCTATTAAGCAGAGAAGACGAATATACTCAAGAGAGAAGTATGATGTCATCAGAGATGAGGTTCAAAATCTTGAAGAGGCTAAGTTCATCAGAGAAGTTATATACCCTGAGTGGTTATCTAACGCTGTCATAGTACCCAAAAGTAATGGAAAATGGAGGATATGTGTAGACTTCATCGATTTAATCAAGTCTTGCCCAAAGGATTATTTTCCCCTCCCTCGTATAGATCAGATAGTGGATGCCACATTGGGACATGAGCTCATGAGATTCATGGATGCATATTTCAGGTATAATCAGATCTTCATGGACTCGGCTGACTCAGAGAAGACATCCTTCATTACAGACAAGGGGACCTACTGTTATAAGGTCATAACCTTTGGCCTAAAGAACACAGGGGCTATATACCAACGTCTTGTAAATATGATGTTTGAAGATTAGATAGGAAAGTCCACGAAAGTTTACGTGGATGACATGTTGATGAAGAGTCTGAAGGCCGACACTCATGTAGCCGAACTTGAAAGAACTTTTGACAACATGGAAAAATATAGAATGAAGCTCAACCCGACGAAATGTGTCTTTGGCGCAGGAAAAAGAAAGTTTTTGGGCTTCATCTTTAATCAAATGGGAATATAGGCTAACCCTGAGAAGATCAGGCTTTGCTAGAAATGAAGACACATAAAACCATCAAAGACATTCATAGGCTGACCGGACGAGTGGTTGCACTTAACAGGTTCGTATCTAGAGCTACAGATAAATGTCTTCCTTTTTTCAAAGTTCTTAGAAAGGCCTTAGTATGGAATGAGGAATGTGACATAGCTTTTAAAAAGATGAAGTCCTACCTCAGATCCCCTATACTATTATCTCGGTCGATACAGGGTGAGAAGCTATATGTATATTTAACTGTCTCGCAGTCAGCTAATCGTGCTGCAATAGTAAGAGAAGGGGAGGGAGTGAAAATATAAGTATACTTTAATAGCAAGGCACTCCAAGGGTCCGAGCAGTACCATCGGATGGAAAAGTTAGCCTATGCTTTGATACATGCTTCCAGGAAAATGAAACCATACTTCCTGGCTCATTCCATAGTCATCCTCACCGATTCCCCACGCAGACATGTCCTCCATAAGCCTGAGAAGTCGAGAAGGCTAATGACCTGGGAAATTGAGTTGGGGAAGTATGATGTCGCTTATCAGCTTAGGGTTTCGATAAAGGGACAAGATCTCATATATTTCATGGCCGAATTTACTTGGGATGAGGCCGAGGTTGAGAAGAATCAAGAGGCTACAGATGGGCCAGCAAATAGAAATGTCAGCCAAACTTCGGATGAGGCCGAGATAAGTACTGTCAAATAAAGAACAGTCAAGAATGAAGAAGATAGATACCTCTTCAAATAAGGGACCCTAGCAAAGGGTAAATTCTCTTCATATGAAACCATCTGGAACCTCTTCATTGATGGGCCATCCTGTGAAAGCGAAAGTGGAGCAGGGCTGATAGTGTCGGCACCAGATGGTACATATATTGAATATGCGCTGAGGTTCAACTTTAAAGCTTCCGATAATGAGTCAGAGTATGAGTCATTAATAGCAGGTCTCTCTTTGGAAAAATTCCTCAGTGTCGGCCAACTCCTAGTCCACAACGACTCAAGATTAGTCATGAACCAAATCTTGGGGGTATGTGAAGCAAAAGACGAAAGTATGGCCAGATACTTGAATAAAGTGAGATCAATGCTAGAAAACTTCAAGGAAGTAAAGATGAAGAGGATACCTCGGCTAGACAATAGCCGAGATGATGCACTCGCGAGGTCGATCTCAGCAACAAGAACAAATATAAGGAGAACAGTGCCAGTTGAGATTCTGCTCAAGTCGACCATCGAAGAGGAAGAGGTTGCTAAACCTTGCTTAAATCTGAGTTTGGGGGCCTCATGGATGGACCCTCTTATCAAACACATCAGAGAGGGACAACTACCAGAGTCAAAGTTTGAAAGGAGGAAGCTAAGGTTTAGAGTTACAAAATTTTCCATTATAGGAGATGTCTTGTATAAAAAGGGATTAATCCTCCCTCTCCTCAGATGTGTCCACCCTTTAGAGGTTCTACACACCTTGCACGATGTGCATGAGGGATCTTGTTCAAGCCACATAAGAGGGAGGCCACTGGATAAGAGGATAATTACTCAGGGATACTAGTGGTCGACCTTGGCCAAGGATGCAGCTGAATATGTGAAGAGGTGTGATAAGTGTCAGAGGTTCTCCACCATTCCCCATCAGCCCCACTAACCTCTTACATCTATCAGTTCCCCTTGGCCATTTGCAGTATGGGGCATTGATTTGGTAGGACCTTTGCCAAGAGCTGTAAACAATTATCGGTTTTTAATAGTGGCAATTGACTATTTTTCTAAATGGGTAGAGGCCAAGCTAATGATCACAATCAATGAGAAGAGGACTTTCTAGTTCATCGGGAAGAACATCATATGTAGGTATGGTCTTCCAAACACCCTCATCTCAGATAATGGAAACAAATTCAAGAATGCTTCCTTAGAAAAATACTGCGAAAGAGTAGGGATCAAGTCGTTATTCTCTTCTCCTGGCCGACGCCAGGAAAACGGCCAGACTGAGGTCACAAATTAAACAATCCTTGATAGGATAAAAAAAAGAGGCTGGAAGAGGCTAAAGGAAGATGTTTTAAGGAAGTATATATTATGCTTTGGGATTACAGGACGACGATGAGGACACCTACAGGGGAAACCCCATTTATACTAGCCCGTGGCTCAGAGGCTGCCATCCCAAGAGAGATAGGTCTCCCTACTCATAGAGTCTAAACAAATGACCCTCAGACGAATGGGAAGAGAGAAGAATTTATCTTGATTTGATTGAGGAAATAAGAGAAGATGCAGAGATAAGAAAGTCAGCCTATCAGTAGAGAACTATGAGGTTCTATAATCAGAGGGTAAAGTCAAGGCCGATAGCTGTGGGAGATATGGTCCTGAAGAAGACGTGGCGGAAAACCAATAAGCTACATACCAACTGGCATGGTACTTATAGGGTCATTGATGAGGTCGTACCAGATACGTATCGGCTAGAAAATCTTAAAGGAGGGCCTTTCCCGAACCCTTGGAATGTCGATGACTTAAAGAAATATTACTTATGATGTTGCAACTGTTCCTATCTTTTTGTAATACATGTATCAGTTTATACATAAAATGTTAATGACAAGATAACAATGTTGTGTTGATACTTCTGTTACAATTATTATTTTAAACACCATTAATTTGGTGAATTATGAGGTGAAACATTTTTAACTTGGTGACCTCAGACCTTTAACATCATTAATTGGGTGAATTATGAGGTGAAACACCATTAACTTGGTGACCTCAGACCTTTAACATCATTAATTTGGTGAATTATGAGGTAAAACATCATTAACTTGATGACCTCGGACCTTTAACATCATTAATTTGATGAAATATAAGGTCAGACCTTTTAACATCATTAATTCGGTGAATTATGAGGCGAAACACTATTAACTTGGTGACCTCAGACCTTTAACAACATTAATTTGGTGAATTATGAGGTGAAACACAATTAACTTGGTGACCTCAGACCTTTAACATCATCAATTTGGTGAATTATGAGGTGAGACATCATTAACTTGGTGACCTCAGACCTTTAACATCATCAATTTGGTGAATTATGAAGTGAGCCATCATTAACTTGGTGCCCTCAGACCTTTAACATCATTAATTTAGTGAAATATAAGGTGAAACATAATTAACTTGGTGACCTCAGACCTAGAACATCATTAATTTGGTGAAATATGGGGTAAAACATCATTAAGTTGGTGACCTCAGACTTTTAACATCATTAATTTGGTGAATTATGAGGTGAAACACCATTAACTTGGTGACCTCGGACCTTTAACATCATTAATTTGGTGAATTATGAGGTGAAACATCATTAACTTGGTGACCTCAAACCTTTAACATCGTCAATTTGGTGAATTATGAGGTGAAACATAATTAACTTGGTGACCTCAGTCCTTTAACATCATTAATTTGGTGAAATATAAGGTGAAACATCATTAACTTGGTGACCTCAAACCTAAAACATCATTAATTTGGTGAAATGTGAGGTGAAACATCATTAACTTGGTGACCTCAGACTTTTAACATCATTAACTTAGTGACCTCTAACCACACAACATCATTAATTTGGTGAATTATGAGGTGAAACATCATTAACTTGGTGACCTCAGACCTTTTAACATCATTAATATAGTGAATTATGAGGTGAAACATCATTAACCTGGTGACCTCAGACCTTCTAACATCATTTATTTGGTGAATTATCAATGCAACAAGTAAAGAAAAATAAGATAAGTAAAGGAAATGAAATTGCATTCATTCGAACCAAAAAGTGTTACATCATTCTAAGGGAAGAGGCTACAGTTCATTAAAAAAAAGGGTTACAAAAAAACTTCAAAAAAATAACAAACATGGTGGTGAGGCACTCAGACACTCAGGCTTCAGCCGACCCACCAGCAGCAGGGTTGTTTGGATCTAGGACTTGATTGGTAACTTCAACCTTGTCATACTAATGTCCACCATCCTCAGTCTCAGTCACCTCAAGATGGCTTGTCTCGGCTGGGCCACCCTCTTCAACCTCCTACAGGGCCTTAGCGAGGTGAACATTTCCAAAGTCGAGGCCAATAAAGTCCTCGGTCGACAGATTGCCAAAACTTTCTTACTTCATGGCATCCCATCGACTGGTTGCCTCGATGCCTCTCTCTAGGTACTCAAGGATAAAGCTAATAAATTCATCAGATGTTTGATTCTCCTTGATGATTGTCTCTGAAGTGTCTTCCATGGCAACCTTAATAGCAACATAAACTTTGGACTGGAGGCTATCATCATTTACCTTCAGAGCCTTGGCAAGATCGATTTTCATTCGGGAGATCTCGTCACCCTTTTCCTTCAGACTTTTATTCAAGTTATCAATATGCTTCTTCAGATCCTCCTCAAGCTTCTCAGCA
Source organism: Sambucus nigra (assembly GCA_949130495.1). Lineage (NCBI taxonomy): Eukaryota > Viridiplantae > Streptophyta > Magnoliopsida > Dipsacales > Adoxaceae > Sambucus > Sambucus nigra. The sequence continues at coordinate 117,977,378 of OX422212.1, read as the reverse complement.
TCCCTTACTTTCTGGATCAGAGGCAGCCTGTTCAAGATATAGTCGACCAAGAGATGAAGAGAGAGAGCACTCTGCAAAAAGAAGATTCAGACACATTAGCAACAATGAATGACTGAGATCAGAGGTAACACAAATGGCTAATAAAATACCTGAACCTCCCTATGGACTGCAAAATCATCCAATAGAAGGACATCCATTTAGTGCAGAAAGCGTTTATCATCCTCGATCATGGCATTATCGAGAGCATCAGAGGCTCAATCACTGTTGCCAATGAGGTTGTCACCAATTTTTAGCTGAGAAAGCCGAGAAGCTAAAGCATTATCTGAGGAAATGGGGATACCAAGCTCAGTATGTTGAGCCTTGCTAGGTCTCGTGCAGGAAGGGTCTGCAGGTTCCTTCCTCTTCTTAGTTGCATTAGCAGGGGCATTCCCCTCCTTTGTTTGAGCAGGTGGTGGCATAGTCTTTCTGCCTCGCTTCTCCAGAAGTGTTATGATACTGGGAGCAGACATATTCCAAAGATCTTCAGAAACTCCTTCTGGTTTCTCTGCAAAAAGAAAACATTGGAGTTAGAAGATCAGACATATGAAAGTACGAGACTAGACTTCGTGTAAAAATGTTTTGTTCTAGAATACTTAAGAAGCTTGGCCAAAGTCCCAATCCCAAAACCCGTCTGAGACAAATAGTAAGGGGTCATCAGATGCTCGTATTTGACAAGGTTACCATCTTCGCCCTGACTACGAAGATCCTCAGCATTATTACGATTATCTTGGCTCAATCCAGGGTTTGGTTTTTCCGAGAAAGAGACCTTGGCCCACCTCAGGGGAGTCCTTGGAACAGATGTTCCACAAGCCTCATTAGGACCAAACTCCCAAGCCCCTGCGCAAAGAAGAACTGAGGCTTCCAATTATGGTTAGAGGTTTGAGTCACCAACAACATCTTCTTCTCAGACTTCTTGGCTACAAAGTGATAGAATCCAGGGTGTTTTTTAGCAGATCAGGGTATATAATAAGCTAAGAATACTCTAACTGGAAGGTCGGTATGATGAACCACGTTACAGAGTATGATAGCCCCAACCAAGACCCTCCAGGCATTGGAGAAAAGTTGAGAAAGAGTGAGGTTAACATAAGAATGAACATCTCGGATAGTGGGGTGAATTGGGATATGGAAGCCAAGTTTGAACATCTCCTCATAGATGTAGAGCTCTCCCTCTCGACCGTTAAAGGCCCGCTCATCCCTCAGGGGTTTCCTTAAGGTAACAGATGAAGGAATGGCATACAGATGCCTAAAGACGAGAATGTCGTATTCAGTAACAGAAGACTCAGGACCATCAACCTTGGAAGTTTCAAGCTCACTCCCTTCATCATCATCATTATCATTAACATCCTGAGTCTGAGCCTCAGAGGAGGCACCACCAGGAAACCTCTTTGCAAACTCAACACCGATAGCATCCGATAGAGGAATGGAGTCACTAGGAGAGGGAATTGCCACATTGGGCCATAAGATTTTTACGAAAGAAGGCCTACGTGAGGTTCTAGCCTCTTGGTGGGATGAGGAACGGTCATAAACCTCTACTTCCTCAGAGACTACACTTCCCTTGGGAGAGAAACCCATAGCCTCTTGGAAATAGTCTACGAACTCCGTAGCCTCAGAGGTAGACATATGGTCTGAAGAAGCTGACTCAGACATTGGCTTAGGAACCTCAGGAACTTCAGCATGTTCAGTAGACTCAGGGTATATGACCTTTAATGGTGGAGGAAATATTGGTGTGAGGGGAAAGGCCTCAACCCTACGATCCTCCTCCTGGGCTAGCTCTATCTGTCTAATATTCTCAAAGGTCTTCTCGTACAGAGTTGGAAACTCTTCAGCAAGCTTATACAAAGGTCTGAGCATATGGTGGATGACACTACTCTTATGGGAAAGACTCAAACTATAAACAGGTACACAACTTATGCTACCTAAATTAAAGATCAAAGTTTGGAAATTGAAAGGTCTCGAGCAAGAACACCAAGAACCCTAAGTTAGGTCACCGGAGAAGATGACCGTAAGGTCACCGAAGAGTCTAAAAGAAGGAAGTTTATGGCTAAAGCAACCTCAGAGTAGCCCGGTATGGCTCCAGTGCTACCTAACCACTGAAATCCTAACCCTACAACCACTTAACAATGGTGGAAACCCTCACCGAAAAAGGAAAAAAAGTCAGTAAAAAATAAAAAATGTAAATAAACACCTAGAAATAAAAATCTTTAAGGTGAATAACAATACCTGGTGGATTTTGAAGGAAGGAAGTAGGAATTAAAAGAAAGAACCTTGAGTTGCAGTGAAGTATAAAGGTTTTGAAGAAGAGAGTTTCAGAAAGGCTATAGGCGGGAAGCAAGGGAAGAAGAAAGAGAATGAAAATACAAAAGGGTTTAAATATCCTTGCAATGATGAGGCGCGAATATCGAGGCACTCATCATTTCCCTAGAAAGTCTAAACGATGCCGTCAGAGCTTCTTGCCCTGGGGAAAATGCTATCCACTTCAATGAATGACATGTGTCCAAGGAAGCACTCCAAACCCCCAAGACATTAAAACGTCCCTTCATTAGCCTGACTCTCATACCCCTCAGTCACCTACTCACGTAATTGACTGAGGGCTAGGGGGTGATTGATATTCCCAAAGTCTACCCTCGTACTCAGGGTCACTAACTTCGGCCTGTGTTATAGCTGAGTTGACAGGAAGCTTACAATAGCCATCATAAAGGTCATCCTTCGCAACGTCGGTTCCTCATTGACCAACCTCGGCTGGCCAGTAGCCGAGGTTATAAACATCTTGTGGGCTCGAACTACTGCCAATCCTATCCTCTGTTAAGGCCGACACTGCATCCGACCGTCTACCTAACCTCAACTAGTCCCTAGGCCCTTATTATGTTGACGATTAACAGGACAAAGCATTATCGGACTTCCACAACCTCGTACTCGGCTAGGTCAAGGTTCCATTAGATGATGACACAAGTTCGAGTACACGCAAGTACATGTAAAAGTTAGAACACATGAGCAAGTCAGTTATAACCAAATCATTCCCCTCACTTGAGGGAATATTTAGTCATCATTCCTTACATGTGGCCCAGCCAGGTGTCCACCTATGATTCGTATATTCAACCCACACATGCTCATAGCATGCTTGGGCCCCAAGCACTATAAATACCTATCTTCTCCTACCTTGGAAAGGATCCGAAATTATAACCCTAGCAGAAACTCTGTTTGTATACACAGTAGAGAGAGAAAGTGAGAGATTGTATCACATGCCATTAGTGCCCTCATTTTATTGATTCTTACTCACACACTCACAGTGGACGTAGGCTAGATTGGCTGAACCACTTATATACAATGTCTCTCCTCTTCTCCTCACTTCATTCTACTATATATATATATCTTGTGTTTTCATTGTTATTGCTAGAGTGAGCTTATCAACACCTCATCTGGTGGTTTTGTTTTGAGTATCATCATCTATATTAATTTGTTTTAACATTTATCCAACGTCCACAATATTCTACTTTTCTCGATCCTTGGGGATTTCACCACACCTAGTGTTACACTTTGAAAATCACCAATTTTTATCCTTTACGCACTTGCGTTGATTTTATCCCAGAATCACTTTCATTTAGAACCATTTTGTGTAACACTTTTTCTAATAATATTATTTCATATAAATATTCCACTTTATGTAAAATTATCATTTTATCCATTTATTTCCAAACTTGTCTTTTCCTTCATTTTTATAAGTGTTACTTCCTAAAAATATTAGTAAGTTACACACATTGACTTCGTACATGTTTTTAACTCATTAACACTTTGGAGTAACATACTTCTCAATAAGAAAATTTCTTTATTTAATTACTTTCTTTATCAAAGAAATTATTTGGCCTTTTTAAGACTACTTTACAATGAAACCACCATTTTCCCTTATCATCACATATAGCCTTGAAAGCATACACTTATCACATTTTCCACACTTATCTCCATAACTTAAGAGCTGAAATTTCTACTATCTTTATTTCATGTTAAAACTCATTAACAGCTTCACTAAACTCATTTAAATACTCATCATCAAAATACTACAAGTTTGTATACATGGGAAGAGGGATTTTATGTCTATAAATCTAAGAAAATGAGTTTAACACATAATGTATGTAAGAAATTTCATAATATTTGCAGCATCATGTTTTTCACGAATAAAGACAATTTTGTTATTCAAACTTGGATAAATTTCCACTTTAATAAAAATGTCCTTTTTATAAGAAAACTATAAGACTTTGTTCCTCAAATATGTCAACAAGATAAATATTATTTTCAAAACATTTTATTCCATAAAATGTTTAACACCAAGTTTTCTTAATATATATTATTTTACCCAACACTCTTGATATTCTTTATAAACCATTTTACACAAAACTATAAGAAACAAGCTTCTTAAATCATATATGCATTCTACTCTTACAAACATTAACTACAAGATCAATACTATGAAATATAGAGTTCTTAAGCTAAGAGTAGAGTTTCCCACCTTATTGAAGCTCCAAAAATGATTGGATGAATGTAGAAGAAGATGGCAAGCTCCCATTTCCTAAGGTCGCCTTAAATAGGTTGCCTAACTCCACTAAGCTCCATGAAAACCCCCTTTAAACTAAAAAATTACCTCTACTTTTCATCTTTAAAACCCCCAATAATATCTCCATGAATTTATATGTTGCCTAACAAATAGTGTAAATGGATTTTCTGGGCTTAAATATGGTGGAAAAGGGTTATAATATGGTGGTTCAGGGTTGAAGGGTGGTGGTGCTAGGCTAGTAGAAGGTGGTTTATGGAGGAAAAGCTCTCAAAAGCTAGAGAGAGAGAGGGAGAGAAAGAGAGAGAGAGAGAGAGAGAGAGAGAGAGAGAGAGAGAGAGAGAGAGAGAGAGAATCTAATTTAAAATGGGTTAAAATGATCAAAACATCAAATAAATACCCCAAAACCCTTGGGGTTTAAATTCCTAAAATGCCCAAGAATACTTGCCCGAACTAATCTGCTATTGTGGGGGATTGAGATGTGTCTTAATCCAATGGTCGGGAATTTGATAACACATTCCAAATCTGCGAAAACTAATTTTTACAATCTCGTTCGAACGAGAATGGATCTCTTTCGAACAAAAACTTCCATATCGTTCGAACGAAATTGTATCTCATTCCAATAAGAACCACATCTCGTTTGAACATACATCGAAAGAGGTTCTAATGAAAGTATGTTTCCAAACAGAGGTTGGTCGTTATAAGGTCATTTGAAAACCGTTCGAATGAGATTTGAATCTCATTCAAACAATCCTGGATGCCATTCTAACAGCCCTAATTTTTCTAAATTTAATTGAAGTTCATTCAAAATCCAATCAAGTGCACGAAGGCCAACATATTATCCAAATTTGACCTAGAATTCATTTTACAAAGTCTAAAGCTCAAGTGAATCATATAAAGTCACCGAATTACAAAATCACGAGGGTGGTTGTTACTTCAATATTCATAAAATCATTATGTTGACCGTCTTCACAATGAAGAGTTCCACATATGGTTTCAGGATCATGTAAGTAAAAATATCAGATCTCATACTTGAGTTATAAATAAGTATTATATTTTTTAATGACATTTATATTAAAATATGATAAGTGAGTAGAATACTAGCCAATGAGGTGGAACAATCCAATGAAATTGCATTCTTTTCTTTAGGTCCCCTCAAGGATGCTGTTAGATTCATATTTTATATTCTTTGCGGCAAGCTTGTTAAAACTCATATCACAAGCTTATCGTTTTTCCAAAAAGTGTGTATCATATTATGTATTGTATCGTATCTCATACTACACTCAAATCCAATAATTATATATTATACAGTTATAGATATAGATATGTGCATAGATACCTAAAATGAAATAAAAGACAATCAAACACAAATTAAATGTAATATAATATGTTTTAATGTCTTAAATATCAAAATATGAATTGATATTACTATCAATAAGAAAATTGTCATCTTCCAACTATCGCATACATCAAAATTCAACAGAAGTTAATTCTAAAAGTTTCCACCAATTATTCATTATTAAAATTCCCAAAGAGAAGGTTAAGAATTACAAGTTTCAATATATTATCAACAAAAAATGTCTTATTTAATAGTCATCTTAATCCTCCAAATCAATAGCAAAATGTTCTCCATATCCCCATCGGCCAACATACTACATAATATACACACGAAGAACCCAGCACATAAAGATAAAGACCACTAAAAGTTTCAATAAAGACTCACTCAGTCGAAGAAACAGAATAGGAAAGGAAAAAGTGGACTAAAACAGTTGAAGAAGGAAAGCCCTACCACATATGAAAATCAAATCAAATGGAGTTCAAATCATACATGTGAGTAGAAATCGAAGTTGTTCTTCTATCCTCCTCACTTGAATCTCTTTATCTTATCTTCTCGCGTAACCCTCTTATTTTTTAAAACCCTTATATTCCATGGTTGATATTTGAGTGGCTTTCCCTTAAATAATTTGTTTTCGAAGCTAAACAACATCATTTATGGGCTTTGTTTGAACTACATCGTTTAAGGGCTTCATCCAACCTGGGTCGTATCGCACGATACATATGTATCGACGATAGATGCCATATTGCTCACAATTAGGTACATATCGCGTTTCGTATCACCGTTACGATATATATTGATGACCTTAGTTGGTAGTTTTCAATTTCGAACGAGGAAAACTGATATGACAATGAAAACTTTGAATAGAGGAGTTGTTGTACAAGCCGATCAAATGAGTTATTCTAATCGAAAAGATAAAAATCTTACTGCAGGCGATATCAAATACTCCGGGGATTATTCGCCATTATTCTTGTCTTTACTATTGTTCCCATGCGACGCTTATACTCCTATGCAGTGTTTATACTTCTATGCAGCATTTAATATTATCTCCATGTAAGATTTTTCTCTAAGGCTATGTTTAGAGATGTGTTTGGCTCTTTGGAATATGTGTTTGAGACAAAAGTAGATCTGTTAGTTGCATTTCCTTGTTTGACGAACTTATACCTTGGGTTTTTGCCTGAACTGAAACACCAATGGAATGGCCCCACCATTGGACTTGCACACCTCCATAACTTGTGAAAAGTAAGCATTGTTTTTGTTCGAAACTAATGTAGATCATGAAGACCTTCACAATTAAATTCCAAACCACGCGAAAGCTAAAGATAATAAGGTTAAACGGTGTCTTCATAGTTGTAAATGGGGAGGACGTAAAAATAGTTATGCATAACCATTTCCATAAATAATGAGTGCAGATTAAATGATTTTTCCAATACTTCTCTCTAAATCTTTACAATAATTATTCTTCTATAAATCTTTAAAATAAAGTAAATCCATCATATGTACAATGATTATTTAACATTTGGATTAAATGGTAGGACAAATGAGCATGGATTTATGTACTTTTGAAGGTAATAGTTTCAAGAATTCATTTATCAAGATTAGTATCATTAGAATGTAAAAATAGAAGGGACAAAAACAAAATCTTATGGTTGTTTAATATGGTGTGAAAAGTGGCTACAACCATAAGCAGCAACAACTACTGCATGTTCTGCAAAGTCAACTATATGGTTATTTGATGTAGTGTGCAAAAAGGGTGGGGGTGGAGGTACCACAATACAATGGACAACTATATGGTTGCTAGGGGTGTATAGTTTTCGTGTTCACTCTGTCATCATCACCATTGAGATACATTTTAGCCATCTACGGAGTCATATAAAACAACGGAGCAGTTCAGGAGCGGACTCAAAGAACGGGTTTACTAACGGACCACCCCCAAACGACGTAGTTTTGGGGGTGAAATTACAAGAAAACCCTCACTTCACCCGGTTTTTATGTAATTTCACCCCCAAAACTACGTCGTTTTGGGATGGTCCGTTAGTAAACCCGTTGTTTAGGTCCGCTCCTGATCCGCTCCGTATAAAACAAAACCATCAGTTTAAAGAATAAAGACTGACATACATGCCAATATTATTGTGAATAACCAAAAAAAAGAAAGAAGCTCCCCCGGATTTTTTTTGCAAAAAACTTCCCTGAATTAGTTGCATTTTCTTCTGATTGAATTGGTGAAATTTATTCATTGTTTTGGAATGATTAAGTCATTTTTCGTACTCTTAAAATTTTAAGGGGAAACGCATATCATTGCCTAATTATCATTCGCAAATTGGTGTTCAATAATTTTTTGGTGCTTTACCTACAAAGATACCCATGAATTAGTGCGAACATATTGAGGAAAAATTATAAAATCACATCCAACTTTATCATATAGTTTTATATCAACTAGGTGGGTGTCATACTAATTAGAGCGGAGCCTAGTCATGGTTGCAGAAAATCCCCTTTTTGTAATTCATTGCTTTAGTATCAATCGAAGCCGTTTGTTTCCCCAACACAAAGCCAAGCTCTTTGTTTTTCTCTTCGACACTTTGTTTCCTTAAATTTTACCAACAAGAAGATGAGCTTGTGAAAGTATCTGGCCAAAGAAACCAAATTATTACAAATATGCTTATATTTCTCTATAACACCATATTCAAGAATATATATATATATATGTGTGTGTGTGTGTGTGTGTGTGTGGAAGAATCCTCACTTAAATCATGCTCTATACGTCATTCATACATCACACCTAGTTGTAGGCCCTTAAAAAAAAATTCAAAATTTTTATTTTTCTCTTGAAATTAACCTTCCAATAAACCCACGTTCAAAAAATTATGACAAAATACATTCTGTACTTCAATATGCCCCTATAAAAAAATCAATTGAAAATAATGGTTTTTGTTATTTTAAAAAATAGGTAAAAAAACTGTCAGTTTATACCCTTTAAAACGGCTAGTTTTTTTTACCTATTTTTAAAAATATCAAAACACATTATTTTGATCTGAATATTTTTATAGGGGCACACTGAAATATCATGAACCCATATAAAAAATATTAACTCAAAATTATTTTTTTTACTATTTTAAAAAAATAGGTATGTTTAATGAGGTATGTTGGAGAGCCTAACTCTCTCTCTCTCTCTATATATATATATATATATATATATGTGTGTGTGTGTGTGTGTCTGTGTGTAACAAAGATGCTTATATCCGGCTAAAGAAACCAAATTCCCCAACACAGAGCCAAGCTCTTTCTTTCCTTCTTTCTTTCTAACACTAGGACCACCTTCTTTCTAATTTCTTTGTTTTCATCCTTTAAAATCTAAATCCATATATTTATTGTGTAAATACTATACGAATGTGGATATTTACCAACCCCCATAAGAGGGGTGGGGGGGGGGGGGGGGAGAAGTAAGTGCCTATTTGGTTCGTGTTTTTGTATTTTCAAAAATCGTCAATTGGTAAATTCACAGATGAAGTGCCATAATTTCATGCATAGATTATTAAGGCATAAAACACACCCAAATGCAAAGGTGTCCCTAGAGCGTTGGTGCAAGGCGAGGTGCACGCCTAAGCAAAGTTCGGGGCACTTTGGGCAAAAAAAATATAAAAAAAGTATTTGTTCATTAAGAATGATTTTACATGTTGTATTATAGCTAAAGTTTAATATCTCGTGATTTTCCTTTATTAATGTTTGTATGTAATAGAGTCTACATTAAATCAATTTTTGTTTGTACATGAGATTTTTTGTGGCATTTTTTTTTCGTCCCCTATACTCACTGACTGGAATGAAAGGTTAAAACTTGGTTAGAATTTTACGAAACTCACATGGTCGACTGGAAACGTCGAAAGAAACAAAACATATTGTATACAATGGGCACCGCCTTATGTTTGTATTTTGACGTCGTTTAGACCCTTAAAATAATATTTTTGCTATTTTTGGTAATAATGTTGACATCAATATCTCACTCCAGAAAATTGACTTTTTAAATCATCAAACTATTTTGAGATCCTAGATTAATTCTCTACATCCCTGTGATGCTAATTCAAATTTTCTATTTTTGGCAACAATTACGATTTTTTCAAATATTATTTATTTTGCCACCACATGGGCTGTTTTTTATGTTCATAGTTGTTATAATATTTATATTACGTATTATTTGGTATTGATGAAAACGTTTAAAATAAAATTTTGAATATTAGATGTATGATTATGTGTTGGACAATAACATTTCGATAAATTAGGTAATTGTGCATAATCTATACTTGGTAGCCCAAAGGTCCTAATGCAATTATGAATTGATGTTTTAACAATAATATATATGATGTTCGATGGCGAAGACATTAAAGTTTCTTAATTTATAATTGTAAATATTATATTATTGTGAATGCATAATATTTGGATCCTTAATTATCAATTAAGTTTTGAGGATAATATTTTTTGGGGGCATTGATTTTTACCTAAATAATGTTCATGACATTATCTCATTCTAGAAAATTAATTTTTGAATTCCTTCAAATTTATTTTGAGATTTTGGAGTAATTATTTGCATCCGTATAGTGTTAACTTATTTTTTTTTTGTCAAAGTTATGATTTTGTCAAATATTATGTGCGTGTTTTCACTATGGAAATTGTTTTGTTTATTAATGATTTTATGTTTGTGTTGGATTAGATACCAAACACATATTATGATCATTTCGTGAATATTGAATGTATGATTATGTTTTTTTAAGAATAATATTCTTCTTTTATGTGCATTTAAATTCTCAACACGAGTGAACATATTCCATATGGTAGGATATTAGACTTGTGTTATTATTAATATTCATATTTTAATGAGTCTTGTGTCAAACTCAGGTCAATGATTCATATTGCTTAATATTATGGTATTATTAATATTCATATTTTGATGAGCCTCGTGCCAAATAAAGGTCAATGATTCACATTGTTGAATATTATATTATTATTAATATTCATATTTTGATGAGTCTCGTGCCAAACACAGACTAAAGATTCATATTATTCAATATTATGTTATTATTAATATTCATATTTTGATGAGTCTCGAGCCAAACACATGCCAACGATTCATATTGTTGAATATTATATCATTGATATTCATGTTTTGATGAGTCTTATGCTAAACACAGGTTAATGATTCATGTAGTTGAATATCAAAATTACTATTTATTCTAATGATATTACTCTTATTAAGTTGAATTAAATGCCAAACATATGCTACAATTCATATGTGCGGATACTAGATTTATGTTATAATTGGATTGTGCATTAGTATGACCATGAATGATTTGAGTCAATATTTATGATATGTTCCTCATACATAAGTTTTGACATTATAAATGATGATGTGAAAGTAAATGATTTATGTTTTTCATATACTATTATTCCTATAATATCTCATGCAAACTCCTTGTCTATTTGATTTTCACATTATGTCTAGTTTTTTGTGAATTTCAAATTAAGAAATAGACAGTTATATAATTTATTCATGTATTACCGGTATTTTATGCATATATGCTTATCTAATTTTTATACAATGAAAGGATTGGTGTTCATTAAAGAACTCCAATCTATAACAGATAAATATTGGACTAATGCGTTCATATCATGCATATTTTGGTTACTTACAACTCCATGTATGATATGGAATGCTAGGGCTTATGATATTGCGTACATATTATTGTTTATTATGGTTCGATAGTCTATAGGTCCAATATTACAATTATTCAACAAAAATTTAGTGGTGATATATATTTTGAGAAGGCAATAATGGTCATCAAATGCAGATGTCATTGTTTCTTTCATCATGATATCACCAATTAAGTTTATGAAATCCAAACATGAATAATTTAGTTCATTGCTCATGCAATATTTAATGAACATTAGTGGTTAATTTACTGACTTGTGTATGTAAGTCTTTACTTAATGTAATATTCATCTTATGGAATGTTTGGTAGTCACCACAGTGACCCAACTATGATGACAATGAATATTAAATGTAAAGATGATAGAACTAGTAACCTTTGATGCTTATAATTGTGGAGCATTTTGAGTTTAATCAGCAAACAAGATTGTTCCTTATGTAGAATTGGTTTTAACTGTTTGAATTAACTCTACATATCCTCTTTAAGTACACCTCGTGTATATTTAAATATTCAAGTGTCTACAAGCATCATATAATCAATGGTTACTAATGAGAAAAATAAAATGCACATTAGGTGTTAGAGAGATATTAACGTATGTGTCGTCAAATTAAAGCATTAATATAGTGAGAAATTTGTCTCATATCATTAACATTTTATGGTCTAATTATGTTTCTTTAAAGAGATTAAGTCTCGATTATTATGTGGGATTTTTATATGAAAGTTAAATTTTGAGCCCACTATTAATGATCAATGTATGGAACACTCCATATAAGGATTGAAGAAATCAAACAAATTAAATTTTATTTATATGTTGCACTCTCGGACTAATAATGATAGAGATTATATGTATCTTTTATGGTTTGGAACGGGTTTGCAAGTTAAACTTATCGTGTCATAGAAAGTATTTACTTATGATGCAAGGATTATTTACAAAGGAAACTAGAAATTCAAATAAGACTCCTTCTCTTTTATTCTTGGTGCATCAAGACATTTGTTTTTCATAAACCCTCAATGCTTTCAATTTATTTGAAAAATATGTATAGATTTAATTATGAGGGATAATTCTTAAAGAATCTTTCAGTCATTTTCAAAAGTTATGGTATTCCTTTGATGTTTTGTATAAAATAAAGTTTGGATATATTTCTCTTAAATATTATTTTGATCCCGCATTATAATTATAGTATTATTGATGAAACTCTTTCATTTACCATATCGAATATTTGGATGACCTATGTGTCCCAAGTGGGAGATTATGTGAAAATCCCTTAATGTGGACCTACATAGATCATATAATCGTCATTAACATGTACTTATTTCAATAAAGAAAACTGAATGTTAAATCCATTATGAATGGTGAAATTAGCGGGAGTTGAAAATCATGAAATATGGTTATAAAGAAATGTAGGGTAATTATCCCATTAACGATAATTTTCTTGAATACTTGTTCTTTTAGTTATTGGATTGTCTAAACAACCAAGAACAAATAAATGATCAACCACTAAAATGATGACATTGTCACTATGAGACAAATATAGATAAAATCATAAGGAATATCATTAAGAAGATACTGAATGGAGTCTACTATCCTAAATGCTTATGTTGTGTATCTACATGAATATGAATTTGGAATAATTATAAATAAAAACCGGGCTTTGTTTTCACAAATCATAAAAATTAAACTTACTCTACTACAATCAAGTTAAGGATCTCATCGAATTACATTTAAGTCGGATATGAAGGGATCATCAAGACCAAACACGATGCTAATTGTAATTAAATGAATAAAGTTAAATTGTAGTAAAATATTTTATGTGTAATGAGGAAAAGGTTATAAATGAACCTTCTCATTTTTCAAAGGATGTAAAATTCTTATGAAATGAGTAACTCATTATGATTGAGAGTTACATTTAGCTTATGTGAAAATTATTATGCTTATGATATTTTACTCATGTTATGAAGAGATGATTATACAAACTTAAGTAAGTTTCCCACCTATGGTATTTTTAGAAATAATACCATTACATTTTCTAAACATTGTATACACCTTATGATCAGTGGGAGTAAGTTTATATACTTAATTTATTTTTACAATAAGGAATTGTAAGGTGGAGAAACAATATGTTACATGAATTTTTAATGTGTAATGGATGAAGTTATGAGATACTAAAAGATTAATGTTCACATTTAAGTTGGCTGTTCATTTTTTTGGACGATCAGTTATTACAACTCAGATTTACTAGTTTGATGAAAAGTATTAAGTTTATTCTTATCTACTTATGTTTATGACGAATGAGTTAAACACAATCCATTGACTATTATAGAAATATGAATCTATAGCATGCTTTGATACTACAACTTATTAATTATGGCATCGTAATTTAAATTTTCAGACTTGGAGTTGTCGACAATATTGCCAAGCCGTTAAAATATTATGATACTATCGTTGCAATCTTCTTTATTAAGATATATTAGGTATTATGTGAGTAACCAAGCACATTGAATGTAAATACCTTTTAAAGAACAAATTCTCAGACAAGTGTCATTTAAAACATTTATACAAGTGTTAACATGGAAAATTTACATGATTGAGCTATCATGAAAGACATTAATGAAACATTCTTAAGATACGAGTCTTAAGTGTAGCCGATAGAATCTTGATGTGGTGGATTTTTTTAGTGCTTATTTTGACACTACCATATGATATAATAAGTGTTTCATAATAATTTATTTTTGTCGTTATTGTACACATGCATGTGAATGAAAGAATGTGGCAGAACTAGTCTTTTACTAAGACAATATTAGACCACTATAGAATATCCCTATTGTTGATGTCAAAAATGGATTTGATCCAAATTTATAATCACAGATACAATATAAAATTATAATGGGATAATAAAAAGAGAGACACACGATTTTGAAGTGGTTTGGCTATGTAAGGAAACCTATGTCCACTGTTACGGTATTGATTTCAGAGATTATAGAAAGATTAAGTATTCTTTTAAAAAAGAATATCCTAGAATCTATTCAATCTTATCCTTTGATGAAAGAAATATAATGCATTTATAGTGACCGGGAGATCAAGAGATGGAATGTTTTTATACATTTAAGTATTTCACCCGTACATAATGAATATGACTGTTGGTTATGTGACCCAAGTGTGGTAAGACCCTTAATATGGTGACGTTTCATTGGTATTTATGGTCGTCATTCTTCATGTTGGTCGACATGTCTATCGAGCTACTATATGATGATTAGGATTTTTGCCACGTAAGAAGAACAAAAGCCCTCAATACTTAATTCTTAATGATTTTGTTGAAAGGATGGAGTATATTTCTTTCAAAGTTGATCGGCATTTGACGACCTATGGGACTTGTATAATTTTCCTATGTTTTGGTTTTGCAATGAAATTTTTGTAAAAAAATTGAAAATTAGCAAAAGGCCATAGGGTAAATGGTTATTTTACACCTTTTTGTACTGTAAAGCCGTCGGAATGTCAATTGTTATACAGAGTAATCATTTCTTGCATGATTTCCCAGATAAGCTATAAAAGTGAGATTTTACCAGATTTTCTTTACCAAACCCTCTCAAGCTTTCAAAGTCTACTTCTTCCCCAAGTTCTCTATTTTTAAACTTTTGTTTGCATCCTTCCTTCGCTTCAGTCTTCATTTTTCTTTAAACTCTCTTCTTCTCTTTCATTTCGCTTTCCTTCTTTCTTTATTTATATCCATGGTTTACATCGTACATGGGGATTCCTTAGATGAATTTAGGAGGGAATGAAATATCCCTGATTGGGTTGATTTAGAGATGACCTTTCCACCTAAAGATGTGTTTTCACTGTCTAAGGGTCATTGGATTCCCTATCTCTTGATTGCTGAGTGTGGCTTCACATTTCCCCCTAATAGAATTTGTTTAAAATTTTGTTGGTATTTTGACGTTGTCCCAGCTAGGATAACCCTAATAATTGGAGGGTAGTAAATGGGATTTATAGACTGAATCAAATTCATGGGACCCATATTGGCATTCCTGAACTGATGTACATATTATTTGAAGACTAAGTTTATGAATAGGTCCTTAGTTGTTAATTTACCAGACTCTAATCAGGATTACTTTGATTTTGGAGACATTGCTAAAAATTGAAAACATGCTCCTTTACAAACTGGTGAAGTGTATGATGGTCCTAGGTGCCCTTAAGTGGGTTATGGCATATGTTGTCAATTTCTATAACTATATCTTTCGGTTCATTGATTACTAAATTTTAAATGATATTCTTATCAATCACTTCTTGTCTTGTTTCTATTTTTTTCACAGTTGAGAGTAAGAAGAAGTATCCTAAAGAAGAGGACGTGAACATTCATGAATTGAAGTTGCTTTGGAGCATCCACCAACAAATTGGCGAGGAACACCCTAGAGCTGCCTCCAATCTGCTATAGTACATAAGCTCTATAACTTCTTTTGTTGCTCGATCCACCACTTCAATAGTTGTTGATCCCATTAATCTTGAGGAAGATCCAATTCCTACCTACTCTGCTGAAGAATCTACTGGTGCACAAAAGGATTTGGGAGATTCTTCATCTTTTGAGTTTTGGGGCATTTTTGTCATTCCCTCCTCTTCACTTGCTGCCATGGGAAAGAGCAAAGTCCCTAACGTGATCACTCAAGCCTTATCTCCTCCTTCTAAGAAGGCTACTGTAATAACTAAGAAGCCGGAGAAAGTGTCAAAGGCTTTTGAGAAAGAGAAAATTCCTCAGGTCATCATTTTTTAGGACATAGATGTTGTTGCTCCTCAATTTAGGAGGTTGAAGAAAGGCTTGCCCGAGAAGAAAGTTGGAAAGAGTTCTGTTAGTGACTAGGAGTTGGTCGATAAGATCCAAGAGGACTTGACTGTTATTGAGTCATCCTCCATCTCTATCCATACTGGTTATATAAGGAAATTTATTAAGACTGGAACCCATTTTGCTGACAGAGCAGCTCTTGCCCCTCTGCCATGACTAAAATTTGTAGAGAATGCTTGCCAAAGTTTGGCAATGGTAATCACTTTTTCTTTATTAGTTACCTCTTGATACTTCTTTCTTTTTGACATTCCTTATAATTTGATACCGTTCTTTATGCAGGTTTTAGCAAACTTTAATCAAATTCTTGAGAAGGATGAGCAAGTTTGTTCTTCTAGTGGAGAAGTTGAAGAGGCTCTTGAGGAAGTCTGTTGAGGCTTCAAAGAAATTATTAGAGTCCAAGAAGAATGCTTAGGATGAGGAGATGTAGAAGGCCATTAATAAAGCCACTCTTACTGAGGGAACATTGATTACTGCATATACTAGTTTGACAGCTACTGATGGTAAATTGGCTATAGCTGAGGCTTATTTATTATCTACTGAGATGAAGTTCACATCGATAGATGAGAAATTAGTTGCAAGTGGGAGTCTCCTAAAAGTTGCCGAGTAGAAAGTGATGGTTCGTCCTCTGAGTTGGCCGCTGAGAAGGCTAAAAATAAGATTCTCAAAGAAGACTCATTCAATAAGGGTTGGTATAAGGCATTTGTGGTAGCCTCTACCCATATAGAGTTTGTAAGATAGAAATCCTTTAAGGATGGTTGGTCGGAGGCACTTAAGGAAGTGGGCATTCCAGTAGAGTCTGAACTATTTTCGAGGCATAATCCAGGTTCTCCTCCCAACTTGAAAGAAGAATTTGATGATGAGGAAGGATCTGGGAAATCTTCCCTTCAATTCCCCTCTGCCAACTACCCTTCTGGAAGAAGTTCCCAGGACAAGGAGAAGGTTTAACTCCTTATTCTTTTTCATTTCATGTTTTCCTACTATGTAATAGGTCAAGAATAAGTTGTAACACCTTTTTTGTCATTAATGAAATCATTTGAAGTTTCCTTCTATATATGTTTTACTTATTATTATTTTTGTTCTTCTTACTTGGTTGATGAATTATCATATTTATGTTATAGTTACTCAGTAATTATACTTTCATACTTATATTTGCAAATTTCAGTTTGATGCTAGGAAGTAGGCTATAGTTTCTGTAGAAATCCAACTTACTGAGGCAAAGTAGATGGAAGTTGGCCATATTGATTTATCTGAAGAATATTTGATCAGCATACTTGGTCCATATATGTCTAAGCTAGCTAAAGAATCATATATTCATGTGTATGGTTTGTTGAGTAGGGCTGTGGGAAATAGCATTGCTTATTACGAGATGATTGAAGACTTGCAAGAACACTATAATGAAAGCAAAACTTTATTGCATGCCGACTATGAGGCCAAGTACAAGGCATTGAGTGAAGGCTGGGGCTTTGAGGAGAAGCTAGAAAAATATGCTTATGCGTATGGGAGAAAATATTTTCTTCTGAGGAATGAAATTGATGAAGTCGGGGGATATTGACAATCTCTTAAAGGAAGAGAATAATAAACTCCGTAATGAATTGGATGCCTTGAAATAATCGACTATCAGTGTTGCCGATAAAGGTGACTCATTTTTGGAGAATAAAAATGTCAGGCTCATAGAGGAACTTGAAACTTTAAAGAAAACCAAACCTGGGCAAACCTTGAGATGGAAAAGGACGGGACGACCAACTGGTGATGAGGCCAGGACTCAGAAAACATTAGCCGACGAAGCTGCCCAACTGAAAGATAAGAGTCAAGCTATTGCTGAATTTCCTACAAAACTGGAAGCTAAGGACAAAGCCATTACTGAACAATTTATATAGTTAAAGGTGAAGGATGGTGTTCTAAAGAAACTTTAATATCAAGTTGAAAGGTTAACCTTTAAATTTCATAAACAACTCAAAGAGGTATGGGTGGAAGGCTACAACGAAGGTCTGGGCCATGGAGATGATCACCTTACTCAGACCCATCGTGAAGGCTATAAATGGGGATGGACCAGCTGCTTGATTTGCTAAAATATGATCATAATAGCCAATTGTGGTATTGGATGATCCTAGTCTGTTAGATTCCCTTCAAGTTGGACACCTTATGGATCCCTGTTGATGTTATTCCCCAATACCTGATCACTAAATACTTGGGATACTATTGATTACATGATGTTCATGAGATAGTTCGTCCTCCTCATCTAATCAATGTGTAGACTAGCAGCAATAGAAGAATGTTAAGATATTTTAACTTTATTAATCCTCCTTATACTTTGGATGACCCTCCTGTTGGAATGGATAGAGTGTAACTAGCTCAAGCGACTGCCAAGGCTCAAGGAAAATGTCCTGTTGAATAACTCGCTTGTTTTTATGTAATTCATTTGAATGTAATCCAATGTATATGAATGAAAATCCAAAATTATGTGTTGTTAACTCTTGATTATTTACTTAATCATTCAACCTGGGATTGTTATACGATTGATTCTATTATTGCGCTTAGATATATTAATCCAAGATTAGCATTAATTATCAGAGGTTGTGATTATAATACCATAGATTCTACTAATGCACCTAGATGTATTGATCTAAGTTTATCATTAGTTATCAGTGGTGACCAAGTGTATGAGTAATATATGTTTGTATTCAATTGACTAGGAACATTCACATGCCTTCCTACCTTTAACTTAGTCGGGTAAAACTTATTTATAACTATTTTAGTTGTATACGAAGTTTTATAGACTTCTTGTTCTTAACTTGTCAAAGACGAAGTTACACATGAAGTAAATTAGTAGTGCCGACCATGTGTGAGGAATCTATCCTTATTTAACTTGGTTGGGAAGTACTTCTTGTTCATGAAGGAATGTATCCCTATTTAACTTAGTCGAGAAGTACTTTTTGTTCATGACTTGTTACTACAAAGTCATACATGAAGTAATGATTAATTCTTGTTCGTGACTTGTACATACGAAGTTGTACATGAAGTAAATTTATAGCGAAAACCAATTGTGTATTAAGCAATTGGTGCATCTGGAATTTGATAAATTTAACTTGATTAAGTATGTTCTACTGATCTGTAGATAAGTTCAACCTGATTAAGTGTGTATGTACTGTTGATCGGCAAGAGCTGAAGACCAAGAGATGGTTTTACTTGGTGTTTATGGTAGATGTATATGGCCATACTCTAAAAAAAATTAAAAGCACTAAAATCAAATATTTATTAAAAATTGACTAACACTTTTTTTGAACATAAATAAATACAACTATTGCAATCCATTGAATCATTAGTAATACTTTCAGAGGTTCTCGGCGTTCCAGGGGTTTTTGAACTCTTCCCTTTCTAAAGTCTCCAGTCGATAAGTTCCTGGTCAGCCGATAAGTTCCTGGTTAAATGTATCAATATAGGCTTCGATTGGGTCCATCCGGGAAGGTACCAAATCTATAGTAATGAAATTTACCATTAAGTCCTCATCAATACTCCGAGTGGCTAGGATCTCTATTAAGATAGTGCCCCTAAGTTCAATTCTGCTTGCTGAAGCTAGCCGAGCAACTGCATCTTCTCAGGCGTTAGCTATTCTCAGGATCCTATTCATTTTTATAGTTGGAAATATGAAAATCACTTCCATGATCTTAGCAAAGTATATGGTCGTCAACTCTCCCTTAACTCCGTATAAATGAAGCACTTGGTTGACCACTACCTATGAATCGTTGTGCGCTATTACTTGCTCGACGCCTGTTGAATGGGCCAAATCTAGTCCAACTATTAAAGCTTCGTATTCTTCTTCGTTGTTTGATGTTTTGAATTGAAACCTAAGTGCATATTCAACATCAATACCATCAGGAGTATTGAGTATTATACATGCTCCACTTCCAATCGCACATGAAGAACCATTGACATATAAATTCCATAATGGGATGTCATTATCTAAGCTTTCTTCAGACAGAACTCCATAATGGAATATTTTATTTCTCTCCTCAACGTATTTCTGAGCCTTTTCCTGAGTTCTGGATGATTCAGGTTGATCGGCATTAATTTCATCTTTCTTTTGAGCTAAGCTCTCTTCTCTAGAAGTCTGCTCGGTAGGCAAGTTTTGTTGGTCGGGATCTCTGGATAGGTGAACTCAGTAATAAAATATGGCAAAGCTTGACCTTTTAATGAAGACCTTGGTTCGTAGACAATGTCGTATTCTCCTAACTCTACTTCCTAGTATATCAATCTACCAGACTTCTCAATATTATGGAGTGCTTGTCGAAGAGGTAGATCAGTATACACTACTATAGTGTGTGCTCGAAAATAGGGCTTTATACGTCAGGAGGCTTCAATGAGTGCTAAGCCTAACTTTTCCAAGTGTGGATACCTAATCTCGGCTCCCCTTAATGTTTTTCTTGTGTAGTAAACTGGTTTTTGGATACTATTATCCAATCTAACCAAGACCAAGCTAATTGCAGATTCAGAAACTGCTAGGTATAAGTATAATTTCTCTCCCAAAACTGGTCGGGATAACAAAGGTGGAGACCTTAGGTACTTCTTTAATTATTGGAACGCTTCTTCACACTATGCATTCCACTAGAAAGTTTTATATAACACCTTAAAAAATGGCAAACACTTGTCTATTGCCTGAGAAATAAATTTGTTTAAAGCTTCCACTCTTTCAATGAGCCTTTGTACATCTTTCTTAAAAATTGGCGACTGCATTTCTATAAAAGCTTTTATCTTCACTAGATTATCTTTAATTCCCCTTTGATTGACTATGAAGCCGAGGAACATTCCTCCTTGGACCTTGAACACACACTTGGCTTCAGCTACATATGATGCTTTTCCAGTTGGTCAAACGTCTGACTGAGATCATTGATATGATCTAAGACTTTCTTACTTTTTTTTAACATATCTTCCACATAAAATTCTATGTTCTTACCTATCTGCTCTTTAAATATCGTTGATATGATCTGAGGCTTTTTTGTTAACATATGGTCCACATAAACTTCCATGTTCTTACCTATCTTCTCTTCAAATAACTTATTCACCAACCTTTGATACGTCGCTCTAGCATTTTTTAGCCCAAAGGGCATTACGTTGTAGCAATAAGTTCCTCAGTTAATGATAAAAGTTGTGCTTTCGTTATTCTCTAGTTTCATCTTAATCTGGTTATACCCAGAATAAGCATCCATAAAGCTTAAATGCTCATGTCCTGACATAGCATCCACCAATTAATCAATTCTAGGCAAGGAAAAATATTCTTTTGGGCAGGCTTTATTCAAATTAGTGAAATCCATACACATCCTCCATTTATGATTATTCTTTTTTACCATCACAACGTTGGCCAAGCAGTCTATATACTTAACATCTTTAATAAATTGGGCTTTTTGAAACTTCTCCACTTCCTCTTGGATAACTTCATTCTTCTCCGGACTGAAAACCCTGTGCCTCTGCTTGATCAGCTTGGCATCCTTATTGATGTTGAGCTCATGACAATGGAAATTAGTATCAATCCTCAACATATCATTATGGCTCCAGGCAAATACATTACTTCACTGCCTCAGGAACATAATCAATTCCTATTTAAGGATTGGATCCAGTGTCGAGCCTATCTGCATAGTTCTTTGTGTTTTATCGTCATCCAGGATAATTCTTTCAGTAGCTTCCACAATTGGTCCTTTTACTAATTTTGTCTCATCTCGGTGATGTAAAGTTTTAACTTCAGAGTCACTGTTGGGCTCAGTGGTATCTACCTGATAAGTGGTGGTCTTTTTCTTTAACTCAATTAAGTCATCTTGCTCAGCTGAGGAGAAATAATATCCTCTGGCCCCCTTTTGGTCACCTTTCACAACACCTACCCCAAAATGAGCTAGAAACCTCAAGCATTGATGGAGTGTGGACGACACAGCTTTGAAATTCTTCAATCCCACCCTGTAGAGGATCACATTATAGGCCGACTCAACATTTTTATCCGTCATAAAATATCATATTTTCTCAATATGGCTCGCCGGCCAAGTGCCGAACAACACTTCTAGCTTGACTGTCCCAAGAGGGTAAACGTTCTCAACTGAAAAACCTATTATTGGCATGTGGTAAGGTTCCAATTAGCCGAGCTTCAAGTTCAAACTCTGAAAGCAAGGGTAAAAGATAATATTTATCGAGCTCCCATTGTCAATCGAAACCCTAGCGATGACGACACCCTGGATCCAAAATTTGATGACCAATGGAGCATCATGGGGATAAAGTACCCCAGAGAGGTCGTTCTTGGAAAAGTTGATTACTTGTTTGTCTTTGTTGACCTTCCTCGTCCAATCATCTTCATTTAAATTGATTCTCTGGATATAAGAACATGCCTGGGCTCATTCAAGTATGTTTTTCTCTCAGCAGTGTGGTTGCCTCCTCCTGCATCGCCACATGTGATTACATTACAATCAAATGAACCAAAGCTGATCATAACCACCTCAAGCTCTAGATGCTTGGGCTTCTTCGAAAGGTCAAGATAATCTTCATAATCATCTTCATGATTTATCTTCTTTTTATCTTTCGGTTTGCATGGAGAATTTGACATTCCTCTTACCTTTCTAATTTCTCACCGATCAATAAATTTGTTCAATTTTCCTCGGCGGATAAGATGTTCTACTTCATTCTTCAAAATGATACACTGTTATATGGCCATGATTCTTATGGAATTCACAATATTTAGATTTTTCCTTCTTGTTAGGGGGTGCCTTCAACCTTTCAGGCCATCGCAAATCGTTATTGTGTTTTATTTCCTCTAGGATATGGTGAATGCTAACCCTCCATGGAGTATAGGTTCCATATTTTTTTAGCTTGTCCTCCTTTTTCGACTTCTGCTATTTTTTCTCATTTAGATCCTTTTTATCAGGCTTAGTAGCTGGACTTTGTTTTGCATCCATTGCTTTTTCGGCATTCATCATCTTTCCTGCCTTCTCCACGAGTTCATCGATAGTTTTAGGAGGATATTTGGCTAGAGTATAATACAATTTCTCAGGAAGCAATCCACTAATTAGAGAAATGATGGATATTTTCACCTCGTAATCGACCACTTCTAATTTCTCATTGTTAAAACGAGTGATGTACTCCTTGGTAGTTTCCTTTACTCGTTTCTTTATGCTCAAAAGATGGGCTACTCTTTTTACTGGTTTGGCTTCGAAACAGAAATTACTAATAAACAGCTCGGCCAGCTGGTTGAAGTTGGTAATTTGTCCTCAGGGAAAGTTATTGTACCATATCTGGGTTGAAACCATAATGGTACTTAATAATGCTCTACATCTCATTTCATCGGGGACTGAATAATATCAGCGATGGCTTGATATTGCTCAATATATAGAACTGGATCAGTTTTGTCATCATAATTAGGGGTGACCACATGAGCGTTAAACTTAGATGGAGTAGGAAAATCCACAATCGCCTGAATAGTAGGGGATACTTTGACAATACTCCGCTGTAAGGGATTCTTTGCATTTTCATATCTCCTAACCTTTGGATTGATCCTTTCCACGAAGGATTTCCTGCATTATATTTGTGGAAAGTAGCTTGACTATCCTGACTATGTGCCTGTACTGGGCTTTCTTCTTGAGAAGTCTGCTCGGCATGTTCAGATTGTCAAACGCTTGACGTTGACCTGATTGAGGCTTCACGATGATCGACTGGACGTTGAGTGTTCCTGGACAACGCTCTAGGAGGGTTTCTATTTGCTCGGGGTCCCAAATAGTCAAAAAGTGAAGCCCTTCTCAATCTTTCCAGGGCATTTAGCCTTTCAGGAGAGAAAGAATGCCCATCATAGAATTCTGAGGATCTAATTGATGAACTAAATCCTGGATGATAAGTCTTATCATGTGATGATTTGGAATAACTATGTCTTCTATGCCAATGAGGTGGAGGCGGCATATCTCTCCTAGGCTAAGGAGCTACTTGCTGCCCGGATAGGGATGGAGATCTGGCTTATAACGACCGAGGTAATTGTCTCATGGATTCTTGCATAGCGTTTTGTCCCCTAGCAATACTTGCCAGAATCCCATTTAGGTCGGATGTTGTATGCGAAGTAGATAGAACGGTCGGGTTGCCTTCGTTCCTGGCACTAGGCTTCAGATCATTCATTTTTCCTTGTGCAAGGGAGTATGAGATTGAAAACGATAAATAGACACACGTTCCCACAAACGAAACTAATCTTTTGACATTAAAAAATGAATTCGATCCAAATTTATAATCACAGATAAAATATAGAATTGTAATGGGATAATAAAAGAGAGACATAAGATTTTAAAGTGGTTCGGCTATGTAAGAAAGCCTACATCCACTGTTATGGTATTGATTTCAGAGATTAAGAAAAGGTAGGTATTCTTGTAAAAAAGAATATCCTAGAATTCGTTCTATCATGTCCTTTGATGAAAGGAATACAATGCATTTATAGTTACCTAGAGATAAAGAGTTAGAATATTAAGAATGGACACCCATACATAATGAATATGACTGTTGGTTATGTGACCCACGTGTGGTAACACCCTTGATATGGTGACTCTTCATTGGTATTGTTGGTTTGCATTCTTCATAGTGGTTGGCATGTCTGTCGAGCTACTAGATGCTGATTAGGATTTCTGCCAAGTAAAAAGACATTTGTTTAGTTTTGATTGGTCCACGTAGGTGGATAATTTTTTGTATCAACACCTATTTATAGACCTTATTGGACGAGTTGCTAATGTTGTGGTACATGGAAGCGATAATGCTCTTGAATTAGTATGTGAGCACCATGACTGGCATTAATGAGTTGTTTGATTAAGGTGTTTATGAAAAAATATTTAAGGATGACTCAAAGATTATTACGCACTTTATGATAATTATGGATCGAGTGGGAGACTGTTAGAATTATTTTAAACTAGCATGTACCCCGTGCGATGCGCGGGCGAAAATGTATGTTACCAATATTATTGAATAAAATATATTATATAAATATATTCTCAATTTTTTTTATTTAAGCTTTGTTGCTTTGTTTAGATAGATAAATGTTTCTCTTCTCGATTTGGATGGTATTATAATCTTCTCATTTGTACGGTGAAGAGTATCGTTAGAGAACGTTTCATATTTCATATCTTTTGACTACCAAAAGATAGTACATCCTACCTTCTTCTTTTTTTTATAATTTTGGACTTTATGTAAATTAAGCACACCAATTTAATATACGCCATCAATCCTTATTAGTCTTTAACTGGTTATCGTGAGCGGATTATGATAACAAATTAAATCGTATAACCATTTCGTGCTAACAAAAACACAAAATCACGGTTGTTTAACTTCAACTACTATAATAACTATTTTCTTGTAAAATGATTATATTATTTAATGTATCCTTAATAATTCGTAAAAATAGTCAATCTCAAATAGTGCCTTCAATTCTATATGCATTCAAACATAGCAAATATTATATATATATATATATATATATATATAAATTTGGCATTAAGATTTTTTGTTTGTTTTTGAAACATGCATCGCACTAAGACAAAAGTGAGATTATTAACGCAAATAAAGGCAAACGATATTAACAATACTAAAAAGGATGAAAAGGTATATAAGATGTCATCTAAAAACATACTAAACGGTTAATTAAAAGGACACTCATAAACACTATGTGTGTGTGTGTGAAGTAACATGGGCACAAACTTAAAATGAACCTAAAATTTTCCCTTTGAGAGCTTTGCCTTGCCATCATTTGAACACGACATTCAATATAAAACTTTAAATAAATTAACATTGCATAATAATTATTTAAAAAGTATATAAAAATCTAGAAATTAAAAAAACATGAAAAAACTATTCCCATTTCTAAAAAAAACATATTTTCGATAAAAAAAAATAAAAAAATAGATTTCTAATACATAAAAAATAAATATCCAACAAAAAAATATTTTCGGTTAAAAAAATATTTCATATTAAAATTAGGAAAATACAAAAAAATATACATAATAATTTAGAGATTGTTTTTAAATAGTCTGCTAAAAACTGAGTAAATACATCCAAGAGTTCAAAAAAAAATTGTGAAAAAAATGATTTTCAATAACAAAGTAGATTTTCAATTAATTTTTTTTAATAAAAAATAGAAAAACTATTCAATAACTACCGAAAATCTGAAAAATATGTAACAAACAGAAAGCATAAATAAAAATGTGGATAATCGATAAAACAAAATAGAAAAAATATTTTTAAAAAAATTTGTGAACTGAGTAAATATTCTAAAAAATTGAAAAAATACTGAAAAAAAAAGAATTTCCAATAACAAAATATGTTTCCAATAAAAACCAATTTTCTAATGAATCCAGAGAAAATTCAATAATTATAAAAACTTTAGAATATACAGAAAAAGAGAAAAAAATATATTTAAAAATAATAAAAAAATAAAACAATTTAAAAAAATAAAATTTCTAACCATGATTAAATGAACATAAAAATAATATTGAAAAAAGATTTCAAGCCAAAAAAACATTTTCATCCAAAAAGAAATATTTCTAGCAAAATAAAAATGATTTCCACAAAAAAAAATTATCCAAAAAAACTTTTTTTTAATAGATAAAAAAACTATCATCAAATTCATCCCACAATTAAAAAAACAAATCTGAAAATTTGGATTAAAAAACATCAATCTCAAAAGATCAAAACTCACAAACCTACGGCCAGGGTTCGCGAGAGTGTGAACTTGTCTGAAATTGTCATCTTCAAGATTTTGGTCCACATTTAGGGTGATTTCGAAGCAATCGCCGTCGAAATGGAGGGGGTGAGCTTCACCTGATCCGGATCCTCCCCTTCCCCATCCTTTGATTTTCCTTTTGCTTTCGTCTTTATCTACCCATAACCGACATTAACATTACCTCTATCATGACATTAATTTCTTTAGCTTGACAGAGATATTGGGTGAATTTTTGAGTGATGACTTATTCGATCTTGGGGTTCTTTTGTATTTCAAGTGGGTGTTTTGATGTAGAAACCGTGTTATTATTAGATTTTGGCCGAAAACTGTTTCTACGCAAACTCATAACCTAGCTACATCAACTACCATCACCAAATACCACCCCCTTTAATTATTTCCTTATGTACCAAAGCCTACCTAGGAAGAAAAGCATATGCCAATTGCCCCCTTAAACAATCTAAGAATATGATTTTATTATTTCTACGCATATAACACTCCCTTTAATCCCTTTCTGCCTTTTCATCTATCGGATCGTATATTTCGCGTGGTTCTAGTTGGATCATATATTTCGCGGTTGGGAACCCAGCGGACTTCAAAAGAGAGAGATGACAAAATATGCGTTGTAGTCAATCTGAACTTACCTTTCTCACCGGGGGTAGAACCGAAATGACCGGAGTGCATGGTTCTGAGCTTGGCTAGCATACCAATAACAGGACGAACCACAAGCTTACGGCTGAGTTCTGAGCTTGGAATCCGCTGGGTTCCCAATCTCGTCAGTTACATAAAAGACGTTTTGAGACTTATCCCTTATGGTGGATATCTCTATTCTTGTCACAATCAGACCATTTTGGCAAAAGCATAATTGGTTTTTATAATTGGCTTCATTTCATAACCACGGTCAGCAAACATCATCTGGTGAAGCCCTCTGCCTGTATGTGTAATAGCCATAGAAACTGACATTTTGGCACTTGTAATATCATCAGGGTTTTGGTTGTGGAATGGGTTTTGTCTACGGTGTTTAAGGAGGAATTTGAAGAAGACGCTCTATAATTTTATACCAACGCTTGGCATAATGATACGGTCGTGGATATGCGAAGAGTTTTTTTTGAAACTATTTATATATCGGAAGAGTAGCAATGGAGAATTGGTGTATTTATTAAATGTAATTTCTAATACTATTATATTATACTAGGTGTAAACCCGCGCGATGCGCGAGCCAGCCTACTGTGATAGTCATTTTGCATAAATCATCCATATAAATCCACGTAAAGGTTGATCAAACAAACTTTTTTTTTTGAGTTCTCACATATTGTACTTAATTTTGCACCTCTGAAAACATGCACTATTGTATAGATTAACTGTAGAAATTTAAATACATAGTATTAGAATCAAACATGTTTCAATCTTAGAGGCCACAAAACCCCATTCTTAATGTTGTAT
Source organism: Sambucus nigra (assembly GCA_949130495.1). Lineage (NCBI taxonomy): Eukaryota > Viridiplantae > Streptophyta > Magnoliopsida > Dipsacales > Adoxaceae > Sambucus > Sambucus nigra. The sequence continues at coordinate 117,948,778 of OX422212.1, read as the reverse complement.
AGCGAAAATATAGGCCACAAAATATCATTCTCATTCAAATTAGATAAGAGTTTACAACCATTAATGTCGATACTTCATTTCTTATTTAATGAAATATGAAAATTAATTTATGGCAATGCAAACACTACAGAGGTTTATGAATGCGGTAACCCAATCGCCGTGGGACTTTGTATTATACCCTATCCCAAGATATCTTGTTTGATAGATAGTCATTAATTAGATGGAAAATTCATACCATTTCTACAAAAACCTATATTTTTTCCAAGCTAGTATATCTATTAAAACACATAAACAACTTCTTACCAGTATGAAATATCAAGATCAATGAACATAAACAACTTTTCAAGAATTCATAATTGTAATCACAATTGAATCCATGTTGTTTTTTGAATAAGTTTCCACATAACAATTTCAAAACAATTCTAAATTATCAAAGCAATTAAACATTTTGCTAGTACAAAATTTTCAAAATCAAGGAACAAAGACATTATTTCCGTCTCGCGATCTCCCTCCAGCTAACCTTCCTCACTTTCATGTTTAACAATTTATATGAATTACGTAGGAACAAAAGGTTGAATCTGGAATAAATAGATGAACAACAACATTTAAACATTATATATAATGAGAAACTAAACCACTGAAGATGATATTACCTGGAATAGGAACAAAAAAGGAAGATAGACATATGGGTATGTTGGTTCTTGGTGAGGTGTTATAAAAATGAGACGGATTTGTCAGTTAATTCAGTCAATAACATCAAATAAAAAACATATTTAGAAGAAAAAAATGTAAAATACCAAAGAGAAGGTTGTGGAGAAAACCTTATAATTATGCGTTCATGGTGGTAGGAAACAATAGATAAACATGAGAGATTATGCAGTAAACAGTGCACAAAGGGAGGGGAGATATGTCATTAAATGAGAGATCTATATATAGTGTACACAGAAAATTTGTTTTAAAGTGAATGGAAGAGAATAAGGTTGGAATGGAAGGGATGGAGGGATTATGTAAGTACTTATACATGCAAATTGTATGTTATAAACCAAGTAAGAGGAAAATTTGACAACACGTCACACAATAAAAATCTACCTTTTTCATTTCATCAATTCCATATCATTCACCCAACAAATCCAACACCAAAACAGTTGATTTATAAAATAAAAAATATAAAGCCAAGCGAATGACTCAAGATCTATTGGTATATTTTCCGGGAAGTCGACACGAAATGAGCATCTGCAATTGTAGAGAAGTATATCTCCCAACATATGGGAAAAGCTGGGATGTGTAAAAGACCTCATTTCATAGGTGATGGAAATGTTATTATTAACGGGCAACATAAAAAAAATGTTTAACTAATTTTTTTCTAAATGAATCAAGGAAACATAATGGTGAATATGTCTCAAATTAGTCAACCAATGATCAATAACGTCATAATTACTTTAACATAATTTTGTAAAATGGAAATAAAAATCACCGTGGGAGTTTTATGTACAAAAATGAATTATATATTACAATGATTATAATAAATTACATTGCATGGGCATTTAACATCCTTATTTTCTTACTAATAAATAGTTCAATACTGTTTTGATGAAATTGATATCACTTCTTTTCTCTAAAACTCATTTGTAGTATAATTCCATACAAAAACAATGAAATTGAATAACATCATGAAAACATGAATGGGAAATGCCTATCAAGTTACTGAAGGACACTATTGAAAAATGTAGGTACTTTAATAAACACATGGTGAGCAAAAAATATACTTTTTCATTGGGAGACAGATAGGGATGATCTTTGGATAGTCTGCCATAAAATATCCAATATTTTGTTACCTAGATGAAACAATCAAAAATCAAAACCACGGAAAGGATCGTAGAGCAAACACATTGATTTAAGAGATAAAACAAACTGTAAAAAGAATCTAGATCAATGCAAGATCAAAATCAAACTTAATGTTAGAGATAAAATTACTTTTAGAAGTGAAGACTGCAAAAATGGCTGCCTTTGAATTCACTGTTTTGGTACATGGATTCGAATTGCTAAGGACGATGTGATAATTGCAAAAATAAGCAATAACAAATTTTAGAAGTAAAATGAACATTTAGTGACCATTATATAATTATATCATTATGAACAAATGATGTGTATTTGAGTTAACAAAAAACTTATTGACAGTGTTGGATTAATTTAGCCTAGTACTGTACTTCATACACCTCTAATAAGGTATTCCCCTTTCAAAATTCTCTATGCCATTTTATCAAACAATAGATATACAACTTTACTTTATAAGGAATTCAAGTGTTTGGGAAATAAAAATATAGTCCACCATACTAAAAATCATGGTATATAGACCATTATAATTTATATGCGAATAGTATTAACATATTTACCAATTCTTAGAAGATTCTGATCCTCACTTGCACAACAATACCTGAATTATTTCCAGTGTACATGAAGATTGCTTTTCTTGTATACCTCCTTCTCGCTGGATATCAAAAATCAAGGTTCTGTGATTCATTGGGAATTTAGTTGAATATGAAAATACCGAATATAAAAGTCTTGTCCGAGTTATATCAAATGAAGATGATTTTTTTGGGGTGGAGCAGGAGAGATAAGTTAGAATGAAGATGGACATTAGACTCTTGAGATATCACCAATTAATAGTTGGAGAGGAGAAGAAACGCAGTATTGGGGGGGGGGTGTGATATGATTGATTATATGAAATAGTGTATCATATGGATTGCCTTAAGATTTGCAGAGAGTGAGAGAACAGAACATAGACTTGGAGCGGCACCTGAACTTCGCAGGATGGGAAGAAAATGAAACGAATCGTTCCGCTATAACACGTCACCTCCATATCACTTAAATCCTATGTCAGTGGAAATGTTTTGAGATTATGCTGGTGTATTTGTGTTCTCCACGCATCAATTCAATGCATTTTTAACACGGACCATGTCCTGCATCGATAACGCAAGGAAGAATTAAATAACTCATGTCACCTACTAATGTGCTCACTTATCACACCTATTGCAAGTTGCATACAACTGCTTGAAGCACCCCTCCATGTACACAAACTTAGGCAAAAAATAATTGAGAATCAGTAATTACTTCAGCACAAAAGGATCATATGTACTCATAAAAAAAGAGAAGTGACAGACATAATTAGAATCCAAAAAATGACATTGCAAAAAATGAGGCTAACAAACCAAAAATAGTGTATTTGATCCTAAAATCATTAATGGAATTCTATCATCTCTCAGCCATCATTTTCATCAATTGACTACTGTTTACATACTTTTGAAGAGCCCATTCTTACAATATTGGCCTTCTATCATGTGTTTACTGGTAATAAACAACAAAATAACCATAAATGAAGGAGAATAAAATTAAGTGTTTTAAAAAACTATTAAGAAAATAAAATTAAACAAATTAATATTAAAACATAACAATGTCAAATACAGAATGTTAAAGTTTGCCAAACATTTAACATACTTGGAATGATTGCACACATTAAGTTAAAGCTTGCCCAATATTCAATATCTTGCCTCCTCATTGTATAAGTCTTAATTACAAACCTAGTGTAAACAAATATGTATTTATATAAACAAAAACGTTAATTGACTAATAAATAGCATAAAATTAAAGTGAAACTCCATAAATGGGCCATGAACCTAAATAAGTCTTAAGTCACACGAAAGAAAACAAATTATAAAAAAAAAATGAACAAAGATATGCTTGCAAGAGTACATTTTAATCATTTCCAGAGTATGTAATAATGATCTCATTTTTAAATTTAAATAATGGTATAGAGTAATTTAGATCTGCCTGATATAAGTTTATAACCGTATTAACTTTAAAGATGGCTAGATCTTTGGTCTAGACAATTAATCATACATATAGAACCCAAGGAAAATAACTCTAAACAATGTCTAAAACAAAGGTGTACACATTTGATCAAACAAATAGAACACGTGGACAACCGTTGCTTAAACAATCTCAAAGTCTAATTAATTACACAAACCTAAATACAATATAAAAACAAATATTATAAAATCAGTACATAACATTAGCAACTCAATACAAAACACTATAAAATTAGTTTACAAACTTAGTAGAAAATATTATAAACATAGTTCCCAAACTCAGTACAACACATAAAAGAACTAACCAACAAAAAAAAAGATAAAGTATGTAGAGGTATGGAAGCTAACCCAATGTTACGTGCTAGAGTTCCCACCAGAAATCTGAAATAATAACCGATTATGCACTCTTACCCTTCATCTGCAACTGTGTGTGTCCAAGCATTAAAATGTATCCCATTAAAAAAATTCTTCCCTGACATTGCTCAAAATTGTCATAAAAAAATTCAAAGGATAGTTGCATAAAATGGGAAACACTCAAGCAGGCAATTATTTAAACACAATAACTATGTTAAATGTAACCATATGTGAAGAAAAAAATTATGAAAAAAATGTGCCATATAAAGTTGCCTAGATTCAAATGAAAACATCAAACTCTGAGATAATTTTCCATATAAACAAACAAAGTCCAACATCTGACAAATTCCAAAACAGGGACTCAAATATAACAACCTAAACATAAAATCTTCTAGCTTAAAAATGAAACAGAGAAACTTGTAATGCCCCAACAAAGATTTTACCTCATATTCAAAAGGAAAAAATCCCTTTAGATCTGCAAAAGTAAATATAATTTCAACAAAAAAGAATATTAAAGAACTAAAAATGTTTAATTTAAGGTCCTAAAACCATGAATTTAGTTGATTAGAAGTCCCTTTTTTATAACCCAAAACCCAGATTTTGATGACCCACTTCCAAAAAATCCTTACTATAATTCAAAGGTTTTGAGCTCAGTTTTTCAAACCAAAAACAAAAAATTAATAAAAAGAGTGAGGCAGACATTACCCGATTGTAGGTGGTGAGATATAAAAGTTGCAGAATGGGGCTTCTATTAGGAGTGAAAATATAACAAATTGATTAGAGAACGCCATACAATCTCAATAAAAACACATAATATAGGAACCGAACCTCCTAAAATCACACACTTTCAAAATAGAAAAAAAAAATAGAGAGCTAAATTTTACCACTTGTTCTGGTCGCTTAGTATCAATGGATGAGAGAAGAAGCAAGACAGAGAAATGCGAGATTAAGAGGGAGAAGATGAGTGTAAATGAAGAGTTTAATACACGAATGAGTGGCAAGGGATATGAGAAATTAATACACCAATGTGGGCAAAGGGTGAAATAGATTCAACGAATGAGGGAAATGAAGAGTAATTGTCTACGTGGATAGGCTGGTTGGAGAGGAGTCTTAATGCATTGTTTTGCATTTATTAGAGTTGCCTACGTGGATAGGCTGGTTGGAGAGGAGTCTTAATGCCTTGTTTTGCATTTTATAGTAGTAAGAGATTAGAGGTATAATAAAGATAATTTTCTATTATGTGGTCCATAATTATAATAACTAGGTGTAAATTCGCATGCGCGGGTAGACGATTGTGATAGTCATTTCATACATTTGTACTAATCAATTATAAAAAAATAACAACTTGTAGCGCTATATAATATTATAATAAAAATGATGCTTTACAACATTTGTTGCCACCATCAGTTTCACATTCTGTCACCCGCCCATTTTTGGGTTAAGGTTTTCAATATTTAAAAAAAAATTAAGGAAAGAATATATGTTCTATAAAAATTACTTCAAACAGATTATCATGACTATTTTCATTAGTATTGGGTGACCATAACCATTATTAATATCTTGTAAATCTATTTAAGAGAGAAAATGGTTCGAGAAATTTGTATATGGTTTGAATGAGAGAATGATTTGAGTGAAATTTGGCTTGAGAGAGTGAATGGTCTCCAATTTGAATGGGCAAAAAATATATATACCATGTTGTAACCCTTAGTAAAAAAATCTTATGCTATTATAGAACAATAAATGAGGTCCCCTTAACGTCATCCTTAAAATAAGTCCGAGAGATTCTATAAAGTGCTATTATATCAATTTTTTTCCTCACTATAAATAATTTAATAAAAGTCACGCATTGCACGTACTATTTGAAATGAAAAATTACCTGTCGGTTTAAATTATCTCGGAATCCCGTATTTTTACAACAAAATAGAATTTTTGTTCCAACAATATACTTTTGTGTCCTCATGTGTATCTACAACTTTGTTATCAAATTATGGACTTGCAAGCTTTTATCACATCGATTTTACTTCTACAATTTTCGTGAATCACATGCGGCGATTCTTTCATGGAAGTAAAATGTGAAAAACTAACAGGCCCTAGGGCATGCCACTGATGGATAATTTATTTTTTCTTTTTCTGAGGGACTATTTTTTTTATATTACTTTTAGTTAGGTACCTTGCTAAGCTTAAAATTACACTTAGAGAATCAGTTTGTTTTAAAAAAATTAGAAAGTTACAAAATAATTCATTATAATAAAAACTTTTCAAGGCGCAAGTCTCAACTGATTTCTTGTATATCTTTTTCTTCTTGTCTTGCTATTCTAGGATTCAAAAGTTCTTGAAGGAAGGATAATATATCTACAATTTATATCTAGTAATTACTTATTTGTACAAAAAAAATCAAACTTCCACTTGATAACTAAAACAGCCAAATGGAACAAAACCAAGTTATGCATACATTTGGTCGATTCCTCTAATTGTAGCTTCCGAATTCCTTCAAAACATTTGTGACCAATTTTTTCCAAATATTATCCATGGCCTTATTCTCTTTAAAACTACAAAATTCAAAAGTAAAATAGTCTCGTTGTATAAGATTGCAATAACAACACCAGTTCATCAAGAATTGAACTGATCGGTTGATATTACCAATCCTTGTTGACTTATACCCATATGGGTTCATGATATTTCAATGTGCCCCTGTAAAAATATTCAGATGAAAATAATATCATTTACTATTTTTCAAAAATAGGTAAAAAAACTGATAGTTTTAAAAGGTAAAAATTATCAGTTTTTTTACTTATTTATTAAAAATAACAAAAAAAATTATTTTCAGTTTTTTTTAGAGGGGCACACTGAAATATCATGAACCCATATAAAAAAATATCATCTCAAAAATATATTTTTTACTATTTTAAAAAATGGGTATGTTGCTATGAGGTATGTTGAAGAGCGTGACTATATATATATGCCCGTGCCTGAAGGCACACTGATAATTTTGAAAAATATAAAGTTGTATATAATGTAAATAATAAATGTTTTATATATTATAAGTGTAAATTTTTAAAGTATAGAATCATGTAAATTTAAATTATATAGCTTTTTACAACACAAATGTATAAACAGTTTTAAAATTTTGGACAAAATCCCTTTATTTATTGGACTATCCACCCTGCTTAAGTAATAGTCCATTTTGGACCTCATAAAAAACATCATAATCAATTTAACTCAACTTGACGAAATACAACCAATGTATCAATAAATTAATAAAACAGTGATCAATTTACTCATTTATACAATTAAGACTTGTAATCATAGAATTTATTATAAAACATAAAAATTTGTACATGATTTAGAAAATTTGGGAAAAATTTCCCGTATTTATAGGACTACCCACTTGATTAAGAAACCAAAATTAATCATTTATACAATTAGTCCATCCCAGACATTATATAAACCCAATCATCGGTTTATGCTGATAATAGACTTCGGGTATGATTACACAACAAAATCATTATTGACAACTTTATGAATAAAATGATGATAAAATAATACTCAAGGTATGTACATGTGTCCTTGTGAAATTTTTCAGCAATGGGGAATTTGATTAGCCTGCTAACATTATGTGCTACACCAATACCTAAGTTTCCAATTAAAAAAAATTAATATAAGAAAAAAAATTCAAAAAAATAAATAAACTTATCATGCCCATCGCATGTCATTATCATGTCCTTGCGTGTTCGTGCCATGTCCCCCACATCCCCATTGTCTCTCTCACCTAATTTGTCTGATACGTCATGTGGAAAAAGTTGGCACATTCATGGTCTGGCGTATGCCTCTCCCGTGTCCTAGAGTATTGGACATTTTATAAAGGTCTGCGGCGAAGTACTCGTGCTTTAAAGTATGTATGCCTCTCGTATAAACCTTATAATCACAGTTGTGTGACGACTGTAGGAATCTTTATAAATAATATTGTTAACATGAGCAAAGGGATCCTGCAAGCCAAGAAAAGTAACAGATAAGTTCATATAAAGGTAAAAACATGTTCAATTTCACATTTAACCTCAATTACAAATAAATGCAAAAAATGAAATTCAATATAGAGGGGGATAACTATGTTCGCATACCATTGAGGTTCTTACACTTTCACGTGGTTTTCGATGATCCACACAGTGTTGCGGGATATTAGCCAATATGAAAACTCACTGATGTCACCAGGATAACATTTGTTAATTAAAAACATGTTAAAATCCAATATTTAAAACCCCAAAACTAAAACAATTATTGAAATCAAACATAAAAATATACTATACTTGCTTGCAAATGATGCCCAAATTTGTAATAGATTCAAAATACACATAATATAGATACACTAATAGGATATGTGCCATATTTGAACATCTATTATAGACTATGCTTAGTAAAATCCATAATATAAAAAACATCAGACGGTTTACTGTCAAGTTGAACCCCATTCAATTAAAATAATGAATATATTATCTCCAATAATTAGTAAACACCACTTGGGAGGGAATATTGTTGATTTTCGGATTGGGAGGACTAACCTCAACATGATAATTTTTTCCCATTGATTGAAATTTGATTTTGCTCTTAGGAATAATACATGCTTTTTCATTATACTTAGGAAGGGAGATTCCTGCTTTTTCATTTCAAAATCAAAACCTGTTCACTTTCAATAGCAAATCAATTAAACTTAGTAACATTCAGTAAAAATTATCACGACTTGCAGATGCAGAGGCGCGTGGATCTTCACATGCTAGGGAAGAGCACCAACCAATGTCCATTCTTGCTCAGGATTGGCTTGGTCCTTCAAAGAGACATGGAAATTCTACACAGGAGACCATTCGGAAGATGAAGGTGAAAAGGGAATATATTGTTCATCTTCTAGCCAAGGAGAAAAATTAGTTGATGGGGAGGACCAATCATGCTCACCAGAGATAGCAGATGAATCTACTCTTAATGGGGAAGTAGGCAAGAGGTTGAATCAGATGGTTCCTATTCCCCATGTTCCCAAAATCAATGGAGAAATGCCCTCAGATGTCGAACAAACATCAGATCATCAAAGGCTAATGAACAGATTGAAATTATATGATCTTGTTGAGCTAAAAGTTTTAGGCAATGGAAACTATCAGGATGGGTCTTAATTAGGCCATGGTTAATTATATCAAATTTACTAATGATGTCCACCAAATGTTTAAAACAGTAACATGATCGAAGCACATCTATTCACATTCAATTGTTATAAAACTTGCATATTACATATTTTAAGAGAATCAATGTGTATCAAGTGAGGAGTTATTATCAAATATAGAAGGAAAAAGTTAATAAACTACAATCGATAATACTCACCAAAATGATTTCAAAAGTAGTCTAAAAACAAAGAATTCGGGATGACATTTTGTAAACAGATAATATTAAACAAAAAGAAGACCCAAATCAAACCCTAATACCTGAAATCATACCCCAAATACCCGGAATCAATGCCCCAAAAATTGTCAGCTAAAATAACGTACATATCAAATGAAAAAAAAATCAACCTCAAATAGAGAAAGAGGGAAATAACACATACCTGGATAATGTTACCTATCATTAATTGGATCTTTAAAATAGAAGAAAAAACGTAACAAATTAGAACACAACGCACAAACCACGCTTCTACAAACAAAAGTTAAAAAAAATGTTTTGAATTTAAAATAGAACGAACTAAACATAAAAAATATACCTTGAAAGGATGGAGAGATGGAAAAGATGAGTTTATACCTGTAAAAAGGAAAAAAAAGGGGGATAAAACATATTAGGTCACAATTTACAAATATAAACAGAAAATAAATTTATCCAAAAATGGTTACATCTGCAACATACAAACAAAAAATGTTAGATCTGAGATGAGAGACCAAACCCATAACTACCACTACACATTTTCCATTCACTGCCATCCCCAAACATGTTAGCAAATTATAATAATATATAAACAAACAAACTCAATGAAAATATAATTTATTTAGCCAACACCATAAAACAAGGCTGGATATTTACTTAATAAGCATTCTACAAAAGTAATATAAGCACAAAATGCAAACAACAGTAAAATAAACACCAAATCATTCTACAATGATGGATATTTAGCAAAAGTAAAATGCAAACAGAGTTGGATAAACAAAACACCTAAATACCAAACGAAGAACACAAACATACAACGTTTTCAAAAAGAAAGTTGAAATTAGATCTATATAATAATCATACCACGTTTTTAAAAAAAAAGTTGAAATTAAAGGTTAAGAATTAAGAATCATACATTGAAAAGGGGAAGACAACCTAGAGCTCAAAGGGTAAAGGAGCGTGCGTAGGTTTGTTGTGGGGGGAAGGGAAGCGTGTGGCGGAGAGGAGGGAGTGCAGCGAAGAGGAGGAGGCACAAATAGGAAGAGGGGGCGACGACGGCGATAGAGAGAAGGGGAGGCTGATTATTGAATGGGAGATATTGAGAGGGGTAGGGTTTGGGGGAGTATTGAGATGAAAATGGAGGAGGGGTAGGGTTTGGGCTGATTATTCCATATGCGTAGGTTTGTTGGGTTATTGGGTTCACGCGTCTTTGGCCATGTGATAAGGCTCTTCCATTGTGAATTGAAGTCATTTTGACTAAATTGTCCCCAATTTTGAATTGAAGTGTAAATTTGGTAAGTATAAAAAGAGGGGGAAATCCAAGAATTGAGGGTAAAAGAGGCAGTGCAGGAAAAATTTATATAAATGACATCATCTTTTGATCTTATGACATACATAAGTTTTCTATTGTATTTTATATATATATCAGTACTGCTCTTGTGCGGACCAGTCCGCATTTTAAGAGTGCAGACCAGACATGTGTCACGTGACAGTGAGCCCAGAAAAGAGAGAGAGTGTGCCTATAAATTAGCCAATAATTTCTAGGGTCACCGTCGGGAGACACATGTCCGGTCCGCACTCTTAAAAAGTGGACTTGTCCGCACAAGAGCATTATTAATATATATATATATATATAAAGAAAATTATAAAAAATTACAACTCATCATCCGCTTCGACATTCTCCAAATCATCTCCATTGCATCCACATACCTAACAAAAATTAAAATAAAGATGTCCTTTGTATCAAATGAATGTAAAAAGAGATGATATGCTTATTTGTGAAATTTTCTCACAAAATATATATGAAGACCAAATAAATATTTAAACCAAATCAAACATGTTATCTCCATTTGTGGTAGACAATAGAGCGAGTGGTGTATAGGCTTGTATCATTAGAGCAATATTATCGATTCACAATAGTTTTATGTATAACCATCAATATCAGATCGTAAGAAAAATGAAATATATCGGTATGAAACGATTTGAACAGACATATCGCTAATCTTGGGCCGTAGCGAGTAGGCCATTGTAATAACCCGAAATATATTTTATTAATTAAATGAGTTGAGATGACTCGAAATAATAATTTTTAGCCAAGTAACAATTTCCATAAATTTTTATGTCTATGTATTAATGATTTATTTAGCACTTTAATTATTGGGACATATACCAAATAGTCCCTCGAACATTTCTTAATATACATTTAGTCCAAACCTTTTTATTATGCTCCAAAGAGTCATTCACCATGCTGATGGCGCGAACGTTTAAAAATAAGAGAATAAGGAACTTTTTGGTACAAAATAAAAGACTCGGATTAAATGTGTATTAAAAACTGTGGGTACCCAGATTTGGCATTACGGGCCCGGATGAGTAGCCTAATTAAAGCGGCCCAAAGTCCAGACCCTTTACCTAAACTAAATAGAATTACGCCTGAGTCTTATCCCATGTTCTTGTAAAGAGATGTTTCAGGAGAAGATGGTAAACGTGGGGGAGTCCAACACCCCCACTCCCCGAAGAAAAACATGTATATAATAAACCCTAAGTCTAGGGCAAAAGACACGCACTGTATTCTCTGTAAACGATCCCCGGAGTATATAGAAATAAAACCGACTGCACCACCATGGACGTAGGCACTGCTGAACCACGTACAACTCCTGTTGTGTGATTGGAATTTTATCTTCTTTATTTTGCTTGGTGATTGCGCTTCTCTTATCTATTTGTGTTGAAAATATTTGTCACAACAATTGGCGCCGTCTGTGGGAACGTTTATCTTCTATGAGAAAGCCCACACCAACAAAGAAGTTTGAAATGTCTGGTCACAGTAGTAATGCTCCTCAGGCAGGAGATATCCAAGAACAACCTGCTCCTCGCAGGATTAGATCTAAAGTTCGGCGTTCAGATCAGTGGGCTCGCCTAGAGAGGCCAGCCTCAGAAGAACACCAAGGACCAGCGAGGTCCGCACAAATATCCAGGTTGATTGATGCATATGAGGTGAGGCTCCAAGAGCAGAGGGAGTCTTTTCGCAAGCACGAAGCTGAGAATGCTCGCCTCAAAATAATGTTAGAAAGAATGGAGAGAGAGCTCCATTGTGGCACCAGGAGACATCCGTACCGCACTCCTAGCCCTCAGGAGAGCAAGTCTCACAGCCGAGGAAGGAGCCCTAGACGCGGGTCCCAGAAAGTTGAGGGAGACGAGTCAGAGGACGACCTAGTCGAGCAACTGCGAGTAGCTCTCCATTATAGGAGCTCATCTCACAGCAACGAGAACATATGAAATTTGGTCCGAAGGGAGATGAACCAACACCCTGCGCATCGCGGTGCCAGATCGACCCGAGAGCTCGCTAGGTGAGCCATCAAAACTCAGATGAAATCACCTTTCTCAAGGGAAATAGAAGAAGGGGAAGCCCCCAAGAAATTTGCTATTCTAAGGTTCAAGATTTATGATGGTAAAACTGATCCCATTGATCATATTAGGCAGTGTAGGCAAGCCATGACCCTATGGAACCATCGGGACACACTGATGTGCCGAATTTTTCCCTCGAGCCTGCATGATGTGGCGCAAAAATGGTTCAAAAGGCTCCCCCACAGGTCCATCAGAAGCTTTGAGTCCCTGGCTGAGCTCTTTACGGCCCGCTTCATTACTAGTAGCTCCCATCCCAAAAGGATGGATGCCTTGCTAACAATGAAAAAGACACCTCAAGAGACCCTCCGAGACTACGCGAAGAGGTACTAGGAGTTATTCAACGAAGTCGAGGACTGCTCGGAGCAAGTAGTGGTGGCCTGTTTCAAAATTGGGCTACCCAGCTCTTCCCTTCTGTACCAGTCCCTAACGAAGAAAGAGGCCACGAAAATCGACGACCTGATGGCTCGCATTGAGAAATACGCTAAGGTGGAGGATGTCACTTGCCTCAGCATGGGAGAGAACGGTCGAACCAAGCTCGTTGCGAAAGGCAGCGATAGAACTGAGAACCAGAAGAAAGGAGGGAAGAATGGGGGCAAGAATAACTCTAAGAACGAAGGCAAGAATGATGTGTCGAAAGCATTTCAAGCAGTCAATACTATCTTCAGAGAACCGATTTATAAGATTCTTACAAAGATTAAAGACTAGCAATTTATTAAGTGGCCCAGAAAGATGGGAGGAGATCCCTCAAAGAGGAACAACGCGCCGAGGTGCTCTTTTCATAAAGAGGGAGGACATAAGACCGAGCATTGCAAGGCTCTTAAGTACCACCTCGAAGAACTAGCCCAGTCTGGGCATCTGAACGAATTTGTGGAAAAGAAGGCAGAGAAAGTTGCTGCCAATAGAGAAGCAAGGCCTAACAACGTGCTCGAAGATGATACTGGCCATGAATTCACAGTAATTCATGGGACATCTGATGTGAAGAAGATTCAAGGAAATTCAGCTCGAATGGAGGTAAAAAAAGCTTACAGCGGTGATGCAAGCTTTTCAGATCGATCCAGCAAAAACACAATCAGGAAAGCATCGGCGAGCAGATGACGTCGACTATAGTAAGCATATCGTATTCATAGATGAGGATCTGGTGGGAGTGAGAACCCCACATCATGATGCTTTGATCATTACTCTCAGGATAGCTAACTATGACATCGACAAGTTACTCGTCGACCAAGGAATCTCATCCAAGGTAATGTACCTCGACCTATTCAAAAAATTGAAGTTAAGCATCGTCGACCTAAAGGAAGCCACTGTCCCTTTAGTTGGCTTCGCTGGGAAAGTGACTATGCCCTTGGGAAATATCGTACTGCCAGTAAGGGCAGGAAATGTCTCCAAGATGATTGAGTTTCTAGTGGTTGATATTGACTCGCCATACCAAGCTATCCTCGGTAGAGGATGGCTGCACGCGATGAAGGCAGTCTCCTCGACCTACCATCAGAAGCTCAAATATGTAACCGAGAGAGGAGTAATGGAGATCCATGGTGATCAAGCGATGGTAATAAAGTACTTCATTGTGTCCATCTGCCCAAGACCAGAGAAGAAGGCCGATAGGCCCAGTGAGAAAGTTGAGGAACAAGAAGGTCTGATACCTTTGAAATAACAGTTAAAGTACGAAAGACCCGGAGTGGAAGAGACCAGGATCCTCCCCTCTAAACAGGTCGTCGAGAACCTGGAGGAAGTTATAGCTGGAGGTAGTGACGATGACAGGTTTTTCTTGATTGGAGCTTCTCTCACAGATCAGGAACAGAAGGAGTTGACTATTCTACTAAGAAGCAATGTAGACGTTTTCGCATGGGAACCATACGAGCTACCGGGGATTGATCCTAGTGTGGGTTGTCATCAGCTACACGTCGACCCCACTTTCAAACCAATCGCCCAGAAGGCACGATGAACTGCACCCTAGAAGGCAAAGGCCATGGAAGAAGAAGTTCAAAAACTACTGGATGCAGGATCCATACGGGAGGTCCAATTCCCCAAATGGTTATCCAACCCAGTAGTAGTTCCAAAGAATAACGAGAAATAGAGAGTTTGCATCGACTTCACTGACCTTAATAGGGCATGCCCTAAACACAGTTTCCCTCTTCCAAAAATGGATGAACTAGTGGACGCCACAGCAGCTCACGAGAGAATGAGTTTTCTGGATGCATACTCAGGGTATCATCAAATCCCTTTGTACGCTCCAGACCAGGAGAAGACATCATTCATCACCACCGTTGGATTATACTGTTACAAGGTCATGCCCTTCGGGCTAAAAAATTCAGGGGCAACCTACTAACGGATGGTCACCAAGATGTTCAAAAACCAAATCGGAGACACCATGGAAGTCTACATCGATGATATGCTCGTCAAAAGCAGGAAGAAAGAAGACCACCTCTCAGATCTGTCAAGAACCTTCGAAATCCTCAGGAAGTACCGAATGAAACTTAACGCAAGCAAGTGTTCTTTCGGTGTCCAGTTAGGAAAATTTCTTAGGTACTTGGTTAGTAAGAGAGTCATCGAGGCTAATCCAGACCAGATTGATGCAATAAACAGGGTACAACCTCCTCACACAATTTGGGACGTACAGAAGCTCACCGGTATGCTCGCTGCCTTGAATCTTTTTATCTCAAAGTCCTCCGAGAAGTGCAAATCATTCTTCCAGCTCCTAAAGGGAAACAAAATAGTAGGATGGAATCAAGATTGCTCGCGGGCATTGGACGAGCTCAAGGCTTACCTTAGCTCACCACCACTGCTCGTCATACCCCAGGAAACAGACTCCTTGTACTTATACCTCGTCGTTTCCAACCACACTGTCAGTTATGCATTGATGTGCAAAAAAGCAGGAATCCAACATCCCATCTATTACGCGAGCAAGGCTTTATTAGAGGCCGAGCAGCAATACCTACCACTAGAGAAGCTCGCCTTTGCACTAATAGTGGCTTCAAGGAAGTTGAAGCACTATTTTGAAGCTCACACTATCATCGTCCTTACATCGCACCCCCTTAAAGCAATCCTGAGGAAAACGGATTTGTCAGGCGGACTGATTAAATGGTCAGTCGAGCTCGGACGATTTGATATCCAATTTCAACCAAGGAACGCAATCAAAGGGCAGGTCTTTACTGATTTCATAGACGAATTCACAGGCGAGTAGCCTCTCGACCAATTTCAACCTGTGAAGCAAAGAGAGAATCACACAATAGAGGGAGTTTGGAAATTGTTTGTTGATGGAGCCTCCAATTCAAAGGGGGCAGGAGTAGGCATTGTGCTTGTCACTCCAGAGGATACAATCCTCAAACAAGGAATCAGGCTTAGATTTGAAGCCTCCAACAATGAAGCAGAATACGAGGCTTTAATAGCCGGCCTCCAGAAGGCACATACTTTGTGGGCAAAGCAGTTACAGGTGTTCGGTGACTCACAATGAGTCTCCAATCAGATAAGTGGAGACTACAATGAAAAAGATGAAAGAACGGCGGCCTACCTCGCCTTGGTAAAAAAGCTAATGGCCAACTTCGAGGAAGTCAGTGTCGAGCAGTTTCCCAAAGGACTAACAACCATGCTGACGCCCTAGCAGCCCTGAGTTCGATAATTGATTTTGACTTAAAAAGAACAATCCCCATTAATTTCCTCGCTCATTCGAGCATTAATCGTAACAACGAGCTGCCAAGCGTGGAGCATGTGCTCCAAATTGAGTCAGCACCCAATTGGATGGATCCTTTAAGGGACTATTTGAAGGACGGAGCACTTCCAGATAATAAGAAGAACGCTCACCAGATAAGAGTCAAAGCTGCTCGCTTTCACTTATCTCCTGAGGGCAAGTTATATAAGAGATTGTTCTCCGGTCCCTACCTTCGATGTGTTCACCCGAGGGATGTCGAATAAATTTTACATGAACTCCACGAGAGAATCTGTGGAGGCCATATTAGAGGAAGGTCATTGGCTTTTAGAGCAATGAAGGAAGACTATTGGTGGCCATATATGTAAAGAGACTCTGTAGTGTATGTTCGCAAATGCAAAAAGTTCCAATTTCATGCTCCTATGGTCCATCAACCTGCCAGTGACCTAAGATCACTTTCTAGCCTCTGGCCATTTGCCTAATGGGGAATGGACATCGTAGGACCTCTTCCTACCGCTGCTGGCAATCATAAGTATCTGTTTGTCAAAATTGACTACTTCACCAAATGCATTGAGGCGGAACCCCTGGCGAACATCCGAGATGCAGATATGATAAGATTCATATGGAAAAATATAATCACCCATTTTAGCATCCCCAGGACCATCATCATTAATAATGGAACGCAGTTCAAGAACGGTTCCTTTCAGAATTTCTGTAATGAGCACGGAATCAGGCACCATTTCAGCTCGGTGGCCTATCCTCTGAGCAATGGCCTAGCCGAGGCTTCTAACAAGATGGTGATCGATGGGTTAAAGAAACGATTAGAATGATCCAAAAGCGTATGGGTGAATGAACTATCGCATATTATGTGGGCTTACCGTACTACCCCCCGTCGAGCAATGGGGGAAACCCCATTCTCACTAATGTATGGAATGGAAGCGGTCATCCCATTGGAAGCAAGCTTACCCACTATGAGGTCTACCCTTGTCAACCAGGGCCAGAATGATGCAGCATTGCTCACTGAGCTTGACCTAGCCGACGAACGTCGAGATCTTGCCTTAGTGAAACTAGCGAGCTATCAGCAACAGCTCGCAAAGCACTATAACAAGAAGGTTAATCCAAGGGCATTCTGAGTTGGGGACTATGTCCTAAGGAAAGTCCTGGGCAGCGCAGTAAAACCATCAGACGACAAGTTAGGGCCAAACTAGGAAGGACCATTCAAGATAACAAGAGATGATCTGAGAGGAGCCTATCACTTAGAAACGCTGGAAGGCAGAGAGATACCCCGATCATGGAATGCAACCAATCTTAAGAAATCCTATTTCTAGATTCATTCTATTGTTCTTTACTTATGAAACTAGAAGCTCATTGTCTTATCATTAATAAAAGTTATTTATCAGTTGCATTCTACGAAGTGTCAGTTAACTAGTACATGGACTTTATAACTCACACACCCTTTCCAAGTGATAGGCACACTAATCATTACACTATAGCAGGGAAATTACCCTCCCCGTGTTTACGTTATGAAACACGAAAAACCTCTTAGCATTGCCCCTGGCGGTATATGAAGCCCTACAGGAGATCCTTAGGCAATATGGCCAGTTCAAAATTTGTTGCCAAATAATGTTTGGTTAATAAAATCCTGATCGAATAAAGCATCCAACACCATGTGTGTCCTCGCCAATTGCCACACTTAGGCCTAAGGGAGTGTGATGACACAACCTAAATGGTAAAGTGGGGCAGAATGGTATCTCATAAACATACGGGACTCGAGGGACACTCACTTAACAATGCAAACTTACAATTCTAGTCAGCCAAGAGAGGCCTAAGATCATTGAGCAAAGTCTAAAAGATGTGGAAAATATAAAACACTTGTTTAGTCGGCAAATTCGCCCAGAACATAAATTTTATATTACTTCATCACATTTACAACAAATACAACCCATGTTTAGTCGGCGAGCTCGCCCAAAACATCAACATTACATTACTTCATTACATATGTATACAGAGTTACTACTGGCAAAATCTCAATGAGGTCGAGGACTCTGAACGAGATAATCAGCCACTTGAGCTCTTCGACCATCTTCGGGATGGGGAACTAGCTCCTCCTCGACTTCATTCGCATCTGACACCAATAGCTTCTGAGGGATGGCATAGAGAGGGATCCACTCATCATCTCTCTGTAAGGGGTTAGGCATTAGAGTGGAAAGAGAGATCTCAAAACGATACCAGAGCATTGAGTTCCTTGGGACTTGCAACTCCCTCAGGGCACTCAACCATCCCCTGATAAAGACGAGCTCTTCAAACTCTGTCAGCTTCGTCAGAGAATCTAGCCAACCTTGGTCATAACCATTTGCCCATACTCGTCGAGGTCCTCTTTTAAACAGATGCCTCAGCCGAGTGACGTCCTTTTAAAGCCTAGCAGCAATCACGTATGCTCATCGAACATCATCACGAAGCTCTTCCATTTCCCTAGCTGGACTTCTTGCGTTTGTACCAGCTCGTGAAACAGTCGACGGGGTAGAACCTCATAGCACCATAGGAACATCGCTTGGTCCATCTTCAGCTCGTGACAAGGAAGAACCTCGTAATACTATAGGAGCAGTGCTCGGTGCATGCTCCCTGAGTCGCGAGACTTACCTCCTCAAAGATTCATTCTCCTGCTGAAGAATTTATCCAACCTGGTTGATCTCAAAAGCATCTAGAAGCCTTGCCCTCAGGGTATTCACCTCTTCTTGGACTGAGGCACCGACTTCTTCCATCTCTTAGAGCCTGTCTTTTAGTTTAACAACGAGCTCAGTCTTCTCTATGAAAAGCTTGTTCCTCAATCGCAGCGATTTGCAATCCTCACAAAGGTATGACGAACTTAAGGACTTACATCAGGACCAAGCATTCTTTCCAATTGAGAAGTGGCTGGTATATAATCATCAACATCAACCAACTACAGGCCATAAAAGAGCAGTAGATGAAAAAATAAATCAGTACACTGGGGGAAGAAACCTTCTCATTTCATTAAAAGGATCAGATTACATCGAGGAACAGAAAGGAAGATTACAAACAAAAATATAAAAGGGACCCTAAAGGTAAATTAGCTAGCGACCTCGGGTTGCCCAGAAGAAGCTAGATTCTTCCCCTTATCAGTAGCAGTAGGAGCACCTCATTCAGCAGGGACAACCTCTGTCGCCTGAACAGGAAGGGCATCGGCAGGAACTGACTGGGAAGTAGGGTCAACACCTTCGATGGATGGGACAGGGGCTTCTTCCAAAATTGGCTTTGGGATTGGATCATGCTCATCGAACAGGGGAGAGGCAACGTGCACACCAGCAGCTAAAAGGGCCTTGTTCCAGCCCTTCTTGAAGTTCAAACGGCTAATGTAGCCTATCTGAACCTTAGCGTCTTCATACGCGGTAGCCCACCCAGAGTTATATGAGTCCTCCTTAATGGTGGCTGCCTGAGACTCCTTCTCCTTCAGCTGCTTGGTCAGCACTTTGTTCTCCTCCACAATAGCTAGCTTGCTCGAGCAAACCAGATTGTAGTCTTACCACAGTTCATTCAGTTCTCTGTCCACTACCTCCCTATCTCAGTGGGCTTTGACTAGGGCCAGGTCAGAGGACGTCCGGGCAGCATCACAACCTTCAAGCTAGCATCGAGCTCAGTAATCTTCACTCTCAAAGAAGCATTCTGCTTATCCACCTTGCCATTCTTATTGATCAACTCGTCGGGAGAGCGATAGAGCACAGTAAAATCAGTCACAAACTCCAAGTAAAAGAAGATATTAGAATATGGAAACAAACATAATTTGACAAACATTAGAAAAGAGAAATAGACTTACGAAGGCTAGCCTTTGACTCGCTTGCAGGGCTAACTGGTCAGTCCCCATCGCCCTCTGGTGATCAGCAGGAAGGACTGCTCTCTCGAGCAGCGCGGGGGCCAATTGAGGAGAAGTGGCAACCGAGTCCCCCACTGGGAATGCGGACACCGGCACTAAGGCCTGCCCAACCTTTGTCCTCACCTCTATTTTTCTCCTCTCTTCCTCCTTTTCCTTATCCTGCTATATCCTCCTCCTCTACTCGACCTTCGTCTTCTCCTCAATCTTCTTCTTCTCTTCTTCCCTCTTCCTCTCTCTCTCTCTCTCACCCGCTCTTCTTTTTTTCTCTTCTTTTCCTGCTCCTGAGCAGCAGACCGAGAACCTGTAGCAACAGCCCCACTGCTGGCCTTCTGCTTCTTCGACCTTTGAGTAAGGAGCACATCATCATCATCATCATCATTGATCAAGTTTTTTCTTTGGGGAACCATTTCCTCATTAGAGCTGCTGGATATACTTGAAGGTCCTTGGGCTTCAGAAACTTCTTCTGAGCTAGAAGAACTGTCACTGCTAGAGCTCCCCTCGCCGAGACCACCTTCAACACCTCCCCTGATATCACTCTCAGAACTTCTCTCTTCCTCATCCAACTGAATGGGATTGGCAGTATCTTCTTTGAAAATATCAAACTCGAGAATGCTATCCATGGGCCTCACTATAAAACTAGACCCAACATTTTTGTACTCAAGCAAGAAAGCAGCAGACCAGGGATGTTCACCGTCAGCCAAGGGCTCCCTGATATTCCAAGATTTAACCAACTCTGAAAGTCGAACCTCGCTGAGGGTAGGTTCCAAGTTCTTCGACCTCGCTGAAAAGAAAATAGGAAAGAGTCAGAAAGATCACACATTAACAAAGAAATTGAACGGATAGAGAAAAGACTACCTATGTACTCTTCCCCATAAACGGGAACAGTAAACCTATCAGACATCGACCCCTCAGTCTGGGGGGAGAACTGCCAATTTCTAGAACGAAAGACATCTTGTCAGTAATCCTTGTGGGAATCAGGTAGGTTTACTACGAATACCCTATCAGGACTCCTGGCCTTGAGATAAAGAACAGCAGAGCTGATTCAAGAAAAGAAGTAGCAAAAACAAACTTCGACAAGCCCTAATTTGGTGCCATAGAGTTGATTTATTCTATGGACGCCATTGATTATCTTCCATAAATTGGGCGAACACTGTGCATGAACAATGTTGAAATAAATAAAGAAATGCAAGAATAAATCGTTTGGAGGAAAAGTAAGCCCCCCTTGGGAAAGAAACAAGACGTGAATCCAATGAGCGCCCTCTATATCTCTAACATTTTTAGGAAGAGAGGCGCACTCAATCTCTACCCACTCTGGGATATTATAAAATTTCCTAAACTCGGACACTGATTTATTACCTATCTTTACCATTTGCAAACCCTAAACTACAAATTCAAAGAAAGCACAGAGAGAAAGCAAAGGAGACTTATGAGATGAATGTTTGACTTGGACAATGCAAGATCACAAGCCCAAATGACTAGGGAGATCGAAAGCGAAGAAAATGAAGACCTGGAGAAGAGGGCACAAATTGCTAAAAACTCACAGACGATGGAAGACCACTAAGAAGCTTGAAACGACAACTATGAAATGCTGCTCAAAATGACTTTTAAATGTTACTAATCATCGCGCACAAGACACGAAGCAACTGTCGCCTAAATCAGTCCTTAAACTTTGGGAAGAGTTACGCGATATGCAAAAGAGCCATTATGACAAATCATTAAAATTTATTGAGCCCAACTTGTGGACCAACAAATTTAGGGGAAATTGTGGGTACCCGGATTTGGCATTACGAGTCTGGATGAGTAGCCTAATTAAAGTGGCCCAAAGCCCAGACACCTTACCTAAACTGAATAGAATTACGATCGAGTATTCTCCCATGTTCTCGTAAAGAAATGTTTCAGGAGAAGATGGTAAACGTGGGGGAGTCCAACACCCCCACTCCCCGAAGACAAACATGTATATAATAAACCCTAAGTCTGGGGAAAAAGACATGCACTATATTCTTTGTAAACGCTCCCCGGAGTATATAGAAATAAAACCGACTGCACCACCGTGGACGTAGGCATTCTTGCTGAACCACGTACATCTCCTGTTGTGTGATTGACATTTTATCTTCTTTATTTTTCTTGGTGATTGCGCTTCTCTTATCTATTTGTGTTGAAAATATTTGTCACCACAAAAACATTGGAGGGAATTTTTGATATTTTATCCTTAATTATTTTTAGTCAAAAATCCAACGCAATATCGTCGGTGATGATGCGAAGAATTAGCACCACCAGGTGAGGTGTTTGCAAGCTCAATATATTAGTAACAATGGTGGCACAGCTATATAAAGAGATAAGAGAAGGAGGTGAGGATATGAGGAATCAACACCGGAATGTGAGTGGTTCAGCCAATCTGGCCTACGTCCACTGAGTGTGTGAGTAATATCACTGAATAAAGGCACTAATGGCCATGGGTACAATTCACTCAAGCTCTCTCTCTCTCTACTGTATCTTTAGGCAGTTTTAGCTAGGGTTTTTATATCTGGATCCTTTTGCAAGGTAGGGGATAATCCCTATATATAGTGCCTAGGGGGCGCACTGTACCCCCCATGCATGCAATGAGAATGTGTGTGGTATCCTCACCAATGTGGGAATGCCATCTGTCATTGTCACATGTAAGCAATGATGATGAAATATTCTCCCCCATGTGGAGAATAATCTTGTTACAACTGATTTGTGCCCAGGTGTCCTTATCCAAATGTCAACAGATACTCGGCAGTCATGTTGGTGAATGACCTCGGCCTGGGAGAGGCCGAGCTGTAAAGGCTTGGTCCGTTCAATCCGAGTAATGTCATGAGGAGTCTCGGCCTGATCTCAGTCGAGACATTATGCTAGGTCGGCCCTAGCCGAGGTTGGGCATATACATTCTGATTAATGCTTCTCGTCACCTCGGCCAAGGCCGAGGAAGGATTAGTTCCATGAAGATTAGGGCTCCTTGTCACCTCGGCCTACTATTAGCCTAGGTTGCTATTCCCAGACGTAGGGTCCATGGAAGTGAATACGGTAGTGTCGGCCTGGGCCGAGGTAGGTCTGGCCGAGGGATGATATCGTGGGCCCCTGCCCCTCAGGGTCGATCAATGTCTCGGCCATCATCTTGGCCGAGGTAGGTATCTCTGGGCCGAGGTTATACTTGGGCATATCAATCACCCCCCAGCCCTTAGTCACATGCGAGAGCAAGTGGCTAGGGGATTGTTTCACCTCCGAGGCCTGTTCGTCCCAAGGTTAACACCTGCGTGACACCTGTCCCAGGCTAAGGCTTGCCCACCTGTCTTGCGTGCGCTGTCAACTGTCCGTTGGGTTTCCCAAGGCAATGATGGGCCTTGGGAAGTGTGCCCAAGTATTTAAGGGGTTAACCCTTTCTTCTTCTTTCTTCTTTCTCTTTTCTTTCCCGCGCACGCTGCTTCTTGCAATTTCTCTCTCTAAAGAATTTTCAACCTAGCGCCCTTTCTGCAGAAGGTTTCTCATAGGTTTCTTGTGGAATCTCTTCATTTCGTCCATCCACTCATCTTCAGGTACCTCTCCCCTTCCATTTCCTTTGTTTTTAGCATTTGGTTTGAATTTTCCGGCGAGGTTTTTTGGTTTTCCGATGGTTCATTTGAGTTTTCCGGCGAGCTTCATCAATTCAGGTGACCTGTGTTTACTTCAAATTTCTTAGTTTGATCTTCAAACCCCTTTACTTTACAAGCCCATCGTGTTTTTAGATTTAGGAGTTTTTCTTAAGTTTAGGGTCATTCCAAGTCTTGGGTCGTCCTCTGATGCTCAGACCCCTGTACAAGCTTCTTGAGGACTTCCCTTCTCTTAGAGAGAAGACCTTAGAGAAAATTAGGCAAATAGAGAGAGCTCAGGAAGAAGCTCGTAGGTCACAGGAATTTCCTGTCAGACCCCTCTTTCCCCCACCTCTTAAGGTGGTATACCCCGATCCTCCTGAGAATTTTTATCAGACAAACGTCTCTGCTAACCGATTGCCGATGTCTGAGTCTGAGTCTTCTACCTCAGACCCCATGTCTGTGGACTCTTTCCAAGAATCCATGGACTTCACACCTCGGACTGGTCAAGACCATGACCAGGCCGAGGTCTCTAGTCGCGTCTCGTCCCAAATTAGCACAAGTACCTCAAGCTCTTCTTCAGAGGTTGAACTGGTTGAGCCAAGTGTGGCTGTGCCTCCCATTCTAGATGCTATCCCTCTGTCGGCCGTTACCGGGGCTGAGTTTGCTCAGAGGTTCCCTGGTCACACGTCCACGTCTGCTCCAGCCGACATTGAGGTTGATGACGATGATGATGATGGTGAAAGTGAAGTTGATACCTCTGAGGCGGACGAGTACGAGAGCACAGTCACTGAGGTGGATCTATTGCACTTCAGATACTTATACTCCATCAGTCCCTCAATCAAATTGAGGAGACCTCTGAGGGAAGAGAGGGCCTACCACGACCGAGATGGAGAAATCTGCTTGTATGAGCAGATGTTTAAGTTAGGGTTTCGTCTACCCATTCACCCTGTCATTAGGTCCATTCTTTCCTTCATCAACTTGGCCCCCTCACAGCTCTTTCCCAATGCTTGGAGAGTTATTATAGGGGCCATCGTCTTGTGGAGGGCAGTCCACCACTCTGACCTCCCGGTTCAGGTCTTTACTGGTTGTTACGTCCCTACCTCGGCCAAAAATCATCCGAGGTACTATCACTTCGTGGCTCGGAGGCCTGAGAAGAAGATGCTCCTGGTCACTCAGACCCCAAACCACAATTGGAAATCCCAATATTTTTTTGCTTCAGGGCCATGGGAATTTGGCTCATCTGTTCCCTCTTCCATCTTTGAGCCGAGGGTACCCCTCAGATGGGGTAAGGTCACCATGTCTGCCAGGGCCGATCCTGGCCTAAATCTTCAGAACGGCAAAAAGGTGAAGGCCCTGCAAGACCAAGGGGCACATGGTCTGTTCGTAAAGTTCAAACATCTGCTGACCCCCCACTATCTCTCGGGGACGAGCCTAGGTGGAAGCCCACTTGTTGACTTTGGTAAGGATTTTTCTTTTTATTCCAAGTCTAACCTCTGATCATTCATGTTTAATTTCTGACTCTTATCTTTTCACTTTTGCAGAGAGACCTCCAGGTGTCCCGGACGAGTTGTGGGAGATGGAAGCTCCGAGTTTAGCTAGACTTGCAAAGAGGACTGGTTTGAACGCTCCTCCTCCATCTCTTTTAAAATCCAAGTCCAAGAAGAGGGCCCCTGAGGTCCCGGCCTCTGAGGATCAGAGGCCGACCTCCAGGCAAAGGAAGACTTCAGACTCTGCGATCCCTATCACAGCCGACACCTTATCGGCTCGTCTGGACCAGCTGAAACTTTTCGATAGCGTGGTCGGCCACAGCCGACAGGCCATGGATGCCCTTGCCAACATGATGACCGAGGCTGACAAGCATTTTTGCAGGGCCATGGACACTTCCATGCTTGTTGAGTTCGGCCTCCACAGGGTCGCCCAGGTATGACTTGTTCCTTTTGTCCATAATTTTTCAAGTGCAACGTCTGATGTTACCCCCATCTAACCTCTTCATTATCTGCACAGGGTGCCACTTCCATGTACCAGCTATCTAACTGGGCCATGAGGAAGTTGCCTCTCATTCAGAAGGGGCAGGAGGCTGAGAAGGTTGAGAGCACCTTGAAGGCCGAGGTTGACCGTCTGAGGTCAGAGTTGCAGAATGCCGAGACCAAGGCCCAGAACTCTGAGAATAAGGCCCAGGGCCTGGAAAAAGATATCTCTGCACTCGTCCAAAGCCACGCCAAAGCCCTGCAGAATAAGGACGATGCCCTGCAGAGGAAGGTCAATGCTGCTGTGAAGGCCGCCCTTGCAGATGCCTCAGAGAAAATAATTGCTGATTACAAAGTCTCTGAGGAGTTCGTAGGTTTTGGTGTTGAATACCTCGAAAGAGGTATCAAATCCACCACCAAATGGGCCGAGGTCAGGGAGAAGGAGGTTGGCACTCTAAAGGCCTCCAACTTTGTGGGCCTCGTCTTCGCCGACCCTCAATTTGCCCAGGCCCTGCAAGAGATAGAAGACGAGGCTGCTGCCCCTGGTCAGACTGCTACTCTGGAAGGGACTGATCTGGGAGGAACTGACCCTGCTGATGATGTGGCTGAGGTGACCAATGCTGAACAGGTCAACCCAGCCGAGACTTCAAATGTTCCTCCCTCAGATGTTTAACTTGGCCTTGTATTTTGTATTTTTTAACTTGTAATTCTGAACTTGTAATTTATCAGACATCTGACTGTTATGTAATCTCTTCTTTTATTGAATGCCAATTTCTTCCTTTATCTTGACCTCTGAATGTATTTGAATGCTATATGATCTCTGAAGTCATTACTTAATATGATGTTGTCATAACAATCTTCACCAAATTAATAATGTTGAGAGTCTAAGGTCCTCTACCCCAGGTGTCTGAGCTCAGACCTCGTCACCACCGAGTGATGTTAGGAGGGTCTGAGGTCATTTCCTAAGAGGTTAGCCTCATAATAAATATCACCAAATTAATGATGTTAAAGGTCTGAGGTCATCTAACCCAGGTGTCTGAGCTCAGACCTCGTCACCACCCAGTGATGTTATGAGGGTCTGAGGTCATCACCTAAGAGGTTAGCCTCATAATAAATATCACCAAATTAATGATGTTAATGGTCTAAGGTAATCTAACCCAGGTGTCTGAGCTCAGACCTCGTCACCACCGAGTGATGTTATGAGGATCTGAGGTCATCACCTAAGAGGTTAGCCTCATGATAAATATCACCAAATTAATAATGTTAAGGGTCTGAGGTCGTCTAACCCAGGTGTTTTAGCTCAGACCTCGTCACCACCGAGTGATGTTATGAGGGTCTGAGGTCATTACCTAAGAGGTTAGACTCATAATAAATATCACCAAATTAATGATGTTAAGGGTCTGAGGTCGTCTAACCCAGGTGTCTCAGCTCAGACCTCGTCACCACCGAGTGATGTTATGAGGGTCTGAGGTCATCACCTAAGAGGTTAGCCTCATGATAAATGTCACCAAATTAATGATGTTAAGGGTCTGAGGTCGTCTAACCCAGGTGTCTGAGCTCAGACCTCGTCACCACCGAGTGATGTTATGAGGGTCTGAGGTCATCACATAAGAGGTTAGCCTCATGATAAATGTCACCAAATTAATTATGTTAAGTGTCTGAGGTCGTCTAACCCAGGTGTCTGAGATCAGACCTCGTCACCACCGAGTGATGTTATGAGGGTCTGAGGTCATCACCTAAGAGGTTAGCCTCATGATAAATATCACCAAATTAATGATGTTAAGGGTTTGAGGTCATCTAACCCAGGTGTCTGAACTCAGACCTCGTCACCACCGAGTGATGTTATGAGGGTCTTAGGTCATCACCTAAGAGGTTAGCCTCATGATAAATGTCACCAAATTAATGATGTTAAGGGTCTGAGGTCGTCTAACCCAGGTGTCTGAGCTCAGACCTCGTCACCACCGAGTGATGTTATGAGGGTCTGAGGTCATCACCTAAGAGGTTAGCCTCATGATAAGCTTCTGGTCTTAAAGAACGAAACAAGAACTTGATATGGAAACTGATCTTTATTAATAACCTCTTCTCGATAAGACGGTACATTTACAAATTACAAATCCTATGCAACATCATATGTAATATCTCTTCAGGTGGTCAGCATTCCACGGGTTGGTGAAAGGTTCTCCCTCTAGGTTCTCTAGCTTATACGTGCCAGGCACAACCTCTTCCGTAACTTTGTAGGGGCCATGCCAGTTCGGGTGTAGCTTGTTTGTCTTCTGTAGGGTCTTCTTAAGCACTAGGTCTCCCACCGCAATGGGTCTTGACTTCACCCTTTGATTGTAGAATCTTGCTGCCCTCTGCTGATAGGCTGCTTTCCTGAACTCTGCGTCTTCTCTTCTCTCTTCAATGAGATCCAGGTCTATCCTTCTCTTCTCCCCATTGCTGTCGGGGTCGTAGGTCTGAATCCGATGAGTTGGCAGTCCTACCTCCGTTAGTATGACTGCCTCTGAGCCATGTGCCAGCATGAATGGGGTTTCTCCTGTGGGTGTCCTTGCCGTAGTTCTGTAAGCCCATAGCATAGCGTAGACTTCTTCTATCCATATCCCCTTCACGTCTTCTAACCTCTTCTTGATTCCATCCAAGATGGTTCTGTTCGTGACCTCGGTCTGGCCATTTGCTTGAGGTCGACCAGGATATGAGAAGAACTGTCTGATCCCCACACTTTGGCAATACTTCTCCAAGGAGGCATTCTTGAACTGGGTCCCGTTGTCCGAGATGAGCGTGTTCGGGAGGCCATATCTACATATGATGTTCTTCCAGATGAACTGGAAGGTCTTCTGTTCTGTAATGGTTATCATCGGCTCTGCCTCTACCCATTTTGAAAAGTAGTCAATGGCAACTATCAAGAATCTATAGTTATTGGCAGCTCTTGGCAAAGGTCCTACTAAGTCAATTCCCCATACCGCAAATGGACATGGAGAAGAGATCGACGTCATAAGCTGATGAGGTTGGTGAGGGATGGTGGCGAACCTTTGATATTTGTCGCACCTCTTCACATAATCTACGGCGTCCTTAGACAGGGTAGGCCACCAGTATCCCTGAGTGATGATCCTTTTGGCTAAGGGTCTTCCCCCAATGTGGCTAGAGCAAGAACCCTCATGAACCTCCCTTAAGACCTGGGGCACTTCCGCAGGGTGCACACATCTGAGGAGAGGCAGTAGAAACCCCTTTTTGTACTAGACGTCTCCTACCAATGAGAACTTTGCAGCCCTGTATCTCAACTTTCTTCTTTCCATCCTGGACTCAGGTAGCTCCCCCTCTTTTAGGTATCTGACGAGTGGGTCAATCCATGAGTCTCCCAGGTTCACATTGTGACAAGGGCTACACACCTCGTCCTCCTCGATGCTTGCTTTTCCTAAGACCTCGATTGGAATGGTCCTTCCCAAATCTGTCTTCATTGCTGAGGCCAGTCTTGCCAATGCATCAGCATGGTTATTTCCCAGCCGAGGCACTCTCTTCAGCTTTGCTTCTTCAAAATACTCTAGCAATCCTCTTACCTTCTTTAGGTATTTGGCCATCCTTTCATCCTTGGCCTCGTATGCCCCCAGTACTTGATTGACAACCAACCTTGAGTCGCTATGGAGTAGGAGCCGCTTTACTCGAAGAGTTGTTGCTAATAAGAGACCTGCTATCATGGCCTCATACTCAGACTCATTATTGGAGGCCTTGAAGTTGAATCTCAAGGCGTACTCAATGTTGGCGCCATCTGGAGCCGAGAGTACTAGCCCCGTGCCGCTTCCATTATCACAAGAAGAGCCATCAACGAAGAGGTTCCATACATCTGAATCTGATGAGAAGACCCCTTCTCTCATAACCCCCTTTTCGAAGAGGTACCGATCCTCTTAGTTTTCTTCTACTCTGCTCCGAGCTTGGCCTGGGACAACCTCTTCTCAGCCTCGGAAGACGTACGGGGCAGTCTCTTCCAAATCTCGGAAGACATTTCAGTTCACCTCTTCGTCGCCATCCAAGCCCTTCTCTGTCTCGGCCTCTTCCCAAGTGAATTCTGCGACAAACTCTGCCAGGGCCTGCCCCTTGATGGCTGTCCTGGGCTAGTAGGTAAGATCATACTCCCCTAGCTCGATGGCCCAGGTCATCAATCTTCCGGACTTCTCAGGATTGTGAAGAACCTACCGTAGTGGTGAGTCGGTGAGGAATACCATGGAGTGAGCTTGGAAGTAAGGCTTCATCTTCCTAGAGGCGTGTATCAGGGCATAAGCCAACTTCTCCATGCGGGGATAGTTTTGTTCAGACCCCTTAAGGGCCTTACTATTGAAGTACACAGGTCTCTGAACCCCATCCTCTTCCCGTATGATGGCCGCGCTAATGGCTGACTCAGAGACTGCCAGGTACACAAACAACCTCTCCCCTACGATGGGCCGGGACAGCAGCAAGGGAGACCCCAAGTAGGACTTCAATTGATTAAAGGCTTTTTCACACTCTTCGTCCCACTGGAAGGCCTTTCTCAAAACTTTAAAGAACGGAAGACATTTGTCCGTGGCCTTGGAAACAAACCTGTTCAGGGCTGCCACCCTTCAAGTGAGTCTCTGAACATCCTTGATACTCCTAGGAGTCTTCATGTCGAGTAATGCCTTGATTTTCTCCGGGTTTGCTTCAATCCCCCTCTGATTAACGATGAACCCCAGGAACTTCCCGGCTCCTACCCCGAAGACACATTTCGCTGGGTTGAGCTTCATTCTATAGGAGTCCATGACATCAAAGGTCTTCTCAAGGTCCACTACGTGAGTACATGCTTTTAGGCTCTTCGTTAGCATATCGTCCACATACACCTCCATGGTCTTACCTATCTGCTCCTCGAACATCTTATTGACAAGACGTTGATACGTTGCCCCTGCATTTTTCAGACCAAAGGGCATCACCTTGTAACAGTACGTCCCCTTATCAGTAATGAAGGCTGTCTTCTCAGAGTCTTCGGTATCCATGAAAATTTGGTTATAGCCTGAATAAGCATCTATGAATCTCATAAGCGCGTGCCCTGTCGTTGCATCCACCATCTGGTCTATCCTGGGTAAGGGATAGCTGTCTTTCGGGCAAGACCTATTCAGGTCTATGAAATCTACACACATCCGCCACTTTCCACTGGCCTTAGGTACGATGACTGCATTCGAGAGCCACTCTGGATAAGTAACCTCTCTTATGAACTCGGCCTCTTCCAACTTCTTCACCTCTTCCCGGATGACCTCATACTTCTCTCTGGAGTAGATCGTTCGCCTCTGTTTAATAGGCCTAGCATCTCCGTCCACGTTGAGCTAGTGGGTCATGATCTCAGGGTCGATACCAGGCATGTCTGCATGACTCCACGTGAAGACGCTCTGCCTCCTCTTAAGGAAGTCTATCAGCTCTTCCTTGATCCATTGCTCCAGGGCTTTGCCGACCTGGACGGTTTTTTCCGGCTCGTCCTCATTGAGGACGATGGATTATACCTCTTCCGCGGGCTCGCCCGTCTTCAATTTTCTTTCATCTCTGGGATCAAGAGTGTCAATGCTGTAAGTGGCGGTTGCTCTCTTATGGGCCTCTCGCTCTTCGGCCGAGTTGAAATAACACTCCCGCGCCGTGGTCTGGTCCCCTTGCACTTCCCCTACCCCATAAGGAGTCGGGAATTTTAGCATCTGGTGGACCGTTGACGGCACGGCTTCAAACTCTCTGAGGGCCACTCTTCCGATGATGAGGTTGTAGGCCGAGAAGACATTTTCGTCCATAACAAAAAAGTTTATCTTCTTGGTCAGCCTCTTAGGCCACTCATCTCCCATCCGCACATCCATTTCATACATGCCCAATGGGTGTACCTTCTCACCACTGAAGCCTATCAATGGGTGATAGTAGGGCACCAGCCTTGCCCTGCTAAGACCCAAGCTCTTGAAACAAGGCCAGAACATCACATCTGCTGAGCTTCCCCCATCTATGAGGATTCTCCCTACATCGTACCCATGCACCCTTGTTGTTATGACTAAAAGGTCATCATGGGGGGCTAAGATGCCCTTAAAGTCGAGTCTAGAGAACCCTACTATGAGGGTGTCCATGTCCACCTTCTTCCTCTTCTGCACTGCGTCAGAAGACGTTAGATTCACAACCTCAGGCTTGACCACTGATTTGGCCTCTGCTACATGAGCCTTCCTATCGGCTACCTCAGAGCCACCTCCAGCGAATCCCCCACATATGGTGCTAACACCAAAGGAGATCATTCCTACCCTCTTCACTAGGGTGTTGTCATCCTTGGGTGGGAGATCTGGGTCATCTCCATCATCACCCTCTGAATCGTCATTCCTTCTAGTCGGGACATCGCCACGGTACCTGTCATCTCTTCTCTTCCTAGGGTCTTCTCTTCCACCTTTTGGGGCCTTTCCATCCACATACTTTCTCAGTTTCCCGGATTTCAGCATCTTCTCGATCTCATCCTTCAGAGCGAAGCATCTATCTGTGACATGGCCGTGATCCTAATGGAACTCACACCAGATGTTTTTATTCCTATTATGTGGTGGGGCCTTCAATTTTTTTGGCCATCTCAG
Source organism: Sambucus nigra (assembly GCA_949130495.1). Lineage (NCBI taxonomy): Eukaryota > Viridiplantae > Streptophyta > Magnoliopsida > Dipsacales > Adoxaceae > Sambucus > Sambucus nigra. Next base: position 117,916,095 of record OX422212.1, on the reverse strand, counting down.
AGCCCGGTCAGTCTTGATCTCATTAAGAATGTGCTCACAGCTCACAGTCAAAGGAGTGTAGTGGGCGAACTTGTCATCTGCTGACCTCTTCTTCCCCTCTTTTTTGCCCTGGGACCTCCCAGTGCTACCACGGTTCTCCTCCTCGTATTTAGCGGCCATTGCCTCTTCCGCATTCATCACTTTCCCCGCGGTGGCCAGCAACTCTGCCATAGACTTAGGAGGGTCTTCCGCCAGTTTCCACAGTAGCTTTCCCTTCTGGAGGCCTTGTATAAGGGCGGTCATGGCTATGCTCTCTTCGTAATCTTCCACTTCCAACTTCTCCTTGTTGAATCTTGCTATGTAGTCTCTTAGGCTTTCACCCTTAGCCCGTTTGACATATAGGAGGTGGGTAGTCTTCTTTTGAGGTCTTACCCCAAAGCAGAAGTTGTGGATGAACTGCTCGGCCAACCCCTTGAAGTTTTCGATCGAATTCTTTGGAAGAGAGGTGAACCAGCTATGCGCGGCCCCTGTCAAGGTTCCTGAGAAGGCCCTGCACTTCATCTCATCAGGTATCGAGTAAATATCTGCCACCGACTGATACATCTCGATATGGTGCACTAGGTTAGTGCTGCCATCATACTTAGGTGTCACTGTAGGAGGCTTGAACTTAGCTGGGGTTGGGAACCCCACTATCCTAGCTACAAACGGGGAGCCCTCCGAGTAGCCCCTCTGTAATGGGTCCCTGCTCTTTATGAGGTCCCCTATCTTCTCCTCGAGACGTTGGATTGAGTCATTCCAGGGTCTTCTCTCTTCAGCTAGGCCGAGGTTATCCCCTGCCACCTCCCTACGATGGACAGAGGGTTCCCCAGCCACAACACGCTGACTATTGACCTCTTCCTGCTCCCGGACTCTTCTCTCCAAGGGTCGGCCCTGATCTGGCCGAGCCTGCCTATTCCCTCTTTGAGAGCCTGCCGTGCTCCTTGACCTCGATAGCCTCTGCCTCAGGTCATTGACTGGGCCTAGCCTCTCGAAGGCCGACCCTCTGCTCAACTTGTTAAAGGCCGACCCTCTCTGCTGGGCCTCATCTCTTCCTCGGCCGATACATCCTTGACTCTGCCCATCAAAGGCCGACCCTCTTTGTTGGGCCTCGTCTCTTCTTCGGCCGACACATCCTTGGCTCTGCCTAAGGGGTCGTACGATGTTATCTGACACCTCATACGGCTCCCAGCAGTCTTCCGGGGCCTCTTCAGCTTCTAGGTCATCATACCTGTCCTCTGGGCAAGGGTTTCCCTGCCTCCCCAGGCGCAAGCGCCTAGGGTCAGCAACGTCCCTCCTCCGCTGGGGTGCAGGTTGGTCCTTCATGGGCGCCTGGGGTGGTCCCCTGGCATCGGGATGGGGCTGAACTGCCGCCGGAGTTATCATGTCCGAGGAGACTCCAGGTGGTCTCATCATCATGGTTTGGCTGAGCTGGGCAAATTGCTCCTTCATGGCTTTTTGTGTTGCAGCTAAAGATTTCAAAGCTGCTGCCACCTCCGCCATTTCGGACTAGGGAGGAGCCTGACTGGAGCTACTCCCTCCACCTCCGGGCGGAGGAAGAGGTGGTGGTAATTCTGGTGCTATGTGTTAATAATAAAGAGCTTGAACAGCAAGTGAGCTTAATACCTTAAAGGACCTCTTTCAATGGTGAAACAACTCCATACAAGGGGTTGTTCCTGGTTCACCACCAGAGTCTCCGGTGAGGTAAAGCAGAAAAAGAGGAAGAGATAGCCTCTCTCTTCCCACAGACGGCGCCAAAATGATGATGCGAAGAATTAGCACCACCAGGTGAGGTGTTTGCAAGCTCAATATATTAGTAACAATGGTGGCACAGCTATATAAAGAGATAAGAGAAGGAGGTGAGGATATGAGGAATCAACACCGGAATGTGAGTGGTTCAGCCAATCTGGCCTACGTCCACTGAGTGTGTGAGTAATATCACTGAACAAAGGCACTAATGGCCATGGGTACAATTCACTCAAGCTCTCTCTCTCTCTACTGTATCTTTAGGCAGTTTTAGCTAGGGTTTTTATATCTGGATCCTTTTGCAAGGTAGGGGATGATCCCTATATATAGTGCCTAGGGGGCACACTGTACCCCCCATGCATGCAATGAGCATGTGTGTGGTATCCTCACCAATGTGGGAATGCCATCTGTCACTGTCACATGTAACCAATGATGATGAAATATTCTCCCCCATGTGGAGAATAATCTTGTTACAACTGATTTGTGCCCAGGTGTCCTTATCCAAATGTCAATAGATACTCGGCAGTCATGTTGGTGAATGACCTCGGCCTGGGAGAGGCCGAGCTGTAAAGGCTTGGTCCGTTCAATCCGAGTAATGTCATGAGGAGTCTCGGCCTGATCTCAGCCGAGACATTATGCTAGGTCGGCCCTAGCCGAGGTTGGGTATATACATTCTGATTAATGCTTCTCGTCACCTCGGCCAAGGACGAGGCAGGATTAGTTCCATGAAGATTAGGGCTCCTTGTCACCTCGGCCTACTATTAGCCGAGGTTGCTATTCCCAGACGTAGGGTCCATGGAAGTGAATACGGTAGTGTCGGCCTGGGCCGAGGTAGGTCTGGCCGAGGGATGATATCGTGGGCTCCTGCCCCTCAGGGTCGATCAATGTCTCGGCCATCATCTTGGCTGAGGTAGGTATCTCTGGGCCGAGGTTATACTTGGGCATATCAGTCGGTAAGAATTGAATATAAATTTCAAGTAGTTATCTAATAGTTTATTAAGGACTTAGTTTAAAAAAATTTAAACTTACAAAGCTTTTGTGGTTAAAAGAAAAATAACCCAAAAATTCTAAAGAAATATCTTTTGCACCTCATTTTTATATAAGAGGGAAGCGAAAACGTTGTTTTTTTGGGTTCCTTTTCAAAAAATTCAAATTCACAATTTCTCTCTCTGAGAGAAAAAACAACCCCCCCAAAAAATGCTCTCTTTCCCTCGTACTCATCCCGTCGACCGCCATTTTCCCCCAAGCTTTCCTTTTCCCGAACCCCTGTTACACCGCCGACCAGCCCCGAGCCGTCACCTACACCACTGCGACCTGTGCTTCTTCTTTCATTTTTTTTTAATTTATTTTGTTTGCTGCCATGGTCGAATAGAAGGTATGCTCTGAAATTGGAGATGCTAGGAGTTGGAGAAGAATGACAAAATTCTTGTAAATCTAATGCAAAAAATTGAAGATTTGTAACCACATATTTCCATGGCTTTATGTTAGTAACTCAGCATAAGTAAAGTAGTGAAGTAAATGTGCCACATCAATTTCAAGTGCATAAAGTCCCGGTTGCATCCCGGGGCAGGACCTCCGACCCGACCGAATGGTATGAACTCAAAGTTGCTCCTTTTAAAGTCCGACACACCTTCTTTAAGGAATCTTGATGGTTTGTATGTATCCGGGTTGCCCACGAGTTCTTTTCCCGCCCAATTTCCTAAGTGTTTATCAGGACCCGGGATTTGGTAGCCTGTAACAACGGAATTTTCGGATGTTTCGTGGAGGAGGAGTGGGATTGGAGGGTGGAAACGAAGGGTTTCTTTGAGTCAACATTTGAGTTAAGTGAGTTTTTAGAAATTCGATTCTTCGACCCTGTGATTGTATTAAGATTAAATATGTTTCTCTATATAGAACCTATCTAAAGTTGGATGGTATGGTTAGGATAAATTAGGGCAGAGGAAGATGGGGTTATGAGGAGAGCAATGGGGGAAGCTGTTCATTTCCAAGAGAGACACGATATATAGTTAGGGTGTGGAATAGTTAGAGAATAAGAAGGGTCAGGTATGGAAGTTCTAGAGATAAGGAGAGCCTAACAGTTGGGAAAATTGCATTAGTATTTTGGGAGAGCTATAAGAAAACATGTCCACTTGGACACTCTAAGAAAATAGGGCTTTTAATGCTTTGTATAGAATTTTATAGTATATAGAGATATTAAGAGTTACTTTGGTTAATGAATGAGTACGTACTCCAAATATCAAGAGTCGAAAGGATTCTTGGGTATCTACCTAGATTGACGGTTGATATTAAGAGTTACTTTAAATAAGTGATTTTAAATAAGTGACTGATTTTCATTATTTAGGCACTCAAAAAATAGACTACACAATAAAATTGTAGAAAATGAAGAAAAATCTAAATTCTCACGGAGTGTTGATTTCGAAATGGTGTTTTGACCATACAAGAATATCTAACCATTGGAATGCATTGAAATTGGATTGCGTTCTTGCCATATACAAGATGAAGCCATGTTCCGAAATTCAGCCTGATTTGATTGGACATCATTAAGGTTGACTGCTCCATTCTAGTTATGACATTATGGATGGATGCTATTTTAAAATCATTTTATGTTCATAATGAATATATGTAATTATCATGAAGATCCAAGATCCTTTTATTAAGAACAATTATATGTGAGAATTTAATCAATAATGTTTTCTTGATTAAATATTATGGTGTTCTTAAAAATGATTTTACACTAGATTCTTCCTGACTATATATTATTTAATACTTATTCATTTTATGGTCAAGATAACAAGATCCTTCCCCGGTAAAACCATATACAAATTTGAAATTATGTCAAACCATGAATAGAGTTATATATTCATAGTAAGTGGATTGATAAAAATCATTTTGTCCAATTTAATCAATAATCTGTCTGACATTATATACTCATATGCATATATAGAACTAGACCTTGTGAGTGTGGGAAATTACTAATAAATGGATTTCACTGGTCAGCGTATTATCAACGTAAGAATTTGAAAAACTGAGAATTTCCAAATTTTGCAAGTTTCCAATCAAGGATATATGGGCAAACAACTCGCAGTCATGTAAACAAAATGTTCGGAGGTTGCTCAAGGACTAGTGACGGATGTAGAAGTGATAATATCTTAAAATTGTGATACATAGCATTTGACTAAAAAATTTATTTAGTCACGAGAATCGAATCATATACAATATCTTACAATTGTGATGATAAATTATAATCAAATAAGGCATAAATTTTAACTATCAGTTTGGCCAACACAAAATGATTTTAATTTTGCACCCCCTGTGAAAGCTTGTGAAAACATATGGAGCTCTTTTATCTCATCAAGAATATCATTGACTATTTAGAAGATCCTTCACAATAGGTTGCGTACCCAAGACAGATGGCAATCTCCTGGCTTTCACATTGCTTCTAAATGTTTGACATACATATCCTCAAATAATAAGTATAAATGTTAAGTTTCCATAATTAATTAGTTTAAAACCCATCTACATACAAAATCCATCGATTCAAAATTCATTTTGTAGTCCTAACTTAATCTATTTTGTTGAATGCTATACTGATGCGAAGCTCTCTTCACATCTATTATAAAAGTATGTTTACATTTGTTTTATGCATTTTGTTCCTAGGTTGTTCTGTTTTATACATTTTTGTTGAATACATTAGAATAATGGAATTTTTGGTATCTTTATATCGTTTTTATTATATTTCAATCCTCATTTGATTATGTTGAGAATATTTTATTTGACTTTGTGATGGTATATTTGTCTACCTAATTATTAATTCATGTTTATAGGATATAGTGAATCCAAACTCAAAGAATTATGAATGTGTTTACTCAAGGATAGGGAGAAAGCCACATGCAAAAGACGTTGAATACCGAGATGCTCAATATCGACAAGATCTCGAAAAATTAAAGATTCACCACCAACAAGAGCTACTGCAGATAAATACTGACATAAGAAGTGAAATGATGAGTTTGTTTCCGAGTATCACCCCTCACCATGCTTCCAGTAACTTAACGATTCATACTGACTAGGCAATAATACATCTTTATCATTATGAGATTGATACATTTTATATGTATAACTACTTATTATGTATAGAGAGAGTTACATTGCTAATTATACATATATTTTACCTTATAACATAGTTATTTTATGTCTATATATGCATGTGAAGGAGTGTAAGGTAGGATACATGTATCAAAATTTTCTACCCTTAAGATATATAGTATATATTTTAATATTTTTTAGGCGAAAGTGTGTGGCTATTGCTTTAGTTATTTTGAGTTAATTTTAATGTTTAAGCATGTTGATTTTCATGAATAAACAAAAGAGACTCTGCAATTTTTTTTTAAATATTAAGTATTTTTAAAGATGATTGATAAGAAGATATACAAATTTGATTATGTTTTAACAGGTTGTCATTTATAGGAATTATTTTTAAAAAAATCTTCATTGTTTAAGGTAACTCACTACACCCAAAACAACAATCTGGCACGATTTTGAATTGTGCCAGAATCAGGTATTCCAAAATGGTCATTTTTTTCTGGCTCGGTTTAAAAGTGTGCCATATTTGGCCAAGCAGAAACACTTCTGGTACATTTTTGAAATGTACCAGATTGAGTACATTTTGGTAAACTTTTGGCACAGTCAAAATCGTGCCAAAATTTGGTATGTTTTTGGCACGGTTTTAAACCGTGCCAGATTTTTGGATTATTAAAAAAATTAATAATATTACCCAACAAAAATCGGCAATATTTCCACTATTTTCATATATTTATCAACCTATTAATTTGAAACCTATTTTACCATAACGAAAATTAAAAAATAATACAAAGCTCGCATGTAAAAAATAGTACAACAATACAAATAGTGCGCAATGACACAAATACATATTCACACAATAAGCCTAATAAAAACTAATGACTCATATTACATTAATAGAAAATTTATCTCAATACATATGAAATTCATCTCAATACATGATGTAATTTGGGAAACCTGCATCAAACATATTTTAAATACAACAAGCATGTTCAAATACATCAATTAAATGGTCGTTTATTAGGCATGCGACCTACATGGAGTATATGACGGTTTTGCCCACAAGAAGAAAACACCTCCTCACCATGCAACGTATGAGTATTATCCTATAAAAAATAAATAAGAAAAGATATTAGTAATCGATTAACGTTATATAATCGAAATCATGCAAAAATATATCTTTTTTTATTCAAATAATGTCTTGTTTAATTATTATCTTAACATTTATAAACCTGACACTTCGGTGGTGTTTGCATAGCATCCAAATGTATGATGCAAAATTTGTAATTGGTTGGAGTGACCAATGAAACTATAAAGAATACGCACAAAAATGAGTCTTTCTCATCCTTAGTTTATGTAATCGTAAAGTTAAAAAATGAAAAAATGTACGGTGGTGAAAAGAATTATTCGAATTTGATAAAGAATTATTCAGATTTCTTGATAAAGGGCTACAACAAAGACAAAGAGCACAATGAGGAACCAACCCAAACTAATGACGGGATCGATACGATGCATGTCTAGAAGTTCAAGTCCTTAATCTCATCAAACAAATGGAAGTAGTCATCTGGCTATCAACGTAAATAACAATGCGAAAAATCAAGGTCACGTTCATTATTCCAATTGCAGCCATGGAAAAACCAATTCGGTTCCGCATTAGGTTTGGGTGTTGGACTTTCACAAAACGCTTCCCATTATGTGATTGCATCTTCGTGATTTTTAGCGCTATTATGCTTATGGGGTTTCAATTGAAAGTATCCGTATGTTTTGTGCGCATTTCTTCTTATAAGCGCACATTGGGTTTATAACATAATTCAATCAATTGTTGCTTAAAAAAACTAATTACAAAATAGGAGTGTAGGCCAACTTGATCTTCTTTAAATGCTCAAGATCATCATTGAGTTTCATGTCTAGTGCATTTGACGTCGTATGGGAATACTTGTCATCCTTTTTCATGTTCAAAAACCAGTCAGGAATTTTGAACCGGCGCAGATTTGCAACAATCACCATCAAACTATCAATTTCAGTACTTGAAAGTTCACCATCCCTACAAGTCATCCAATTAGACAAAATTTAGACAACCCCCAATGTAATTGAGAAAACACAAACCAAATAGCTCATAACCAATAAAGAATATCTTCAAGACTGTAACTAGAATTTCGTAGAAAATGTCGTGCTTAACTTTTGTTCGTTAGTTTAGATGCTTGTTCAAGATTGGATCATAAAATGAAAGAGCTAAACTTAATTTTTTTTAACACCATTAACAAAATAAACTGTAATTTCATTCAATAATTATCAAAGTGCAAAATGAAAGAAAATGTCAATATAAAAGAAATGTGCAATTGGATCTTTGTAGTTTGTGGCCTTTGTGAAACATACCAGCTGGTTGCACTAATAGAATTTGAATCATGCTATTAGATAGTTCTTTATCTGTAATTGGATCATGCTTAGATTCAATGCCAATTTTGTTACCCTCATTACCAAGAAGTTTAATACTGATATGACAAAACACTTTAGAACTATTTGCGATGTGAAGGGGTGTTTGATATCGAAGCGATAATTTATCGGTTTTTTAATTTATTTTATTTCAAATTTTACCCCAAATGAAAATGGACATGGATAAGCCTGCAGGGGAGAGAAATCTTGTACCTGAAGGCCAAAATTGCTAGGATTGCAGTGATGGGTTCCTTATTCAATTGAACTGATGCTAATCATGGGTAAAACAGGCCTAAACGGTCCATCCCATGTGATCCTCATGTCAGGCTAAACATTATCCAACAACTATGAGCTTATATTAAGGTCTAATGTCACAATAATTAAACGAAACAATAAAATTAAACACAAATTATAACCACTTCCAGTGCATATAATTGCATCAAAAGCACGAATTACATCACCAAACAACAACAATGAGCTTATAATTTGTAGTAAAATACACAATTCGTGTGTGTGTGTGTGCGTAACAATTAAAGAGACAACAGGTGGCTACCATTAAATTTCCAAGTTTCACTAAAATTTCTCATACACTTAAACCAATTAATAGATGATCATTATTCAATTTACTCAACCTCAACATAATCTTGCAGAAATTGCATAGTTTTTTTTGCGTGTGAGCCAACATAATACTTGGAATGATTCATATTCTTTAAAATATTATATAACAGTTTATATAGTTGTTATATAATAGTTTATATAACAGTTATATAAACTGTTATATCTCACTTAAGAGTTGAGTTATTAGGTTGTGCTTAAACGATGAATATCATGCTTTCCAATAATATCTAATTTCTAGGTTCATTAAAAAAATGTTATAAACATCAACTTATTCTAACAAAAAACATAATAGATTTATCGAACGCACATATAGATAGCTTGATATATGCTTAAAATAGAAATAACATGATAAAAGCAAGGGTAACGAATCTTAACTCAAGATGTCATTTAATGTAAAGAGCTAAACCTGAACATGACTCGAGCATCGAAAGAGCCGAGGATATTTATTTGATTGTATTATGTAAGATAACCCTTATTTTGCCTCTTCTTTTTCCTTTTTCCTTTATTTTTTTTCCTTTGGGTCTTTGTGGAACATGATAACCTTTAGGTTGTGACTATCATATTGAACTCCACTTTGTTCTATTTCCCTATTGAGTAAAGCATTCTTACCCTTTACAAAAGTATCATATTGTCCCATTTCCCACCTAAAAGTTTTGAGAGATTTATTCAATATGACTCAGTGGATACTCTCTACCTCTCCATCCTTTAAACTTTTCAATAGTCATGTCCGTTGCCCCATTGTTACTCATTTAGACTATGATGATGGTATTATTATCTTTTCTGCAAGTAACATGAATTCAGTTAAGTATATTCTCTACCAAATCTTCTTGGGATATATTTAAAAAGCAACAGCCAAAATCTTGGTATAATTCCTACATATGGAAATAATGTATTCCAATCAATATTTCTATTTTCATATGTAGACTCCTAATGTGGTGATATGTTTATCATGTGGTAGCAACTTATAGATCACATAGTTAAGGGTTCTCACATGAAGGTTGTTCCAACCACGATATGTTAGTGCATTGGATTAATAGGAATAAAGCCAAATATGAGGGCATCAGTTTTTTTTGCGCTAAAGTTATTAATCACATATACTACCTTCTTCGGTCCAATAGAGTGTAATATAGTAATGTTAGGGCAAATCTATTGAAGTATAATAAAAATAAAAACAAGGTTACTTTTTTAAAATGGATCCCTACAACTGGTTTGGAGCTCAAAGTTAATGTGGATGGTTGCTTTAAGTATAATCCGGACCCTAGTCGAGGGGGGGGGGGGGGGGGGGGATGTATTGACAGATGCTAAGGGTCATTTCCTCAGAGGTTTTACTCAATTCTTTGGAGAAGGCTCCAACATTCATGCTTAAGATAAATTTATTAATATTGAAATTCAAGTGTAGGGAGCTATTACAATGTCTTCAGTATTGAATTTGACTACAAAGTATTAATGCATGTTTGAAATGAAAAAAAATCACATTTCCTTGGTCCATTAGAGTCACTGGTTAGAATACTGGAAAGACATCCTGCGATTTTGACATCAAATTTAATCACATCTTGGGAGGAGAACAAAATAACTGATTTTTTTGTCAAACTTTGGATATAAACACAAGTATTTCTAAACCTCATATGACATGGACTCTTTTTCAAAAGAGATTAAAGGTTTAATGAAGATGGAGCAATTGGGGTTTCCAAAATTCATATTTAAATAAAGTTTATGTTGGTTTTGTTTGAATTGTATAAGTTTTGTCTTGAGTAGTATTTGTAAATGTTTTGATTTGTACTTCCAAGGTTAGTGGTTATTTTATACAGTAGATTTTTGAAAATGATGTCCTAACAAGTGAGCCATAACTGGATAAACCTGAAGTTAATCATTTATTTATGCAGAATACCTAACCATTTATGCAGAATACCTAACCATTTATTCATAACTGGATAAATCGAAACTCAAATCTAGTTTAGTATCTTGATGTAGGTGTTTTTTTATTCTCGACCAAGATTACATGTGTTAGCTAAGCAATCTATGTATTATAACAATGTCCTATAAGAATAAAGAACCCAAAAGATGTGGGATAGTTTGGCCTACACCAATTTTGTTGGACAATTTTGCAGGACAATAGAATATAAAGGATCACATGTTTAGATGTCAGCATAATGTAATTAGTGAATAATTTCAGAGGGTTGCTCAACAGATGTGGGATAGTCTGGCCTACAATAGTTCAAAATTTGCCTTTTGATATGAGATAATGTCAGAGAGCTTCTCAAACATATCTGAAATGAGTGTATTGTGTTCAGTGTAATATTTGAACTCCTCAAGAAGTAAATTTTTTTATATACCTGAATCTGAGATGGGGGGTGATGCATGTGTCTCTTTGCTAGTAGACGGGGATCTAATCATAATGAATGTGTTACAACAAAAAAATATATATGATTAGTTATTATATTAATAAAACAATATGATAATGCATAACAAATCATATGATAAAAATAAGAGAAACATGTGTCATAATGCTTACATATAAATTTACAACATATCAACCATCATTATTCGTTCATATCATCTTTGCAATCATCACCATCATGCATAGATGTATCAATTATGGATCCATCTACATCTTGTCTCAACCAAGATATGTTTTGATCATGTTCCAACTTTTATCCACATCAACTCGTAAGACGTAATTCGATAAATCATTCATCACATTAACAGATATACACGATATTCAATTTAAATAAGTTTGCACATGCACATGCACATGCATATACATATACAAGATATAGCGAGTTAGTGTTACATAATATTAAAGAAAACATCGTTTAAGAAATGAGTAAGAATTTTATATATTGTAGTGGTGATCCTCATTAATAGTGGTTTCAACCAGGAAACATGTACACTCAGGAGGTCGAGTTTTGAGTGTCATTGTACGACGTCTTGTTCCAAACATGCCCAAACACGTGTTGACTTGTTAAAAAAGAGTAATATTTTAATATGGACTTTAGCCAGATCAGTTTGCTAGTGAAATAAGCATTGATGATAATTTTATTAACAACATCAATGGGTAATGCATACTAGCAGGAAAATATTATAAACAATCCTTAATGGTGGATTATGAAGGCAATTTTGAGGGGATCGGCAATATTCAATCCTTGACGAGTCCATCCTTACAAGGACATTTAAACCAAATTTTATCACGATAGAGTTATTCATGTGACCAAACATAAAAGAGGAAATAATAGTTAGAATATCTCATACTTAGATATTTTATTCATATAATTTATACATCACACCATATAATCAGAATCACATTTAAACCAAATGTTATCCCAATCATACTTAGCTGCCATTTCAATTCTATATCTGAGAGCTAGAATATCAGCATAAAAACTTGTGTGAATGACAATGGAAGTAGAAGGTAAAGATTGTAGGAGGGATGCATGGTTCCAAAGAGATTTAAAAAGACAATCATCTCTCATATTTTCTTAAAAGAGAGAATATTAATCTTTAAATGTCAAATCACCATTTTTTGAATAAGGCCAAATGAGTTGATTATGTGAAGGAAATGTGGGGAGATGAATTTTGTATATTGTTTCATAAATATTAGGAAATAAATAGGATTATTCAACTGGAATCTTCCATTTACCATTATAGAAAAATTGGTTGACTATAAGTTATAATCCACCACCTTCAAAACAGACACGAGAGACTTATTCATACCCCTATAGTTGTGAATACATGTAAATAAATAACCAAGTAAAAACATAATGCATGAGAAAAATGAAATAGAGGTAACGAATTAAATTTAGTTGAAGCAAAAATTTACCTGACCATAAGCAAGAGCAGTGGCATTGTATCCTTGTAAACAAACCATCAATAAGAGGAGCAACACACTCTTTAAACATTGAGGATGAGGGAGAACCCATGAATATCATTATATCTACCTTCCCTCTTTTTCTTTTCCCTCCACGATCATCTTTTCTTAGTCCCATTTAAACCCCCCATTTTCTCTGGCAGTACAAACCAGCATAACTTCATTCCCCCCTGAAGCTGGTGCTACCAGAGGACTTCTTGCCAATGTATTTCTTCTTTCCAATGTTGAATGGAACATATCTGTATTTAATCATTTTCATGATTTGGCGCTTCATAGTAAGGACGAATAAAACACTCTAATAATAGAGCAATATAGGCTAAAATACAGGCATATCAAATAGAGAGAAAAAGGTTATAAAAATGCAACACAAAAATCTTTCATTATGGAGTACTAGAACTTAAACTCGGGGAGGTAGCGAATGAAAGTATTGAATTCAATAGGACCATTAGTAAGCAAGATAGGGACATCTGTCTGTTCTGGTCAACAAGCGGGGACAAAAAACCCAATTAATACATTGAGCAAATAGATGCCCAAACCATAACTAACAATGTAGAACCCCTCAGTATAGTAAACCCTCAGAACATAGATGGTTGCTAAAATGGCAGTCCCAACCCATCAATGAACAACATGGGGAGTAATTTTACCCAAATAATACTGAAAAAGCTTCCATGTGTCATGACTCTAAATAATATTGAGATAAGTAAGGCTTCCATGTTATAATGTTAAACCCAATAATATAAGAACAATTATCGTATCGCTTCATGTTTATAAGGACCACACACAAGACCATGTTACATTATCATTGACTACAATAGTACATCAAAGATAGATAAACACTACACCAAATCTGCCGAATTATCACGGTCATTGTCCTTGACAAGTTGGACTTGTCAAGGTTAATGACCGTGATAATTCTGGGGGTGACAAATTTTTTTGTCACGGACTTGTCACGGTCATTGAGCGTGACAAGTTTGTTAGAATTGTCACAGTCATGTCACGGTCCCTGACCGTGACAAGTTTTGTCATGGTTTAGGGCTGTGAAAAACCCTTGATAATGTTAAAAAAATTGTCATGGTCAAGGACCGTGACAAGTCCATGACAACTTCCTTTGTCAAGGACTTGTCACGGTTAATGACCGTGACAATTCTAGGCAGAATTGAAAAAAAATCTCTTGGGCAGTATGGCCACTGCCACTGCTCAGTAGTATATATGTACCTGTTATAGCAACGTTGTACCTATTCAAAATTATATACCCAGATAAAATAGAGATAGTGCAAATATACATTCCAAATAAAGAGGATATGCATCACCATATAATCCAAATATAATTTAAATGTAATAATTTAAAACAATTCAATTCAAACTTAAATCAATGTCACTAAATGTCTGGGGTATGGTTAACGCTGAGGAGGTGAGTAGGCAACACGATATACGAATTAACACATCCACTAATATACTCCGTGTCGCATTGTTTGCGCAACCACAATTGGGAGTTCTCCTTCCCGGTCATCACATGCGTGACGAGCACCCTGGACTCGATGTCTTGAAGCTCACGTCCATGAACTAGTACACCCTGGATGATATTCAGGTCCCTTAACCCCCGCCCTATCCGCTGGCCATCAAATATGTCCAAAGATGCTCGGCCAACCAAGTGTCGACATCGTTTTGTTGAAGGGAGCCAAATAGGGAAGTGGATCATCAAAGTTCGTACGTGTTGGAAATGAATCAACAAGGTCCACATTCACGTCCTCATCCTCCCACACCTCCTCCTCTCGCACCGCCTTATCCTTCCCTTTATCCTTACAGTTTTTGCCCAACGAACGCTTCACGAATGAGTACATATCCTGGACCCTCGCCTCCAAACGGGACAGCTTCGCATCATGTGAATCCGTCGTTCGAGCCAACCCAGTGTCGCTCGTCTCCAATCCGATGATCCTAGATTTGGCCACCCGTGAGCTCACCCCCTTGTCCTCCCCTTGCGATCAGAGCCAAGCACTTGGCTGAGTGCGTCTGTGGAAAAAGATGCGTTGTCGGCATCAAACTGCAACTCATGCACTTTGTTAAGCTTTGCCTGAAACGACAAAAAGCACATGATTAGTAAAATAAGTAAATTAAAAAATTATAATGTAATTAACAAAAAGTAAACTGTCGGATTACTTACAATCGTGTCCGCGACGCTTGGGGACACCTCCTTGTCCTTCCCCTTCTTCGTTCGAAGAGCCATATAAGTATCGAGCCTATATGGCCTGCCTCTAGTGCCACTCCCTGTCCCCTAAAATAAAATAAAGTAAAATTTGTATTGGCTCTGCAAAGTAAAATAATGAAGAATAATATATTTTATGTAGTTATAGAAAAATTAAATCTTACCATCATCCTATGCTCCACCTCGGCGTAAGACGTCCGGCCAGAGTAGTGCACGTCGATCTTTTTTGCCCGATTTTCCCTTCCCGATTGGCGAGATGCCAATTTTCTCTCCCCGATATCATTGTCAATGAACCTTTGCCATTGTGCCAATGGGATCGGCTCCTTCGGCAGGACGGATTAACGCCATTGGATAATGGACTCTCGTGTCTTCCCAAAGTACCGGGTCCGCATATTTTTCTTCCGCATCTTGTGTTGCTCCCTCAACTACTCCAAGACGGAATCGCATAGCTTAGGATCCAGGTTGAATTGCTCCTGTCCAACAAATACAATATTAGTTGCAAATAAATATAAATATAAATATAAAATGAAAATGAAATTGAAATTGAAATTGAAATAGAAATATTAATATAAATATAAATATAAATATAAATATATTACCTGTAGTGCCACCCAAACAAATAACTTGAGCTCATAGAGCACCTCCTTCCAACTAATATACCCGGGCCGATGATTGTCTTTACCAGCTCGAGGGATCTCGCTAATAGCCCCGATTTGTTCTCGATGGGCATCCCTAATTTGCCATATTTATGGAGACTAGGGGCCGAGGAGCCCTCGTCGCCTCCGCTACCACCGAGCCCAGACGGCATCATCATAACTAGCATCATCATCCTCGCTTTAATACCTGAAGGAGACATTTGCTGTAAAAAAATGTTACTAGTACATATCGAAATGAATTAAAAGAAGACATGCAAATATGTACAATTACTACAAATAAAAATGAATTGTTACTGTTAAACACCTCAATGGACAATAATCCAATGGTCATACCACTTTTAAAGGTACAAAGCATATATTAAAGGTACGAAGCGTATAAACAAAGTAATTTTTAAAAGAAGTTGAAAAATCCCACCCCATATGGACAATAATCCCATTGTCATGCCACTTTTAAAATTAACCAACCCAACATCGATCCACTATAATCCAATAGCAATGTCAACAATAAATGTGTATCCCATACTCCTTCTAATTCATCTACTCAATTAATTATTTTCATCAATTAAACTAACAATTAAAGTATACAATTATTAATTTACTAATTTACAATAAGGGGCAATGCTACTTTCATAATTAATCATATATTAATTTACTAATTTACAATAAGGGACAATCAATCAATTCATTTACAAGGAACATTACGCACAAACACGCACACTGCACACACATACACACACATGCGCACATACACACACACACATAATCAGCCCCCCACCCCTCCCCCACCACCCACCCACCCATCCCTGTCCCCTCCCCCCACCCTGCCCCACCCCCTACCCACCCCCACCCACCACACACGCACAGACACACATACACACACGCACAATAACTACAAGTACCATAATAATTATACCAGCATAAGTAATTTGAAAAATTAACACCAAAATAGCCATATTTTCATAAATCCAAATGGGTTTTTTTTCAACTCTTATAGGGGAAAAAAGTTAATTATATCTTAACCAAAAACACAAAGTACCATTATTAATATTATTATTATTATTATTAATATTATTATTATTATTATTATTATTATTATTATTATTATTATTATTATTATTATTATTATTATTATTATTATTATTATTATTATTATTATTATTATTATTATTATTATTATTATTATTATGAAAACATGCAAATTAAACCTTGAAGTTTGGGGTTAATTTCAATTTAGACTCGACATTTCAAAAGTTACAATATTAACCCTAAATTTTTAACATGGTTGTTAACCAGCGGTTTCTTTCCGTTAAAAACTTAATGCAAATTAATACAATTCTATGTGTACAACTGATGTGTAATGTATCAATTATTTGCGAGGTAGGTGCTATATTACCATTTAAAATTATATTACCATTTAAAATTGCAATAATATATATATATATAATTTATTGCATTAATAATAAATTAATTAAGATAAAATTCTTAAATTAATTAAGATAATTTTTCTATCTCTCCCCCTTGATCTCCATTAGTACAGACTTGCCACCGCCCACCCCCCACCTTGCCCCACCCCCTACCCCCACCCTTCCCCACCCCTTCCCCACCCCACCCCCACGCACGCACACACACGCATAGCCCCCTCACCCAGCCCCAGCCCCACCCCCCACACACGCACACACACATACACACACACACACGCACATATATACACACACACACAGACACAAAAACACACACACATATACACACACACACACACACACACACACACATATATATATATATATATATATATATATATAAATGGAAGAGAGAGAGAGATAGGGAGAGAGAGAGAGTAACCTGAAAGTAGAGAGAGAGAGAGCAGCGTAGAGAGAGAGAAAAAAGGAGGGAAGAACGACGGGGGAAAAAAGAAGGGAAAATGGTTTTTTTACTGTGACATTTGTCACGGTCGTGTCACAATCAATGATCGTGACAATACTTTATCACGGCCTTGTCACGGTCAATAATCGTGACACAAAATGCGTGTTTGTTGTCACAGTCATTGGCCGTGACAAGGCTAAGCGCTGAAAGGGTGACAATATATCCATTTTGGTGTAGTGAGACATTATTCCGTTGCATTAAACCCAAAAAGATTGATCATTTAGTATTAATATAAGACAAATAGACAACATACAAGTTGATTGCACATTTGATCCCTTCATCAAACACTTAGTGTGTAACAAAGAAATCTCCAAATTTGTTCAGTCAGTCAAAATATAAATTTTTCTATGAAAAAAATTGATCTCTGAATAACTGTGTTTTACTAACATCACTTTTAACTTAAATCAAGTCCATGAATATGATCAAAATAGTATTCTAAATGATTTGTTCCATATGAGAACCAAAAATCCCAATCCTCGAAATACAACATGGGTTAGCATTTCATTTCCTATATCTAGCTTAGTTACAAATCTTGGTTAGAAGGGCTAACATTTTAGTTCACTCCATAAAATAGATAAAACTATTAAGAAATGAATACTCATTTAATATTATCCACACCAAGCATAGAAGTTGTTTTGTTCAACTGGTGAACACAGAGTTCTAAATTTTACGACTCAAAATCTCCTGAAATTTGATGCAAATGACCAATCAAACCAAAAACAAATATTCAACATATAAATATAATTCGTATCTGATTTAAGAACATGTTCAATGTTGTATAAATAAAAATTTAATTTCAAATGAACAAAACATAATGCAGACCAATTTTTACCTTCTGAGTCAAATGTACACATCGAAGAAAGGTGTTAATCATATTGCCAATTCGACTCTAGAATGGTTGGTGTCCATTATTACCAAAAACCAAAAGGGATTTGAATCTAAAAAACGTATTTGATGTCTACAGATCTAAAAAATAAAATCTAAAAATGAAATCTCGAAAACAAAATCGAACTATAAGAGTTATCTCTAATCGAAACGAAAAATAAACTCTAAAAAAAATCAAAATGAAAAATGAAATGAGAAACGAAGCTGGTATGGATCTGTTTACCTTACAGTCGGCGGTTGGTGGTAATGAAAAATGAAGATGATTGTTGACGAAAATGGTTTTCTATTGATAAAGAAAATGGACGTGAGAGAGAGGGCATGCAACCTATGAGTAGAGAGCGGGGGACCTGTGAAAATGAGAGAGAGGAACGAGCGGGAAACGAGAGCGGGAGACCAAAAGTGAGATTAGTATTTGTTTTGGGTCTTATATATTTTAGTTAAGTGTGCTCAATTCTAGCACACTTTTAAATAATGCGGTGTGCCAAATTATCATTAAATTGTGCCAGATTTTTAATATTAAGGTATGCCAAATTGCCTTTTTGGTGTAGTGACTACACTAAATAAATCTTATTGGAACCGAAAACCTTTTGCATGCGAAAAATCATTAAAGTCATTTTTTTGGTGGTCGTATGTTTTACGATCGCGGGTTTACTTTCCTGATATCAATTTATATTAGAAGTAAATGGGTTTATATGTATTTTTGCCAATGAGACTAGTGGTATATTTTAAAAACTTATTATTACCATTAATGATTTGGAAGACATGATGCTATACGTGCTGATTGTGTAGATATATATTTTATATGTATGAACTCTAATTATAGTTGAATGAGAAATGAGATGTTATGTTAATGATTAACCTTGTAGCTGAGAAATGTTAAAATGGGTGCCAAATATGCTATACATTATTTCAATAGGTTTTTGTTTATGATTGTTTAAAATATATGTTGGAAAGTGAAATTCTAAATTAAACATTAGGGACGGCTTTTACCGTTCTTAATACATTAGCGCCAAAAGATTGGCATCCCACCACTTTTTAAGAATGGCCAATAGCCTCCCCAAAAACATTTATTAGAGACAACTTATTTGTCATCTTAAAAAAGTCCCATAAATAATAAGCTTTTAAGACGGCTTAGTTCTCGTCTAAAAAAACCCTTTTGAAACAATTGTTGCTGTCTAAAAACTATTTAAAATAGACTTCCTATAGAACCCCCTTGAGCCCTTCCAAATACCATCCCAAAAAGTATTTGAGATAGCTAGAGTACCTTTTGGGACTATTAGTATACCATCTCAAAATGAACTTTTTTGTGGTGATGGCTGAAAGGACGGTCGAAACTTTTTGGAAGATTTGAAGTTAAAACACTTAAGAGTTACCAACATTCTTGTTAACCTTTGAATATCATGAAGAGTTTTTAGCGGCAGAACATTGTTGATTTCTACGATCTGGTTAGGGTTGAATTCAATCCCCCTTTGGCTGACCAAGTAACCATGGAACATCCAACATTGGACTCCATAATATCACTTTGATGCAAATAACTTCATTTTGTAGTATCGAAGGACCTCAAATGTCTCTACCGATTAGGAATTTCTTCTCCTAGTGTGAATCACTGAACACTACCTCTTGTAATGGTTCCATAACCCTATCTACAAGAGCTACCATTGTATCTTCTACCCTCATTCTTCCATACTTTAGTTGCTATTTGGATGGTGTGGCTCCATCCTTGGTCGTTTCAAAAGAAACCTCTTTCTCCTTTTTTGTCTTCTATTTGGGCCTGATGGTGGCAATAAAGCATTATAAAGAGACATATTGGTTTCCCCTAATATCCCTTATCCCTCAATTGATGATGCATTTGAGATTATAGTGATAAATGGAGGGGATAACTTACATAAAATGTTGCCATCCTCTTCCAAGGATAGCGTTGTAAGGAGTAAAAATATCCACAACTAAAAATATGATGAACTTTGAGATAATCCCAATTTGGATAGGCAGGTCCACTTTTCCCAGTGGCGTAGTCATCTTTGTAGTGAAGACGACCAAAGGGATGGTCGCTTATATCAACTCCTCTATCTTGAGGTTAAGTTGGTTAAACAACTCTAGGTACATAACCTCCAAGGGTCTTTCTTTATCAACTAGTAACTTATCCACATCCCAGATTACAATCATGAGTATGATTACTAGTGCATCATGATATGGTGTCCTAACTCCAATCGCGTCATCATCCATGAAGACTATGTGCTTATTATAATTAATATCTTTTGAGCATCTATGATTGCCTGCTAGACTCTTGACAGGGTCGATCACGATTGCTTCCATCAATGCAGTGACTTTCTTTAGCTCTATCCGTATGGTGTTTCCATGAATTCGATTTGGGTTTGAGATAGCATGTCTGACCGTAATCTGATGTCCTATCTTGTCATCTTTAAAACAAAATCAGGCTTTTGATAGACGTCAATGACGGCTTTGGCTCCCTTTTTCTCCACACATTTGCTCAAGTGACCGTCTTGAGAAAATTGTTCCTGTAAGAGAAATTTTCTAGCATTTTTCATAGCATAGCTTTATGCTAGTTTAACGTATCCCATTACAAATCGTCATGCACCAAGAAGATGAACCGAACTCACGCATCTCTAAGTTTGAAGACTTCCCGATGTCCCAAAAGGTATACAATAATTTAGAGTTTAAATTAGTTAATGGAATTTTATTTGGGATGTTTAATTTTTATCAAAAGACGAACAAGATTGTTTTGGTTTCAAAAATATGTTTTTTTAGATACCGATAGGCGGAGTTTAAAAAATAAAGTTTTTGATGTTTCTGTCGTTCAAATGACACCTACTATCGTTCAAACGACATGCCATTATCGCTCAAATGACATCCCCCATGTCGTTCGAATGACCCGCTAACTTAATTTTTTTAATAACTGTTTCATGATTCAATTATTTAACAATTTTTCCAACTACATTTCTGCATATCAACAGCAAAATTTCTTCAAGTTTTATGTTCCGAAAATGTTATTTTAATTCACAGAAAGTATCCTTGAATATTTCTCTTGTGAATTAGTTTAGAACCCTAGAAATTTGTGTATCTCTTAAATACACGTTGGTGGAGAGGCATTCCATTGTTGACTTGTGATACTTGCAGGAATTCACCGCTGAAGACAAAGGATGAGGCTGATGAAGGGATGTAGTTGATTATGGTTCTCGAGGGAATCATTGTTGATTTTAGGCTGCGGTATGTGAATTTTATGCGGGAGATTCATTGCAGATTTCGCCGTGTAATTTATGAGTTGCGATTTACATTATATAGTGAAATAAAGCTTTTTACTCGAACGGTTTTTTTCGCCTGAAATTTGGCCTTCTCGTATTTGCGTGGTTTGATTTATCTATTTTATCACCATAGATGCATGCGCGGGATAAAAAAAATAAGACCAATTTAAAATTCTCTTCCCCATTTAAAATTGGTATTGTAATTTGTTTTGGAAAACCCCCTTGTGATTATTTCACCTTTACAGTTCCAGATGAGATTTGATGGCCTTTCCACTCCTTCATTTCTTGACTATGTTCTTTATGATACGTGCACCTGAGTGAATTATTTCTCTTTATCGGGTATCCCCCCATCTTCTTTGGCCACTTGAGGAAATGTTGATCCTTGATTTTACTCAATATCTTGTAAATTGGTTCCTTGAACACGGTATTGATCGCCTGAAAAGCCTTGGCAGGATCTAACTTGTCTTCATTCTTTGATCCTCCATTCTGTTTCTTTCCCCTCCCCCCAGGGCATTCTTTTTTATCATTCTAGGCAAAAGTGATAAAATATTCCACCTTCACATATTTCCCTATACATGACATGAGGTCATTGACAGTGTATGCCTCCTTATTTGTGAATATACTGATATAATATAGATCTATTCGGCAACTCAATCTTGAATGAGGCCAGAGTGACCTGCTCGAAGCAATCTTTAACCTCATTGTAAGTTTTCCAATACCGGCTCGAGTATGCATCGACCAACCATGAGATATGGGTAGACCTAGGTTGTTCGTTGCTCTACTTAGAGGGTTGATCTCAAGGGAAATAACTTGCATGTGGAGCATCACTATTCCTGTTGGGGTGGATTTCTGACCTCAACTTGGGAGCTAGAGTACCATGATGGTGATTTCCATTAGATGTCAGAGCTGTATTTTGCTAGTGAGACATGTGTATTTGTTAGTTTTAATTGGATTAGGAAAAGAAACTCGTTTCCCACATATGATGCCAATTATAGGTGTAAATATCCCACAATGAATACTCCCAAATAATGAAAACCAAACATAATGGATGATATATATGATCACACAACCCAAGTATTAATGTGGATCGGCAATGACCTACGTCCACTAGGTTTTTTTCTTGTTACTTTGTTCACAATAAAATGAATTATATGCCCCTTTTCCCAAAGGTTTGAGTTACATTTGTAGAGATTACGAGGATAGAACTCTAGGAGTTATTATATGCTCTCGTAGTTGATTTGAGTTGATCAACTCTGATATTCTAGATAATCGAGTTTTCCATCGTGTTTATCATAAATTTTAAAAGGCTATCCCCTGATGTAGGACAAATGTCATTTTCTCTTTCCAACTCATAATGCTCGAATTATTCCGCCACACATCCAAATTTCGTAATGAATTTGGTATACACATTTATTAGAGAATTTTGAAACATTCGCATCTCTAATTATGCTATCATATCCACTCGGTACTACGAGCCTTAAGGATATATATATCCTTTAAGAGAAATCTATATTTTTTTCAATGTTTATGTCATTTGTTACTATTATCTTGGTAACTATATGAATAAACCGAGTGACATATTTATACTTTAACCTCTTTGATCCATTTTCTTCCATTCGATTAATCGTGTTCACTCTTAATTATATTCCACCCTTGGAATATGATCAAAGTACATAAGTATTAATTGACATTCAGTGAATCAAATATATACACTTCTCAAGACAAATGCACATTGGAATATTAGGACATAATAAATGTAGTTGTACAATCAATGGATACACATTCAATGGTCTTGGTCCTATTTTTAATAGTAATCATCGCTTCAGAGAAACACCCCCATATTCATAAGAATTTATATAAATTTTCATGACCTTTCCCTATAATAAAAACTTGTCGTGTGTTAATGCATTGAGAATATAAATGATAGAATGTAATTCTTCCTTCACAATTTCAAACATAAATTTGAAATTTTTAAAAATTGAATTTTATTTGCTATATTTTTTCTCAACCTTTTAAAGGCTCCATTTCTCGATTAAGGTGAAATTACCCTAAAGTCTTTATTGAAATCATAACTTGATTTTACCATATTTAAAGTAGTCATTAAACAGTTTGGTTCTTAATCGCTTGATCACTTTATGAATATACGATTAGATTCTAACATCTTTAAACCAATCATTCAATCACTCGATTCCAAATATATTCATCAAATTCAATGACTATGATTGTAATCACACAAATCCTCATTCAGACATTATTCAATGGATTGTCCAATTTATTGATGATGCGGCAATTTTAAATACAACATTTATTAGTCATGATAAAACTCAGGTAGACCAACATCTAAATGAAGATTTTTTCAAAATGAAACTGAGGTAGACCAAGATTTATTGTTTTCCCCTCTTGCGGTAACTCTTATTAAAATATTTTTTAGTCATTATAAATGGACATAGCAACATCAAAACCTATGATATTATACTTTATGTTTTACACACAAAATATTATAATAGGGCATGCAAGACAATGCCTAGCCTTTAAATTAACGATTTAGCCAAAAATGAAAATATACAAATATGTTGCACAATTAAAAATAAACAAATACTCACACTATCATATATTTCACCAAGTGTGTTTTATCAAAATTGACACCAAACACTTGATACACTATTTTAATTCTTGTTATTAATTATCACATGTACATGTGAGCATACACATGACTATTACGTAATTGTACATATTATCGTCACCTTATGACACTTTAGTGCCACTTATATAATCTTCACATCAAAACATATTTTATGAAGAATTATTGATATTTACTGATTCTTTGTAAATTGAACCAAAAGTCAGAAATACATTATCCTATTTGCGATACATGGATTTTATGCCGAAAGTAATTTAAAATTCATTTCTTCACACTCAAAATTCATGAGGGTCAACAGTCATAAAATTATGTCTCAAGCAATACCCAAACAATCAATATCCCAAAATTGTTAACATATATTTTGAGAAATTAGACAATGTCTTTTCAAAAAATAATTCCACCAACCCTCATAAAATGTGTTTTTTATTAACTAGAATTGAATGAATTTACTCATACAAATTCTTATATAATTACAACTTAAATTTATACACAATATAATTTAAGAATCATTTTAGAATTCCAAAGGTCACTAATCAAGTTCCATCCCTGTGTAGGGATGATAACGAGTCAAGTATGAGGTGGGTTTGTCAAAAACCAAACCCTCATCATGAAAAAAAATTAACCCGCCCTGCAATGGGTTTAATTTTTAAATCCCGAACTCGTTTAATTATAAGCCTGCTAATCCCGTCCCTAACCTGACATGCCCCATTTAACATCACACAATTAAATCCAATAAAACCCAAAAATCTTCGATGAGAAAACAATTATTAATAATATATGAATCAAACCAAGAAAATCCAAATCATATGTTTTCAATTGTTAACGTCTTATAAATTTTAATGAAACAATTAAACCCAACCAAAACTAGTTCTCATGATTTATTCTCAAATAATCAATCCTAAAAATATTTACCAGACAATTAGCCAAAACTAGGTACAAAAATAAATGTAGGAGGTTCTCATGAAAAAAAAAATAGAACTGATTCGATTTCATACCACATCAAAAAAATCCTTAAAGACCCTATGATATCATACATAACAAAAAAATAGAACTGATTCTCATAACAAAAATATAAAAAATTATATCAAATAGGTTTTGATTTCATGCCAAACAACTATTTTCTTATCAATTTTAAAAATGAAATCCCAAAAAAGGCACAACATAAAAATCGTAGATCTCGAGTTCATGAGAAGATAAGAAGAAAGAAAACCTCATTCCGAGACCCAAAAAAGAAGTTACATCACTTTGAAGATTGAGAAAAGCTTTCGGGTCAAAACTGCAAAAAAATAAAATAAAGTTTCATGTATTTCTAAAGCGCCAAACCACTAGCAAAAAATGAACTAGTTTAATTTTGGAGCGAACCGATTTTGTTTTCAAAGAGGTTCAGTCCAAATTGGTTCGATTTGGTCTATGAGTTCAATTTGCTGCGAATTTTTTTTATCTTAACCTATTTTTTTGCTAAAGTTGTTAGGGCTTAGACTTAGCCTATGAGCCATTTTTTGGGTCCTTAAATAGATCATTTAGGATTTCTATTAGCACACATTTCATATAATATTAAGTGATTAATTCATCTATACTTGTTGGAGTTACAAACACTTGGGAAATTCAACTTGTTCAATTCAATAATAAGGAGTTCGTTTGATTTTTGGATTTTTTTGCTTGGTTTGAAGTTCGTGTTTCATGCATATTGAATTCTCATCAATTTGTATTTAATTTCAATTCTTCTCTTCTTTATATTTTGATATGAATTCCTGGATGCTTAATATAAGTGGTTTACAAATTATTTTCATGTTCAGTAAATTAGTCATAGATTAGGAACATGAACCCAACCTAGGATTTTCAACGTTGAATGTAAAATTTATTTAATTAAATAATTAATTCATCGAGATTAATATATTGATCAGGAATAATTGTGCAGATATCTTAACTCAATTTGTTGAAAGCAGCCGAGTGTTTTAGGGTATATGTGTCGGCTAATATAACAATCACATATATTTATTTGTTGACCAATTATTGCGCGGGTTAATGACAAAAAATATTTGGTGCTTCGAATTAATTTGCCTTTTTTCCTTTAATTAATTCAAATATTTTTACATTTATCATAGAAACCCTAGGGTATGGGGGATTGGATACCAACCTCTTTTTCCAAACTTATTTCAAAACCAAAATCAATATTTTCTTCAATTAGTTTAATTTTCAATTTCATAGCTTAAATTGTCATGGTAGCAAGAAATCACTTCACATAATAATACATCACCTTTTCCTTCTTTTCGCGAGTCAAATCCTAAATTTCATAGACCATCCCTACTCTCGTCGTAAGCATCCCATTCCCTAAGGATTCGACCCCGACTCTCTAGATTTATTACTTGAGAGACCAGCTTGCACTTGAGTCGTACGTTCACAAGTAGCGCACACTTTTCGTTGATCATCAAGTTTTTAGTGCCGTTGTCAGGGAGTAGATAGATAGTAGGTTATGTTGAATTAATGCTAATTTGACTTTAATTCCTAAAAAGACAAAAAAAACTTCATAAATTCCAAAAGTACAAAAAACTGAAAAATTTGTAGTGACCCGACTCTAAAATAATAGAATATTGTTAAATTATTTTCATTTAAGATATTAGTGATGTGACACATTTAGTAAAACATTGAATTTAATGACGTGTTAAAATAATAATACTAATAATAAAAATAAAAATAAACACATAATTAATGGTGGAAGATTTTGAATAAGTTCAAATTTGAATGTTAAAAAAAAAGTAAAAGCGAGAGAGATGAGTGCCTAGCCAATATGACAAGTGTTTAGCTTATAGGACAAGTGTTCCACACTTGTCCACCCCATATTAAAATCACCATGCAAAACAACCCTAAAGGCTAATGTTTTTGGCTAATGTTTATCGTCTTTCATGATCCAAAGTAATAAAATTCCTAATTTCCTCTAAAAAAACAAAAGAAAAAGGGGAGAGAGTGAGAAGAAGAGAAGGGGAACAAAAAGAATAAGAAGAAAGGAATAGCAATAAGAAAGAATATATAGGATTTTATACTCATTTTAGATGAGAATTATCTTCTCCTTTCAACTCATTTTTTTTAGTATAGTTTTAGTAATGAGTAACCATGGAAGCTCTATTAAAGCTTTAATGGCCACTTAGAGAGAGAAAATTTAAACCCCATCCATGTTATGTTTAAAAAAATTCTTAAATAATTAATTTATTTCCCTATGATAGTGAGAAATAACATACTAAAATTTTAGTCCCATTTAAGTTGTGTATTTTCTTAAAAATTTGGACTATGATGAATTGTATTTTCAATTTCGACCTAAGTAAATTATTTTTTTTCGAATTTCTTTATATTTTCACAGGATAGAACATAAAAGTATCTTTCTTTGGACACCAAAATCGTAATTTTTGGATAAGAAATGAGTGAGATATGAATTTTTAAAGTTTAGTATATGAAGCTGGAAATTTTGTGTTAAAAATTGTGACACCATGTTATATCCGAATTTAATTAAAAATTTTGGCTTATTATTTATGTCTCAGATTTTTGTGTGATATATTAACTCATATGAGAACATTATATAATTTCTTGGGAGCAATTTAAGTAGATATAATAATTTTAATAAAATATTAAAGTTAGTGTTAAATTGTCATCTCAAATTTGTTAGTGGTAATAGTTAATTATATAGATGAAGTTGCATGAAAAGACCATCCCAAAATAAGTGGAATAATTTTGTGTGATGTTATAAATAAATTTTATATTAGATATATTATTTTTGGTGAGTATTTAAGTGAATCTTTAAATAAACCTTTGATATGAAATTATTATTTCATGATAACACAAAATTTTTATCGGAGTAAACCCATTAGTTACAACACGTCGAAATAATTAAGAAGAATATTAGTTGATTTCTTGTGTCAAGTAAATTAATGTCATATGTGATTAATCTTATTAAAGTTGTTAAATGAGTCTATGCAAGTTGGTTATATCGAGGGCCGAGGCCATTAATTAAGTGTGACACATTATAACCTAGTATTCTTATTATTGAACTTAAGGTTCCCCCTAAATTGTTCGGGATTGAGATAATTAATAATAGGCAAATATTGCGTATTTCATCCCTCAAACCTACGCATTTTATCCCCCTCGAGTATCTTATTCCCTATATTTATGATCGTTAACCAGACAGCCTCGTATTTCTATGTTAACATGCTTTGTAGGGGTTAATTGAGCTTTTATAGGTATTTGGATGCTAAGTGTGACGTTCGAATGCATCCTGGCTAATTTCTGTACACAATCGCACGTTCAAGGGCTATTTGGTCAATTCACAGTTTGGGCACTGGCCCAGCATATTCATGGAAGTTGTATCCCTCCTCACAACTTCGCGTGGCCACAAACGCTGCGCGATTTCGATCCCTAACGAAGAAGTTACAACACTTTTAGCGAAAGAGATTTCCAAATGAACTAAGATACGGGGGAACTTGGCTGAGACCAGCTTGATCGATTGATCGACCACAAGGTTTGATCGATCGATCCTTCAGATATTTGCCTTCGAGCTTAGACAGTGGGCTGGAACCTAATCGATTGATCGATCGACCAAAGGGGTTGTTCGATCGATCCCCTGTTTTTCTCAGCTTTTCTATTTACAAGTTTGCCATTTTGGGGGTTTTGTATAAATACTCATTTATCTCATTTAAGAGAAATATCTTACATTTTACATTAGTTTAGGGGTTGTATGGAGCTTGCCCTACTCCACCACTTTGGGTGTTTTGCCCACTTTGATGTATGTAAGCTTTCTAATATAGTTGTCTTCTTTTCTCTACCTGCTTTGTAGTTAATTTACATACTTTCATAATTAGGTTTACTTGCTTTATTTACTTGCTTCGTAGTGTAGTTTTATCGCATTTATTTACCGCTTTCATTTAACACGTTTTTACCATGCTTTCTAGCTAAGTTAGTTTAGGTTGTGTCGGATTGAACTCACCTCGGGTTGACATGTTGCTTTGCTTTGGTGATGGAGTTTTACGGGTCTATTTCGAGTGCGTTGTCCTAGTTATTGCGCCTAGGATATTTGACGAGGCATATCATATATGCTTCGTGCTTACGACCTTACGTGCATAATTTTCGGTGTGTTTGTTGACGCCAAAATCTTATTAGGCTTTTATGCAAATTTAGGGGTGTGACAACTCTTGATTTAGTTAACTGTCGAAACGAGACGCATTCATAATAACTCGTCGACCCATGTAACAATTTTATACTAATTAACTCGGGTGAGGGATATTCGATGCAACTTATAGATTTTATTATCTTTATTAGTATAGCTTTATTGTCCCTCGCCTAGATTACACTTTCCCTTTTTGCATATTTTCCTTTTTGTGATTAATTATCTTTTACGCTTTTATTTCTGAAGTACTGAACCAATTAATATTCTAGCAACTTGTCTCTGTGGATTTTCGATACCCGAGTTACCGTTACACTTGTATCTCAAGTGCAGTCGTAATTTAGGTTTTTGTATTGAGGTGGTGAACCGAAAACAACGATCGACTCTTGACGCGCGCCGCTTTTCACCCTCAATTAAAATAGCGCCGTTGTCGGGGACTTGTTTGTTTTAGAATTTATTTTATTTAGTATTTCATAGTATTTTCTTTCTATTTGTATTATTTTCCTAACATTTTTGTAGGACTTCTACATATGAGTGCCAAGAAACGCTTGAATTTTTCGTGCACGCATCTTCTTTGTGGAATTCTCCACTTCGAGCCATTTTGGGGTAAGCATGTCTTATTCAAACTCTTTCCGCAATCATTATTATAATTCTCAAAATGCCCGTAATTCTATGACTTTCGGTCAATACTTAGAGTCCCAAAAAATTACAAATTCAAATATGACGTTGGGCGAGTATAATGAAAGTCAAAATTTGGGTTATTGGAATTTTGATGATGATGATAATGATTTTGGGCCTCTAATTCCTTATAATAGGAATTTTGAAATGAATTGCAATAGTTTTCAAAATATTTATAATAATGAGTTTAAGTTTAAGTCCGATGGTAATTTTCAAAGTTCGCATTTTCAAGAATCCGCGCCTCGATCTATGGCATTCGGTGAGGGCTTGCGTATGCTTGAGAATGAGAAAATTGAAAATCATTATCGGGAAGAAAATCGTTGTTGGGAGCATGAATTGGATTTATTATTTGAATCCGATGATGATTTTTCTTCCCGAGACTTTTGAAGTCGAGCAATGTTTTGAACCAAATGAGGACTTTGTGCCTACTTTGGAACAAATCATTATCGACTTTGCTCATTGCGTAATAGATATTGAAAGTGAGGATGAAATGGAAGTAATATCCATTTGCAATGAAATGATTTCTTCTTTGTCCCCCAAAGAAGAACATTTCATTAAAAATGATCTTATTTCCTTCGAAACTCAATCTTCAAGTGATGATGACTCATCTCTTGAGTTTGAATTTCCTCCCCATTTTCATTCTCTGTTATCACACCGTCACAAGTATTCGCTGAATCGGTTTCAAACTTTAATGTGTTAAACCTTTTCACCGATGAGGAGTACTTGCTCGAGTCTCCTTCCACGATTGCATCTTTGCCTTCGTGTGCGCCACCTCCCATTCCAATTTCAAAATCCTTGGGAGGATATTGTACTTTTCTCGGCCCCCACATGTTTTTGTCACCCATTCAATCCAAATCCCCATCGTCCCTCCAAAACTTTTAATTGACGATGCTTCCTTTCTTCCGCCTTACACATGCCTTTCGTTGTTAAAATGAAATTCATATTTTTCGAAAGGCATGCTTGAGTGTGAGGGTACACCGGTCACCCTCCAAAGTCAAATCGTTTTCACGGTGGACCCTCAACTATTTAGACTTCTAGTGTACAGTTAGTGTGAAGCCTAAATAGTAGGTTGTATATAGTTAGCTTTTTATTCCTTTTTTTTTCATTACTTTTTAATTTAGCCTAGTGTAATTAGTTAACTTTTTGTTATTTGTTTTTACTATGCTCGGTACTAACTTGTTTTGTAAATTCTTTGGACTTGTTCTTATGGGGATCTCTCTAGTTTTGGGTAATATCGCTCTTTTCCTATATTTAACTTGGTTCTTAATTCACATTGAGGATAATGTCAGGTTTTAAGTTAGGGGGGTGGGATATCCTATCCATTTCTTTATTTTGTCCATGTTTTTGCTCACATGTTAGTTACTTGGTATGCTTTTCTTAGAAAAATTTAAAATTTCAAAAAGATTTTCTTTATTTTTTCTCCTTTATTGGTCATTTTGCCTTTGTTTCCAATGATAAATTTCAATAATTGCCCGATCCAATAGACAACCCAATGATGCATGGTCTCAATTTTAGAAGTTATTAGACTTTAGTCCTCAATCATTGATATTATGAATAACTTCACGAATTAAACTTTAATCCCATGAGCACATGCACTTTCCTTGTTACATTGATTTGGTTTAAGATTTTTATAACTCGGTATTCTTTTGTTGCATTGTATACACTTACACCGAGTAATTTTGTACCTTTCATCATTTGTGAGTGTTATACACTATTATTTCCTCTTTGAAAATGTTGAATTCGTCGGTAATCTCTCTATTCTTTCATTGATCGTTCATTAATTGAGTTTATACTTGAAATGCGTTACTTGAGCATGATTTTCATATATTCTTTTGACTCGAGAATTACGTAAACTTTTTGAAATGATCATAGGCCATCTTTGTATATCACCCTTATGACCTTGACCTCACCTTTTATGTTTTCCCTCATTAACCCCTTTGAGCCTAGATATTAAACTTTCATTTCATAACCCAAAATTCCCATAACCAACTCTGAGTTGGAGTTTAAAACCATACGTACACCTTCCATACCTTTATTTGGAATGTTTCTTTGGATTGAATGATGTTGTGTAGTGTGGTTCCAATTTCGGCATGTGAGAGTGAGAAAAGTAAAGAAAAACAAAGAAGTGAAAAAAGAGAAGAAAAAGCAGAAAACATGAGAAAAATGAGAAAAGAAAAAGAAAGAGAAAGTTGTATATGTTGTATATAGTTAAATAAGCTTTGATTACTTTCCCCATTGTTATATTTAATGCTTGTTTTGAACTTGTTTTCCAATTTTGAAATTTCCCGCATTTTCTCATTATCCCGAGTTTCATCTCCGAACACTTTGAATCCATATATACATATCCTTTGTTTCATACCCTAGACTAGCCTACATTACAACCGTATACAAGTCCTATGTGATCTTAGGGTGCATTTAATTTAAAAAATGAAATAGTTTTGATAATCTGTGAAAATACATTTCGCCTCCTTTAATGAGCGGTATAATTCATTGAGATTACAATTTTTCATTCTATATATAGTGTTCTTCATTTGTGATATGTGCGCGACCTAGTTTCCATTTACATTTACTCTTTATGCCCACATGTCCCGTGTGTTACCTCCCTGTTTTAGTGAATTCACTTAATGAGTGTAATGCCCGTGAGGATTGAGTATATGCTTGATTTATTTAGTATCCGATTTATTTAAGTTTTTGCCAAATCACACTTTGCATGTGCTCGCTCCCCTCCCACATTTTAAGGTTTCAATTCTATTAGGTGCATTATATAATGTTAATAATTTCGAACTTTCGTTTGAATTCGTTCATTTTGCTAATAATGTGTATGAAATCTTTTTCGTTGTTTTTGGGCTTGTCGCATGTTGGTTTGGGCATATTTTGAGGAATCCATACGATGTTTGTGGGTTTCATCCCTGAAAACCCTCATGAGACGACATTCATCCACTAGGGTAACCTAGGGGTTTAACGGCTTATTGCATAAGCTAAATGCAATCGAATCGCCCGCGAAAGTGGCCTTATCTTTTTATTAATTTTCCCCCATTTTGTACTTGTATCCTTCTTTTGGGTTGCTTGTAGTTCTTGTTGTATCCTATTTTATTGCTAGGGACTAGCAATGTGTAAGTTAGGGGGTGTGATAATACGCAAATATTACGTATTTCATCCCTCGTACCTACGCATTTTAGCCCCCTCGGGTATCTTATTCCCTATATTTATGCTCGTTAACGAAAAAACCTCGGATTTCTATGTTAACATGCTTTGAATGGATTAATTGAGATTTTATAGGTATTTGGATGCTAAGTGTGAAGTTCACACACATTTCCACTCATTTTCATACGCAATCGCACATTCAAGGGCAATTCAGTCAATTTACAGTTTGGGCACCTGGCCCAGCATCTTCACGGAAGTTATATCCCTCCTCGCAAGCTTCACGTGGCCAAGAACGGTTTGGGATTCTGATCCCTAACGAAGAAGTTACGACACTTTTGGCGAAATAGATTTCCAAATGAACCAAAATAGGGGGAACTTGTCTAAGACCTGCTTGATCGATCGATCGACCATAAGGGTCGATCGATCGATCCTTCAGATATTTTCCTTCGAGCTTAGACAGTGGGCTAAAACCTGATCAATCTGTAGAGGGGTCTTAGAGGTAATCCCGAGATTAGAGATAATTCCCTAGTAAGCAACAGTGTTTGGGATTGAGAAACCGAGGCAGCTCAGGCATGGCAACTCAAGCGAGGCAGCTCAGCGTGGAAGCTCAAGCATGGCAACTTGTATTTTGTCTTGTAGTGTTAGTCATATTACATCTTTGTTTATTTTAACTGTAAGCTATAATGGTTGTAATTATGTAACAAGAATAATAATGAGTTTTAATGTGAGCTCAAACGGTACTCGCGAGAGACCAGGCTTGGCAGGGCTTGGGAGAGCTTTCATGCTCTATCGAATGACCTCATTGTGAGAACTTTAGAGGGACTTGGTTTGGAGGATTGAGAAGTGAGACACCATTGGGGCTTGTCGTGACCATCGTAGATACACCTGGTAAAACATTGAAGGACCCTGATCGTGGAACCTCGGGCGGAGCAGCTCGGAGTTCCATCGTTGTTGAGTTGTGAACCAAACAACCCTCTACTTAATGTCACATCTACTATAGGTGATGTCACTAGCCAACTAGAAAATGTCAGACCTACACTTGAGTAAACAATCGTGGTATTTGGGGCTGTCAGGCAGTTGGTGAGCCACCTCTGCGACAACAGCCCCTGACACATAGTGGTTAGGCAAAAGGAATGTCTTGGAATTTAATGTTTATGATGTGGAGACAACTAGTGCATCAGGCTTTTAATGTTGTTACATAAAGTATGAGGGATGTCTTTCATAGTCTTTAATGACTGAGTTGTTTCGAGTATGGTGTGTGGGGATATTTATGGACCCTAACCACCCCTGAGGAGAGGATGATCTTTTGAGAGTTTAAGAAGTTATTACTAGAGAGAATACGCATCAGAGAGAGAGAGTTATTACAAATCAGAGGCCTTACTCACTCACCGTGGTCATTTATTACAAAGCTTTTAATATTTAACAGAGATTCTTGAGGTTGGTTGGTGTGTTTGGCTGCCTGCCAAGGTGTATCTAGGGTTCTTACTTCTCTCTCCCTCTAGCTAAGTTACTTCAAAGTTCATTACTACTTTCTGAGTCATACACGAGTGATTTGTGAGTTTAAACTGAGTCCTATCTTCATTAGGTTTGTGTTTGCATGTTCTATCACTAATCCAAGGTTTTATCCATTTAACTTATCACTACTATACTTCAAAGTAGTTACGCCTCCATCTTATATAAAGTACCCTCTTACATTTGGTGACTCCGCTGGGGAGGCATTCTTCTAAGTAGGGAGTATGGCGCAAGATAATGCTAATCGAAGGCTCAACTTTTATGACATCCAATACAATGAAGAATAGTCTACGAGAGAACTGGAGGCTCTAGGGGATAGGGTTCCTCGAATAGAGGTACCTCCGGTTCAGGGAATGACAGGCGCTCCAGGGGTGACATAAGCTTCCACGAGTGCAGGGTTAGGACCCACTCAGGTGACACTCCTCATGAGTAAGTTTTATGAGTTTTTGCAAACTCTGGTGGCTTCCACAATGCTCGGAGGATTGGATGCCAATGCATTTGTAACAACAGGGGTAGCCCTAATGGCCCCATCAGGTGCAGGTGTAGTAGGAACGGTCCCAACAAGCATACCCTCTGTTGTGAATCTAGCAGTGGTAACCTCAGGAGTATCAAAGGCACTAGCTATGA
Organism: Sambucus nigra; assembly: GCA_949130495.1. Classification (NCBI taxonomy): domain Eukaryota; kingdom Viridiplantae; phylum Streptophyta; class Magnoliopsida; order Dipsacales; family Adoxaceae; genus Sambucus; species Sambucus nigra. The sequence goes on along the minus strand of OX422212.1, from coordinate 117,880,663 downwards.
CGATTGTTCCAGCTACAACGGGTACTCATCACATGGTACCATTGGTTGTTGACCCAATAGCATCACCCATGGAGGAAATGAGTAAGGAGATGAAAAAGGAGATGTTGAATTTCATGAAGGCTTCCTCACAATCTTCTGGTGAGGTAGCTTCGGTTTATGACGACTTCCGAACACCGTATCCTCAGGAATAAAATGATGAGTCCTATCCAAAGGACTATATTCCTCCTATTTTTGACAAATACTCAGGGAAAGGTGGGAACCCGAAGGAGCATATTAAGAGCTTTATCGAACACATGGGAGCGCATTGCAACAATAAGAAGCTTAGGTTGAGGGAGTTTTCCAAATCCTTAACCGATCAGGCAGATACCTAATATTCTTATTTGGCTCCTAATAGCGTTTCTATATGGGAGGAGATGCACGTATTGTTTGTCCAGAAGTTCTTTCTAGCAAAAGATGAATTTACTTTGACCCAATTGGGTAGGGAAAAGCAAAGACACGGGGAAGAAGTGGTGGCCTATGTTCGAAGGTTCAGGGAAAGATCCCTCGACGTGAGGGAGGAGGCCAGAGAATCCAAGTTATTGTAGATCTGCACTGAGGGGCTGCTCCCTGAGTATATCTGCCATCTTATCAATGAGACATGCGAGGGTACTTTTACGGCATTCTTAAAAGAAATAAGAAATATCTCTTTGGTGGTGCGGCCCAATCCGGTGGCAGGGCCTATGATGTTTAGGCAGACGATGCAACTCGCGAGGGGAGATCTCAGCCCCCACGGGTAGGGTACACCGAGGGGGAGATAGGGGCAAGGCACCAAAGAAGGATAATAAGAGGAAGTTTGGAAGAGACAGGGAGGACCCACCACCATTGCCTTGTACAGTGGAAGAAGATGTTAGCTATTACAATGCGATGGTCCAAGAGGGAATGGTCTATGAGCCAAAGGACATTCCTGCTGGGGAGACCGATGCAGCAATGAAGGCAGATCCAAAGTACTGCCAGGTTCATCGGAGGATCCAGCATCCTACCGAGAGCTTCTTTACACTGAGAAAAATCATTGATAAATATATGAAGCCAGAGACGTTGCAAATTCCTCCACATAACATCGGTAATAAACCCTTGCCAGCACATGGGGCCAATCTCGTGGTGGCCCTATGATGAAGAGGCAGAGAGAGGAGAAAGAGAGTCAACAATGATGGAAGAAGAGTACGAAGAGGCTCTGGAAGATTGTACGAAGGGAATGGATAATGTAATGTCGGATTACGATGAAGTAAGCGCCAAGGATGTGGAGGAGGTATACATCATTGAAGGTGAAGAAGTAGACCAAGTTCTAAAATACTGTGTAGTTTCGAAATCCCTAAAGTTCACCCGGTTCTTCAACCAGGTGGGGGTCCCGAAGGAGAGTAGGTTGGAGATAACCCAAATAATACTCGATATTACGAGGAAGAATGCGGTCCCTTCACTGAGATAGAAGGGGCCCATGGCCAGGTTGGTGAGAAGTTTTCTATTAGAGGTACCCTTCAGCGATGCAGATAGGGCTGTAAGGTTCCCTCATATTAGACCATTGTATATGACTGCCAGTGCCAATGGAGTTAGCTTTACAAGGACTCTTATCGATGGGGGAGCTTCCATGAATATCATGCCAATCAACTCTTTCCATGCATCAAATATTCCAGAAGAAAGGTTGGTCCCCATGCCCTTGGTAATTTCGGGGTATGATAATCAATCTTCTAAATCCATTGGGTACGTTAATGTTGGGATTGTGATGGGAAATCTGAGTTCCCATATCAAGTTCCACATGATAGAGAGTGAAACTTCCTACCATCTGCCAATAGGAAGAGTATGGATGAACAACCATGGGCTAGTTCCCTCAACGTACCACAAATGTGCTAAAGCGAATATCAAGGGAACATAGGTGACTATTAGGGCTACGAAGAGGCCCTTCGCTGTTGAGGAGGCTCACTTGGTGGACGCAGAATTTTACACAGAGTTAAAGGAAGATGTACGGGTCCTAACGAGAAGATGGAGGGATCATGGGCTCTCTCGACCAGAGAAAGGGTGGGGCCCTTAAACGAGCAAAAGAAGGATGTTGCAAGTAGCACAAGGGAAATGGCCAAAGAAGCTCACCAGGTGGTCCTACGACCCCAAGGCATCTCAAAGAAGCTCAAAGACAGAATGAGGCCCAGAGTGGACCCGATGGACCACGAGGTCCAACGGCAAAGCGTGCTGAGCCAGTTCTCAGGAGAAAGAGTGGCTGAGGCTTCTAGAGAGAGGAAGAAGAAGGCAGTCACCACTACCAGCAAACAATGCAAGAAGGTCGTTATCGAGGATGGAAAGGTGGTGTATCGATTGTAATGGTGTGAGCGACCGGACAAGGAAGCTGATGATGAGGTTGACCCGATATATGAATGCTTTTTGGTGGATCAACGGGGACAGTGCATGGTGATAGATAATTCTAGTATACAAGAATTTATGGAGGAAGTTGTCGAGAAACCAGATTACATGGAAAATCAGTCGAAGCCCTAGGTAAAAGAGTTAGAGTAATTAAACCTGGCGAAGGAAGGGGAGCATCTGAGGCCCATCTTCATCTCGAAGGATCTCAGTAAAGAGAAATAAGAGGCCTTGGTTGAATTGATTCGGGAGTTTATAGATGTCCTCGCATGGAAATACACAGAGATCGAGGGGATGGACGAGGAGGTAAGCTGCCACAAGTTGAACGTAATGCCTTCAGCCATTTCGGTAAAACAAATGACGAGAATGTACAAACCGGAGCTAGATTTAAAGATCAAGGAAGAGGTTCAATGCCTAATAATGGAAGGGTTCATCACACCGATACAACACCCACTCTAGCTATCTAGTATTATACCGATGGGGAAGAAAGACAAAAACCAAATAAGGATCTGCGTGGACTTTAGAGATTTGAATAGAGCTTGTCCCAAAGACGAGTTCCTTCTGCCTCCATTGATAGCTTAATAGATGCAACGGTAGGTCATGCGATGTACAGCTTCATGGATGGGTATGTAGGGTATAACCATATCAAGATGGATCCCATGGATGCAGAGAAAACAACGTTCAAAACCCCGTTGGGCAACTTCATGTACAAGGTGATGCCGTTTGGACATAAGAACGCTGGAGCGACCTACCAGAGAATAATGATGGCCATTTTCCATGACTTCTTCCACAATTTATGGAATTCTATGTGGATGATTTGGTCATCAAATCGAGGAAGGAGGAGTCTCATCAGAGCAATTCGAGGAAGATATTATCCCGTTACAGGAAGTATAAATTGAAGATGAACCCACTGAAGTGTGTTTTTGGAGTGACAAGTGGGAAATTCCTAGGCTTTATGGTTGATAGACAGGGGGTGCAGATGGATCAGGACAGATAGGGGGCGATCTTGGAAATGCCATGCCCAAGAACGACGATGGAGCTAAAGAGTTTCCTCGGCAAAGTCTCCTACCTTAGGAGATTTGTGCCTGAATTGGCCGAAATAACACATCCGTTGATGCAGCTGTTATGAAAGAACACAAAGTTTAGGTGGGAAGAGGTTCACCAGGAGTCTCTTGATGGGATGAAGAAACTGCTCGTTTCACCACAGACCATGGTTCGCCCAAAGGCAGGAATACCATTACAGCTGTACCTTACATCCACTATGATGTTCGTAGGAGCTTTTCTGGCATAAGAGATTGACGGGCAAGAACGGACAGTCTACTACCTCAGCACGATCATTCATGGACCAGAAGTTAGATACAGTAGCTTAGAAAGGCATTGTTTAGCCTTAGACTTTGTAGCTCAAAAACTTAGACATTATATGTTATCTTTTACAATTCATATTGTAACTAGATGTGATCCTATTAAGTATTTTCTATCAAGAACGATTTTGATTGGTAGGGCAGCTAGGTGGTTCCTCATCCTATCTGAATATGACTTAAAGTGTGTGGTTCCTCATACGATCAAAAGCCAGGCATACGCTGATCTATTGGCTATTTTCCCCTTAGGGACGTTTAAGCCACCCAAAGAGAATATCCGAGGAGACGATTTGCAGGACAACCACCTAGACGCAATGGATAAGGAATGGATAATGTAGTTCAATGGATCTTCAGCGGAAAAGAAAGGGGGAGCAGGGGTTATTCTTTCGAAAGGAATGGAGGAGATTTGCCTTTCTTACAAGTTAGATTTCCATTGCTGTAACAATGAGGTAGAATATGAAGCATTTGTGTTAGGATTACTAGAGGCCCTTCGAAGAGGGAACCGTTCACTTTGCATCAAGGGGATTCAAACTTGGTGGTTTAGCTAGTCAATGGATAGTATGCGTTGAAACACATGAGCCTGACACCATACAGAATAATCATCCAGAGGCTCCTCTGCCAGTTCCATTAAACCAAGATCAAGAGGCAGCCTAGAACGATGAATCTCCACCAAGACACATATGCCACCATTGCCCAGAAGATGATCATGAGGAATAATACAACTACCGTCGTGATCCAATGAAGAACAACTCCTTCAATGGTGCAGTCAATTGTACCAATGGAAGAGGATGGGGACTGGAGGGGAGAGATTAAGAGGCAACTGGAGGCTGGTGAAGGAACAATGGGGCTTAGAAAATTGGCCCATTACTTTACAAACCAGGGAAACCTTTACTTCAGAAATGCAGGAGGATGGATGTTGAGATGCATCAGTCCAAAAGAGACAGAGCAAAGATTGAAGAAAACACACGAAGCACACTACAAAATAATTGAGATACCCGTCTACCGTAGAATTTAAAGAGAGGGGTATTTTTTGCCTAAGATGAAGCAAGATGCCGCGGAGCTACAACGCAAATGTGATAAATGCCAGCTATTTTTGGAGGCAGCCGAATGTCATTTCATGGAAGATCAGCCTGACTAGAGACAACCCTATATTAACTTCATTAAAGATGGAGTTGTCCTAATGGAGAAAAAAGATGCGATGGGACTTCGGGGAAAGGCCCCGAGATTTTACATTCAAGAGGGGAAGCTTTATCGAAGGGGATACTTCAACAGGCCGTTGTGTTGTATCACGAAGGAAGAAACAAGCGAGGTCCTCAAGAAGGCGCACAATCCAGTTCATATAGGAGGGGGCCAAGTTATATGACCAGTTGATTACTTTGGGATACTATTGGCCAACGATGGAGAAATATTTGACTGAGTTCGTTCGAAAGTGCAAGGCTTGCCAACTTCATAGAAATATAATCCATGCCCCTTCAGTGGACTTACACTCCCTAACAATGCCTTATCCTTTTCACACTTGGGCATTTGACCTGGTAGGGGCAATACACCCTTCTTCGTGGGGCAAGATATGGATACTAGTGGCAATGAAGTGCTTCATAAAGTGGGCCGAGGCGATACCACTGAGAAGGGAAACAACAGGAGTGGTGAGCAACTTCATCAAAGAGTACATCATTTTTTGTTTTGGGATCCCAAAGGTTATCCTTTCAGACAATGGGACCCCTTTCGTCAATTCAGAAGTAACGATGCTCATATACAAATACTCCATTGTCCATCACACTTCGATGGTAGCATAGTCAAAGGGAAACGGCCAAGCCGAAGCGACTAACAAAACTTTGGTTAACATCTTAGCTAAAATGATGGAGGATTTCCCAGGATCGTGGGACGAAAATATACCAGCCATATTATGGGCCTATCGATCAACCAAGAGGAAGCCCACGGGGTACACACCATTCTCTCTTATTTATGGGGCCGAGGTGATTCTCCTAATAGAGCTAGAAGTCCCATCTGCTCGATATGCTTTGCGAAGTAGCATGCTCCCCCAGAATAGGTTTGTGAAGTTGGAAGTGTTGGACAAACACAGAGATAATGTGATGCAATACTTTCAAATGTATACGAGGCAACTCTCCAGGGCGTATGATAAGCTAGTGAGACCAAGGAAGTTCCTGGAGAGAGACCTTGTATTGAAAGCACCAGTAAAACATATCAGGGGGCTTCCTATACCCAAGTTTGCAGCAAATTGGGAAGGACCTTTCATTGTGAAGGAAGCTCACGACTCAGGTTACTGCTTAATTTCTAAGATGGAAGAAGACAACCATTCAACATTAACAATAAATAGTTGAAAGTCTATCATGTGTAGGCAGTTATGTTTGACCACTGATGTAGTTGGCTGTTATGAATACACAAGTTCGTTGTTTTTATTATGATGAGTATACAAGTTATTTTTATTATAGCTCAAGTAGGGATGAAAGAATTAAAGAACTTGACACTTTATAATCTATGTAAACAGTTGTAACATGAAGAGATGGCATAAGGAAATAAGTATCTTTTTCCATTCATAAACTTCGGGGCATTACAAAATTGGGAGCTATTGCCCAAGAATTACATGAGAAGAAAAGAAAAATATATATACAACTTCATTCACCAAGAAGGAACCACAGATTTGGAGAAGAGAAAAAATCTTCAGGGAGGCCCGAAGAAGCTGCTTGGCAAGACCGTTGAGCATTGATGGAAACCTCCAACCTTGTTTGCACCTATGTACACTCGATCAGGAGTTTCTCTCATTTCAACTTCGCTGCCCATAGAGCTTATTCAAGGTCCCCCACCTCTCTGTCAATGGTTTCAAGAAGAGGTGCTAGCTCGGTCAACCTTGCTTCCTCGACCCGCTGATCCTCTTGATGTTTTTGTAAGAGCTCCCTCTGGCTGTCCAACTGCTGGCTCTTCAAAGTCTTCAAATGCGTGATGAGCCAGTTAAAATGGAACCCGTCATGACCCAACTCCCTCAAATAACCCAGGAATTGATTAAGGAGGGGCTTGGTAACAATTGCAGTGGGAGTATTAGCAATTTCAGCAATGACGGTGGCCATACCTTGAAGCCTGTAGCTCATAATTGAGATGTTTGAACATAAGCAGTCCACCATGAAGGTTTCATGATGATAGCTCACAAGTTGCTCAATTGCCAAATGGTGGTTGGTGGGCATTTGAGGAGAACGGTGGAGTACCATCCGGAAGAAGGCGTAAGGAGCCAGGTCATGCAGAGGAAGCTTGCACCCATATTCGCTGTCAGTAGGGGCACCGATTGTGGAACCTTGGTCACCGTGGCTAGAATATTCTAAAATGACAGGTTCCCAGTGCGGCGAGGCAATGGGCGAAGGAGATGGTGGAGAGTCCTCTTGAGTAACCTGAGAAAAGTTAGAGGAAACATGGAGATATGAAAAAACATTAACAAGAGTTTTCGGTGTTAAGTCACCGATATAGGTAGAGTTTTTGGAAAAATCTTAACAAGTGTTTTCATTGTTAAGTCACCGATATAGGTGGAGTTTTTAAAGAAAAATCTTAACAAGTGTTTTCGTTGTTAAGTCACCGATATAGGTGGAGTTTTATAAAAATCTTAACAAGTGTTTTCGCTGTTAAGTCACCGATAAAGGTGGAGTTTTTGGGAAAATCTTAACAAGTGTTTTCGTTGTTAAGTCGCCGATATAGGTGGAGTTTTTGGAAAAATATTAACAAGTGTTTTCGTTGTTAAGTCACCGATATAGGTGGAGTTTTTGGAAAAATCTTAACAAGTGTTTTCATTATTAAGTCACCGATATAGGTGGAGTTTTTGAAGAAAAATCTTAACAAGTGTTTTCGTTGTTAAGTCACCGATATAGGCGGAGTTTATGAAAATCTTAACAAGCGTTTTGGTTGTTAAGTCATCGATATAGGTGGAGTTTATGAAAATCTTAACAAGAGTTTTCGTTGTTAAGTCACCGATATAGGTGGAGTTTTTTTTGGGAAAACCTTAACCAGTGTTTTCATGGTTAAGTCACCTACAGAGGTAAAGCTGGAGAAATTGAGAAATACAGAGAATTCAGTGAAGTACCTCGGCAATAGTAGGAGAGAGAATGTGAGTCACCATAGGGGCCATAATGGTAAGAATCGTTGGGGGTGGGCTCATCGCTCTAGTTGCTTCAACAAAGTCCTTAGGTGAAAAAGCCTCAAGGGTGGTAGGCAAACTTCCCTCGCCAGTAAATGGTACTAGGGCCAACAAAAGTGGTTCACTGAAAGAAAACGAGGGACCTCCAAGCGATGTCCCATCGTGGGCTGGCATTGAAGAATCAACACGAGAAACGGCATCAACCTTGACCTTTGAGGGCAAAAGGACACTAAGGGCAAAGGGCGGGGAGAGACTTAGGGAAAGCTGCAACAATAAAGTTAAGTGTTAGGAAAGATAAATTGATACTCAAAAAAGAGATAAATACATCTAAGCGTTACTTACCCCCGTTATGGCACCAAAAAGAGGGACTGCAGTAAGGGGCCTTGATAATGCAGGAGGAAGAAGAATGTTAGCTATCAGTGATGCCACTTCCACATAAAATGGCCCAACATATTAGAAATGATAAACAGAACAATGGGACAAACAGAAGATGTAAGACTTGGTAATAAATTTACTTGTGAGGCACTCTCTTCGACCACAATGAGGGGCAGAGGGACCTATTGCTCCGATGGTAACTCAAAGGAGGCTACAGTAGTTGCCTCTTGTTGGCCAAGCATTTTAGCAGATCCAACGTTAGCAGCCCTCGTAGCGTCTTCTTGGTCCCGTTTGGAGGACAATATCCATGAGTAGGTAAGGCCTGTCATGGGGGAGCGAGGAGGAGTGGTATGAGCTTAAGAGATACCTCCCTCCCCCCCCCCCACTAAGCGGCTTATAGGGGGACTGGGAGGATTGGGCCTTTCTTCTCCAACTCCCTACACCAAAGCATTTTCTCATTAAAAAATGAGCAAATACAACACACCTTGAAAGAAGGGGAATAAAGAATAAAGAATGCACACATACCTCAGATCCGGAGGGAGAACGAGAAGGTATAACCACTGACGAAGGTGGCGAGGAGGCAACAGCAGAAGGAGTTAGGGAGGGAGGTTTCTCAAGCGTCTGTTTCTTCTGAGACTTGCTACCCCGCATTTTTCTTCCATGAGCTTGTTGCACCATCACTTTCAGGTACCCTCGACCTTCTTCTCCTTTTTGCCAGTGGCTCACTAGGATCAACCATGATCATAGGAAATGCACCTAGAGGAGGAATCCGACAACACACCGTTGGAATTCAATATGTATCCTATCAACTTCAGCTTGCACCTGTTTCCTCAGCTCTTCATCCATCTCCAGAAACATGGGTGGGGGAACGGTGGAAATAGGAAATGCATCCAAAGATGTTTGTGTTTGATCCTGAGGCTTAGACTTTGAGGACTTGGACTTCTTAGATTTTTTGGCAGGTGGCTAAGAAGGTCCTTCGCCTATTGCAGCTTTGGTTGTAGGGGTAGCTTGTTTAGGGGATACAGTGGCCTTGGACTTCGGGGTGGCAGTGGTAATCATTGGATAATGAGGGGTATCTCTTGGGGAGACTCTTTAATCGTTGTAATCAAAGGACATTTAACCCCAAGCATAAAGTTCCCATTAATACACAGTTCAATAGAAGAAAAAGAAAGGACCGGGGGATATTGAGGAGGGGAGTGAATGTACTCACAGATCATTTCCAGTTGCCCCAAATGGAACTTAGTGGCAAAAGAGGTGGATACATCTCCCTTCTTAGTGGCACTAGGAAGGGTGGCTCTCGCATCGATGGCAGACATCACACCAAGCACCGCTGCTGCAGTATAGAAGGTGCAGGCTTCAGCGAAGGTGGACTTTGCATGGCTATGTTGAAACACAGGTCGAGGGACCCCCTGATCAAACCCGAACTGCCTGCTACATCTATCAGGGTTGTAGGGCTCTAAGGTGTATCCCCATTAAGTATAGGAGGGAAGAAACCCTAGGGTGAATAGAAGCACCATGGCTTGCGAGAAATATTCTACATCTGGGATGAACTTGACCATTGTGGCTACAAAAGGAAAGAAATCCCAACTATGGGCAAACGAAGACTCACTGTATGGCCTCATCACAAAGGAATCTAGAAGATAAAAAACTTCTATTATCTCCTTTCGACTTTTCTTCTTATGGAAACACAGGAGGCATGGGGGTTTGATTCCTTGGCTCACGGGCAGAGAAATTGACTTGGCGGCAATAATAGGAAAGCGGGTGTAAAGAAAACCCGTCAGAATAATGTTGTTGGAAAAATTTTCCAAGTTGTAACGGCCCAGTGATCGTGCCATGTCTTTGTGGGTTCGATCCAACCAGGTGTAGAGAGACCCTAAGGCGATAGAGGCTAGAGGAAAGTTAAAACCCCTGGCTAAACGAATGGAGATATTTATTAGGTCCCTCCTGGACTGATCGTTGCATTTCTCGGTTAAGAAGAAGAGTGAAAGCAATACAAGTACGTAGGCTGGTAGTTCCAGGGATGTACCTCTACCTCGGCCTGTTACATCACTGACATCCTTCGGTATCGAAGCTTCGAAAAATAATTAACGATGGGGGTAAACGTGGCTTTGTTCGAGGAACCAGTGCAACTTTAGTAGATCCGATTCAGCTCAACTTGGTCAGCAGCCTCTTCGGCATCCAGAGCCTCATCATGGTAGGTGAACTCACCCATGGGGTCAAACCCAAGGAGTTCACAAACGTCCTCCAGTGTAACGGTGAACTCCCCCCACGCGACAAAGAAGGTGTGGGTTGTGATGTTCCATCGGGAAACTAGTACTTTTAATGCCGCGTTGTGCTTAGATAGGGTTCACTCCCCAATCCAGTAGGCTCGATGAAGACCAACCTTGGCAAGAGCAGCAGCGTAAGAACTCTACATATGTGTGTGCCAGGCACTGAAATGGGCTGGTGACCCCCCCTACGCTTCAAAGTCAATCTGAGAGTAGGGGAAGTTGCCACGGTCCAGACAAAAACGCTGAGTACCCTATGGGGGTAGATAGCCCCACTTTGATGAATCAATTTCCTCATCACCCAACAGTAAAGGGTCGAATTTGGATGAGAAATGGAAAGCCTTGCACGCATCAGAAAATTTATCATCTTCGTCAAAGATGGGCGCCCGATGATAGAAGCGTAGTTGCTCTTGACGAGAAGCATTCAGGTCAACGACGCTAGAGGCGACAACAGTGCCAGAAATAGCGGAGGGGGAGCCTGGCTGAGTGGTGGTGGAAACCTTGGAAGTGCTTGGAGAAGCCATAATAGGGTGGAAATGAGTGATATAGCTAGGTAAGAAGGGCTAAGAACAAGGAGGGATGAGAACGATCGCAGATGGTGGTTCAAAAGATGAGACAAGGAGGAGACTGAGTAAAGAATGGGGTAACAATGGAGGTCGCACAAATTTCGCACAGAGTTTCTCTCTCTAAGGAAATGCGAGAGATTGAAGATGATGAAGGAAAAACAAGCATTTTGAAATAAAAGCGACATTTGAAGGTTTTTAAACCTAACTTTTGAGTTTCCCACCATCGCACATGCAAGGGCTGCCTATAATCATTTCAAATGAACACGTGACACTTCGGGAAGTGTTCTGACAGCTGAAAAGACAGCGCTACATCATTTTCAAAGTGAAAGCTGGGGAATAAAAAGAGTTGCTTTCCTAAGAAAGTTTGAGTTTTGGCTCCATAATTTCAGTCAGACATATCCAATAACTCCCAACGGAAAATATGTCCCACAAGTCCAAACGATGTTTAAATGGTGACTCACCTACATCGGGGAGAAATTATGGTTTTTTTAACATAGCGAAGCATTGCAGGGGAGAATTTAACTTACTAAGAATTAAACTGAGTATTTGAGAAGGGTAGTAGGCCTTTCGGGAGAATTTCAAATAGTAAAGCTAGAATGGTTGAGGCTCAGCATGAGGAAAAAGTGGCGATGTCCCTTCTCCCAAGCACCAATAAGTCATGGTGCTTCGGTTCAGGTACATCGGGGATAATTTTACTTTTTTCTGTAGATTTTAAGGTTATTGTTCTAATGAAAGAAAGGAGGCCAGAATTTGTTTTTTCATAAAGAGAGGGTTCATCGGATTGAGAAGTTTCGTGCAGACATTTCTTGTTCCAACAAATCTCTCCACGAAAGGGCAAAAGTAGAGGGGGCTTAAAGGTAATCCTGAGATCAGAGATAACTCCCCAATAAGCAACAGTGTTCGGGATTGAGAAATCAAGGCAGCTCAACGTGGCAACTCAGGCATGGAAACTTGTATTTTGGCCAGTTGTGTGAGTCATATTATATCTTTATTTATTTTAATTGTAAGCTATAACGGTTGTAATTGTGTAACGAGAATAATAATGAGTTTTAATGTGAGGTCAAACGGTAGTTGCGAGAGACCAGGCTTGGCAGGTGACGCGACTCAAAATGTGTCTCAGAAATGCGTTCACTCTAGGCTCAAGTGCAAGCCTGTCGCTCAAGTAATAATCCCAGTAAGTCAGGTAGCGATCCTCAGGAAAAAAGGACAACGTAGTTGTGACGACGGGAAAAGACGGAGGAACCCTAACTCTGACTCTAAAAAGAAAGGAAAAATAATTTGGTTTTGAGGATCGATTACAACTAAATGCAAATATGAAATTATGAAGAGATGCAATTATATTAATTTACCTAAAATACTGATTGAAAAATGATTTGAAACTTTTAACTAAGTGATGAGAAAAATAGGACGGAAATACAATCCCCTAACCCTAGTGAATTACAGTTATAATATTAATCATGAATTTAACTGATTAATTTTGACCCAGAATTTAGTACTCCAAAGCATTACGTATACGAGGTTCAAGCCCGCGTCATACTTAATCTGAGGACGAGTAAATCAGTATCGCGATAGTAACACTCGAATTTCATTATAAATCATCACGGTTTCCCAGAGGCAAACGAGATATAAAGACCTACAATTGTTATGTTCCTATGCAATGCAGTCGTATCAATCACTAAATTCAGAGGAGGAATGTTATACACGTGCAATTAACACATCAAGCTGGGTTCATGCATCCCGGCCTTAGAAAATCTAGCCTAACATGATGAAAGTGATGAAAACAGTGTGTAATGTGCAGGAATTCATGTTTAATCTAAATAAATCTTATGAATTGATGTAGAATAGAATTGAAAGGAGAGAATTACTCAATAATTCTTACCAAAACAGTAACAACAGCAGTGAAGAACACAAAATTCTGAATTAACCTTGAATCTTTGGAATTAAACTAGAAATTGTATCTAAACTAGGGTTTGCTGGAAAAGAAAGGAAAAATCTATTATTCTCCCTAAAATCTTCCGTCTCAAATAACAATAATAAATCGGGTTTTAATACCCTCCATGAATTTAGGAATTTCAGCTACTCTAGGAATCTTTCAAGAGAAAATCAGATTTACAAATCTCGATGACTTGACCGGTCCGGGCCTTAGGCGGACCGGTTTGCCTCTGAAGCGGATCGGTTCTTTTTATTATGGGGCGGACCGGTCCGGGGGTGGACCGATTCTTTTTTTTTTTGCCTTCTTCTATTTTCTTGTGATCCGGGGTCTTCTGGAGTTTGGCAAAGCGGACCGGTCCGGGGGTAGGGGCGGACCGGTCTGCCTATTTGACTTTTTAGTTCAATTTTGACTGCTCATATCTTTTGTTTCGGGACTCCGATTGAGGTGTCGTTTCTTCCTATGTGCTCGTGAATGAGATCTCTTCAACTTCTCTTTAGGTACCTCGTCCGAATTTTGGTTGGAAATCACACTTTTTCCCTTGTGACTTTCCTTCTTTCTTCCTTCATTCTTTCGGTTTCCTTCTTCCGTTTCTTGACATCAAATACCTGCAAAATCACTACGAACTACCAAAAACTCGGTGCACTCTTTAAGATCAGTCAATAGCAAGATTATGAGATAAAGTAAACCTAATTACGTTGTTCGAGGTGCTAAAAGTAACTAAATCAAGGGATAAATTAGGAAGAATTTATGCCTAATCAACCCCCCCCCCCCCTAACTTAGAACTTTGCGCGCCCTGAGCAATGTAAAAGATTCCTAGCAAGGCTTAATTCTTGAAAACATTTTATTGGGATAGAATACCTTTTTCGCGGGCAAGCGATTGCATTTAACGTATGCAACAAGCCTTTAAACCCTTAGGTCACCCTAGTGGGACGAGTTGTGTCTCGTGAGGGTTTGCAGAGAATGTACCCACAAAATTCGACTCAAAGAAAATTCAAAATACGCAAAAATTGTTCAATTCAAACTTTTCTAGAAAATAGTCATTATCAAGCCATATGTACAAGTCTCAAACCGTAGTGTGTGTGCGAAACCGAAAATATAACTGCCAATTTCCACCGATTGATCATTACGTTACTTATCCGAAAATTCTCTTTGATTTCAAATTCTCACGGAATGCTCTCACAAACGAATCTCTCGGATTATGGTTATTCTCTCGGTATGCGTGATATAAAGAGTAAATGTAGTGGATGCAAAGTCACGCATACAAGTAGAAAGACGGAAATTTCATGGTGAAAGGATCTCATCAACGGATTACGGTTTTAAAATGGTAACATTGCCTCTTTTTCGCTCATTCAATCTCTTTTATTATCTTTTGGTGTATTAGCTCTCCAAGCGGTAACCAATTTTGCAATTTAGACTCGGTTAGGACTTTTCGGGTTTTAAGGTATATTATGTAAAATGGAAATTATCGGGAAGGTTGGAATTGGAAAAGTCATTTATGATGTCCATTTGTGCTTTTTCCGGGCTATTGCTCATTTTTTCTATTTTTTATATTTTTCACTTCTTTTCTTTTCTCACTATTTTTGTTGAGCATATCTATTTTTTCTTACCCATTTTTATGCACTTTCCGGACTTAAATTCTGATTTTTTTTTTCATTTTTCACAATTCCGGGCTATTTGGGTTTTTCGGGTTATCAAACGAAAGGAAAAATTTATTCGGCTCAATTTGGGTTGCAAAAGGGGTGATTTTTCACTACTTTTTCTGGCCAATATTTTTGGGTGACAAACAAGGGCCTACTTCATTGTCCAAAATACCAATTGCGTTACCATATACGTTTCGAGATGAATTAAAGTTTAGAGATCAATTTTGGCACGTTTTTTCAAAGCAATATCACACACATTTTTCAAAACCGATCAAAATGAAAGGATTGGGATCCTCGACGACTTTTTAAGCGCTGAAAAGAACTTTGAGTTAATAATTAACTCGGATTGATTTAAAAACTGGCAAAAAGTGATGGGTTCGAATCTCACCGGGTTTGTTAATCTCCACACTTATTCGTTAAGTCGTCAATTTTCGCTCAATTTCCATCTTTGGTCAATTTCGGCTTTGTGTATGTTGGATTTTTACAACTTGAGACTTCAATTTGACTTTTAATTACATTTTTGAAAAATTTGAACTCCAATTTTTATTTATTTTGAACAAAAATATTTTTGGATTTTTCAAAATTTTATGATTTTTTTGGAAATTTCTGGGCATTTTTGAAAATATGTGAAGTTTTAGAAATACGCACTTGTGACCCCCCCTAACTTAGACTTTTGCATTGTCCTCAAGTAAAAAGGACTAAAATCTAAATAAGGCAAAATAATAAGTGCGATAAATAAAACAAACAAATGGAGAAAAATGCAGTTTTTATTACAAACAGGATTGTGGTACAAGTACAAGGAAAAACATACAACTGTGAACAGGGGAAAAAACAAATAAAAAGTTGCCAACACCATATCAAGCTTCACCGGGGCGGGGGATGGGAAGAACCGGGCGCGTTGGGGTCATAGGGGTTATGGTAGTAGGATGGAAGTGTCTCATTAGGATCCCCTTGGCGTCGATAGATGTCCACTTGGAATCGGAGAACTAAGTTCATGTCGCACCGGTAGTCGGTCATAAAGTTATCGAAGTTTGTTTCAAGTGCCGACATGTGGTCGGAGAGGTTGCTTCTCGCCCACTCGAAATCTGGGTCGTCCTCCTCGTCCGTCGACTCCTCGTCCGGACCGATATCCCCCATCTCAACATCCTCACATGCTTCCCCTTTTTCTTTCTCGCTCTCGCTCGAGGCAGCCTCCTCTTCACTATCACCACCCGCCTAACCCGTAGGACAGCTAGCTGTTTGGCGCTCTTGGTACGGGTCCCTTGTCCAAAAGTATCGGGAATGCGAGTATGATCGATCGGCGCCGCTATGCCAGAATCCTTAAGGATGGAAGTGATCAAACGGGCATAGGGAAATGGGGTGGTGCCCTTCTCATCCAAGGACATGTTAATGATATCCGCGTATAAAGTGCAGCCCAAATGGATGGAAGTGTGGCGGTCGAATAGATGATAGGTCAAAGTGGCTTGCCAGGGCCGCATTGCGGAGTCGTTGGACGTTTGCAAAATGTTGGCGCACACAATCTGAAATGTGAGACGCGCCTTCTCGTTAAGGCGTCCAACGATGACGGTTTACCTCGCCCAAGCCACATTCGGTGCAATGCTGGCCATGATAGTATCCTTGTCGACCGGGGGGACGTTTCGTGGATATGTGAACTCTTGAACATCCGGTACGTCATGCTCGGCAAACTTGGCCGTGAGACGGGCCAAGGAAAATGGGATGACATGCCCATCCACGTAAGCTTGGGCCTCAAATTGGCCCGTCCGAACTAAGGTGCCATAAAAGGAGTGGACTTTGGTTGCCCAAACTGATTCGTCGGGTTCATGAAGGAATCGGCACCAGCCCCGAGCCATGAATAGGGCGGTGATGGAGTTGGGCAGTCCTTCCCATTGGACAGCGGGCTCCATTTGGAGTTTACAGCCCAAACCGAAAAATTGATTGCACCATCGTTCCTCTTGGCGGGAGCGAAACTCATCGTGACCGGAGGGTTGGATCTCGATGGAGTCATATTTGGTGGGGGCAACACGGGGAGCCATTGAAACAGAAGGGATTTTTGCTAGGAAAGCTAGAGAGGGAGAAGAGAGGATTTGTGTTGGAGGTGTGAAGAGAAAGGGGAGTGAATTTGGAGGGAAAGGGGAGGGGTGGTTATTGGAGGGAAAGGGGTTGGAGGGAAAGGGGAGTGAATTTGGGAGGGAAAGGTTGGGTTTGGGAGTTGGGAAAATGGATTGGAGGGAATGAATGGGATTGGGGAGAAGGGGGGTGAATCTTGGGAAGGGAAAAATTCAGAACTGCAGAAGGCAGACCGGTCCGGGTCTTTGACTTTTTAAAAATCCGCCTAGCAGACCGGTCCTTTTTAAAATTAAAGGAACCGATCCGGCCTTAAATTAAAGGAACCGATCCGTCCCTAGGGCTTTTGGGTTGGATTTTTCTCGAACTTGGTTTCGATCTCTCTTCTCCGAAAATTTTCACTTTCACAATATACTCTCTATCAATCTGGACTAAAACCCTCTCGATTTCACTGGTCAACACCCTTTGACTCAAAATTCCCAAAACACACGAATGCTTTTCCCGATGGAACCTAGGCCTAACGACTCTCACAACACACACGACTCTCACCCCATACGCGTTGGGGGTGCGATGACCTCGCTGCAACAGCTCACTCTACCCCGTAAACGGGGTCTGACAAACAAACGGTGTCGACTTCTTCCAGACACGCCTCTATATATGGCTTTAGGCGTTGTCCATTCACTTTGAATGTATTTCCCCCTTTTAAATCGTCTAATTTAACAGCTCCATGGGGGAAAACATCCATCACAACGAACGGGCCAGACCATCGTGACCGCAACTTGCCCGGAAAGAGATAAAGCTGAGAGTTGTATAGAAGAAATTTTTTCCCGGGAAGAAACTCTTTTCGTCGAATGATGTTATCATGAGCGAGTTTCATCCTTTCTTTGGAAATTTTTGCATTCTCATACGCATCATTGCGTAGTTCTTCTAACTCATTCAATCGAAGCTTGCAGGCTTCACCGGCCTTATCCATGACATAATTCAATTGCTTAATCGTCCAATACGCCTTGTGTTTGAGTTCAATGGTAAAATGTCAAGGTTTGCCATATATAAAGCGGAAATGGGACATGCCGAGTTGATTCTTATATGCGGTACGATAGGCCCATAGCGAATCATTCAATCTAAGTGACCAATCTTTCCGGGTAGGATTGACGGTCTTTTCGAGAATGTTCTTGATTTCCCGATTCGCTAGTTCGTCCTGCCCATTCATTTGCGGGTGATAAGTCGTTCCAACCTTGTGAATGATGCCATACTTTCTCATGAGCTTCGCGAATGGCCTATTGCAAAAGTGCGTGCCATTATCACTAATTATTGCCTTCGGAGCATCGAAGCGGGAAAGTATGTGTTCCTGCAGGAACTTTATCACCACTTTGTTGTCATTCGTCTTGGTAACTATAGCTTCCACCCATTTAGAAACGTATTCTACCGCGACAAGGATGTATAGGAAACCAAAGGACGGTGGGAAGGGACCCATGAAGTCAATACCCCAACAGTCGAAGATCTCAATGATGAGTATGGGGGTAAGAGGCATCATGTCTCATCGAGTAATGGCTCCCATTCGTTGGCACCTATTGCAAGATTTGCAAGCATCGTTTTCATCCCAGAATATTGTGGGACAATAGAGGCCGCATTGCATAATTTTAGCGGCAGTCTTTTTCGTCGAAAAGTGTCCTCCATAAGCTTCCGAATGACAAAACTGGATGACTTTTCGGATCTCGTCATCCAGTACGCATCGTCGGATGATTTGGTCGGCGCAATATTTAAAAAGGAAGTGATCATCGTAAAAGAACATGCACGACTAAGTAATAAACCTCTTCTTATCTTGCGGTATCCAATCGAGAGGGATGGCTCCCGTGATAAGGTAGTTCACTATATCCGTAAACTAAGGTAAAGGAGAGGTGGCAAAAAGTTGCTAATCCGGAAAGTATTCGTCTATCGGTACGGAATCACTAGGTACGTCGTACGAAAGATGTGATAAGTGGTCGGCAACGACGTTTTCTACTCCTTTTTTATCTTTGATGGAGAGATTGAACTCTTGTAGGAGTAGGATCCACCTTATGAGGCGCGGCTTGGCATCTTTCTTTGTAAGTAGGTATTTCAAAGCCGCGTGGTCGGTGAAGCAAGTAATGGGAGAACTGATGAGATATGGTCGGAATTTATCAAGGGCAAAGAATACCGCTAGCAACTCCTTCTCCGTGGTAGATTAGTTGAGTTAAGGTCCAGTAAGAGTCCGGATAGCGTAGTAGATGACATGAGCTTGCTTATCTTTTCTTTGGCCCAAAACAGCCCCGACCGCATAATCGCTTGCATCACACATAAGTTCGAATGGTAAGGACCAATCCGAAACTTGCATGATGGGAGCCAACACAAGCATGGTTTTCAGTTTTGCAAAAGAGATTTGGCATGCTTCCGTCCACTCGAATGGGTTGTCCTTCATGGGTAAGTTTCTTAAAGGTCTAGCGATGGCACTAAAGTCCTTAATGAACCTTCGATAAAACCCCGCGTGGCTCAAGAATGAGCGCACATCCTTAAGAGATTTTGGTGGGGTAAGATTAGCTATGACATCTATCTTTGCCCTATCAACTTCTATTCCTTTGGATGATACTATGTGGCCAAGAACTATTCCTTCGATGACCATGAAATGGCATTTCTCCCAATTCAGAACTAAGTTCTTTTCCACACACCGGGCGAGAACTTTTTCCAGTTTTTTTAAATAACGATCAAAAGAGGTGCCAAAAACGCTGAAATCGTCCATGAACACCTCGAGTCCTCTCTCGACCATGTCGCTAAATAATCTCAACATGCACCTTTGAAAGGTCGCGGGTGCATTACACAAACCAAATGGCATACGTTTGTAGGCAAACGTACCAAAAGGGCAAGTGAAGGTCGTCTTCTCCTGGTCAAGTACATCTACCTCAATTTGGTTATATTCGGAATAACCATCAAGGAAGTAATAGTAAGGGTGGCCCGCTACTCTCTCAAGAATTTGATCAATAAATGGCAAGGGGAAATGGTGTTTCCTAGTTCCCGCGTTGAGTTTCCGGTAATCAATGCAAACGCGCCACCCGGTGGTGGTAAGTTGGGGAACTAGCTCTCCCTTAGCATTCTCAATCACAGTCATACCCGACATCTTCGGGACGACTTGAATAGGGCGCACCCATTTGCTATCCGAAATTGGGTAGATAATCCTGGCATCCAATAATTTGATAATCTCGGTTCTCATAACTTCTTTCATGTTGGGATTTAGTCTTCTTTGCATTTCTTTAGAGGGCTTGACATCCTCTTCGAGATGGATCTTGTGAGTGCAAATCAAAGGACTTATCCCCTTCAAATCAGCAATGCACCAACCAAAAGCACTTTGGTGCTTCCTCAGAATTTTCAATAATTTACCCTCCTGCCCTTCGTCTAGGCTAGAGGAGACAACAACAGGAAATGTCTCATCCTCTCCTAGGTATGCATATTTAATATGGGAGGGGAGTTTCTTTAATTCGAGGGTTGGAAATTTTTCACTGGAGGGAACCATGCGTGTATCCCTCGGAGGTAACTCCTCAAATCTAGAAACCGAATTAACATCTCTCACGTCCTCGTCCGATGTACTCTCATCGAGTAGCTCTCTCAACTCCCCAACCTCCCTCTAGAAGTCGGTGTACATCCCCTCACTCATGTATCTCTCCGCTAAACAGGACTCCAAAGCGTCACCATAGTAATTCTCCTCAAAATACTCCTCTACTATCTCATCTATGAGGCTCACCACATGAAGATCATCTTCCTCCCCCGTATGTTGAGATATGTGGAAGATGTTGGTTTCCAAGGTCATGTTCCCAAAAGTGAGTTGCATTCGCCCATTTTGAGTATTGATGATTGCGTTAGCCGTAGCTAAGAATGGACGCCCAAGGATGATGGGAACATGGTTGCTCGAATTGAAGGAGGGCTCCATGTCCCAAATGACAAAGTCTACCGGGAAGTAGAACGTGTCAACTTGGATGATCACGTCCTCGACTATGCCTCGTGGGATCTTCACTGTTCGATCCGCTAATTGGAGAGTGACCTATGTGGGCTTGAGGTCGCCCAAGTATTTGCCTATAGATGGAGTAAGGGAGGATATTTACGCTTGCTCCCAAGTCAAGTAAGGATTTTTTGATTTTATTCTCTCCAATGATGCAGGATATGGTGGGTGCAACGGGATCTTTGAATTTAGTCGGGAGATCATTTAGTAGAATGGAGCTCACGTTTTGTGCTAGAAATACATTCTTCTTTACCTTCATATTTCTCTTTACCGTCAACAAGTCTTTAATAACTTTTGCATAAGTTGGAATTTTCTTAATGGCATCGAGGAAAGGTAAATTCAGCTTTACTTGCTTTAGCACGTCTTCACATGGGGTTCCTTTATGGGAGGGAATCAACCTTTGAGGAAACGGTGCCTCGGAGGGTGGTTTCACTACCACCTCTGGCTCACTAGCATCGTCTTTGTCACTCTCATTCAAGGGGACATCTTCGGCCTCTTTTATGCCGGGCAAAATCTCCTTGTCTTTTATCGTCTCGTGTGTGGGAGGTGATAAATCAACGACTCTCCCACTACGAAGAGTGGTCACAGCTTGACATTGCTCCTGATGTTCAGTGGAGGTGGAGCTAACACTAGTTTGACCTTGGGGAGGTCTTTGGCCTTGGGCTGGAAACTTGCCCTTCTCTTGGACACTCAGAGAGGATTGTATCTTTGACAGACTCACATTTATGTCGCCAATTAGATGATCATATTTGGCATTGGTTGCGGTCTGGCTTGCGATAAATTGACACATGGTATCCTCGAGAGTTCTCCGCGGTGGAGGAATATAAGCTTCTTAAGGTGGTGGTGCTTGCACATGTCCTTGCATGTGTGGAGCTTGCTGAAAGTGTTATGGTGGAGGAGGGGCAACATGTGAAGGAGGGTTCATTACGGCATGTTGTTGCCCATAGCTAAAACCGGGATGGTTTTTCCACGAAGGTTTGTATGAATTCCCGTGCGGGGCATCGAAATTACCCTTAAATCCTCCTATACCACTAACTTGCTCCTGAAGCATTACTTTGTAGGCGGGTATCGTCGGGCATTCCTCAGTTGAATGGCTCGCCTCATAAATAGCACACACCTTCTCGATGGGGTTAGGTACGGATCCAGCTGGTCCTTTTCCATATATCTCGCATAGGTCTCAAAATCCTTTCTCAAGGGTGTCCAATTGACTGTCCGTCATAGAATTCTTATCTATGTGGAATAGGCCGAACGCCGACGGAGTGGTGGTCGCTTGTCGATTTCGATTTTGAGCATTGGGATCAGAAGTATCCCAGGATTGGGTAGTCTCGACAACATACCTCATGTGAAGCTCAGCATCGTGGGCATCTAAATCGACAAACGGACCACTTTCCATGGTTTCAACAAGTTGCTTGGAGTTAATATTCAGCCCATTATAGATAAAAGAGATGATTTGGGTTGAATCAAATCCATGATGGGGGCATGAAGTAACTAACTCATTGAAACGCTCATAACATCGATGAAATGGCTCATTTTCAGATTGTGTGAACACTTGAATTTGAGCCTTTATGGGGATTGTTCGATGTGTTGGGACGAACTTCTTGAGAAATGTCGATTGTAACTCGTTCCAAGAAGGAATCGAGCTAGGAGGTAAAGACCATAGCCAGGTCTTAGCTTTATCTTTGAGCGAGAAAGGGAAGAGTTTGAGGCGGATCACCTCTTGGGTGCAAGTTTGATCATTGAGAGTATCGCACACATCCTCAAATTCCCTAATGTGTAGGTATGGCTTTTCAGAGTCCATACGGTGGTAATGCGGTAACATTTGGATCATCCCATTTTTGAAACGGAATTGCCCAACATTATACGGGAGTATAATGCATCCCAGAGTGACAGTGCGCTCGAGATATAAGAATTCTCTCAGCGGGCAGTATGGGGGCTCCTCCTCACCGGCGGGTGCACTGCCATGTTGAGACATCTCTTCCTCACTTAACGACTCGGTGCTCTCACTTGGTGTTCTCAAAGTGTGGGGGTGTGTCCTAAGAAGGAAAACTGAGTGTTATTGGAGATTGAGTGCGACGGTGTGGGAGGTGGGATCCAGAACTGTGGGGCGTTAGGAGTGTGGGGACTATCGGGATTGTACTCAACGATTGGATTTTCGTGAATGCTGGTTGGAGTATTATGGGGTGTGGGAGTGAGTTCAGAATTTTGCAGTAATGGCTTATGAGAGATGATGGTGAATCTTTTTGTTCTTTTTGAATTTTTTATATGTTTTTGGATTTTTGGAGATTTTTGGTCAAAGCTTTGGATTGACTCGATCTAATCCTAAGTCTACCTAATTCCCCGACAACGGCGCCAAAAACTTGACGCGACTGAAAATGTGTCTCAGAAATGCGTTCACTCTAGGCTAAAGTGCAAACCTGTCACTCAAGTAATAATCCCAGTAAGTCAGGTATCGATCCTCAGGGAAAAAGGACAACGTAGTTGTGACGACGGGAAAAGATGGAGGAACCCTAACTCTGACTCTAAAAAGAAAGGAAAAATGATTTGGTTTTGAGCATCGATTACAACTAAATGCAAATATGAAATTATGAAGAGATGCAATTATATTAATTTACCTAAAATACTGATTGAAAAATGATTTGAAACTTTTAACTAAGTGATGAGAAAAATAGGACGGGAATACAATCCCCCAACCCTAGTGAATTGCAGTTATAATATTAATCATGAATTTAACTAATTAATTTTGACCCGGAATTTAGTACTCCCAAGCATTACGTATACGAGGTTCAAGACCGCTTCATACTTAATCTGAGGATGAGTAAATCGGTATCGCGATAGTAACACTCGAATTGCATTCTAAATCATCTCGCTTACCCAGAGGCAAACGAGATATAAAGACCTACAATTGTTATGTTCCTACGCAATACGGTCGTATCAATCACTAAATTTAGAGGAGGAATGTTATACACGTGCAATTAACACATCAGGCTGGGTTCATGCATCCCGGCCTTAGAAAATCTAGCCTAACATGATGAAAGTGATGAAAACAGTGTGTAATGTGCAGGAAGTCATGTTTAATATAAATAAAACTTATGAATTGATGTAGAATAGAATTGAAAAGAGAGAATTACTCACTAATTCTTACTATAACAGTAACAACAGCAATGAAGAACACAGAATTCTAAATTAACCTTGAATCTTTGGAATTAAACTAGAAATTGTATCTAAACTAGGGTTTGCTGGAAAAGAAAGGAAAAACTATTATTCTCCCTAAAATCTTCCGTCTCAAATAACAATAATAAATCGGGTTTTTATATCCTCCATGAATTTAGGAATTTCAGCTGCAGTAGGACTCTTTCAAGAGAAAATCAGATTTGCAAATCTCGATGATCGGACCAGTCTACCTTTGAAGCGGATCGATTCTTTTTATTTTTGCCTTTTTCGGTTTGCTTGTGATCCAGGGTCTTCTGGAGTTTGGCAAAGCGGACCGGTCCGGGGTAGGGGCCGATCGGTCTCCCTATTTGACTTTTTGGCTCAATTTTGACTGCTCATATCTTTTGTTTCGGGACTCCGATTGAGGTATCATTTCTTCCTATGTGCTCATGAATGAGATCTCTTCAATTATCTTTAGGTACCTCATCCAAATTCTGGGTGGAAATTACACTTTTTCCCTTGTGACTTTCCTTCTTTCTTCCTTGATTCTTCCGGTTTCCTTCTTCTGTTTCTTGACATCAAATACCTGTAAAATCACTACGAAATACCAGAAACTCGGTGCACTCGTTAGGATCAGTTAGTAGCAAGATTATGAGATAAAGTTAACTCAATTATGTTGTTCGAGGTGCTAAAAGTAACTAAATCAAGGGATAAATTAAGAAGAATTTATGCCTAATCAGTAGGGCTTGGGAGAGCTTTCATGATCTATCGAATGAACTCATCGTGGAAACTTTAGAGGGACTTGGTTAGGAGGATTGAGAAGTGAGTCACCTTTGGGGCTTTTCCTCACCATCTTAGATACACCTGGTAAAACACCGAAGGACCCTGACCATGGAACCTCGGGCGGAGAAGCTCGGAGTTCCATCGGGCGTTGAGTTGTGAACCAAATAGCCCTCTACTTAATGTCACATCAACTATAGGTGGTGTCACTATCTAGATAAACAATGTTCAACCTACACTTGAGTAAACCATATTGGTATTTGGGGCTGTCAGGCAGTTGGTGAGCCACCTCTGCGACAACAGCCCCCTGACACACAATGGTTAGGTAAAAGGAATATCTTTGGATTTAATGTTTATGACGTGGAGACAACTAGTGCATCAGGCATTTAATGTTATGACATAAAGTATGAGGGATGTCTTTTATAGTCTTTAATGACATAGTTGTCTCGGGGATGGTGTGGGGGCTATTTAAGGACCCCAACCACCCCGGAGGAAAGGATGATCTTTTGAGAGTTTAAGAAGTTATTACTATAGAGAATATGCATCAGAGAAAGAGAGTTCTTACAAACCAAAGGCCTTACTCACTCACCATGGTCATTTATTACAAAGCTTTTAATATTTGATAGAGATTCTTGAGGGTGGTTGGTGTGTTTGGCTGCCTGCCAAGGTGTATCTAGGGTGCTTACTTCTCTCTCCCTTCAGCTAAGTTACTTCTAAGTTCATTATTACTTTTTGAGTCATACATGAGAGATTTGTGAGTTTAAACTGAGTTTTATCTTCATTAGGTTTGTGTTTGCATGTTCTATCACTAATCCAAGGTTTTAGCCATTTAACTTATCACTACTATACTTCAAAGGAGTTACGCCTACATCTTATCTAAAGTACCCTCTTACACAATCGATCGATCGACCAAAGGGGTCGATCGATCGATCCCGTGTTTTGCTCAGCTTTTCTATTTACATGTTTGCCATTTGTTTTTTTTTTATAAATACTCATTTCTCTCATTTAAGAGAAATATCTTACATTATACATTAGTTTAGAGTTTGTATGGAGCTTTGCCCTACTCCATCACTTTGGGTGTTTTTCCCACTTTGATGTATGTAAGCTTTCTAATATAGTTGTCTTCCTTTCTTTACTTGCTTTGTAGTTAATTTACATGCTTTCATAATTAGGTTTACTTTCTTTATTAACTTGATTTGTAGTGTAATTTTATCGTATTTATTTACCGCTTTCATTTAATGCGTTTTTACCATGCTTTCTAGCTAAGTTAGTCTAGGTTGTGTCGGATTTAACTCACCTCGGGTTGACATATTACTTTGATTTGGTGATGGAGTTTTATGGGTCTGTTTCACGTTCGTTGTACTAGTTATTACGCCTAGGAGTTTTGACGGGGCATATCATGTATGCTCCGTGCTTACGATCTTGCATGCGTAATTTTCGGGGTATTTGTTGATGCCAAAATCTTATTAGGATTTTATGCGAATTTAGGGGTGTGACAACTCTTGATTTAATTAACTGTCGAAACGAGACGCATTCGTAATAACTCGTCGACCCGTGTAACCATTTTATACTAATTAACTCGGGTGAGGGATATTCGACGCAACCTATATTTTTTATTCGCTTTATTAGTCTAGCTTTATTGTCCCTTGCATAGATTAAACTTTCCCTTTTTGCATCTTTTCCTTTTTGTGTATAATTATCTTTTACACTTTTATTTCTGAAGTACTAAACCAATTAATATTCTAGCAACTCATCTCTGTGGATTTTCGATACCCGGCTTACCGCTACACTTGTATTGCAAGTGCAGTCGTAATTTAGGTTTTTGTATTGAGGCGGTGAACAGAAAACAACGATCGGCGCTTGACTCGCGCCTCTTTTCACGCTCGATCAATAATTCTACAGTTAGTGCACTACTATTGTCTATACCGCCTGAAGTTGTCTAGTGGGTATAGGTATACACATAGGCAAGTTGGCATGTGTGTTGTGGCCTAAGGGTAACGTACATTGGAAGTTGCTAGTGTACATGTCGTAATATTTCATTAATTCTTACGAATAAACTTCAGAATCAATAATTTGAAAATGATGAACTAAATCTTTAGACATGTGAGGCTTAAGTTTATTGTAGCAAAGTTTAGTAATTGACATATAAAATATAAATATTTGTTATTTATATACTTGGGAGATGAATTTTGAGTAGAAGTGTATTCTCATTGGGTTGCGTTACTCACGATGCTACGCACTTTTCCTTTCAGGTTTTGTGCAGGATTGAGTCTCTAAGTTCGTTTTGCAATAGTCCGGCGTATTTTGGGGAAAAATTATTACTTATTAAAAATTCTATTTCCGTTGTAATTTTAAAATACTTCTCTAGACATATTATGTTCCCTAGTAGCTGGATGAAAATATGTAATGTAAAACCCTCTTATCTATTAAGCTCTCATATGTAATAATAAGATGTTATTGTATTTATGATGTTATTAATTTATTTTTGACAACTTTCTGAGTGCATCGTCACATATCCAAATTATAGTATTGATTTTAAATTATTACCATTTTCTATAATTCGGGGTGTGACAAAATTAAAAATTAAACATTCATACATACACACACACACACACACACACACACAAATATATAAAGAAAAATATTTTTGTTCTTAATTATTTTTCTTTATAATAAAGAATATATATATATATATATATATATATATATATATATATATATATATATATATATATATATATATATATATATATTCTTCTCAATTATAAAGAAAAATAATTAAGAAAAAAATTATTTTTCTTTATATATATATATATATAAAGAAAAGTAATTTTTTTCCTCAAGTCCTTAGACATAGAACGCACAGCCCAATCCAGTTCCCGAGCTAATGAAAAATGCCCCACCATTTATTAAAAACACTCCTAATTTTTGGGTACCACCTTTTACTCCGAGTGGACATATCTCAAGTAGAACGTAGAGAGACTACGGTGAGGATACTTGTAAGGGAAAATAGTCTAGTTTATGCAAAGTATTTGTTTTATTTGCCACTATGGCACATTTGGCATATTCCGTTACAATCCGAGACGTGCCCACATGATGTACCGAATCTTCAACTTCTCTAAAGTTCAAGTAATCTTAACATTATGAAGGTATAAATTCTTTAAGATTTTAAATTTATTTACATTTATGTATTAGGGAGATTTTTTTATAAAAGTTTTTATAAAATCTAGAAAAAATTTCAGAGTCAAAAAATTAAATTTTATTTTACCTCGTTCAAATGAGAAGTGTATCTCGTTCAAATGAAAAGCTATTTTCATTTGAAAGCTCATTTAAAATTTTCTTCGAACAAACATCTAAAAAAGGTGTTCGGCTTGAATTCATTTGAAGCTCGTATCTTGTTAGAACGAACCCCGTTTTCATTCTAACAAAATGACAATCTCGTTCGAACAACCTCTACTTTCATTCGAACGAATTTCGCTGCCTCAAAATTTGAGTACGGACTCTAAATACCTATTTCAAAAAGATTTTAATACATACTTTTGATAAAATGGAAACTGCATTCATATTGCAAAAGTCCTCAACCTTTTTTATTTTTCAAAATAACCTCCCTAGTATACTTGTGAATCATTTGGACAGTTTAAATAGTTTATACCTGAGTTATACTTCTGGAGAGAGATATCTATTGATAAACTTGTGACCCTTAGGATCACTACTAAAAAGAAGGCTGAAGAAAGGCTGATCGGTGGATGCCGAGAGTGGACCACCACCTTGAGTATGCTCTAGATTTGAGTTGTTTTCTTTATAAAGTTTTATAAGTAAGTTATCTTGTAAAACTATCTAAAGTGAAGAAATAAAGGTTTTTCCCTAAATAGGATTTTTTTTTTCTCATACATGTTTATACTTACATACATAGTTAATTTTATGTGTTTGGAATGACCACCACATGCAAACCTAAATTAATCAAAGATTAAAATTTAGTAATAAATTGGATTTGTGTTTGGAAGCATTTTATTGTATAAGTTAACCCATTAAAATCGTCCGTAATCTTAAATTGGTATCAGAGCAAGTTGCACTAATATATCGTGTGATTATGATTTTTCAAAGACTTTTTTTAACTAATACCAATTCTTTCAAATTGGTATTAGAGACGGTTACATAAAAATATTGCGATCTTTTTTTGCCAAATGTTTTCTTTGATATCAATTTTTTGAAAAATTATTGATCTTGAAAAAGTAGGATTTTAATGGATAATTTGTATAATAGAATGTCCATCTTTGATGATTCTAGTTATACTTATTAAAAAGGTTAGGACAAGGTCATCCTTAAAAGCAATTGATCAAGGTGTACTCCTCCCTATGATGGTGGACTCCTCCCTATGTCACTGTTGATAATGTTGTTGGCCCTAAACCTATCTCTCGATGGATAGGGGATGAGTTTAAGTAGAGTAATTTTAACTCTTGTGGCTTAAGATCTACCTCTAGAGCCATCAAATCTGATGAGTTCCATTGTATCATGACATGCACCACGTCTAAGGAAGTTTGGGATAGCCTCCAGCTCGCACATGAGGGAACCAACACTGTAAAAGAATCTATGTTTTGAAACTTGCAAACCCAATTTGAGACCATTACTATGCTAGAGTTCGAGTGTTTTAATGAGTTTTATGCACGTTTGTTGGGCATAGCTAATTTTAGTTTTAATTTGGGTGAGAAGACTCCCTACCCGCTTTATTCCTAGGGTTACAATACTTAATTTGTTTGGAATACAACATACTCTTAAGTTAGAATAACTTGTATGAGATCTTAAAATGTATAAGATTGATATGTTCCCTAAAAATATTAAACCAAAGTAAGTAGGGATTTCTTTGGAAACTCAAACAATAAAAGAAAAAACTTGTGAGTCCAAATCTGTGGTCGATCTTGATTTTGATGACTTGGCACTTTTTGTGACCAATTTCAAAAAGTTTTTCAAAATTTTCAAAGAAAATACTTTTAAGAAAAATAAAAATAAGAATGAAGGAATGAGAGGGGGAAAGAAAGAGGAAGAGATAAGGTGTTATAAATGCGAGGAAAAGGGTCACAAGGCACATGAGTATCCCACTAAGCTTAAGAGAAAGGGAAAGAAAGTTGCACATACGACCACTCTTAGAGATAGTGATGTCGAGTCGAATGGTCCAAGGGGAGAATTAAAAATTGAATCGTGTGTTGTGATCAGGCGTGAACCGTGCATCGTGTAATATGCAAATCGTTATTATCGGTTCGGCGACTCAATGCAAAAAAACCTAAACTAGAACTACACTTGACAAGCAAGCATAGTGGTAAGTCGGGTATCGTAATAAATCCACAGGGAGTGATTGAATTTTATATTTCAATTGATTTATTATTTCAAGAATAAAAGTGTAAAAGATGATATGTGGTTATGGTGAAAAAGGAGAAAAATAAGAAGTTAACTTTAAACAATATTAATAAAACGAGAGTCGGGATCGCGTCCTCTCCATGGACTAAACAACTAATAATTAGAATTTCGATTAGAAAACATTTAATCGAGCATTTTCAATTAAGCATAAACATCACACAATAAGGAATTTAACCCAAAGTTGTGAGATTAGACATTTAATCAGAAATAGTAACATGCGAATTAAATTCAGATTATCGCTATAAACACTAACGTTGTGTGAGAAAGAAAGTTGAACACATAATAATCCGACTT
This sequence comes from Sambucus nigra, assembly GCA_949130495.1. Classification (NCBI taxonomy): domain Eukaryota; kingdom Viridiplantae; phylum Streptophyta; class Magnoliopsida; order Dipsacales; family Adoxaceae; genus Sambucus; species Sambucus nigra. The sequence continues at coordinate 117,850,301 of OX422212.1, read as the reverse complement.
TAATACGTAAGGTTTCAATTAAATGTAATTGTACACAAAACCTAACTTTCGGAGCTCGACCCCCATCAATGGTAGACACACGATCCAAACCCTATAAACTATGGACTAGACATAAATAAACTAATTAAACTACAATTAAACTAATTAAAGCAAGAAATAACAAGAATAAAAGATTAACTAGGCATGGAAATGTAAAGAACATAAAGGAAATAAAGCATGAAAAATGAAGAAGACAATGTAGTAGTAAAACTTACATACATATATGGACAAACATCCAAGAGAAAAGAGGAGAGGGTGACTCCCAAACAATGAAACCCTAACAAAAACAATCTAAAAATGAAAGATATCTCTAAAAAATCAGAGAAAATGTATTTATACAAAACCCAAATGGCAAACTAGTAAATAAAAGAAATCTGAAAACAGGGGACCGAATCAATTCAGAGATGTCCGAATCGATTCAAAAATAGGGGAACCAAAAAAGTAGAATCTGTGACAAAACGAATCGATTCATAGGTGTGTGAATCGATTCGCACCCCACAGGTTTGCAATCTGCAGCTTTGTCAAACTTTACGGAAAATGTCGTAACGTCTTCGTTATAACTCGGAATTAGGCACGGTCGGAGGCTACGCGAAGATAACTCAGAGGATAAAACATCCGAGAAGACATTAGGCCAAAAAAACAAAATATTAAATCACTAAAATTCCCTTGAATGGGACCTTGAGTGTGCTTTTTAAGTCAAAACCATCCTAAAAATGCCATAACTCCATCGACACAACTCAGATTCATGCACTGTCGGTGGCCACGCGAAGAGAAATCAAAGGGATTCAACTTTTGTGAAGAGCTCGTGATTTAAACCCAAATTTTAAAATTACTAAAATGCCCCTGAAGCTGCAAAAGTCGACGAAACTTTTTCGAAAAGTGTCCAAACTTCACACTAAGCATCCAATTACCTACAAAACCTCAATTAACCCCTGCAAAACATGTATATATAGAAATACGAGGTTGTCTAGTTAATGAGCATAAGTATAGGGATTAAGATACCCGAGGCGGCTAATAACACATAAGTTAACGGGTGAAATACGCAATATTTGTGTCGTATCACACCCCCTAACTTACACATTGCTAGTCCCTAGCAATGAAATAGGAAACAACAAGATCTACAAGAAAACCATAAAATAGAGATATGTACAAAGGGGATAAATGCCACTTTCGCAGGAAAACGATTGCATTTTGCGTATGCAATAAGACGTTAAACCCCTAGGTTACCCTAGTGGACGAGTGTCGTCTCGTGAGGGTTGTTAGGGATGAAACCAACAAACATCATATGGTTTCCTCAAAATATTCCCAATCAACATTCGATATACTCAACAATACGAAAAATATTTCAAAAATGTTATTAGCATATTGAACGAATTCAAACAAAAGTCCGTAGTTATTAATAATGTAGAATGAATTTCATAGAATTGAAAATTTAAAAGTGGGAGGGGGGAGAGCACATGCATAGTATAACTTGACAAAAACTTAAAATAAATCGGATAAAATTTAAAGCAAGCATATATTCAATCCTCACGAGCATTACACTCAACAAATGAATTCACTGTGAAAATGGAGGTAATACACGGGACATGCGGGAATAAAGAGTAAATGTAAATAGAAACTAGGTCGTGCACATGTCACAAATGAAGAACGTTATATAGGAAATAAAAAATTGTAATCTCAATGAAAGATACCGCTCATTAAAAGAGGCAAAATGCATTTTCACAGATTATCAAAACTATTTAAACATTTAAGTTGATCTCACCCTAAGATCACATACGACTTGATAGGTTTGTAATGTAGGTTAGGCTAAGGTACAAAACAAAAGGATATATATACGGATTCAAAGTGTTCGGAATGAAAACTCGGGATAATGAAAACATGCGGGCAATTACGAAAATGGAAAACAAGTTCCAAAATCAAGCATTAGATATAACAATTGTAGAGTAACAAGGATTATTGAACTATACATACACAACATATATACAAACTTACTCTTTTCTTTTCTTTTCTTCTTTTTCTCATGTTTTCTTTTCTTTTCTTTTCTTTTCTTTTGCTTTTTTCTTTTTCTTTTCTTTTTTATTTCTTTCTTTTCTTTTCTCACTCTTTTCATATGCTTAAATTGCAACCACACTACACAACATCATTCAATCCCATGTTTCATTCCAAACAAAGGTATGGAAAGTAATATGTATGGTTTATAACTCCAATGTGGGATTGGTTATGTGATTTTGGGTAATGAAACAAAAAGCTACTATTTAGGCTCAAAGGGGTTGACTAGGGGAACATTAAAGGTGAGGTCAAGGCTAATATGGGTGATATAACAAAGATTGCCTATGATCATTTCGTAAAGTTTACGCAATTCTCGAGTCAAAATAATTTTTGAAAATCATGCTCAAGTAATACATTTCAAGATATAAACTCAAATAATGAATGATCAATGAAAGAATAGTGAGATTACCGATGAATTCAACGTTTTTATTGAGGAATGAATAGTGTATACACTCACAAACGATGAAAGGTACAAAGCTTACTCGGTGTAAGTATATACAATGCAACAAAAGATTACCGAGTTATAAAAATCTTAAAGCAAATCAATATAACAAGAAAAGCACATGTGCTCCAGGGATAAAGTTTAGTTCATGAAGTTATTCACAATATAAATTATTTGAGGACTAAATTCTTATAACTTTTAAAATCGAGAACATGCATCATTGGGTTGTCAATCAGATCGGGCAATTATTGAAATTTATCATTGGAAACATAGGCAAATGCCTAAGAAAGTAGAAAAAGAAAAAAAATTATATTTTTTTATTTTTTTCTAAGAAAGTATACTTAGTAACTAACATGTGATAAAATATATGGACAAAAAAAAAATGGATAGAATATCCCGCACCCCCTAACTTAAATGTTGCATTGTCCTCAATGCGCATTAAGAACACAACACAAAAAGAGGAAAATAATGATATTACCCAAAATTGGAACGATCTCCATAAGCACGAATCCAAATGAATTTACAAAACAAGTTAGTACCGAGCATAGAAAAACAAATAACAAAAAGTTAACTAATTACATTAGACTGGTTTAAAAAGGAAAGAAAAAAAAATAAAGAAAGAAAATTAAAAAGATAAATATTTACAACCTACTATTTAGGCTTCACACTAACTATACACTAGAAGTCTAAATAGTTGAGGGTCCACCCAAAAAGGGATTTAACTTTGAAATATCAATGGTGGACCCTCCAAAGAGAACATGCCTACTGGAAAATAAGAATTCCGTTTGAACAACGGAAGGCATGTGTAAGGCGTAAGAAATGAACCATCACCAATTAAAAATTTAAGTGGGGTGATGGGAGGTTTGGATAATAAGGGGGAAAGGTACACTTAGGATCAAAGAAATTAAATTCACCTTCCCAAGGATTTTCAATAGGAATGGGAGGTGGTGCACACAAACATGAAAAATACATCTCAAAAAACAAGTCGAGCAAAGAGTCCTCATCGGCAAAAGGTGTAGAAGTTTTAATAATTTCTACCGACTCATAGGAATCAACATGTAATTATAATGGTTCAATGATAGAAAACGTATATGGTAATGAAATAAATTCAATCTCAGTCATCATATTGTCGGAAGCAGATTCAATTTTGGGGGATAAAGATTCACATTCGATGAGAAATTCTTTGGAAAATTGGGGTGAAACACAAGTTTCCACCTCCTCGTTGTTTAGCGCCAAAGAATCCATCTCATCGCAAAGTGCTTCAAGTCTCAATCCAGCACCACTAAGGCTTTCCAAACCTTGGCAGTAAAGAAGAAACATTTCTTCCAAAGTAAGCTTCGTCAGCTCAAGAGTCTCGGACTCCTCCCTTGGTTGAAACTCGTCTTTGAAATCATCGAAATAAAAATCATCATTGGGTTCGAATAATGAATCCAACTCAAGATCCTAATAAAGATTTTCATTCTGATAAATGTTTTCCAGTCTTTCATTCTCAAGAAAATCTTGAAAATGGAAACCTTGAAAACTATCCCCAAAGTAAGAATCATTAGAATGACCGTAATAACTATAATACAAAGACATGATTACCAAATTGTTTTTAGATGGAGAAGCCAATGGAAAGGTGTGCGACCAAGAATTCAAGTTTCTTAGCGCTCAAGTATGAAAATCCTGAAAAAATGTTAAAACAAAGAATTCAAATACAAAAGATAAAAAATACTATGAAATAATAAAATAATTACAATCTAAAACACACTTCCTGGCAATGACACCATTTTGATCAGGTGCGAACCGTGGGTCGTGTAATACGCAAAATGTTGTTATCGATTCGGCGACTCAATGCGAAAAACCTAAACTGTAACTACACTTGACAAGCAAGCACAACGATAAGTTGGGTATCGAGAATCCACAGGGAGTGATTGAATTTTAGATCGATAATTAATTTACTACTTCAGGAATAAAAGTGTAAAAGGTGATAGGTTGGAAATGGTGAAAAATGAAAAATAATAAGTTAACGCTAAACACTATTTAATAAAAAGAGAGTCGGGATCGCGTACCCGCCATGGGATAAGAAACTAATCATTAGAATTTCGGTTCGAAAACATTTAATCGAGCATTTTTAATTATGCATAAACATCACACAATAAGGAATGTAACCCAATGTTGTGAGATTAAACATTTAATAAAAAATGGTCAAACGCGGATTAAATTTGGATTATCTCTATAAACACTAACGTTGCGTAACAAAGAAAGTTAAATGAATAATAATCCTACTTTAACACATGAGGTTTCAATTAAATGTAATTTTACACAAAACCTAATTTTCGGAGCTCGACGCCATTCAGTGGCGGACACACAATCCAAACCCTATAAACTACGGACTAGACACAAATAAACTAATTAAACTATAATTAAACTAATTAAAGCAAGAAATAACAAGAATAAAAGATTAACTAGGCATGGAAATGTAAAGAACATAAAGGAAATAAAGCATGAAAAATGAAGAAGACAATGGAATAGTGAAACTTACATTTATATATGGACAAACATCCAAGAGAAAAAGAGGAGAGGGTGACTCCCGAACAATGAAACCATAACAAAAACTATCTAAAGATGAAAGATATCTCTCAAAAATGAGAGAAAATATATTTATACAAAACCCAAATGGCAAACTATTAAATAAAAGAAATCTGAAAATAGGGGTCCGAATCGATTCAAAAATAGGGGAACAAAAAAAAAAGAATTTGTGACAGAACGAATCGATTCGCAGGTGTGCGAATCGATTCGCACCCTACAGGTCTGCAATCTACAGATTTGTCCAACTTTACAGAAAATGTCCTAACTTCTTCGTTAGAACTCAGAATTAGGCAGATATGCGAAGATAACTCAGAGGTATACAACATCCAAGAAGACATTAAGCCAAAAAACCAAAACATAAAATGACTAAAATGCCCTTGAATGTGATCTTGAGTGAGCTTTTTAAGTCAAAATCATCCTAAAAATGCCATAACTCCATCGATACAACTCAGATTCATGCACTGTCAGTGGTCACATTAAGAGAAATCAAAGGGATTCAAGTTTCATGAAGAGCTCGGGATTCAAAACAGAATGCTAAAATTACTAAAATGCCCCCGAAGCTGCAAAAGTCGATGGAACTTCTTCGAGAAAGCGTTCGAACTTCATACTAAGCATCCAAATACCTACAAAACCTCAATTAACCCCTGCAAAACATGTATATATAGAAATTCGAGGTTGTCTGGTTAAGGAGCATAAGTATAGGGATTAAGATACCCGAGGGGGCTAATAACGTGTAATTTAACAGGTAAAATACACAATATTTGCGTCGTATCATGTTGCGTTCATGGCTAGTCACGTTAGCACTTCTAATTTGTCCAAACCCGATGAGGACATATCTAAACGTGAAATCCTCGACGATGTTTCCAGCCATTATAGAGATAAAAAGAGTGAGGATGAGATTTTGAGTGAGGGAGAAGGTGATATACAAAAGGCATTTAGTGATCTTTACACTAAGGCTTTGAAAACTAAAAGCTAAATAAATGTTTGCCTCTTAGGGTCTTAGATTTGGAGAAGGAGGTGGAAGTTTTGAGAGAGTGTGAGGCGTTGGTGAGTCAACTCGAGAAGGTGAAGATATCTTTATGTGAACAATTGATCATTTTAGGCTGGGAAAAGGTCGATTTGACAAACACTATGGCTAGTCTTATCCGATATCTTCAATCTTTATTGGAGACTCGTGAGAAAATGGAAGGCCACGTATCCCATCTGGAGAGAAATCTCGAACGTGCTCGAAGTCAAGGTCACTTTAGAGGACACATCTAAGAAGGTTGGAAAGCTGCTCCTTGGTCCCGCTTTAGGTGTCATCGAGAGGCGAGGAACAGGTTATGATGGTGCATCCACTTCTCATGACGCACTAGAGCTAGTTCCTGAGTTTGAGTTAGATCTTTATGGTCCTCGACCTACGAACCTAGGACAGCTCATCCTAGACATTTTGAGGAAGGTATACCCAAGACCGTGTATGTTTATTCCCATTGCAAACAAAGATGTCATCTTATAGAGTATTGTTTTAAGATAGGGAGAGTGTCTTATAGGTAAGTTTTCTAATTTTATCGCACACGAGTTCCCGTACGCACTCCCAACATATTACTCTGCATGCTCTCGCACATCACTTGAGAGATTTTGAGAGTTTTTAGATAAAGTAGAATATTTTATCAAGACTTCACAAAATTTGATGACGATTTTTTGTACGATGTCATCTCCTTTGGAGAACTCCTCTAGGCCTAATGATTGAGGTTGCTACTTGTCTACTAGGATAAATTATTATTTGGGCTCATATCTTATATCCCTCTTGCTAGTGTGTACTATCATTGTATGTTTATGTTTTTCATTTGATATCTTTTCAAAAAATTCAAAAATAGTTTTATTTTTCTTGAAAAATACAAAACGATTTTTGGTTTAAAAGAAAAGTTGAAATAGGCAAAAATATTTTATTTTCATAAATTATTTTGAAAAACACAAAACGAGTTTTGTATTTTTTTAAACACCAGTTACGAATGAACATTAAAGATGTTCGAGTCACCCATTTATTCCATACCACATGACCATTTTGTAGCATTTTGAGATGCGACATCATTTCGTATATGTGCTTAATAATGTGTGTAGTCATTAAGATGTGATTTGAATATAATTTGCTATATGTTTGGCTCTTTGTCAGCTTTATTCAACAGGAGCACAAACTTATATGAGTATTTCACTTACCTGTCACACGTAGATCATAGTGTTTTAATCTTAATTTTCCTTTAAGACACTACAAGAAAAAATAGAATTTGCGACATCTTTCAGCGACATACGTATTTTCGTGTTTCCAAAAGGTATACTTTTGGCGACATATATAGTTTTTGTGTCGCAAAAAGTTATTATTTTGGCGGGCTCCCTACTAACATATTTCCCCCCAAATGGCATTTACAGTCCACGACATTTAGTTGTTGTCGCACATTTGGTCCCTTACTTTCGGCAACATGTGTTGTATGTCGCGAAAACATCACTTGCGTTTTGAGACATGGGTATCATGTCGTGAAATGTCATACACCTTCAGATTCATCATATACATGTTGCAATATGTATTTTAACTTACTTAAAAAAAACTCAAAATTTATCTCCCCCTTTTTTCAGCTCAAATTTTAGGTTCCCCCTCAAAACCCTCCTAAAACTCCTGAAAAAAACCCTAAAAAAACACCCAATTTTTTCTCTCTCCTCTGCCCCAATCTCTTCTATCTTCTTTCTCCCCCGATCTCTTCTCTCCCCCGGAACCGGCTAGACCAATTAATAATTCGGGCCCGACCTCAGAACCCTTTATATCTCCGACCTCGCCTTCTAACTAAAACCATGACATGAAACCTTATACCTCTGGCAGCCCCTTATACCTCTGACAACGATTCCAATGACCTCCTTACCTCACAGCGATTCCGACGATCTCCTTCCATGTTAGCCTTCAAACCAACTAAAACTAGATGCTCCTTACCTATAAAGGGCACCAACTAAAACTCATTGCTTAACTCAAACTCCTTACCCGCCTAACATGATTTCAATCAGGTAATGTTTACTCAAGTATCTAGTTCTGATATGATTTAAAAAAATCAATGCTAGTATTTATTTGAATTTATTTATGATTAACATTTACAAAACAAACAAAATGAAATCAGAAGATTTTCCACGAGAATCTTCACGAAGATTTTAATTCCACCATGCTGAGCAAAACCTCTCGAATCAAGGTATTTTGGGGATTTTATAGTTGATCCTATTGTTATGCTGAAATTATTTTTTGATTAGTTTAATGATGGTAACCTCATTTTTTTCTTTAGTTGCAAATTTTGTGCTCTTTGTTTCAATTAAAATCATAAAATAAACTGTATATTTTTTTTTATCGAAATTGTTTAATTAGTCTAAATTAGTGACTCCGTCGAAAATCGAATTGTTCGTTAAAAGTTGAGTGTGTAATGTTATCACAACCTTTGGGCATGTTTATTACAATCTTAAGTAACCTCAGTTTGGCATAATAGACACAACATAAGTATAACCTTAGGTAAGCTTTTATTTACAAAAAAAATCAAGACATACTTGTTCTCATTAGCATTACAATAAGTAATTACAACTCTTGATATTTAAGAACAATATGTAGGTTTAGTTTGCGTAAATATATTATTTGAAATTAGTTTGTTTGAATATGTAAATATTAAGATTTTTGTTGGGGGCTTATATTAAAATAATCTGAGATTTTATCTGCTCAATCTGAGATTTTATTTTTTGTTCACTAATTGAACTGAGATCTTTATTTCTATTTAAACTCAGATTTTTAATGTGAGAACTTTATCAGCACATTCTGAGATTATATTCTCTGGTCGCTAGTTGAACTCAGAATTGTCATATTTATGTTATGCATATCCTTATGAAATTACGAATCATTTAATATAGAAATAAGGGAAAAGTACAAAAATCCCTTGTATTGTGAAGTTTTTGGAAGAAACATTCTAAACTATTTTACCGTACCCCCCACCCCCAAGTTTCCCAACATACTCATGGCTTGAAATTTTGTTGGAGTTCATTTTAGTTTTGGAATTGTTAGATAGCTGTAAATGTTTAGTGTTTTGTGCTATTTGTTTCAATTGGAATCATAAAATAAGTTGTATATTTTTTATTGGAAGTGTTTAATTAGTCTAAATTAGTGAGCTCGTTGAAAATCGTTTGTTCCTGTAAAATTGAGTGAGCATTGTTTTTTTTAGTACAACCTTAGGTAACCTTAGGATGGCATAGTATACACAGTATAATCTTAGGTAGGCTTTATTTTAAAAAAAAATCAAAACTTACATGTTTGAATATGTTATTTGGAATAAATGTAGTCTTCTATTCAAATGGTATCTTATAATTCACTCTTTAATCATCCTTGTCAGGATATAGCCTCACATTATTGAATAGTATTTTAAATGGTCTTTTATGTGTTTTAGTCCAAACAATAATGTAGTAAATTAATTAACCGTGGTTAAATAATTTATTAATTATTGGTACAATAGATATGATGGACAAGAGTTGGATGACTCTTAGGAAAATATAAGGTAAGCAATACTGACGCGACTAAGAATGTGTCTCAGAAATACGTACTCTCTAGGATCAAGTGAAAGCCTGTCGTTCAAGTAATAATCTGACAAGTCGGGTATCGATCCTCAGGGAAATAGGACAACAGGGTTGTGACGACGGGAAAAGACGAAGGAATCCTAACTTTGACTCTAAAAAGAAAAAGAGAAAATGATTTTGTTTTGGGAGTGATTACAGCTAAATGCAATTATGAAATTATGAAAAAAATGCAATTATACTAAATTACCTAAAATATTGATGAAGAATGATTTAAACTTTAAACTATGTGATGAGAAAAACAGGGCGGGAATACAATCCCCCAACCCTAGTGTATTGCAATTATAATACTAATCGTAAATTTAACTGATTAATTAGACCCAGAATTTAGTACTCCCAAGCATTACGTATATGAGGTTCAAGCCCGCGTCATACTTAATCTGAGGATAAGTAAATCGGTATCGCGACAGTGACACTCGAATTGCATTCTAAATCATCCCGGATACCTAGAGGCAAACGAGATATAAAGACCTACAATTGTTGTGCTCCTACGGAATTCGATCATAATCAATCACTAAATTTAGAGAATTAAAGTTATACACAGGCAATTAACACATCAAGTTGGGTTCATGTATTCCGGCCTTAGAAAATCTAGCCTAACATGCCGAAAGTAACGAAAATAACTTTTGAATTGCAGAAAGCCATGATTAATCTAAGGAAAAATTGTGAATTGATGTAGAACAGAATTGAAAAGAAGAAATAACTCACTAATATCACCAAAGCAGTACCAACAGCAATTAATAAAACTTGTAATCAAAGAACTTCTGAATAATCCTCAACTATTGGAATTAAAACTGTAAATTGTATCTAAACTAGGGTTTCTGGTAAAGAATGGAAAATTAAGTAAGATTCTCCGTTCTAAGAATGATAATAAAATTGGTTTATATCCCTACAAAGTTTCAGGAGTTTTAGTTGCACTAGGACTCTCCTTAGGAGAGGATAAGATTTTAGAATCTCGATTGCCGGACCAGTCCGGGACTTAGGCGGACCGGTCTGCCTCCGATGCGGATCGATTCCTTTTATTTTCTAGTGGATCGGTCCGAGGCAGACCGGTTCTTTTATTTTTCATCGTTCTTCGGTTTGCTTTCGATCCGGGGTCTTCTGGAGTTTTGCATAGCAGACCGGTCCGGGGTAGGGGCGAACCAGTCTCCCTGTTTGACTTTTTCTCTCAACTTTGACTGCTCATATCTTTTGTTCTGGGACTCAGATTGAGATGCCATTTCTTCCTATGTGCTCATGAATGAGATATCTTCAACTTCTATTTTGGTACCTCATTCGAGTTCCGGATAGAATTTATGCTTTTGCCCTTTTGACTTTCCTTCTTTTCTTTCTTTATTCTTCCAGTTTCTTTCTTTCGTTTCTTGACATCAAATACCTGTAAAATCAATATAAAATACCAGAAACTCAGTGTACTTGTTAGGATAGGTCAATTGGTAGATTATGAGATAAAGTGAACTCGATTACGTTGTTCGAGGTGCTAAAAGTAACTAAATTAAGGGATAAATTGGGAAGAATTTATGCCTAATCAAACCCCCGTAACTTAGAACTTTGCACGTCCCGAGCAATGTAAAAGAATCCTAGCAAGACTTAACTATTGAAAATCATTTTATTAGGATAGAATACCTTTTTTACGGGCAAACGATTGCATTTAGACTATGCAACAAGCCTTTAAACCCCTAGGTTACCCTAGTAGGACGAGTTGTGTCCCGTGAGGGTTTGTAGAGAATATACCCACACAATTCGACACAAAGAAAAATTCAAAATACTTAAAAATTGTACAATTCAAACTTTCCCAGAAAAATAGTCATCATCAAGTCATATTTACAAGTCTCAAACCGTAGTGCGTGTGTGCGAAGCCGGAAATATAATCGCCAATTTCCATCGATTGATCATTACGTTACTTACTCAAAAAGTCGTTTTGATTTCAAGTTCTCACGGAATGCTCTCTCAAACGAATGACTCGGAATGTGGTTATTCTCTCGGTATGCATGATAGAAGAGTAAGTGTAATGGACGCAAAGTCACGCATACAATAAGAAACACGGAAATTTTATAGTAAAAGGATCTCATCAACGGATTGCGGTTTCAAAAACGGGAACATTGACTCTTTTTCGCACATTTAATCTCTTATATTATCTTTTGGTGTATTAGCTCTCCACGCGGTAATCAATTTCGCAATTTGGACTCGGTTAGGACTTTTTCGGGTTTTAAAAAAAAGGTATATGGGGTAAAATGAAAATGGTAGGAAGGATTGGAATTGGAAAAGTCATTTAGGATGTCCATTTGTGCTTTTTCCGGGCTATTGCTCATTTTTTCTTCTTTTTCTCTATTTTTTCTGTTTTTCACTTCTTTTCTTTTCTTGCTATTTTTGTTGAGCATATCTATTTTTTCTTGCCCCTTTTATATGCATGTTTCGGACTTAATTCTGAATTTTTTCATTGTTCATAATTCCAGGCTATTTGGGTTTTTCGGGTTGTCAAACGAAAGGGAAAATCTATTTGGCTCAATTTGGGTTGCAAAAGGGGTGATTTTTCGCATCTTTTTTTGGCCAATATTTTTGGGTGACAAACGAGAGGCTACTTCATTGTCCAAAATTCCAATTGCATTACCATATGCGTTTCAAGATGAATTTAAGTTTAGAGATCACTTGGAACGTTTTTCAAAGCAATACCACACACGTTTGGCATAACCGATCAAAATAAAAGGGTTGAGATCATCGACGACTTTTTAGGTGCTGAAAAGAACTTTGAGTTAACAATTAACTCGGATTGATTTAAAAACTCGCAAAAAGTGATAGGCTCGAATCTCACCGGGTTTGTTAATCTCCACACTTGTTCGTTAAGTCGTCAATTTTCGTTCAATTTCCATCGTTAGTCAGTTTCGGCTTTGTGTATGTTGAATTTTACAACTTGAGACTTTAAACCGACTTTTAATGATATTTTTGAAAAATTTGAATTCCAATTTTTATTTATTTTGAACAAAAATATTTTTAATTTTTTCAAAATTTTATGATTTTTTTTGGAAATTTCAGGGCATTTTTGAAAATTTGTGAAGTTTTAGAAATACACACTTGTGACCCCCTAACTTAGACTTTTGCATTGTCCTCAAGCAAAAATGACTAAAATCTAACTCAAAGCGAATGAAAAGTGCAAAAAAATAAAACAAACAAATATTAAAATGCAACAAGACACTATATGACACTCATGCATGACTCAAAAATACACTAAAAATCACCCCATATGCATCGGGGGTGCGACGACCTCTCATCTCTCCACAAACTCACCCGACCCCACTCACGGGGTTCGATGCTCTCATTGTCACTCCCGTCTTCCTGTCATATACCAACAACCGGAATAAGTTGGGCCCTTGCCCATAAATAAAGGAAGGACCGGGAGACTCATCGTGACTACTCGAAAAGGGATCCCTGGGATGCTTACTCAAAGCATAGCTTGCGTGAACCGACTCGGAGGGAACTCCTAATTTTTGTTTAATTTTTGGAATGCATGGGTCAGGCTCTAAGTCGGATGATACGCAAATTTTCTCCTCACTCGCCTTCGGGACCTCTAGTGGTATGGGTGGATGGTCACAAAGAAGGAATTCATCGATTTTATCTTCCCATTCGCTTTCTTCTAGGTGACTACATGAATCCAATAGAGTTTGGACTTCGTCGTTAAGGCTCTCATCCACCGGACTGAATTCTTTTTTAAATTCTTCCATGCTCATGTCACCTAGCTCTCTCTCTCGAGTAGTTCCTACGTCCTCCCTTACTTGCTCGATCTCTATTTCCACCATTTTTCTCTCTTCTAACCCTCCCTCTCTCAATCGCGATATAAGCTCCTTCGCTCTCATGACTAGTCACTAAGCAAGATTCTAAGGCATCTCCACAGAAATTTTCCTCAATATGCTCTTCTACGATCTCAACAATTAGGCTCAGCGCGTGAAGATCATCTTCTTCCCCCGTATGCTGGGCGATATGGAAGATGTTAGTCTCTAAAGTCATGTTCCCAAAACTGATTTGCATTATCCCATTCCGAGTATTTATGATTGCGTTAGCCGTAGCTAAGAAAGGGCGCCCAAGAATGATGGGAACATGGTTTCTTGAGGTAAAGGAGGGCTCCGTGTCCCAAATGATAAAGTCTACCGGGAAGTAGAAACTGTCAACTTGGACGATCACATCCTCAACTATGCCTCTTGGGATCTTCACAGTTCGATCTGCTAACTGGAGGGTGATCCTTGTGGGTTTGAGATTGCCCAAATCAAGTTTCCTATAAATGGAATAAGGGAGGATATTGACACTTGCCCCCAAATCAAGTAAGGCTTTTTCGATTTTATTCTCTCCAATGATATAGGAAATGGTGGGTGCACCGGGATCTTTGAATTTAGGCGGGAGATTGTTAAGTAGAATGGAGCTCACGTTCTGTGCTAGAAAGACATTTTTCTTTACCTTCATCTTTCTCTTTACCGTCAACAAGTCTTTGATGATTTTTGCATAAGATGGAATTTTCTTAATGGCATCGAGGAAAGGTAAATTCAGCTTTACTTGCTTTAGCACGTCTAACACTTCATCACGTGGGTTTCCTTTATGGGAAGGAATCAACCTTTGGGGAAACGGTGCCGCGGAGGGTGGTTTCACTACTACCTCGGTGTCACCAGCATCTTCTTTGTCACTCTCATTCAAGGGGACATCTTCGGCCTCTTTCGTGCTGGGCGAAATCTCCTGGTCTTTCGTTACGTTTTGTGGGGGAGGTGACAATTCAACTACTCTCCCACTACGTAGAGTGGTAATTGCACTACATTGCTCAGGATGGTCATAGGGTGCCGAGCTAACACTAGTTTAACCTTGGAGAGGTCTTAGGCCCTGCGCAGGAAACTTGCCCTTCTCTTGGACACTCAATGAGGATTGTATCTTTGATAAATTTGCATTTATGTCGCTGATCAGGAGATCATATCTAGCATTGGTTGCAGTATGGATATTGATAAATTTATTCATAGTATCCTCGAGAGTTCTCCGTGGTGGCATAATATATTCTCCTTGAGGTGGTGGTGCTTGCACATGACCTTGCATGTGTGGAGCTTGTTGAGAGTGTTGTGGTGGAGGAGGGGAAACATGTGAAGTAGGGTTCATCGCAGCATGTTGTTTCCCATAGCTAAAACCAAGATGGTTTTTCCATGAAGGGTTGTAAGAATTCCCGTGCGGTGCACCGACATTACCCTTAAATCCTCCTATACCACTAACTTTCTCTTGAAGCATCACTTTGTAGGTGGCTATAGTCGGGCATTCCTCAATTGAATGACCCACCTCACAAATCGCACACACCTTTTCAACGGGGTTTGGTATGGATCCAGTTGGTCCTCTTCCACATATCCCACGTAGGTCTCACACTTCTTTCTCAAGTATATCGATCCGACTGTCCTCTATAGAACTCTTTTTTACATCAAATAGGCCGGACGCTGATGGAGTGGTGGTCACTTGACGATTTCGATTTTGAGCATTAGGGTCAGATGTATCCCAGGATTGGGTAGTCTCGGCGACATACCTCAAGTGAAGCTCAGCATCGTGGTCATCTAAGTCGACAAACAGACCATTACCCATGGTTTCAACGAGTTTCTTGGAGTTAAGGTTCAGCCCATTATAGAGAAAATAAATGATTTGCGCTGAATCAAATCCATGATGGGGGCATGAAGTAACTAACTCATTGAAACGCTTTTAACATCGATGAAATGGCTCATTTTCAGATTGTCTGAACGCTTGAATTTCAGTCTTTATGGAGATTGTTCGATGTGGTGGGAAGAATTTCTTGAGAAATCTAGATTGTAACTCATTCCAAGATGGAATCGAGCTTGGAGGTAAAGACCATAGCCAGGTCTTAGCTTTATCTTTGAGCGAGAAGGGGAAGAGTTTGAGGCGGATCACCTCTTGTGTGCAAGTTTGATCATTGAGAGTATCGCACACATCCTCAAATTCCCTAATGTGAAGGTATGGCTTTTCAAAATCCATACCATGGTAATGGGGTAACATCTGGATCATCCCATTTTTAAAGCGAAATTGCTCGGCATTATACGGGAGTATAATGCATCCAGGAGTGACAGTGCGCTCGGGATATAAAAATTCTCTCAGCGGGCGGTACGGGGCCTCTTCCTCACCGACGGCTGCACTACCGTATTGCGACGTTTCCCTCTCTCTTGACGACTTGGTATCCTCAGTCGGTGTGCTCAAAGTGTGCTCAGATGTGTGTCCTAAGAAAAAAATGGAGTGTTATTTGATATTGAGTATGACGGTGTGGGAGGTGGAATCCAGAACTGTGGGGCGTTAGGAGTGTGAGGGCTATCGGGGTTGTACTCAACTATTGGATTTTCGTGAATACGTGTTGGAGTATTATGGGGTGTGGGAGAGAGTTCAGAATTTTGCATTAATAGCTTATGAGATATGGTGATGAATCCTTTTGTGCTTTTTGAATTTTTCTTATGTTTTTGGATTTTTTCAAATTTTTGGTCGAAGCTTTAGATTGACTCGATCTAATCCTAAGTCTACTTAATTCCCCAGTAACGGCGCCAAAAACTTGATGTGACTAAGAATGTGTCTCAGAAATGCGTACTCTCTAGGCTCAAGTGCAAGCCTACCGCTCAAGTAATAATTCGACAAGTCGGGTATCGATCCTTAGGGAAATAGGTCAATAGGGTTGTGACGACGGGAAAAGACGAAGGAATCCTAACTTTGACTCTAAAAAGAAAAAGAGAAAATGATTTAGTTTCGGGAATGATTACACCTAAATGCAATTATCAAATTATGAAAAAAATGCAATTATACTAAATTACCTAAAATATTGATGAAGAATGATTTAAACTTTAAACTATGTGATGAGAAAAACAGGGCGGGAATACAATCCCCCAACCCTAGTGTATTGCAATTATAATACTAATCGTAAATTTAACTGATTAATTAGACACAGAATTTAGTACTACCAATAATTACGTATACGAGGTTCAAGCCGACGTCATACTTAATCTGAGGATGAGTAAATCGGTATCGTGATAGTGACACTCGAATTGCATTCTAAATCATCTCGATTACCCAGAGGCAAACAAGATATAAGGACCTACAATTGTTGTGTTCCTACGCAATACGGTCGTAATCAATCACTAAATTCAGAGGATTAATGTTATACACATTCAATTAACAAATCAGGTTGGGTTCATGTATCCCGGCCTTAGAAAATCTAGCCTAACATGCTGGAAGTAACGAAAATAACTTTTGAATTGCAGAAAGCCATGATTAATCTAAGGAAAACTTGTGAATTGATGTAGAACAGAATTGAAAAGTAGAACTAACTCACTAATATTACCAAAGCAGTAAAAACAACAATTAATAAAACTTGTAATCAAAGAACTTTTGAATAATCCTCAACTATTGGAATTAAAACTGTAAATTGTATCTAAACTAGGGTTTCTGGTAAAGAATGGAAAATTAACTAATATTCTCCGTTCTAAGAATGATAATAAAATTGGTTTATATCCCTACAAAGTTTCAAGAGTTTTAGCTGCACTAGGACTCTCCTTAGGAGAGGATAAGATTTCAGAATCTCGATGGCTGGACCAGTCCGGGACTTAGGCGGACCGGTCTGCCTCCAATGCGGATCGATTCCTTTTATTTTCTAGTGGATCGGTCCGAGGCAGATCGGTTCTTTTATTTTTCACTGTTCTTCGGTTTGCTTTCGATCCGGGGTCTTCTGGAGTTTTGCATAGCAGACCGGTCCGGGGTAGGGGCGAACCAGTCTCCCTGTTTGACTTTTTCTCTCAACTTTGACTGCTCATATCTTTTGTTCTGGGACTCAGATTGAGATGCCATTTCTTCCTATGTGCTCATGAATGAGATATCTTCAACTTCTATTTTGGTACCTCATTCGAGTTCCGGATAGAATTTATGCTTTTGCCCTTTTGACTTTCCTTCTTTTCTTTCTTTATTCTTCCAGTTTCTTTCTTTCGTTTCTTGACATCACATACCTGTAAAATCAATATGTAATACCAGAAACTCAGTGTACTTGTTAGGATAGGTCAATTGGTAGATTATGAGATAAAGTGAACTCGATTACGTTGTTCGAGGTGCTAAAAGTAACTAAATTAAGGGATAAATTGGGAAGAATTTATGCCTAATCAAATATCGTGACGGGGCGAGCGCTTTTGATGAATTTGGAATGACCAAAACGAGCAATAATGGTACTATCTGTTGTCCATGTAATGAATGTATGAATCGATATTGGCATAGGGGTGAAGTGGTAAACAATCATTTAATCCGACATGGGATAATGGAATCTTACAAGAATTGGGTGTACCAGGGGGAATCTTTTCCCGATTGTCAAACCTATGTATCAGATGATGTTAGTGATAATGAAATGACAGACAACGAAGAAGATGATGGTTATGAGCTTCCCGACTTAATGGAAGACTGTTATAAGGGGATTACTTGAATCGTGATTGGGGGGATCGGACACTACACCAAAACTGGCGATTGGTCACGGACAAAATCCCTGACCAAAGCTGTGGGTCGCGGACTTGGGTCGTGACCATTTCGGGCGTGACCATTTTCGTGGGTCGCGGCCCAAGTCCGTGACCAAAAAATGGTCATGGCAGATGGTCGCGGACTTAGGCCGTGACCCATGTCGTGACGGGTCGCGGCCCTTATCCGTGACCCATAACCGTAACAAATTGGTCGCAGCCAAAGTCCGCGACCCACGACCGTGACAAAAAAATTAAAAAAAAAATTGTCGCGGCCCTGATCCGTGACCCACAACCATGACAAATTGGTCGCGGCCAAAGTCCGCGACTCATTACCGTGACAAAAAAATATAAAAAAAATTGGTCGCGGCCAAAGTTCGCGACCCACAACCGTGACAAAAAAAATGGTCGCGGCCCAAGTCCGTGTCCCACTACCGTGACGAAAAAAATGGTCGCGGAATTTGGCCGCGACCATTTTTATGCGTGACGAAAAAATAAAAATTGTCATGAACAAAGTCCATGACCATATTTAACTATGATTTTAAAAAAAATGCATTTTTTTGGTCCAATCCTAAAACTGGGGGTCCTGCGAGTGCACCATCAGTTGCTACGTGTAACGTTTGACGCGTACGAGGTGTTACAAATATTTACTATTGGCAAAACAATAAAAAAAATCACAAATTGCGAATCGAGAACGTTGTTAATAAACAAATATATATATAAACTTATAAATATTACACGTCTTAATAATTCACAGACCAAAAAAAAAAATTGGGCAGAGTTTCCTCTATTTTCTTGACATTCCAAAACCTGTAAATGTAAAACCTACTTATTATAAAGCCTGCACGGCCATAAAATTCAACAATCAAATTATAAAAGCCTGCACGACCATAAAACTAAATAATAAAAGCCCGCATGGCTGACAAAATCCTGATTGTCCACAACATATAAACAATCTTCATGCTGTAGACCATTGCCTCCTTCGTTTGATCCGCGTGAAAAAATCCTACAAATGATAGGATACATAAAAAAAAATATCAGTAACCAAGTAGTTTTACAAAAAATTTAATCAAGCTGAAAAATTGCATATATGAGGTAAAATTATCAGTAACCAAGTAGAAATATACAAATTGTCATCGTATTCTCAAACTGGAAGTCCCGCGGCTGTGGGGTCAGTTCCTAAGAGTTACATTTATCCCGTGGGAGGTGTCGGCGCCACCCATGACGCCGTTCGGGGGCTGTTTTGGATTTTCATCCTCTAACGCCATGTTTTTAAGCCTAAGCCTAGAAATATGCAAATTACCGTCGTATTCTCAATTCGGGAGTCCCGCGTCTGCGTGGTCAGTTCCTACGAGTTACATTGGTCTCGTGGGAGATGATGGTGCCACCCACGGGGCCGTTCGGGGGTTGTTTCGAGTTTTCACCCTCTAACGCCATATTTTTAAGCGTAAGTTTAGAAATATGCAAATTATCGTCGTATTCTCAAACTGGGAGACCCGCGGCTGTGGGGTCAGTTCCTACGAGTTACATTGGTCCCGTGGGAGGTGTTGGTGCCACCCACGGGGCCGTTCGGGGGCTATTTTGGGTTTTCACCCTCTAACGCCATGTTTTTAAGCCTAACTCTAGAAATATGCAAATTATCGTCGTATTCTCAAACCGGGAGACCCGCGGCTGCGGGGTCAGTTCCTACGAGTTACATTGGTCCCGTGGGAGGCGTTGGTGCCACCCACGGGGCCGTTCTGGGGCTGTTTTGAGTTTTCACCCTCTAAGGCCATGTTTTGCTTGAGTCTAGAAATATGCAAATTATCGTCGTATTCTCAAATCGGGAGTCTCGCGGTTGCGCAGTAAGTTCCTACGAGTTACATTGATCCCGTGGGAGGTGTTGGTTCCACCCATGGGGCAGTTCGGGGGTTGTTTCGAGTTTTCACCCTCTAATGCCATGTTTTTAAGCCTAAGTCTAGAAATATGCAAATTATCATCGTATTCTCAAACCGGGAGACCCGCAGTTGCGGGTTCAGTTCCTACGAGTTACATTGGTCCCGTGGGAGGTGTTGGTGCTACCCATGGGGCCGTTCGGGGGCTGTTTTGGGTTTTCGCCCTCTAACGCCATGTTTTTAAGCCTAAGTCTAGAAATATACAAATTATCGTCGTATGCTCAAACCGGGAGACCCGCGGCTGCGGGGTCAGTTCCTACGAGTTACATTGGTCCCGTGGGAGGTGTTGGTGCCACCCACGGGGTCGTTCGGGGGTTGTTTCGAGTTTTCACCCTTTAACGCCATGTTTTGCTTAAATGTAGACATATGCAAATTATCGTCGTATTCTCAAACCGGGAGTCTCGTGGCTGTGGGGTCAGTTCCTACTAGTTACATTGGTCTCGTGGGAGGTGTCGGCGCCACCCACGGCGCCGTTCGGGGGCTGTTTTGGATTTTCACCCTCTAACACCATGTTTTTAAGCCTAAGCCTAGAA
The DNA here is from genome assembly GCA_949130495.1 of Sambucus nigra. Taxonomy (NCBI): domain Eukaryota; kingdom Viridiplantae; phylum Streptophyta; class Magnoliopsida; order Dipsacales; family Adoxaceae; genus Sambucus; species Sambucus nigra. The sequence goes on along the minus strand of OX422212.1, from coordinate 117,829,618 downwards.
ATATGCAAATTACCATCGTATTCTCAATTCGGGAGTCCCGCGACTGCGTGGTCAGTTCCTACGAGTTACATTGGTCTCATGGGAGGTGATGGTGCCACCCACGGGGCCGTTCGGGGGTTGTTTCGAGTTTTCAACCTCTAACGCCATATTTTTAAGCGTATGTTTAGATATATACAAATTATCGTCGTATTCTCAAACCGGCAGACCCACGGCTGCGGGGTCAGTTCCTACGAGTTACATTGGTCCCGTGGGAGGTGTTGGTTCCACCCACGGGGCCATTCGGGGGCTGTTTTGGATTTTCACCCTCTAACGCCATGTTTTTAAGCCTAAGTATAGAAATATGCAAATTATCATCGTATTCTCAAACCGAGAGACCCGCGGCTGCGGGATCAGTTCCTACGAGTTACATTGGTCCCGTGGGAGGTGTTGGTGCCACCCACGAGGCCGTTCGGGGGTTGTTTCGAGTTTTCACCCTCAAACGCCATGTTTTGCTTGAGTCTAGAAATATGCAAATTATCGTCGTATTCTCAAACCGGGAGTCTCGCGGCTGCGCGGTAAGTTCCTACAAGTTACATTGGTCCCGTGGGAGGTGTTGGTTTCACCCACGGGGTATTTCGGGGGTTGTTTCGATTTTTCACCCTCTTACGCCATGTTTTTAAGCCTAAGTCTAGAAATATGCAAATTATCATTGTATTCTCAAACCGGGAGACCCACGACTGCGGGGTCAGTTCCTACGAGTTACATTGGTCCTGTGGGAGCTGTTGGTGCCACGCACGGGGCCATTGGGGGGTTTTTTCGAGTTTTCACCCTCTAACGAGTTACATTGGTCCCGTGGAACATTTCAAATGATTAGTTAGATAGCTTTGTTTTATTCAAGGATTGGCCTAAACAGACCCCAAATAATAACTTTGACATGCGGAATCTTGAGATAAATAAAGAGAGGGTTAAAATATACATGTTCTAAGTGTTGTGAATGTAAAATCAGTCCACATATAATCACATCCTGAAAAAACAAAGCTATATACCACTTAGAGGTGTTTTCAGTCCACGTAAAATCACAACCTGAATAAATCAGTCCCCGCATAGCAGATAGGTGTTCTCAATACATTGTTTTGAGTTTACATTTTTTATACCAACAATCTATATAAAACAAAAAATATAAACAAATAAAGAGATACATGGGAATTTTTAGGAAGTGTATGTGTGATCTGAGCACAAATTAAATGCAAATATGTTCCAGGGAAAATTTGAAACAAAAAGCTAAACCTTAACTCAAAAAACAAACTTATGTAAGTGATTTAAGTGACTTTCCCCCAAAAAATTAATTTATAATAGCAAAGCATACTTGAACAGTTCAATCTTCATTGTACTCGTTCAATTTTGGTCATAGGGGACTTTCATTCACCATTTTCTTAGGACAATATATAACTATGTAGCTATGCCAATGGAAAACTACTTCAAGAGAATTAAATATGCCTGAAGTAGTCTTAATTTCTTATAATTCCACAATTAATGACAGGTCAGGATCATAATAATACAAAAATAACATTAAAATAAGGTCCTACTTATCATATGTTCCTCAAATAAAATAAAAATAAGTTCCTACTTGCAAGAAAGTTGAAAACTCACTTTGTTCCTCAAATGTGTAGCTGAGCAGATCAAAAAATGTATGCTGCTATGACCTCATGCTGGAGGCCTGCCTATCCAGACCTTCGGTCAAACTTGCAGTCCTTAGAGATTAGCTCACTTTGTCCATGACGACTTATCAACCGATTCAAATAACTTTGGAATCTTCTGCATTTCTAAACAAATAATATAAGGTTGTCAAAAATAAAATAAAAATGAATGTTTAAATAGCTGATGTAAAACATTAAAATAAGCACTACAATTTTATCAGTTCTAGGTTTAAATAGCACTTCAACATTTAAACATGAATGTTTAAATACTTGTTGCAGCAACAGCTACACCCTCTAAGAGTTGACTGGTGACAGTATTTTATCAGTTCACCTCTCCACAACAATTTCCTCCCTCAGTATAATCACACTTGTTGATATCTAGAAAAAACTAAGATTACCTATTGTCTTCACCTTTGATGTCTTCGAGCAACAATACCCCTGTCATTATTAAATTCTGCTGTAACGAAAAGAAAAAAGTAAAAACAAAAAACTCAACAAAAACCCATATTTCGGAAGTCCAAGAAAGTGAATGAAAAAACATCTAGTGACTTTTGTCACAAACCTGACATCAAAAATAAAGTTGAGATACTTATCAAACATATGGAAGCTCTCCTTGCAGGTCTCCACTGCCCCATTCACCATCCCTTGCAAATTGACAGACCATAGAGGTGTCAGGTCCTTCTGAACCACAATATCATCATCCAAAAATAGGATTTTATCCTGCTTTGGGTAAACTTCCGGGAGGTAGAATCTAAGATGATTTAGATTAGACAAATATTTCGGGTTCCTATATTTCAAATTTTCTGACCCAGAAGTGAGGGAAGATGCTTGATGTGCCCTGAAATAATATTCTTTCATTCGAGCAGACTCAACCTGACGTAGAACAGTCCAATAAGAGGAATTAATCCATGTAAACTCATCATCATTCCCCACTTGGATTTCGGCACCTGCAGGAGGGTTGGCAAGAAACCACATTTTCATCGCCGCAAAATTTAATTTATCAGTCACGATATGGAAAACATGCTTTTCAGGTTCATTCGCATGTAGCACTGTTGAATTCACAACAACAGATGTTGCGAGAACATTATCAGAAAATATAGCATAATGGAAGAGAGAATGATCTTCAAGGTTTTTGATGTTTGGAAACCTCTTGTTTTCATAACCCTGTAAGAAATAGTTTGTTGTGAGCACTACATAAGGCAATGCAATGGCTTGGGGACTGTTTTTACAGCTAATTATATAAAGAAGGCACTCTTTTTCTTTAGTGAATTTACATTCTCTTCTGTCAACTGAAGCATGGACCTCAACTTTCTTGCTACTGTCATATAATCATATAATCGGCCCTTAGCTAAAGACAGAATGTGATCCATTTCTTTTGCTCGATGAAGTGCACTTTACTGAAGCTCGGCATCAGAATTTGCTTCCCCAATGGCATGTTGACTTCTCCTGGAATGTTCAATTAAGGAATCATATAAACCACTTTCATTCTTAGCTTTTGCAATGCTTGCATAAGCTTTAGCCATTATAATCTGATCATGCATAAGTCTCAAGGTGGAATCAGAATTTGGATTTTCATATTATTTTCTCCATATATTGAATTTACCCTTGACGGTCTTGTCAAACTCTTTAGCTCTCTCAATGGCAGCTGGTTCCTACGAGTTACATTGGTCCCGTGCGAGGTGTTCGTGACTCTTACGTGACCGTTTTAAGGTTGCTTTACGTTTTCACCCTTCGATGGCATGCAAGTCTAACTTTTTGCCAATTTACGTCGTACACTCAACCCGGAAGCCCCGTTACTACGCGGTCGGTTCCTACAAGTCACATTGGTCCCGTGCGAGGTGTTCGTGACTCTTACGGGACCGTTTTGTGCTTGTTGTACATTTTCACCCTCCGATGGCATGTTTTTATGCTCAAGTCTATTTTTTTTGCAAATTTACGTCGTACACTCTAACCGGGAGCCCCGTGACTACGCAGTCGGTTTCTATGAGTTACATTAATCCCGTGCGAGGTGTTCGTGACTCTTACGGGACCGTTTTATGGCTATTTTATATTTTCACCCTTCGATGTCATGTTTTTATGCTTAAGTCTAACTTTTTACAAATTTACGTCATACACTCAAACCGGGAGCCCCGTGACTACGCGGTCGGTTCCTACGAGTCACATTAGTCCCGTGCGAGGGGTTCATGACTCTTACGAGACCGTTTTAAGGCTGTTTTACGTTTTCACCCTTCGATGGCATGTTTTTATTCTTAAGTTTATTTTTTTGCAAATTTACGTCATACACTCAAATCGAGAGCGCCGTGACTACACGGTCAGTTCCTGCGATTTACATTGGTCCCGTGCGAGGTGTTCGTGACTCTTACGGGACTGTTTTGTGGCTATTTTATGTTTTCACTATTCGATGGCATGTTTTTATGCTTAAGTCTAATTTTTTGCAAATTTACGTCGTACAATCAAACCGGGAGCGCCTTAAACCTAGAAAGTGGCAATCCGTTGGATAATTACTTCTTTTTCTAGTGTTCACCCTAACTATTCTTTGTTCAAAAGTAATGTTCTCTCCCCCCCCCCCCCCCCTCCACTGGAAGTGACAAGAAACAAATGCGCCGACAATACCCAAGCTATAGGGGGCACAAAAATCTTAAAATTATGGGGTTTAGACATAAATAGGATCCAAACCCAATATAATTAAAATATTGAATCAATGCATATTTAACCTTAAAATAAAGTTCATCATAGGTCTATCCATTACCTGGATATTTTGTTACACCCAACGCCAATCAGAACCTTCTCTATGCCAGCAGCGATGCAATTTCAGATTATGTTTGATAGTAGTTCGACCCCAACATCAATGTATCCTATGACAGTGAAAAAATAATGAATTTTTTGCAAACAGTTATGTTCAATTAAAAAAATGGCAGAACCAAAAAATCAAATTCAAAACCAAAGGAAGAAAACCAGGGCTAGTTCTTTCGTCACTCAATGTCCCTACGAGTTACATTGGTCCTGTGGGAGGTGTTGGTACCACCCACGGGGCCTCACGGGGCCATTCGGGGGCTGTTTAGGATTTTCGCCCTCTAAAGCCAAACGATAGAGATAAATAAATGAAAACATATCTATTCTAAACAAAAGAACCGATAAATCACCTAACATTTGCACAAATAGCGGGACATTACACTTAAAAGTAGATGAAATTCATAAATTAATGTAAAGTTCTAATACAATGTCAATATCATAATAGGATACAAATAAGATTAATGAGGATAAAATCATATTTTGATACTCAATCTTCCTCTAAATCAACTAAAAGATCCTTCAAATTAGGGTTGTCATCAAGAGCTGACTGGAACTCTTTTGGAGCCTTTAATGCATCTACTTCAGTAGTCATACCCTTTGGTGCATGCAGAACAATAGACCAATTGCCATCGTTTATGCACTTCGAGTAGAATACCTTCTTTACATTCTTAAAGGCACAAATAAAAGGCTCGCCGACTATGCGGTCTTTAGTCTTCTGTGAAATCCAAGTAATCAAGTTCTAGGATTTGTTGAATTATCCCATAATAGGTTAGCACCGTATTCTTTGGATTTTTATCACTTTTGCTAGTGATACAGGTGGTCAAGGCGGAAATTGATATTCCACTATTTTGCGTCAAAAGATTTTCCTCATATGGATATGAAATGAAATCAAAACCGTTGGTGCGGAATTTCTTAAACTCTTTTGCACGAAAACTAGGACCTTTTGCTAGGCGTGCAAGTCTGGAAGAGACATCACCTCTTTTTAGAAGCTGCATTTATTAATGAATTTGTATTAGGGCATGTTTTTACCACACATGAATAAATAACCGCACACATAAGATGTGAAAAGTACCTCTTTTGACACCCATGCCCTAAAGTCAGTTGTCGTCCAATTTCTCCTTTGATTTTGGATAATTTCGTTCTCGTACTTCCTACCGAAAAATTATAGAGTTTAGATCATAAAATAAAAAATACATATAATCAAAGAAGAAGAATTCAGTAGATAGTCACTCTCTCCAGTCTTGGACTTCATCTTGCGATTCGAAGACATGACGAGTTGCTTGCTCGTATTGTAGGTTTGTGAGTTTCACCTCTTTAGGGTTCCCAAACGATAATTCGTCCTCAAAGTCGTCAGGTTCCTCTACCACTCGTTCTCCACGAGGATTAAGCCTCCTCACCTCTTGTTCTGGCATATGTTCCCTAGTGTATAGTGATGATTCCACCGTTACGTATTCTTCAGCAATTGACCCTCCAATATACCGTGTATTATTTACATAATCTTTGAAGTTTTTCATAAAGCGCTCAAAAGGATACATCCAACGATACCTCACGGGACCATATAATAAAGCTTCATCGCATAAATGCATAAGCAGGTGGATACTGATATCGAAGAATGACGGAGGAAAATATTTCTCTAATACACAAACTGCCTCGGCTAAAGTTGATTTTGCAGCTTTAATGTGCCTTCTGTTTACCACTTTTGCACAAAGTAGGGTAAAACACAAACTGATTTGCATAATTGCACGACGGAGATCTTTGTGTTCAGAGAAGCAATGCCGAAATAACAACGGGATTAATTGGATGATTACGTGCCAGTCGTGAGACTTGCACTATTTCAAGTCATTTGCTTGGTAGCTTACTACCCTACGTAAATTGCCAGAATAACCGTTGGAGTCTTCAAGTTGAACAACGTGTCTAAGAGGATCTTCTTCTCACTAGTAGTAAAAGTGAAAGTAATCGGGGGGATAGAAATTCTTCCTGTCGTTGGATCATTTTTTAACCACAGTCTCTTCTTTATTTTCATATCCTGTAGATCTCGGAGGGCACGCTCTCCATCTTTGGAATGAGATCCACCCAGACATGTTCCTATCAAATGTTCTGCAACATTCTTCTCTACGTGCATCACATCAATTATATGCCTTACACGATGATCTTTCCAATACGGCAAATCAAAAAATATTAATCTCCTGGACCATGGCTTCGCTTCACTAGGGTCGTTCGGATCCTCCCTAGCTTTACGCTTCAGGTTTAAAAAATTGGGGGTGTTTGCCTACGTTCCTATTCCCCGCAGTCGCAGCCACCGCCTTCTCCTCAATTTGCTGATCGAAAAGTGAAATAGGTCTCGTTCTTCGCTCGTGACCGACAGGCAAAAAGTTAGACTTGTCGTTCCTAAAAGGGTGACTGGTCGGCAGAAATCTACGATGACCCATGTAACTCAACTTACCACTATGTTTTAACCAACAGGCTTCAGTTTCCTCCCCACATATGGGACATCCATAATAACCATGAACATTACAACCGGACAAGGTCCCGTAAGCAGGAAGATCGTGGATCGCCCACATCACCATTGCTTTAAGTGTGAACTCTTCACCCTTATGAGAATCGAACGCCACCACGCCTTTATCCCACAACTTTTTAAGTTCTTCGATTAATGGTGCTAAAAATATATCAATATCATCACTGGGAGCCTTCGGCCCGGTATCAACAAAGATAACAATGTGAACTCCTTTCTCATGCATAATGTCGGAGGAAGACTTAAAGGCGCCATAAAAACTGGCCAATAACTCTAACTAGTACTAAAATTACCGAAAGGGTTAAACCCATCGGTTGAGATTGCAAGACGAACGTTGCGTGGTTCTTTTGCAAATTCATGGTGTTGTGCATTTGAAATTTTCCAGATGAGTGAATCAACCGGATGACGCATCAAATTCCCACCCACCTCGCATCGAGAATGCCATGTCATGGCCTCCGCTATCCACGGTACAGTAAAAAAACTTTTAAACCGTGGCCCAAGTGGAAAATACTTCAAAACCTTTTGTGGGACTTGCGAGCACTTGAGATTTTTTGCATGTTTGCCATTTCTATTCTCACAAACCTTATATCTAGGCTCACTACATACAGGACATTGATCCTTCTCTTCGTGCTCATTCCGGTACAATATGCAATCATACTTACAAGCATGAATAGATTTGTATTTCAAACCTAAACCCTTCAAACTCTTCTTCATGGTAGGATAATTGTCTGGTAACATGTTCTCTTTTGGGATAATTTCTTTAACCCACTTAAGAATTTCGGTTACGCTGTTTCCAGACAAACCAAATTGACTCTTCAAATTATGCAAACCAATCATTGCATATAATACCGAGTGATCTTCATCGCAATCTTTATACAACGGTCTAGCCGCATCGACTTTCAATCGTATGTATTCCCGATCTCCTAGTAGTTTAGCATCAATTTGTTCATTTACTTGGTCATAATGCGCATTATTTGTATCCATAGGTTGGTGGTTTTGTTGGTTGTGGAGTCCGTAAGCATCATCAATTAAGTCGGTCAATGGACGATGTGTTGGTGAATCATGTACCACTTCTACTCCTTGAGGTTCTGTTACACGGTCGGCTCCCGGTAATTCTTCTGGAACATAAGGTACAACTTTTTCACCATGGTATGTCCATATTATATAGTCTTAATAGATTCCCCACTTTAGTAAATGCAACTCAACAACTTCCAATGAATTATATTTTTCGTTAATACAATGAGTGCACGGACACGGAATCTTCTCACTTTTAAGATTTTTGGAAGCGTATTTAACAAATTCATAAACGCCCTTTACATGATTAATTGATATCCGGTTAGTCTCTCCCATCCACTCTTTGTATTGTGGGAAATCCATGTAATAATCTTCAAATTTCAGTCCTGTGGTAATAGGTTAAAAAATATTATTACAACTAAAACAAAAACAATATTCTTACGACTGAAACAAAAAAAATATCATTCCAAACGAAACAAAACCAATATTCTTACAACTGAAACAAAAAAATATGATTCCAACTGAAGCAAAACCAATATTCTTACAACTAAAACAAAAAAAAATTATTACAACTGAAACGAAAGAAAATATTATTAAATCTTGGCCAACAGATAAAGTGGCCAAGTAATAAAAGATTTTGCATAATTCCTCAATTCAATCCCATCCTGGCTGTTAACGTACACAAGTACATCTCCGCAGCCGTTGTATATTTCATCGACCATTATTTTAGCCTCACCCTTCTCCAAAGGTCGGTGATGTACTAGAGTTCCAGGAACCCTGGAGATGAGTATGCACACGCCAACAAACCTCGAATTGCTCATGTCCTTGATATAGTACTCTTCGCCATAGTCACTGTGAGTTGTTGACGATGATCCGAGCCCCGTGATTGGCGGAGGTGCAGGGGAGGGGAATGTTGGAGGATGAGGCATTTGAGAGGGGAATGTTGGAGGGGAAGGATGTGTGAAACCTTGAGTAGGAGTAGGGTAAGGGTAACCTTGAGGCGGCGTTGTGGCCTATAACTTTCCCAAAGATTCACAAGTTTCACAATTTGATTTGTCAATAATCCCAGGGAATTTTTAATCTCATGGACATCCCCATCGGTCTTCAACTGGTGCTCCTTTTGGGATGAGATACAATTCTTGACCGAAGAAAGCTCGTCCACAAGAGGTGCAATGTGTTGAAGTTTTATTTTTGGCATATGTGAGCCAACACCTCTCGTCCTCCCCCTTTTGACCTTTCCAAAGGTCTTAGTCAGGGCATCATTTTCAAGGTCAAAGTCATCAGTAGGGCTCGAATCTGATTGACTACTGATGGCCTCTATTGATTCTAGTGTCTTAGCCAAGTGTAGCGGGAATTTATTATCTTTGTCCCGTCGAGCATGAAGGAATAAGTTGGACCAATTTGGGTTTTTACCGGCATCTGGACCATCTTTTGTCCTACTTTCCCATTCATTCTTCAAATCCTCATATGATTTGGATCCCAGCCTATGGATATCAGTTTTTTGTGCCCTATTTTTTTTGTTTTGCTCCCTCTGGACCAACTTTTTTTCCTTCGCCTCATTCTCCAAAAACTTATTCCACTGATCCACCGGCATTTCAACATTGGGAGGCACTTTCTCTTTCAAAGCCAAAATATCTGAGCTCGCTGCCTCTTTCGGGAAATGTTTCTTCCGAAGGTTTCTCATGTATGTCCTCAATCCTTCAGCAACCTGAAATAGAACCTTATTCTTGGAATGGTCAGGAAATGAGAAATGCTTGCAAAGTTGGTCATGTATGTCATCTTTGATAGCTTGATCAACAAGGTTCCAATTGTCTGGTCCACCGACTCCCACGTTCATTTTTCCCAGCAACAAACACCGGGCTTTAAAGTTCAGCACGTCATTCTTATCACCCGTCGGGTTATCCCGAGAAGAGAGAAGCCAATAGGCTTCTTTTCATTTGAGCGGGTGGCATCATGAGTGTTGGATGGGGGCGTTAAAGAAACGGGAGTGCTGGATTGGGGCATAGGAGCACTTGGAGTTGGACTTGGTGAGGAGTGAACCATTGGTGGAGTTGTGAATTTCTCAGCCATTGGTGTTGAGAATTCGGGTTCTGCACGAGATGTTGAACCTCGTTGTGGTGTCACATCGGCACTTGGTACCCTTGGGTTGTTTCCTCTAGACATTATCTATAAAAATTAAAAAATATAAGTGACTAACTAATTATAGTAATATGAAATTATAACTAATTAATCAAGCTTAATTAGTTATATATATATAGATAGATAGATACATTTTCAAAGTAAGACTTTAGAATAAGTTCAATGTGTCTGATCTCCATCCATTCGGTATTAGTTTTTAAGAACCTATGAATTTTTGCACGTGGCCAACTAGAAGGAAGGGTATCTATGATTGATGTATAGGTGTCAGTGACATGAACTCGGAATCCCCTATTTCTCAACTTGTTGGCAAGATTCAATTTTACGTGCATGTGGCGCGAGACATCACAGTCTATGTCAATGCTCTCTGTACGCAGTTGTATCCATAACGGGTGGATTTTTTTTCCGCCTTCTCCAACAACGTAACCAAGGTCAGGGTTATGTCGAGATTACGTGTGTGAAATATATTTTGTATTACGTCATCCCAGTTTTCTGGTAGAGAAAATAAAATACGATCGAACAAGTAATCTTGCTGGATATAAAATCCATGATTTACAAGGTAGTTAAATTATTCGATCTTTTTATTTCCGTACCTATAAATAAGAGTACCCTCTATATGACGCACGCTAATAAAAGAGTTATGTGTGCGATCTAATTGCAACCTCTCCCACTCTTGTTGACAGTATTTATCACCATGCCTCATTTTTCCTGAGAAAAGTATACGAGGGCATGAATACGAGTCCTGCTATTAAGGTTTAGGTTTGAAAGTTATGAGAGTTTAAACATACATATACACATAAACAATTTGTTCATAATTACACACATAAACATACATATACACATAAATCTATACACAATTTATTTGTTGGCCCAAGTCCGCGACCCACTGGGTATGACAAAAAATGCACATTAATCGCAAGATATGTGATATACTTTTTCATAGGCAAATCAAGAGCACACCCAACAAATTTAATAACATATACATTTATCGACACTAGTATCAATTCAATAAATTCAACATAGTATCCAACAACCAAGCCAACAATATCTCACTATAGTAATGTGTACACGTGTTTGCGACTCGTATGTAAAAAAAAATCATTTAATTATATTTTCTCAAAAAAACAAACAAGACAAGCATATTTTGTCGAAAAAAAATACACACATATACAATCTAGGGTTTATTGACATAATCTATACATACACACACATACTATTTAAGGTTTACTAAACCCTAATATTTTTTTTGACATAAATCTATACATACACACACATAAATCTATACATACACACACATACACACATACAAACATAAATCTACACATACATACACAAAAATTAGGGCTTTAGATAGACATCACGAAATCCAAATGAATCAATACATACAAACTGAAATTGATTAGCCAAATGCAAATCCAACTGAAATCCAACCAAAGTCGCAGGAGCTCGAAATCACACGAACCCTAACAGCAAACGAAGTCGCACGTAATAAATGAGAAGCTGGGAATATTTCTTTTTAAAACCAGACTATGGTCACGGCCTAGAGCCATGACCCGATGTGCGCGAACCATTAATGACCATGAGGCTGGCGATTTCGACCTGGTCACGGCCTAGAGCCGTGACCCATTACTGACTTGGACAATGGCAATTTCAAATTGGTCACGGCCAAGAACCGTGATCCATGCGCGCGACCCTTTACTTACTTGCAGGACAATGGCGATTTTGATTTGGTCACGGCTTAGGGCCGTGACCCATAATCCGTGGCCCTTTTCTAGCAGCCTTGCTTTTTGAATGATGTATGGTCACGGCCTATAGCCGTGACCCAGACCAACAAATGGTCACGGCCCTAAGCCGTGACCCTTAATGTGTGTGTTTTATGCTTCGTCGTGCCTTTGGTCACGGCCCAAGTCCGTGACCCATCCGCGACCAGTTTGGAGGGAATTTTGGCGCCAAGCTGATCACGACCTGGTCACGGCCCAAGTTCGTGACCCATCCGCGACCAGTTTGGACGGAATTTTGGTGCTAAGCTGGTCACGACCTGGTCACGGCCCAAGTCCGTGACCCATTATGGTCAGGGATTTAGTTCGTGACCACTTCCAGAGCATGGATAATTTAGTGTGGTAATAAAATTGGTCACGCCAAATATTGAGTGGGTTAAGGCCGAAGTCCGCGACTAGCTGGTAGAGGACTTGGTCCGTGACCCACTAGGCGTGACCATTCCCCGGATTTGGTGTAGTGGGATATAGGTGAGGCGACTGATGGTGCGCAGAAGGAGGATGTGCGAAACATTGAAAAACTATTGGTGGCTGGACAATGTGAGGTGTACTGAGGCTGCAAGAAGTATAATTTGTTGAAATTCATGATTATAATGTTTCATTTGAAGGTAAGTTCCAAGCGGACCAAAAATTCATTCGATATGATAATGGGGGTATTGTTGGAACTTTTATGATAAGGGAATTTGGTTCTAAAGTCAATCTACAAAGACAATAAATTCTTACATGTGACTTAGGCTTAGGATATGAGACCATCCATGCATGCAAAAATGATTGTGCACTTTTCTGGAGAAATAATGCTATTCTAGAGCAATGTACCGTATATGGGGAGTCCAGATATAAACTTAATGATGGGAATGGTAAAAAAATCCCTCATAAGGTCCTGCGTTACTTCCCTTTGACACCGAGGTTGCGAAGATTGTACATGTGGAGGAAGATAGCTGCTAACACGAGATGGCATGGTGATAAGAACATGGATGATGGGATCACGAGGCATCCGGTCGATAGTGAGGTATGGTAGGACTTTGATCGAAATTATCCCGAGTTTTCTCATGAGCCTCAAAATGCGAGGCTAGGTATGACCAACGATGGATTCAACCCTTTTGGTAACATGAGCATCTCCTATAGCATTTGGCCCATGATACTTATGCCCCTTAACATGCAACCCTGGAAGTGAATGAAGGATCCCTTCTTTATGATGTCTCTACTTATTCCTTAGCCATAGGCTCCAGGGAAAGATATCAATGTTTACATGCAATCTTTGATCGATGAGTTGAATAATTTGTGGGAAAATGGTGTATTGACTTACGATGCCTCTCATGAAGAAACTTTTCGAATGCACGCAGCTGTAATGAGGATGATAAATGATTTTCCTATATATGGTAACTTGCGTAGGTGGAGCACAAAAGGTTATCTTGCCTGTCCTCCTTGTAACGAGGATGTATTATCTCAAAGTAATATTGGATACATAGGGCGTAGATGTTACTTACTAGATAACCACCCTTGGAGAACGAGTAGGGCATTTAACGATAAGATTGATCATCGAACTAAATCCTTGGAATTATCGATGGAAAAGGTACTTAGTCAATTGGACCGCCTTCCAGATGTCAAGTTTGGGAAGCATCCAAATAATAAGAAAAGACCTCGTGATCAAACATAATTGAATTGGACAAAGAAAAGCATCTTATTTGAGCTCCCGTATTGGAATAAACTTAAGATCTATCACAACCTTGATGTTATGCACATATACGATATTCTGATTGGAATGTTATTGAACATGGATGGAAAGAACAAAGACACTGAAAAGACACATCTTGATTTGGAGGATATGGGCATAAGGACATAATTGCATCTAGAAATCTGTCTCGATGGATCCTTTATGAAGCCTATAGCGGCATATACATTGAACCCGAAGGAGAGAGAGGTTTTCTATAAATTCTTGAAATCGGTCAAGTATCTGGATGGTTATACTAAGAACATCTCGAGATGTGTGACCACAAAAGCTGATAATTAATGGGCCTAAAAAGTCATAATTGCCACGTCCTGCTTCAACAACTTGTTTCCATTGGGATATGATGGAACCTCCCTAAGAATATTTATATTACTCTTTCTGAGTTGGGTAATTTTTTCAAGGAGTTGTGCTCCAAGACATTGGTGAAGAGTGATACGGAGAAGTTAGAGGAACGAATAGTTCTAATAGTTTGCAAGATGAAGAAGATTTTTCCTCTTGCTTTTTTTGATGTGATGGTTCATTTGATGGTTCACTTAGCACGCGAGGCGAAGCTTGCATGTCCTATCAAGTATAGGTGGATGTACCCAATTGAAAGGTAATTGTTACATAAATAATTTCTATTACGAATTTGGAGATATTTTCCCCAGCTGTTTTACATATGTAATATTGACTTTAAAAGTGTTTTATGTGAAGGTTTCTTGGAACAATGAAAGAGTACGTATCCAACAGAGCTTGACTAGAAGGTTCCATTGTTGAGGCTTACATTGTCAAAGAGTTTTTAACTTTTTTCTCAATGTACCTTACTCACGTCGAAACTGCTTTTAATAGAGAAGAACGAAATGACGATGGTGGTGAATGTGGCCCAGGGTTGACGATTTTCATCGAAAATGTTCATCCTTTTGGAAAGATTACAAGAGTTTCCAATGTGTCTGAGAATAAGCTTAATATGGCTAAGTGGTTTGTATTGTATAGCACCGATGAGGTTGAATTGTATTTAGAGTATGTTCAAATTAATTACACATGCACAATTGGAAAGATTATATATATATATATATATATATATATATATATATATATATATATATATATACTTATATACTTATATACTTATGAACCAAATTTCATTAAACAAGGAGCACAAAAATCTTCTACTAAAGAATCGAAGTGGACGTGACATAACTCAAATACAACGTCAAACATTTTCGAAGTCGTTCAAAGTGCGAGTAAGATATTTAAATGAATCTACATATATTCAATTAACATTTAACATGAACATGTGACACATTATATATGTTTTTTCTCAGATGAATCTATTACGAACGTAAAGATCTCCAGAAGCAACTAATGAACTCTGGTCATTAGCAAATGGTCCCAATGTGATAGTGAATATTTATTCAGGTTGCATTTGCAATGGAGTCCGGTTCCATACTAGAGACCGTGACAATCTTCGTAGAATTCATAATAGTGGGTTGGTATCTAAAGGGGAACACGAGGGACGTGCGATTAACTTCTATGGTTACTTATGCAAGGTTTGGGAAATGACATACATTTATGAGCATAAAGTTGTTTTGTTTCAATGTGAATGGTTCAACACCGGTAGTACTAGAACAATACAGACATATGAACATTTCATAAGCATTGATGTATGAAGTCATTGGTATAAAGATGATACATTTGTTTTACCAAGTCAAGTGCAACAAGTATTTTACGTTAATGATACAAAATTGGGTACACAGTGGCAAGTCGTACAATGGGTCCAAAATCGGAGAACCTGGGATGTACTAGAGTTAGAGGATGATGAATCCTTTGGACCTAATGATGTGTTCCAACATGATCGAATCAATAGGTTTGTTCCAATTCTCGTTAAGGATAGCAATGTTCAACATCACATGATTGATGATAATCCCGAGACTAGCTCAAGTGACAGAATTATGGTACTAACTATAGAGTATACTAACGACGAGTATGAAATGATTGCAACGGATAGAGATGAGGAAGAGGGTGATGAGAAAATGTATTTTGATTCTGATTCTGATCTTCATATAGACAATGATATATAGTCTTGTAACTCGCGCTTAGTCAATGGAAAAATGTTCTTAACAAAGTTGCATATTTACATTATATGTTATTGTTTATGCATTTTCTCATTTTTGTAAATTAGTTTATACTATCTGATTTAATCAATGTCTCATCTTTTATTTATAATGCAAGTTTATTTCACTTTTGTTTTAGTAGTTGCAGAAATGCCCCCTAAATAAAATTATGCGTCAAACCTGGATATACGACCCATATGGTGTCAGCGTATGAGAAAGAAAGACTGAATAATATTGCAAATAATAAAATGAGAATGACTGCCTTTGGGGTAGGTCATTTGGCAAATTCTTTAAGGAATGTGGTCAAGAAGAACAAGAAGGCGACTTCGGGTAAGGAAAAAAATAATAAATGTGAGTGAGGAAGGCGATGAGTATATACCTTTCGACGATGCCGAAGACGATGCACATAATGAGTGTATTGATACTCAAATAGAGAAGGTATCTTATGTTAGAAACTTTATTTAAATTTGATTTTATCATTCATGTTAAACTTAAACTCTAAAAACACGTACTCTTGGCAATTATCATGATTGTCATAACAAATTATTGATTATATATTGTTTGTCAGGTTTCATTCATGGCCCCTGTTAGAAGATCGCGTCGTTCTTCCACACCCATGGATGGGGAGGATACGTCCCATGTGATGTTTGATACTTTGTCACATTCTTCCACACCCACAGTTGAGGCAGTTGTAACCCTTACAACATTTGATACCTCTTTGTATTCTTTCACACCCACAGGTAATGGTTACCACATGTTCACTTAATTTAATGTTGTGAATATATGATGTGTCCACTCGTTTTAAATTTTGTTCTTAGCACTTACTAAGAAACGTGTAAAGGGGCCTACCGTAGGAAAAATGACGGAGAAAGTTGTGCGCTGATATGGGAAGCTTAAATTTGAGGTCCCACTTAGTGATGGAGCACCAGTGGGATTACATGCTCCTAAATTTGAACAACAACTTGACATAGAGATAAAAAATGTCGCCCCACTTCAAAACGTCTCTTGTTGGCATGAAATCGATCCCTCGATAAAGGAGTCTACAATTCAGAGAGTCAGGGTATTTTCCAATATAATTATAAATTTATTAAAAATCATGTTTATATAATATTTATTAAGGATCAATATTCCTATTATAGGATAGGTTTGATATCGAGGATTATGATGATGACAATGATGTTAGATTTTCCATTAATAGGAAGTGTCAGAGTAGATACTGTGATTGGAAGATCAAGATGCATGCACATTATTCATATCTAATGGAGGACGGAGTTGATCGCAAAAGAAAACCATATCCAGTTTTTAAGCAAGAGCACTAGGATTACATGGTTGATGTCACTTGGGCTGATAAGGCATTTTTGGTAACCTTTAATATTGATGATTAATAACCTTCAACACACAACTTTTACATTTTTTTCTTCGATGTGAATACCGTACTACCATCGTAATATTAACAAATTATGATTAATATAACTTCTCCTATTTATGTTTGAAGGTGCGGCCAGACAAAAACAAAAAGGCGCCCACACATTTTCCTTGAAACCATGCATGCAGATCACGATCATTTCTAGTTGCGATGTCAATCCAGTTGATGCATTTATTAATTTCTAAATTATTATATAGTTCTTAACTTGATTTTAGCCTTACTAAATTCGATTTCAATTTACTGTCATAATAATATTCTTGATATTGTGCATATTAGACATGTTTCACACGCATCATGAACTAGTATAATTATATTCTTACATGGATTAGTTTTAGATTTAGGAGCATGAAACTAGAGTGAAACCTCCTATTGTGGAATTCTTCAAGACATCTCATTGGAGTAAGAGAAAGATTGATTGGATGGGTGATAAGTGCAAGGAGACACATGTATGTTTCAGTTATTTCCTCCTTGTATCCTTTTTGGTGTTTAATAAGACAAACCTTCTTATATAAACATTTTTACTTTTAAAAAAAATGGTAGGACGAGTTTATAAAGCTAGATGCGAGATTAAAGGAGCCCGACGCAGTTCTGATGTCACAGGAGGAGATAGCAATTGAGGTACTTGGGAAGAACTCGGGATATATGAGAGGATTCGGTGTTGGTCCAAAGCCCTCTAACACTTCAATAGTCATAGCATAGTCCCGGTCTCATAATGAAGAGTTGATAAAATTGAAAGATAAGATATCATCTCTTGAAGAACTAAGCGCTGCTCAGAATAGAAGATTTGAGAATTTAATGACATTATTGGAGCAAAATGGGACACTTTCGAGAAGTTCAGGCGGGGAGAGTTCATCAGGTGCCTATAAAATGCAAATAAAACATAGTGAGTCTCAAAGTCTCAACCTCTCTTTAAAAATTGTAGCATTAAATAGCAAAATGGCTTGAATAAATAGGCCAAAATGCTGCGAAAAAGTAACTAATTATGTTAGCAAAATGGCCCGAATAAATAGGCCAGAAAACAACAACATAAATAGTCCAAAATGGGGGTAAAAAACTGTTTATTTTCTGCCCAAAAATAGCAGTTAATTTCTTCCCAAAACAAGGGCTTATTTCGGCCCAAAACAGGGGTATATTGGTGCCCAAATACAACAATAAAAATAGGTCAAAACAAGGCCAAAATGCAACGAAATATAGAAACTAATTATGTTAGCAAAACGGCCCGAATACAGAGGCCAAAAAAACATAAATAGTCCAAAATAGGTGCAAAAAATAATTTATTTTCTGCCCAAAAATAGCAGTTAATATCTTCCCAAAATAAGGGCTTATTTCGGCCCAAAACAAGTGCATATTTCTTCCCAAACACAACAATAAAAATAGGTTACAACAAGGCCAAAATGCAACGAAAAAACAACTAATTACATAAGAAAATTTATAAAAAAAATGGCCTCGTAAGAAGCACAAACACCTCACATGGGACCAACATAACACGTACGAACTTACCTCGTAGCCACTGAACTCTCGGGTTGAGAATAGGAGGACAATTTACAAAAATCTAGACTTAGGCTTAAAAATATGTCGTTAGTGGGTGAAAAGCCAAAATAGCACCTAAATGGCCCCGTAACAGGCACATACACCTCCCACGGGGCAAACGTAACACGTAGAAACTTACCGCGTAATCACGAGACTCTCATTTTGAGAATACGAGGATAATTTTCAAAAAACTAGACTTAGGCTTAAAAATATGTCGTTTAGCGGGTGAAAACCCAAAACAGCCCCTAAACGGCCCCGTAAGAGGCATAAACACCCCACTCGAGACCAATGTAACACGTAGAGACTTACTGCGTCGTCAAGAGACTTTCAATTTGAGAATACAATGATAATTTCCAAAAATCTAAACTTAGGCTTAAAACATGCCATTAGAGGGTAAAAATTCAAAACAATACCCAAACGGCCCTGTAAGATGCACAAGCACCTCGCACGGGACCAGTGTAAAATGTAGGAACTGACTGTGTAGTCACGTGACACTTGGTTTGAGAATACGAGGATAATTTAAAAAATTTAGACTTAGGGTTCAAATATAACTTTAGAGGGTGAAAATCCAAAATAACGCCCAAACGATCCCGTAAGAGGCACGAACACCTCATACGAGGCCAATGTAACACGTAGGAACTTACCGCGTAGACACGAGACTCTTGTTTAGAGAATATGATGATAATTTGGAAAAAAATTTACTTAGGCTTAAAAATATGCCGTTAGAGGGTGAAAACCGAAAACATCCCCTAAACGGCCCCGTAAGAGGCACATAGACCTCCCACGGGACAAACTTAACACTTATGGACTTACCATGTAGTCAGGGGACTTTTGATTTAAGAATACAATCGTAAGAGGCACAGACACCTCCCAGGGGACCAATGTAACATGTAGGAACTTACATCTCAACCACAAAACTCTTGGGTTGAGAATACGAGGATAATTAGAAGAATTTAGACCTAGGATTAAAACATAACTTTAGAGGGTGAAATTCTAAAATAACGCCCAAATGACTCCGTAAAAGGCACGAACACCTCACACGAGACCAATGTAACATGTAGGAACTTACCACGTAGTCACGAGCCTCTTATTTCGAGAATATGATGATAATTTGCAAAAATCTAGACTTAGCTTTAAAAATATGCTGATAGTGGGTGAAAACTCAAAATAGCCCTTAAACGGCCCCATAAGAGGCACAGACACCTCCCACGGGACCAACGTAACATGTTGGAACTTACCTCGTACCCACTGGACTCTTGGGTTAAGAATACAAGGTTAATTTGCAAAATTTATACTTAGGCTTAAAACATGACTTTAGAGGGTGAAAATCCAAAACAATGCTCAAACGACCCCATAAGAGGCACAGACATCTCACACGAGACCAATGTGACACTTAGGAACTTACAACATAGTCATGAGACTCTCGGTTTTAGAATACGATGGTAATTGGCAAAATTCTAGACTTGGGCCTAAAAAATTTCCGTTAGAGAATCAAAATTTAAAAAATACCCAAATTGCCCCGTAAGATGCACGAGCACCTCACACGGGACCAACATAACACGTATGAATTGCTCGCAAAGTCACATGATTTCCGGTTTGAGAATATTATGATAATTTATAAAAATCTAGATTAGGCTTAAAAACATGTCATTAGAGGGTGAAAATCCAAAACAGCTCCCAACGGTCCCGTAAGATGCACGAACACCTCCCACGGGACCAACGTAACACGTAGGAACTTACGTCGTAGCCACTGGACCCTCGGGTTGAGAATACGAGGATAATTTGCAAAATTTAGTCTTCCGCTTAAAACATAACTTTAGAGGGTGAAAATAAAAAACGACACCCAAACGACCTCGTAAGTGGCACGAACACCTCACACGAGACCAATGTAATATGTAAGAACTTACAGCATAGTCATGAGACTCTTGTTTCGAGCATAAGATGATAATTTGCAAAAATCTAGACTTAGGCTTAAAAATATACCGTTAGCGGGTGAAAACTAAAAACAGCCCCTAAACGGTCCCGTAAGAGGCACAGACACCTCCCACGGTACAAACGTAACACATAGGAACATACCTTGTAGCCACTGGACTCTTGGGTTGAGAATACATGGATAATTTGCAAAATTCAGACTTAGGCTTAAAACACGACTTCAGAGGATGAACACCGTAAGTGGCACGAACACCTCACACGAGACCAATGTAACACGTAGGAACTTACCGCGTAGTCTCAGGACATTCTTGCTTTGAGAGTATGACCATAATTTGTAAAAATATAGACTTAGGCTAAAAAATATGTCGTTAGCAGATGAAAACCCAAAATAGCCTCAAAACGGCCCCGTAAGACGCACATACACTTCCCACGGGACCAACATAACACGTAGGAACTTACCTCGCAACCACTGGACTCTCGTGTTGAGAAAATGAAGATAATTTGCAAAATTTTGACTTAGGCTTAAAACATGACTTCAAAGGGCTAAAATAAAAAACAACGCCAAAATGACCCCATAAGAGACACGAACACCTCACACGAGACCGATGTAACATGTAGGAACTTATCGCGTAGTCACGAGACTCTCGTTTTGAGAATACAACGATAATTTTCAAAAATCTAGACTTAGGCTTAAAAATATGCTGTTAGCGGGTGAAAATCCAAAACAACCCATAAACGGCCCCATAAGAGGCACAGACACATCCCACGGGATACCCGAACGACATCGTAAAAGGCACGAACACCTCACATGAGACCAATGTAACACATAGAAACTTATTGCATAGTCATGAGACTCTCGTTTTGAAAGTACCACGATAATTAGAAAAAATCAAGACTTAGGCTAAAAAATATGCCGTTAGCAGGTGAAAACAAAAAACAACCCCTAAACGGCCCCATAAGACCCACAGACACCTCCCACGGGAGCAACATAACCCATAGGAACTTATCTTGCAGCCACTAGACTCTCGGGTTGACAATATGAGGATAATTTGCAAAATTTAGGATTGGGATTAAAACATGACTTTAGAGGGTGAAAATAAAAAACAACGCCCAAACGACTCCATAAGAGGTACGAACACCTCACACGAGACCAATATAACATGTAGGAACTTACCACATAGTCACGAGACTCTCGTTTCGAGAATATGATGATAATTTGGAAAAATCTAGACTTAGGCTTAAAATATGCCGTTAGTGGGTGAAAACCCAAAATAGCCCTTAAACGGCCCCGTAAGAGCCACAGACACCTCCCATGGGACTAACTTTGCACGTAGGAACTTACCTCGTAGCCACTGGACTCTCGGGTTGAGAATACAAGAATGATTTGCAAAATTTATACTTAGGCTTAAAACATGACTTTAGACGGTGAAAATCCAAAACAACGCCCAAATGAACTCGTAAGAGGTACGAACACCTCACACAAGACCAATGTGACACATAGGAACTTACAACGTAGTCACAGGACTTCTGGTTTCAGAATACGATGATAATTTACAAAAATCTAGACTTATGCTTAAAAATATGCCGTTAGAGGGTCAAAATTCAAAATAATACCCAAGCGGCCCCGTTAGATGTGCGAGCACCTCGCATGAAACCAACGTAACACATAGGAACTGACAGCATAATCATGTGACTTCGGATTTGAGAATACGACGATAATTTGCAAAAATTAACACTTAGGCTTAAAAATATGCCGTTAGGGGGTGAAGCTCGAAAATAGCCCCGTAAGAGGCACAGACCCTTCCCACGGGACCAACATAATATGCCGTTAGAGGGTGAAAATCCAAAACTTCTCCTAGTGACCCCCTAATATGCGCAAACACATCCCAGGGGAGAAACTTAATGCATAGGGAATAATCACGTAGTCACGGGACTTCCATTTTGAGAATACGATGGTAATTTCCAAAAATCTAGAGTTAGGCTTAAAACATGCCGTTAGAGGGTCAAGATTTAAAACAATACCCAAACACGTAAGAGACATGAACACCTCACACGAGACCAATGTAACACGTAGGAATTGATCGTGTAGTCATGAGACTCTTGTTTCGAGAGTACGATGATAATTTGCTGAAATCGAGACTTAGGCTTAAAAATATGTCGTTAGGGGGTGAAAATCGAAAACAACCCCATAAAAGGCATAGACACTTCCCACGGGACCAACGTATTACATAGGAACTTACCTCGTAGCCACTGAACTCTCGGGTTGAGAATACGAGGATAATTTGCAAAATTTTGACTTAGGCTTAAAATATGACCTTAGAGGATGAAAATCCAAAACAACGCCCAAATGATGCCGTAAGAAGCACGAACACCTCGCATGAGACCAATCTAACACGTAGGAACTTACAGCGTAGTCACATGAGTCTCGATTTGAGAATACGACGATAATTTGCAAAAAATATACTTGGGGTTAAAATATGCCGTTAGCGAGTGAAAATCGAAAACAACCCCTAAACGACCCCGTAAGAGGCACGGACACCTCCCTAGGGATAAACTTAATGCGTAGGGACTTACCACATAGTCACGGGACTTCCAGATTGAGAATACGATAATAATATAAAAAGTCTGAACTCGGCTTAAAACATGTCGTTAAAGGGTGAAAAATCGAAACAATACCCAAACGCCTTTGTAAGATGAACGAGCACCTCATACGGGACCAACGTAACACTTAGGAACTGAACGCGTAGTCACGTGATTCTCGGTTTGGGAATACGATGATAATTTGCAAAATTCTAGACTTAGGCTTAAAAACAAGCCATTAGAGGGAGAAAATCCAAAACAGCTCCAAACGGCCCCGTAAGATGCACGATAACCTCCCACGGTACCAATGTAACACATAGGAACTTACCTCGTTGCCACTGGACTCTCGGGTTGAGAATACGAGGATAATTTGCAAAATTTTGACATAGGCTTAAAACTTGACTTTAGAGGGTGAAAATCCAAAACAACGCCCTGTAAGAGGCACGAAGAGCTCACACGAGACAAATGTAACATATAGGAACTTTCTGCCTAGTCACGAGACTCTCGTTTCGAGAATACGATAATAATTTCCAAAAATCTAGACTTAGGCATAAAAATATGCCGTTATAGGGGGAAAATCCAAAATAGCTCCAAATGGCCCCATAAGATGCATGAACCCCTCACATGGGACCAATGTAATACGTAGGAACTTACCTCGTAGCCCCTGCACTCTCGAGTTGAGAATACGATTATAATTTACAAAATTTAGACTTAGGCTTAAAACATGACTTTAGAGGGTGAAAATCCAAAATAATGCCCAAACAACGCCGTAAGAGGCACGAACACCTCACACGAGACCAATGTAACATGAAGACCTTAAAGCGTAGTCACGGGACTCTCGGTGTGAGAATACGATGATAGTTTACAAAAATCTATACTTAGGCTTAAAAATGTGTCGTTAGGGTGTGAAAGCCCAAAACAGCCCCGTAAAAGGCACACACACCTCCCACGGGACAAACTTAACGCATAGGGACTTACCACGTAGTCATAGGACTTTCTATTTAAGAATATGACAATAATTTAAAAAAATCTAGACCTAGTCTTAAAACATGTCGTTAGAGGAACGAACACCTCACACGAGACTAATGTGACTCAGGAACTTACAGCGTAGTCACGGGACTCCTGATTTGAGAATACAATTGGCAAAAATCTAGAGTTAGGCTTAAAAATATGTCGTTAGAGAGTCAAAATTCAAAACAATACCTGAACGGTCCTGTAAGATGCATGAGCACCTCTCATGGGACCAACATAACGCGTATGAACTGACCGTGTAGTCATGTGATTCTCAGTTTGAGAATATGACGATAATTTGAAAAAATCTAGAGTTAGGCTTAAAAACATGCAATTAGAGGGTGAAAACCCAAAACATCTCCAAGCGGCCCATAAGATGCACGTACACCTCCCACAGGACCAACGTAACACGTAGGAACTTACCTCGTAGCCACTGGACTCTCGGGCTGAGAATACGAGGATAATTTGCAAAATTTAGATTTAGGTTTAAAACATGACTTTAGAGGGTGAAAATACAAAACAACGCCTGAATGACCCCATAAGAGGCACGAACACGACACCAATTTAACACGTAGGAACTTACCGCGTAATCACGAGACTCTCGTTTTGATAATACGACGATAAATTGCAAAAATGCAGATTTAGGCATAAAAATATGCCATTAGTGGGTGAGAATCCAAAACAGCCCCGTAGGAGGCACATGCAACTCCCACAGGACCTACGTAACACGTAGGAACTTACCTTATTGCCATTGGGCTCTCGAGTTTAGAATACGAGGATAATTTACAAAATTTAGACTTAGGCTTAAAACATGACTTTAGAGGGTGAAAATCCAAAACAACGCCCAAACGACCGCTTAAGAGGCACGTACACCTCACACAAGACCAATGTAACATGTTGGAACTTACAGCGTGGTCACGAGACTCTCATTTCGAGAGTACAATGATAATTTGCAAACATCTAGACTTAGGCTTAAAAATATGCTGCTAGCGGGTGAAAATCCAAATAGCCCCTAAACGGCCCCGTAAGAGGCTCATACACTTCCCACGGGACCAACATAAAATGTAGGAACTTACCAAATAACCACTGGACTCTCGCGTTGAGAATACGAGGATAATTTGCAAAATTTAGACTTAGGCTTAAAACATGACTTTAGAGGCTGAAAATTCAAAACAACGCCCAAACGACATTGTAAAAGGCACGAACACCTCACACGAGACCAATATAACATGTAGGATCTTACCACGTAACCATGAGACTCTCGTTTCAAGAATACAAAGATAATTTACAAAAATCTAGACTTAGGCTTAAAAATATGCCGTTATCGGGTGAAAATCCAGAAGAGCCCCTAAACGGCCCCGTAGGAGGCACAAACACCTCCCGCATAACCAATGTAACACGTAGGAACTTACCTCACAGCCACTAGACTCTTGGGTTGACAATATGAGGATTATTTGTAAATTTTAGAACTACGCTTAAAACATGACTTTAGAGGGTGAAAATCCAAAACAACGCCCAAATGACTCCGTAAGAGGCACGAACACCTCACACGAGACCAATATAACTTGTAGGAACTTACCGCGTAGACACGAGACTCTCGTTTCAAGAATATGACGATAATTTGCAAAAATTAGACTTAGGCTTTCAAATACGCCATTAGTGGGTGAAAGCCCAAAACAGCCACTAAGCGGCCCCGTAAGAGGCACATACACCTCCCACAGGACCAATGTAACACGTAGGAACTTACCTCGTAGCAACTGGACTCTCGGGTTAAGAATACAAAGATAAGTTGAAAAATTTATACTTAGCCTTAAAACATGACTTTAGAGGGTGAAAATCCAATACAACGCCCAAACGACCCCATAAGAGGCACGAACACCTCACACGAGACCAATGTGACACGTAGGAACGTACACCATAGTCACGGGACTCGATTTGAGAATACGACAATAATTTGCAAAAATCTAGACTTAGGCTTAAAAATATGCCATTAGAGGGTCAAAATTCAAAACAATACCCAAACGGCCCCGTAAGATCCGTTAGCACCTCGCATGGGACCAACGTAGCACATAGGAACTGATCGCATAGTCACATGACTCGCGGTTTGAGAATACGATGATAATTTGGTAAAATCAAGACTTAGGCTTGTAAACATGCCGTTAGAGGGTGAAAATTCAAAATAGCTCCACACGGCCCCCTAAGATGCACGAACACCTACCACGGGAAAAACTTAATGAATAGGGACTAACCACGTAGTCATGGAACTTTCGGTTTGAGAATACAGAGGTAATTTCCAAAAATTTAGACTTAGGCTTAAAACATGCCGTTAGGGGGTCAAAATTCAAAACAATACCCAAATGGCCCCGTAAGATGCACGAGCACCTCTGACGGGACCAACGTAACACATAGGAACTGACCGCGTAGTAACGTGACTTCCAATTTGAGAATACGATGATAATTTGAAAATATCTAGACTTAGGCTTAAAAACATGCCATTAGAGGGTGAAAATCCAAAATAGCTCTAAATGGCCCCGTAAGATTCACGAAGACCTCCCATGGGACCAATGTAACACGTAGGAACTTACCTCGTAACCACTGCACTCTAGGGTGGAGAATACGAGGATAATTTATAAAATTTAGATTTAGTCTTAAAACTTGACTTTAGAGGGTGAAAATCCAAAACAACGCTCGAAAGACACCGTAAGAGGCACGGACACATAATAGGAGACCGATGTAACACGTAGGAACTTACCGCGTAGAAACGAGACTCTCATTTTGAGAATACAACGATAATTTACAAAAATCTATACATAGGCTTAAAAATATGCCGTTAATGGGTGAAACCCCAAAAAAGCCCCTAAACGGCCCCGTAAGAGGTACAGACACCTCCCACGGGACAAACTTAATGCATAGGGACTTACCACATAGTAACAGGACTTTCGATTTGATAATACGACGATAATTTCCAAGAATCTAGACTTAGGTTAAAAACAAGCCGTTAGAGTGTCAAAATTAAAAATAATGCCCAAACGGGCCCATAAGATGTATGAACACCTCGCACGGGACAAAGGTAAAACGTATGAACTGACCTCCTAGTCACGTGATTCCCGATTTAAGAATATGATGATAATTTCAAAAATCTAGACTAAGGCTAAAAAACATGTCCTTAGAGGTTGAAAATCCAAAATAGCTCCAAACAGCCTCGTAATAAGCACGAACACCTCCCATAGGACCAATGTAACACGTAGGAACTTACCTCGTAGCCACTGGACTCTCGGGTTGAGAATACGAGGATAATTTGTAATATTTAGACTTAGGCTTAAAACATGACTTTAAAGGGTGAAAATCCAAAACAAAGGCCAAATGACCCCGTAAGTGGCACGAACACCTCACACGAGACCAATGTAACACATGGCAACTTATCGCGTAGTCACGAAACTCTCATTTTCAGAATACGATGATAATTTGCAAAAATATAGACTTAGGCATAAAAATAAGCTGTTCGTGGGTGAAAATCTAAAATAGCCCCTAAACAGACTCGTAAGAGGCACAGGCACCTCCCATAGGACCAACGTAACACGTATGAATTTATCTTGTAGCCACTAGACTCTTGGGTTTAGAATACGAGGATAATTTGCAAAATTAGACTTAGGCTTAAAAGATGACTTCAAACGGTGAAAATAAAAAACAACACCCAAACAGCCTCGTAAGAGGCACTAAGACCTCACACGAGACAAATGTAAAACGTAGGAACTTTCAGTGCAGTCATGAGACTCTCATTTTGAGAGTACGATGATAATTTGTAAAAAAATTGACTTAGACTTAAAAATTCATCGTTAGTGGGTGAAAAATCAAAATAGCCCCCAAACGGCCCCATGAGAGGAATGGAATCCTCCCACGGTACCAACATAACACGTAGGACCTTACCTTGTAGCCACTGGACTCTCGAGTTGAGAATATGAGAATAATTCGCAAAATTTAGGCTTAGGCTAAAAACATGACTTTAGAGGGTGAAAATAAAAAACAACGCCCAAACGACCCCATAAGAGGCATGAACACCTCGCACGAGATCAATGTAACACGTAAGAACTTTCTGCGTTGTAACGAGACTCTCGTTTCGAAAGTATGATGATAATTTTTAAAAATCTAGACTTAGGATTCAAAATATGCCATTAGCAGGTGAAAACCCAAAACAGCCCCTAAACGGCCCCGTAAGAGCCACGGACATTTCCCATGGAACCAATGTATCACGTAGGAACTTACCTCGCAACCACTGGACTCTCGGGTTGAGGATACGAGGATAATTTGCAAAATCTAGACCTAGGCTTAAAACATGACTTTAGAGGTTGAAAATCCCAAACAACGCCCGAACGACTCCGTAAGATGCATGAACACCTCACATGAGACCAATGTAACATATAGGATCTTATCGTGTAGTCACGAGACTCTCGTTTTGAGAATATGACGATAATTTGCAAAAATCTAGAGTTAGGCTTAAAAATATGCCGTTAGCTGGTGAAAACCCAAAACCGCCCCTAAACTGCCCCGTAAAAGCCACAGACACCTCCCACGGGACCAACATAGCAGGTAGGAACTTACCTCGTAGCCACCGAAATCTCGGGTTAAGAATATAAGGATAATTTGCAAAATATATACTTAGGCTTAAAACATGACTTTAGAAGGTGAAAACCCAAAACAATTCCCAAACGAACCTGTAAGAGACACGAACACCTCACACAAGACCAATGTAACATGTAGGAACATATAATGTAGCCACGGGAGTCCCGGGTTAAGAATATGATGATAATTTGCAAAAGTCTAGACTAAGGCTTAAAAATATGCCATTAGAGGGTCAAAATTCAAAACATTACCCAAACAACCCCGTAAGATGCGCGAGCACCTTGCACGATGCCAACTTAACTCATAGGAACTGACTGCATAGTCACGTGACTCCCAGTTTGAGAATATGTTGATAATTTACAAAAATCATGACTTAGGCTTAAAAACATTCCATTGGAGGGTGAAAATCCAAAACAGCTCCAAATGGCCCCGTAAGATGCACGAACACCTCCCACGGGAAAAACATAACGTTTAGGGACTTACCACGTTGTCACAGGACTTTTTGTTTGAGAATACGATGATAATTTTTAGAAATCTAGACTTAGGCGTAAAACATGCCGTTAGAGGGTCAAAATTCAAAACAATACCCAAACAGCCCCGTAAGATGCACGAGAACCTTGCACGAGACCAATCTCACACGTAGGAACTGACCGCATGGTCACGTAACTCCCAGTTTCCGAGTGCAATGATAATTTGCAAAAAATCAGATTTAGGCTGAAAAACATGCCATTAGACTGTGAAAATCCAAAACAGCTCTGAACGGCCCCGTAAGATGCACGAACACCTCCCACGGGACCAACGTAACGCGTAGGAACTTACCTTATAGCCACTGGACTCTCGGGTTGAGAATATTAGGATAATCTGCAAAGTTTAGACTTAGTCTTAAAATATGACTTTAGAGGGTGGAAATCTAAAATAATGCCCAAACAATGCAGTAAGAGGCACGAACACCTCACACGAGACCAATTTCACACGTAGGAACTTACAGCATAGTCAGGGGACTCACGGTTTAATAATACGATGATAATTTGCAAAAATCTAGACATAGGCTTATAAGTATGCCATGAGTGAGTGAAAGCCCAAAACAACCCCTAAACGGCCCCGTAAGAGGCACATACACCTCCCACGGGACAAACTTAATGCGTATGGACTTACCACGTAGTCAGGGGACTTTCGATTTAAGAATACGACGGTAAATTCCAAAAATACAGACATAGGCTTAAAACATGCTGTTAGAGGGTCAAAATTAAAATTAATACCCAAGCAGCCCCGTAAGATGCACGACCACCTCACACGGGACCAACATAACACGTATGAACTGACCGCGTAGTCATGAGACACTCGTTTTGGCAATACGACGAAAATTTGTAAAATTCTAGACTTAGGCTTAAAAATATACATTTAGCGGGTGAGAACCCAAAACAGCCCCTACACGGCCCCATAAGAGGCACAAACACCTCCCACGGGACCAACGTAACACGTAGGAACTTACCTTATAGCCACTAGACTCTCGGGTTGAGAATATGAGGATAATTTGCAAAATTTAGACTTATGCTCAAAAAACAATGCCCAAACGACCTCGTAAGAGGCACGAACACCTCTACCGAGACCAATATAACACGTAGAAACTGACATTGTAGTGACGAGACTCTTATTTCTAGAATAAGACGAAAATTTGAAAAAAACATAGACTTAGGCATAAAAATAAGCCGTTAGTGGGTTAAAATCCAAAACAACCCCTAAATGGCCTCGTAGGAGGCGCAGGCACCTCCCACAGGACCAACGTAACACGTAGGAACTTACCTTATAGCCACTGGACACTGGAGTTGAGAATACGAGGATAATTTGCAAAATTTAGACTTAGCCTTAAAATAAGACTTTAGAGGGTGAAAATTTAAAAAAATGCCAAAACGACCTCGTAAGAGGCACAAACACCTCACACGAGACCAATGTGACACGTAAGAACTTACAAGGTAGTCATGAGACACTCGTTTCGAGAGTACGATGATAATTTGCAAAATTCTATACTTAGGCGTGAAAATATGCTGTTAGCGAGTAAAAACCCAAAACAGCCCCTAAACGGCCCTGTAAGAGGCTCATACACCTCCCACAGTACTAACGTAACACGTAGGAACTTACCTTGGAGCCACTGGACTCTTGGGTTGAGAATACGAGGATAATTTGCAAAATTTAGACTTAGGCGTAAAACATGACTTTCAAGGGTGAAAATCCAAAACAAGGCCCAAACGATCCCTTAAGTGGCACGAACACCTCACACGAGACCAATATAACATGTAGGAACTTATTGCGTAGTCACGAGACACTCGTTTTGGGAAAATGACGATAGTTTTTAAAAATCTAGACTTAGGCTTAAAAATATGCCTTTAAAGGGTCAAAATTCAAAACAATACCCAAACGACCCCATAAGATGCACGAGCACCTCGCACAGGACCAACGTAACACCTAGGAATTGACCGCCTAGTCACATAACTCTCGGTTTAAGAATATGACGATAATTTTCAAAAATCAAGACTTAGGATTAAAAACATGCCATTAGAGGGTAAAAATCCAAAATAGCGCGAAACGTCCCCATAAGATGCACGAACACCTCCCACAGGACAAACATAATGCGTAGAGACTTACCTTATAGTCACGAGACTTCTAGTTTGATAATACAACGATAATTTCCAAAAATCTAGACTTAGGCTTAAAACAGGCCGTTAGAGGGTCAAAATTCAAAACAATACCCAAATGGCCCCGTTAGATGCACGAGCACCTCGCACGTTACCAACGTAATACGTACGAACTTACAACGTAGTCATGGGACTCCCAGTTTGAGAATACGACGATAATTTGCAAAAATCTTGACTTAGGCTTAAAAATATGCCGTTAGCAAGTGAAAACCCAAAAGAGTACCTAAACGTCCCCGTAAGAGGCACATACACCTCCCACGGAACAAACTTAACACGTGGGGACTTACCACTAGTCACAGGACTTACGGTTTGATAATACGACAATAATTTCCAAAAAATCTAGACCTAGGATTAAAACATGCCGTTAAAGGGTCAAAATTCAAAACAATATGAAAACGGCCCTATAAGATGCACGAGCACCTCATTCGGGGCCAACGTAACAAGTATGAACTGACCACATAGTGGCGTGATTATCGATTTGAGAATAGGATGATAATTTCCAAAAATCTAAACCTAGGCTTAAAAAATGCCATTAGAGGGTGAAAATCCAAAAGAGATCGAAACGGCCACGTAAGATGCACAGACTCCTCCATGGGACCGACGTAATGGGTAGGAACTTACTTTGTAACCACTGGACTCTTGGGTTGAGAATACGAGAATAATTTGCAAAATTTAGAGTTAGGGCTAAAACATGACTTTAGAGGGTGAAAATCCAAAACAATGAGTAAATGACCCTGTAAGAGGCATGAACACCTCACAAGAGACCAATGTAACACGTAGGAACTTACCGCATAGTCACGAGACTCTCGTTTCAAGAATACGATGATAATTTGCAACAATATAGACTTAGGCATAAAAATATGTCGTTAGTGGGTGAAAATCCAAAACAACCCCTAAACGTCCTTATAAGAGGCACGGGCACCTCCTATAGGACCAACGTAACATGTAGGAACTTACCTTGTATCCACTGGACTCTCGAGTTGAGAATATGAGGATAATTTGTGTAAGGACATATTTTTATAAATGATGATCACTATTAATTATGTCGTATGTCGTTACAACCGTCAAAGAAGTTCAAGAGCAATCTACATCAAGACGGATCCAAATATATCAAGGTTCTTCATGAAAAAGACTCCACAAAGTTTACTTTAGTAAGGCTATGTTTTAAATATCTTAAATTTTCACTTAGAGCTTTGGGATATTTTTTCAAAATATTTTCTAAGTGTTGAAGCGGACTTTTTTCGTCAAAATTTGAGAATGAGTAATTTTTCTAAGTCCTATAGCGTTCCTCGATTTTGACACTCAGGTCGTTCAAGCGAGATCCCCTCTCGTTCGATCGACATTGAGATGTCGCATGATGTCGTTCAAATGACACGTGTACTTCATTCGAGCGAGATCCCATTTTTGTTCTAACGACCAAGGCGACGCGATTTTCTATAAATACTCATTAAATGGTTTCGTTTTCATTAAGAAGTCCCAGCGTTTTAAAAGAAAAAAAGATGGAAATCTACAAAATTCTTTTTGACTTCTTCTTTTAGGGTTTTTATCCCTTTTGTTTTCAATACACAAAAATCCCATATGCTTTGGTGAATTATTTTGGTTTTCAAGAACACACTTTGCTTTTGTTCATTCTTTGTGGGGAGAGCTCTACAGCCGACAATTGCGTGCAATTGTGGAGGGAATCCTTGTGAAGATTTTAGACTACGTGTCTGGACTGCGCATCCTTGTGGTATAGCTGCGTGTGAACCACTGTTGATTTCTAGCCGTTGCTTTGGAAGGTTTAACGAAGACACCGTGCGTTACTCTTGTGGGCTAAAGCAAGATGGTATGTAAGTCAATGGTTTCGTAAACTTATCAGAGATCTATAAATAAAAGGTTTTTCCCTTCGGGGATTTTTTCCTGAAATTTGTGTCGCATGCTTTATTTATTTATGGGTTGACACACGCACACGCGTAGTTGCATGTTTAAGGGGTTGAATTAATTTGGCTTAAAATAGACTCTAATTAAATAAGTGGGCCAACTTAGAAATTTGCGAATTTAATCAATTATCACACAGTCATATTTTACAAATTGGTATCAGAGCAGGCTACAATGTTTTATTGTGTATTCCTATTTTCCGCGAAATTTGTGTGATACTGATTTCTTTTGAAAAAATCACTTTTGTGAAAAATCGCAATTTTTCCAATGGAACATTCATTTAATAAGGTGCCTATTTTTTATGGGAAAAATTATGCCTATTGGAAAGCTCGCATGAAATCTAGTTTAAAAGCCATTGACGAGCATGTTTGGTTTCTTTGCGAAAATGGATGGAATCATCCCACTGTCACCGTCGAAAATATCACCTCTTTAAAACCCGTGTCGACCTAGACTGGAGATGATTTTAAAATGCCTAATTTTAATTATCGTGGTTTGAGTGCTATTTCTAGAGTCGTCACTCCTGACGAGTTCTGCCGAATTATAATGTGCACCACGTCTAAAGAGGCATGGGATGTTTTGAAATTGACACATGAGGGTACGAACGCGGTTAAAGAATCAAAATTACAAAATTTGGCCACCCAATTTGAGACTATCACCATGTCTGAGTCTGAATGCTTTGATGATTTTTATGCACGTCTGTCGGACATTAAAAACACCAGTTTTAATTTAGTTGAGGTGATTGATAACACGCGTGCCATTAAAGAGATTTCGAGATCTCTCCCAAAACGCTTTATTCCTAAAGTCACTGTTTTGAACTCTTTGGGAAATTTGAAATCGCTTAAGTTAGAAGAATTTGTAGGAGATCTTCAAACCTATGAGATTGACATGTTTCCCCAAACCATTAAGGCTAAGGATAAAGGCATTGCTTTAAAGACTCGTTTTAAAGAAAAAGTTTGTGAGACCGATTCTGAGGAAGATTTTAATTTTAAAGATACGACCTTGTTTGCGAAAGTTTTTAAAAACTTTCTCAACATGAACAAAAATAATTCTTCCAATAAGAGATTTTTTGAGAAAAATAAAAAGGCTAAAGAAATCGGTGAGAAAGAAAAGGAGAGTGAGGAAAATTTATAAAGTTTGATGTGTTTTGAGTGTGGGGGTAAAGGGCATAAGGCGTATGAGTGTGCCACTAGACTTAGGAGAGAGGGAAATAAAGTGGCTATGCCTGCCACACTTAGTGATAGCGACATAGAGGTTTTTTATTCAGGTGATGAAAATGAGCATTGTATGTGTGTCACATTTTTTGCTAGTCGGGTTAACACACCTAGTTTGGATGGAGGTGATGGGACTAGTTCTCGCGAGACCCCCGAGGAGGATGATTTGAGTGTTTCAAGTGAGGGGGAAAGCAAGAGTGAAAGTGGAGATGAAAGTGAGATCCAAAAAACATTTAGAGATTTGTACACTGAGACCTTAAAAACAAAGAAGTATAATAAGGATTTAGGTCATCGAGTGTTAGATTTGGAGAGAGATAAGGAGGTTTTAAGAAAGGAAAAATGTGATTTTATCGACACGGTGTGTAGTCATATGGCACGTGTATCCCAACTCGAGAGTGATCTCGGACGTGCCAAGGAGGTCAAAGTAAATTTTGACAACGCACCTAAAAAGGTTGAAAAGGTGGTTCTTAATCCCGATAAGGGTAGAGTTAACGGGCTAGGAAAAGGTCATGACGGTGCTTCCACTGCTTTGTCGCACCCGAGTCGATTCCCACTTTAGTGACAGATTCACATGGCCCAAAAATTAACCCACCTAGGCGTCCCATTCCTATTAGAAGAGCGCATCCTAGAGTTTTTGAGAGATGTGTTCCTAGGCCTATATATGTTTGTTCCCATTGCAAAAGGAGAGGACACCTTAGGGAATTTTGTTTTAAGTTGGGTTATATGTCACGTTTTTCTTCTACATGTGTTTCTGCCACACATGCACCCACACATGATACTTTACATGCTCCTGGAGACTACATGAGAGAGTTTGCACATTTAGGTGAGCAAGTTATGTTTTTGGTCAAAACTTCACAAAATCTGATGGAGGTTTTTCATAAGTTGGAACCACCTTTGAAAAACCCCTCTGCACCTAACGATTGAGGTTTTCCTTGTTTACTAGCATTGGATGTTTTCCATGATGACATTATTTGCCTTTTGCTAGTATGTATCATTTTTGTATGTTTTCCATTTTTTTAAATTTTTTTTTGAAAAATCCGAAAAGATTTTATTTTGATAAAATTTTTGAAAAATCCAAAAAGAGTTTTGTATTTTGTTTACATCGTTTATGGATAGACACTTAGGATGACCGAGTCACAACATCATTCCATTTTTCATGCGACTGTTTAATAGTGTTTTATAATGTTTAGAGTCATTGAGATGTAATTAAGTGTTAATTCCTTCATGTTTGACTCATGATTTCCTTTATTGCACACATGCACAAATTTGTTTGATTATTGTGCTTGTCTTATCACATGTTGGTTGGCTGTTTTCAATTCAGTCCTGTTCTTAAAATGAATCAAGCGCGATAAAACTTGATAAGAAAGTTGTGCATGTAAGAGCCTTTTGTATGTTTGTGTGCTTTATTTGAAAACGGGGAAGGGCTGCGAGAGGTTCACATTTGATCTTTGCAAATACTAAGCCACCGTTATATCGAACCTAAAATATTGAGGAATTTTATTATCCGGGGTCCAAATAGGTTTAAAAGAGCCCGAAATAATTTAAAGGCAATAAAAAGAAATTCATGCCAAAGAGGGGCGATTAGGTTTTTGCATCAATTCTCCCAATTTTGAGAATTTAGTTTATGCACCTCTAAAGGAAAATATATATGAGGGAGTTTGGATGAAGAATTAAAACGAGTTTACACGTCCTTAAAAGTATTGAAAAAGCACTACATAGTTTTGGACGTTATTGATGTGGAAATCACTTTGACTTTGATTTATTGATTTGCATAAGACGATGTCATCAAAATTCAACAATTTTTACACCTAAGGATACTTTTGATGTTCATTCGTTAAGGGTACACGTATTCATCTTCCACATATGATTGATTGAGTTTATTTACCTATCGAATGTGTTCACACCCATTCATTCCATTTTGATGAATTTGTTGTTTTAGTATAAATCCACGGTGTGTGGTTTTTGTATCTTATTTTTGCTTTGAAAAAATTGAAAAATCGAAAAATTATTTGTGGAATTTTTTGAGATACTCCTTTACGCGTAGTTTGATTCATGTTTGCTATGCATTTTATCGTGACACTCCATGTCTAGTTTGTTTCTTCTTATCTTTCTATTTTGGGGACATCATAAAAGGGGGAGGACGAATTATGATTTTATGGGGGAGTTTGCATTATGGGAGAGATTTGATTTATTAATGATTTATGATTTATTCTTATATCATTTCAAACTCGATACGTCACGAAGGTTTTCTCTTTTTCTCATGTGTGTAGGTACAAAGATTGAAGATCATTATGTTGCGCACCCTGATGAGAAAAGCTTTGAGATTTGATGAAGATTTTTTGAAGTAAAATTTGAGAACTTGCAAATTTAGTTTTGAGATTTATGGGAGGGTAGATTTGTATAGGTAATTTGGTATTTGATAATTCGGATCTTTTTATGTATGTTCCGGCATAGACATAGGGGGAGATTTGTAAGGACATATTTTTATAATTGTCCGTCACAATTAATTATGTCGTATATCGTTACAACCGTCGAAGAAGTTCAAGAGCAATCTAAATCAAGACGGATCCGATTATATCAAGGTTCTTCACCAAAAAGCCTCCGCAAAGTTTACTTTGGTAAGGTTATGTTTTAAATACCTTAACTTTGCACTTAGAGATTTGGGATATTTTTTCAAAATACTTTCTAAGTGTTGGAGCGGACTTTTTTTGTAAAAATTTGAGAATGAGTAATTTTTCTAAGTCCTGTAGCGTTCCTCAATTTTGACACTCAGGTCATTCAAGAGAGATCCCATCTCGTTCGAGCAACATTGAGATGCGATGTCGTTCAAACGACATGTGTACTTCGTTCGAGTGAGATCCCATTTTCGTTCTAACGATCGAGGCAGCACGATTTTCTATAAATACTCATTAAATGGTTTCGTTTTCATTAAGAAGTCCTAGTGTTTTGAAAGACAGAAAACTGTGAATCTACAGAAATCTTTTTGACCTCTTCTTTTGGGGTTTTCATCCCTTTTGTTTTCAATTCACGAAAATCCCATATGCATTGGTGAATTGTTTTGGTGTTTAAGAACACACTTTGCTTTTGTTCATTCTTTGTGGGGAGAGCTCTACAACCGATAACTATATGCTATTGTGGAAGGAGTCCTTGTGAAGATTTTAGACTACGTGCCTAGACTGCGCGTCCTTGTGGTATAGCTGCGTGTGAACTAGTGTTGATTTCTAGTCGTTGCTTTGGAAGGTTTGATGAATACACAATGCGTTACCCTTGTGGGTGAAAGTAAGATGGTATGTAAGTCAATGGTCTTGTAAACTTGTTAGAGTTCTAGAAATAAAAGGTTTTTCCCTTCGGGTATTTTTTCTTGAAATTTTTGTCACATGCTTTATTTATTTATTAGTTGACACACGAACACACGTAGTTCCATGTTTAAGAGGTTGAATTAATTTGGCTTAAAAATAGACCCTAATTAAATAAGTGTATCAACTTAGAAATTTGCAAATTTAATCAATTATCGCACAATCATAATTTGCAAATTGCAAAATTTAGACCTAGGCTAAAAACCTCACTTTTTAGGGTGAAAATCCAAAACAATGCCCAAACGACCCCGTAAGAGGCACTAACACCTCACATGAGACCAATGTAACATGTAGGAGCCTACCGTGTGGTCACAAGACTCTCGTTACCAGAATACGATGATAATTTGCAAAAATCTAGACTTAGGCTTAAAAATAAGCCGTTAGCGGGTGAAAACCCAAAACAACCCCTAAACGGCCCTATAAGAGGCACAACAAACTCCCACGGTACCAGTGTAACACGTAGGAACTTACCTTGTAGCCACTGGAGTCTCAGGTTAAGAATATGAGGAGAATTTTCAAAATTTAGACTTAGGCTTTAAACATGACTTTAGAGGGTGAAAATAAAAAAAACAATTCCCAAACGACCCCGTAAGAGGCGCGAACACCTCACACTATATCAATGTAACACGTAGGAACTTACCGCGTTTTCATGAGACTCACATTTCGAGAGTACGAAGATAAATTGCAAAATTCTAGACTTATGCTTAAAAATATGTCGTTAGAGGGGAAAAACCCAAAACAGCCCCTAAGCAGCCCCGTAATAGGAAGAACACCTCCCACAGTACCAACGTAACAAGTAGGAACTTACCTCGCATCCACTCGACTCTCGGGTTGAGAATATGTGGATAATTTGCAAAATTTAGACTTATGATTAAAATATGACTTGAGAGGTTGAAAATAAAAAATAACGCCCAAACGACCCCGTATGAGGCATGAACATCTCACACGAGACCAATGTAACATATAGGAACTTACCCCGTAGTCACGATACTCTTATTTCGATAATAGGATGATAATTTGCAAAAATCTAGACTTATGCTTAAAAATATGCTGTTAGCGGGTGAAAACCCTAAATATCCCCTAAACGGCCCCGCAAGAGGCACAAACACATCCGACGAGATGCCTAAACGACCCCGTAAGAGGCATGAACACCTCACACGAGACCAATGTAACACGTAGGAAATTATCGCATAGTCAAAGTACTCTCGTTTTTAGAGTACGACGATAATTTATAAAAATCTAGACATAGGCTCAAAAATATGTCGTTAGCGGGTGGTGAAAACCTAAAACAACCCCAAAATGGCCCCGTTAGAGGCACATACACCTCCCATGGGACCAACGTAACACGTAGGAACTTACCTCGCAGCCACTAGACTCTCAGGTTGAGAATACATGGATAATTTGCAAAATTTAGACCTAGGCTTAAAACATGACTTTAGAGGGTGAAAATCCAAAATAATGCCCAAACGACTCTGTAAGAGGCACGAACACCTCACACGAGACCAATGTAATATGTAGGAACTTACCGTGTAGTCATGAGACTTTGGTTTCGAGAATACGATAACAATTTGCAAAAATCTAGACTTAGGCGTAAAAATATGCCGTTAGAGGGTGAAATCCTAAACGGCCCCGTAAGAGGTGCAGACACCTCCAACAGTACCAATGTAACATGTAGGAACTTATCTCGTAGTCACTGGACTCTCGAGTTGAGAATATGAGGATAATTCGCAAAAATTATACTTAGGCTTAAAATGTGACTTTAGAGGCTGAAAATCTAAAACAATGCCCAAACAACCCCATAAGAGGCACGAACACCTCACACGAGACCAATATGACACGTAGGAACTTACAACGTAGTCACGGGACTCCCAGTTTGACAATACGATGATAATTTACAAAAATCTAGACTTAGGCCTAAAAATATGCCGTTAGCGCGTGAAAATCCAAAATAGCCCCTAAACGGCGACGTAAGATGCAAGAACACCTCCCACGGGACAAACTTAACTCGTAGGGACTTACCACGTAGTCACGGGACTTCCAGTTTGAGAACAATATAAAAAAATTTAGACTTCGACTTAAAACATGCTGTTAGAGGGTCAAAATTCAAAACAATACCCAAACGGCCCTATAAGATGCACGAGAACTTCGCACGGGACCAACATTACACGTAGGAACTAACTGCATAGTCACGTCACTCCTTGTTTGAGAATAGAATGATAATTTGCAAAAAATCCAGACTTAGGCTTAAAAACATGCCATTAGAGTATGAAAATCCAAAACAGCTCCAAACGGCACCGTAAGATCCATGAACACCTCCCACAGGACCATCATAACGCGTAGGAACTTACCTCATAGCCACTGGACTCTCAGGTTAAGAATACAATGATAAATTGCAAAATTTAGACTTAGGCTTAAAACATGACTTTAGAGGTTGAAAATAAAAAATAACGCCCAAACGACGCTGTAAAAGGCATGAACACCTTACACAAGACCAATGTAACACGTAGGAACTTAGTCAAGGGACTCTCGGTTTGAGAATACGATGATAATTGGCAAAAATCTAGTCTTAGGCTTAAAATTATACCGTTAGCGAGTGAAAACCCAAAACCTCCCCTAACTCCCCATAAGAGGCATAAACACATCCGACGGGAAAACTTAACATGTAGGGACTTACCATGTACTCACGGGACTTTAGGTTTGAGAATACGACTATAAATTTCAAAAATCTAGACTTAGGCTTAAAACATGCCATTAGAGGGTCAAAATTCAAAAAAATGCCCTAAAAAACCCGTAAGAGGCACGAATACCTCGCACGAGACCAATGTAACACGTAGTAACTAACCATGTAGTCACAAGACTCTCGTTTTGATAGTACGATGATAATTTGCAAAAAGAAAGACTTAGGCCTAAAAATATGCCTTTAGCGGGTGAAGACCCAAAATAGCCCCTAAACGGCCCCGTAAGAGGCAACCCCCCCCCCCCCCCCCCCCCCCCCAGGGAAAAACGTAACATGTAGAAACTTACCTCATAGCCACTGCACTCTTAGGTTGAGAATACAAGGATAATTTACAAAATTTAGACTATGGCTTAAAACATGACTTTAGGGGGTGAAAATCCAAAACAATGCCAAAACGACGCCGTGAGAGGCACGATCACCTCACATGAGACAATGTAACATGTAGGAAGTCATAGCGTAGTCACGGGACTCCCCATTTGAGAATACAATTATAATTTGCAAAAATATAGACTTAGGCTTAAAAATATGCTGTTAGCGAGTGAAAACCCAAAACAGCCTCTAAACGGCTCTGTAAGAGGCACAGACACCTCCCACGGGACATACATAACGCGTAGGGACTTACCATGTAGTCACGGGACTTCCGGTTTAAGAATACAAGGATAAATTTAAAAAAATTAGACTTAGGCTTAAAACATACCACTAGAGGGTCAAAATTCAAAATAATACCCAAACGGCCCCGTAAGATGCACTAGCACCTCGCACGAAACCAACGTAACACGTATGAACTGACTGCGTAGTCACGAGACTCTCATTTCGAGAATACGATGATAATTTGCCAAAATCTAGACTTAGGCTTAAAAATATGCCATTAGCGGGTGAAAACCCAAAATAGACTCTAAACGGCCTTGTAAGAGGCACAGACACCTCCCACGAGACCAACGTAACACATAGGAACTTACCTCGCACTAGACTCTCAGTTAAGAATACGTGGATAATTTGCAAAAATTAGACTTAGGCTTAAAACATGAATTTAGGGGGTGAATATCCAACACAACGCCAAAATGACCTCGTAAGGGGCACGAACACCTCAAATGAGACTAATTAACACGTAGGAACTTACAGTGTAGTCATGAGACTCGTTTCGAGAGTACGATGATAATTTGCAAAAATCTAGTCTTAGGCATAAAAATATGTCGTTAGCGAGTGAAAACCCAAAACAACCCTTAAACGACCCCGTAAGAGGCATAAACACCTGCCACGGTACCAACGTAACACGTACGAACTTACTTTGGAGCCATCGGAGTCTCGGGTTGATAATAATAGGATAATTTGCAAAATTTAGACTTAGGCTTAAAACATTGCTTTTAGAGGGTGAAAATAAAAACAAGGCCCAAACGACCCCATAAAAGGCACGAAAACATCACAACGAACCATTGTGACATGAAGGAACTTACATTGTAGTCATAAGACTCTCATTTCGAGAGTACGACGATAATTTTCAAAAATCTAATCTTAGGTTTAAAAATATGCCGTTAGCGGGTGAAAACCCAAAACAACCCTGTAAGAGGCACGTACACTTCCCACGGGACCAACGTAACACGTAGGAACTTACCTCGCTGCCACTAGACTCTTGGGTTGAGAATACGTGGATAATTTGCAAAATTTAGATTTATGCATAAAACATGACGTTAGAGGGTGAAAATACAAAAACAATCCCAAATAACCCCGTAAGAGGCATGAGCACCTCACACGAGACCAAGGTAACATGTAAGAACTTACCGCGTAGTCACGAGACTCTCATTTCGAGAATAAGATGATAATTTTTAAAAATCTAGGCTTAGGCTTAAAAATATGCCGTTAGACGTTCAAAATAAACATGCCAATAGAGGGTGAAAACCCAAAACAGCTCCAAACGGCTTCGTAAGATGCACGAACACCTCCCACGGAACCAACGTAACATATAAGAACTTACCTGGTAGCCACTGGACTATCAGGTTGAAAATACTAGGATAATTTACGAAATTTAGACTTAGGCTAAATGTGACACCCCGACTAATTAAATACCGGGTAGCTACTCCTTTATAAAATTAATTCAAAATGCCAAGTTGGCTCAGTTAATAGCATCACTGTCGAAAACATTTTTATTATTACTAACCACCTAGTATTTAAAAAGCAAGTTGCCAAATTTTAATTTA
The DNA here is from genome assembly GCA_949130495.1 of Sambucus nigra. NCBI lineage: Eukaryota > Viridiplantae > Streptophyta > Magnoliopsida > Dipsacales > Adoxaceae > Sambucus > Sambucus nigra. Next base: position 117,786,682 of record OX422212.1, on the reverse strand, counting down.
AGTCTGATTAACATGCAACAAAAGTAATGAAGAAATAAATAACACCATTCACCATGCTGAAGTAAAATGAATAACTAATCACAAATAGAGTAAATAAAGTCTAGAGGAAACCCCTCAATACAATCCCATACTAAAATAAATAAACTGAACTGAAATAAAACATGCTAAAGTCTGAAACTGAAATGTGAAAGATACTCTAAATAGAAATGGGCAACATGCCCTACAACTGATAGATAGTGACTCTGGAATCCAAAAGATAGAAGCGTCTATGAACAAATCCCTGTAGCTTCCACAAACCGCTACAGCGCGTCACCTGAATGAGTACCTATGCTTGGTGTCCTTGTGGCTGGGCACCTAAAATGGTTTTACAAGAAAAGATTTGAAAAGCAAACGGGTCAGAGCCCGAATGTGGAGTTATATTTTAAAAACCTGCAAGTGCTTTAAAAACATTTAAAACATTAAATGCAAAGTACATGTTAGGACGTGCACTCACATTATATTCTCACCTCTCGTCTAACTGTGCACTCCTAACGCAAGTACCCATCTATAACTACCCATACTACTAGCTAAGTGACAACATATCTAGCTAGACTGCCAAAGGTCCTGCCAATAATACTTGGTTCCATTTACATAATAATGCTCGTAATTAAATAGGGGTTTAACGTCAACTCAGATACTCAATGTGCAATATTTATAACTGTCAATTAACTCGTTATATTTCTCGAAACAATACCGTAATATAATTACAACATTAACATGGTGATTCTCATTAATTAAATGTATATTATTCACATCATAAATATACGATACAAGCACCCCGCAACTAAGCTGTAGTGCACACATACTCTGCTATCCATCCCGGTACATCACGTACATAAGGATCACATATTCCGACTCTCTCAGGAATAGTTCAGATAACACAAATCACAAATAGTGGAGGCGAACACAGTCACCATCACATGGGTCACGCACATACCTACGCTCCCATGATCATGCAGACTTATTAATATCACAATAAGTCCTTCTATGACCTATGTTCATCAAGGTACCAGTCTATATGCCCCCCGTAGGCACACAAGGATTAGAGAGTCCTAAGCGAACGTAACCTCCCGTGATAGCAAGTATGGTAGGTATGTCATACACACAAGATTTTATGCTAAGCATTCACACATCTTAGATATCTCAATATTAATAAAGTCATACTCTACATCATTATACCATTATTCCAAATCCATATATTTCAAGTATCCCGATAATATATAATTTAAATGGTCGACACGTCTCACGTCGTAATTCCTTAAACTTAAAACCTATCTCAAATAGACTATTAAGTCTCCCATAATTCTCACATATGACATCTTTATACCTAAGGTCTTTGCTTCTGCCCCAAACCTTATTTCATCAACTTATTCAAATTTGTACTATTAACCCAAATATTATCTCACATGACAAATTTCATTTATTTTGAAAAATTCCTCAAATTACATTCCAAATAAAGTCCCATCTCATAATCATGCCTACTGGTCTTCCTTAAAGTTAAGGGTATTCATAAAGTCTCTAATAATATTATCCAAGGGTTAACACCACTAAAATTCAATTAAGGGAAAACTTCATTTATTCTGGGAAGGTCGATCGATCGACCTTGACCTTCGATCGATCGATTTTGTCGATCGATCGACTGATGAATGTCGATCGATCGATTACACAGGTATGGTTACAGACTGCTTCGATTTGCAGATTTGAAAACATCCCAAAACTTATTTTTAAATCATGATTCTCTAATATAACGTTATAGTAATGTCATATAACCATCCTACAATCTTACTAACGTCCATAAATCAATATTTCAACAACTAAAGGCTACATATGGATCAATCTTTATCAAAAACCTAGTTTTCTAATTTATCTCGAGAACATTCATAAACCTCATCTTAAATCCGTTTTTGGTATCACAAAAGTCAGTAATTCTCTTAATATGATCTTCCAGCAACATTCTACATGCAACCTATATCCCAAAAATTAAACTAATAACTCCAATCTTATGGGTTTTTCATTATCTTCCAAGAACATATAAAGTTTTTGAATAATCTAACATGGAAGAAACATTCTCCGAAATTTAAATGGAATAAATCACTTGCCTTGATTGTCTCTGGATTTGGTGTTGGATTTGTAAGCTCTTTCTGCAGATTTTCTGCAGAATTCCTCCTCTTTCCCTTCCTCTCTAAGCTTTCTTCTTCCAAAGATGGCTATGGTGGCTAGGGTTTTCTTTGGGAGAGTTGGAAGACTAAATGATAACCTACGTAGCTTTCTAGGTTAATAAGGGTTGGTTATGGGCTTAGTGGGTCTTATCCACATCAGATTTAATTGACCAAATTTTCGTCACTTTTAATTCCTCAAAACGTGAAATTACCAAAATACCCTTTAAGTTGCCGGTATGGCCTAAAAATACCCCGGGACCCAAACTATACCCCCGGCTAGTGTTTTCTGACTATCTCGACCCTTCCGGACGCGTCGGTGCACTCAAAACGACCATACGGATTATATATTTTAAATTCACTTTTTATTATCAAAATATTATACCGTGACGCGGCGGTCCCACGCGTCTCAACAAAATTTCTAAAATGCCGTATATAAATCCCACGACAAATTTTATAATACCAAGTTCATATATAATCATATATGCACAAAATCAAATACCAATTCGCATCACATTAGTATTTATAACCCGGATTAATTTTCAATTAATATGCAATTTAATTAATTAATCCCAAAAATAAATATAGCCAAAAGTACGGGGTATTACACTAAAAACATGACTTTAGAGGTTGAAAATCCAAAAAAATGCCCAAACGATGCCGTAAAGGCACAAACACCTCAAGGGAGACCAATTTAACACGTAGGAACTTACAGCATAGTCACGGGACTCCTTGTTTGAGATTACGGCCATATTTTGCAAAAAATTAGACTTAGGCTCTATAATATGTGGTTAGCGGCTGAAAACCCAAAACAACCCCTAAACGGCTTCGTAAGAGGCACAGACACCCCCCACGGGACAAACTTCACGCATAGGGACTTATCACGTAGTCACGGGACTTCCGGTTCAAGAGTACGATGATAATTTCCAAAAATCTAGACTTAGGCTTAAAACATGTCGTTCGAGGTTCAAAATTCAAAACAATACCCAAACGGCCCCGTAAGATGCACGAGCACCTCGCACGGGACCAACATAACATGTAGGAACTGACCGCGTAGTCCCATGATTCCCGTTTGAGAATATGACGATAATTTGTAAAAATCTAGAGTTAGGCTCAAAAACTTGCCATTAGAGGGTGAAAATTCAAAACAGCTCCAAACGGCCCCGTAAGATGCACGAACACCTCCCACGGCACCAACGTAACACATAGGAACTTACCTCGTAGCCAGTGGACTCTCGGGTTGAGAATACAAGGATAATTTGCAAAATTTAGATTTAGGCTTAAACCATGACTTTAAAGGGTGAAAATCCAAAACAACACCCAAACGACCCCATAAAAGGCACGAACACCTCACATGAGACCCAAGTAACAAGTAGGAACTTACCGCGTAGACACGAGACTCTCGTTTTGAGAATACGACGTTAATTTGCAAAATCTAGACTTAGCCTTAAAAACATGCGGTTAGCGGGTGAAAACCCAAAACAGCACCTAAACGGCCCCGTAAGTGGGACAAACACCTCCCACGGGATCGACGTAATATGCAGTAACTTACCGCGTAGCCACTAGACTCTCAAGTTGAGAATACGAGTATAATTTGCAAAATTTAGACTTAGGCTTAAAACATGACTTTAGATGGTGAAAATCCAAAACAATGCTCAAACGACCCCGTAAGAGGCACGAACACCTCACACGAGAACAATGTAACACATGGGAATTTACAGTGTAGTCATGGGAATCCCGATTTGAGAATGTGTTGATAATTTATGAAAATCTACACTTAGGCTTAAAACATATCATTAATGGGTGAAAACCAAAAATAGCTTCCAACGGGTGAACCTTTACATCGATTGAGTTATTTATGAGCTTATTTATGTTTAATCGTTGGAAGGGATTTGTTGATTATTTAATTATCAATTTTGTTTACGTCGTTGAGTTTATTTAAATGTTAAAACGGGTTGTATTTCTTGAATAAACAAAGGAAACTCTGTCGAATGTTTTTGAAATTATTGAGTGTTTTAAATTGATTAACTCAAACATAAGGTTAGGAAACATGTTGAGAACTGGGGGTGGAGCGTCTAACTAAAGTAAGACCATTGTTAGGCCATGCGAGACATGTAAGACTATTTTTTAAATATGGACTCGAGTCCGATGAACTTTTATATCGATCAAGTTATCTATGAGTTTATGTTAAATTGTTGGAAGGGATTTGTCGATTATTTATTTATGGCTTTTGTTGATGTCTCAGAGTTAATTTTAAATGTTAAAATAGGTTGGATTTCTTGAAGAAACAAAGGAAACTCTGTTGAAATTTTTTAAAATTATGAAGCGTTCTAAATTGATTAATTCAAACATACCCGAATTTGAAAATTGAGCGTCAAGGAGCGAAAATGTAAAACGACTATCAAAACTAGCAAAAAGAGGCACATTTATGATAAAAGTAGATTTTCTTTCCACATTATGTAATCTAATTATGGTTAACATGTATTTATTTATTTCTTGTGGCATATTGATGATGAATTTCGTTGGATATCGTTGGGCTAGTTGTTTGGATGACTTAAATTTTCTCACGAAATGAGTATTATTTTTGTAGTTGGTATTATTTTGAACATTTGTTGTAATCATACATTCATTCCTTTGAATGGAATGAATTTTCTTTTAACGAAGAATTGTGGAATTGAAAATGGTGTCATTTTATGTGATAGTTTGGATGCTAAAAATCAAATCATAATCTGAATAATGACTTTTAGAGGCATTATAAATAAGATTTAGCGAAATACACTATCGCCTAATTAGATGACATTTCGCGACATGTTTATCATTTAGCCTAAAAGAATCTCCTAAAATATGACATTCCGCGACATGCTATACATGTCGCCTAAAATATGACATTCCGCGACATGCCATACATGTCGCGTAAAGGATGACATTCCGCGACATGTCATTATGTCGCAAAAGGTGAGGTATAATTTAATTAAAAAATAAATATTAATATATATTTTAATAAATATATACATTTCGTGACATGTATCCTTTTGCGATTGGTATATACATTCCGCGACATAGATATGTATGTCACTTATTACATTCCCAGACGGGGCTACCGCAACACGGGGGCGACAGGCAGTCTTGTGTCGCAAAATGTCTTTTGCGACATAATTAATACATTTCGCGACATATTTTTTGTGATGCGAAATGTGTTATTTTCTTGTAGTGACACAAACCAAATGTGAAAAATGAGAAAAAAGTAGCGAAAATAAGAACCATTGCCCATATTTAAATCATTTTTCGTTAAAATATTATATATTAAGTGATGTAAAGGGGTTACGAAAGAGAGAAGTCTTTGCATTAAAAGACACCATTTGCAAAAGAAAAGAGCCTAAAACTATTGAAGCCATATAAGAACATAAGTGCCAGGCCATTTTTTTTTAACATTGATGCTTCGCTACAGGTAAGAATTAATTTCTTCAAAAATAATTGAGAGTATAATTGCAATATGTAAAATTTTGAGGGAGTTAAGTCGAACATTTATGGGTTTGCACATACTATAAAAAACTCGAGATAACATTACATAGTTTTGGGCATCATTGGTGTAAAAATCACTTGGGGACTTGATTTTTTGATTAGGTCAAGTCAATTACACGTGAGTTCACAACCTTTTACACCTAAGGTAGACCTTGAGATCTTTCATTAGCGCTGTCTCAATCCTTCGTCCACATGTGTTATATTTGTCTACATTGATTAACTTATGGAATATATTCACACCCCTGCATTTCTCTTCCATCGGGTATTTTTGTGTTTCTCCATGGTATGTTGTTTTTGTAAAATTTTATAATTGAAAAATATTGAAAAATTTTGAAATCGATTTGTGGAGCCTTTGATATTATCATTGCATGTTCATCGTTTCTATATTTTGTAATGATATCTTCTACTTATTTGTGATGTTCTCTATATGTTATATTTCGTTTCTACTCATTTGCCTATTTGGGACAAAAAGGGCGAGAACAAATTAAGGGGGAGTTTGATTTTTGAGATTTACGTGTTTTTATTTGGTATGTCAAACTCTAGGCATCACAGGTATCTGTCTTTGTCTCATGTGTGTAGGTTCCCTTGGGCATTGATTAGAAGATTTGAAGATCAAGAGGAACAAGTTGATGTTGAAGTCAAACATTGTTTATCTATGTCATTCTATGCAATTCCATTTCTAAGGTTTAGGAAGGGTATTAGAATTGTTGAGGTTTTTTTAAAATTTAGGTTTTGGTTATGTTTGTACCGAAATAGACAAAAGGGTAGATTTGTATGGGAAAATTGTCTAACTTAGTCCTAGTATTTGTTTTATTAGCCACCATGGCATCTTTGACATATCCCGTTACAATCTGAGATGTTCCGACACAATGAATCGAGTCTCCAACATCTCCAAAGTTCAAGTCATCTTTACATTATGAAGGTATAAATCGTTTAGGATTTTAAATTTATTTACATTTATATTTTGGACATTTTTTTATAAAAGTTTTTGTAAAATCGAGGCAAATTTTTCAGAGTTTAAAAAATTAAATTTTATTTTACCTAGTTCAAACGAGAAGCATATCTCGTTCGAACGAAAAGACATTTTCATTTGAAAGCTCATTTGAAATTTTCTTTGAATGAACATCAAACAAGGATGTTCTGTTTGAATTCGTTTCAATCTTGTTAGAAGCTTGTGCTAACAAGATTGAAATCTCATTTGAACAAACACTATTTATGTTCTAACGAAATGATAATTTCGTTCGAATGACATCTACTTTTGTTCAAACGAATTTTACTGCCTTGAAATTTATGTACGACTTATAAATACCTATTTCAAAAAGATTTTAATAGAGACCTTTGATGAAAAAAAAAATCATACATGTTGCAGAAGTCCTCGATCCTTTTAGGTCAAAACGCCATTTGATTCGCAAAACTACCTCCTCAATATACTTGTGAATCCTTTTGAAACCCAAAACGGTTTAATAACCGAGTTATACATGTGGAGAGAGAACTCTATTGTTGACCTTGTGACCTGTGGGATCATTGTTAAAAAGTAGGTTGAAGAAAGGGTGATTAGTGGATATCAAGGGTGGATCGCCACCTATGGTCTGCTCTGGATCTGAGTGTTTTCTTTAGAGAGTTTTGTAAGTAATATGTCTTATAAAACTATCTAAAATGAAGAAATCATTATTTTTACCTAAAAGGGATTTTTCCTCATATTTGTTTATACTTGCATGCGCAATTAATTTTCTGTATTTAGAATGATCGCCATATGCAAACCTTAATTGATCAAAGATTAAAATTTGGTAATAAATTGGATTTATGTTTGGAGGCATTTTATTATATAAGTAAACCCATTGAGTGAGAGTGATGACGGATAATGTGATTTTTGGAATGCGAGAGGGAGAGATTCCATATCTCCCTATATGAGACTTATTATATATCTGGAGTGAACCATCACTCCTAGAAGCCTCATGTTACTGTATAATCTAGAAAAATTTCACTTTCGAAAAGGAATGATGGAAATCCTTCTTATATTTCATGGCATGGAGTCGGAGAATCCATATCTCCGCATTTGCGAGTTTGGGGAGGCATGTTAAATGTTGAATGATCAAGACTGCACACAAGACATCATATGTCTTAAACTTTTCCCCTTCTCTCTTAAAGGAAAGGCCAAGACTTAGCATTGGTCTCTAGCACCGAACTCTATCGGTATGTGGAGAATTATGCAAGTGAAATTTCTCCAAACGTTCTTTTTCGACCAATGATATTAAAGCTCAAATTCAACCCTTTAGACAAAATGATAAAGAGCCTTTTGATAGGTGTTAGGAGAGGTTCAACTAGTTGGTTAGCATGTGCCCATATCATGGTTTTGAGAAATGGAGACTCAACTCCTTCTTCCATTATGGGCTTACGATAAGCTTACAAAATAGAAACAATGTGCCTGGGAGATTTATTTGGGCTAGATGTGGATGATGCAAATGCCCACTTTAAGCATGTTACTGAAACTACTCAATCTCAGGACACGTTGAATTTGAATACCCAACCCAAGGCTAGAAACTCGTCAATAACCCTTTCCTTATTCAGACTTTAAGGAAGCCAACATGAAGCTTAAAATAAATCAATTAGACAAGGGACTAAATGAAGTGGTGGAAGAAACGGGGAGAGATATATCTATCCATTCTCTTTTTTTAAAGAAACTAAATGAGTGTTTGTGTGCAAGATTTATTGGGTTGATTGGAGGACACTTTGATTTGACTGCTAGAATTGGAGGGTACATTGAGTGAGCAAATTCACCGTATCCTCTAAAACTAGAATTTTTTGAGATGAAGGATATGATGGTTCGATGGTGTTCGTTTGGAAACTCTGAGGTGGGTTACTATAAGATTGACCTCCACTTCCTTGGTCTTGAACCTAGGACCATGAAAAATTGGGGTGGTCTCACCATCCCGGATTGTACGCATTGGAATATGGGTCATACTTTGTCCTATTTTAGTATAGGGCATTGGCTTGCTCGGTGAGTGTCTTATGGGATAGAAGGGTTGGTAAATTATCTACTAAGTGGTCGAACACATCACAAAGTATACCAATAGAGGAACCTACATGTTTTATGACCACAGGTGCGGTTCGATTGACCTCTTTGCTCATACCTAAAGCTTCTAAATGTCGGGCCAATGTATCCACTTTTGCATTTGATCATAACTTTGTTTGACTTGGTGAGCGAAACCATCATTTAACATTGTGGACCTAGATTCTCTATTAGGTGACCATTACTGGGACTTTTTTGCTATGAAATCTAAGAATACCCATGCGTCGATCTCATTTTTCTCGGTAAAATCACCGTTACATTACGTCTCGAGCATAGTTTGAGTATTACAATCGAATCCCTCATAAAAAATTTGGACTTGTCATCCCATCTCAATCCCGTGGTGCGGACATTGCAATAGAAAGTCCTTGAATCGACCCAAATACATCAACAAGGCTTCTCCCTCCTTTTTGATAAATATGTTGATGGCATGAAGTATCAATCCCATATTTTGTTTGGGAAAGAATTTTTGCAGGAAGGTGACACATTTGGTTTCAAGTGGTGATGGATCCAGGTTTAAACGAGTTAAACTAACTCTTGGCTTTATCTTTCAACCAGAACGAGAATAGTTTGAGTTTAACAATCTCTTTGGTGAGTTATTGGTACTTAATGCTCCCACTTATCTCCTCGAATTCACGAACATGAAGGTATGGGTACTCTTTTTTGGTACCTTGAATCACGGGTAACATTTTGATTGTTCTCTGATGGAATAGGAAATTGTTCGCGCTGTGATCAGATAGAAGTATGCATAAAGGCTAACTAGACCTAGTCGGATAAAGGTAATCTTTAAGCGTACATGCTGGTAATTCTTCTCTCATTTGAATGAATATAAAAAATGTACCTATGTAAGGATCAGGAATGCTAGACTCCACACTCAACAAACTATCGATATGATCTCAAAACCAACTTCGCATACACTGAGCTCACTCTAATATTTCTCTTTTTTCTTTTTTTTATGTGATGAAACAAAAATATATGACTCAAACCATATAATTCCTACCTAACACAAAGAAAATTGAATGATCTAATTCCGGTGAAGGGTATTTCAATTTTAAAATCTAGTTGTTTTTAGATTAATCGATGACAGCAGGGGTCTCCAAAATAATCTCCCTAATTAGACAACTCCTACTATTTGACAAGGGAGAATTTAAAAGATGACCAACTATGGTTATCGCCTAAAATCCCGTCTTTTCCTCCAGGTAGGTGGTTGGTATGAAGACTAGTTAAAAACAATAATCCTAGACAAGGTGAACGGGATTGATTTGACATGTTCGCGTTGGAGTAGCTTTTAATTCTAACCTCGTTAAGAGGTTTTCTATGAGCTATGTGATATCTCAAGGCCAATGTCAACTTAATTTTAAATTAAATGTGACTGCTCGGGCTATGCAAATGCTTGGTTAATTAGTGATTTTCGAGCCAAGGTAGGGTGATGAAATTCCCATCTTATCTTTCACACGGGTTTTGTCCTGAAGTCAATTTATGCAACGTGCTAAATTAAGTGTAAAATTAAACCACGTGTGAGCGCACAAAAATGTACCTTCGGTGTGGACTTTTTATGGTTACCTCTTTACGTCGGGTCGAATATTATGTTGACGTCGATCGGAGGAAAATTTTCCTATTCTTCAGTCATCCCCGAGAGTTCCATGTGATCGTGGTAAGATTGCACGAGTTTTCTTAACGTTCACGGACCGTTGCACATTCGAATTTTTCTTCACTTTTGCTTCTTTTTTTGTTTTCTTATTTTCTCTTTTTTTTAATGTGCTTCTAAAAAAACAAAAAAAAAACTACACCAAACGTAAACTGAGACACAAGAAAAATAAAGAAAGAAAGAAAGATAAGAAAAAAAAATTAACACGACACACACACACACTAGTGTTGTATTCAACACAAAAAAAATTACCCAGCATACTTATCAAACAATTTTTTTTATTCTATAAAAAGAATATTTCTTGAATGTTTGGATTTTTTTAACTAAAATACAAAAAAAAAAGAAAAAAATTAGTCCAAAAGCCATAAGTTCTTAAAAGAATTGAACAAATACCCGGCAACGACGCCAAAAACTTGTTGTCAATTTATAAAATAGAACAAGTGCATGGGCTAATATAGAATAGCGAGTTTAAGTATGGGTCGAACCCACAAAGATTTGTCAATTTTTTTGTTCAAAATAAATGTGATTGTCCAACAAGACTAAATGTGAGTTGAGAAGATATGTAATATTAAACTAAGATAATACAATTAAAAAGTGCGACTACGAAAGATATATACTAGAGTGTGAGAAACTAGAACATTGGATCCATTTACCACGTTAAACTAATACTTTGCAATAATTTAAACTCTCCATTCCCAATTTTATAACTCAAATTAAACCGACTCTCATCGCATATAATTAGAAAAATAACACGATTACATTTACACTAAAATTTAACGTCTCCAAATTTAGGCGCCTAAAATATCGATTCCTTTAAAAGTTCACTTTTAAATATTAAAGTATTGTCTATAAGCATGGACTATCAAAACAATTGAGTGCCATCATAATCAATAAAACAGTAATCACACTTAAAAATAAAAACATTTTTTTTCAAACAGAGTCGAAGGTTTAAAACGCACTCTCGTGTCATTTTAAGTGAATACCGAATTTTTAAAACGTTTAGAACATGTTGGGAAATAAAGACGAATTTGAACTACACACAATATTAATCAAACATAATAAATTTCACCTAGTCCAAGTGAAGAAGTTAATCTACCATAATTTAAGACAAAATACAAATGCAAGAATGAATACTAATTTACATTAATAAAATAAACTTACAAAAATAATCGAGTCTTACAATTAATGTTGACAAAACTTCTCCCACAAAGATACAATTCTTGGCCCTCAAATATAAATAAAAGTCTCAAAATAAAAATACCAAAAACGGTTCTTAAGTGCATCTCTACGATCTGCGCACCGAAATAATGAGCCCAATGGCCTTATCTATAGGCTTACGAATGAGGTATTAGGGTTGTGGTGGAACTCTTCCTGATTGGTCGAAACATGTTGAAACTTATCACTCCACTTCTTCAATCCTAAGATAGATATAAGGTACTGCATTTCCCCCTACTTGATAACTCTTAGTATTGTTTGCTGAACATGCATGCCAAATTTTTCCCAAAATCGGAGAATAAAAATTCCCGACTTTTTTAAAACAACTTTTTTTGAACGACCATAAAATCAACTTTTTCGCGTTTTTTCGTTTTGATCATCAATTTGTATCAAATTCCATCATTACCAGCAAAATTTTCACTAGCCAACTTTTTTCACAAATTAACACAAGAATATTATAAATTATAAAAGTGACCATTTTTTACTTAAAATTGCCATTTTGAATATGAATTCATTCATTCTTGCATTTGTTTTCCTTTTTTTTAATAAAATGATCCTACGAACTTATTAAATGAAATAAAATGGGACTAACAAGGCATAAATTTGGGTGTAAAATATACAAAATAATGCTCTTATCAAGTACCCCCCAACCTAAACTTTGTTAGTCCTCGAGCAGACCTAAAATTTTAAAAATCTAACTAACTTTCGTAGGAATAACGATTTCACTTAGCATGTGTAACAAGTCGTTAAACCCCTAGGTTACCCTAGTGGACGAGTTTTGTCTTGTCAGGTTTTGTAGTGAATATACCCACAAAATTCCAAAACTTGACTGAATACAAAAGACTCGAAAGAAATATAACCAAGTTTGAATGCAAATTTCATAAAATAGTAAAACTTCACTTTTCAATATCAACTTATCATGTGTGTGTGCATAGGCAATACAATCGTCCATTTCAAAAAAATTTATTGTTACATTTCTTATCCGAAAGTTCGTCTTGATTTCAAAATCTCACAGAATGCTCTCACAATCGAACACTCTCAAATGGGTTGTTTTCTCTTAATACATGTGAGTAAAATAGTAAATTTAGGTGAGCAAATTTCACATATACATGATCAAAAACGGACTTTTTATAATGGATGAATATGATATCATGAATGGAAAATCGAATATTTTTTTTTGAAAACATTGAATCACACCATAGATTCTATTCATCTTCTATTCAAACTCTAACTTCACTTGATACTGATTAGGACTTTCTTTGGTTGTATTGTAGGCTCGGGTTTGGTTAGAAATAATAATTTTTTTGGACTTCAAAATTTCTGAGAATATAGAGGTTTCGGTATCTTTACTTTTAGGCACTTTCTCTTCTAACCTCAATTTTTTTTAACAGAATTTTTTTTTCATTCTTTCTTTATTTTCTTTTCACACATCATTCTTTTGCAAACTTATTCTTCTTTCATTTTTTGACCTTTTTCCTTACCTTAATTTTTAATCTAGTATTCTTAGAAAATGGATATGGCTTCTTTTTATTGATTTAAACTCCTAGTTGGAGTTGGTAAGGGTAATGGGATTTCAACAAAAGGCTTATTTTATTTTTGGCTCAAATGGGCTTGCAACTAAATAATGTAAAAAGGTTGGAGTTTAAGCTTAATGTTGGGCTTTCAAATAATGCCCTAATCTCATTTCTCAAATTTTGTTGAGTTAATTTGTGTCTCAAGAGGATTTACTAAGACTTTTAGAGCTTAAGATTCATATTTTTGACTTTTTGTCTTTGATAATCGAACAAAACAAAGAAATTGAGATCATCAACGAATTTACCACTAAAGGAAAGTTTCAGTTTTTTCAACTAAGATTCATTTAAATCTCTTGAAAATGATGAATGTCACAATATCTCATCGGGTTAAAATCTCCACATTTATACGTGAAGCCTCTTAACTTTTCCCTTAATATCCATTATTGATCATATTATACGGATCATGTGTAAAAAAAATCATAAGTTGAGAGATCCATGAATTAATTCAATATTAAGAAATCATTTCAAACCTCAATTATATTGAAAATCTTTTTGAATTTTTGAAATTTTTTGGATTATTTTTTCAAAAATACAATTCTTACCCCCATACCTAAATTTTACATTTTCATGAATGTATGATCAAACTCGAAATATGGACAAAGTAAATAAAGTATATAAGTAATATTACCCCGTGAATTTCCACTTGCATTACCAACTTCCAATAAATCTCACATTCCTTTCATCATAAATCAAAACTCTGAACATTTGAGAGTCAACCCAATTGATAAAGTATACACATGAAGTCATATAATGAATGTGGTGAGTGAAATTATCGAGATGAGCAATCACATTATAGCATCAATGGTCATACTCGAAAAGATTATCATAAAAAAATTTGAATGACATGCTAAGCCTAAGTTTTCCTCAAACTCGCGAATGAATAAATCAGGATCCAAATTGAACGATACTCTAGTCATATCCTCGATCTCATCTACATACTCAAATAATACCGGTGGATATGGTGGAACGTGACAACACGACATGATAAAACATGCGTCATCAAGTGGAAACTCTCGAACGATTTTTTCAATCTCATCACTAATAGATAAAATCTCACGTGTCAGCATATTGTCGAAAGGATCGGGTTTGCGTTTAAAAAGAAGCAATTGATCTATCATATCATCCCAATATCTCTCCTCTAAGTAAGAAAATGAGTCCAATAACAATTGGACTTCAATAGTAAGATCCTTATCAACTGGTCCAAATCCTTTCTCAAAATTTTTAAGACACGTATTTAGAGACAAATCAGGTAGCCAAGCAGGTAGATTTGTTGTGTCACTATCCCATTGAGTTGTGACATCGGTCACTTATTGAAAGTACTTCACTTCATTCTCTCCCTCACAAGACGATGGTCTTTCTAAATTAAACACATCAAATGTGTGGTATCTAAATAACAGGTTAAATCGAGGTTCAGTTGCCCACTACGACATTGAAAAACAACATCGGAGGTTACCAAAACGGGTCGACCGAGTATGATCGGGAATTGTGAAGGTGAGTTTAGTACATGTTGCAAGTTTAAGATCACAAAGTCAATCGGAAATATAAACTCACTTACTTTAATCAATACTTCCTCTACAACACCTCTAGGCACCTTAATGGATCAGTTGGCTAAGGACAAGGTCATCTTAGGGGGATTTAACTTACCTAAATGTAGTTTCTCGTACATAGTGTATGACAGAAGGTTTACACATGCTCCTAAGTCTAAGAGGGGTTTCCCGAAGTGATGCTCCCTTATTTTAATAGAGATCGTCGTAATTCCAGGATCCTTATACTTGACAGGAGATCTATGGGAAATGATTGAGTTTGCTTGCTTGGCGAGAAAAGTTTTCTTGGGCACGTTGGTCTTTCTTTTGTAGGTACAAAGGTCCTTCAAACATTTGGCATATGGTGGGACTTATTGTATAGCTTCAAGTAGTGAGATATTGATTTGTACTTTCTTGAATACTTCCAACATATTTTCAACTTGCATTGTCTTCTTTTATGGTACCAAAAGTTGGGGAAATGGAGCTTTTGGGACATAAGTCTCTATAGCTGGCTTGGAAGATGATGGTGGAGGGGAAGTTGGATCCACAGGTGGATCTTGCTTCTCCTTATATTTCTAAAATTCACTATTAGTGGGGTGAGACATTATTTTCAACTTCCTTACCGGACCTAAGTGTGATGATGGCATTGACATCCTCTTGCGTTTGCGATGAATCAACATTCTCTTGAACAAAATATTGACCTTCAAGCATATTCCCTTTAGGATTGGGCTCAGGTTGACTTAAGAATGTTCCTCTTTTTCTCTCACTCAACGCGTTCTCTAATTGACTCACTTGTACCTCGATTTTGGCTATATGTTGAGTGTTCACGTGAAAGCTTTGTTGGGTGGATTGGAGGACACTTTCAGTTGATTGCTGGAATTGTAGGGTACTTTGAGCGATCAAATTCACCGTATCCTCTAAAGCTTGGATTTTTTTGGATAAAGGATACGATGGTTCAGGGGTGTTCTTTTGGAAACTCATAAGTGGGTTACCCAGAAGATTGAACTCCACTTCCTTGGTATTGACCCTTGGACCATGAAAAATTAGAGTGGTCTCACCTCCTTGGATTGTACGCATTGGAATATGGGTCATACTTTGGCCTATTTTTGCTTGCTCGGTGAGTGTCTTGTGGGACAGAAGGGCTAGGCAATTCTCGACTAAGTGGTAGAATGTGTTGCAAAGTATACACATAGGGGAACCTACATGTTGTACGACCGCAGGTGCGATTCAATTGCCATCTTTGATCATCTCTAAATCTTATAAACGTCGGGCCAATATGGCTACTTTGGCATTTAAATCATAACTTTCTTTCACTTTGGGAGCGAAAATGTCACACTCCGCTAAATTCTAGCATCGACCGCCACCAAAACTATGTCGGGCATAAGTAAATAAAATATCATTCTTAGCATGAGACAGATATGAGACATAATAAAATCAATCTATAAGATAAATACTTGAATCAATCCAAACTGATAAAAACAACTGAATGATAAAAGATCCATCACGTGCTAAAACTTCGAATAAATCCAATCTCCAAACTGATTTAACTGAAACTGAGGAATGATCAAATGTGAATAATCCAACTGAAATCCTCTAACAACTTTGAAACTGAATGGCCCAATAAAACCCAAATGATGTATCATAATGAAATGCGACTGGAAATAAAGTCTAACTAAATAAAGCGACAAGAGAATAAACTCCAGCTGCACCTCCAAACGAAATCCAATAAGTCCTATGTAGCTACTAAGGCACTAATACCTAAAAAAAGTTTGTCAACGCATGAGTTTAGAGCCCCGAACATGAATACACACTACTCCCGTCAAATAGGGTTCGTAAACCCAGATAGTAGCATTATAGGCAATAAATATCATAATAGAGTATTTAACCATGAATATAATTAAACACGGGAGAGATAAGTTACTAACCCCCCTCAGATTTTCCCATGATCTTAAATTCCCAAGTCCCACGATGTTAATTTAATTAAATTAATCCAAATTTATTATTGTTCTCACTTTTTAGTATGGCGGTCATCTCGCCACGGGTGGTAATCCACCAAAGTGTCACACTTCCCCTTGTCAAATGGCCTCTGATCCGTTTAAACTGTCGACCCCGCCCCATGACAAGGTTCCACACACGACACAACATAAATCATCTGGTGACCCGTTTAAACTGTCGGTCCGTGACACATTATGTCACCACAAATTTTAATACCTGTTTTCATCTTAGGGATTAGTTCTCATTTTCTCAATTTCACAATACCCCTTAATCCCATACCTAAGGATCCCCAAGTACACTTGCGCCCTATCCTACATATGGGATGAATCACCAACATAAAACACGTCCTAGTCTCATGCCTAGATTAATGAGAAGGCGATATAACATAAAAATATGTCCCACCTCGAAATATGAATTCCTCATGAATTTACACTAACTAGGCCCATACCTAGCAAGCATAAATTGTAACCAATGCCTACCCACTTTTCCCATACCAATTAAGCATCCCATAATCAAGATGAGCAATATTCTACCAATAGCCCCTCGTCACCGCGATGGCAAAAGTGAATAAAACAATTCACACAATATCACAAATCATAATAATAACATAGCAATTAATCATAAAGATCCCAATTCAATTTAATTCAGTGAGTAACACCGTCATCATTTTCAACATAATTATTTTCGTTCAATACTGTTAAATTAATTAAAATGCAATAATCTTCAATATGACATAATCGTTCTCTTTTATAAGTCATCTAATTTATAAGTGTGAACGCGTCCCATTGACCACATGAATAACCTCCACAAAATTCTACATGAGAACCTACACCCAAAACCATAAAAACTCAATAATTTAACCTATGCACCCAAGGGTTTCAAAGATTAATTCATATTAAAAAAAATCACAAAAAAAGTCCCAAATTTTAGTATCCACTTTCTCTAATTAAGTTACTAATTGATTTTAATCAAAAATACATGATTAAAGGTTTAGACGACACTTAAAATGCATAATACTAAAGGAAAGGAGTAGAGAAATTATGCGTGAGTGAAGATCAATTTGAAAATCCGATTAGAAGTCTCAATTCCTCTCAAAAAATTAACAAAGAAGTGTTCTTGAACAAACTTGATTAAACCCCCAATTTAGCCTTCCCAAACTTGTGACAAAAACTTGATTATGTTGGAGGTTGATGATTATGGCTGAGAGGAAAAATATTTAGAAGTGTTCTCTGGTGAAAACTTGTGAAAAAGTGATTATGAGAAGTCCTCCTATGGATTATTAATTTTATATACTAATTAGGAATGATAATCAAATTCCAACTCTACAAAATAGCTCATCGACTAAAAATATGGGCATAGTCGATCGATCGGCCCCCACAGTCGATCGTTCCACCCTACAGGTCTGGCGGCAGGTCCCCCACAAAATACCTATAAGGCAAAAATTAAAAAATCCACTAAAAATCCATTTTAGATCCAATTTCAATTCCTCTAGAAGTTTTATTCTTCTAATATTAAAGCCAACATATTTTACTAATAAAACTTATTAAATCCAAAATTTTAATTTTTCTTGAATATTCTAATTAATTAATTGAATTAATTAATAAAAACACGGGGTGTTATCAAAACCCTCATTGAACGTGGTGGACGTAGATTCTCTATACATCACTGGGACTTTTCGCTATGGCTTCCAGGAATACCCACATGTCGACCACATTTTTCTCGATAAAATCACTGTTACATAGCAACTCGAGCATAGTTCGAGTATTACAATCAAACCCCTTATACAAAATTTGGACTTGGCGTCCTATCTCAATCCCGTGGTGCAGACATTGCAATAGCAAGTCTGTGATTCGCTCCAAATACATCCACAAGACTTCTCCCTCATTTTAGATAAATGTGTTGATAGTGTGACGTATCAATGCCGTCTTTTAATTAGGAAAGAACTTTTTCACGAAGGCGACACTTATTTGGTTCCAAGAGGTGATGGATCTGGGTTTTAACGAGTTAAACCAACTCTTAGGTTTGTCTTTTAACGAGAACAAGAATAATTTAAGTTTAACAATCTCGTCGGTGAGTTGTTGGTACTTAATACTCCCACTTATCTCCTTGAATTCATAAACAGGAAGGTGTGGTTCCTCTTTTTCGGTACCTACAAACATGAGGAATATTTGGATTATTTTCGGATGGAATAGGAAATTATTTGCGTTGTGATCGGGTAGAAGTATACATCAAGACTGACAAGACCTAGTGGGATAAAGGTAATCTTTAAGGGCACGTGGTGCTAATTTGTCTCTCATTTAAGTGAATATCAAAAATCTACATATGTAAGTATCGAGAATGCTAGACTCCACACTCAACAAATGACTGATATGGTCTCGAAACCAACTTTGCATAGACTGAGCTCACTCTAATTTTTCTCTCTTTTTTTCTATTTTTTTTCTTTTTTTATGTGAAAAAAGTACATAAAATATATGACTCAAACCACATAATTCCTATCTGACACAAAGCAAATGGAATTATATAATTTAGGTGAGGGGAATTTCAATTTTAAAATATAGTTTTTTAGAGGGTAATCGATGACAAAAAGGGTCTTCGAATTATTTTCCGTAATTAGACAGCTTCTACGCTTTGACAAGGGAGAATTTAAAAGATGACAATTACGGTTATCACCTCAAATCCTGCTTTTTCCTGAAGGTAGGTGGTCGGTACGAAGACTCAATAAAAATGACCAATCCTAGACAATGTGAAACGGGATCGATTTGACAAGTTTCCATTGCAGTAGCTTTTAATTCTAGCATCATCAAGAGGCTTCCTATGAGCTATGTGATATCCTAAGGCCAATGTCTACTTGATTTTCAATTAAATGTGTTGACTCGGGATATGCAAACGCTTGGTTAATTAGTGATTTTTGGGCCAAGGAAGGGTGATGAAATCCCCACGTTATCTTTCACACGGGTTTTGCCCTTAAGTCAATATATGCAATGTGCTAAATTATTTATGAAATCAAACCATGTACGAGCACACATAAATGTACCACCGATGTGGACTTTTCATGATCAGTTGTTTACGCATGGCCGTAGATTAAGTTGACATCGATCAGGGGAAAATTTTCCTACGTTTTAGTCGTTCCTTAGGGTTTCTTGTGCTTGTGGCAAGACTGCACAAGTTTTCTTCACATTCGCACACCGTTGCACACTTTCTCGAATTATTTTTCACTTTTTTTTTGTTTTCTTCTTTTCCCTTTTTTTGAATGTGCTTCTAAGAAAAATACAAAAAAAACAACACCAAACGTAAAGTGTGGCACATAGGAAAAAAGAAAAAAAATGAAAAAAAAATTAACACGACACAAGGACTAGTGGTGTATTCAACACAAAAATAAAAATAACCAAGCACACTTATGAAACAATTTTTTTTTATTTCTTTTATTCTGGAAAAAAATATTTTTTGAATTTTCAATTTTTTAAGAAAAATAAAAAAATAAAAAAAAAATAGTCCTAAAGTCACAAGTTCTTAAAAAAATCGAACAAATCCCTAGCAACGACGCCAAAAACTTGTTATCAATTTATAAAATATCGCAAGTTCATGGAATATTGTAGAATAGGGAGTGTAAGTATGTGTTGAACCCACAGGGATTTGTCAATTTTTTGGTTCAAAATAATTGTGACTGTCTAACTAGACTAAATTGGTGTAGAGAAGATATGTAATATTAAACTAAGCTAACATAATTAATAAGTACGACTACGAAAGATACAGACTAGTGAGTGAGAAACTAGGTGTGACCCCCCGACTAATTAAATACCGGGTAGTTACTCCTTTATTAAATTAATACAAAATGCCAAGTTGGTTCAGTTCATAGCATCACTGTCGAAATACGTTTTAACAATTACTAGCCACCTACTATTTAAAAAGTAAGTTGTCAATTTTAATTAAATCCGATTAACATGCAATAAGTAGATTATGAAATGCTAACATAACCACCACAACATAGTCATAAAAGAATAATCATAAAATAATAATAATAAATCTGGAGGAATACTCCTCACAATAATCTGAGTACTGAAATAAACAAATACCAATTCCGCATCACTAAATTAATTACAACCCAAAATTTGAAATAACTGAATAGATAAAGTATCTCTAAAAGGAAATAGGGTGACATGCCCAACAGATGAGAGAGTCTGATAATATAGAGTCAAGATCGAAAATGGAGGCGTCTACTGTCAAGGTCCTATAACTTCGCAGCAGCTTCAGTACGTCACCTGAATGGAACTCCTATGCTTGGTGTCCTTGTGGCTGGGCACCTAAAAGGTTTTTACAAGAAAATATATTTGAAAGCAAACGGGTCAGAGCCCGATTGTGAAAACAGTTTAAAATAGCAAGTGTTTAATATCATTAAACAGTGAATATAAATTACATGGTAGTGTGTGCACTCACATGAGTTCCTCACCTCTGAACTAATTGTGCACTCCTATCATACCCGTACCCATTCTAGTTATTCCCATACTTAACTAGTCCAATATAAAATCTAACATTTCTATACGATTCACGATTTAATTCCGGCATCTACATTTAAACAGAGAGTTTTACTTTGCTTCACAGTTTTCCCATATTAGTAACACTACTTACTAGAGGATTTCCATTTTTATCTTCACAAAAACTTTATTATTAATTTATACTCACATTTATACATGACAGTGCATTTCAATTAACAGTATATTATTCTCGTCATAAATATACAATACTAGCACCCCGAGACTAAGCTGCGGTGCACACATACTCTGTTATCCAATCCCAGTACATCACGTACATAAGGACCACGTATTCCGAATATCTCAGGAATCGTTTTAATAAACAACAACCACAACCAATGGAGGCGAACATAGTTCACATAACATGGGTCACACACATACCTACGCTCCCATGATCAGCAGACTTATTAACTTCTCAATAAGTCCTTCTCTGACCTATGTCCTCGAGGTACCAATCTAAATCCCCCCGTAGGCACAGAAAGATTAGATGGCCCTGATCTAATGCTGACCTCCCATGATAGCAATTACGGTAGGTATGTTATACACAGATAACTACATATACTAATCATTCGCACATCTTAGATATATCAATATATTAATAGCGGCATACTTCTCATTCTTGAATCATCATTTAATGTCATATGCTTATAAGTCCCCGATTTATATACATTAAAGTTGTCAACTCTTCTCACGTCGTAATTAGGTACTCGTTTCCCAATCCATAAATGTCATCCGGTTTACTCCAAGATTCTAAGTTTTACTCCTCACGTACTCCAATCTCTCAATTATACTCGCTGGTCAATTAGGGGAGGTTATCACTCCATTAAATAAGTCTACGGGAACATTTGAAATGAAATTAGGCCTAAAAGGCCATTCTGTAAACTCGTTAGAAGTCTCATTCGAACGAGGTCGTTCGAACGAACTACCAACTCGTTAGAAGGGATACTGGCATCTCGTTAGAAGCTCGTTCGAATGAGGTCGTTCGAATGACCTGGGCAGGTCTTCTAACGAGATGGCAGTTTGGGCCCAGAAATCCCAAAATCCGTTTTTCTTCCTTTTTCTCTTTTCTAAATCCACCCTAAGAGCATCCAAATTATGTTTTAACGTTTATAAACTAATTCTAATCACCCTAGATCATCCCTTAACATATTTTAGGGGTCAAATCTTACAAATTAACATGCCAAAATCATAAATCCCCAATTCTTGTCCCAAACCCTATGAACTTGAACTCAGAATTTAATTTCATAAAATGACTCCTTATTAATCCATTTTCAGATCATCAAAAGTTATGTTTTGAATATTGAATTCGTCCATTATCATTCTACATGCAAATTCCTACCCAAAACCACAAGTTTCACAATAATTCCATTAGGTGTTCTTCATCAAACTTCCAAGATATAAACAGTTTTCTACACTACACATGGAGGAAATATTCAATGAAAATAACGACATCAAAACACTTGCCTTAGATTTTTTTCTTCTGAATTGGTGTTAGTGAATGAAGTTTGATTTTTCCCATTTCTCTATAGAATTCTCCCAAGGATGGTGATGGTGATTGGAAGTTTCTTTTGGAACCGCTTCAAACTCTCCCTATAACTCCCGTAGCCCTCTAACTTACCAAATGATGATAATGGACTTAGTGGGTTCTTTTAAAATATCTAAATTAACACTTAAATTCATGGGTCTTAATTCCCGACTTTTTAAAATTACCAAAATACCCTTCTAGGTTGCCGGTTTGGCCTAAAAGTGCCCCGGGACCCAAACTAAACTCCCGGCTAGTGTTTTCTGACTATTTCGACCCTTCCGAACATGTTGGCACGCTCAAAATGACCATTCGGTTGATAAAAATATAATTCACATTTTAATTCAAATAAATTCATTCCTGACGCGACTGACACGCGCGTCCCAACTTAATTTCCCAACTTGTCGCATTTCTGCCTCATGACAATTTAAATACTTTCAATACTCATGAAATATTCAATTTTAATATCATAATCAAATACTAAGTCATATCTCGCTAGTATTTATATCCGGATTAATTCCCAATTAATTCTTATTTAATTTAATTAATCCCTTAAATAAAAATCAATAAAATTACGGGGTATTACACTAGGACATTGGATCCATTTATCACGTTTAACTAATACTTTGCAACAATTTATATTCTTCATTCCCAATTTTATAACCCAAATGAAATCGAATCTCATCACACTTAATTCGAAAAATAACATGGTTACGTTCATACTAAAATTTAAGGTCTCCAAAATTAGATGGCTAAAGTCCTTATTCCCTTAAAAGTTCACTTTTAAATTTCAAAGTATAGTCTTTATGCATGGAATATCAAAACAATCGAGTTCAAGCGTAATCCATAAAAAAGAACACACTTAAAAAACTAAAAATATGATTTTTTTTTCAAAACAAAACCGGAGGTTTAAAACACATTCTCATGTCGTTTAAAATGAATACTGAATTTTTAAACTTTGAAAACATGTCGGGAAATAAAGAGGAATTTAAACTACACACATAATTAATCGAACAAAATAAATTTCACCTAGTCCTAGTAAAGAAATTTGGCCCTCAAATATAAATAAAAATCTCAAAATAAAACTATAAAAAATGTTCTTACATGACTGTCTAATATCTTCACACCAAAATAATGAGACTTGTGGTCTTATTTATAAGCTTAGGAATGAGGTAATAGGATTGTGGTGGAAATCTTTCTGATTGGTCGAAACGTGTTGAAACTTATCACTCCACACCTTCAATCTTTAGATCGGGACAAAGGGACCGAATCCCCCCCCCCCCCCCCCCCACCACCACCACTTGATAACTGTTAGGATATTTTGTTGAACACGCATGCCAAATTTCATCCAAATCGGAGAATAAAATTTCCGACTATTTTTAAAACAACTTTTTTCGAACAACCGTAAAAATCAGTTTTTTTGCCTTTTTCGAGGTTATCATCAATTTTCCCCAAATTCCACCATTACCTGAAAAATTTTAACTAGACAATATTTTTAACAAATTAGCACAAGAATATTATAAAATTATCGAAGTGCCCATTTTTTACTTAAAATTGCCATTTTGAATATGAATTCAATCATTCGTGCAATTTTTTCCCCTTATTTAATAAAATAATCCTAAGAACATATAAAATGAAATAAAATGGGACTAATAAGGTATAAATTTGGGTATAAAATATATGAAATAATGCACTCATCAATAGAGAATGCTAAGGGACAACTTATTCCAAAACTTACCATGACCGGGTGGCGCATTTGCAATGATTACTGAAAACTCAATGCCGACACAAAGAAAGATCACTTTCCTTTACCGTTCATAGATAAAATGCTCAAGAGAATGCCAGGCCAACCATTTTTGTGTTTTCAAGATGGTTACTCCGATTATAACAAAAGAAAGGTGGACGTTCTTGATCATAAAAAAGATAAAACTCATATGCACTTTTGCCACTTTTGCCTATAAAAAGGATGCCATCTATGAAATGCACTGACGACCTTTCGAAGGTGCAAGTTGAGTCTTTTAAGAGACATGGTTAAGAGAGGCATGGAGGTGTTTCTGGACAATTTTAGCGTATTTGTCCCCTCTATGGATTAATGTCTTGCTAATCTTGAGATAGTACTTACTTGTTGGGTGTAAAAGAACCAAGTGCTTAATTGGGAAAAATGTCATTTCATGGTAACCAAAGGAGTGGTTCTAGGTCACTTAGTTTCATCCAAGGGGATTGAAGCATATAGGGAAAAAATTCACATCATTTCCGAACATTTCCCCCCCCCCCCCCTCATCAAAGTCACTCAAAGACGTGTGCTCATTTTTTGGACATGAGAGATTTTACCATGGGTTTATTATGAGTTTTAGCACTATAGCTAGACCCTTAAGTAACTTGCTTTCTAAGGATGTCCCATTAGAGTTGAGCGAAGGTTGCCGAGAGGCATTTAAGAAGTTAAAGAGTATGATCATCTCCGCTCCCATCATGCAAGCTTCGTATTGGAGTTTTCCATTCAAGCTAATTTTTTTTAGAGTGACTTTGTGATTGGGTATGTTTTAAGTAAATAAAGAGATAAAAAGGCCCATGTCATTTACTATGCAAACTATACTTTAATTATACCACAAATAAACTACTCCACCATAGATAAATATTTGCTAACAATTGTATTTGCTAGTGACAAATTCCGTTCGTATCTTATAAAGTCACCCATCATTAATTTTACTGACCACAAGTATTAAAATAGCTCCTCTCCAAGAAGGATTACATGACATGCCTCATTAGATGGATCTTGTTACTCCATGAATTTTACCTTTCCTTCAAAGATAAGAAGGGAGTAAAAAAGATCGTAGCTGACCACTTATCCAGGATTTTGTCCGACGTGTCTCAAGATCCCTTACCCACAGACGAATTTTTCCTAGATGAGCAACTTTTTGCCACTTCCTCTCTACCCTGGTTTGCTGACATTTTGAACTATCTAGTGACAGGTTTCATTCCCTCACAATGGACTCTATATGAGAAGAGGAAGTTTTTCACTTGCTGCACATGTTCTTTTACGAAGATCCATAATTATTAAAGTATTAAGCGGACTAAATAATTTGAAAGTGTGTACCGAATGATGAAATCCAAAGAATCATATGTTTTATAATTCAGAAGCATGTGGAGGCCACTTTTCCACAAAGACAACGGCCGTAAATATGAGAAAACCATACACAAAACCATATGTTACTATTCGGTGGAATGATATTAGTAAAATATTTGAAAAACGATCAATTCTATTTGTAATAGATGACTTGAGTTTACAATAATATATGAAGATATTTTTGGTGATTTAAGGTAAGGGTATACACAGTATGCTCCTATACTTCTCTCGAGAGTATTCATTTATTCCTTATCTATTCGTACTCCTATCATTTATATCATGATGTTATATGAATCCAATATATTATTCGATTGTAATACTGCTTGTTCATTTATTTGAGCAAGGTGCTATGAAATTTTTATATGACATTGAGAATTGGCATCGAACAAAAGTTCAATAATCTAAATAAGCCTTTGAGATGCCTAGGTGAGGTAAGGTGAGGCCCGAAAACCCGTTTATGTGTTATTGAGAAATAAATTGGTATTACTTAGGTGTCACGTTGGACTTGTATACGATGTTCGTATTAATGCATTTTTTGTTTACCATTTTCTTTTTTAGCATCATATTATTGTCAAATCAATAAAAACGAACTCTCCAAATAGCAACTACTCTGAATCCGACAAAATTAAAAGTAAATATGAATAAAAGAGATATCATGCAAGCTCGACACCTACATCTTAGAGGAGCAGTAACTGAAGAAGGGAGCATGTAGATGAAGCTACGACCTATGTCCTAAAAACTATAATCAATAAAAAAAGTAAACAACAAGTTTACAAAGAATAAAGATGTATCCGATTTTGGGCTATAATAAATAACTGCACATACTCCTCCCATATTTTAGTTATTTTAAATTTATTCCCAAACTAAACCACCATAAATATCACATGTGTGAAATTTCAATTCCATATGAGCCCAACATATAATTATTATTTATCTTAAGTAAAATATTAAGTATTAGTAGTATACATGTAAGTACAATCCATACATATATTAGAAGTTTCGACTGATACAATCCCGACATGTACTAAAAAATTAGACTCATATCTAAGTAGAATCCTGACATGTACAAGTTGGAATAATTTCCATAAGTATAATTTTAACATGTACTAAAAATACGGTCAGTATACGTACAATCCTGGCATGTACTAGAAATTTGAACAATATAAGTACAATCCTAACACGTACTAGAAATGGTATAATTTGACCTAAAAATACCGAGTAATGGATATAATCTATCACGGATCATTAAGTCATACCCCAAATTTTTAATTTAATTAATATATTTTAATTAAGAATTAATTTTCCAAACTCAACCACACTCATTTCAATTAATAACCTAATCTCATTCGAATAAAATCTACCTAGTAGTTCGAAAAACATAACACCGTCATTCATATGAGAAACACCCTCTCGTTCAAACTAGTCAAAAGACTCGTTCTAATGACCTATCAAATCTTGTTCGAACCAGATTCTAATATCATTCGAACGATATTTCCCCATTCTTCTTCCTCAAATCTCCAAATTTGCCAGTAATGATTCAAACCCTCTAGTTTTAGGCATCTACATAGACCCAAACCCCTTATTTTTCAAATATAAGTGAACTAATGGTCTATCCAATTTACAAATGGTAGTTTTCCATCAAATTATCATAGAATTATGGTTAAATTCTCAATTTTAGAAGTATGAACCCTAGTTTTCTAAATTATCAACTTTTGATTACATTCATTTTAGTAAGGTCATAATGCAGAGGGCTTTTCAATGTTATATAGACATGACTATATATCAGACTAAAAGTCCTCCTTAATTTCATTGGATTCACACTAATTTTCTCATTTTATTAACAAAGTATTAAACTAAACTTCCTAAATTAATTAGATTACTAAATTACTCCAAATAAGAATCATAAACATGAAATTAACAGAACCAAATGGGTTATTATAATTATAACTGAAAATATACATTTGTGTTTAATCTAACTACACTTTCACTATGATTTTAGGATGAATCTAAGATAATTTCCCTCAAATTCTCTTCTCTTCTTGAGTGATTCCTCTATCCAGTTTTGGGGTTCTTCTTACTACCCTTTAGTATGAATTAGGTTAACCCTGATGATCTCTTAACCTATTTAATAACAAAATTCGTTAAAGGGCCCATATAAACCTAAACTTAATGAGCCCAAATACTAATCCCATGAACCTAAAATGTTACCCATGCTATGTACTAACCCATAGGTCTTAAAACCCATTATTTTAAGTCCCCAATGAAAATTCTAAATGTCTCGAACATCCACCAGAATTACAGAGACCGTAAAAAATTATTTTATCCAATATGAACCCAAAATCAATTATTAAATTATTTTTTAATTTATCAAGACACAACATTATAGAAAACTACGTCACTATCGATAAAACACGAGACAGAGCAGATAATCCAAACAAGGAAACCCTGATACCAAATCCTTGAGCATTCCAAAGTCACCTATAATACATAGTCATTTTAAAATTTTAATTATTTAGTTACCATCAATTAAGTTTTATTTCAATTTCGAATTATATAATACATATGATGGATGAAAATATAAATGGTGACATCACATGTCCCCATAGGCAAATACAATAATATATGATTTACATTAATTCAAATAAGATATGTGATATTACATTCCTCTCCCTTACATAAGGAATTTCATCCTCGAAATTTGAACTTATACCCGACTAGAATAATTCTAGACATCTCTCCCACATATCGTCTTCTCTCTCCCATGTAGACTTAGCCTCATTTTCATGTCTCCATTGGATTTTGATAAATGGTGTAACCTTCGATCGCAATATTCGTTCTTTTCACTCAACTATACATTGTATTCACTCCCCGTAGCTTGCATCAGCCTGTAGCTCAATCCCGTCAAAGTCCTTGTGTTGATAAACCAACTCGTCCCTTTGAAAACTTTTTGAGAATGGACACATAAAAGATGCCATGTACACTCTGAAGATGATTGGGAAAGGCCAATCTATATGCAATCTGGCCTACCCAATCCCATATTATAAAGGGACCTAGTACTAGGTATTTAATTTCCCATTGGACCCAATTCTAACAACCCCTTCCATCAGGGAGACCCTCAATAATACTTGATACCCAACTTAAAACTCCAATTTTGCTTTCTCTTATCTGTGGGTCTTTCGATGTCTTCATCTATGCTCAAATAAGTGCCACCTTCTTTGAGGTGTCTTAAATAATGTCGGAC
Organism: Sambucus nigra; assembly: GCA_949130495.1. Taxonomy (NCBI): domain Eukaryota; kingdom Viridiplantae; phylum Streptophyta; class Magnoliopsida; order Dipsacales; family Adoxaceae; genus Sambucus; species Sambucus nigra. Next base: position 117,757,527 of record OX422212.1, on the reverse strand, counting down.
ACAAAAATTTTGTGCTCCCGTACCTCTAACCAATAGCTCAGGGAATGGCATGGCCGTCCATATAATCCCTCATAAGGTGCTATACCGATAGTCTGTTGATGACTATTATTTCAGGAAACCCCTAAAAGTGGTAAGTTCTAATACTATCTCCCCTTGAGATCCGACATGCACACTTGAAGCATATCCTTTAACTATTTGAGTGTTAAATTCTTCACTTTTATTCACTTGTACCCCCATCGCCTCCTAAAAAAACAGCATTGGTAGATTAACTGTTATCCACGTCGAACACAATATCTAGCGGTGCCCCATGAAGTTGTACGATCTCTGCCATGACTAATCTAGTGTAATTTTATGTGGTGTAATATGCCCACACTAGATGGAAATGATCTACCTTTATCAATCTATCGATGATAACTCAAATAGAATCATGGCCCCTCTGAGACCTCAGCAACCGCGTAATCAAGTCTATGGAGATGCTATCCTACTTTCACTTGAGAATCTCTAACTGCTGAAACTCTCTAACTGGTCATTAGTGCTCTATATTTACAAGGTGATAGGTGGTACACTTGGGCACAAACTTCGCTAGATCTCTTTTCATCCCGTTCCACTAATATAATCACCTCATGTCTTGGTACATCTTGTTCTCTCAAGGAATCACCACATACCATGAATTGTGTTCTTGTGCTAAAACTTCCCTTTGTAACATTGGATCCTCTGGCACTGTCAATTATCCCAGGTATCCCAATTCTCCATCTGAGCCAATAAAAAAATGAAACTACACTATCTAAAATATCTCATACATTCTCCTTGCATAAAGAGTCCAAACCCTGTGCTTAAAGTACCCGCATTAGAATAATAGGTGTAACAATAATATATTCCAATAAGGCATTTGTTAAATCCATCTCTTATGTGGAGGTCCATTGAGCCTTCCAAATGTTAGCTAAGTTTATCTTATATTCTTCCCATAAAGTAGATAATGTCACAGTCGGTCTTCAACTCAACACGTCCCCTACCACATTACCTTTCTCGGGATGGTACTAAATCAAAAATTATTAGCCATGCATAAACTCAATACATATCCTCTGATGCATATTCATATCCCTATGAGTAAATAATTACTGGAGGCTTTTACGATCCAAAAAGAGTCTGAACTTCTCCCGTAATTGATAAGGTCTCCAGAAATAAAGAACAAAAAATAAAGTCACCAACTCTATGTCGTGAGTGGGGTAGTGCCCTCATGAGACTTTGTCTTACTCAAAGCATAAGTGAGAGTCATTTCATCATGTATCAATAAACATCCAATCCCATGGAGTAATGCATTTATGTAAACCATATAATTTACGTTGCCTTGTGGTAAGGCAAGGACATGTGTAGATGTGATTTTCTCCTTGAGCTCCTCAAACTCTATTCAATAGTCGGTACTCCATACAAATAGAACTCCCAGTGAGGTGAGTCAGTGCCTCAATAATCATCGAGAACCCCTAAATGAACCTCCTGTATTACCCTGCCAAGCCTAAGAATCTCCTATTATTCAGGAATCGAGTGTTGTCCCTAATCCATAATTGTAGATACCTTTATAGGATACACTAAAATCTCAACCTACCATGCTACGTGCCCTAAACACTACACGTTACAGAGCCAAAATCTACACTTGGAGAACTTTCCATACAACTTGTTCTCCCTAAGAGTCCATAAAACCATCCTTAAATTTTGTGCATGCTCCTCCTCTGAACATGAATAAATAATAATAACATCAATATAATGGTGAACTGATCCAATTATGTATCAAACACCCGATTCATTATGTCTATAAACACAGTTCACGAGTTGGTCAGTCCAAATGGAATGACTTAGAACTCATAAGATCCAAAGTGCGCTAAGAAGGCCATCTCCAGAATGTTCTCATCCCGAATACATAACTGATGATATCCCGAGCACAAATCAATCTTGGAAGAGAATTATGCACCCCTCAACTTATAAAAAATCACCAAGCATGTGCTATAATACCCCTCAATCCCTGACATAATAATAATAAACATCTCATGAACAATAATAGCCTTCCTGCTATAATTAATCTATGTACAGTTTGTGTATACCTAATCCATCCCCATTATGATGTCATATGTAGACATATCCAAAAGTAACAAGTCGACTGAGAAGCATAATCAACCGATCTCAACTTCCACATCTCTACAAAATTGACGTATGGAAGCACCCCTACCCATTGGGGTATATACATGTAAAGACACATCAGTAGGAATCTATGTGCATAGACAAATTGATAGAAATCTCTAACATACCTGAAGTCAAATATGATCTGTGAATCCAATCAACATCATAAGAGATAAATATCACAATACAATATTTTAAATTAAGAGTTAATATTATAAGATGCGAGTAAACTAAAACGATACTAACTACCCACATAAACTAGGACACTCCCCTCCCCAAGTTAGTTATGTTTATCTCAACATTTAATTAGATATTAATCCTTAACCTTAATTTAATTCCACTATTTAATTATTTTATTGGCGTGACACCACTATAGCCAATTAACCTTTCTATTGGTCTTGGACATACTCTAGGTGCCCTGAAATTGTCAACACATCACACCCAAACCCATCACTATCGCCAGTCAACCCAACTTCGTTACATGCACTACATGTCACTACAACTAATCAACCCAATTTCGTTATCCATGCACATACTCGAAAAGACAACACACACCCATGTCACTATAACCATTCAACCCAATTTCATTAGTCCTTCATATACTTGTGACGCAAGTTCATTTCAATACCCATTTAGTATCTTAGGCACTAATTATATTTCCTTTTATTTAGTTTTGAATATTTCTAAGTAGCCCCACCTATATATTGGCCATCACAACCAAAATCATCCTTAGTTCCATGTCTAGGGATCACCCAACCATAAGTATCACCTAGTCCATCAACTAGGAAGAATACATAACAAAAATCACCGGCTAGTATCAGACATAGGGTAATAGAATAGTGTAACAGCGTACTACCTAGTCCAACCTAGGAAAATACCCAACTATACAAGCGTACACTCACTAGTCGCATACCTTGAAAGTGATAACCTTAATAAAGTCTACCTACTAGTCCCATGCCTAGAAAGGAACCTATTGAGCTTGGGTGAACGTATTACTACTCTAAAAATCCCAATGTTATAATGATTCAATTAATCATATAAATTCAATTCCATTCTAGTTACTTCCATTTAATAATCTCATAATTAACTTTTGCGAAATAGCTACACATGTTGTTGAATTCCATAATTTCAATACTAGTGATATTTTTTCAATTTAACATATAATTCAATTTAGATATGCATAATAACAACATTTTACCACATACGTGTCAATATCATAATTTTATGAGTCAAAAAATTATTTTAATTACATATATTAATTTTAATATGTGATTCGTCCCAATAATCCACAATAACGCGATACAACTAATCTAAGCATGAAATGTTTCATGTCTAAAACCATTCTTCTTATTTAATAAAAACATTTCATACTAGTTTCTCACTCTTCCTAATTAAAGTTGTTTATTATTTTATGTAAACATGAATAATTAAAGTTTAGGAAATATTCAAATCAAACAACAATTAAGGAGAATAATAGTGATATTTTTGGCTGAAAATAAGTCTCTTAAAAATCAAAATACTCGGTTGCTTTTGTATGGCAACGTTAAGCAACTTTCGTTCCCATGCCTTCTTGAAATATATAGTTTAAACCTCCCAGATCAAGGATAAAGTTTTGTTTAATAAAGGTTTAGGCATTAAAAAACGTCTATTATGTTCTACCTTTAATTTGAGAAAAGAGGGTTTGTAAACATAAAGGGTGCGTGTGTTTTTGGTAAAAATGGTCAAAGCCTTTATAAAACAACAAAATACTCCAAAACTTTAAACCACTCTCAGCCTTTCCACTCTCTAAGTCCCACGTGAAAAATAAAAAGTAAAATAACAATAATAAGAAAAAAAGTGGCCATTCGAGTCAGATTCCTTCGGCGCAAGACGACCCCAAAATTGGAGCTCTCTTCGCTCATGCGGGGATTCTAGGATAAGGGAATTCACCCTGATCGTTGCAAACTACCACACATATAAATCGGCTATTGGTAAGGGAAAAATGAAAAAAAAATGGAGTCACTAGCCTAATTTTCTCAAAATAGATAAAAAAAAATATAGCCACCCCAAGAGAACGACATCAAAAGACTTACTAATGCGTAGGAAACCAAATGAGTTGAGGGTTAGAGGACTAAGTTATGGAATGGGGAGGTGTTAGGCACCCATTCTGCACTTTTCGTCTCTCATGGGATATTGGTATGAGAAATCGAACATAATTTTTTCTCAACCACCATGTCATGTATAAAGTATAAATAAAGCAAGAAATAAGGAAAAAGACACAAAATATAGAGTGGCTCGTCTATAAAAATGAGCCTATGTCCACTTTGGTGCTTCTACTCTCATTATATGCATTGTATAATACAAAGTTGTGGTGCCATTAGAGGCATATAAGATAGATATGGTAAGAGATTACATGAGATTAGCTAAGCAGGTAGCTCAGATGTGGCCTGTGAGGGTCGACCAACGTGGCTGTGGCAAGGGGTGAACCCCCAGGTGTGGTGACCTTTAGAGAGAGAGGGATCTAAGAGTTTGGCAGCGCTTCGCCAAGTATTTGTTTCTCGATAGTGGGGTGAACACTTTTTTTTATAGAAGTTATAATTCTAGTATCCTATGCATGGGTCACGTGATATATAGATAAACTATACAAATATGGAATTCTTCTAGAAATAGGACATCTGTCAAGTCTGGGAGAGTAAGTGTTACGACCTGTTTGAACCCAGGTAGTGGACTATGGTTGTTTAGATGCCGCGACCTATGTGAACCCAGGCAGCGGCTTATCTAGAATGACCTGTTGGATTCGCCTAAGTGTATTGTGTTGCGAGATGTTTGCTCTCAGGAAGTCTTTGCATTAAAGACACCATTTGCAAAAGAAAAGATCCTAAAAAGATTGGAGGAACATAAAAACAGAAGTGCCGGGCCATTTTATTTGAACATTGATGCTTTACTACAAATAAGCATTAATTTCTTCAAAAATAATTGAGAGTATAATTGCTACATGTAAAATTTTGAAAGAGCTAAGTAGAACATCAATGGGTTTGCACATACTATAAAAACTCGAAAAAACATTACATAGGTTTGGGCATCATTGGTGTGAAAATCACTTGCGGTCTTGATTTATTGATTAGATCAAGTCAATTTCACGTGAGTTCACAACCTTTTACACCTAAGGTAGACTTTAAAATCTTCCATTAGCAGTGTCTCAATCCTTCATCCACATGTGTTATATTTGTCTACATTGATTAACTCCTAGAATTTATTCACACCCCAACATTTCGCTTCCATCGGGTATTTTTGTGTTTCTCCATGGTGTGTTGTATTTGTAAAATTTTATAATTGAAAAATCTTGAAAATGTTCAAAAATAGTTTATGGAGACTTTGAGATGATCCTTGCATGTTGATCTTTTCTATATTTCTGTAATGATATCTTCTATTTATTTGTGATGTTCTCTATATGTTATAAATAGTTTCTACTCCTTAGCCTATCTGGGACAAAAAAGGTCACAACAAATTAAGGGGGAGTTTGATTTTTGAGATTTACGTGTTTTTATTTGGTAGGTCAAACTCTATGCATCACAAGTATTTGTCTTTGTCTCGTGTGTGTAGGTTCCCATGGGCATTGATTAGAATATTGGAAGATCAAGTGTAACAAGTGGAGATTGAAGCCAAACATTATTTATCTATGCCATTCTAAGTTATTACATTTCTAAGGTTTAGGAAGGGTTTTAGAGTCGTTGAGATTTTTTTGTAATTTCGGTTTTGGTTATGTTTGTACTGAAATAGCCAAAGGGGGAGATTTGTAAGGGCAAATAGTCTAACTTAGTCTTAGTATTTGTTTTATTTTCCATTATGGCACATTTATCGTATCCCATTACCATCCGAGATGTTCCGACACAATGAATCGAGTCTCCAACATCTCCAAATTTCAAGTCATCTTCACATTATGAAGGTATAAATCTTAGGATTTGAAATTTATTTATATTTATATTTGGGACATTTTTTTTATAAAAGTTTTTGTAAAATTGATGAAAATTTTTTAGAGTTAAAAAATTAAATTAAATTTTCCCTCATTCAAATGAGAAGGATATCTCGTTCGGATAAAAGACATTTTAATTTGAAATCTTGTTTGAATTTTTCTTCGAATGAACATCCAACGAGGATGTTCTGTTTGAGGCTCGTTAGAAGCTTGTGCTAAGGAGATTGGAATCTTGTTTGAACAAACCCTACTTTTGTTCTAACGAAATGATAATCTCGTTCGAACAACTTCTACTTTTGTTCAAATGAATTGTACTGCCTTAAAATTTGTGTATGACTTTTAAATACCTATTTCAAAAAGATTTTAATAGGGACGTTTGATTAAATAAAAATTGCATACAGGTTGCAAAAGTCCTCAATCCTTTTGAGTCAAAATAACTTTTGATTCACAAAACTACCTCCCTAATATACTTTTGACACCTTTTGAAACCTAAATAGTTTCATAACTGAGTTATACTTGTGGAGAAAGATCTCTACTGCTAACCTTGTGACCCGTGGGATCATTGTTAAAAAGAAGGTTGAAAAGAGGGTGATCAGTGGATACCAAGGGTGGACCACCACCTATGGTCTGCTTTGGATCTGAGTATTTTCTTTAGAGAGTTTAATAAGTAATATGTCTTATAAAACTATCTAAAGTGAAGAAATAATGGTTTTTCCCTGAAAGGGATTTTTCCTCATATTTGTTTGTAGTTGCATGCGTAATTAATTTTCTATATTTAGAATGATCACCACATGCAAACCTAAATTGATCAAAGATTAAAATTTGGTAATAAATATGATTTATGTTTTGAGGAATTTTATTTTATAAGTAAACCAACTGAGTGAGAGTGATGACGGAGAATGCGAGTTTTGGAACGGGAGAGGGAGAGATTCTGTATCGCCCTATAAGAAACTTCTTATATCTGGAGTGAACCGTGACTCCTAAAAGCCTCATGTTACAGTATAATCTAGAAAATTTTCATTTTCAAAATGGAATGATTAAAATCCTTCTTATATTTCATGGCATGGAGTCGAAGAAGCCATATCTCGGCATTCGTGAATTTGAGGAGGCGTGTGAAATGTTTAATGATTCAGATTTCACATAAGACATCATATGTCTTAAACTTTTCCCCTTTTATCTTAAGGAAAATGATAATACTTAGCATTGGTCTCTAGCACCTAACTATATCTATATGTGGAGAGATATGCATGTGAATTTTCTCGTAATGTTATTTTTCGAGCAATGCTATTTAAGCTCGAATCCAAACCTTTAGAAAAAATGATAATGAACCTTTTGATAGGTGTTGGGAGAGGTTTAACGAGTTGGTTAAGATGTTCCCATATCAAGGTTTTAAGAAGTGGAGACTCGTCTCCTTCTTACATTATGGGCTTACGCTAAGCTAAAAAAATAGAAACAATGTCCCTCGGAGAGTTCTTTGGGTTAGATGCGGACGATGCAGAGGCCCAGTTTAAGTATTTTGCTGAGACTACTCAATATTTGGACACATTGATTCTGAATACCCAACCCAAGGCTAGAAACACGTCAACAACCCTTTCCTTTTTCATGCTTCGCTAATTAGGCAAGGAAGCCAAGATGAAGCTTAAAATAAATCAATTAGCCAAGCGACTAAATGACTTTGTGGAAGCAAGGGGAGGAGATACACCTATCCCTTCTATTTTTTTAAAGCGACTAAATAAGTGTTCATGTGCAAGATTTGTTTTGTGGATTGGTGGACACTTTGATTTGACTGCTAGAATTGGAGGGTACTTCAGTGAGCAAATTCACCGTATCCTCTAAAGCTTGAATTTTTTTAAATAAAGGACACGATGGTTCGATGGTGTTCTTTTGGAAACTCTGAGGTTGGTTACTGGAAGATTTACCTCCACTTCCTTGGTATTGACCTTTGGACCATGAAAAATTGGGGTGGTATTGCCACCCCAGATTGTACGCATTGGAATATGGGTCATACTTTGTCCTATTTTGGTAGAGGGGATTGGCTTGGTCGGTGAGTGTCTTGGGGGACAGAAGGGCTGGAAATTCTCGACTAAGTGGTCGAATTCATCACAAAATATACACATAGGGGAACCTACATATTGTACGACCCCAGGTTCAGTTCAATTGCCCTATTTGCTCATCTCTAAAGCTTCTAAATGTCAGGCCAATGTGGACACTTTGGCATTTAAATCATAACTTTGTTTGACTTTGTGAGCGAAACCATCATTGGAAGTGGTGGACCTTGATTCTCTATTGGGTGCCCATTAATGGGAGTTTTTTTGCTATGGAATCTAGGAATACCCATGCGTCGACCTCATTTTTCTTGGTAAAATCAGTGTTACATAGCAACTCGAGTATAGTTCGAGTATTACAATCTAATCCCTAATACAAAATTTGAACTTGTCATCCCATATCAATCTCATGGAGCAGACATTTAGTATAATGTCCTTGAATCGCTCCAAATACATGAACAAGGTTTCTCCCTCCTTTTGGCTAAATGTGTTGATGATGTGACGTATTGACACCGTATTTTGATTGGGAAATAATCTTTGCAGGAAGGCAAAACACATTTGGTTCCAAACAGTGATGGATCTGGGTTTTAATGAGTTAAACCAACTCTTGGCTTTGTCTTTCAACGAGAACGAGAAAAGTTTGAGTTTAACAATCTCATCGGTGAGTTGTTAGTAATTAATTCTCCCACATATCTCCTAAAATTCACGAACATAAAGGCATGGGTCCTCTTTTTAATGAGTTAAACCAACATTTGGATTGTTCCCGGATGGAATAGGAAATTGTTCGTGTTGAGATCAGGTAAAAGTATGCACAAAGGCTCAATCCACCTAGTCGGATAAAGGTAATCTTTAAGGGCGTGTGGTGTTAATTCATATTCCATTTCAGTGAATATCAAAATTCTACCGACGTAACTATCGGGAATGCTAGACTCCACACTCAACAAACCACCGGTATGATCTCAAAACCAACTTCGCATACACTGAGCTCACTCGAATTTTTCTTATTTTTATGTAAATAAAAATATGTATATGACCCAAACCATGTTATTCCTAACTAACACAAAGAAAAATCAATTTTAAAATCTAATTTTTTCGAGATTTATCGATGACAGCAGGGGTCTCCGAATTAATCTCCCTAATTCAAATGATCTTACTATTTGACGAGGGACAATTTAAAAGACGACCAACTACGGTTATCACCTCAAATCCCTCTTTTTCCTCCAGGTAGGCAGTTGGTAAGACGAATCATTAAAAATCACCAATCCTAGACATGGTGAAATGGGATCGAATTGACAAGTTCGCGTTGGAGTAACTTTTAATTCTAGCCTCGTCAAGAGGTTTCCTATGAGCTATGTGATATCCTAAGGACAATGTCTACTTGATTTTAAATTAAATATGATTGCTCGGGATATGAAAATGCTTGCTTGATTAGTGATTTCAGGCCAAGAAAGTGTGATGAAATCCCCACCTTATCTTTCACACAGGTTTTTGCCTTTAAGTCAAATTACGCAATGTGCTAAATTTAGTGCGAAATTAAACAATGTATGAGCACACAAAAATGTACCTCCGGCGTGGATTTTTACGGTTACTTGTCTACACCGGTCGAATATTAAGTTGACATCGATTAGGAGAAATTTTGTCGACGTCTCGGTCATCGCCGAGAGATCTTTGTGCTCGTGGAAAGATTGCACAAGTTTTCTACACGTTCGCGCACTGTTGCACACTTTTTTGAATTTTTCTTCACTTTTGCGCTTTTTTTTTTGTTTTCTTCTTTTCTCTATTTTTTGAATGTGCTTCTAAAAAAAATAAAAGAAACTACATCAAATGTAAAGTGCCACACAAAAAAAAAAAAAGCAAGAAAGATAAGAAAAAAAATTAACACGACACACGCACTAGTGGTGTATTCAACACAAAAATAAAAATAACCAAGCACACTTATGAAACAATATTTTTTATTCTATAAAAAAAATATTTTTTGAATTTTTGGATTTTTTTTAACAAAAATAGAAAAAGTAAAAAAAACTAGTCCCAAAGTCACAAGTTCTTAAAAAAATCGAACAAATCCCCGGCAACGGCGTCAAAAACTTGTTGTCAATTTATAAAATTCCGCGAGTGCCTGGGATAATAGAGAATAGCGAGTATAAGTATGGATCGAACCCACAGAGATTTGTCAATTTTTTCTTTCAAAATAATTTTGACTGTCCAACTAGACTAAATGGGTGTAGAGAAGATATGTAATTTTAAACTAAGTTAACACAATTAAAAAGTGCGACTACGAAAGATATAGACCAACGTGTGAGAAACTAGCACATTGGATCCCTTAATCATGTTAAACTAATATTGTGCAATAATTTAAACTCGGCGTTCCCAATTTTATAACTCAAATTAAACTGACCCTTGTCGCATATAATTCAAAAAATAACACGGTTACGTTCACACTAACATTTAACGTCTCCAAATTTAGGCCACTAAAATCCATATTCCCTTAAAAGTTCACGTTTAAATTTCAAAGTATAGTCTTTAAGCATAAACTATAAAAACAATCGAGTGCAAGCATATTCATCAAAAAGTACTCAGACTTAAAAATAAAAATATTATTTTTTTCAAACAAAGTTGAAGGTTTAAAACACAATCTCATGTCATTTTAATTGAATACCGATTTTTTAAAACTTTTAGAAGTTGTCAGGAAATAAAGATAAATTTAAACTATACACACTATTAATCAAACATATTAAATTTCACCTGGTCCTATTAAATAAATTAAGCTAGCATAATTGAAAACAAAATATAAATGCAAGAATGAATACTAAATCTCATTAATGAAACAAACTTACAAAAATAATCGAGTCTTACAATAATCTTGACAAAACTTCTCCCATAAAGATACAATTCTTAGTCCTCAAATATAAATAAAATTCTCAAAATAAAACTACCAAAAATGGTTCTTAAGTGTATCTCTACAACCTTCACACCGAAATAATGAGTCCAGTGGTCTTATTTATAGGTTTAGGAAATAGGTATTCAGGTTGTGATGGAACTCTTCCTGATTGATCAAAACGTGTTGAAAGTTATCACTCCACCTCTTCAATCTTTGGATCGAGATAAGGCCGTAAATTTCCCCCCACTTGATAACTCTTAGGATTATTTGCTGAACATGCATGCCAAATTTTGTCCAAATCGGAGAATAAAAATTATCGACTTTTTTTTTAAAACAACTTTTTTAAACGACTGTAAAAATCTATTTTTTCACTTCTTTTTCGAGTTGATCATCAATTTGCACCAAATTCCATCACTACCTGCAAAATTTTCACTAGGCAACATTTTTAACAAATTAGCACAAGAATATTATAAATTATCGAAGTGCCCATTTTTCTTTAAAATTGCCATTTTGAATATGAATTCAATCATTCTTGCATTTTTTTCCTTTTTTAATAAAATGATCCTAAGAACTTATTAGATGACATAAAATGGGACTAAATAGGCATAAATTTGGTTATAAAATATACAAAATAATGCACTCATCAAATACCCCCAAACCTAAACATTGCTAGTCCTCGAGCAAAACTAATATTTTTAAAATCTAACTCACTTTCGTATGAATAACGATTGCACTTAGCTTGTGCAACAAGCTGTTAAACCCCTAGGTTACCCTAATGGACGAGTTTTGTCTCGTGAGGGTTTGTAGTTAATATACCCACAAAATTCTAAAACTTGACTCAACACAAAAGACTCAAAATTAAAATAACAAAGTTTCAACGAAAACTTCATAAAATAGTAGAACTTCACTTTTCAATCTCAACTTATCGTCTGTGTGTGCATAGGCAATATAACCGTCCATTTCAAAATATTTGATCGTTACATTTCTTATCCGAAAGTTCGTCTTGATTTCAAAATCTCACAGAATGCACTCACAATCGAACACTCGAAAATGGATTATTTTCTCTCGATATATGTGAATAAAATAGTAAATTTACGTAAGCAAATTTCACATAGACATGATCAAAAATAGACTTTTTATAATGGATAAATATAATCTCATGAATGGAAAATTGATTATTTTTTGAAACATTGAATCTCACCATAGATCCTATTCATCTTCTATCCACACTCTAACTAACTTCTCTTGACATTGATTTGGACTTTCTTTGGTTGTATTGTAGGATCGGGTTTGGCTGGAAATAATAATTTTTTTGGAGTTCAAAATTTCTAAGAATATAGAGGTTTTTCAGTATTTTGACTTTTAGGCAGTTTTTCTTCTAACCTCAATTTTTTTTTCACCCAACATTTTTTTTCATTATTTCTTTATTTTCTCTTTACACATCATTCGTTTGCCAACTTATTCTTCTTTTAGTTTTTGAACTTTTTCCTTACCTTAATTTTTAGTCTAGTATTCTCAAAAAATGGGTATGGCTTTTTTTATTGCTTTAAACTCCTAGTTGGAGTTTGTAAGGGTAATGGGCTTTCAACAAAAGGCTTATTTTCATTTTCACTCAAATGGGCTTGCAACTGAATTAAGTAAAACGTTTGGAGTTTAGGCTTTAATGTTGGGCTTTCCAATGATGGCATAATCTCATTTCTCAAGTTTTGTTGAGTTAATTTGTTTCTGAATAGGACTTACTAAGACTTTTAGTGCTTAAGATTCACAATTTTGACTTTCTGTTTTCAATAATCGAATAAAACAAAGAAATTGAAATCATCAACGAATTTATCACTAAAGGAAAGTTTGAGTTATTTTAACTCAGATTGATATAAATCTCTCGAAATGATGAATGGCAAGATACCTCATCGGTTAAAATCTTCACATTTATTCGTTAACCTATTAACTTTTCCCTCAATATCCATTTTCGATCATATTATACGGTTAATTTGTAAAAAAAAAAATCATAAGTTCAGAGATCTATGAAGTAATTCAATATAAAGAAATTGTTTCAAAACTCAATTATATTAAAAATCTTTTTGGATTTTTGAAAATTTTCTGATTTTTTTAAAAAAATATCATCCTTACCCCCAAACCTAAATTTTACATTGTCCTCAATATATGCAGAAACTAGAAATATGGACAAAGCAAATAAAGTATAGAAGTAAAAGGAAAATATTACCCTTGAATTTCCAGTTGCGTTACCAACTTCCAACGAATCTCACATTCCTTTCATCATAAATAAAAAGTATGAACATTTAAGAGTTAACCCATTCAACAAAGTACACACATGAAGGCACATAATGAATGTGGTGACTGAAATTATCGAGATGCAAAATCACATGATAGCATAAATGGTCATACTTGAAATGATTATCATAAAAAAAATTTCAATGACATACTAAGCCCAGGTTTCCCTAAAACTCGCGAATGAATAAATTGGGCTCCAAATCAGGCGATACTTTAGTCATATTCTCGATCTCATCTAAATACTTAAATGACACAGGTGGACGTGATGGAACATGACAATACAGCATGATAAAACATATGTTACCAGGTTGAAACTCTTGAATGATTTTTTCAATCTCATCACTAATAGATACTGTTGATGTAAAAAATTAGATCGCTCTAATTATTCAATCACAGATAAATAAAATGAGACAAAGATTTTTAAAGTGGTTCAGCCTTATAAGAATTGCCTATGTCCACTATTATGTTATTGCTGAGTGTTTGGGAATTCTCGATTACAAGATCTATCAAGAAATTCCCCCCCCCCCCTGAATGAGGGTGATACAAGGTATTTATAGCCCTTAGGCTGTACATGAAAGGGTTGATACATTAAATGATATACATATGAAATGGTAATACATTTAATGCAGCGTGTGCGTCAAGATGATAAACATTCAATGAATAATTGAACTGTTGATTATCTGGCAATTAATGCTACGGCCGAGATGCAGTTCGAACCGCCTTAGTTGCTCGTTGATCAGGAGTTCCTCGGAGCGCTAGAGTACCTCGGAGTGCTGAATTTCCTCGGTGTATCCTCGTTGCTCGGAGAGAACATGAGTTGGTCGGGGAAATGAACTTCCTCGTTACTATTGTGCCAAGTAGATTGACACGTGTCTTCATATTATTCGTCCATATCAGCATATTAATTTTGGTATCAACAGATACAATCTCACGTGTCAGCATATTCTCGAAAGGAACGGGGTTTGTGTTTACAAAAAAGGAATTGATCTATCATATCGTCATAGTATCTCTTCTCTAAGTAACAAAATGAGTCCAATAATTATTGGACATCAACAGTAAGATCCTTATCAACTAGGCATAATTCTTTCTCAAAAATTTCAAGACTCATTTCGAGAGACAAATCAGGTGGCCAAGCAGGTAGATCGGCTGTGTCACTAACCTGTAGAGTTGTGACATTGATCACTTCTTGAAAGTACTTGACTTCATTCTCTCCCTCATCAGATAGTGGTCTTTATAAATTAAATACATTCAAGCCCGTAGTCATATTCATAAATGACAGGTTCAGTTTCCCACTATGACATCGAAAGACAGCGTCGGAGGTGGCCAAAAAGGGTCCACCGAGGATGATCGGGATTTGTGCAGGTGAGTTTAGTTTGTGTTGCATGTCTAATATAACAAAGTTTACTAGGAAGATGAACTCGCCTACTTTAATCAATACCTAGTTTGTCATACATGGTGTTCGATAGAAGGTTTACACTTGCTCCTAAGTCTAAGATAAGTTTCTCGAAGTGATGTTCCCCTATTTTAATAGAGATCATCGGTATTATGGGATCCTTATACATGACAGGAGTTCTATAGGAAATGATTGAGTTTGATTCCTTGGCAACAAAAGCTTTCTTGGGCACATTGGTGTTTCTCTTGAAGTTACAAAGGTCCGTCAGACATTTGGCATAGGGTGGCACTTGTTGTATAGTGTCAAGCAGTGAGATATTAGTTTGTACTTTATTGAACACTTCCAACATATTATCAACTTGTGACTTCTTCTTTTGTGGTACCAAACGTTGGGGAAATGGAGCTTTGGGGACATAAGTCTCTATAACTAGCTCGGACGATGATGGTGGAGAGTAAGTTGGATCCATAGGTGGATCTTGATTCTCCTTATATTTCTAAAATTCACTCTTGGTGGGAGGTGGGAGGTGGGACATTATTTTCAACTTCCTTACCGAAACTAAGTGTGATGATGGCTTTGACATCTGTTTAGGTCTGCGATGAACCGACGTTGTCTTGAACAAAATATTGACCTTTAGGCATATTCCCTTTAGGATTGGACTCAAGTTGTCCCAATAATGTTCCTTTATTTCTCTCACTAAATGCATTCGCTAATTGACTCACTTGTACCTCGAATTTGGCTATAGATTGAGTGTTTGCATTCAAGATTTAATGGGTGGATTGAAGGACACTTTGAGTTGACAGTTAGAATTGGAGGGTACTTTGGCGAGCAAATTCATCGTGTCCTCTAAAGCTTGGATTTTTTTGGATGAAGGATACGATTGTTCGGGGGTGTTCATTTGGAAACTCGGAGGTGAATTACCCAAAGATTGAACTCCACTTCCTTGGTCTTGCCCTTAGACCATGAAAAATTGTGGTGGCCTTGCTACCCCAAATTGTACGCAATGGAATATGGGTCATACTTTGGCCTATTTTAGTAGAGTGCAGTGGCTTGCTCGGTGAGTGTCTTATGGGATGGAAGGGATGGGTAATTCTCGACTAAGTGGTCAAATTCATCGCAAAGTATACACATAGGGGAACCTACATGATGTAAAACCAAAGGTGCGGTTAGATTGCCCTCTTTGCTCATCTCTAAAACTTCTAAATGTTAGGCCAATGTGGCCACTTTGGCATTTAAATCATAACTTCGCTTGACTTGGTGAGAGAAACCCTCATTGGACTTGGTGGACCTAGATTCTCTATTGGGTGCCGATAGCTGGGACGTTTTTGCTATTTCTTCTTGGAATACCCATGCGTCGACCTCATTTTTCTCAATAAATCACTGTTACATAATAACTCGAGCATAGTTCGAGTATTACAATCGAACCCCTCATATAAAATTTGGACTTGGTATCCTATCTCAATCCCGTGGTGTGGACATTGCAGTAGCAAGTCCTTGAATCATTCCAAATACATCCACAAGGATTATCCCTCTTTTTGGCTAAATCTATTGATGGCATGACGTATCGATGTCGTCTTTTGATTAGGAAATAATTTTTGCAGGAAGGAGACACTCATTTGGTTCCATGCGGTGATGAATCCGTCTTTTAACGAGTTAAACCAACTCTTGGCTTTGTCTTTTAATGAAAATGAGAACAATTTAAGTTTAACGATCTCATCGGTGAGTTGTTGGTACTTAATGGTCCCACATATCTCCTCGAATTCATGAACATGAAGTTATGGGTCCTCTTTTTTGGTACCTCAAAACACGGGCAATGTTTGGATTATTTTCGAATGGAATAGGAAATTGTTCATGTTGTGTTCGGGTAGAAGCATGCTTGAAGGATGACTAGACCTAGTCAGTTAAAGGTAATCATTAAGGGCATGTGGTGCTAATTAGTCTCCCATTTCAGTGAATAGCGAAAATATGCATACGTAACTATCGGTCTTCATGCATTTTTCGAATTTTTATGAGTGCTTCGATCTTCGTGCATTTTTGTCCTTTTAGCCGCCGGTGGCGTATTAGTTTCTTTTGTGTAATCATTTCATTCGCAGCTTCCCAAGGTAAAGTATTTAAACTTCTTAGGTAACCATACCGTCTTCTACCTTTTCCAATTTTCTGCATTCAAGCTTTCTGTTCTCTCTCTCCCTTGTGCGTTCATCTTTTCCTTCGCTAGTTGTCAGCTCTTCCTTTTTCCTGTAAGATTCTCTTCTTTTCTTCTGTATTTCTTTTATTCACTATGGTTTATATTGTGGAGTCTGTTGAGAAATTTCGTTCCGATTTTTCCATTCCTTCCTGGGTAACTCTGGAGGTTCTTTCTGAGCCTTTAGATTATTTTCGATTGGCTGAGGGACATTGGTTCCCCAGTCTATTCATTGCTGAATGTGGATTTTCTTTTCCGCCAAACCCCTTATGCTTAGAGTTCTGTCAGTACTTTGACGTTGTTCCTGCAAAAATAGCCCCCAATTCATGGAGAATAACTAATGGGGTGTATAAATTAAATCTAACTCATGGAACTCGTATAGGGATTCCTAAGATTATGTATTGCTATAGATGGGCTATTTTAGATAATGTTTATTACTTAAAAACTAGGTTTTTAAATAAGGCTCTTGTAGTTAACCTCCCTGATGCAAATAGAGATTATTTTGAACATGGGGTGGTTATTAAAAATTGGCAATATGCCCCCTTGGTTGTAGATGCAGTATACCAGGGTCCTAAATGCCCCCCATATGGCAATGGGATAGGTTTATTCTCATTTTCCTTTACTTATGAAATTATGCTTTTATCATATTTGACAAAATGTATGACTGATATCTTATTGTGTATTTATTTGCAGTTGATAGTAAAAGAAAAACTCCAAAAGAATCAGAGGTTAATATTAAGCATCTCAAACTTATTTGGGGTTTGCATAAGAACGTTGCAGACGAGCACATCAGGTCTGCATCATATTTGCTGCAGTATAGGAGCTATACGACTTCTTATACTGCTCGTCCTGTGATTAGATATGTTGAGCCAGCCTCAACTCCAGAGGATTCTTCTTCAGATTCTCACATCCCTTTAAGTCAAAGAATGGGCAGGAAAAGAGCTCCCCCTGCTTTATTTGATGACACTACTTCTGCTGCTGAAGCCAAGAAAAGCAAAATTGATGTCCCAGAGGGGACTAAGAAGGTGGATGTTGCACCTTCCAAAGCTACCGAGAAGCCCCCAGTGGCTCCGAGCAAGAAGGTTGCTCCTGTGGAGATGACTGATATCTCTCCGACCAAGAGCTCTTCCTTGGTTGAAACTGCTGAAGTCCCTTTGGGGAGAGTGAGGAAATCGTCCTCAGTCAATTT
Source organism: Sambucus nigra (assembly GCA_949130495.1). Taxonomy (NCBI): domain Eukaryota; kingdom Viridiplantae; phylum Streptophyta; class Magnoliopsida; order Dipsacales; family Adoxaceae; genus Sambucus; species Sambucus nigra. Next base: position 117,739,430 of record OX422212.1, on the reverse strand, counting down.
GGCTGAAACTGCCAATCTGGCTGACACCATCTCCTCTCTACCAGCTGGTGGTATTGGTGTTCCAACCATCATTCCTCCGAGCTCTGCCATGAGCTCGGTAAAAACTTGGATCATACCCGAGGTCCAAGGAATTGATGAAAAGATTTCTAGGGATATGCTGACATCCCTAGCTACCCGTCACCTTGCTTCGGTAAATTTCTCACACTCTGAATTTCCTTTATTTCTTTGAATACTTGTATTTTTGTACTGACCTGTCACTTTTTCCTTTGTTTAGCTGGTGAATTGTTTTAACAACATCGTGAAGAAAGATGAAGCAATTAAAGCTTCCAGCTCCTCGTCGGGGGTAGAGGATGCTTTGCTGGGTTTGACCCAATCCTTGAAGGATTCTCGTCAGCAGTATAGTGAGGACAAAGCTGTCTGGGAGAAAAAGTTGTCTATAGTTGAAGCTAAGAAGGTGAAGTTGGCTGAGATCTCCAAGAGTTTGGAGAATAAGGTGAAAAGTTTAGAGATTGAGCATCAAAAATATGATGACAAGCTCAAGAACTTTGGAGAGCTTGAAGATAAGCTGAAAAAGGCAGAGGAAGAGTTGTCCGTCCTGCGAGATGTAAAGCGCCAAAAAGAAGAATTGGATGTGAAGTTAAAGACTGTCGAGGATCATCTATCCGAGAAGCTCTCCTCGGAGAAACTGAAAAGAAAGCTCGTAGTTAAAAAATCCTTCAGCGCTGGCTAGGATAAAGGATGGGACAAAGGGATTGCTGGGATGACATCCCAAGTACAATACGGGAAGTTGAAATACTTCCGAGATGGCTGGGTAGCTGCCCTGCAGGAATTGAAGATCAAAGACGACTCTGGGCTATTCCAGCTACACCTCCCTGGTCCTCCCCCACCAATTGTAGAAGAAGAAGAAGATGAGCCTATCTCTGATGAATCTTCCATGGCCATAGGTGATCAAGTCCCTGCCTCTCTACCTTCTGCCAACGAGGACATTTCTTCCATGCCTCCTCCTCCTGAGAAAATTTCAACTCCTACTGATCAAGCTGCTGTTACCACCGAGCAACCAAGCTCCTCGTCCCAGCCTCCCGAGAAAGTCTTGGGAGACAAGGAAAAGGTGTGAAGTTGTTCGGTATCATTTCTATCTTTCATTATTTGTAATTAAACAATGTAATCTTTTTGTGATCTAATAAAATACATCTTTGTTCATCTCTGTTGTTGATGATTTGTTTTTGTTGACTGTTGTCTTCTTTTCATTATTAGTTTGTGGCTAGAATGGAACTGATATCTGCACATGATACAAAGATGATGCAGCAATGCCATGAATATTATAAAGTTGGTCATACAAATTTGAGTGTATCAGAAATTGCTGACATCCTTGGCCATGATGCCTCAGAACAAGCAATTGAGGCTTAGCGGTACTTGAAGGATTTACTTGACCGAGCTGTGGCCAACAACGTGGCCTACTATGACTTGATTGAGGAGCTTCAATATTCCTTAGAAGATCTTCAGAGTAAGCACAATGAATCAACTGCTTTGTTGCACAAGGAATATGAGAATAGGTATCGACAGCTTTCCTCTGAGACAGGTCACAAAAAGATCATCGCTGGGTATGATGTTAGGGAGAGAACCCTAAAAGGTGAAGTTGATGCCTGTAGGCAGATTGCCGAGTTGCTGGAACAAGAGAACAATAATTTGCAGAAAAAGTTGGCACAGTATGAGTCTGCAGCTTCATCTTCCACTGCTTTAGTACCGGTTACCGATGAAGGTTTCTCGTTCTTAGAGATTGAGAATGCCAAATTAAGGCAAGAACAGGATACGTTAAGAAAATCTGGCATTTCTACTACTGCTCGGGGACGAGGAAGAGGGTCTCGTGGGCGAGGAAGAGCTATTCAAAATGTTGTCGAGGAGCAAAATTCTCCACCTGCTCGGAGTCGATCAAGAGTTCTCAGCCGTAACGTTGAAGAATCTCGTACTCTGTCAACATTGGAAACTCAAGCATACCAATTGAACGCCAAAGATCGAGCTTTATCTGAAATGTCCAAGAAAAACCTATCTTTGGAAGATCAACTTACTGCGATGAAGTCTGCTTTGAATGATAAAAATGTTTTTGCCAGTAACCTTCACGAGCAACTAGAGAGAATAACTTTCCAATTTCACAAACAACCTCGTGAGTTTTGGATGGAAGGCTACAATGAAGCCCTTTGTCACTTGGATGCTCGTCTTGAAAGTGCTAATAACAAAGTTTATAAACAAGGATGGTTGAACGCCCTGGGTGTGTTGAAGCTAGAGCAGGGCCATTTTTATGGGATTATCATGCTCCTGGGCTACTGGACTTGCCTGTACCACCTTATAAACTGGACATGGAATGGATCCCAGCTCGTGCCATTCCACGGAGCTTAATTTCAAAATATCTCGGTGACTATAGTCTTCATTCTCAAATTGAATTATCTCGTCCCGAGCATCTCTTGGATACTCCTTCTGTGATGAACGTCAGAATGCTCAGAGATATTAACTTCATTAATTCTCCTCTTTGCCTTGAGGATCCTCCTGCTGGCGAGGAGCCTGTTTCAAAAGCTAAAGGAAAGAAACCAATAGAATAGGTTTTTCAGTGTAACAGTTAGCACATATGTAACTTGTAATTTATTTTGAATTTTAATGAAAGATTTTCATTTTCTGTTTGCAAATCTGTATTGCTATTGTTTTGTGTTTATCAAACATTTTTACATTTGTGCATATGTATCTGTTAAAAAGATAACAATATGGTGTTGTTCATCAACCAACTTAGTAATCAAAATTACAAGTATCAATGTTGCTCAATCACTTAATAATAAAGTAATGAGTATAAAATGTTTAAAATGTTTCCAACCATCCAAGGTTGTTAAATTGTGTTTGTCGACCAACTACTGTTGATGGGTTTTTATCTCCAATCAGCCATACTTGGTAAATTTTTTCATAAAATGTGTCCGACCAACCAAGGTTGATAATTTATCCTCGTCGACCAATTACAGTTTTGATCACCGACCAACTATACTTGGTTCAGTTTGGAATTCTTGTATTTTCTGGAATGATTTTACCTTCCGACCAACATAAATTGGCATATTTTGTTTCTTAACCAGCCAAAATTGGCATTTTTAAGACTGTTGTTCTTGCCCTCTTACCAACCGGAGTAGGTCATGGGTTTGAACTATCGATTTCTTTCGAACTATCTTGTCCACAAGCTCTTTTACCAACCGAAGTTGATCACGCAAGTGTACGCCTCTTAACCAAAGGAGTATATCAGGTTCTTTCGAACTATCTTGTCCACAAGCTCTTTTACCAACCGAAGTTGATCACGCAAGTGTACGCCTCCTAACCAAAGGAGTATATCAGGTTCTTTCGAACTATCTTGTCCACAAGCTCTTTTACCAACCGAAGTTGATCACGCAAGTGTACGCCTCCTAACCAAAGGAGTATAGCAGGTTCTTTCGAACTATCTTGTCCACAAGCTCTTTTACCAACCGAAGTTGATCACGCAAGTGTACGCCTCCTAACCAAAGGAGTATATCATTTGTTCTCGCCCTTTTACCAACCGGAGTTGTTCGTGGGTCGGAACTATCGTCTTCTTTTTGCTGTCGAGCAGCGTAGTGTACAACACTAGTATTCCCCGAAAAACTTTCAAACAAAGGAGAGAAAAATGGTGAAAACATCATCGTTTTATTCATATTGATGGAACTGTTGTACATTTTACATCATTGATAATACTTGCGAAGTTGTTCAGCATTCCAAGCATTCTTGAATTCCTCTCCTTCTAGAGTTGATATTCGGTAAGTTCCTGGTTGGACAACTTCTGTAACTCGGTAAGGTCCATGCCAGTTGGCTTCAATCTTATTGTGCTTTTGAATGACCTTCTTTATCACATAATCCCCTTCTTTTAAGTCGCATTTCTTCACCCTTTTGTTGTAGAAAAGAGCTGTTCGTTGTTGATAAGCAGCATTCCTAATGGCTGCCTCTTCTCTGACCTCCTCGAGCATATCCAAATCCAGTCTTCTCATCAAGTCACTGACAGGAGAATTGAAATTCAGTACTCTATGCGTTGGAAGACCCAACTCGGCAGGTATTACAACCTCACTTCCAAATGCCAGCATATATGGTGATTCTCCAGTCGCTGCTCGGGGAGTTGTTCGGGAAGCCCACAATACTGATTGTATCTCATTAATCCAGTTAGATTTAGCTTCACTTAGCCTTTTCTTCAAACCATTTAGCAGTGTTCTGTTCGTCACTTCAGTCTGTCCATTGCTTTGAGGATGGCCTGGTGCTGAATGAACCTTCAAAATGTTCGACTGATGACAATAGGCAGCAAATTCCTCGTTATCAAATTGGGTTCCATGGTCTGTGATGAAGGCATGAGTGAGACCATATCAACAGATGATATTCTTCCAAACAAACTGGTATACCTTCTCGTACGTCATATCGATAAGCGGCTCAGCTTCTACCCACTTAGTAAAATAGTCCACTGTAACGACGAGGTACTTGAATCTTCCTCGGGTGGTCGGCAGTGGTCCAACCAAATCAATTCCCCATATGGCAAATGTCCAAGGGGAAGTTATTGGTGTCAACAATGCTTGTGGAGTTCGTCGGATGGAGGAAAAACGTTGGCACTTGTCACATTTCTTAGCATAGGCTATACAATCAGCCCTCATCGTCGGCCAGTAGTATCCTTGAGTCATTACCCTTTGCAAAAGTGTTCGACCTGCTACATGAGCTCCACAAGACCCTTCATGGATTTCTTCAATCAACTCTTTCACCTCGGAGGGATGCACACATCTCTGCAAACCTGCCATAACTCCTCGTCTATACAAAACACCATTAGTTAGTACATACCGAGCAGCTTTAAACTTCAATTTCTTTTCCGCGAGCTTGTCCTATGGCAATTCTCCTTCTTCAATATATGCCCTGATGGGATCCATCTAAGATGGTCCTAAATCAAGGGTAATAACATTCATCGTCAGGTTTTCATCTATGCTCCGACTTTCCAGTACTTCAATTGGTATCGTTCTTCGCAGCTCGGTACGAGTAGCTGATGCTAGTCGGGCCAGTGCGTCTGCTTGTGCATTTTCTATTCTGGGTATTCTAATCAACTGAATTGCATCAAATTCTGCCAATAACTCCATTACCTTGGCATGATACTTGACCATTAGTTCTCCTTTAACCGCATATGTTCCCATCATCTGATTCACAATCAATTGAGAATTACCGAATACCATCACTTGTTGCGCTTCCATAATCTTTGATAAATTAAGACCTGCTATCATGGCCTCATACTCAGCCTCATTATTGGAGGCTTTGAATTGGAATCGCAAAGAATATTCCATGTCAATCTCGTCTGGGGTGTTCAAAACAATTCCTGCCCCGCAACCTGCTGTGCAAGATGAGCCATCTACATATAATCTCCATATGGGCAACCCGTCTTCAAATTTCTTATCTGACAGAGTTCCTCGGTGAAATATTTGTTTCTTCTTTTCATCCTCCCCTGACACTTTTCGCTCCTCGTCGACCATCTCTTCTCGCTCTTTTACCAACCGGAGCTGGTCTGAGCTCGAAGTTGATGATCTTTCTGCATCCATAAGTCCTTTTACCAACCGGAGTTGGTCTGGATTTATGTCTGTTGATCCTGTAACATCCACAGGTTGGTCAGCGAGCAATTTTTATTCCTCGGGGGTATCAGGATATATAAACTGTGCTATAAAATCTGCTACAGCTTGCCCTTTCAATGATGATCTGAGCTCATACACAATATCATATTCACCGAGCTCTATTGCCCAGTACATCAATCTCCCTGACTTTTCTGGCTTATGAAGGGCTTGCCTCAGTGGCATATCGGTATAAACGACGATGGTATGGGCCTGGAAATATGGCCTCATTCTTCTACTTGCTTCAATTAATGCCAATGCCAATTTCTCCAGCTTTGGGTACCTGATTTCCGCACCTCGGAAAGCCTTACTTGTGTAATAGATTGGTTTCTGGACTCCATTCTCCAATCTAATCAATGCTGAACTGACTGCATTCTCTGATACTGCCACATACAAGTACAACTTCTCTCCTGTCATTGGCCTGGACAACAATGGAGGTGCTCCCAAATACTTTTTCAAGTCTTAAAAGTCCTTCTCACATTCATCAGTCCACTCAAAAGTTTTTCGCAGTGTTTTGAAGAATGGGAGGCATTTATCAGTTGCTCGGGACACAAATCTGTTGAGCGCTGCAACTCGTCCTGTAAGACTCTGCACTTCTTTCTTTATTGTTGGAGATCGCAACCCTAAAAGAGCTTTGATCTTATCTGGATTTGCTTCAATGCCTCGCTGGTTGACAATGTACCCGAGAAACATTCCTCCTCGTACTCCAAATGTGCACTTCGTCGGGTTGAGCTTCATCTGGTATTTATCCAGTTGATCAAATGTCTGAGCTAAGTCAACTAGATGATCAGCAGCTTTCTTGCTTTTTGTCAGCATATCATCGACATAGACTTCCATGTTGCAACTGATTTGTTCGGTGAAAACCTTGTTCATCAGCCGCTGGTATGTCGCTCCTGCATTTTTCAAACCAAAAGGCATAACATTATAGCAATAAGTTCCCCTAGGGGTAATAAAAGAAGTACTTTCCCTGTCTTTAGGTTTCATTTTGATCTGGTTGTAGCCAGAGTAAGCATCCATGAAACTGAGCAGCTCATGTCCCGAGGTAGCATCCACTAGTTGATCAATTCTGGGTAATAGAAAATGATCCTTTGGGCACGCCTTGTTAAGATCGGTGAAATCAACACACATTCTCCATTTATTGTTTTTCTTTTTTACCATCACCACGTTTGCCAACCAGTCTGGATACTTCACGTCTTCAATGAATTGGGCTTTCTGGAGCTTTTCGACCTCCTCTTGTATAGCCTGATTCTTCTCGGGGCTAAATACCCTTCTTCTCTTCTTTACAGGCTTAATTTCCTTATTCACATTGAGCTCATGACATAAGAAGTTTGGATCTATTCCTGGCATGTCTTCATGACTCCACGCAAAAGTTTTCTTCCTGTTTCTCAAGAAAGTTATCAACTCCTGTTTTATTGAAGCATCCATCGTAGAACCTATCTGGGTTACCCGTTCAGGGTGCTCGTCGTCCAGAATAATATTTTCTGTAGACTCCACCACCTGTCCTTTTATAAGTTGGGATTCATCTCGAGGATCCAGTGTTTCAATTTCTGTGCCTTCATCCACCTGGTATGTAGTAGTCTTTTTCTTGAATCTTCAAGTTCCTCTTGCTCGGCAGACGAATAATAGCATTCCCGAGCTACTTTCTGATCACCTTTCACAACTCCTACTCCAAAATTTATTGGGAATTTTAAGAACTGATGCACTGTAGATAGAACTGCTTCGAACTTCTTCAAACCAACTCTTCCCATGATGATGTTGTAGGCTGACTGCACATTCTTATCCATCACAAAGAAGCGTATTCTCTCTGTTTGATAAGCAGGACATGTTCCAATGAATATGTCCAACTTGATCGTCCCAAGTGGAAAAACTTTCTCGCCAGCAAAACCCAGCAGGGGTCTGTGATACGGTTCCAATTGAGATAATTTTAAATTCAAGCTGTCAAAGCATGAATAGTACATGATGTCTGCCGATCTTCCATTGTCTACCAACACCCTTGAAATCACTACTTCCTTCATCCTCATTTTGATCACCAGAGGATCGTCGTGAGGATAAAGAACACCTGCTAGGTCGTTTTTTGAAAAGTCAATGACCAGCTTCTCTTTGTTTACCTTTCTCGGACGATCGTCCTCAGCTAGATTTATTCGCTAAATATATGAACAAGCTTGAGCCTCTCCAAGGTAAGCCTTTCTTTCTGCAGTAAGGTCTCCTCCTCCTGCATCTCCTCCTGTAATGACATTACAATCAAATGACCCAAAACGTATAGAAAATACCTCTCGTTCTGGCTGTCTTGGTTTCTTGGGAAGGTCGGGGTCATCATCTGGATCATCTTCATGATTTCTCTTCTTTTTCTCTTCTGCTCGACGAGGAGATCTAGACCTCTCTCTAGTTCGGTCGTTATTTTTTCTTTCACCTCCCCGATCAACATATTTTGCTAGCTTTCCTCTTCGGATGAGTGTTTCAATCTCGTTCTGAATAGCTATGCAATTTTTGGTCATGTGACCATGATCTTTATGAAACTCGCAATATTTATCCTTACTCCTCGAATCAGGGTCTGACCTCAGTTTCTTTGGCCATTTTACCTCCTCGTTGTTCTTGATTTCTTCCAAGACATGATGAATACCCATTTTCAAAGGAGTATAATTGTCGTATTTCTTCAGGACTTCCCATGATGATTTATTATTTCTGGAACGTTTGTCACCGCCATTGCCCTTATGCTCTTTATTTTTAGACTTGTCGACGTCCACCTTGGTGTCTTTATCCATATTCTTCTTTGCAGCCATAGCTTCCTCGGCATTCATGATTTTGGCCGCTTTTGCCATCAACTCTGACATAGTTTTAGGTGGATCTTTCGCCAAGGTGTAATACAATTTATTAGGCAACAACCCACTCATCAAGGCGGTGATTGCTGTCTTTTCTTCGTAATCTATGACTTCCAGCTTCTCGTTATTGAAACGAGTTATGTAATCTCTAGTACTTTCACCAGATTTTTGTCTAACACTTAACAAGTGTGCTACTCGTTTTACTGGCTTTGCTCCAAAATAGAAATTGCCAATAAATAACTCGGCCAGCTGAAAGAAAGTTGAAATCTTACCCCTAGGAAGATTGTTGTACCATATCTGGGCATCTCCAGTAAGAGTTCCTGAGAACGCTCTGCATCTCATCTCGTCAGGGACGACATAGATATCGGCAGCAGCTTGATATTGCTCTATGTGAAGAACATGATCTGTCTTTCCATCATATTTGGGGGTCACTACAGGTGCTTTGAACTTTGACGGTGTAGGAAAATTCACAATGGCCTGTACAAAAGGTGTTCCTCAAACAAAAGTTCATTGTAGGGGGTTCTTTGCTTTGGCCATTTCTCCCAATTTATCCTCCAACCGTTGGAGAGATCCTTTCCACGCTTCATTTCCTTCCTCGGGCCTATTGGTTCGAGCAATTGATCGTTCTGATGTAGCTTCTTGAGATCTATCTTGACGAGCAGCTGGTCATGATTGTGCTGATCCTTCTCTTAGATCTGATGGTTGTCGAAAACTCCTCGACATGGTCTTAGGTGGACTCCTATTCCTCCTAGGGCCTAATCGACTGAAAGGAGACACCCTACTCAGTCTTTCTAAAGCACTGGGTCTTTCTGGAGAGAGGGTGATATGTTGATCAGTATCTGTAGCCCTTATTGACGAAGTTCGCCCAGGTTGATAAGAGAAATCATCAGACCCCTCATTGCGACGTGACTCAGTACGCCTGGATCGTGAAGAAAGTAAATAAGTTTGCCTCTGACCACTTTACTGTCCTGAACGTGCAGGTGCACCACCATGAAGGGTTTGTATGAGTTGCCTCATTTTTTCTTGCATGGCGGTTTGTCCTTGAGCCAGATTTGTCATGATCCCGGCCAGATCTGGAGGTGCAGAGGGATTTGAAGGATTTCCAGCATTTCCAGTGTTTCGATTGCTAGATTCTGGGTTATCCGCCATTGATGATGAATGATTTGTGGTGAAAAAGGATAATAAAAATCGTTCCCACAGACGGCGCCAATCTGTTGATGTAAAAAATTAGATCGCTCTAATTATTCAATCACAGATAAATAAAATGAGACAAAGATTTTTAAAGTGGTTCAGCCTTATAAGAATGGCCTACGTCCACTATTATGTTATTGCTGAGTGTTTGGGAATTCTCGATTACAAGATCTATCAAGAAATTCCCCCCCCCCCCCTGAATGAGGGTGATACAAGGTATTTATAGCCCTTAGGCTGTACATGAAAGGGTTGATACATTAAATGATATACATATGAAATGGTAATACATTTAATGCAGCGTGTGCGTCAAGATGATAAACATTCAATGAATAATTGAACTGTTGATTATCTGGCAATTAATGCTACGGCCGAGATGCAGTTCGAACCGCCTTAGTTGCTCGTTGATCAGGAGTTCCTCGGAGCGCTAGAGTACCTCGGAGTGCTGAAGTTCCTCGGTGTATCCTCGTTGCTCGGAGAGAACATGAGTTGGTCGGGGAAATGAACTTCCTCGTTACTATTGTGCCAAGTAGATGGACACGTGTCTTCATATTATTCGTCCATATCAGCATATTAATTTTGGTATCAACAGATACAATCTCACGTGTAAGCATATTCTCGAAAGGAACGGGGTTTGTGTTTACAAAAAAGGAATTGATCTATCATATCGTCATAGTATCTCTTCTCTAAGTAACAAAATGAGTCCAATAATTATTGGACATCAACAGTAAGATCCTTATCAACTAGGCATAATTCTTTCTCAAAAATTTCAAGACTCATTTCGAGAGACAAATCAGGTGGCCAAGTAGGTAGATCGGCTGTGTCACTAACCTGTAGAGTTGTGACATTGATCACTTCTTGAAAGTACTTGACTTCATTCTCTCCCTCATCAGATAGTGGTCTTTATAAATTAAATACATTCAAGCCCGTAGTCATATTCACAAATGACAGGTTCAGTTACCTACTATGACATCGAAAGACAGCGTCGGAAGTGGCCAAAAAGGGTCCACCGAGGATGATCGAAATTTGTGCAGGTGAGTTTAGTTTGTGTTGCATGTCTAATATAACAAAGTCTACTAGGAAGATGAACTCGCCTACTTTAATCAATACCTAGTTTGTCATACATGGTGTTCGATAGAAGGTTTACACTTGCTCCTAAGTCTAAGATAAGTTTCTCGAAGTGATGTTCCCCTATTTTAATAGAGATCATCGGTGTTATGGGATCCTTATACATGACAGGAGTTCTATAGGAAATGATTGAATTTGATTCCTTGGCAACAAAAGCTTTCTTGGGCACATTGGTGTTTCTCTTGAAGTTACAAAGGTCCTTCAGACATTTGGCATAGGGTGGCACTTGTTGTATAGTGTCAAGCAGTGAGATATTAGTTTGTACTTTATTGAACACTTCCAACATATTATCAACTTGTGACTTCTTCTTTTGTGGTACCAAACGTTGGGGAAATGGAGCTTTGGGGACATAAGTCTCTATAACTAGCTCGGACGATGATGGTGGAGAGTAAGTTGGATCCATAGGTGGATCTTGATTCTCCTTATATTTCTAAAATTCACTCTTGGTGGGAGGTGGGACATTATTTTCAACTTCCATACCGAACCTAAGTGTGATGATGGCTTTGACATCTGTTTAGGTCTGCGATGAACCGACGTTGTCTTGAACAAAATATTGACCTTTAGGCATATTCCCTTTAGGATTGGACTCAAGTTGTCCCAATAATGTTCCTTTATTTCTCCCACTAAATGCATTCGCTAATTGACTCACTTGTTCCTCGAATTTGGCTATAGATTGAGTGTTTGCGTTCAAGATTTAATGAGTGGATTGAAGGACACTTTGAGTTGACAGTTAGAATTGGAGGGTACTTTGGCGAGCAAATTCATCGTGTCCTCTAAAGCTTGGATTTTTTTGGATGAAGGAAACGATTGTTCGGGGGTGTTCATTTGGAAACTCGGAGGTGAATTACCCAAAGATTGAACTCCACTTCCTTGGTCTTTCCCTTAGACCATGAAAAATTGTGGTGGCCTTGCTACCCCAAATTGTACGCAATGGAATATGGGTCATACTTTGGCCTATTTTGGTAGAGTGCAGTGGCTTGCTCGGTGAGTGTCTTATGGGATGGAAGGGATGGGTAATTCTCGACTAAGTGGTCAAATGCATCGCAAAGTATACACATAGGGGAACCTACATGATGTAAAACCAAAGGTGCGGTTAGATTGCCCTCTTTGCTCATCTCTAAAACTTCTAAATGTTAGGCCAATGTGGCCACTTTGGCATTTAAATCATAACTTCGCTTGACTTGGTGAGAGAAACCCTCATTAGACGTGGTGGACCTAGATTCTCTATTGGGTGCCGATAGCTGGGATGTTTTTGCTATTTCTTCTTGGAATACCCATGCGTCGACCTCATTTTCCTCAATAAATCACTGTTACATAATAACTCGAGCATAGTTCGAGTATTACAATCGAACCCCTCATATAAAATTTGGACTTGGTATCCTATCTCAATCCCGTGGTGTGGACATTGCAGTAGCAAGTCCTTGAATCACTCCAAATACATCCACAAGGATTATCCCTCTTTTTGGCTAAATCTATTGATGGCATGACGTATCGATGTCGTCTTTTGATTAGGAAAGAATTTTTGCAGGAAGGAGACACTCATTTGGTTCCATGCGGTGATGAATCCGTCTTTTAACGAGTTAAACCAACTCTTGGCTTTGTCTTTTAATGAAAACGAGAACAATTTAAGTTTAACGATCTCATCGGTGAGTTGTTGGTACTTAATGGTCCCACATATCTCCTCGAATTCATGAACATGAAGGTATGGGTCCTCTTTTTTGGTACCTCAAAACACGGGCAATGTTTGGATTATTTTCGAATGGAATAGGAAATTGTTCATGTTGTGTTCGGGTAGAAGTATGCTTGAAGGCTGACTAGACCTAGTCAGTTAAAGGTAATCATTAAGGGCATGTGGTGCTAATTAGTCTCCCATTTCAGTGAATAGCGAAAATATGCATACATAACTATCGGGAATGCTATACTCCACACTCAACAAACGATAGGTATGATCTCGAAACCAACTTCGCATACACCGAGCTCACTTGAATTTTTCTATTTTTTTCTTTTTTTTTATGTGAAGAAAATTGAAAAATATATATGACTCAAAGCTTGTAATTCGTATCTAAAACAAAGCAAATTGAATTATTTAATTTAGGTGAGGGTAATTTCAATTTTAAAATCTAGTTTTCCCAAGATTAATCAATGACGGCAAAGGTCTCTGAATTAATCTCCCTAATTAGACAGCTCCTATGCTTTGGCAAGGGAGAATTTAAAAGATGACCAACTACGGTTATCCCCTCACATCACACTTTTTCCTCCAGGTAGGTGTTCAGTGCGAAGACTCATTAAAAAACACCAATCGTAGACAAGGTGAAACGGGATTGATTTGATAAGTTTTCATTGGATTAGCTTTTAATTCAAGCCTTGTTAAGAGGTTTCCTATGAGCTATGTGATATTCTAAGGCCAATGTCTACTTGATTTTAAATTAAATTTGATGGCTCGAGATATGCAAATGCTTGGTTAATTAGTGATTTTTGGGCCAAGGAATGGTGAAGAAGTCCCCACGTTATCTTTCATATGGGTTTTTCCCTTAAGTCAATTTATGCCACGTGCTAAATATTTTGTGAAATTAAACCAAGTATGAGCATACAGAAATGTACCTTCGATGTGGACTTCTCACAGTAACTTGTTTACGCATGGCTGAAGATTAACTTGACGTCGGTCGGGGGAATGTTTGCCTATGTTTCAGTCATCCCTTCGAGTTCCTTGTGCTCGTGCAAAGATTGCACAAGTTTTCTTCACGTTTGTGCACCGTTGCACACTTTCTTGAATTTTACTTCACTTTTGCTCTTTTTTTTTTCTGTTTTGTTCTTTTCCCTTTTTTTGAACGTGCTTCTAAGAAAAACACAAAAGAAACTACACCAAACGTAAAGTGCAACACAAAAAAAAAAAAAAAAAAAATTAACACGACACACGAACTAGTGGTGTATTCAACACAAAAATGAAAATAACCAAGCACACTTATGAAACAATTTTTTCATTTATTTTATTTCGGAAAAATAATATTTTTAGAATTTTTGATTTTTTTTAACAAAAATACAAAAAGGTAAGAAAAAACTAGTCCTAAAGTCACAAGTTCTAAAAAAAACCGAACAAACTATCACGTCTAACTAATATTTTGCAATAGTTTAAACTCTTCATTCCTAGTTTTATAACCCAAATTAAATTGACTCTCTTCATATTTAATTCGAAAAATAATACGGTTACGTTAACAATAAAATTTAACGTCTCCAAAATTAGGCAGGTAAAATCCCTATTCCCTTAAAATTTCACTTTTAAATTTCAAAGTATATTCTTTAAGCATGGACTATCAAAACAATTGAGTTCAAGAAAAATCCATCAAAAACTACTCACACTTAAAAATAAAAATATGATTTTTTTTCAAACAAAGTCAAAGGTTTAGAACACACTCTCGTGTTGTTTTAAACGAATACCGAATTTTTAAAACTTTTAAAACATGTCGAGAAATAAAGAGGAATTTAAATTACACACAATATTAATCAAAAAAAAAAAATCACCTAGTCCTAGTAAAGAAATTTAACTAGCATAATTGAAGGCAAAATATAATTGCAAGAATTAATAGTAATTCTCATTAATGAAACAAACTTACAAAAACAATCGAGTCTTATAATTAATATTGACAAAACTTCTCCCATAAAGATACAATTTTTGGCCCTCAAATATAAAAAAAACTACCAAAAATGTTCTTAAGTGACACTCTACAATCTTCACACCGAAACAATGAGCCTAAGGGTCTTATTTATAACCTTAGGAATGAGGTATTGTGGTTGTGGTGGAACTCTTCCTAATTGGTTGAAACATGTTGAAACTTATCACTCCACCTCTTCAATCCTTAGATCGGGATAAGTCATAGAATTCCCCCTCCCCCCACCACCACCACCACACAAACACTTGATTACTCTTAGGATTTTTTGTTGAACACGCATGCTAAATTTCGTTCAAATCGGAGAATAAAAATTCCTAAAATAGCTTTTTTCGAACGATCGTAAAAATCAGTTTTTTTACGCCATTTTCGAGTTGATCATCAATTTGCACCAAATTCCATCATTACCGGCAAAATTTTCACTAGGCAACTTTTCACAAATTAGCACAAGAATATTATAAAATTATCGAAGTGCCCAATTTTTACTTAAAATTGCCATTTTGAATATAAATTCAATCATTCTTGAATTTTTTTCCTTATTTAATAAAATGATCCTAAGAACCTATTAAATGAAATAAAATGGGACTAGAAAGGTATAAATTTGGGTATAAAATAAACAAAATGATCCACTCATCAATAGAGAATGCTAAGGGAGAACTTATTCCAAAACTTACCACGATCGGGTGGCGCATTTGCAATGATTACTGAAAACTCAATGGCGACACAAAGAAAGATCACTTTCCTTTACCGTTCATGGATAAAATGCTCAAGAAAGTGTCAGTCCAACCATTTTAGTGTTTTCAAGACGGTTACTCTGGTTATAACCAAAGAAAGGTGGACGTTCTTGATCATAAAAAAGACAAGATTCAGATGCCCTTTTGGCACTTTTGCCTATAAAAGGATGCCATTTGGGTTACGAAATGCACCGATGACCTTTCGAAGGTGCATGTTGAGTCTTTTTAGAGACATGGTTGAGAGAGGCATTGAGTTGTTTCTGGATAATTTTAGCATATTTGGTCCCTCTTTGGATTAATGTCTTGCTAATGTTAAGATAGTACTTCCTTGTTGTGTGGAAAAGAACCAAGTGCTTATTTGGGAGAAATGTCATTTCAGGGTAATATATTTGGTTCTAGACCATATATTTTCATCCAAGGGGATTGAAGTAGATAGGGAAAAAATTGACATCATTGCCTAACTCCCCCTCCCCCCCCCCCCCCCCCCTAAGTCACTGAAAGACGTGAGCTCATTTTTGGGACACGAGGTATTTTACCATAGGGTTATTAAGAGTTTTAGCACCGTAACTAAACCCTTAACTAACTTTCTTGATAAGGATGCCCCATTCAATCCCATTCAAGTGGAGCGAAGGTTTCCAAAAGGCACTTGAGAAGTTAAAGAGTATGATCGTCTACGCTCCCCACTTGAGAAGTTTTCCATTCGAGCAATTTTTTTATGAGAGTGACTTTCCGATAGGTTATGTTTTAGGTAAATAGGGAGATAAGAAGGCCCATGTCATTTACTACACTAACTAGACTTTATTTGGACCATAAATAAACTACTCCACCACAGAGAAAGAGTTCCTAGAAGTTGTATTTGCTAATGACAAATTTCATTTGTATCTTATCGAGTCACCCATCATTTATTTTACTAACCACATGGTATTAAAATACTTCCTCTCTAAGAAGGATTCCAAACCATACCTCATTACGTAGATCTTGGTACTCCAAGAATTTTATTTTTAAATCATGGATAAGAAGGGAGTGGAAAACATCGTAACTGACTACTTATCTGGGATTTCATCCGACATGTCTTAAGATCCCAAATCCATAGACAATTTTTTCCCACATGAGCAACTTTTTACCACTTCCTCTCCACCCTGTTTTGCGGACATCATTAACTCTCTAGTGACGGGTTTCATTCCCTCGCAATGGACTCTACAAGAGAAGAGGTAGTTTTTCACTTGGTTGCGCATGTTCTTTTACGACGATCCATAATTATTAAAGTATTTCGCGAACTAAATTATTTAAAAGTGTGTACCAGATGACGAAATCCAAATAATCATATGTTTTATCATTCAGAAGCATGTGGAGGCCACTTTTCCACAAAGACGATGGCCACAAAGATGAGAACACCATACACAAAACCCTCTATTAGTATTCGGTGGAACGAAGTTGGTAAAATATTTAAAAAAAAATGACCAATTCTATTGGTAATAGATGACTTCGGTTTACAATAATATATGAAGATATTTTTGGTGATTTAAGGTAAGGGGTATACACAATATGTTCCTCTACATCTCTTGAGAGTATTCTTTTGTTCCTCATCTATTCGTACTTTGACATCATGATGTTATATGAATCCAATATATTATTCGATTGTATTATTGCTTGTTCATTTACTTGGGAAAGGTTTCATGAAATTTTTGTATGACATTGAGAATTGGCATCGAAAAAAACTTCAAAAATATAAATAAGCATTTGAGATGCCCAAGTGAGGTTAGGTGAGTCCCAGAAACCCATTGATCTTTTATTGAGAAATAAATTGGTATATTGCTTAGCTGTCGTGTTGGACTCGTATACGCTGTTCGTATCAATGAAATTTTTCTTTACCATTATCATTTTTAGCATCATATTATTGTCTAATAAATGAAAGCGAACTCTCCAAATAGCAACTACAATGAATCCGACATAATTAAAAGTAAATATGAATAAAAGAGATAGCATGCAAGCTCGACACGTACATCTTAGTGGAGCAGTAACTGAAGAAGGGAACATGTAGATGAATCGAGGATGAGGTGGCAGCTACGACCTATGTCTTGAAAACTATAATCAATAAAAAAAGTGAACAACAAGTTTACAAAGAACAAATATTTATCCGAATTTGGGCTACAATAAATAACTACACATCCTCCTCCCGTATTTTAGTTATTTTAAAGTTATTCCCAAACTAAACCACCCTAAATATCACATGTGTCAAATTTCAATTCCATATGAGCCCAATATATAATTATTATTTATCTTAAATAAAATATTAAGTATTAGTATAGTCATGACATGTACAAGAAATTTGAACTAGTACACAAGTAAGTACAATCCATATGTATATTAGAAGTTTCGACTGATACAATCCCAACATGTACAAAAAATTGGACTAATATCCATATAAGTAGAATCCTGGCATATACAAGTTGGAATAATTTTCATAATTATAATCCTAACATGTACTAGAAATTTGATCAGTATAAGTACAATCCTGACATGTACTAGAAATTTGAACAATGTAATTGCAATCTAACACGTACTAGAAATGGTATAATTGGACCTAAAAATACATAGTAATGGATATAATCTATCATAGATCAATAAGTCATACCCCGAATTCTTAATTTAATTAATATCTTTTAATTAAGAATTAATTCTCCAAACTACACCAAAATCGTTCGAATGAATAACCTATTCTCATTCTAATAAAATCTACCTAGTAGTTCGAATAACATAACAACGTCATTCGTACGGAGAAACACCCTATTGTTCACACTAGTCAAAGGACTCATTCTAACGACCTATAGTTTCTCGTTCGAACCAGCTACTAATATCATTCGAATGATATTTCCCCATTCTTCTTCCTCAAGTCTCCAAATCTTCCATTAACAGTTCAAACCCTCTAATTTCAGTTATCTACACAGCCCCATAGCCATTATTTTTCAAGTATAAGTTAACTAACGGTCTACCCAATTTATAAATAGTAGTTTTCCATCAAATTATCATGGATTTGTGGTTAAATTCCCTATTTTATAAGTATGAACCCTAGTTTTCTAAATTATCAACTTTTGATTACATTCATTTTAGTTCGGGCATAATGTTGAGGGCTTTTCAATGTTTTGTAGTTATGACTATATATCTGACAAAAGTCCTCCTTAATTTAAGGGGATTCACACTAATTTTCTCATTTTATTAATAAAGTATTAAAGTAAAATTCCTAAATTAATTAGATTACTAAATTAATCCAAATAAGAATCCCAAATGTGAAATTAATAGAACCAAATAGGTAATTATAATTATAACTCAAAATCTAAATTAAATCTTTAATCTATGTACACTTGCACTATGATTTTAGGATGAATCCAAGATAATTTCCCTCAAATTCTCTTCTCCTCTTGAGTGCTTCCTCTATCCAGCTTTGGGGTTCTTTTTCTACCCTTTAGGATGAATTAGGTTAACCCTGATGATCTCTTAACCTATTTAATCACGAAATTAGTTAAAGGCCCCATATAAACATAAAACTAATGAGCCTAAATACTAATCCAATAGACCTGAAATGTTACCCATGTCATGTACTAACCCATAGTTCTTAAAACCCATTATTTCAAGTCCCAAATGTACATTCTAAATGTCTCAAACGTCCACCAAAATTACAGACACCACAAACAATTATTTTATCCAATAGGAACCCAAAATCAATTATTAATTTTTTTATTAATTTATCAGGATACAACATTATAGAAAACTACATCACTGTCGATAAAACTCGAGACAGAGGAGATAATCCAAACAAGTAAACCCCGATAATACACAGTCATTTTAAAATTTTAATTAGTGACTTACAGTGAATTAAGTTAGATTTCAATTTCGAATTATATAATACATATAATGGATGAAAAATATAAATGGTGACATCACATGTCGCCGTAGGCAAATACAACAATTTATAATTTACATTAATTCAATTAAGATATGGGGTATTACATCCCCCCCCCCCCCCCCTTAAATAAGGAATTTCATCCTCAAAATTTGAACTTATACCCGACTAGAATAATTCTAGATATCTCTCCCGCATGTCCTCTTCTCGCTCCCATGTAGACTCAGCCTCATTGTCACGTCCCCATTGTATTCTCACTAATGGTGTAACCTTTGATTGCACTATTCCCTCTCTTCAGTTAAGTATACATTGTATCATAGCTTGCATCAGGCAATAGCTCAATCCCATCAACATCGATGTGCTGATAAACCAACTTGTCCCTTAGAAACTTTATGAGAATGGACACATAAAAGATGTCATGTACCCTTTGAAGATGACTAGTTAAGGATAATCTATATGCTATCGGGCCTACCTAATCTAGTATTGTAAAGGGACCTAGTACTGGTAATCCAACTTCCCATTGGACCCAAATCTAACAACTCCTTCCATCGGGGAAACCCTCAATAGTACTGTAACACCCCATTTAATTCTTCCATCGCCTGCCACCAAAACAAAGTTGGGTATGAGTAAATAAAATATCATTATTAGCATGTGACAAACATGAGACATATAAAAATCAATCCACGTGTTAATACTCAAATCAATCCCAATAAAAATAACAATAACCAACTATGCGATAAATGAAATCCATCCCATGCTAAACTCCAATTAATCCAATCTCCAATAAATATAAAATTGAATAAACCAAATCCAAAATAGATAACTGAATAACATGGTACAACTGTGGAACCGAATGGCCGACCACATCCATAAATCGAGTCTTAATATAAATGCGAAGGAATGGGAAAATTAAACTAAACTACTAAGCATAAAGTAAATAACTCCAGCTGCACTCCAAGATGATCTCCAATAAATCTGATGAAGTTACTCCACTCCTTATTCCTAAAAAGGTTAGTCAACGCACGAGGTCAGAGCCCCGAGTATGAATACACACTACTCCCCTCAAATAAGATCCAAGAATCCAGACAATAGCGTTATACATGACAAATCTCATAATTGAATATTTTAAATTAATCGAGATAATAATTAACGATGCAAATAAATAAACAACATATTCTATTACATGAACAAAGCTACCTCGAAGTAATAGGACAACTACTTAATTTAACATGCTCGATTATCATTAATCTCTGTTATTTTTAATATAAATATTTTTCTCAATTTTATTTGTTTGGTTGCGGTATTCCCATTGTTCTACACCACACACACTCCCCTCACTATAGCCAGCACGACACGCCACTATAGCCAGTTCTCCCATTTAAATTGCCATACCTACACATATTGGTGATACCAACACACACCCACGTCGCTATAGCCAGTTCACCCGTTCCTACTTTCAGCATTGCACACATTGGCGATGCCAATCCATTTTAATAGCTATTACTATCTTAGGCATTAATTATCACTTTCTCAACACATTTTTTAAAAAATCATCTCACCCTTATTATCGATGTGAGATCCTCAAAATATCCCTTAGTCCCATACCTAAGGGTCCCCAAAGTACGCATACGTCCTACCCCTATGAATAGGATGAATTTTTTACACTAATCTCGCCTAGTCACATGCCTAGGCTAGCGTAACGATGATAAAATATAAAAACCAGCCCCACCCCAGAATATTAATTCCGCACGAATCTAAACTAACTAGTCCCATACCTAGTAAGCATAAAGTATAACCAAGGCCTACCCATTAGTCCCATACCTAGTAAGTATCCAATAATGAAGATGATAAATATAGTACCAAAAAGTTCCTCTTCCCCGCGATGGCAAAAGTGACTAACAACAAATCACACAATATCAAAATACATATGAACAACATCGTACTTTAATCATAATGGCCCCAATTTAATTTAATTTAATTTAATTAATAACACCGTTGTCATTCTCAACATAATTATTTCCATTTAATTATTTTAGATTATTCAACAAGAAAAATTATGAAACACACAATAATCGTCCACTTTTATTAGTTACATAATTATTTCCACTTTTATGAGTGTGTACGCATCCCATTGATTATTGTAAATAAACTCTATAAAAATCTACATGCGAACCTAGACCCAAAATCATCAACACCCAAAACTCTAACCTATACACCCAGGTGTTCTGAGTATTAATTCATATTTAATAATTTCATAAAAACATTCCCAAAACTACTGTCCATTTTCTCTAATTCAGTTGCTAATTTATTTTAACAAAAACACATGATTAAGGGTTTGGGCGATACTTAACACGCATAATACTAAAGGAAGAGAATAGAGTATTCGTGCCTAAGATTTGTTTGAAGAAATATAATTATGAAGATATGTTCCTCGTGACAAGATGACAAATATTCGTTCATCATGACAAATCTTGAGTTGAAGGTTGTTTAAAATGGGGCTAGGGTTTTTTAAATGGAAGATGGTGAAAATAGAGGAGACTACTGATTTTTACAAGGCTAAAATATGTTTTACAATGCAAAACCCATCACTTTATGTTTATATACCAAAAAGAGTTTGAGTCCTAACAAACACTCGAAAATTTACTACGGATGATCGGATCATTGGAATTAGGTGAAACTTTAGTATGTTGTAGAGAATGGCAAGACGGAGCTCAACTCAACTCAACTCAACAAAGCCTTTTCCCAACTATTTGGGGTTGGCTACATGAATCTGATTTTCCCATTCCATTCTGTCCAGTGCAATATCTTCGATTAAACCACATGACATCATGTCCTTTTTTAAAATATCCCACCAAGTCAATTTAGGCCTGCCTCTACCCCTTGTGTTACCATCAATACTAACTAAATCCCTCTTCCTCGCAGGAGCATCCATTGGTCTACGCTTGACGTGTCCAAACCATCTTCCATTGGTCTACACTTGACGTGTCCAAACCATCAGATACCCCTACAAAGGTGGGAGGATTGTCCTTATGGAAGCTGGTTCTCACCCTATCCCAAGCTGTCACGGGTGTACCCTGCAGGTGCGCTTATAAAGTCACCCATATTTCCATCCCATCTCTATGCTGGCTGCCTTGGCCTCACATATGATTGCTGCCAACTTCTCGGCATCCAAAACAAATTGTTGCTGCCTCTCCTGAGCCATGGAACCAAAAACTGAATCCTCTCTCCAATTTCCAGCTCACCTAGTGTTCACCATCTGAAAAGATAGGAAAAAACCATCATCAAAATCAAAATAACTAAGATTACAAGTCATCAAAATGAATCAAAGATAAGAAACGCGGAAGCTAAAATGGACTCACAACCTACAAGACCTAAGACCATGCTCTGTTACAATCTGTCACACCCCTCTTAATTCTAGTGTTGGCCACCACCATAACAAAGTCGGGTGTGAGTAAATAAAATATCATTCTTATCTCTTGACAGATATGAGACATATAAAAATCAATCCACCAGTTAATTTTTAAATCAATCCCAATGACAATAACCAACTATGCGAAAAATGAAATCCACCCCATTCTAAACTCCAATCCCAATAAAAATAACCAACTATGCGACAAATGAAATCCACCCTATGTTAAACTCCAATTAATCCAATATCCAATCAACATAAAACTGAATAAACCAAATCCATAATGAATAACTGAATAAAGTCGTACAATTGTGGAAATGAATGCCCCACCACATCCATAAACTGAAACTCAATATAAATGCGAAGAAATGGGAAAACTAAACTAAACTACTAAGCAATAATTAAATAACTCCAGTTGCACTCCAAGATGATCTCCAATAAATCCTATGCAGTTACTCCGACACTTACTCCTGAAAAGGTTAGTCAACGCACGAGGTTAGAGCCTCGAGCATGAATGTACACTACTCCCCTCAAATAGGATCCAAGAATCCAGACAATAGCATTAAACATGATAAATCTCACAATTGAATATTCTAAAGTAAACGAGATAACAATTAACGATGTCAATAAATAAATAACATAATCTACCGCATGAACAGGCTAGTACGAACTACTAGTTCAATTACTTAATTTAATATGATTGATTATTATTAATATCCATTATTTTTAATATAAATGTTAATCTGAATTTTATTTGTTTGTTTGTGGTACTTCCGATGTTCTACACCACACACATTCCCCTCACAATAGACATTTCGCCCATTCAAATTGTCAGCACTGCACATATTGGTGAGGTTTCACACACAACACGCCACTATAGTCAGTTCCCCGGTTTAAACTGTCATCCCTGCAAATATTGGTGATGCCAACACACACCCACATCGCTATAGCCAGTTCACTCGTTCCTACTGCCAGCACTGCACATATTGGTGAAGTTATTCCGTTTTAATACCCATTATTATCTTAGGCATTAATCCTCATTTTCTCAACTCATTTTTTTATAATCACCCCACCCTTATTATCGATGTGAGACCCTCAAAATCACATTTACTTCCATACCTAAGGGTCCCCAAAGTACGCATATGTCCTATCCTTTGAATAAGACGGATTTCTTACACTAATCTCGTCCTAGTCTCATGCCTAGGATTGCGTCACGATGATAAAACAAAAAATTCAGACCCACCCCAGAATATTAATTTCGTACGAATATACACTAACTAGTCCCATACCTAGTAAGCATCCTATAATGAAGGTGAGAAATATACTACTCAAAATCCCCTCATCCCCCTGATGGAAAAAGTCACTAATAACAAATCACACAATATCAAAATACATATTAACAACATAGCACTTTAACCATAATGGCCCCAATTTAATTTTATTTAATTAATAACACCTTTGTCATTCTGAACACAATTATTTCCGTTTAATTATTTTACATTATTCAACAAGCAAAATTATGAAACACGCAATAATCTTCCACTTTTATTAGCTACATAAGTTTATGAGTGTACGCGTCCCATTTATTATTCTAAATAAACTCTATAAAAATCTACATGCGAACCTAGACCCAAAATCATAAAAACCCAATACTCTAACCTATGCTCCCAAGTGTTATGAGTATTAGTTCATATTTAAAATTTTCATAATAAGATTTCCGAAACTAGTGTCCACTTTCCCTAATTAAGTTGCTAATTTTTTTAACAAAAACACATGATTAAGGGTTTGGGCGACCCTTAAGACGTATAATACTAAAGGAAGAGAATAGAGTATTCATGCCTAAGATTTGTTTGAAGAAATCTGATTATGAAGATGTGTTCCTCGCAACAAGATTAAACATATTCATTCTTGGATCAACTTGAAACCCAGTTTATCATGACAAATCTTGAGTTGAAGGTTGTTTAAAATGGGTCTAGCATTTTGTAGATGGAAGAAGATGAAAATAGAGGAGGCTAGCTAAAATGTGTTTTACAAGTGCAAAACCCATCACTTTATGTTTATATACCAAAAAGAGTTTGAATCCTACTCAAACACAAACACTTGAAAATTTACTACGGATGATCGGACCGTTGGTATTGGATGAAACTTTAGTATGTCCTAGTCAACGGCGAGACAGAGATGCTGTGAAAAATTCAACTTGATGGGAAGGTATGATTTTTAATTTTTTAATTTTTATATCCCCTTTGGTCGCATCCTCCCCCGATTTTTATACAAAAAGCTATAATTTCCAAATTTTAATCCCGATTTAAATTACACTTAAAACCTTATTTTTATATATAAAAACAAATATTTTTACATGCCAAAATTAAATAGATCCCAATTTTTATTTTTTTAAAATTTGTTTAAATTATTACCGAATTAAAATTACAGGGTGTTAGAGACTTCCCCACTAGCAAAAGAAATTTGTCCTCGAAATTAGACGAAGTATAAACGTCAAAATAAATCATGCAACATAAAATAACTCTTACATATGCCTACTCACAAAATATCATAATTAGGCACCCATACACCCAATCTTACGTGCACCTACCCCGCAAACAACAAAATAATATATATCGCTTATTATATATAGTAAGGATATAATTCTATAAATGTCCGGGGTAGAATCTAGGAATTTTCTGTTTTCTCCTAGATCACAGTTCATATGTCTGATACCGCTACATTCGGCACGTCAACACGATCATCCTCGACGGCCTGTATCCGAATTCATTGCATCCACTTTCTTCACGTGCATCATGCTACATGCAACGTGCATCTCATCTCATTCCCACTACTCCACTACGACTTATGAGAAAAATGTTTTATTGGAACTTTAACTATTTGCATAAATATTTGGGAATTATTTTTTAGAATTATTTTAGAATTCTGGAATTTTTTTTATCAAAAGCAGAATTTTTCTAAGTGTAGAAGCGAATGGCCTCGATCGACGAGATCGCTCGAGCGACTTTGCAAGTCGTTCGCACGAGATAGACATGTCGTTCGAACGACTTCTGTCCTTCGTTCGAGCGACATGCTATCTCGTTCGAACGAGCCATCGCCTCGACTTTTGTATAAATATTTGATCTCCTTCTACACGTTTTTAAGTCTTTCTGCAATCTCAATATTTTGCAAAATCTGTCCAGAATAAGATTTCACCTTTTAAGGTTTTTCTAAACCTTTTTCATTCACAAAATCATTCCCATATATGTGTGTGAATCTTTAAACCTTCAAGAAGATCGTTTACTCATCTGGAGTACTTTGTGAGGAAGCCGCTCTCTTCGTCACTGCTGCCCTACTGGAAAGGGATTGTTCCAGTCGCCGACAACAGAATCGACACCCGAGGGTATTTCTGTGTCACTGTATTTTCATTGTAATCTGTTGTAAGCCGTTCTCTTACAAATATTATTGTGAAAATAAAAGGTTTTGCCCCGTTGGGTATTTTTCCTCATATATGTGTTCTTGCATGTTTCATCATCGTAGTGAATGCTTCTCACATTCCAGCTAAAACCAATAACAACAAAGGCAAACAAAAGGTCACCTCTTCTTGGGTACCTAAGAATGATAAAAAGGCCTTTGTTGTTCATGTTGCTCTCAAAGCACATAATACCTCACAGTGGTATTTTGACAGTGGGTGCTCTAGACACATGACACGTGATGCTTCTTTTTTTACGACTCTTGAGGACTATCAGGATGACAGAGTCACCTTTGGAGATGTGAGAAATCTAGCATTATAGGATGTGGTACTGTTGAGTTACCAGGATTTCCTAAGCTAGAAAATGTTTTGTACGTCAAAGGTTTGAAAGCAAACCTTCTCAGCATTAGCCAGTTGTGCGACGCTGACTTTGTAGTAATGTTTGACTGGGATGCTTGTATGGTCTATAATCAAGCCGATAAACTGTTAGTGCAAGGGGTGAGGACAAAGGATAATTGCTATGGGACTGAGCCCACGTCCTCACTTATCTGCAACAGTGCCATGATCACTCCTATGGATCTTTGGCACCAACGTCTAAGTCACGTAAATATTAGAGATCTCACTCGCTTAGCTAAAAAGGACCTAGTACGTGGCTTACCATCTCTTGGAAGGCCAACTTAGACGGTTTCCGGACCCTGTCAGTTGGGAAAACAAATTCGTAGTCCCCATAGGAAGTTGCATTCCATTACCACCTCTCGTGTTCTTGAGCTTATACACATGGATCTTATGGGTCCCACTCGTACTGAGAGTCTGGGTGGTAAGAGGTATATCCTCGTGATGTTGGATAATTTCTCCAGGTACTCCATTGTAGGTTTTCTGAGTGAGAAATCCGATGCTGTAGAGTTTTTAACGACCAAGTTCCGTGTCCTGCAAAATAAACACGGAGTCATTATTAACAGAATACGTAGTGACAACGACACTAAATTTAAGGAAGCAAAGGTAGATTTGTATTGTGATAGCCTTGGGATCAAACATGAGTTTTCTGCTGTGAAGACTCCTCAGCAAAATGGGATTGTTGAGAGAAAGAATAGAACGATCCAGGAAATGGCTAGATATATGCTTCTAGGTCGTAAAGTTTCTAGGAGATTTTGGGTAGAGGGAGTGTCTACTGCATGCCACACGGTGAATAGGGTTTATTTGCGTCCACACACACTTCAGACACCTTATGAGTTGTGGACTGGCAAGAAGCCCAACCTGGCATATTTCCATGTTTTGGGGAGTAAATGCTACATCCTATGGGATAAAGAGAAATTAGGAAAGTTTGACTCCCAGAGCGACGAGGGAATATTGCTAGGATATTCATCGAATAGTAGAGTGTACTGGGTTTTTAACCTGAAGAGCTCTAAGGTTATGGAATCAATAAACGTCACCGTGCAAGATGACGAACCTTCGACGGCTATTGATTCTAACCTACAGTGTGAGGATGAGGACTTCTCTGGGAGTGACTTACTTGTCCATCACTCACACTCTATGGACCCTACTCCTGTGTTAGGGGACACACCTGCTTGGTTTCGCAAGAGTCATGACCCGTCTGCCATTGTTGGCGATCCCACTCTAGGGGTCAAGACTCGTGCTCAACTAGAGAACGTTGTTAGCCATCTTTGCTACACGTCCAAAGTCGAGCCCAAGAATCATAAAGAAGCACTCAAGGATGAACACTGGATATCTGCTATGCAGGATGAGTTGCTTCAATTTAAAAAGAACAATGTCTGGGAACTTGTCCCCCGACCTAGTGAGACTAATGTGATTGGTACCCGGTGGATTTTTAATAACAAAATGGATGAAAAGGGTACCATAATCAGAAACAAAGCTAGGTTGGTCGCTCAAGGCTATACACAGATAGAGGGAGTAGACTTTGGGGATAAATTTTCTCCTGTTGCTAGGCTTGAGTCCGTCCATCTACTACTCGCCATCGCATGTCATCTGTGCTTCAAGTTATATCAGATGGATGTCAAGAGTGACTTTCTGAATGGCATTCTACAGGAGGAGGTTTACGTGGAACAACCAGCACCCCGAGCACGTCTACTATCTGAGAAAAGCCTTGTATGGTTTGAAGCAAGCACCCCGTGCTTGGTACAAGAGGCTTACTTCCTATCTCTTAGCCCGTGGCTTCAAGAGAGGGGGAGTTGATATGACGTTGTTCGTCAGGAGAGATGACGGTGCTATTTTGGTTGCCCAAGTCTATGTGGACGACATAGTCTTTGGATCCACGTGCTCTCAATATGCTCACCACTTTGAGGAGGAGATGAAAAGTGAGTTTGAGATGAGCATGTTTGGTGAGCTTACTTTCTTCCTTGGTCTCCAATTTCATTAGATAGAGGATGGGATGTTCATCTCTCAATCCAAGTATGCTACAGACCTTGTGAAGAAATTTGGTTTAGACTCCGCTAAGCATGCTCGTACACCTATGAGTACCACTACCAAGCTTAGTAAGGACACTTCAGGCAAGGACGTAGAGCAAACCTTATATCGGAGTATGATAGGTAGTCTTCTCTACTTGATTGCCAGTCATCCCGACATAGCCTTTAGTGTTGGAGTTTGTGAACGATATCAAGCGTCCCCGAAAGAGTCACATTTACTTTCCCTAAAACGTATTATTAAATATGTGAGTGGGACTCTCTCATACGATACCTTTGATACTGATGATCGTTTGTCCGCCTATTCAGATGCCGATTGGGCCGGGGATGTAGATGGTTGTAGGAGCACTTCTGGTGGGTGTTTCTATTTTGGTTCTGCTCTTGTCTCCTGGCTGAGCAAGAAACAAAATTCCATCTCTTTGTCCACTGCGTAGGCTGAGTACATTGCCGCCGGGAGTTTTTGCACGCAACTCATGTGGATGAAGCAAATGCTGGAAGATTATGGGATTTCACAGGACACCATGACCATTTCCTGTGATAACACGAGCGCGATACACACATCCTGCAATCCAGTCCAGCATTCATGCATAAAGCACATCAGGATACGTGAGCACTTTATACGTCAGTTAGTTGAGGAGAAAGTCGTATCCCTGAGTTTTATTCCCACCGATCGTCAGTTGGTCGATATTTTCATGAAACCTTTAGATGCCCTTAGATTTGAGAGTCTTAGGAAGTCTTTGGGGATTTGCACAGTTGACTGAGGGGTTGGTCTTTGTCTAGAATAGGATGCTTCTTCATGTTCATATCATATGCTTCCTATTGCTAGTCTGTTATATATGTACCATTGCTATGTTGTACAGCTATTTATTTATTCTTCAGAAAAAACCAAAAAGATTTTTGTTTTTGTATATAAATATTGCAGAAAAACCAAAAGATTTTTGTATTTTTATATACACCTTTTATGGATAAACATTTAAGATAGCCAAGACACAAATTCATTCCATTTATCCACGTGACTGTTCAATAGATATTTGAGACGCTACATCATTTCATCCATGTGCTTTCCATTGTATGGAGTCTTTGAGATTTAATTAGTGATGTTTTCCTACATGTATGACTCTTATCTCCTTTATTGCACACATGCACGGCTTTATTTGATTATTGTACTTTTCTATCACATGTTGGCTTGAGTGTTTCCATCTCAATTCTGTCTATACAACTTGCAATATGCGATAAAACTTGACAAGATTGGAATGCATGTAAAAACCGTTTTTGTGAGACTGAGTGATTGTTTAAGAACGGGGAGGGGCTGCGAAAGGTAATTCTCTTCTTTGCGCAAAAGCCACCGTTCAAAAGGATCTAAAAAATGGAGGAATTTTATTATTCGGGGTCCAAAGAGGTTAAAAGAGCCCGAAAAAAATTAAAGGCAATGAAAAGCAATTCATGCCAAATATGGGCCACTTAGGTTTCACCTTCAATTCTCCAAAGTTTGAGAATTTAGAAAGCCTCTATTCAAAATTAATAACTGAGGGAGATTGCTTGGAGAATTCAAACGGGTTTGCACTTCCTTGAAAGTCCTGAAAAAGCATGAAATAGTTTTGGACGTTATTAGTGTGGAAATCACTTTGAGCTTTGATTTGTTGATTTGATTGAGTCAATGTCTTATATTTCCACTTTTTTTTACACCAAAAGAAATCTTTGAGTTCATTCGTTAGGAGTATCCGATATTCATTGTACACATATGTCATGTTTGTATGCATTGATTTTCCTATCGAATTTGATCACACCCCTTCATTTTCGCTATCATTGACTTGGTTGTTTTTGTGATCTTCCATGGTGTGATTCTTTGTTGTATACTATGTGTGAAATTTTTTGAAAAATATAAAAATAACAGTTTATTCCCGTGTGTCATTCCCCATGTGCATTCATTTCTGCTTCTCATATTTGTCTATTTGGGGACATCATAAAAAGGGGGAGAAGAATTATGGGGGAGAATTGTTTTGGTGTTTGGTTGATTTATGAATGATTTGCTTAAGCTTAATTGATCATCAATTTTTGCATATCATTATATTTCAAACTGTTTCTTGTCACGGGTATTTGCTTTTTCTCATGTGTGTAGGTACATCATTGTTCATTATTGGATTGCACACCCTGATGAGAAAAGCTTCGAAAGTTTCTGAAGAGCTGAAGATTTGGGAGACATGTCATTTAGTATTATCAGTTTGAGGGTTTAATGGGGATATTATCTTATATGTCACTTAATTACATAATTCAGATTTTTATGTCTGTACCGGGATACACATAGGGGGAGATTTGTAAGGACATAATTCTATAAATGTCCGGGGTAGAATCTAGGAATTTTCTATTTTCTCCTAGATCACAGTACATATGTCTGATACCGTTACATTCGGCACGTCAACACGATCATCCTCGACGGCCTGTATACGAATTCATTGCATCCACTTTCTTCACGTGCATCATGCTACATGCAACGTGCATCTCAGCTCATTCCCACTACTCCACTACGACTTATCAGAAAAATGTTTTATTGGAACTTTAAATATTTGCATAAATATTTGGGAATTGTTTTTGAAAATTATTTTTGAATTTTTGAATTATTTTTTATCAAAAGGAGAATTTTTCTAAGTGTAGAAGCGAATGGCCTCGATCGACGAGATCGCTCAAGTGACTTTGCAAGTCGTTCGCACGAGATAGACATGTCGTTCGAACGACTTTTGTCCTTCGTTCGAGCGATATGCTATCTCGTTCGAGCGACATGCTATCTCGTTCGAATGAGCCACCGCCTCGATTTTTGTATAAATATCTGATCTCCTTCTACACATTTTTTAAGTCTTTCTGCAATCTCAATATTCAGCGAAATCTGCCCCGAATAAGACTTCACCTTTTAAGGTTTTTCTAAACCTTTTTGATTCACAAAACCATTCCCATATATGTGTGTGAATCTTTAAACCTTCAAGAAGATCGTTTACTCATCTGGAGTACTTTGTGAGGAAGCCGCTCTCTTCATCACTGCTGCCCTACTGGAAAGGGATTGTTCCAGCCGCCGATAACAGAACCGACACCCGAGGATATTTTTGTGTCACTATATTTTCATTGTAATCCGCTGTAAGCCGTTCTCTTACAAATATTATTATGAAAATAAAAGTTTTGCCCCGCTGGGGATTTTTCCTCATATATGTGGTCTTGCATGTTTCATCATCGTAGTCAATAACATATAGATGCATGCTTAGGACTGGTTTGGTAAAAACTGTGTTTAATTAAATAACTTCCTTATTTGAACGCAAGCGCACTCTTCTTCTTTCATATATCTAAGAAAATAACACCTACCGCACTACACCACTAGTCACGCTTCTATGCCTGCGGTGCCTGCTCCGTCGGTGGTTGAAGCAAATTGCATCTACCCACTCCAACCGGTGCTGCTGTGTTCTCACTCCCTGAACACATCTTACTACCAGTGCTGGAGCCCTCTGGACCTGAGTCGATTGACCCTACTGGCCTTCTTTCTTCGGACACATGAAATCCCAATGTATTATCTCCCCATATTTAATGAATTCACCTCTAAAAGGTTCAGAACGTCTAGTTCTCGCTTGCTCTCCCCCTTGTTGATTAGTTTTCTATTTTTTCTATGCTTTGTCATTGCGACCTTAACTCTCCGCTCCTTATCCGTTGAACTCTTATCACTTTCCAAACTCCTTTTGATAATTGTCTTTCTCTTTCCATAGCAACATCACGGCATCTACCACCTGAGCATAAGTCGTGTATACCGGATTCCCCAACACCATCTTCCTGACTGACCAAGACAATCCCTTGATGAAGAATTCCATATTATTCACCTCAGTGTTAACCTCCTCCAGAACTAACATAAATAAATTGGTGAACTCTTGTTCATACTCAACAATCGACTTCAAACCGTGTTCCAAGTCCAAAAATTCTCTCTTCTTTGCGCTCCTAATAGCATACGGAAAGTACTTATTATTTAACTTTATCATAAAGTCTCCATAGTTCAATTGATCACTATCCTCAGATGTGGTAACACTCTCCCACCACTGTAACACATCCCCAGTTGGTTTAAACGTAACCAACATCTGATTTTGCACGTCCGTACAGTCCACCATCCTCAAGAGTCTTTCTATATCTCTCCTCCACATGTGTGCAACCATTGGGTCAGATCCCCCTACAAAGGTGGGAGGATTTACCTTATGGAAGCTGGTTCTCACCCTATCCCAAGATGTCACAGGTGTACCCTATAGCTGCACTTCTGAAGTCACCCATCTTTGCCTCCCCGTGTCTATATCATCCACCTTGGCCTCACGTATGATATCCACCAACTTCTCGACATCCAAAACAAACAGTTGCTGCCTCTCCTGAGCCGCGAAACTAGAAACTGAATCCTCTCTTCTTTTTCCAGTTCTCCTAGTGTTCGCCATCTAAAAAGTTAGGACCATAACAACATCAGACTCGAAATAACTAAGAGTACAAGTAATATAAAGGAATAAAAAATAAGCAACGCGAAAGCTAGAATTGACTCATAACCTATGAGACTTAAGACCATGCTCTGATACCATCTGTCACACCTCTCTTAATTCTAGTGTTGACTGCCACCAAAACTAAGCCAGGGGCGAGTAAATAAAATATCATTCTTAGCTTGTGACACATATAAGACATATAAAAAGAAATCCATAATTTAATATTTAAATCAAACCCAATGACACTAACCAACTATGCCACAAACGAAATCCATCCCATGCTAAACTCCAATCCCAATAAAAATAACCAACTATGTGATAAATGAAATCCACCTCATGCTAAACTCCAACAAATCCAATATCCAATTAATATAAAACGGAATAAACCAGATCCATAATGAATAACTGAATAAAGGCTGTACAACTGTGGAACCGAATGGTCCACCACATCCATAAACTGGGTCTTAATATTGATGCGAAGAAATGGGAAAACTAAACTAAACTACTAAGTAATAATTAAATAACTCCAGATGCACTCCAAGATGATCTCCAATAAATCCTATGTAGTTACTCCAATACTTATTCCTGAGAAGGTTAGTGAACGCACGAGGTCAAAGCCCCGAGCATGAATACACACTACTCCCCTCAAATAGGATCTAATAATCCTGACAATAGCATTATACATGATAAATCTCACAATTGAATATATTTTAAATTAAATGAGATAATAATTAACGATGTTAATAAATAAATAACATAATCAACAACATGAACTAAGCTAACACGAAGTAATAGTTTTCTTACTTAATTTAATATGCTCAATTATTATTAACCTCCATTATTTTTAATATAAATCTTTATATCAATTTTATTTGTTTGGTTGCGGTACTCCCGATGTTCTACACCACACACATTCCCCTAACTATAGCATGTTCGCCTGTTCAAACTGTCAGCACTGCACATATTGGTGAGGTTCCACGCACGACAAGCCACTATAGTCAGTTATCCCATTTAGACTGTTAGCCTTGCACATATTGGTGACGCCAACACTCACCCACGTCATTATAGACAGTTCTCCCGTTCCTGCTGTCAACACTGCACATATTAGCGACATCAATCCATTTTAATACCCATTATTATCTTAGGCATTAATTCTCATTTTCTCAACTCATTTTTTTTATAATCACCCCACCCTCATTATTGATGTGAGATCCTCAAAATATCCCTTAGTCCCATACCTAATGGTCGCCAAAGTACGCATACATCCTACCCTATGAATAGGATGAATTTCTGACATTAATCTCGTCCTAGTCTCATACCTCGTATAGTGTAATGATAATAAAACATAAAAATCAGCCCCACCCCGGAATATTAATTCCGCACGAATCTACACTAACTATTCCCATACCTAGTAAGCATAAAGTATAACCAATGCCTACCCACTAGTACCATACCTAGTAAGCATCCTATAACGAAGGTGAGCAATATACTATCAAAAAGCCCCTCGTCCCCACGATGGAAAAAGTGACTAACAACAAATCACACAATATCAAAATACATATGAACAACATAGAACTTTAATCATAATGCCCCAATTTGATTTAATTTAGTTTAATTAATAACACCTTTGTCATTCTCAACACTATTATTTCCATTTAATTATTTTAGATTATTCAACAAGTAAAATTATGAACCACAAATTAATCGTCCACTTTTATTAGCTACATAAGTTTGTGAGTGTGTACGCTTCCCATTTATTATTCTAAATAAACTCTATAAAAATATACATGCGAACCTAGACCCAAATCATCAAAACCCAATACTCTAACCTATGAACCCAAGTGTTATGAGTATTAATTCGTATTTAAAAATTTCCTAAAAACAATCCCAAAACTAGTGTCCCCTTTCTCTAATTAAGTTTCTAATTTATTGTAACCAAAACGCATGATTAAGGGTTTAGGCGGCACTTAAGACACATAATACTAAAGGAAGAGAATAGGGTATTCATGCCTGAGATTTGTTTGAAGAAATCTGATTATGAACATGTGTTCCTCACGACAAGATGACCAATATTCGCTCTTGGATAAACTTGAGAAAACTGAGTTGAAGGTTGTTTAAAACGGGGATAGGGTTTTGTAGATGGAAGAGGATGAAAATAACGAGGCTACTGGTTTGGTAGTTGGAATTGGTTAAAACTTTAGTATGTTGTAGAGACTAGCGAGACAGAGCTCTATGAAAAATTCACCTCGATAAGACAGTTGGATTTTTATTTTTTTTATTTTTGAATCCCCTTAGGTCAGATCCTCCCCCGATTTTTATACAATAAGTTATAATTTCCAAATTTTAATCCCGATTTAAATTCTTAAAACCTTATTTTTATATATAAAAACAAAAAAATTTACATACCAAAATTAAATAGATCCCAATTTTTATATTTTTAAAATTCCAAACTTAATTTAAATTATTACCGAATTAAAATTACGGAGTGTAGCAGACTTCCCCACTAGCAAAGAATTTTTGTCCTCGAAATTAGACAAATCATAAATGTCAAAATAAATCACACAACATAAAATAATTCTTACATATGCCTACTCGTAGAATGCCGTCAATGCGCACCCATACACCCAATCATACATACACCTACCCTAAGAACTATAAAATAATATCTATCGCATATTATATTTCTAAGAAAATAACACCTACCACACTAATCCTCTAGCCACGCTTCAGTACCTGTGGTGCCTGCACCGCCTGAGTTTGAAGTAAATAGCACCTACCCACTCCAATAGGTGCTGCTGCTACTGGCGCTCCCTGAACACATGGCACTGCCGGAGCTGGAGCCCTTTGGCCCTGAGTTACTTAACCCTGCTGGCCTTCTTTCTTCGGACACTTGAATGCCTGATGTCCTGTCTCCCCACAATTAAAGCATTCACCTATAAAAGGTTCATAAAGTCTAGTTGTCGCTCGCTTTCACCTTTGTCCTTGTGGTTCCTGATTGGTTTTCTATTTTTTCTATGCTTGGTCATTGCGACCTTTATTCTATGCTCCTTCTCCATTGAAGTCTTATCTCTTTCCAAACTTCTTTTGATAATTGGCTTTCTCTTGCCATAGCAACATCGCGATATCTACCACCTGAGCATAAGTAGTGTATGACGAATTCCCCAACACCATTTGCCTGATCGACTAAGATAATCCCTTGATGAAGCATTCTATATTCTTCACTCAGTGTTAACCTCCTCCAGCACGAACATAGATAAATTGGTGAACTCTTATTCATACTCGACGATCGACTTCAAACCCTGTTCCATGTCCAGAAATTCCCTCTTCTTTGCGCTCCTAATTGCTTACGAAAAGTACTTATTAATTAAGCTTTATCAGAAAGTCTCCATAGTTCAATCGATCTATATCCTCGGATGTGATGACACTCTCCCACCACTGTAATGGATCCCCGGTTAGCTTAAATGTAGACAACATCTGATTTTACACGTCCATGTAGTCCACCGTCTTCAAGTTTCTTTCCATATCTCTCGTCCACTGGTGAGAGACCGTTGGGTCAGATCCCCCTGCAAAGGTGGGAGGATTGCCCTCATGGAAGCTGGTTCTCACCCTATCCCAAGTTGTCACGAGTCTACCCTGCAGCTGTACTTCTAACGTCACCCATCTCTACCTCCCAATCTCTATACTGTCCGTTGTGGCATCATGTGTGATAACCACCAACATCTCGGCATCCAAAACAAACTGCAGATGCCTCTCCTGATTCGTGAAACTCGAAATTGAATCCTCTCTCCTATTTTTAGCTCTCCTAGTGTTCTCCATCTAAAAAGATAGGAACAAAAGGATATCAGACTCGGAATAACTAAGAGTGTAAGTCATCAAAAAGATTCAAAGATAAGTGTTTGATCCCCAACTGTCTCCAATTTTTAATTTTCCAAAATTTTGAAATTAATTTAAATTATTACCGAATTAAAATTTTGGGGTGTTACAAGTACTTAATCCCCAACTTGAAACTCCAAATTATGCTTTCTCTTATCTGCAGGTCTTTAGATGTCTTCATCCATGATAAGATTAGTGCCACCTTCTTTGAGGTGTCTCAAACGATGTCCGGCACAAATATTTTGTGCTCCCCTACCTCCAAACAACAGCTCAGTGAATGACATGGCCATCCATGTAATGCCTCATAAGGTGACATACTAATAGTCTGTTGGTGACTATTATTTTAGGAAACCCCTAAAAGTGGTAAGTTCTAATACTATCTCCCCTTGAGATTTGACACACACACTTGAAGCATATCCTTTAAAATATGGTTCACCCGCTCAGTCTAGCTATATGTCTAAGAGTGAAATTATTCACTTTTATTCAGTTGTATCCCCATCGCCTCCTAAAAAAACCCAGCATTGGTAGATGAACGTGTTGTCCACGTAGAACACAATATCTAGTGGTACCCCATGAAGTCGTATGATTTCTTCCATGACTAATCTAGTGTACTTTTCTATGGTGTAATATGCCCACACTAGAAGGAAATGATCTACCTTTGTCAATCTATTGATGATGACTCAAATAGAATAATGGCACCTCTGAGACCTCAGAAACCCCGTAATAAAGTCTATGGAGATGCTATCCTACTTTCACTTAAGAATCTCTAACGGATGCAACTTTCTGACTGGTCATTAGTGCTCCACCTTTACAAGATGATAGGTGGTACACTTGGGCAAAAACTTTGCTAGATCTATTTTCATCCCGTTCCACTAATATAATCACCTCATGTCCTGGTACATCTTGTTCCCTCGGAGATGCACCACATATCGTGAAATGTGTGCTTGTGTCAAAACTTCCCTTTGTAACACTGGGTCCTATGGCACTGTCAATCATCCCAGGTATCCCAATTCTCTATATGAGCCAATAAAAAAAAGAAACTCTGCCATCTAAAACATCTCGTACATTCTCCTAGCATAAAGATTCCAAACCATGTGCTTAAAGTACCCGCATTAGAATAACATGTGTAACAATAATATATTCCAATAAGGCATATGTTAAATCCATCTTTTATGTGGAGGTCCATTGAGCCTCCCAAATGTCAGCTAAGTCTATCTTATATTCTTCCCATAAAGTAGGTAATGTCACTGTCAGTCTTCGACTCAACACGTCCCCTACGACATTTGCTTTCTCGGGATGGTACTAAATCGAAAATTGGTAGCCACGCATAAACTTAAGACATCTCCTCTGACGCATATTGAGATCCCTATGAGTAAATAAGTACTGGAGACCTTATGATTCAAAAAGAGTGTGAACTTCCCCCATAATTGATAAGGTCTCCAGATACGAAGAACAAAAAATATCATTACCAACTATATGTCGAGAGTGGGGTAGTGCCCTCGTGAGACTTAGTCTTACAGAAAGCATAAGCTAGATGCATTTCATCATGTATCAATAAACCTCCTAGCCCATGGAGGTATGCATCTATGTAAACCATATACTCTATGTTTCCCCTTAGTAAGGAACGGATAGGCGCATATGTGATTCTCTACTTGAGCTCCTCAAACTCTATTCGATAGTCTGTACTCCATATAAATAGAACTCCCATGGAGGTGAGTCAATGGCCTGAAAGTCATCGAGAACCCCTAAATGAACCTCATGTATTTCCCTACCAAACCTAAGAATATCCTATTATTCAGGCATCGAGGGTTATCCCCAATCCAAAATTCCAGATACCTTTATAAAATCCAATGAAATCTCAACCTCCCATGCTACGTGCCCCAAACACTGTATATTGCAGAGCCAAAATCAACAATTGGAGAACTTTCCATACAACTTGTTCTCCGTAAGAGTCTATAAGACTATCCTTAAATTTTATCCATGCTCCTCCTCTGAACGTGAATAAATAATAATACCATCAATGAATATAGTGGTTAACTGATCCAAGTATGTATCAAACACCTGATTCATTAGGTTTATAAACACTCCTAGCGAGTTGGTCAGTCCAAATGGCATGACTTAGAACTCATAAGATCCATATTGCATTAAGAAGGCCATCTCCAAAATGTCCTCAACCCGAATGCATAGCTAATGATATCCCGAGAGCAAATCAATCGTGGAAGAGAATTATGCTCCCCTCAACTGATCCAAAATCACCAAGTGTGTGCTAGAATACCCCTCAATCCCCTACATAACAGTAAGAAACATCTCATGATTAATAATAGCCTTCATGCTACAATTTATCTATGTATAGTTTGTTAATAACTATTCCATCCCTAATAGGATGTCATATGTAGACATATCCAAAAGTAACAAGTCGACTGAGAAGCATAATTGATCGATCTTAACTTCCACTTCTCTACAAACCTAACGTATGGAAACACCCTTACCCATTGGGGTATCTACGTGAAAAGACACATCGGTAGCAATCTACATGCATAGATAAATCGGAAACAATCTCTAACATACCCGAAGTCTATTAGGATATGTGAATCCAGTCTGTATCATAAGATATAAATATCACAATACATTATTTTAAATTAGGATTCAATATTATAAGATGCAAGTAAAGCAAAACAATATTAACTACCCACATAAACTAAGCCACTCCCCTCCCCAAGTCAATTGCGTTTATCTCAACATTTAATTAGATATTAATCCTTAACCTTAATCAAATTCCATTATTTAATTATTTTTTTAGTGTGACATAACTATAGCCAGTTAACCTTTCTATTGGTTTCACATACTCTAGGTGCACTGAAAATCTCAACACATCACACCCACACGCATCACTATAGCCAATCAACCCACCTTCGTTAAATGCATTACATGTCACTACAACTAGTCAGCCCAATTTTGTTATCTACGCACATACTCGTAAAGCCAACACACACCCATGTCACTATAGCCAGTCGACCCAATTTCATTAGTCCTGCACATACTTGTGATGCAAATTCTTTTATTTACTCATTTAGTATCTTAGG
Source organism: Sambucus nigra (assembly GCA_949130495.1). Classification (NCBI taxonomy): domain Eukaryota; kingdom Viridiplantae; phylum Streptophyta; class Magnoliopsida; order Dipsacales; family Adoxaceae; genus Sambucus; species Sambucus nigra. Next base: position 117,699,612 of record OX422212.1, on the reverse strand, counting down.
AATTAATTATATTTACTTTTATTTAGATTTGAATATTTCTAAGTAGCCCCACCTATAAACTGGGCATCATAACCAAATGCATCCTTAGTACCATATCTAGAGATCACCCAACGATAAGTATCACCTAGTCTATCAACTAGGAAAATACATAACAAAAATCACCGACAAGTATCACACCTAGGCTAATAGAGTAGTGTGACAGCGTACAACCTAGCCCAACCTAGGAAAATACCCAATTGTACAAGCATACACTCACTAGTAGCATACCTAGAAAGTGATAACAATAATAAAGTCTATCTACTAGTCTCATACTTATAAAGGAACATACTAAAAAAGGGTGAACGTATTACTACTCCTAAAATCCCAGTGTTATAATACTTTAGTTAATAACATAAATTCAATTCCATTCTAATTACTTCCATTTAATCATGTCATAATCAACTTTTGCAAAATAGCTACACATGTTGTTGAATTCCATAATTTCAATACGAGTGATATTTTTTCAATTTAACATATAATTCAATTGAAATATGCATAATAACAACATTTTAAAACATACGTGTCAATATCATAATTTTATGAGTCAACAAATTATTTGAATTACATATATTAATTTTAATGTGTGATTAGTCCCAAGAATCCACAATAACACGATACAACTAATCTAAGAATGCAATGTTTCAGGTCTAAAATCAATATTCTTATTTAATAAAACCATGCCATAAGTAGTTTCTCACTCTTCCTAATTAAAGTCGTTTATTATTATGAAAACTTGAATAATTAAGGTTTAGGCAATATTTAAATTAAATAACAATTAAGGAGAATAATAGTGATATTCTTTCCTGAAAATAAGTCTCTTAAAGATTGAAATACTCGGTTCTGTTGGTCTGGAAAAATTAAGCAACTTTTGTTCTTGGACCTTTTTGAAATATTTAGTGTAAACCTCCCAAATCAAGGTTAAAGTTTTGTTTAGTAAGGGTTTAGGCATAAAAATAGGGTCTATTAGAAAGGAGGGTTTGTAAACATAAAGGGTGTGTGTGTTTTTTTATAAAAAGGGTCAAAGCCTTTATAAAGGAACAAAATAGTCCAAAACTTTGGACTTGGACCCACTCTCATCCCTTCCGCTATCTATGTCCCACATGAAAAATAAAAAGTTAAATAACAATAATAAGAAAAAAAAAGTGGCCAATCGAGTTAGATTCCTCTGGTGCAGGTCGACCCCAAAATTGGAGCTCTCTTCGCTCGTGTGGGGATACGAGGATAAGGGAATCCTCTTGTTACACCCCAAACCCAATATCCATACTAATAATTTGTTATTGGAATAATTAGATCATAATCTTCAGCCCATTGGAAATATGATTTATTCATCAATATTTTCCTACATAATGTGCATAATGAACACAATATTATTCTTATACCATAAAAATCAATATCAGAGTCATAATTAAGAGGACATACAATACTGTGATTAACTATGATCAACTCAATCTATACTAAATCAATATATACAATATGTGAGTATATTAAAATCTTCAGTGTGACAACGATAAAATCCCCATTTTTAAACCCCAGCTCTCTCCAACGGTGCAACTCTCAAAGTTATCGGTCATATGGTATCCTAGCTGGCAGCGTACGAACCTGAAATTGTTAAAATATAAATCATGAGAATTAATCTTAGTGAGGTACTCCTTCCCTGCAATGGAATAATAATTCTATATCGAATATGTGGATATAAAATCCGAACAATCCTGACCATTGGCAATAACAAATCATGGATCATAAGATCCAAATAATTCTGCTCGTTGGCAATAACAAATCCTGGATCATAAGATCCAAATAATTCTGCCCATTGGCAATAACAAATCCTGGATCATAAGACCCAAATAATTCTGCCCATTGGCAATAACAAATCATGGATCATAAGACCCAAATAATTCTGCCCATTGGTAATAACAAATCCTGGATCATAAGACCCAAACAATCCTGGATATTTTAATATCCAAATAATCCTGAATACCAAAGTATTCAAATAAATCATGCTCTTAGAGCTATATTCATATATCTGTATATATGAAACAATCATAAGTACACTCACCTTGAAAGTTTAACTAGTTTTTCCCTTGCCTTTAACCGGTATTTGCTCAATCAGCTCTTCTTCCCTTCCTATCATTCTTACAATATTAGTATCATCATAACAATATCAATAATTCAAAGAATGATTTAAATATAATTCAATCCATAAGCATCACATGATTTCATTCAAATCATTTATCACAAGTGAAGTTCCATCCAAATCCATGTTAATATATTTAACATATCCAAATCATAGACCAAATAAAAATTCATTTATTCTTAGTAATTCAATCGTTGTCATATTATTATTCCAATACAAAAGCCGGTACATCATTTCAAGTCTCCTAGATCAAGATATGCCCATTTCTTTACCACATAACAAATATGCCCTATAGGCTCTTTTATCGTTCATTCAACTTCCAGGAATTTTCATAATTTTAATACATCATAAATTTCTATGATATTTCACCTAACATAAGTAAACATATTTAACAATACAAAATTAAAGTTTCATAATTTTTAAGGTTCGTTTGCTATGTCAAGCAAAACATCGAACACATGGCGGGCATACTTTCACCCTTAGAGCAGATTTCATACCCGAACTTCAAACTCTCACCAAAGGCTTATTTCTTGGTATTTTAACATATTATTCCGATATTTCATACATATATGAGTCCAGATTAATCTCCAATTAGAATCAATCAATTTCAGTAAGTATACAAAAATATATGGAAGTTTGAATAAACAAAGTTTCTAAACAAAGCAATTTTAGGGTTTTGTACATTCAACTTAACTTGAACTTGCATATATCCATACATATGCACCCAAGCATGAAAGGTCAAAAAAAAAATCAAGGATTTATATCATAAATGAAAGAAAAATAACAACATTCATGGTTGGAATTACCTTAGGGGCTTTTACGTAATTTCTATGAATTTTTTTGAATGTTTCTCCTCACTTTCTTCTTCCTAACCCTCACAATTATTTTTCCTCAACTTAAAACTCTCCCAAACTGAGTTTTCTGAATAAAGGAGGATATCTCAAGGGTTTAAGTTGGCCAAAACAACCTCCACCTCCAACCAATCAATTTATAACTGTGGCATCATATAAAACAAAATATCATTTAAGGATAAATGACTACTTTCGCCCCTATTCGTAAAAAGACAATATATTCCCACTCGGATGTCCGTTCGATGGACCTTTTGTTGTGTCACAAACCTAACTCATATATATATACAAATATCTAGTTTATACCTCAACTCAATTGTTATGTCATAAAGGTCAAAACTAGTCTTAAACATGAACATTCCTACCGAAAACTTCAAAATTTCACATTTGTAACTAATTCAATATTTCATGCTTTATGATGCTAGGATTAGACTAAATGTAATGACTTAAAATTATATATACTAATAAAATATTATCCATATCACATAATCTAATCATGATTTAAACATAATTTATCATAATTATATTCTGGTTGTCACAATTCTCCCCCGGTTAGGAAATTTCGTCCCTGAAATTGACATACCTTGGTTGTCTGAATCAAACAAATACGGATGACACATCTTCATGCTATTCTCACTCTACCATGTAGCTTCTTCCATGGAATGCCTTCTCCACATAACCTTCACAAGTAGGATCACTTTTGATCTCAATATTTGTTCTTTCCTATCGACGATTGCAAGTGGTTCTTCCACATAACTCAAATCTTCTTTCAATGCAATAGGTTGTTACACCAATACATGTGAAGGATCCGCTACATACTTTCTCAACATAGAAACATGAAAAACATCATGTAGTCGAGCTAACTCCTGTGGTAACGCTAGCTTGTAGGCAACCATCCCGACTTTCTCAAGAATTTCATAAGGTCCAATGTAGCGTGGACTTAATTTACCTTTCTTTCCAAACCTCGTAACTCCTTTCCATGGAGATATCCGAAGAAACACGTAATCCCCTTTCTGAAATTCTAAATCGTTCCATCGCTTATCCGCATAACTCTTCTGTCTGCTTTGAGCCGTTCTCATTAGATCTTGAATAATCTTCACTTTTTCAGTGGTGACTTCAATCAACTCTGGACCCTCTATCTTCCTTTCACAAACTTCACCCTAACATACGGGTGTACGACACCGTCTACTATACAATGCTTCATATGGTGACATACCAATAGTAGATTGAAAACTATTATTATATGCAAATTCTATCAAAGGCAAATATTCATCTCAATTTCCTTTAAAATCAAGCACACAAGCTCTAAGCATATCTTCCAAAATTTGTATTGTTCTTTCAAACTTCCCATCTGTCTGAGGATGAAAAACCGTACTAAACTTTAAGTTAGTACCCATAGCATACTGCAAGCTATCCCAAAATCTGGATGTAAAAGTAGGGTCCCTATCTGAAATAATAGATACGGGTGCTCCATGCAATTGAATAATCTCATTAACATACAATCTAGCATACCTATCAACCGTATACATAGTCTTAACTTCTAGAAAATGAGCGGACTTGGTCAATATATCCACCACTACCCAAATCGAATCTGACCCCTTCTGATATCGATGAAGCCCAACCACAAAATTCATCGTTACATGATCCCATTCCCATTCCGGTATTGGCAATGGCTAAAGCAGAGCAGTAGGTTTATGATGCTCCACTTTCACTTGCTGACATATAAGGAACCTTGCAACAAAATCAGCTATTTCCTTCTTCACATTATTCCACCAATAATGCTCTTTTAAATCCATATACATTTTAGTACTACCAGGATGCATAGTATAAATGGAATTATGAGCGTCATCTAAAATTTCCTCTTTCAATCCACCCACATTAGGCACACATAAACGTTACTTATATAATAAAGTGCCACCATTCATAATACAAAAATCTTCAGACCTACCATCTCGGACATCTTGTCGTTTCTTCTTAAGAAAAGGATCTTGGCTTTGCAAATCACGAATATGGGTAGCTAACAAAGGTCTCATGCTTATATGAGCAAAGAAATTATCCCCATCTGCTAGCTTCAATTATACTCCCATCAATCTCAACTCCGTGATGTGGGCAACTCTAGCACACCAAATACAAGATAACCTGCCCGAAGCCTTTCTACTCAGAGCACTTGCAACTACATTTTCCTTCCCTGGGAGGTAGTGAACTGTACAATCATAATCTTTAAGTAACTCCATCCACCGCCTCTGCCTCATATTCAACTCCTTTTGAGTAAATAAATACTTAAGGCTTTGATGGTCAGTAAAAATTTCACATGCCTCACCATATGGATAATGACGCCATAATTTTGAAAGAAAACACAATAGCAGCAAGTTCCAAATCATGTGTAGGATAATTATGTTCATGTGTACGCAACTTCCTAGAAGCATAAGCAATAACCTTACCATGCTGCATAAAAACACAACCCAACCCCTGGTGTGAAGCATCAGTATAAATAACAAAACCATATCCACCAAGCGGAATAGTAAGAACAGGTGCAGTTACCAACCTCTTTTTCAATTCATCAAAACTATTTTCGTAATCAGAATTCCATTCAAACTTAACATCCTTTCGGGTTAGTTTAGTCATTGGCAAGGCAATCGAAGAAAATCCCTTAATAAATCTTCTATAATACCCAGTCAAACCTAGAAAACTCCTCACCTCAGTCACATTATTGGGCGTCTCCCATTTTATAATAGCTTCTACCTTTTTAGGATCAACACATATACCATTTCCAGAAATAACATGGCCTACAAATATAACTTGTGATAGACAAAATTCACACGTGCTAAACTTAGCATAAAACTTATTATCTTTCAACATATTCAAAATAGTTATGAGATGCTTTTCATGTTCAACTATATCAAGTGAATAAATCAGAATATCATCAATAAAAACTATCACAAATGAATCAAAAAAATGATGAAGTACCCGATACATAAGATCCATGAATACAGCTGGAGCATTAGTCACCCCAAAAGGCATCACCAGAAATTCAAAATGACCATACCGAGTACGAAAAGAAGTTTTAGAAATATCACTCTCCTTGACCCTCAACTAATGATAACCGATCGTAAGTTTATTTTTGAAAACACTTTAGCACCTTGTAATTGATCAAACAAATCATCTATACGAGGTAAAGGGTATTTGTTCTTAATTGTAGCTTTATTAAGTTGCCTATAATCAATACACATAGTACCATCTTACTTCTTCACAAATAAAACTGGTGCACCCCATGGAGATACACTAGGTTGTATGAACCCCCTATCAAGTAAATCCTACAACTGAATCTTGAGTTCTTCCAACTCAGCAGGTGCCATTCTATACGGTGCCATAGAAATAGGGGTTGTCCCCGGTGCTAATTCAATACTAAATTCAACTTCTCTTTCTGGAGGTAACCCTGGCAACTCACTAGGAAACACTTCAGGAAAATTCCGTACAATAGGAACATCGACTAATTGTAAAGCCCCCTTCCTAGTGTCAAGAACATATGCAATAAAACCCTCACAACCCTTACTCAATAATTTCCTCGTCCGAATAGCAGAAATGATACAACTGGGAACAATTTTCCTTTCCCCCACAAATTTAAATTCAGGCTTACCAGGCATATTAAAAACAACTTCCTTACAGAAACAATCCATAGATGCATGATATTTAGATAACCAATCCATTCCCAGAATTATATCAATATCAGAAATATCCAATGGAACTAGATTTATAACTGTATCTCTACACCCCACAGTCAAAACACAATCACGAAAAGCATATTCATCTACAACCATATCCCCCATAGGCATATAAATACCCAACCCCACATCTGAACGAGTACATGGTCTATTCACGTATACATAAAAAACATAGGACACAAAAGAATGTGTGGAACCAGGATCAATCAAAACATAAGCACTTGTATAAGTAACAGAAAGTGTACCTGTCACCACATCTGGAGTAATCTGAGCTTCTTTCATTGTAAAAACTCGTCCACCTGGCTGGAACTACTAGCTTGTCATCTACCCATACTTTTCACTGCACTGCCTGGAGATAACACTCTGCTTGCTACTTCACTATAGGCTGCTGGAGTCTCTGCCAACTGCGAACAATTCTTCTTAATATGCCCCACTTGATGACAATGGTAGCATTCCAATCCCTTAAGCTTCGGACACTTGGATTTATAATACCCTTCCACTTTATAAAAGAAACATGTAACACCTCCTATTGGGGCCTCACCTCTCCCTGACTTTCTGACTGAACAAAAAGATCCTCCACCCCTGGTATCTCTGCCAAATCTCCCCTGACCTCTACCACTATCTCCACCACCTCTCTAAAATTTATGAGGTTCCCTCTTAACACTTCCACCCTCACCTCCCTTAGAGTGAGATGATTCGAATCTACTCTTCTTAAAACTCTCTCTACTCACCACCCCTTGGTTCATTTGCTTTTCTGCTATCATGGCTTTGTTTACCAGAGAAGCATAACTTATAACTCATAAGTGGCCACTTTATTCTGAATGGGCCAAATCAATCCATCTTGAAACTTACTACATTTATCTTCTTCATTATCCACATATTTAGTAGTAAATCTAGACAAAGCAGTAAATTTATCCTCATACTCCCGCACAGACATTTTCCCTTAGGTCAAATTTATAAATTCCCTCAGCTTCTCCCTCCTATAAACTTTAGGAAAATTCTTAACATACAAAGCTTTAATAAATTCAGCCCAAGTAATAACATCAGTACCTTCCATCATGGGCACCAAATGTTTGCTGGCTTCCCACCATTATTTGTCCTCTCCTTTCAGCTTAAACACAGCTAGATTCACTTTCTGGTTATCTGGAACCTTCATAACTGCAAAGATAGTTTCTAGATCCCTGACCCACATCTCAGATTCTGTAGGTTCAACTGACCCTGAATATTCTGGAGGATTTAACTTAAAAAACTTCTCATGTATGGAATCTTTCATTTCTTTCCTTGCCTCTTTCTCAATGCTGGCCACTGTCTTTGATTCTATATATCTAGCCTGTTGTTCTGCCATTTGCGCCATATTCTTTCTTGTTGTTCTGCCATCCTCATCATTGTCTGTTCCATTATCTGAATCTTTATAGGTTTTTCATTCTCTTTGGACCTTCCAGCAACACTCTGCTCTTCTTCAGAATTATCTGTACGAGAAGCTACTCCCTCTTCTCTATGTTGTCCATTCCCAGGTTCCATCTAGAATTATCTGTAACACAACAAAGTTCTAACAACCAACATAAACAGTTTATAAAACTCAACTATTGGTTAGTACATTAACACTTCACAAATATCAAATAAACTCAATTACTTCCATCTAATCGTCACACACGTCCAGAATTAATAACCACGCTCTGATATCACACCCCAAACCCAATATCCACACTAATCATTTGTTATTGGAATAATTAGATCATAATCTTGAGCCCATTGGAAATATGATTTATTCGTCAATATTTTCCTACATAATGTGCATAATGAACATAATATTATTCTTATACATAAAAATCAATATCAGAGTCATAATTAAGCGGACATACAATACTGTGATTAACTATGATCAACTCAATCCATACTAAATCAATATAAACAATGTGTGATTATATTAAAATATTCAGTGTAACAACGATAAAATCCTCATTTTTAAACCCCAGCTCTCTCCAACGGTGCAACTCTCAAAGTTACCGGTCATATGGTATCCTAGCTGGCAGCGTACAAACCTGAAATTATTAAAATATAAACCGTAAGCATTAAGCTTAGGGAGGTACTCCTTCCCTGCAATGGAATAATAATTATATATCGAATATGTGGATATAAAATCCAAACAATCCCACCCATTGGCAATAACAAATCATGGATCATAAGATCCAAATATTCTGCCCGATGGCAATAACAAATCCTGGATCATAAGATCCAAATAATTCTGCCCATTGGCAATAACAAATCCTGGATCATAAGACCTAAATAATTCTGCCCGTTGGCAATAACATATCCTGGATCATAAGACCCAAATAATTCTGCCCATTGGCAATAACAAATCCTGGATCATAAGACCCAAACAATCCTAGATATTTTAATATCCAAACAAATCCTGAATACCTAAGTATTCAAACAAATCCTTATCTTAGAGCTATATTCATATATCTGTATATATGAAACAACCATAAGTCCACTCACCTTGACAGTTTAACTGGCTTTTCCCTTGCCCTTATCCAGTATTTGTTCAATCAGCTCTTCTTCCCTTCCTATCATTCTTACAATATTAGTATCATCATAATAATATCAATAATCCAAAGAATGATTTAAACATAATTCAATCCATAAGCATCACATGATTTCATTCAAATCATTTATCAGAAGTGAAGTTCTATCCAAATCCATGTTAATATATTTAACATATCCAAATCATAGACCAAATATAAATTCATTTATTCTTGGTAATTCAATCCTTGTCATATTATTATTCCAATACAAAATACGGTACATCATTTCAAGTCTCCTAGAGCAAGATATGCCCATTTCTTTACCACATAACAAATCTGCCCTATAGGCTCTTTTATCGTTCATTCAACTTCCATGAATTTTCATAATTTTTATAGATCATAAATTTCTATGATATTTCACCCAACATCAGTAAACATATTGAACAATACAAAATTAAAGTTTCATAATTTTTAAAGTCCATTTGCTATGTCAAGCAAAACATCGAACACATGGCGGGCATACTTTCACCCTTACGGTATATTTCATACCCGAACTTCAAACTCTCACCAAAGACTCATTTCTTGGTATTTTCACCTGATTTTCGGTTATGCCATACATATATGAGTCCAGGTTAATCTCAAATTGTAATCAATAAATTTCAGTAAGTATACAAAAATATATGGAAGTTTGAATAAGCAAAGTTTCTAAACAAAGCAATTTTAGGGTTTTGTACATTCAACTTAACTTGAACTTGCATATATCCATACATATGCACCCAAGCATGAAAGATAAATAAAAAATCAAGGATTTATATCATATAAATCATAAATGAAAGAAAAATAACAACATTCCTGGTTGGAATTACCTTAGGGGCTTTTACGTAATTTTCTATGAATTTTTTTGAATGTTTCTCCTCACTTTCTTTTTCCTAACCCTCACAATTGTTTTTCCTTAACTTAAAACTCTCCCAAACTGAGTTTGTTGAAGAAAGGAGGATATCTCAAGGGTTTAAGTCATCCAAAACAACCTCGACCTCCAACTAATCAATTTATAACATGTGGCATCATATAAAACAAAATATCATTTAAGGCTAAATGACTACTTTAGCCCCTGTTCGTAAAAAGACAATATATTCCCACTCGGATGTCCGTTCGATGGACCGTTTGTTGTGTTACAAACCTAACTCATATATATATATATATATATATATATATATATATATATATATATATATATATATATATATATATATATAAATATCTAGTTTATACCTAAAGTCAATTGTTATGTCATAAAGGTCAAACTAGTCTTAAACATGAACATTCCTACTGAAAACTTCAAAATTTCACATTTGTAACTAATTCAATATTTCATGCTTTATGATGCGAAGATTAGACTAAATATAATGACTTAACAATCTATATAGTAATAACATATTATCCGTATCACATAATCTAATCATGATTTAAACATAATTTATCATAATTATATTCGGGTTGTCACACCTCTTTCCTCCACCTTCCCTGATCTTCGCAGGCTACCACGCTTATAAATCGTCCATTGGTAAAGGGGAAAATGAAATAATGGAGTCACCATACTCTTTTGCTCAAAATAGATAAAAAAATATTACCATCCAAAGATAACGACATCAAAAGACTTACTGATGCGTACGAAACCAAATGAGTCGAGGGTTTAGGGACTAAGTTATGGAATGGGAGGGTCTTAGGCATCCATTCTGCACTTTTGGTCTCTCATGGGTTGTTTGTATGAGAAATAGAATATAATTTTTTCTCAACCATCGTGTTATGTATAAAGTAGAAATAAAGCAAACAATAAGGAAAAAGACTCAAAATATAGAGTGGTTCAGCTATAAAAATGAGCCTACATCCATTTTGGTGCTCTACTCTCATTATATGCATTGTATGATACAAAGTTGTGGTGCCATTCGAGTCATATAAGATAGAGAGGGAAAGAGAGTAAATGAGATTAGCTAAGAAGGTAGCTGAGATTTGTCCTTTAAGGGTTGATCAATGTGGATGCGGTAGTGGATAAGCCCCTAAGTGTGGTGACCTCTGGACATTGAGTGAGCTGAGAGTTTGGCAGGGCTTCGCCAAGTATTTTTCTCAATAGTGGTGTGCGAACTTCTATTTATAGAAGTCATAATGGAAGTATCACGTGCATGGGTCACGTGATATATGGATAAATTGTATTAATATGGAATGCTTCTAGAAACTGGATATCTTCCAAGTCTGTGAGAGTAAGTGTCGCGACCTGTTTGAACCTAGGCAGCGGCCTATTCTTATTTATATACGGTGACCTGTCTGGACCCAAGCAACGACTTATTTTGAATGGCCTGTTGGATTCGTCTAAGTGTACAGTGTTGCGGATTATTTTCTCCCAGGAAGCAGCCTATTACTAAACTTTCGAGGTCGATAGTAACTATTATGGGCATATTAGTAAGCCCCCAAGATGTAGTGCCAAGAGATTACGAGTTGGTGCTACGACTGTATTCTAAGACATTTCCACGGTGTCATTATTTGTTGTCTTTAAGAGAGTTTGCGACCAATGCAAGGCGACGCTTCACATTCCAACGTCGTCTTATATCAATTGGATTGGCCATGTCCTTCATTACCTTAACCAAACCTATGAGATAAAATCGAGAGCCAACTTATGTCAGTTCATCTTTGAGTTTTTCGACAAGTTTCTTGCGGTGATTCAAGTCAAAGCTAGGGAATATTCATGGTTGTTCCTCCATTTTCCATTAATTTATATGCACTACACCAAATCCTGCGAATGGTCACGCCCAGTGGGTCACGGCCCAAGTCCGCGACCAGCTGGTCGCGGACTTGGGCCGTGACCCACTCAATATTTGGCGTGACCATATTTATTATCACACTAAATTATCGATGCTCTCGAAGTGGTCACGGCCCAAATCCGTGACCACGGTGGTCGCGGACTTGGGCCGTGACCAGGTCGTGACCATCTTGGCGCCAAACTCGCGCCAAAATTCCCTCCAAGCTTGGTCGCGGATGGGTCACGGCCCAAGTCCGTGACCCATGGCATGATGAAGAAGAGAGTACACACATTGAGGGTCACGGCTTAGGGCCGTGACCATTTCTGGGTGTGGGTCACGGCTATGGGCCGTGACCATTTCTTGTTATGGGTCACGGCTATAGACCGTGACCAATAGGCGGTATACCTCCCACTTACCTTCATTAATGGGTCGCGGTGGATGGGTCACGGCTCTAAGCCGTGACTAGTGTTAAACCTAAAACAATACAACTCGTCTCAAATTTTCAATTACCCCGCTCATCTTGTTCCCCAAACTGTGAAAAAGACAGAGCCAACGTCGAAAATGGCACTCACCTCCTTCAACGATCGTGAAAATGGCACTGATTGCTTAAAAAAAAAAAGCTCTGATCTACCGAAAGTGGTTCCGGTAGGGAGGTTTGGAATCGTCATCACAGCACACTCCCGCAACCGCTGGCGGTAGCGGCAACGGTTTGATGAGCAACGACACCTCACCAATGGACTCAACAACAACAACAAGTACATACGATCCAAAGCAAAACCTAGATCAAGTCATCGACTCTATTCAAAAAACACTCGGAACTCTCCACCAACTCTATCTCACCGTCTCTTCCTTCAACGCCGCCTCCCAACTCCCCCTCCTCCAACGCCTGTAAAAACCCTAACTCACTATTCTTTACATTTTTATCTTATTTCATGTTTATGTATATTTCCAATATTCGCAGAAACACGCTTGTTATGGAGCTTGACAATATGTCCAAATTGTCTGACAAATGTAACATTCAGATCCCCATGGAAGTTCTCAAGTAAGTGATACTTCTCTTTATTCATCCCTCCTTCGGTTTTTGATCAATGAATATTATTATGTTTTTTAGTTTAATTGATGATGGGAAGAATCCGGATGAGTTTACCAAAGATGTATTGAACGATTGTATTGCCAAAAATCAGATCACTAAAGGCAGAACTGATGCCTTCAAGGTTAGCCTTTCCACTCTCAATTTTAAGATCTTGATGCCAATGTGTTTTAAACAACACGTGTTTCACAATTCAAGTATCATCTGAACGAGTGTGTGTTGTTGACAATTCATTTTATTAAATCAAAATAACAATACATATATATGTTTAGGGGTTTATGTGAGAAAAAACATTGATTTCATTTTTGATTCGTCCCAAATTAATAGTCACTTTCCTTTTGTATTGACCAAATTAATAGTCGCATTGATTAGTTGAAACCGTCGGGGGGTTTGGAATCGGCCTTTCTGGGTGAGAGGTGGTGGGCGATAAAGGTTGGACGGAGGTTGGGGTGGTCGCAGGGGGTTGAAGGAAGTGGGCTGGCAGCGCCGATTTGGTCTGAGCTTGGGATTTGGTCTGGCATTCAAGTGATGGCTTTGTTTTTTTTGCTTAGTTCATCTATTTCTATGGGAGATAACAAGGGAAGATGTTAGCAACTACAACAGGGGAATTTCAAATCGGGGAAGATCTCCACTTTTAAGTTATTTTTCTTTTTTTCTTTTTCTTGAATCTATTTTTAGTTTCTATATTTATGTATTTTAAATTTTTACATAGAGGTGTAAGATTTTTTTTAATGTTTTTTCCCTTTTTCTAGGTCGGTTAGAGCTTCAATGGTTCTTCTTTCTTCCATATTCGAAAGAGGAGAACTCTCTTACCTGATTAAACATATCTCCATATCTATTTGATATGAATGTTCCAAGAACTTCTTCGATTTTCATATGTGACTGGTTTTCACAGGGGTTGCATGTAGCTGGATTACAAAGACGGTTCATTTTTTACATTATTTTTACTTTTATCTCCCACGCTTGTCTTATTTTTTTTATGTTGTTCATGTGTTGAATTTTTTTTACATAATATTTGAATAATAAAGAGGGTGTGAGTTCTTGAGTGTTGTTTTAATTTACTCTCCATGTTGTTCAATGCATTCTGAGATCCATTTTTCAGATATGAACATCATCTCTCGGTTTGTCTTAAGGCTTTACAGTAAACCAGTAAGTTCAATGCCTATAATTTTCATAGCTTAGTTTGTATGACATGTTTGACTTTGAGTGCATTTGAGTTTAATAAGTTTTATGGAAGTAAGGTAATATAAGGGTTTGTGAAATTAGAGAGTGAGGGTTTGTGATATTTGCAGACGAGGATGGCATGTGATGGGTAACCGAGCAAATACGCATATATCCAATGTTCTGCATTTTTTTAATTCATGTCCTGCAATATCAAATGCGTATTTGCTCGGTTTAGATTTATTAAAGTGGGAGACTGACTAGCCACTCTCGCTTTGCTGATATGACTTGGGTTTAATCGGGTATTGTTCGAGACTTATTTATTCGTGAAAGTATAACTATAAGTTTTTTTAAAGCAAGTAAACGAGTTTTATTTTTATTTTTTATGTACTACATGAGTATTTAGGCTTTCGGTAGTTATATATTCTCATCTTTTATATCTGATTTTGTCCCACTTTGTAGGTTATCAATTTGACTATGTATTTGATTGGACTATATTGAAGTATCCTCAGATTGGTGCCAGTTCTAGAGGACGAGTCGGTGTTTGTATAATTTTCTTTCGTGTTTTTTTCTTCTTCCAAGGATGTTACTTATTTAATGCTTTTGTTTTCAAAATCCAAATGGAAATGCAGGTTTAAATGCAAGACCATCTGCGAAAAGGACCTTAGGTACTCTCTCTCTAAGAATATTTAGATTTGTCCGCGAAATGTCATGTCTTTATATAATTATTCTTCTAATTATTCGATTTAGTGTTGTGAGTCTAATTTGAACTTTGCGGAATGGCTATGTTCCTAATTCAACCAAAATTGTAGTTTTACTGGAATGGCTTTTTTGGATTCCGTTAGATTTTTTTTAATAAAGCTAACTATGCTTCTGGGGAATATATTGTATATTTTGTTGGGACTCATTTTAATATCAGTGTGCTATATCTCCAATTTATATTTCTAAAAAATATTGTGTTATGCATGCTAGACGGCCAGTAAAAAACATTCCCATGTATGCTCCAGCACAGTTCTACATTGACAATGTGTTGTTTCGGATCAAGGAGAAGAACATTCCCTATTGCTATTGTTGCAGGTTAGATCTGCTATGCTTTACTTTAACAAAAGTAGTTATATAATTGATATGCATTATCTATTAAATCTTTTAGATGATAGAAGGAGTACGGGATAATTATTGGTTTTGTTTTGTTTGGCTGTTGGATAATTATTGGTTGTTGCTTGTTGTTGGATAGTATGTTAGAAGGAGCATGGGATAATTAGAAGGAGTACGGGATAATTATTAGATAATATGTTGAAAATATTTTAGACTCCCGGTTTGGGAATACGACGATAATTTGAAAATGTGTAGACTTAAGCTTAAAAGCATGGCGTTAGAGGGAAGAAACCCGAAACATCCACCAAACGGTCCCGTTAGAGGCATCAACACCTTGCACGGAACCAATGTAACTCGTACGAATAGGCCACACAATCACGGGACTCCCGATTTTAGAATCAGAGGATAATTTTGCATATATCATAACTTAGGGTTAAAAACATGGCATTAGAGGGCAAGAACTCGAAACAGCCCCCGAACGGCCCCGTGGGTTGCACCAACACCTCCCACGGGACCAACGTAACTCGTAGGAACTGACCCCGCAGCCGCGGGTCTCCCGGTTTGAGGGTACGACGGTAATTTGCTTATTTCCACACTTAGGCTTAAAAACATGGCGTTAGAGGGTGAGAACTCGAAACAGCCCCCGAACGGCCCCGTGGGTGGCACCAACACCTCCCACGGGACCAACGTAACTCGTAGGAACTGACCCCGCAGCCGCGGGTCTCCCGGTTTGAGGGTACGACGGTAATTTTCTTATTTCCACACTTAGGCTTAAAAACATGGCGTTAGAGGGTGAGAACTCAAAACAGCCCCCGAACGGCCCCGTGGGTGGCACCAACACCTCCCACGGGACCAACGTAACTCGTAGGAACTGACCCCGCAACCGCGGGTCTCCCGGTTTGAGGGTACGACGGTAATTTGCTTATTTCCACACTTAGGCTTAAAAACATGGCGTTAGAGGGTGAGAACTCGAAACAGCCCCCGAACGGCCCCGTGGATGGCACCAACACCTCCCACGGGACCAACGTAACTCTTAGGAACTGACCCCGCAGCCGCGGGTCTCCCGGTTTGAGGGTACGACGATAATTTGCATATTTGTAGACTTAGGCTTAAAAACATAGCGTTTGAGGGTGAGAACTCGAAACAGCCCCCGAACGGCCCCGTGGGTGGCACCAACACCTCCCACGGGACCAACGTAACTCGTAAGAACTGACCCCGCAGCCGCGGGTCTCCCGGTTTGAGGGTACGACGGTAATTTTCTTATTTCCACACTTAGGCTTAAAAACATGGCGTTAGAGGGTGAGAACTCGAAACAGCCCCCGAACGGCCCCGTGGGTGGCACCAACACCTCCCACGGGACCAACGTAACTCGTAGGAACTGACCCCGCAGCCGCGGGTCTCCCGGTTTGAGGGTACGACGGTAATTTGCTTATTTGTAGAGTTAGGCTTAAAAACATGGCGTTTGAGGGTGAGAACTCGAAACAGCCCCCGAACGGCCCCGTGGGTGGCACCAACACCTCCCACGGGACCAACGTAACTCGTAGGAACTGACCCCGCAGCCGCGGGTCTCCCGGTTTGAGGGTACGACGGTAATTTGCTTATTTCCACACTTAGGCTTAAAAACATGGCGTTAGAGGGTGAGAACTCGAAACAGCCCCCGAACGGCCCCGTGGGTGGCACCAACACCTCCCACGGGACCAACGTAACTCGTAGGAACTGATCCTGCAGCCGCGGGTCTCCCGGTTTGGGGGTACGACGGGAATTTGCTTATTTGTAGACTTAGGCTTAAAAACATGGCGTTTGAGAGTGAGAACTCGAAACAGCCCCCGAACGGCCCCGTGGGTGGCACCAACACCTCCCACGGGACCAACGTAAGTCGTAGGAACTGACCCCACAGCCGCGGGTCTCCCGGTTTGAAGGTACGACGGTAATTTGCTTATTTTCACACTTAGGGTTAAAAACATGGCGTTAGAGGGTGAGAACTCGAAACAGCCCCCGACCGGCCCCATGGGTGGCACCAACACCTCCCACGGGACCAACGTAACTCGTAGAACTGACCCCGCAGCCGCGGGTCTCCCGGTTTGAGGGTACGACGGTAATTTGCTTATTTCCACACTTAGGCTTAAAAACATGGCGTTAGAGGGTGAGAACTCAAAACAGCCCCCGAACGGCCCCGTGGGTGGTACCAACACCTCCCACGGGACCAACGTAACTCGTAAGAACTGACCCCGCAGCCGCGGGTCTCCCGGTTTGAGGGTACGACGGTAATTTGCTTATTTCCACACTTAGGCTTAAAAACATGGCGTTAGAGGGTGAGAACTCGAAACAGCCCCCGAACGGCCCCGTGGGTGGCACCAACACCTCCCACGGGACCAACGTAACTCGTAGGAACTGACCCCGCAGCCCCGGGTCTCCCGGTTTGAGAGTACGACGATAATTTGCAAATTTCTAGACTTTGTCTTAAAAACATGGCGTTTGAGGGTGAAAACTCGAAACAGCCACCGAACGTCTCCGTGGGTGGCACCAACACCTCCCACGGGACCAACGTAACTCGTAGGAACTGACCCCGCAGCCGCGGGTGTCCCGGTTTGAGAATACGACGGTAATTTGCAAATTTGTAGATTTAAGCGAAACATGGCGTTAGAGGGTGAGAACTCGAAACAGCCCCCGAACGGCCCCGTGGGTGGCACCAACACCTCCCACGGGACCAACGTAACTCGTAGGAACTGACCCCGCAGCCGCGGGTCTCCCGGTTTGAGGGTACGACGGTAATTTGCTTATTTCCACACTTAGGCTTAAAAACATGGCGTTAGAGGGTGAGAACTCGAACCAGCCCCCGAACGGCCCCGTGGGTGGCACCAACACCTCCCACGGGACCAACGTAACTCGTAGGAACTGACCCCGCAGCCGCAGGTCTCCCGGTTTGAGAGTACGACGATAATTTGCATATTTGTAGACTTAAGCAAAACATGGCGTTAGAGGGTGAGAACTCGAAACAGCCCCCGAACGGCCGCGTGGGTGGCACCAACACCTCCCACGGGACCAATGTAACTCGTAGGAACTAACCCCGCAGTCGCGGGTCTCCCGGTTTGAGGGTACGACGGTAATTTGCTTATTTCCACACTTAGGCTTAAAAACATGGCGTTAGAGGGTGAAAACTCGAAACAACCCCCGAACGACCCTGTGGGTGGCACCAACACCTCCCACGGGACCAATGTAACTCTTAGGAACTGACCCCGCAGCCGCGGGACTCCCGGTTTGAGAATACGGCGATAATTTGCAAATTTCTAGACTTAGGCTTAAAAACATGGCGTTACAGGGTGAAAACCCGAAACAGCCCCCGAACGTCCCCGTGGGTGGCACCAACACCTCCCAGGGGAGCAATGTAACTCGTAGGAACTAACCCCGCAGCTGCGGGTGTCCCGGTTTGAGAGTACGACGGTAATTTGCTTATTTCCACACTTAGGCTTAAAAACATGGCGTTAGAGGGTGAGAACTCGAAACAGCCCCCGAACGGCCCTGTGGGTGGCACCAACACCTCCCACGGGACCAACGTAACTCGTGGGAACGGACCCCGCAGCCGCGGGTCTCCCGGTTTGAGAGTATGACGATAATTTGCTTATTTCCACACTTGGGCTTAAAAACATGGCGTTAGAGGGTGAGAACTCGAAACAGCCCCCGAACGGCCCCGTGGGTGGCACCAACACCTCCCACGAGACGAATGTAACTCGTAGGGACTGACCCCATAGCCGCGGGTGTCCCGGTTTGAGAGTACGACGGTAATTTGCTTATTTCTACACTTAGGCTTATCATGGCGTTAGAGGGTGAAAACTCGAAACAGCCCCCGAACGGCCCCGTGGGTGGCACCAACACCTCCCACGGGACCAACGTAACTCGTGGGAACGGACCCCGCAGCCGCGGGTCTCCCGGTTTGAGAGTACGACGGTAATTTGCTTATTTCCACACTTAGGCTTAAAAACATGGCGTTAGAGGGTGAGAACTCGAAACAGCCCCCGAACGGCCCCGTGGGTGGCACCAACACCTCCCACGGGACCAACGTAACTCGTAGGAACTGACCCCGCAGCCGCGGGTGTCCCGGTTTGAGAGTACGATGGTAATTTGCTTATTTCTACACTTAGGCTTAAAAACATGGCGTTAGAGGGTGAGAACCCGAAACAGCCCCCGAACGGCCCCGTGGGTGGCACCAACACCTCCCACGGGACCAACGTAACTCGTGGGAACGGACCCCGCAGCCGCGGGTGTCCCGGTTTGAGAGTACGACGGTAATTTGCTTATTTCCACACTTAGGCTTAAAAACATGGCGTTAGAGGGTGAGAACTCGAAACAGCCCCCGAACGGCCCCGTGGGTGGCACCAACACCTCCCACGGGACCAACGTAACTCGTAGGAACTGACCCCGCAGCCGCGGGTCTCCCGGTTTGAGAGTACGACAGTAATTTTTTTATTTCCACACTTAATTTTTATATTTCTACTTGGTTACTGATAATTTTAACTCATATATGCAATTTTTCAGTTTGATTAATTTTTTTGTAAAACTACTTGGTTACTGATACTTTTATTTTTTGTATCCTATCATTTGTAGGATTTTTGCACCTGGATCAAATGAAGGAGGCAATGGTTTACAACATCATGATTATTTATATGTTGTGGACATTCAGGATAATGTTTTTTATGTGTTATAGCCGTGCAGGCTTTTATTGTTTAGTTTTATGTCCGTGCGGGCTTTTATAATTTGATTGTTGAATTTTATAGCCGTGCGGGCTTTATAATAAGCAGGTTTTTCATTTACAAATTTTGGAATGTCAAGAAAATAGCGGAAATTCTGCCCAATTTTTTTTTGGTCTGTGAATTATTAAGACGTGTAATATTTTTAAGTTTGTATATATATTTGTTTATTAACAACATTCTCAATTCGCAATTTGTAATTTTTTTTTTTGTTTTGCCTATAATAAATATTTGTAACACCTCGTAGCAACCGATGATTCACTCACAGGAACCCCAATTTTAGGATTGGGCAAACAAAAATACATTTTTTTTAAATTACAGATAAATATGGTCATGGACTTTGTCCATGACCATTTTTATTTTTTTTTGTCGCGCTTAAAAATGGTCGCGGTCAAAGTCCGCGACCATTTTTTTTATTTTTTGTCACGGTAATGGGTCGCGGACTAGGGCCGCGACCAATTTTTTTTTAATTTTTTTTGTCACACACATGGGTCACGGCCAAAGTCCGCGACCAATTTGTCACGGTCGTGGGTCATGGACAAGGACCGTGACCAATTTTTTTAATTTTTTTTTGTCACGCACATGGGTCGCGGACTTTGGCGGCGACCAATTTGTCACGGTTGTGGGTCATGGACAAGGGCCGCGACCAATTTTTTTTATTTTTTTTTGTCACGCACATGGGTCGCGGACTTTGGCCGCGACCAATTTGTCACGGTTATGGGTCACGGATTAGAGGCGCGACCCATCACGGCATGGGTCACGGCCTAAGTCCGCGACCATCTGCCGTGACCCCTCTCGGCTGTGACCATTTTTTGGTCACGGACTTGGGCCGCGACCCACGAAAATGGTCACGCCCGAAATGGTCACGGCCCAAGTCCGCGACCCACAGGTTTGGTCAGGGATTTTGGCCGTGACCAATCGCCAGTTTTGGTGTAGTGATGTAATCATTATCATATGACTTTCCATTAATGTCATGGTTTCAATTCTTGGCGGTTTGAATCTCTTTTCCCAAATTCTGTTTATATTTTGATCTTTTTCACATTCTGGAACTAGAGCATTTATAATGTGATGCTTTGGGTAAGATTTTTGTTAGGAATTGGGTTTGGATGAACAAATAGGAATTAGGTCTTAGAAATGAATTTGGGATAGATTTGGTGATAGATTCTATGGAATTGAAAATGGGATATGTTGACTGGATTTTTGGCACAAATGGGGTTTGGGATTGCAAATTGATAGAGGTTAGGATTGGCATTTTCAATTTTTTCTGGGTTGAATTCTTCCCTGTCCCCATTTTGGATTTTTATTTTAGACAAGAATACCAAGAACATGTTCTTGGTGTTCTTGGCCAAAACCCTAGGGTTGTAGGGTTTTTAATCTTTGAGAATTCACAATCCAAACGTTTACCTATTTGTTCCTTTGGTCGCAAATAGTAGTGTCACTTATAAAATTTACTGCAGGCTTTAGTTTTTTAAACTCTTTGGTTGCAGCCTCATGATTACTTGATGCTGAAATTTGTCCCTTTTAATGGGTGCAGCCTACATATTGCTGTGTCCATTAATCTGAAGTTAGGAAATGCAGTATTGCCTTTGACTCCATATCTTTCTTTATTTTATTGATTGTATCTGTCGCAGCCTATAAGAGGCTTACCTGATTATAGTGGTTGTGGTACCTAACTGGAGAGCCCTTATGGTTTCTAAATATTACCATGACTCTATGAGTTGGAACCCTTCAAAGTTCTTGGATGACTTCTGGAAAAAGCACTTCGGCATTCCTCCTCCCGAAATTCCCTTGATAAAGACTTTGAAGGCAATTTGGCCATGTCTACTCAAGGACTACCCCAACTGCATCACACTTGATTCTGACTCTGTAGACTCCTATAATTATAGGTACAGTATGGAGGCTACAGATTTCATGGAGGAGGATATAAACTCCATAAATAATCACCTTACCGGAGTGATGGATGCGACGGCTACTATGACTTCCGTTGTCCCATATTAGGTTAGAAATATCCTAGCTAGACCCTCTAACAAAATTGAAAAGGCTCCCAATTCATTATATATCCATTGCATCATTGATGAATAATGGATCGATGACGTTGCTGCGGAATTTGAATTTTCACAAGGATTTATATGTTAACCCCCTTCTACGAAAATAAAGGTCATGTCCCACAGTCCCCAATTAGGGGATTTATTTTCCTTTGCATGATTTTCTTCTAAGAATGCGGCTACCAGTCCATGTCCCAATTAGAAAAATATTTAGTACTATGAATCTGGATCTAACCCAATTAGACCCAAATTTCTGGAGGGTAATTCTTGCCTCTTTAATGCTTTGGCAAAAGAAATTTGATACGTACATTACTCCCACAGAATTCTTCCACTTCTATAGGCCAAAGGAAAACTCCATGATCTTTCCATGGTATTATTTCTTCACTCTGCGGAATAGAGATGAATATATTTATACTGAGAGGCCTACCAGTGTTAAGAACTGGAAAGGAAATTTTTTCTTCCTTTTTGGGGAGAATTGGTAAATCCATCCCAAGGAATGTGAGAGAAAAATAACACATAGGATGTAGGGGACGTGGGGGCATCCTTCCAAAATAGGTGACCACTTGCCGCAACTTTTACTAGAGTAAAATTTTATATTTTTTTTTCCTTCATGTTCTAACACTTGTGTACAACTCTTGAAAACTTTAAACTTAGCAAAAACTAGAAAAAGAGAGTTATGGACATGGTAGGCTTTAGTGATAGTGAGAAGAAATTTCCTGTGTTGGTCACCTTCGCGTTAATTTTTTAGCAAGGCTATTTTCCACCAAAGGTCCAGCCAAAGAAAATGACTGCTGAAGGTAATTCTTAAGTTCGTTCTTCTATTTTAACTAATATACTTTGGTGAAGCTTCTATTTTTAAATTGGCTTAATTGATTTTTTCCTCATGGGAGGAGATTTATCGTGAACTCCTTGCTGCCCAGTTTGCTGAGATGAATGAGGATGTAGTTGTCCTCAACCAATCCCCCAAGAATAAGAGGAATAAGAGAAAGAGGGAACCCAAAAGGACAACTCTTGTGGATGATCCCACTGCTTCTGCTAAACCCTTCCATTGAAAGGGATACAACCCATGTTGTTAATGCCGCAGCTGCAAAGCCATAAAATGATGCTCCCATTGGTGATGACATAGGAGTTGAAATGGTCATGATAGGTAACATTATCTGGTGGGGACTTTCAAGGTGTACTTAGCCCTATCCATGTCTCAACCACTAATTATCCTCCATAGAGAGTGATAGTGGTCAATGCCAATTTGGCCACCCCAAAAAGTAGGGCCGTTAGAGATACCGACGGTCATTCGCAACCTTAATTAAGGCAGCCTGATCCTAAATCCTCATGGGATATAACTTCTAAGGCAGTATCCAAGATGAGAAGGGCTAGGACGCTATTGACCTCAATCGTCTAGTGAAAAAGGATCACTAGGACGTGGATGAATATGCCCTCCATAGTGTATTGTAGGTAAATTCATTTTGTGTTTACTTTCTACTAATAGTTAATTGCTTGGACTAATATTATAAATTTGTAGGCTGTGGTGGTGGTCATATTCTAAAATACCAAGTATGAATCCATATTCAAGATTTATAATGTTGCAGAGTCTGTTCACCAGTCTGATCTTCAGGTTGCCAAGATCTCATCCTTTGAGGTTGGCAAGAAATCCTCTACTATGGTGCTTGAAGCATATAAGATGACTGCAGATTCGCAGATCCCAGCTAAGGCTGATGCCCAGAAAAAGGTAGAAGACAATTTAAATTAGGTTGTGCAAGACTTGGATATTGCAATGAAAGAGGCCATAGAGGCTGCCAAGTAAGCCACAACCCTTTATAAAAAATTGACTACTTCTGAGGCTTTAAACAAAGAAATGGCAACTATCCATGTTGCATCATTGTAGTCTCTTGAGGCTCAACATGCTGAGGTCATCACTAAAATGAATAATGATCATGTCGCAAGCTTGACAAAAGCCAAAGATGACGTTGTGGGCTTAATAAGACCACTATAGAGTTCTTCTCTACTAATAATAGGGCCTACCTCTGTGGATTTTTGGAACACGAGAAAAGACTAATCAAAATATTCCTAGAGGCAAAGAACAAAGTCTTTTCCTGGAGGCTTAATGATGTTAGGAACTTGGAGTGTATGGCAGAGTTAAGGGTTGGCCTATAGGAGAGATACTAAAAATAATTAGAAGTTGCTGCGGAAGATAATGAGGAAATAGAGGCTGCAGCTGACGATGCATAAGAAGAAGAAGATGATGATGATGCAATATCCTAGTTGATCACTAGTCTTTTTTTGTATTCGTTTTCTACTAAGGCCATATTTTGTAAGGCCTCTGCCATATTGACATCATCTTATGATTTGTGAAACTTCGATCTCTTACCTTATACTGGGTTGCAACCACTTTTGATGTATTAAAGCATTAATCCATATTTTGCCCATTATTTATATTGGACAGCAGCCATATATATGTTGAATGCCATTTCTTATGTCATTTCTTTCTGAATTTTTCTTGAATTTGCTATGGCCTGGCACTATTTTCTTCACTTTGTTGAATGCTTGAATGTTGAATATGCATTTATTTGTAATAAGACTTTAGATAGAGGGCTTGCATCCTAATGACAAGCTATAGTTATGTGGTACTTTGTTAAAAAATGGTTATGTCCTAAAGAGTCTACATCCATAGGCTTCAAATTGATCAATTCAAACTAGGATTAGAAATGTTGCTTCAGAAATGTTGAGAATGCGGGGACTTCCTTTGCTGCGGACGATTAAGTCCTTGACCCACTTTTTTAATTTACTGCACCTTCTTTTTTTCCATTGATAGTGCAATAAGATAGTTTCTTGAACTTTAGTTGTTGGTTGCCGATCCTCATAGGTTGCAGCAATATCTTTTTTGTAGTAACCCTTGGTTTATTACTTCTATATTGGTGGATTATAAGGAACCACTTCCTTTGTCAAAGACAAATAAGTTTTTGACCCACTCCAATTAAGTTAAGCTCCTCTATTTCATCAATGGAAATTTTCAAGCCTCCCTATGATGGGTTGTCATTAAGCCACCCACGGCTGGATGGGTATTTTTAGGCCTCCATAGGCTAGGTATTATCAAGCTTCCTCGTGCTAGGTATTTTCAAGACTCCACAAATAGGGTTCTCAATAGAGATACCCATAGCTATTAATGAGTATTGTGATCCCTCAAGGATAATTAAAGCATACCAAAAGCTAAGAACGAGAAGTATGAGCCCCCGAGGCTAATTAAAGCATCCTGAAAGCTAAGAACGCGATTTGTGAGCCCTTGAGGCTAATTGAAGCATCCTGAATCTTCGAATGCTTTTGCAAAGTGAGCGATTTTATATGCCGATTACGAATATCACCCTTTCTCCTCAATAGACTCCTTCTCATGAAATAAATAATCTCTCGTGATAATTAGTCATAAAGTTTCCTTTCAAAACCTGATAAGACAAAGATTTTTCATAAAGTTATAAAGGAGGAGATCAAGACTTGATATATGATTAAAACCATCATCCATATATATAATTCTTGCAAGGGAAATACAAAAGAATGTGTAAAAGCTACACTTTAAGGATTTAGAAGAAAATGAAAACTAAGGCAAAAGTTAACCATGTGGCCTATTAATTGAGGGTTGCATCCCCTTATGATTCCTTCAGGAACTGCTGCAGCATCCTTTGCCTCACAAACCTTTCAATTTCATCCTTCAATGTGAAGAAGTTACTGGTGTTGTGGCCATTATCTTGATGAAATTTACACCACTTAGCTGGATCTCTCTTGTGGGGAGGTGATTTCAACTTTTGTGGCCATTTCAGCAACTTGTCCCCTTGATGCTTTCATGAATGTTCTTAACACTTGCACTCAGTGGGGTGTAGTTTTCATAATCCCTCTCTAGCATAGACTTTTACTGCTTCCTCTTATAGAAACTTTGGTTGCGGCCTTTTGTATAGAGGTAAAGGCTACATACTCCAACATTAGAACCCTCTGCGTCAGAAGGTTGACTTGGCCTTGGAGAGAGGCTTGACTATCATACAAGTGATTGATGTAGTTCGGCAGGTTTATTATCTCCTCATTCTATTGCGAACCTAATCCAGAGCTTCTTTCCATCGCTTATGAATGTTAATCCTTATATATATATATATATATATATATATATATATATATATATATATATATATATATATTCTGAGACCAACTAAACGATGGTCAGAAATCAATAGATGCATAGAGTGAACCAAGTATAGCAACAAGGATGCATCCATTGATAATCTGCAAAATTACACTATTGTGGATGCAGTCTGAGGTACATATGTAGGTACTTTCGTGGCCTTATCAGGGAATTTCCCCATAACTGAGTCTGAGGACACTTTGCAATAAGTCTAATTTTCCCAGGTGAACCATAGGAGTTGTATAGACCAACTTCTTTAGGAGGGAAATGACATTCAGTGATTAAATCGCCAAGTCATATCCTGCGTGAGGCAGTGAAGGTCGTGATCCTAAAATTGGGCCCAAAACCTGAGATTAGATCATGGAAGATACACAGAATATTCTTACTAGGAGGCTACCAGGGGCAAAATAGCCTTTAGGTGCAAAAAATAGCATAAATATGGTAGTAAATTCTAGATCATAGGTGTAAAGAGCAGAAATGAGTAGATAAAATTCTTCCCTAGCTACCCACGTTTATGAGGCTATTGCCCTTAATGCTTTTGAACATTTTTTTGCTAAGGTAACATCATTAGGGTAAAGAAAATAGATCTAAGTTCATAAAAAAGAAGACCAATACACAAATCTGGAAAAAAAAATAATTCCCTTTATAGGGCTTTATGTGTAAAAACTCGATTCCCTCAACCCAAATCTCACCCATGAGACAGTGGCCAGAGGGCCCTCATGGATGAAATAAGGTGTAAGGAACCCTAAAATGTAAAGAGGAAACCATATTTAATACCTCGTTTCCTATAGATGGCGCCAAAATTTTGGTACGAGAAATAGAACATAAATACTTCTTAACCATCATGCCATGTATAAAGTAGAAATAAAGAAAGCAATGAGGAAAAAGACACAAAATATAGAGTGGTTCGACAATAAAAAAAGAGCCTACATCAACTTTGGTGCTCTACTCTCCTTATTGCATTATATGAAACAAAGTTGTGGTTCCATTAGAGGCATATAAGATAGAGAGGTTAAGAGCATACATGAGATTAGATAAGCAGGTAGCTCGGATGTGGCCTTTGAGGGTTGACCAACGTGGTTGCAGCAGTGGGTGAGCCCCCAAGTGTGGTGACCTTTAGAGAGAGTGAGATAAGAGTTTGGCAGGGCTTCACCAAGTAATTTATTCTCAATGGTGGGGTGAGCACTTTTATTTATAGAAGTCAAAATAGAAGTATCACGTGCATGGGTCATGTGATATATGTATAAATTGTATGAATATGGATTGATTCTAGAAACTAAACAGCTATCAAGTCTATGAGAATAAGTATCGCGACTTGTTTGTACCCAGGCAACGACCTATGCTTTGTTAGATATCACAGCCTATCTGGACCCAGGCAGTGGCTTATTCTGAATGGTCTATTGGATTCGTCTAAGTGTATAGTGCCACGACATGTTTGCACCTAGACAGCAGCCTGTTATTAATCTTTCGCAGCCGATAGTAACTAAAATGGGCATATCCTGGGCTATGATAATATTCTTTTTTTCTCCAAAATGTGATACATATCTACATGTGTGTGGTGTGAATAATAAGAGAAAGAAATCACATGACTCACATCATGGAAAGATAGAGCATAATCGTTCTAAGGAGAGTGAAAAATAATAACATAAAAATATAATGTGAGTGTCCGTCAAATCACTATGAAGATGTGAATTTGTATATCGAGTGGTAACACTAATATGTGGGATTTCACGTATTCACAATACTACTAAACATTAGAAAACATAAAATGGCTAAATGAGAAAATAGGACTCAAATCCTAAGATTGGCTCGAGACGCCTACGTAACCCAAAAGGCACAAAAGTCTATGTAGTTCGAAAGTACACAAGGGTGGGCTTTAATCCATAAAACCTAAATTAGAACTGACTTTATTTTGCTTTTTAAAAAAAATATGCGTGTAGGGAGTGTGGGAAACCCTCTTTTTATATTTTTCTATATTTTATGAAGACAAGTTTTATGTGTACTAAATAATAAAAAGCGAGACTAGGTTTTGACATGAAGAAATGAAATAAAAGATATATCAAAAGTGGAAAGAAAATTAAATAACTACTAATTAAATGAGTTGTAAATGGAAAATAGTATACCTTTTATAGAACTTTAATTTTGATTTTGTAGCAGTAGAGGCTAATTTGTAGGTACTTAGATGATGATGAGGTTAGAGTAAGTGTGGTGAAAGGTGACTGATAATGATGTAAGAAAATGGTGAGAATATTTGGAAAAATGAAATTTCAGCGCACTAATTTTGAAGAGATTTTCGAATTTTAGAAAAGACCTTTAAGAATGAGGTTATGGACACCTTAAATAGTAAAAAATTAGGATTTCAAAGGGGTGTCGATTGGCATGGACCTTGTCCTACCTTTCGGAATACCACTGCCTTTCTGGTAAAGAGAAGTACACTATTACGATACGCAAGGGGTCTGGGGTGCCTATAGGTAGTCCAGAACGAACTTTTTTGGAAAAAATAGACATAAAATACAAATCGTAAGTCTGAATTGTCCACAACTGAGACTATTGGAAAGGATATTCATATACCTATAAGTAACCATTGATCCACTCCCACATTCAAGAGTTGATCAAAGTCAAACGAGGCTCAAAATCACCCAATAACCTCTGGACGGAATGTTATCAGAGTAAAAAGGCAAGTACGCCCAGCCGTGAGGTCAATTCTGACATGGCATGAACCAGTTAAAAGGGGATTCTGATCCTTAAAAAGTTTTGATGAGATTCGTTCGATTTGGAGGGTTGGCCGAGGTCAAACGGGGATAAAAAAATCCCAATGGTCTCTATATCAAGGTTTGGAGTAAAAATGTCAGTATGCACAAACTGTGAGGTCGATCTATGAACAGTATGGACCGTTGGAAAGGGGATCAGATCCTTATGATAGTTTAATGAGCTTAGCTCAAGTTGAATAGTTTACGAACATCAAACGGGGCTCGAGAGCACCCGATGGCCTGAAAATTAGTGTTTAGAATAAGAAGGTAAGTAGGCACGAATCATGAGGCTAATTCACACACAGTATGGATTATTGGAAAGGGGATTCAGATCCCAATAAGATTCTAGTGAGATTCACTCAGGTTGGAGGGTTGACCAAGGTCAAAAGTGATGGGGATCTCGATGTCCTCCAGAATAGGGCTTAGAGTAGGACCTATGGTCTTTTGATGGGAGGAGAAATGTTAGGGACCTAAGAAGGTATTTATGGGTTACCGGGATGGGGTATCTATAGAGTCCCTCGATGGGAGATCATCTAAGAAGAGAAGTTTCTCGAATAATAGACATCTGATTGATGTTTAAGAGTTGGGGAATTTAAAGATGATCTATTATAGTATTCCAATCGTTTTTGCGAATTAAAAAGTTAAGGTGACTGATTAAGAGGGTCGAGGTCGATTCTATATACCTATGTCAATTCTATGGACCTAAAGGGTTGGCATGACCAAGTTAGAGGGTTGAAATCGATTCTGTGGACCAAACAAGTTTAATTGATCGGTTAATAGGCTCGAGGTCTATTATGAAGACCTAAGTAGTTAAAATGATAAATTTAGAGGGTTGAGGTTAGTTCTTCGGAATAAAAGAGTTGAGATGACCGATTCAGAGGGTCTTCGTCGATTACGTGGACCTAAGGAGTTAAAATGATTAATTCAAATGGTTGATACCGGCTCTGCAATCATAAAATTGTTGGGGCAACAGATTCAGACGCTTACGATAGATTATGCAGCCCTAGGGAGTTGAAATGATCAATTCAGAGGTTCGAGGTTGATTATGCGGACCTAAAGAGTTGAAACGACCAATTCATTGAGTTGAGATCAATTTTACGGACCTAGGGAGTTGAGTCAACCAATTCAATTCGCTGAGGTCAATTTTGTGAACCTAAAAAGTTACTCACGGGGATCACTACACCAAAATGACAAAATTTTCACCTTTCAGGCGGCCACCTTTGTCAAGGTCATTGACCGTGACACAAATCTCGCATTTTGTGTCACGGTCATTGACCTTGACACGACCGTGACAAAGAATTGTCACGGTCAATGACCGTGACAAGTTAGTGACAAATTAACTTGTCACGATCGTGTCAAGGTCATTGATCGTGATAATTCTTTAAATAATTTTCACGGTCAATGACCTTGACACGACCGTGACAGCTTCGTCAGGAAAAACCCTTACCCCTTCTTTTTTCCCTCGCACCGTTCCCTCCCTCTCTCTCTCTATGCTGCTCTCTCTCTCTCTCTCTACTTTCAGGTTTATTTCTCTCTCTCTCTCTCTTCCATTTATATATATGTTTGTGTGTATATATATATATATGTGTGTGTGTGTATGTATATGTGCGTGTGTGTGTGTGTGCGTGTGGGAGGGGGGGGCGGGGTGGGGGTAGGGGTGGTGCAGGGGGCTGTATTTGGGGGGTGGGGCAGGGTGGGTGTGGGTGTGTGTGTGTATGTGGTGAGTGGGGGGTGGAGGGAGGTGGGGGTGGGTGTGTGTGTGTATGTGGTGAGTGGGGGGGTGTGGAGGGAGGTGGGGGTGGGGGTGTGTGTGTATTTGAATTAACCCATGAATTTGTATTTTTGTATTTGAATTAACCCATGAATTAACCCATGAATTTATTTTTGTATTTGAATTAACCCATGAATTTATTTTTGTATTTGAATTAACCCATGAATTTGTCAATTTGTTTGTGGGGGGTGGGGAGGCGGGGTAAGTCAAGGTACCATTGTAATTCTCTTAATATCTTGCAAGTACCATATGAAAGTAGGATTGCCCCTCAGTGTAAATTAGTAAATTAATAATTTTATACGTTAATTGTTAGTTTAATTGATGAAATGAATTAATTGAGTAGATGAATTAGAAGGAGTACGGGATACACATTTGTTGTTGACATTGCTGTTGGATTATTTTGTTTAGTAAATGTTTGGTTGGTTATCTTTAAAAGTGGCATGACCACTGGATTATTGTACATGTGGGGGTGGGAATTTTCAACTTTTTTTTGAAAATTACTCTGTATATCGAACAATATATATATAGTATGATAATTAAATGAAACATACTTGAAATTAAATATAGTGCGCATAGATACTAGCCTTCTAGTTCTTATGCGTACTCATTGAATAGCCCTTAGACCCGTTCGAGAGTCATTAACCCTGTAATGAGATCTCTCGAATTGTCCCGTTTGGACAGTTTGAGACTATATAATTTCTGTATAATATTCTTATTGGCTTACGTTGTTACTTTTGGAGGAAGTTCTGCAGTCGTATCTTAATGTTCTCTGGGTACATACTAGATTGACAAGTGTGACAGTTATTTCAATTGATCAATTGAAATAACACTCACACCTGCCAATCTACGTCGTGTACTTGGAGAACTACGTGGATATGCTGTCGATCTTTTTTCAAATCGTAACAATGTGCATGAGTTGTTAAGTATATTACAGAAAAATGCAGTCTTGAATGGGATAGGACCACTCACCCTTTAATAGGATAATTAAATGATGGGATAATTAAATAAAACATACTATAAATCTAAGTTTTTTTACCTTTAATAGGTGTTTAGTTGTGGTAGCTGTGATGGGATATCCAAAATACAAAGAGTGGATGGGTGAGACTAATAGAATGGGGGATGTGTTTCGCAGAGGTGCTAATGAATTTGTGAAATATGCAAAGAGATGTCATAATGATGAAGAGTTTTCGTGTCCGTGTGCTAGGTGTAAGAATGGTAAGGTGTTTGAGTGGAAAACAGTTGAACTACATTTGTTAAGATCAGGTATGCAAGATAGTTATCGATTTTGGAGTTTTCACGGTGAATTGAAGTTCCTTTTGTCCCCAACAACCTTCACAACAACCTTCAACAAGTAGAATAGATGTAAAAGGGGACGACGTAGATCATAATATGTTAGAGGATTTAGTTGATTATGCGTACGGAGTTTATGAAGTAGAGGAGAATGAGTTTACTGATGATGTATAAGATTCAAGTGCTCGTGAAGATAACACGATAAACCTTGACGACGACTACCAAAGTTTAAAATTCAAGGCGACCCAACCGTTATGCCCTGGCTGTGAGAAAGATCAAAGAACTTTACATGCCATGGTTGGTTTGCACAGTTTGAAGACGCAATACAGTTTGTCTGGCAATAGCGTGACGGGAATTTTGAAATAGGTGAAGGACTTATTACCCAAGGTGAATACACTTCCAAATAGCTATCCTGTTATGAAGAACAGTTTGAAAGGTTTGAGAATGAAGTATATATCGATTCATGCTTGTGTGTATGACTGCATATTATACCGAAAGGTGTATAAAAATATCGATCGTTGTCCGGTATGCGATGAACCTAGATATGTCCAATCTAATAGTAAGGAAGGCACAATCTCAAAAGTGCCTCAAAAGTATTGAAATATTTTCCTGTTGGGCCTAGATTAAAGCAATTTTTCACAGTACCATGAATTGCAGAGGCGATGACTTAGCATGCTAGGGCAGAAGTATGGCGTACTATAATGCGTCATCCTATTGATTCTACTGCCTGGCGGAGGATGAATTTTGAGTATCCCGATTTTGCTCGAGAACAACACAACATTCTTTTGGCTATATCAACAGATGGTTTCAATTAATTTGGAAATCTAAGCACCAATCAGAGTGTATGGTCAGTGATGCTAGCCCCACTCAACCTCCCTCTGTCACAGTGTATGAGACCTGAATTTTCGATGATGGCTTTGTTGATACATGGGCCAAAGGCACCAAGTGATGCCATTGACGTCTACCTGGCTCCTTTGGTAGAAGAATTAAATGAGTTGTGGGAAGAGGGTGTGCAATCATTTGACTCTTTTAGAAAAGAAGATTTTACGCTGAAAGCTATGTTAATGTGGGCAATTCATGATTTTCGAGCTTATGGGACACTATCCGGTTGTGTAGTACATGGGTATTTGGGGTGTCCTATTTGTGGAGAGAAGACCGAATCTCTTCGTCTATACTCTATCTTAAAAAATGTATACTGTTGCCACATGAGGTTTTTACCCCCAGCTCATAGTTTCAGATATGAGGAAGGTTCCAATTTTTTATTGGGCGGAGTTGAACATAGGCTACCGCCAAAACAACTTTCGGGTTCAAAAATTGAAAGTAAATCTTCTGAATGTGGCCATAATATACCAGGTAAGAATCCCAAATTTAAGAATGTCAAGCATAAGAAGACCCCAACTGGGAATGAAACTGAGATAAGAAATGCATGGTCTCGGAGGTCAATTTTATTTGACTTGCCTTATTGGAATAATAACCCGGTACGCCATGTATTGGATGTGATGCATGCAGAGAAGAACTTCGTTGAACATATTGTGGGTACTTGCCTTGGGGGGAGTCATTTGAAGGATGGATAAAATGCACGAAAAGACCTTAAAATGTTAAAACTTAAGCCACAACTATGGTTGAAATAAGATAGTAGGGGAAGGAAAATAATTCCCCTTGGTGCATTTACTTTGATGAGTGGGGAAAGGAAGGTGCTTCAAGACACAATATATAATTTGAAGGGCCCATCTACTTTTTCGTCCAACTTGCAAAGGATTGTGAATTATGATACTCATGATTTACATAAGTGTAAGTCCCACGATTGGCATGTGATCATGCAATTGGTTCCTCTATTGTTTAAGCATTGTTTCTCCAAGCACAAGGATTTGCGTAGGGCTATTATGCAAATTAGTATTACCTTCTCCCTCTTGTGTGAGAAGGTAGTGAATCGAGAACACATAGTGGCCGCAAAATTGGCTGTGATCGAAGCGATTTTTGTATTGGAGAAGTACTTTCCCCCAGCATTCTTTGACATAACTGTTCACTTGTTGGTACACCTATGTGACGAGGCACTTCTTTGTGGTCCAGTTAGATATCGGTGGATGTATCCATTTGAAAGATTGATGAAAGTTTTTAAAGATTACGTCAAGAATACACGATACATTTTAGGATCAATTATAGAGGAATACATCACCGTGGAGTCATCAATATATACTCAGGAATATATGCCTGACTCGACCAGCGTTGATGACACTGATGAATTCGTCGATGATGGTGGTCATGTGATGGGAAAACGAGTGAAATTAACGAGTTTTCAACATGAACAAGTAGCTCGTTATATATTTGACACACATGAAGATGACGAAGAATGGAAAAAGTAAGTTTCGATTATTATAATGTTTAACATTATTTTAGATTATTTTATACATGATTAATTTTGTAATATGCAAAAAATATGAAGCCTGTGAGAACAATAAAAGATGAAAAACAATGGTACAATCAGATAGCGAATTTAGACTGTGGTTGACACAAGAGGTAATTATAGTGAAAATAATCGTTATATAACGTTACATTACCCTCAAATTTTACCACTAATATAATTAATTTATCTATATTCTCAGCTCCTAAAGACGGGTGATGCGACATCAAGGCTTGATCGTCTAGCCACTGGACCCTTGTTCGTGGTACAAGAGTACAAAAAGTATCGATTCAACGGTTACATTTTCGGGGCTAAAGTGTACGAGGAAAGTAAAAATGTACAGAACTTGGGAATTTCATACAAAGCTCTTACTATCTTTCGAGCAAGCGTAAAAGATAAAAACCTCGTTGAAGTTGAAATGACTTACTATGGTGTAATCCAAAATATATTTGAATTGGATTATATAAGCTTCAAAGAGGTTGTATTTTACTGTGACTGCGTAAGAGTTGAGGATAAAAATGCTTGTAAAGTTGATCCTGCCACCAATTTGATCACGGTTGACTTGTCCAAGTTGAAGAGCAACGACCACGTGAGCGATGAGCCGTTTGTTTGTGCATTTTAAAAGGTTAAGCAAGTGTTTTATTCGGAGTATATCAACAATGAGTCGTGCTCAATTGTCCAACACGCTCCAATGCGTCTAAATAGTAGTGTGGATGACTTGGTTACTCCTACCGAATATCAATCCATTTTTTATGATAACCCGAATTTGAAACAATTTTTCAATTTGTAATAAATATTTCAATTTGTACTGAAACATCCATTTTTAATGCTTTTAATTGATTTGCACTTTATCGTTTTCACTCTTGTGTGGTGTGCATGTGTGGAGAGGATATTAATATATAAATATTCCAACTACATCTAAGTTTTCTTTATACTAATCCATGGATATATGATTCTTACCTTTAATAGGTGATTAGTACATAGTTATTTGGGGTGTCCTATTTGTGGAGAGGAGACTAAATCTCTTCGTCTATCCGAACAGAAAGAAATGCCATAATCCTATGGAGTATGTTCTGCAAATTCCTCCCAACCGTTATCTAGCCAAACATCACCGGTTGAAGTTGTCAATTCCACTTTCCATACCCCACCACTTGGAACCTCTAGCAAAACATGGGAGACCATTGAAAAGTGGAATTGACAACTTCAACTGTTGATTTTTTGCTACACAACGGTTGGAAGGAATTTGCAGTGCATAACTCTATAGGATTATGGAATTTCTTAGTGTTTAGATATGAAGAGAATTATAGTTGACACGATTACCTGGGGTACATTAGTTGGAAGGAGGTTCCATATGAGCTCAAGTTAGCTGTTTGGGTGGCACTACAGGTAATGTATTTATATTTATATGTCAATTTCGATTTTGATTTTATATTTATCTATATTTGTGGGATGGATACTAATTTTACTTTATTTCAATTCAGAGGACAGGGAGTGGCCCTAAGGGTAGGCCACATATGCTCGATAGTTATGTGGCTATTCGGACGAAAAGGGAAGGATAAGGAGGTGTCCCCGAGCGTCGCGGTACAAAATCTCTTTTCTAGCTAAATAGTCTGAGATAATTGATGGTGATGTTGTTTCTTCTTAAATAGTTTCTATTTTGAATAGATACTTGCATTATCTTTACTTTGTTTGGATATATGATGTTTGAACAGGTACAACGTTGCTATAATAGGTACAAATATACTGCTGGGCTGTGGCAGTGGCCATACTGCCCAACAGATTTTTTTTAAATTCTGCCCAGAATTGTCACGGTCATTGACCGTGATAATTTTTTTAAAAGGTGACAAGACTTTGTCACGGTTATTAACCATTACAAAATGTGTCACGGTCATGGCCCGTGACACGATCGTGACAATTCTAACAAACTTATCAAGGTCAATGACTGTGACACGTTCGTGACAAAAAAAGTTATCTCGCCCACTATTGTCACGATCATTGACCTTGACAAGTACAACTTATCATGGTCATTGACCGTGATAATATGGCAGATTTGGTGTAGTGGATCATTCTTCAATTGTCACTCTGTGAGGGATGGTGTTAGTATTGTGAGTGCAGGCGCACTTGGATTTTGGGTTCCACTAGGGAGTAGGATATTGTAAGTGCGAATGCATTCTACTTTTGATTCTGCTAGGCATTATTATGATAATGAGGTTCTTCAAGTGGTTCGATATTTCTTAATGAGTTTTCTCGGATCTATGATCCATTTATCATTGCGGGGACTTTCTAGGATTTTTTTGTGAATTTTTAGGCGATTTTGTGATTTTTTTGAAATTTTGAGGGGATTGTCGACAGGCATTGCCAGGGGGTTCCTATTGGCATATGGCATGGAAGTTTGGTCTTTTTAAGAGAGATGAAAGGTCATTTCTAATAGAGCAGGTCCAGGGGATTGCAGATCAGCATACCCTTTAGTCCCTTATGAAAAGGGGGGAGACCCTCCTTATTTTTTACATCTTCATTCGAGTGAATCGTTTGCTTTCTCTCCCTCGAAAATAATTTTTAGTCTATTTTCTCAAATGAACTCATGGAGGTCACCTCGAACAACAACTGGATGATTATCGGTGACTGGGAGGAAATGGAATGGTGTGCTAATACACCAATTATTTTAAGGAATGGGAATGTTTATGAAAAAATTGAGCCTGTTTTTCACCAGAGGGTTCTACTATGGGAGTCATTGCATCGGTCCCATGGGTTTTCATGAGGGTTGACATAGCTTTTTCTAGTATTCACTCCCATGGGTCGACTCGGATGAAGTGTGGGAACACCTTCCTACGACTGTTCGATTGATGACAGAGGCTATCAGATTCGTCCCATTAGTGGGGGCTTCGGATGAGACACTACGTTCCACAGAGGTATTGTGCACCTTGGAAAAGAGGTAGTAGGACACGACCCATACATTCCATTCTAGAATTGGAGAGATGAAGGTCACTCCTCTCGAAGTTCATCCATTGACGGGGCTAGAGTATGAGGTCTAGTAAATAGTGGTGGATAGTACCCTACACATTTTTAGGTGGAAATGCAGGCTTCCTTGGGGGATGTAGGGAGGATTGTGTTCGAAGATTTTGTCCACATATTTATTGTAATGCCCTGATTTGAATTTATGGGTAATGCATGGTCAACCCGGTCTGACACGAGCATTAGGTGTGAAGTGAAATAAAAAACCTATATAATGTTACTAGTGCAGTTTTATATAATTGATATTTCCCTTGTTTATCATGCGATTCCAATTTAGGTCAAACTACATGAAGGACCCGTAGGAAATATCCCTAGAATCCAAGCATACAAATCGACTAACGTGAAAATAAAAAAGGTTACTTACAAGTACAATTCTCTCAAAATGTAAAATCGCACCCAACCAATCGTAACAAAAACAACGGAGTGAGTCGAATGCCCAGTTGAAAATTACAACAATACAATATATAATCGAATGAAATAGAGTAGACTCTAACACATTATATCTACGTACACATGTAACTACCTTATATATATATATATATATATATATATATATATATATATATATATGCTTTAATGCATGAAACCATTTTTTATTCCAAAAACATTGCTTAATCCTATTAATTTGCTTTCAACTCATGAAAGAACCTCTTTTTCTTGGCTTGACATTTATTCCTTGATTTAACACACTCGGTTAAATACTTTAAACCAATACCCATATTTAAGGAGAGTCATTACTTTCACTGAAATTTCCTTCTTTCTCATGCCAAATTGACCTTAGTATTTTCATTGAAAATTACCTTTCAACACATGCAAGCACCGTGTTAGAAAATACTTATTTTCCTTGAAAACCTTCATAAACACACTCTTGTTTTATGTATGTATTAAACCTCTGAGGTTTCCTAACTACCCATTCTGTCACTACGCTTTACCGTTCCATTACTTTATGGATATTAACTGAATTTAACATTTACTTTGACACGTTATCCTTTACTGGAACATTTATTATTTTATTGAAGTTAGGTTGTCTTTTCTCATATTTATCCTATAACCCATTTTTTTAGAATCTTCCAATATATGCATACTTTAATGGGCTCCACACCGTTGGCTATGCTACCATATATTCTCTGGACAGTGATTTTAGTCCTTTCACCCTAGATCTGGGCCCTCCTCAATTATCCCGATGTCATTCGAGTCCATATTAATGTGTTTTGATATTTTTCAAATGTCCACATTATTCCACTTTATTTTTCCATCTGAAGCCAAAACTCAAGATTACACCCCAACTACACTTTAAAATCATTGTTTCTTGTCTACTGTACACTTCCATCTTTCCCACTTTACATAAAATTACCATTTGTTTCCAAACTTGTCCTTTTCTCCATTTTCATAAGCATTATTTTGCAAAAATATTATTAAATTACCACACTAACTTTTTAAATATTTTTAACTCCTTAACTATTATTTAACACTATGGAGTCAATTACAATTTAAGTTGGAAATATCTGTACTTGTTTACTGTTGATACCAAATTTAATCTGCTGGCTTGGATCAATCATATGAAGACACGTGGATATCTACATGGCAACAACAAGCACTTCCGAGATGATCGCACGCTCCGAGGAACCATGTTACTCCGAGGAACTCATACGCTCCGAGGAGCAGACCTCTCCGAGGAACTCATACGCTCTGAGGAACTGACCTCTCCGAGGAACTCTTGAATACCAGGAAGCTTAGGCGGTCCGAGAAACTCAGGCGATCCGAGCTGCATCTCGAACAAAGCATGAATAGCTGGATAACCAACAGCTCAACTGGTTCATTAATTGCTTATCATTTAGACGCACACGCTTAAAGGGCATTAAATGTATTACCCTTTCATATGTATATCATTTAATGTATCACCCTTTCAAATGACAGCCTCAAGGCTATAAATACGTTGTACAATCCCCATTGTAAGGGGACCGGATCCTGAATCCAAACTTTGGTACCGAAGGCAGAACGTAATTTCTTGTAATCGAGAATTCCCAAACACTCAGCAATAAAACAACAGTGGACGTAGGCCATTCTTATAAGGCTGAATCACTTTAAAATCTTTTGTCTCATTTATTTATCTGTGATTGAATTATTAGAGTGATCTAATTTTTTACATCAACAGATTGGCGCCGTCTGTGGGAAACGACTGGTAAAATCGTTTTCTCATAAAAAACAATCCATTATCAATAGCTGATATTCCTGAATCCAGCAATCGAAATGCTGGAACCCCTCTAAATCCATCTGCTCCACCAATTGTTCCAGATCTGACAGAAATAATGGCGAATTTGGCTCAGGGCCAGACCGTCATGCAAGAAACAATGCGATAACTTATCCAAACCCTCCATGGCGGTGCATCAGCCCATTTCGGACCACAAAGCACTCAAAGAAATACCCGTGTACCTTCTTCGCGTACTAGGCGTACTAACTCACATCGCAATGAGGAATTTGATGATTTCTCTTATCGACCTGGGCGAACTTCGTCTGTGTGAGCCACAGATACTGAACAACATGTCACCCTCTCCCTAGAAAGGTCCAGCGCATTGGAAAGATTAAGTAGGGCCTCTCCTTTCGATCGATTAGGCCCTAGGAGGAACAAAAGTCCTCTTAATGCAGCGTCGAGGAGCTTTTGACGACCATCAGATTTAAGGGAAGGATTTTCCCAGTCGCGACCAGCTGCTCGTCAAGATGGATCCTATGACCAACCAGCTGCTCGTCGAGATAAATCCCAGGAAGCCACTTCAACACGATCAGTTGCTCGAACCAATAGGCCCGAGGAAAGAAATAATGCATGGAAAGGATCTATTCAGAGGTTGGAGGATAGATTAGGGGAAATGGCTAAGGCCAAGAACCCTCTACAACGAACCTTTGTTCGAGGAACACCTTTTGTCCAGGACATTGTTGATTTTCCAACACCTTTAAAGTTGAAAACACCTGTTGTGACTCCCAAGTATGATGGGAAGACTGACCCTATCCTTCATATAAAACAATATCAAGCTGCTGCCGACATCTATGCTGTCCCAGACGAGATGAGATGCAGGGCATTCTCGGGAACTCTTACCGGATCTGCTCAGATATGGTATAATAATCTTCCTCGAGGTAAGATTTCAACTTTTCTTTAATTGGCCGAGTTATTCATTGGGAATTTCTGCTTTGGAGCAAAGCCAGTTAAACGAGTAGCACATTTGTTAAGTGTTAGACAAAAGGCTGGTGAGAGTACCAGAGATTATATAACTCGTTTTAATAATGAGAAACTCAAAGTCATTGATTATGAGGAGAATACAGCTATTACTACTTTGATGAGTGGACTACTGCCGAACAAGTTGTACTACACTTTGGGCAAAGATCCACCTCGAACCATATCGGACCTGATGGGAAAAGCGTCCAAGATTATGAATGCCGAGGAGGCTATGTCTGCGAAGAAGAATATGGACGCCAAAGAAACCAAGGTGGAAGGTGATAAAGCTAAGAAGAAAGAGCATAAGAACAGTGGTGGTGACAAACATTCCAAAAATAGGTCGTCATGGGAAGTCTTGAGGAAATTTGATAATTACACACCTTTGAAGGAGAATATCAACCACGTCCTGGAAGAAATTAAGAACAACGAGGAGTTAAACTGGCCAAAGAAAATGAAATCAGACCCTGACACGAGGAATAGGGAGAAATATTGCGAGTTCCACAAAGATCATGGCCATATGACTGAAAATTGCATAGCTCTTCAGAATGAGATTGAAACACTCATCCGACGAGGAAAGCTATCGAAGTATGTTAATCGGGGAGGCAAAAGAAAAAACGACGACCGAACTAGAGAGAGATCTAGATCTCCTCGTCGATCAGAGGAGAACAAGAAGAGAAACCATGAAGTTGATCCAGAGGATGACCCCGACCTTCCCAAGAAACCAAGGCACCCAGAACGAGAGGTATTTTCAATACGCTTTGGGTCATTTGATTGTAATGTTATTATAGGGGGGGATGCAGGAGGAGGAGACCTTACTGCAGAAAGAAAAGCTTACCTCGGTGAGGCTCAAGCTTGCTCGTACATTCAGCGAATAAATTTAGCTGAGGAAGATCGCCCGAGAAAGGTGAACAAGGAAAAGTTGGTCATTGGTTTCTCAAAGAACGACCTTGCAGGTGTTCTATATCCTCATGATGACCCGTTGGTGATCAAAATGAGGATGAAGGAGGTTATGATTTCAAGAGTACTGGTCGACAATGGTAGCTTGGAAGACATCATGTTCTACTCGTATTTCGATAGTTTAAACCTAAAGATATCTCAACTGGAGCCTTACCACAGACCCCTCATCGGTTTTGCTGGCGAGAAAATATTTCCACTTGGGACGATCAAGTTGGATATATTCATTGGTACGTGTCCTGCTTGTCGGACAAAAATAATACGTTTCTTCGTGATGGATAAGAATGTCCAATCATCTTACAATATCATCATGGGAAGAGTAGGATTGAAGAAATTCGAGGCTGTGCCATCTACAGTGCATCAGTGCCTAAAATTTCCAACAAACTTTGGAGTAGGAGTTGTGAAAGGTGATCAGAAGGTAGCTCGGGAATGCTATTATTCATCCACCGAGCAAGAAGAACTGGAAGAATCAAATAAAAAGACTATGACCTATCAAGTGGAGGAAGGTACAGAAATTGAAACATTGGATCCTCGAGATGAGTCGCAACTCGTGAAGGGTCAAGTGGTAGAGCTACTGAAAACATCATTCTGGACGATGAACACCCTGAGCGAACTACTCAAATAGGTTCATCGTTGGAAGACTCATTAAAACAAGAATTGATAACTTTCCTTAGAAGCAGAAGACAAACTTTTGCGTGGAGTCATGAAGATATGCCTGGGATAGACCCAAACTTCTTATGTCACGAGCTCAATGTGAATAAGGAAATCAATCCTGTGAAGCAGAGAAGAAGAGTATTCAGTCCCGAGAAGAATCAAGCTATACAGGAGGAAGTCGAGAAGCTCCAGAAAGCTTGTTTCATTGAAGATGTTAAATATCCAGATTGGTTAGCCAATGTGGTAATGGTAAAGAAGAAAAACAACAAGTGGAGGATGTGTGTGGACTTCACTGACCTCAACAAAGCATGCCCAAAGGATCACTTTCCATTGCCCTAAATTGATCAACTGGTGGATGCTACCTTGGGACACGAGTTGCTGAGCTTCATGGATGCTTATTCTGGCTACAATCAAATTAAAATGAAACCTGAAGACAGGGAAAGTACTTCTTTTATTACCCCTAGGGAAACTTATTGTTATAATGTTATGCCTTTTGGTTTGAAAAATGCAGGTGCGACATATCAGAGGCTGATGAACAAGGTCTTTGATGAACAAATCAGTGACAACATGGAAGTCTATGTTGACGATATGCTGACGAAAAGCAAGAAAGATGCCGATCATCTAGTTGACTTAAGTCAAACTTTTGATCAACTAGATAAATATTAAATGAAGCTGAACCCGACGAAGTGCATCTTTGGAGTATGAGAAGGCATGTTTCTCGGGTACATTGTCAATCAACGAGGCATTGCAGCAAATCCTGAAAAGATCAAAGCTCTATTAGGGCTGCGATCTCCAACAACGAAGAAGGAAGTACAGAGTCTCATAGGACGAGTAGCAGCACTCAACAGATTTGTGTCACTAGCAACTGATAGATGTCTCCCATTCTTCAAGAAACTCAGAAAGACTTTTGAGTGGAATGATGAATAAGAGAAGGCTTTTCAAGACTTGAAGAAATACTTGGGAGTACCTCCACTGTTGTCCAGGCCGGTGATGGGAGAAAAATTGTATTTATACCTTGCAGTATCCGAGAATGCAGTTAGCTCGGCGTTGATCAGAGTGGAGAATGGAGTACAAAATCCAATTTACTACACAAGTAAGGCCTTCCCAGGAGCAGAGATCAGATATCCAAGGCTGGAGAAATTGGCACTAGCGCTGATTGAGGCGAGTAGAAGAATGAGGCTATACTTCCAAGCTCATACGATAGTAGTATATATCGATGTGCCATTGAGACAAGCCCTTCACAAGCCAGAAAAATCAGGGAGATTGATGTAATGGGAAATAGAGCTTGGCGAATATGATATAATTTATGAACCCCGATCATCACTAAAAGGGCAGGCTGTAGCAGATTTCATAGCGGAATTCACCTATCCTGATACCCCCGAGGAGAAAAAGTTGCTCGCTAATCAACCTGTGGATGTTACAGGATCAACAAACACTAGCTCAGACCAACTTCGATTGGTAAAAGGGCAAGTGGATGTTACAAAATAATTAAATTCGAGCCCAGACCAACTCCGGTTGGTAAAAGGGCAAGAAAAAATGATCGACGAGGAGCGAGAAAAATCCAGGGAGGATGAAAAGAAGCAGCAAATATTTCACCGAGGAACTCTGACTGATTCAAAATTTGAAGATGAGTTACCTATATGGAGGCTATATATAGATGGATCATCTTGCAATGCAGGATGTGGCGCGGGGATAGTTTTGAGAACTCCGGATGAGGTCGACATGGAATATGCCTTGCGTTTCCAATTCAAAGCTTCCAACAATGAGGCTGAATATGAGTCCATGATCGCAGGGCTTAATTTGGCAAAAGTTATGGAGGCACAGCAAGTTATGATCTTCAGTGACTCTCAACTGATTGTAAACCAAATGATGGGAGTATATGGAGTTAGAGGAGAATTAATGATCAGATATCATGCAAAGGCAAAGGAACTGGTGTCAGAATTTGCCGCTATTCAGCTGGTCAGAATACCAAGAATGGAGAATGCGAGAGCAGACGCCCTAGCTCGACTAGCGTCAGCTACTCGCACCGAGTTACGACGAACAATCCCAATTGAAGTGTTGGCTGGTCAGAGTATAGATGAAGATCTAACGATGAACTTTATCACCCTTGATTTAGGTCCATCTTGGATGGATCCCATCAGGGCGTATATCGAGGAGGGAGAATTGCCAATTGATAAGCTCGCAGCCAAGAAATTGAAGTTTAAAGCTGCTCGGTATGTACTAACTAATGGTGTTTTATATCGACGAGGCATAATGGCAGGTTTG
Organism: Sambucus nigra; assembly: GCA_949130495.1. Taxonomy (NCBI): domain Eukaryota; kingdom Viridiplantae; phylum Streptophyta; class Magnoliopsida; order Dipsacales; family Adoxaceae; genus Sambucus; species Sambucus nigra. Next base: position 117,654,949 of record OX422212.1, on the reverse strand, counting down.
CAGAGATGTGTACATCCCTCCGAGGTGAAAGAATTAATTGAAGAGATCCACGAAGGGTCTTGTGGAGCACATGTAGCAGGTCGGACGCTTTTGCAAAGGGTTATGACGCAAGGATACTACTGGCCGACGATGAGGGCTGATTGTATAGCTTATGCCAAGAAATGTGACAAGTGCCAGCGTTTCTCCTCCATCCGCAGAACTCCACAAGCATTGTTGACACCCATAACTTCCCCTTGGCCATTTTCCATGTGGGGAATTGATTTGGTTGGACCACTGCCAACGACCCGAGGAAGGTTCAAGTACCTCGTCGTCGCAGTGGGTTATTTTACTAAGTGGGTAGAAGCTGAGCCACTCATTGATATGACGTACGAGAAGGTTTATCAATTTTTTTGGAAGAACATCATTTTTTGATATGGTCTCCCTCATGCCTTCATCACAGACCATGGAACACAATTTGATAACGAGGAGTTTGCCGCCTATTGTCATCAGTCAAACATTTTAAAGGTTCATTCAGCACCAGGCCATCCTCAAAGCAATGGACAAACTGAAGTGACAAACAGAACACTGCTGAACGGTTTGAAGAAACGATTGGACGATGCAAAAGCAAACTGGATCAACGAGCTACAACCAGTATTTTGGGCTTACTGAACTACTCCCCGAGTAGCAACTGGAGAATCACCATATATGATGGCGTTTGGAAGTGAAGCTATCATACCTGCCGAGTTGGGCCTCCCAACACACAGGGTACTGAATTTCAATTCCCCTGTCAGCGACTTAATGAGAAGACTGGATTTAGACATGCTCGAGGAAGTTAGAGAAGAAGAAGCCATTAGAGATGCTGCTTACCAGCAGCGAACAGCTTTGTTTTACAACAAGAGGGTGAAGAAGTGCGACCTGAAAGAAGGAGACTATGTGCTGAAGAAAGTAATTCAAAAGCATAACAAACTGGAGGCAAACTGGTATGAACCATACCGAGTTACAGAAGTTGTTCGACCAGGAACTTACCGAATAGCAACTCTAGAAGGCGAAGAGTTTAAGAATGCATGGAACGCAGAGCACCTGCGCAAGTATTATCAGTGATGTATATGTAACGCAGTTCCATCAGTATGAATAAAATAAAATTATTCTGCAAGTCTCTCTGTTTATTAAAAAAAAATCGGGGAATACTAGTGCTACGCACTACTCGGCACAGCTCGGCAGACTACTCAAGAAAATATTTCAAACTGTACCAACTTAGTTGGTCGACGAGGAGAAAATATTCCAAACTGTACCAACTTAGTTGGTCGACGAGGAGAAAATATTCCAAACTGTACCAACTTAGTTGGTCGACGAGGAGAAAATATTCCAAAATTTACCAAGTATGGTTAGTCGGGGATAAACTCTCACTAACTATAATTGGTCGACGAGCACAATTTAACAACCTTGGTTGGTTGAAAAAGTTTTAAACATTTTTATACTCATTACTTTATTATTAAGTGATCGAGCAACATTACTGATACTTGTAATTTTTTTTACTAAGTTGATCGATGAACAACACTATTATTATCTTTTTAACAGATCTGCATAAATGTAAAGTGTTTGATATTCACATGACAATAGCAATTAAGATTTGCAAGCAATAATGAAAGTCTTTCATTAAATTCGAAATAAAGTACAAGTTACAAGTTACATTGATAATAAAATGAAAATTACATTGATATGTATACTAACTGTTACATTAAAAATTCCTATTCTATTGGTTTTTCCCCTCAGCTTTCGATACAGGTTCCTCGCCAGCAGGCGGATCATTTAAAGACTGAGGAGAATTGATGAAATTCAAATCCTTCAGCATCCTGACGTTCATCACAGAAGGTCGATCTAGAAGATGCTCGGGACGAGATACCTCAATTTGAGAATGTAAATTGTAGTCATCGAGGTATATTGAAATTAAGCTCTGAGGAATGGCCCCAGCAGGGATCCACTCCATCTCCAGGTTGTACGGTGGCACAGGCAGGTCAAGCAACCCGGGATCATGGTAGTCCCATAGATAGTGTCCTTGTTCGAGCTTCAACACACCTAAGGTATTCAGCCAGCCTTACTTGTAGCCCTCATTGTTGGCATTCTGGATACGATCGTCCAAGTGGAATAGTGCTTCGTTGTATCCAGCCATCCAGAATTCCCTGGGTTATTTGTGGAATTTATATGTTAGCTTTTCCAGCTGCTCGTGGAGATTCCTGATGAAAAGCTCCTTATTCTCCAAAACTGATTTCTGCGCAGAGAGTTGTTTCTCCAAGTCCCTTATCTTCTTTGACATGTCAGACAAAGCCTGGTTCTTAGCCATTAATTGGAAGGCTTGGTTCTCTAAGGCAGACGATGTCCTCTATTCCTCGACAAGCACCCGAGCTGCTCTTGCTCGTCCCCGAGGAGCTCTTGCTCAACCACGAGAAGATGTCGAGGTACCAGAACCCCTCAAAGTCTCCAACTCTTCCCTCAATTTGGCATTCTCAACTTCTAAGAATGAAAATCCCTCGTCAGTCAATGGGATTAGGGCTGTTGAAGAAGAGGCAGCAGACTTCAACTGTGCTAGTTCCTTCTGCAAATTGTTATTTTCTCGCTCCAACAGCTCAGCAATCTGTCTACATTCTTCAACTTCACCCCTTAGGGTTCTCTCCCTGACATCGTACCCAGCAAAGAGCTTCTCGTAGCCCTTCTCGGCAGAAAGCTACTGATACTTCTTCTCATACCCCTCATACAACAGGGTAGTTGATTCCTTATACTGATTCTGAAGGTCTTCGAGGGTACACTGGAGATCCTCGATCATTTCATAGTAAGCCACATTATTGGCCACATCTCGGTCAAGTAGACACTTCAGGTACTGATATGCTTCCACTGCCTGTTCTGAAGCATCCTCGCCAAGGATGTCGGCAACTTGTGCAGCACTTAGGTCTGTATGACCATCTTTAAAGTAATCATTGCAGTGTTGCAGCAACTTTGTATCATGAGCAGATAATAGTTCCATCCTGTCCAGAAACTAGCAGGGAAAGAAGAAAAATCATCAATAAGAAGAATAAGCAGAGTATGAGAGCAAAAAGAGACAACAGTAATGCAAAAAGAACTCAAGTTTTATTAGATCATGAAATTTGGAGTTACAAGTGTTGGGTTACATTTGATAAAAGGAAAAATAAAGAGAAAATCGAACAACACTACACCTTTTCCTTATCTCCCAAAACCTTCTCGGGAGGTTGGGAAGAGGAGGCAGGTTGCTCGGAGGGAACTATGACTTGTTCGGAGAGCACCAGCTGTTGCTCGGAAGAAGAGACGACTTGCTCGGCAGCAGGCTGGTTGGTTAGGGCATGTTCTCCCATCACCATTGAAGACTCCTCAGAGGTAGCTTCGTCCTCTTCTAATTCTTCTGGAGTAGGAGGGGGACCAGGGATGTGTCTCTGGAAGAGCTCGGATGACTCGTCGACCTTCAATTCCTGAAGGGCAGCAACCCATCCATCCCTAAAATACTTTAGACTGCCATAGTCCAATTGAGAGACCATGGCATCACACCCCTTATCCCACCCCTTGTCCCATCCAGAGCTGAAGGACTTCTTCACAACAACTTTCCTTTTGGCCTTCTCCAAGGCAAGCTTCTCGGATAGCAAATTATCAGCAGCTTTAAGTTTTTGTTCAGCTTCCTCTTTCTGCCGAGTTACTTCCTGTAGCTGGTCCAACCTATCCTCAACAATTTTGAGTTTATTTTCCATCTCTCCAGCGGCCTTGAGTTTTTCCTCAAGCTCTTTATTCGCCTTCTCCAAGGCATTCTTTTTCTTCTCAACTCCTTGGAGGCATCAGCAACTCGAGCTTTTTCTTGCTCGGAGGAAGAAAGTTTTTTCTCCCAGATAGCCTTATTAGTGGCATACTTCTGGCGGGAGTCTTCCAAAGATTTGATAGCCTCTTCCATAGCTCCCTCCACACTAGACGAGGAGCATGAGGATTTAATGGCTTCATCCTTTTTTAGGATTATGTTAAAGCAGCTCGTCAACTGTGAACAGAAAAAGAAGGCAAGTTAGAAACAAGAAATGACAAAGGAAAGTATGAAAAGTTTAAAGTAAAGAGACTTACTGAAGCAAGATGACGAGCAGCTAAGGAAGTAACCATGTCCTGAGTAAGGTTATCCTCAGTACCTTGGACCTCGGGAATGGTCAAGGACTTTATCGAGCTCATTCAGAGCTCGGGGGAACAAAAGTGGGAACTTCAGTCCCAACAGCTGGGGGCTGAATGATGGTATCAGCCAAATTAACCGAGGAGCTTTTCTTCAGCCTCCTCGGGGGAACAAGTACAGCCAAGGAAGAATCCTTGGTCGGTGATATCACAATCACCTCTCCAGGAGCAGCAGACCTTCTCGGAGCCACTACGGGCTTCTCGACAATTTTTTGCAGGAGCAGCTGGAGGAGCTGCAGCACCTCCCTTGGGACATCAATTCTACTCCTTTTTGCCTCACCAGAGCCGGAGGCAGTTTTCTCGAACAAGGTGGGAGGTCTTCTTTTCTTCATCCTTTCGCTCAAAGGAATGTGGGATTCAGGCGAAGAACTGGCAGAGGCTGGTACTGGCTCTGCTTCACTGATCACTGGACGAGCAGTGAAAGAAGTTGTGTAGCTCTTGTATTGAAGCAGATAGGAGGCTGACCGAATGTGCTCGTCAGCAACCCTTTGATGCAGACCCCAGATAAGTCCCAAATGCCTTATATTGACATCTATTTCTTTTGGGCACCTTCTCTTTCTATCAACTGCAAATAAACAAATATTGTTATCAATAACACATTTTATCAAACACAAAACAAACATGATTTCAAAATAAATAAAATAAAAATAACCTATCCCATTGCCATAAGGAGGGAATCTGGGACCCTGGTAAACCTTATCTCCGATTAAAGGAGGGTGTTGCCAATTTTTTACAACAACCCCATATTCAAAATAATCCCTGTTGGCATCAGGGAGATTGACTACTAAGGCTCTATTTATAAACCTAGTTTTTAAATAATAAATATTATCATTAACTGCCCATCTATAGCAGTACATGATTTCTGGAATTCCTATACGAGTTCCATGCACTTGATTTAATTTATGCACCCCATTAACTATTCTCCATGTGTTGGGGGCTATTCGTGCAGGAACAACATCGAAATACTGACAGAACTCCAGACACAAGGAATTAGGTGGAAAAGAAAATCCACATTCAGCAAAAAAAAGACTGGGGAACCAATGTCCCTCAGCCAAATTATAATAATTAGAAGGCTCAGAAAGCTCTTCCAAGACAACCCAAGAGGGAATGGAAAAATCAGATCGAAATTTGTCAAGAGATTCAACCGGGTAAACCATGGTGATTAAAAGAAATGAAGAAGAAAGAAGAAGATCTTACAGGAAAAGAGTAGAGCTGATGACGACAGATGATGGAAAAGATGAATACACAAGAGAGTAGAAGACAATGAAAAACTCGAAGACGAAAATTTGAAAAGATAGAAGACAATGGGAGTGTCTGTGAAGTTTAAATACCATACCTTGGGAACTGGCGAAGTAATGATTACAGAAAGGATGATTACATTACCGGCGGCTAAAAAGATGAAAAGTAGCGCGGGAACCAAAGCGGGCAACAGTGGCCAAAAAGATGAAAAGTGGTGCGGGTACCAAAGCGGGCAACAGCGGCCAAAAAGACGAAAAGTAACGGGGGAATCGAAGCACGCAAAAAAGTCCAAAAAAGCATGATTCTACGAATTTGGACGGAAAAATAAATACAAGGGAAATGCTCCTAAAAATCAGGAAGACTATTTAAAGCTACCATATTCCGAGAAAGAATGTTCCATACTCCTCAAATTTTGAACTATGAAATATTGGGGGCTTCTGTTGATACCAAATTTAATCTGCTGACTTGGATCAATCATATGAAGACACATGGCTATCTACATGGCAACAACAAGCACTTCCAAGATGATCGCACGCTCCGAGGAACCATGTTACTCCGAGGAACTCATACGCTCCGAGGATCAGACCTCTCCGAGGAACTCATACGCTCCGAGGAACTGACCTCTCCGAGGAACTCTTGAATACCAGGAAGCTTAGGCGGTCCGAGCAACTCAGGTGGTCCGAGCTGCATCTCGAATAAAGCATGAATAGATGGATAACCAACAGTTCAACTGGTTCATTAAATGCTTATCATTTAGACGCACACGCTTAAAGGGCATTAAATGTATTACCCTTTCATATGTATATCATTTAATGTATCACCCTTTCAGATGACAGCCTCAAGGCTATAAATACGTTGTACAATCCTCATTGTAAGGGGACCGGATCCTGAATCCAAACTTTGGGACCGAAGGCAAAATGGAATTTCTTGTAATCGAGAATTCCCAAACACTCAGCAATAAAACAACAGTGGACGTAGGCCATTCTTATAAGGCTGAACCACTTTAAAATCTTTTGTCTCATTTATTTATCTGTGATTGAATTATTAGAGTGATCTAATTTTTTACATCAACATTTACTTTCTTGACGAAGAAAACTCCATTATTTTACCACTAGGAGACTACTTCACAACAAAATGTCATTTTCTCTTTATTTCCACATGTAGTTTTCAATACCCATTTATCATATTTTCACCCCTTTTACACACGTTAAAGGATAAGATTTCCATTTTCTTTGTTTCATGTTTTAACCTAGTAGAACCCTCATTAAACTTGTTTATAGGTTCATCATAAAAATATTACAAGTTTATGTACATGAGAAAATGGAATTTTAAGTCTAAAATCCTATTAAATGGATCTAACATATGGTTCGTTATGGAATTCCACAATATTGGCTAAACTTACTTTTCATGTGAAAAGATATTTTATTTCTCCAACATTTGACAAAAATACCAATTTCTATAAGAAAACTTTGCAAATATTTGTTCAAAAAACATTCCCAGCATTTTTAATCCAGAAAATTTTCAAACATAAAGGTTTCTTGGAATATATCATTTTGGGCAAAATCATTGAAGCCTTTGGTAAACCCACAAATCTTAAGAAATATCATTCTTAAATTATATATGTGTTCTACTCTTAAACTCTACATGCAAGACCAAATACTAGAAAATAGAGTTTTAAATTTAAAGAGTAGAGTTTTTCCCACCTCAAATGAAGCTTTAACAATGGTAGGATGAAGATAGAGGATGATGGAAACCTCGCACCTCCTAATGTAGCCTTAAAAAGGTTGTCTAGTTCCATAAAGATGGCCTCTATGAAAGCTCTAAGAACAAACCCTTTCAAACTCCATTAATCTTCCACTCTTATTCTTTAAAAAACTCCCAACAACATCTCCAAATTTTGTAGCTTTGCTCAACCATGGTGGAAATGGGTGTATAAGTCTTATATATGGTGGAACATGACGAATATATTGTGTCACAAGGTGTAGAGGTGGTGTATGGTGTTTTTAGGGTGTGGTAGCTCTCAATGCTAGAGAGGGAGGGGATAAATCTGATGAACAAATGCCATAGAATGGGAAACTCACACTCAAATACACCCAAACACTTATGGAAAATTTCCCTAAATTCCCATAAATCCAACCCTTTAAACCAAGGGTAATCTAGTCTTTTATCCCACGTTTGATCTGGGTCGCTGAGAAGTCGACATGCCATCAAATCCGACGACCCAGTTCATGACAGCACATTAAAAAGACAAGATTTTCAAACTTAGCTCCTGTCGTTCGAGAGACCCCGAGCCTCGTTCAAATGAGATTGCTCATTCATTCGAAGGACCCTTCCAATGGGGTGTTCTACCAAGATCTCATCACATGGGATGAATGGATCAGACCTAAGTCGTTAGAAGTTTCGTTCAATTGTTATTCGAACGATATAGACCCCTCATTATAATGCCCTCTAATTTCCTTAGACTAAACTTCGTTCTATAAAAATTCTTATCCGACGAGCATAAAGTCCACGAAGTTACCCAAATTTTGACTTATGATTCACCTCAACAATTCCAAAGCCCAGTTGGTCATACCAAGTCATCAAATCTTATGAGTATGATAAAATCATGGGCGGGAGTTATATTATTCCTTCCTTAGGGAATTTGATCTTCGAAACTGTTAATCCATCGATTCTATAAACTCTCGGGACCATTAATCCTTACTTTAAGTCACAAGGATCTTTTAAGGATAAGTCATTGAAATCCTCAATCACCAATATTCATCATGCACCCTTTCAAAAAGAACTTGACACGCAACATGTTTTAATGCTCACTGATCAGGCTAGCTATTAAGCTTTACATAATAGTCCTTAGGTTTTCACTTGCTCAATGATCAAGTTCAACCAAGTCCTAAGGCTTCTTTGCTAACACTCAAGTATAGTAGCATTGTAGACACCACATTTTAGGATCCCCTAAATCTCTCCTTAGTTCCCTAACACCTCCCCAATTCACTACAAACCTTAGATCATACACCAAGTACTAATTTAGAGGCCATCAGGCGCTCCTAGACCCATTCGACTCCATTCAAATTCATCGCCAGAGCGAAAGCTCAATGATTTTTGAAGGGATATGAATCCCTTTCCAATGGTTTGCTCCGTATATGAATCGGCATAACAATTTGAATGAACGGATTATTTTACAATCAAAAATTGATCTAGATGCCCCCAGGGTGCACTCGGGCCCCGATTTGAATCTAATAAATTTCACCATTAGAGAAAAATCTTAATGGATCCTTGAAGGTCACTGAAACCTCTTTTCCAATTGTTTGCCCCATGCGCAAAATAGCATAGCCATTCGGACGAACGCTCTATTTTCCCTCAAAAACTTATCCAGAGGCAACTGGGCGCTCCCAAGCTCCTTTTGAACAAATTAAACTCTTAAGCTTGAATAAGACTTAATGAATCTTTTATGGGAAATAAATACACTTTCAAATGGTCCGCCCCAACACGAATATGCCTTACAATACGAACGAATAATCTATTTCACTCCAAAATGTCATCGAGCACTTTCGGGTGCCATTTGACCAAAGTCAAATTTCTGAACCAAGTGAATCTATTTGGAACATTAAATTAACTCACATAACCTTTCCAACAGTCCTCCTCGTGCGCAATTTGGACTTACGGTTTGGGCGAACGATGCATCATCATCTGACGGTCTTCTATCCAAAGGACCGATGGGCACTTTCGAGCCCCATTTGACCCAATGTAAACTCTTGGACCCAAGAGAGGCTCAAATGATTCTTAAAAGTATCTGAATTACCTTTATAACGATATTCCCCATGCTCAATTTGGAATTCTATATTGCATATTATGACTATTTTCCAAAAAGTCTACACGAGACTACCAATTGGCAGGATTGTTTCCTTACCTATGGACAGTGTGTCTTGGGTTACCTGTCGATTGGAAGGGAAAAGACTATGCTGATCGGTAGTCCCCCTACCCTATATAAGGAGGGCATGAGCTCATTTCTAGAGGAACCTCAAATCCATCAATATCAGTGATCTCAACAACATTCTTCTGCAATCAGCGAAGTCTCCTTGTGTGAAATTCTTCTCCACCTTTCATTCCCACCATTCTCATACCCTATTTAGAAAAATTATCCTTCTCTCTCATCTCACATTTATCCCAACATACAAGGATGTTCATCAACAATCAAGATAGAGCTTCAAGTCTCCAAAGAAGGTCCAAACATCGTTCCCTCTCTTTAAACTTCTTAAATTTGCATTAGTTATATAAATTTTAAATTTAACATTTACTTTATATTATACACATTAATACCTCATCCTTTATTAGTTATATTGCACATAATATATTTTCTATAAAAATACTAAAACTAAGAAACTGAGGGTTACACTTACAAATTTCGACGGGGTTCTTCATTACATTTTCTCAAAACTAAAAATATCTTTTCTACACACACACACACATAATAAACTCCCATTTGAATTTATGGGATAAACCCCACCCTTGTGCCGCAGGAGAACTATGTGGACTTTGATGCCTTTATAGTCTACATAGGTGTTTGGGCCTAAAATTCGAGACTCGAGTTCTATTTTCCTATTTTCATCTTTTTTAAACTTGTATCCATATATCATTCATTATACCATACATCTGATTCATACTTGCATCTTATCAACCATTTATTATCATTTCATCATAACGATTTATATCTCGATAAGCACACCATCATATTTTTTTAATTATTATTTGAGGAACATTCATATGGATGACCTCACTCCATCTCTTCCATGATGAGAGTTGGGAGATTCCGATCTCCATTTATATATACACGCACACACACTTAACATAAAAAATAAGGAAAATAGTAACATCAGATCTTGAGAGATCGAAAGGGTATGATGGGTGCCTAACACCATCCCATTTCGTAACTTAGCCGCTGGACCTATGAACTATTTGTCTCGCAAGCATTATTTTATCTTTGATGCCTCTATCTCGAGGGGATGACATGTTCTTTTGCCTGTTTTGTGAAAAATATGATGGAGACTCTCTGTCTTTACATGACCCCAATACCAATGACGGCCGAAGCACCCCAAAATGTAGTTAGGTGAGTGATAACTTTTATCTCTACCTCTTCCACACCCCCACCACCCGAAAGTGCCCCGCGACTAAGGGAGAGGGGGAGAAATATTATCAAGGATGGCCACAACGGCGACTCTAGTGGGGATTGACATAAGAGGGCTACATTCTATTTGCACGGTTGTTATCATTTTCTACTTGTGTGCGTGTGCACCTACCTGTATGTTCTCTTTTGTCCTCTATAATTTCTTGTATATATCTACCTCATGTTTATATCACCTCTCACTCACTTTTCACTTCACACACTTGTAAATAATCTCCACGTACACCGCACACTATTTACGCTTATATGTAAGTTCACTTATATCCACATGTTGCATACACCACTTTGAATATCCATATTTAGGTGTCACTAGCACACACCTCCACTTATCACACTTGTATATATTCATGCTCACCTACGCTTATTGATGATGCTGAGATTTAGCACCACCAGATAAGTGATCATGAGCTCAAACAATAGTAACCATGGCAGCCATAGAGATTTAAGTGTATAAGTGTGTAGAAGGAGATGAGTATAAGAGGAATAAGACAATGATGTATAGTGGTTCAGCTAATTTGGCCTACATCCACTGTGAGTGTATGATCCGCTAAGTATGGGCACTAATGGCCTTGGATACAATGCACATAAGCTCACTTTCTCTCTCTACTGTGTGTACAAGCAGAGTTTTTGCTAGGGTAACAATTATCGATCAATCTCCCCTGTAGGGTTATAGGTGACAAGTATATATAGGTCTTGGGGGGTGTAGTGTACCCCCCAAGTATGCATGGAGCATGTGAATGATGATCTAGCCAATCCCATGTTGACACCTGTAGATGCCAAATGATGACATAATATTCCCTCACGTGAGGGTGTGATTTTGTTATAACGGTCTCCCATGTGCCATGTGAGCCTCACGCGCACTGTTCCACGAGTCTCCCAAACCACGCGCTGTGATGATGTCACCCTCGGCCTTTGATATGAGGCCGAGGGCAAAGTTCCTTCCGACAATGAGTCTGGGCTAATTTGGGCCTCGTACTGTCGTACCCTCGGGGGGTCGTCCGGAGCCGGATGAAGGGTCGGCCCCCTGAGGGGTCGTCCGGAGCCTGATGAAGGGTCGGCCCCCTGAGGGGTCGTCTGGGCCTGATGAGGCGCAGGGCGCCCTCGGCATGGCCAAGGGTATATACGGGTATATCACTTATCACACACCACTTGTAGTTGAACCATTCTTAAGTTAACTACCACACACTCGCTTATATTTTCACACATTACTCACTCTCTCGTATCCATGCTTAGTGTAATCTTCATGCTCCATGCTAGATTTACTTTTCATGTTACTTGTACATTCCTCCTCATTATTATAATGCTCATCATGAATAAACTACCCTCTCAATAATATACTATTCAAGAATCACGCATTTTTCACACTACAACACCAAGAGCAAAGTTATTGCCCAAAACAATTTCCCATACTGGGGGTCACTTTGCGATGGGCGCTGGTACGACGGGTCGCAATTAGCCTAAGCAAAATGACTCTCACCTTCCATTGACTAAGTACCTTCGATGTATATCAAACAGTTCCGCCCACATAGTACCACTTCACCAAAGTCATGATGGGAGGTATATAGAAGGGAACTCATTCACGTACGTCGAGTATATTAAATTTTCTCTCACAGTATTGTCCCCACGGGGTATATAGTGAGGAAATTCATGTACAATCAGGTATATCAAATGGCTTGTCCACACGTACCAATTTCCTTCAAAAGAAAAACGTATATCGTGGAAGTCATGCAAAAGGGGGAACCTTTCCACTAACCCAATAACTGCATACCCTCATATAGGTGTCAAACCTAGGGCACCCATGTTTAGTTTGTCGGTTACTACTCAAAACTTTGTCAAAATGTCAGGTCAACATGTCATATAATTTTTTGCGCAATTTTGTCTTTTTTTAAAATGGAACCCTGTCCATGGGCCTGGCAACAAGTTAAATCCCATTTTACATATTTTTTTTTCAAACCCAAGTTTTCCCAAGCTCGGGTCCCGTCCGACATTTCTTTTGCATTTAGGTAAACCTAATACAAGTGAAAACATAAACATAATAATAATCATACTGAAACTCTTCTCTCATTTGCCCTCCTTCCCTACCAAAAGTGTTAAAAAAATATTTTTTCCTTCTCTTTTATTAAAATACCAGAAAAAAAATCCTCCTCTTTTATCAAAATATCAAAATTTTTAGTCTTCCTCTTTCCAAAAAATATCAAAAACATTTTCCTTTTTTCTAAAATACTCTTCCCTTTCTCTTTCAAAAGTAAATTCGAATCATTTTCCTTCTCAGGTCGATCGCATACTCGACCCTTAACCTGGCTCCTTATTGGATTTGGTCTTTCATCGATTTTCCCCGAAGCTCCATTAGTTCTCTCGTTACTTCCTCCAAGTCTTGAATCCACCTTTACCAACTCTACGTGGAGAACGCCAAACAAGTAATGCATGTGCTGCCTTATTTGATGTTAATTCTATCCTAATATAGCGCCAAGATTGATAACCTTCAAACCGAGGTTCATGAGGTAAAGAGAAATCGGGTCCCTATTCCTAAAGAGCCCAAGGTCCTCTTTTCTGGTGCTATGGGTCCGCCTACACCTGAGGCTATTTGGGTCCCAAAAGAGTATCAACATGCTCCACGTTCCCCTCGTGCCAATGGGCCACCACCAGCTCACCTCCCTATGCCTAATCTTGCCCAACCAAGGGCTAATCTTCCAGTGCCTGCTGATTAGAAGGAGGAAGAGTTGAATAATGTCAAAGGAGACCTTAAGCTATTGACCAACAAGTTTGACTAAGTCTGAATCTTTGGGAATAATATGGATTATAATCATATGTCTCCTTACCTTAAAGTAAGGAGACTAAAAAAATCCAAGATGCCTAACATTGAAAAGTGCAGTGGTAGCGAGCCCCCAATTATTAATCTCCAAAGTTACCATCGAGCCATGACTCTCCTAGGTTCCTCCGAGGAAATAATGGCTTAGATGTTCCTAGAGACTATGAAGGAAAACGCTCTTCATTGGTTCTTATCCCTTGAGGAAGCCATAATTCGCAGTGAGGAGGATGTTGTCCATGAATTCATATTGTAGTACAAATAGAACAAGGAGTTGGAGGTTACACGCCATGATTTAGAACTTATCAAGAACAATCTCGAAGAAGTTATCCATAATTTCATAGCAAGGTGGAGGGAGAAAGCAAACACTATGACCAACTGACCTTCCTAAGAGAATCAAGTTACTATCGTAAAGAAAAACTTCTTATCCCATGTCTGACCAGCGATGGGAGGACAATATGTGCCCCATTTCAGAGCCCTCCAAAAAGCAAGAGTGGAGATTGAATAAATCCTTGCCAAGATAGAAGCTGCGACAAAGAAGGTATCCGAATAATTTACTCCAAGAAAATATGTGAAGCCTGTTGCAGTCTCAACCATCAATAACATATCATATCCTGATACCTCTTGGGAACCAGAAAATCGTTCCAACCCGGTTAGAAAAGAATACACAGAGCTTTATGCTCCCCTTACCAAAGTCTACCAAGCCTTATTGATATGAAATCTCATCAAGTTGTTGAACCCTCATTCATTACCAAACCCACTTCCCAAAAATTTCAAACCCAATTCCCGTTGTGATTTCCATCAAAATTCCAGCTATACCACTGATTAGTATTTCCATCTTCAGAATGCAATCCAAGGCCTGATCGACTAGGATGTTATCGCCCCACCAACCAATCCTAAGCCAAACACTACTCACAAATAATTCTTAAATCATGCAAATGCAATCTTCCTAGAAAATGACCCAGAATTTAACCCATCCATCGAGATTATACCCATTAAATCACCCATTATACCCGTATATTCACCTAAACCCATTAAAGTTTGCCCATATTTCTCCAAGACATTACCTATTTTTTAGATTAGGCTTTGTCACTTCTTACCAAAGCATGAATTGCCATTCATACCCAATCCAAAAGTATATGGAATTATGAGTAGTACTATACCAGCTCCTAGCTTTTGGGCTGAATTTTCCCTACAAAATGACCATTGATTACCAAATGTTCAGAACACTGTCTATGGAAGCATGAAAGTGGGCTCAGGAGTCAAATAATTGGGTGCTTCTCATTGATGAAGTCAGTTTGGATGATGCAATTTAGATCATGGAAAGCTTATTTTCACAAACCAATAACATTATAGTATATTTGAGTTACTTGATGCCTTAAAACTAGAAGGAAGGTTGGTCCATTCACGTATGTATCTCCCTATTGAGTGGGAGGATCTATATGAAGAAGCATTTGAAGTTATAGAATGCATTGACTTTTCATAAAAGGATGTCATCATTTCCACCGAATGGTCGGGGGGACGAGTTTGATAGTTTAGATGAAGAGTCAAGCCAAGAAAAGGTTAGCCTAGTGATCAGTGTATGTAGGATGATATTATTTGAAGATCTACTAGGAGAGATCAATAAAGTGGCCAAATAACCCTAGATAGATGAATAAATAGGGTTTATGTTCTTCCCCTCTTTCGTAAACCACATGATAAGATCTTGGAGGCACTACAAGAGCCTAAACCCTCAATCAGTAATAACGGATAAAGAAAAGGGTGTTGTAGAGAAACCCTCCATGCCAAAAATGACCATTGAGGAGAGCAATATCCTCGACTAGTTGAAGAAAACTCAGGCTAACATCACTATGTGGGGACTCTTCATGTCTTTCCAGTTGTACCAAAATTCCTTTATAAAATTACTTATCGGGCCCACAGTCTCTCCTTCCACCACTCCAGATGAAGCCATAAACCTGGTTGGATCCTTAACCTCTACTAGAATGCTCTCCTTCTCTAAAGAAAAATCCCAAAGTTTGGCCCAAATCATAACTATGCTCTCAATATTTCCATTAAAATAATAGGGCAGACAATTCCTCTTTCACTCATTGATAATGACTCAGCACTCAATATTTTCCCATTAAGAACCTTCAATTGCTTGGTTTTGAAAGCAATCGACCTTTTTCCAAATTTTTCCACTGTCTGTGCAAATAATAACACTCGTCGAGAGGTGACAGCAGCCTAAATCTTATAATAGGTGTTAGCCCCTAAATACTATTACTGAGTTCGAGTTCATCGACATACCAACTTGTTTCAACCTATTGCTCGGTTGATCGTGGCTTCACAACATCAAGGGGTATCCTCCTCTCTCCATTAGAAGCTGAAGTTCTTCACCAAGGGTCGATCATTACTATATTAGGCAACGATGATAATACCAAGAATGAAAGCACCAATAGCTCGATAATAGAGATGCAACATGGGGAGAATGACATGCTTTTATTTGGTTTCCAAGTCAAAACACTTTCGCTCCCAGTAGGGGATAATTTCAAGGAAAGAGTCTATCCAGAGAACAAACTTCACGACAATGTCAACGTGATACCGATGCTTAAGAATATGCACTTCATGATTAGACTAGTACTAGGACAATGACAATAGGGGATAGTAGAACCCGCAGTGATGAAGAAGGCCTTTCCTCCATATGTCCTTGGTTATCAACAATCATTAAAGGAACTCAGAATGCTCTGCCAACCTCAGTTCAAGAGAAGGTTAGAAAGTGGCAAGACTGTTTCAAGAGACTCCTTGAATGGGATATTCGTCATAGAGGGTGAAAATTTTCCCTTTTTTGACTTTACCAAACCATGGTATGATCATGTAGAGAAGAAGACGAAGCCAGGGATGGAGATCTTTTTCCAAGACAGATACTCATGGGTCGAAAGTTTCTAGCATCATGTCCAACCACTCATTGAGAAAGCCACAGCTATTGTCGACATTTCTGAGGGAAGTGACTCTGAGGATTCATTTAATCTACAAACAATAGCACTCTGTATGATCCACTCAGATGCTACATCATCGAATCCATCCATCCCGATCAAGACTACTGATGTACACCTCCTCAACTAGAATGCTAGACAACGCAACCATATATTTACCTTATTTCTCATTCTTTTGTCACTCCTCCTTGTTCTAATCATTATGTAATCGAGACCTCATTCGATGAGGTTCTTAATGTTTTTTCCCCAAGAATGAAATAATTGAATATTTTGAGTATCTTATTGTGCCTTACATTCAAACTCTTTATGACGATGATTTTTCAAATGAACAATTCTTAGTTGATCTTAATAAGGTTAATAGCAAATAACATAACCTCACTCAAATTAACAAGGATAAAACTATTGTTATAAATCTCTATTCTAGGATCTAACTATGCAAGATTATAATAGGGTCCACCCTTGACATGCATGAGCGTGCGCAACTCAAAGAACTGATAAATGAATTTGTGGACATCTTCTCATGTTCCTAAGATGACATGCCTGACATCAATCCCAAAATAACTCAACATGAGATTTCAACTCTCCCAGAATGTAAGCCGATTAAACATAAACTGTGAAAGCTACGCATCTAATGGTCACTCAAGGTTAAAGAAGAGGTGGTCAAACAGTTGAATGTAGGCTTCATCTGAGTGACCGATTATACCACATGGTTAGCCAATATTGAACCCATGACAAAATTAGGAGGAAAGGTTTGCATGTGCATTTATTACCATCATTTGAACAAGGCCTATCCGAAAGACAATTACCCTCTGCCCAATATCAACATGATTGTGGACAATACAACCCGTCACGCTCTCAAGTCATTGATTTATGGGTTTGTCGGATACAATGAGATAAAAATGCACCCTAATTATCAAGAAAAAAATTGCATTCATCACCCCATGGGGAACCTTCTATTACACAGTTATAACATTCGGTCGCAAAAATGCAGGGGCTACCCACCAAAGGGCTGCGACAACCATCTTGCATGATCTGATACATAAAGTGGTCGAGGTTTACATGGATAATATGATTATAAAGTCTAAGATTCGTGAAGGTAATGTTCCCACTCTCTGAAAGTTCTAAGAATGATTGCGGCGATACCAGATGCGACTTAACCCACAAAAATGTATTTCGAGCATTACCAAAGGAAATCTTTTGGGATTAATGGTTAGCGAGAAATGGATTGAAGCAGATCCTACCAAACTGAAAGCTATAATCAAAATGACACCACCCCGAATGGAGAAGTAATTCCAAGGATTGTTGGGAAAATTATAATATATCAGTCGGTTCATTATCTAATTGACTTCTATTCATGAAATCATCTTCAAACTCTTCCGAATGGATTCTACCAAAGTCTGGAACAAAGCTTGTCAGGAAGCCTTTGGCCAAATCAAGCAGTATCTAACCCGACCTCCGATACTCATGCCACCACATCTTGGTCTCCCTCTACTTCTATACTTAATGCTAACAGACACTACAGTCGGGGCTTTGCTAGCCCAATACCTTAAAGAATCTCGTAAATAAAAAGGCATCTAATATGCCAGTCACAAATTAGCCAGGTATAAAGTCAACTACACTAACTTAAAGAAAGCATGTCTTGCCCTTCTCTAGGTCACTCAAAAATTATGACATTATCTGGTCGTTTTTTCCATCAGACTTGTAATTCGAATGGATCCTATCAAATACCTACTTAAAAAAACTGTCATGTCTAGTCGAATAACCCAATGCTTGATGCTTCTAGTCGAGTTCCATATTGTGTATGTCACATAGAAATCCATGAAATGCAGAGCTATCTACGAATACCTTGTTGACTACCCCATGGAAGAAGTTGATGTTTGGATCTCCAAATTCCCGAATGAAGATATATTTTGCACCTCTTAAGAAGACCTCCAGTGGAAAATGTTCTTTGATGGCGCTGCCAACAAGAAAGGATACGAGATTGGGATACTCCTGATCTCCCCTAATGACTCTTACACACCCATTGCCATCGAGCTAGATTTTCTATGCACCAACAATATGACCGAATTCGAGGCATGCACCATTGGCCTTAAAGCTGCTCTCAAGAAAAGAGTCCAGTGCCTAGATGTATATGTAGTTTCAACCCTTATCATCGACCAGGTCCTTAGAAGATGAAAAGTCAAAGATGAAAAGCTCTTACCCTTCCACTCCCACCTAGAAGAGCTAGCCTCCCAGTTTCAAGATATCACCTTTCACTACTTACTCCGAGTAAGGAACAACTTAGCCGATGCCCTTATTGCTCTTGCCTCCATGGTCGACATACTAGAGGGAATAATGATGACTCTCTTCATAGTCCAAAAGCAATCCAAACTGACCCACTTCTACTATATTGAGCTCATCAATGAATAAGACTCTAATATCACCGAGTTCAAGTATTATGACATTTGGTGCGAACAGTTTCCCAATCTCCAGCACTTACATCCGCGAGAATTATACAACATGACCTCTCCCTGGTAGTTCTCTACATGGGGCATCGATATCATAGGAAAGTCACACCCAAAGCCTTCAATGGGCACAAGTTCATCTGGGTTACCATTGATTACTTAACCAACTGGGACAAATCTAATTCATACGCAGTGATGAATGCCAAAAATGTATCCAAGTTCATTCAAGAGAATATTATATGCCAATACAAGGTCTCGGATGAGCTAGTATAAGACAACATGTTACATTTTGAGGCAAAAGTCACGAAATTGGTCATTGATTATGGGATTCAGAGACACAAATCTTCTCATTACCGACCGCAAACCAATGGTGTATTGAAGCCGCTAATAAGAACCTCAAATCAATCATCATTAAGATGACCAATAATTATTGAGATTGGGCCGATCGGATCCCTTATGCCCTCTGGGCTACCCTACTTCAGTTCGGGAATCTACTCGGGCTACCCCCTACTCTCTAGTATACAACATAGAAGTAGCCCAACCCGTTGAACTAGAAATACCTTCACTACACATCATGCTTGAAAGCAAAGTCAATGAAGAAGACTGGCATCAGAGCCGACTTAATGAGTTATCGCTCTTGGACTAAAGGAGGCTAAAGTCTATATATCATATATAGGAATACCATCACCGAATAGTGCAATCTTTCTACAGGAGAGTTAATATTGTGGTGTCTGTGAAAGGAATTTAGCCCTCAAATAAATCATAGAACCAGTTTGGGAACCCAGCGGGAAATTCAAGCCAAACTAGAGTGGCTCCTACATCGTGAAAAATATATTATCTAGTGGTCTTACTATATACTCACTGACCTTAACGAAGAAGAAATGTCCCGTCCAATTAACCGGTACCATGTCAAGACATCCTACCCCTAGTCCAAAATCTCGGTGTGCTATGACTCCTCCCATCCCCCTTTTATTCTAAAAAAATTCATTTCCCTCTTCTTAGAACTACATAAGGCCTGATCCTCTAAAAAACCTGTTGCTTTCAAAAATGAAACTCAAAAAAATTCCAAAACCCCCAGAGGTACGTAGATAGGTCATACACTTTACATGGTCACGATCCCCTTCTTTTTCACACAATGCTATTATGTTCTTACCTCCGAGAATGACGATTCATTTTATCATTTACATTAAAAAAGGATTATGTATGCCTTAGCGATTGGTATAGATAATTCAAATGTAAAATGCATCATGAGGAGTGATAATATATTTAAAATCCTTTTTTATTACATTATGGGAAAACCTGGCATGATTATAGGAAATATCAGCGTAGGGAGTCAAAAAATTCCCTACCAACCTAACTGTCCTAAAAACAAATCAAACTAAACAACTCCTAAACAAACTAACCAAACCTTCTCAAATTTATTCCCACAACCAACATATAACCATCATAAAAGATTTATAAATAATCATCAACTTCACAAAAGACCCTACCTCTATCTACCAGAAGATCTATCCTCATCATCATCTTGAGGCCCCCAAACTTCCCCTTCGTGGATTGTATGAAAAAGGAGATCCATGGAATGATAAGCCAACACCAACCTAGAGAAAACCATTATTCCCCCTCCATAGTGTCAAACATGGCAAACCATCTTTTCTCGGTCTCCCCTGCCAATATTTTAGTCGCTACCCACTTCCACAGCCATTTCATGTAGTCTCTAGAAACATGTCAAAACTTGCCAACATATTAGGAAGGACGGGTTGACGGTCGATGATTCTCCCACAGAGAGCACAATCGCATGCGCAATCCTTCAGTCAAATCCTTTATAGGAAATAAATCCAAGGGACGGGAAGGCACAATTTTCTCCCATCCAACTTGATGCAAGAGTCAACAGGGGAAATAGAATGAGTTCTCCCAAAGCCCAACTAATCGAACATACCGGTATACCCTCAATTCCAGAATGGGCTGTAACTCCCCCACCAGGGCATAGACTAGAGTAGACATCAAGCTCCATGCTCCAAAAACCAGTCTGCCCAACTCTCTATGGTTAGGCCAAAGCTGATGTAATAATGGGTGAAGAAGTTCGGCACAACTGCCAAAGGATATTTAAAAGGGACCGACAAATTGTATCTCTTAGCCAGACACATGAACAACATAATCAGGCTTCCCCTCAGAAAATCATATCCTTCCTTCCAAGCTTCTAGATCATTTAGGGTCTCCACCAGTATCATCATCGTAGGATTGAGATGATATGACATCCACATTGTAATAGCACCCAATTGACGGTCCACCATCAGGTCCCCGATCACCAGTAGTAGCTTCGAAGTTAAGCCCGGGGTAACAACTCCCGCATCAATATAGTCTCTTCAACACACCAGATTTAACACAAAAGCGATAAGCCCCACTTTACCATCTTTTTTTATATTCCCCTAATTCATATACCAACCAAGCCTCCAAGGCCTTCCTCTACTCAAAAATTCCAAAAAATTCATTTTTTGTACTCAAAATAAATCCTTTCAAAAGGGAAGCTATTTTTTAACCAAACCTCCGAGCCCACCTTCTACTCAAATATATTCAAAAATTTCCAAAAAACACAATTTTCCTACTCTTTCTAAAAAAACTCAACAACAAATTAAAGTTCATGTAAAGTAAGGCACTAAACCAAGATAACCAAACAAAATATACATGTCTTTTTGCTTTATTAAGTCCTTTTTTAGGTGCAATGTCGCTACATAAAGCATGAAATATGGTCAACACTAAGCTCCCACAGTCAATAATGACTCTACAATAAAATCCTTAGTAGCCATCCCTTAAGGGTAAAAGGTCACATATATCCTCAATAAAGATTCAGCAACCCTACCCAATGTCGCCTGCCTCACCTTAGGTGTCACCCTTAGAGATCGGTCCACCTATATCCGCGTATCTTTGCAGTCAATCCCTAGCAGCTGCTGACACCCACTAGAACTACTGATGGGCAAGCCTACCACTACCTATTGGTAAGCCTACAGCTTACTAGTCGGCAACCACCAAAATTTTCGTACAAAAAATCCTAAAAAATGCCAAAAAAAATCCCAAATAAATATTGGAACATTTCTTCATCAAGAAAACTATTTTTCAAGCTCCCAAATCCTAAATAGGATTAATACCATCATTTTATCCACAACTTAAACCCTATAAATCAGCGCACTCGTGTCCCAAAAACTCACTCCTTAGCAGAATCTCAAAAAATCACACTCAGCGGTAAGAAAATGCTTCCTCGGTAGAGCTACACAGTTCCCCAACAAGAATTCCTGAATAAAACTCTTTCCTAAAAAAACTCCAATTTCCCCCAAAGCTCAAACCGGACATCTCTCCCCAACAATACATTCCCCAGCGGAATCACAAAACCTCATGTTATCAATTATTTCCCCAAGTGTAATTTCCAGACTAAGATTTCCAGCTCTTCTCAAAAGACATAATTCCCAGACAAATGTCTCTTCCCTAGTATAGTTTATAAAAAACAACAATTTAAAATTCCCCAGGAGAGCTATTCCCCATGCCTTTAGAATTGGTCGCTCCCTACCTAAGGTCATCAGACTTGACCTCGACCCTCAAAATTGGTCGCTCCCTACTTAAGGTCCTCCGAATTGACCTCGGCCCTCAGAATTGGTCGCTCCTACTTAAGGTCCTCAGAATTGACCTCGACCCTTAAAATTGGTCACTCCTACTTAAGGTCCTCATAATTGACCTCAATCCTCAGAATTGGCCGCCCCTACTTAAGGTCCTCAGAATTGACATGGATCCTGAGAATTAGTCGCTCCCTATTTAGGTTCCTTAGAATTGGCCTTGACTCTCAGAATTGGTCGCTCCTACGTAAGGTCCTCAAAATTAACCTCGGTCCTCAGAATTGGTCGCCCTTACTTAAGGTCCTTAGAATTAACCTCGACCCTCAGAATTGGTCGCTCCCTACTTAAGGTGCTCAAAATTGACATCAACCCTCAAAATTGGTAGCTTTTACTTAAGGTCCTCATAATTGATCTTAACCCTCAAAATTGGTCGCTCTCAGGTAAGGTCCTCAGAATTGACCTCAACCCTCATAATTGGTTGCTCCCACCTTAGGTCCTCAGAACTGATCTCAGCCCACATAATCGGCTATCCCCAACATTACCTTAGGTCCTCGGAATTGACCTCAACCCTCTAAAATGGTCATCCTCATTCCTTTAGGTCCGCAGAGATAACCTCCTTCTCAAAAGCATCATGTAGTGTCTATTCGACGACTTTTACTTGTTCTAAGCTTACCCGTCGAGGGGTTTTATAGACACCGCATTCTAGGACCCCCTAAGTCTCTTCTTAGGTCCCTAAAACGTTCCCAATTCACTACAAACCTTAAATCATACACTTCATATTGATATAAAGGCCATTGGGCACTCTCAGGCCCCGTTTGACTTAAGTCAACTTCATAATCAAAGCGAAAGTTCAAAGGTCTCGGAATCCCCTTTCCCAAAGTCCCTTCCATGCATGAATCGGCATAACAGTTCAGATGAATGAACCATTTTACTATTGAAAGTCGATCTAAAGGCCATCAGGTGCTCTCGAACTCCAATTTGACCGAATCAACTGCACTGTCAGAGTGAAACCTCAATGGATCCTCAAAGGGAACTGAAACCCCTGTCCAACGATCCACCCCATGCACGAAACGGCATATCCATTAGGATGAATGACCAGTTTTCCCTTGAAAACAGATCCATCTAACATCCCGTGTTTTAATTAATTGACTTTAATTAATTTGGAGAAAAATAAATTTTGGAGTTAATCGTCTTTAAGAATTTAACTTGGTTTTATTAGTAAATTTATAATCTAGAATTAATTCGGGTTTTTTACAAAAATATTACGAGAATTTTATTCGTTTAACTGGCTGGTGCGTTTTTAAGAATATTTATTCAATTTTATAAGATTACATGTTGGATGTGGGGGTCGTTCAAACGACAGTGTATGTCGTTCGAACGACGTCGCGTGTCGTTCGAACAATAGCGTCCTCGTTCGAGCAACAGTAAGGCGGTGGATGTTTTAGACTCCTAATTATGTTTTGACTCTTAAACATTTTAAATACCAAACTGTGACGGGGCTGGAACTCTTAAAAATTACTTTTCTCTCTAACATTCTCGAGTAAGGTTCTGAAAACATATTTCCTCTCATCTTCAACCTCTAGCCCCTACTTTTAACAAGTTTTGAAGATTCAATTGGTGTTTTCTCAAGAGGAGTTCAACCGTCTAGTCAGATTTTTATCAAATTAATCACGGGCATGAATACTCTATTCCTTTCCTTTGGTATTATGCATTTTAAGTGTTGCCTAAACCTTAATTTAATGATTTATTAAAATTAATTAGCAATCTAATTAGAGAAAGTGGAAACTAAAACTTGGGGATATTTTTATGAAATCTTTTAATATGAATAATATTCATAACTTGTTGGTACGTAGGATTCATGAGTGGATTTTGAGTTTTGCGGGTGTAGGTTGCATGTAGAAAAACCCTAGTTTTGAATTAAATGAATTTGGGGGCGTATAACTCATGTAATTTGCGTTGAGATAATGAAATTGGAATTATGATGTATTAATGATGAAATCTTAGTGTATGTAATTTAAAATAATTAATTGGGATTATTTGGGTGTTTTTTATGATGTGAAAACTAAATTAATATTTAACTGAATTGGACTATAATGCGTAGTTTGGTACATTGATTAATTATGCTTATTTGTGTGACTTGTTGGTATAAATTAATTGCCAATTATGACGAGGGGTTGTTGGGTATTTTAGCTCTCCCAATATTTAGGATGCCTTCTAGGTATGGGACTAGTGGGTAGGCCTTTTGATGATTTATGCCTTCTAGGTATGGGACTAGTGAGGGTAGATTATTACGACTTTTCTATGTCAAGGGTGGGCTGATTTTTGATACTTTATCATCGTTACGCTAGCCTAGGCATGAGACTAGGTCGATCTCTATGTTAGAAATTCATCCTATACATAGGGTAAGACGTATTTATAACTTAGGGACCCTTAGGTATGGGACTAAGGGGCATTTTGAGGATCTCACATCGATTAAAAGGGTGGGGTGATTTATAATTTCTGAAATTGAGAAAATGAGAACTAATGCCTAAGATAAAAATGGGTATTAAAATTTGTGGTGACATAATGTGTCAGGGAACGATAGTTTAAACGGGTCAGCGGACGATTTATGTCGTGTCGTGTGTGGAACCTTGTCATGGGGTGGGGTCAATAGTTTAAATGGATCAGAGTTCATTTGATAAGAGAAAGTGTGACACTTTGGTGGATTACCACCCCGGGTGGGAGGGCCGTCATAATAAAAAAGTGTGAACAATAATAAAATTGGGTTAATTTAATTAAATCAACATCATGGGACTTGAGAAATTGAAATTATATTGGTGTGCCTTTTTTAAATAGGAATCTCTGCGGGTAGATAGTGATTTATATTTATCGCATTTAATTATCTCGTTTAATTTAAATTACTCTATTGTGATATTTATTGCATATAATGCTACTGACCGGATTCAATGATCCTATTTGAGGGGAGTAGTGTGTATTCATGCTCGGGGATATGACCTTGTGTTTTGACTAACTTTTTCAGGTTGATTTTTGGAGAGGCTACATAGGATTATCTAAGTTTATCATTTGGATGTGCAGCTAGAGATCATTCATTTTATTGCTTCATGTAGTTAGA
Source organism: Sambucus nigra (assembly GCA_949130495.1). NCBI lineage: Eukaryota > Viridiplantae > Streptophyta > Magnoliopsida > Dipsacales > Adoxaceae > Sambucus > Sambucus nigra. Next base: position 117,629,413 of record OX422212.1, on the reverse strand, counting down.
CTTTCTTTTTCAGTCGTATTTAATTATGAGACTTCATTTGAGTTTTATTGGGCCATTCGGTTCCGAAGTTGTTTAGAGGATTTTAGTTTGATTATTCAGTCAGTTTATTAGTCATATTTTATTTAATCATTATTTAATATTGGATTTATTCAGAGTTTTAGCATGTGATGCATCTTTTACCGCTCAGTTGTTTATGATCATTCGGGACTGATTTAATTATTTATCTTATGGACTATTTATTTATGTCTTATGCTAAGAATGGTATTTATTTAGTTTGCATCTGGCGTAGTCCAACGGCGATGGCTGGCCACCCTATCTATTGAATTTCGCGTGATGTGACAATCTGGAGTCCACCATGCACACTCGATCCCCTTTGGCCAAAGTCAACTCTTTATCTCAAATGAGATCGAATGAATCTTCAAAGGTCATTGAATAACCAATGGTCCACCCCATGCGCAAATATGCCTTACGACGCTAATGAACAATCTGTTTTACTCTATGCTCATCGCTCTCTTTCAGTCCCCATTTGACCGAAGTCAACTATCTAAATCGAGCAAAGATCTTGGAATGTATAATTACCTCACATAACCTTTCCAGAATTTTGCCCTGTGCACAATTCAAACTTACGATTTGGATGAACGATCAATCGCCGTCCAATGATCTTCTGTCCAAAGGACCGACGGGAACTTCTGAGCCCTGTTTAACCCAAAGTCAACTCTCAAACCCAGGAATTGCCAAAAGTATTCTTAAAGGTCTCTTAATTTCCTTTATAATGTGATGACCCGTGGAATTACGGGTTGCATTTTATGACCATTTTTTCAAAAAATATGTACGAGACTATCAATCGATACGTCCATTTCCCTAGCTATCGGAAGTTTGTCATGTGTTACTTGCCGATTGGAAGGGAACGGACTACACTGACAGGCAGCCTCCCAACCCTATATAAGTAGATCATTATCCCAATTTGAGAGGCACCTCAAATCCATCAATATTAGTGATCTCAGCAACATTCTGATGTAATCAATAAAGTTTCCTTGTGTAAAATTCGTCTCCACCTTTCATTCCCATAATTCTCATATCCAATTTAAAAAAATTATCCTTCTCTCTCATCCCACATTCATCCCAACTTGCAAGAAAGTTCATCAAGAATCAAGATCAAGCTTCAAGTCTCCAAAGAAGGTCCAAACATCCATCTCTCTCTTTAAATTTCTTTAATTTTGCATTAGTTATGTAAATTCTCAATTTAGCTTTTACTTTAAATCATACACATTGATACCTCATCCTTTATTAGTTATATTTCACATAATATATTTTTTATTAAAAAAACAAAGCCAAGAAAAAGAGTGTTACACTTATAAATTCTAACGGTATTCTTCATCACATTTTCTCACAACTAAAAATATATTTTCTACACACACCAATGTAATAAACTCCCGTTTGAATTTATGGGATAAGCCTCACCCTTGAGACGAATTTATATGTCCCTCCCCCCCCCCCCCCCCCCCGGGCCAGAGAGAGGTAGAAATATTCTCAGGGATGGCCACAGGCGCCTCAACTGGGTAGCACTATTTAAGGGTCGACACTCACCCAAGTGCAAACGACATGTAACTAACCACCCAATTCATTATTGTAAATCGTTTCAATTATTGGGACTACCTATCTTGAGTCTTCTCAAATTATCTTGTCCTCCTGACCAATAAAATTCACTTAGCCTTGATACTAACCTTTCATCATAAGCCCCTCACATCGGTCTGACATGCCACTAAGTTCCAATCATGCGAACAACAGACATCATCTCATAAGACCCTTCTATGAACTTTGGTCACTCTAGGTGTACTACTACGGAGCTCTTGCCAAGGCATTAAACCAATCCATCTGTTATGGAAAATAACACTTAGAGCTATGTTTCCCAGAGATCTAGCACTATACGATGTCCTCAAGTCATCATTCTTCTCTCTACAACCAAATCCACTAACTTCCATGATGGTTAATCATAAGATCTCTAATTCTAAGACGAATGGATACTATGAGCAAACTAGGTTGCCGAAAGCGCAGCCAGCCGCATGTAGAACTTTGTGAAATAGAAAGGATACCTTAGACAAGGGCACACCCAAGTATTGATCTACATTGACCAGGATAGGTCCAACCACATACTACTGGGCCAAACCGCATCGTACCATAACATGGTACAAATCCTAGCTACAAAAATAGCGGGAACACAATTCTCGATCATTGGGATCGAAATGGGACACAAAGAATCAGAAAAATAAATGAACAGCCATCCTGGGAAAATCCCATCCATAGGCAACGAACTATTCTTTATGAAAAGTGGACCTCCGCCACACATTTGAAGTCTATGACTCCTCCCAGATGTTCTCACTGGGTACTAACCTAGACACAAGACTGGCTCGGGTCACCAACTGTGGCGAATTGGACCACAACCCATCCCACAGGACTAAAATAATATACAAACCTATTATCCTTCGAGAAATCTAGCACTAGGCTTCCATCCTTAGGGGTAAGGTTTCCCCTTTACTTTTTTGACACATACAAACCACTCCGGTTGTCGAATGCCCAATGCCTTAATCAATGACGACCTTGTCCACCTCTTTTCTGATGTTGTCAGTATCCTAATACACCTAATCATTGTCGACATTATTATACCATGATTATATCCCGAACGTATCCTTAGGGAGTATCCCATTAGGCAAAACCTTCATCGTATTATGAACTCTAACTACATAAATTTATCACTTGGCTTATCTCTAGGTTTTACCCCAAAATAACTTATGTGATGGCCGCACCGGCCACCGTTAACATTCTAAGGGTATTAAGTACCACATAAGGCTACATCTCCTAACCTATATCGGTTTGGCAAGATGTGACAATAACTATTCCCTTCCATTATAAGGTTGTTCTAACTCTACTACTGACACCTTACAACTCCTAATCATACTTCGAAATCCATCTTGAAGTGTCATTTCTAAGTCTCTAATTTTACATCATACATCTAAGTCCCGAATGCATTTCCTTAAACCCTTCAAAATCAAGTATTGTAGTGCCTACACTAGTCATTCCATGACACTCAAGCATCATGCCCATTCACAACACAATCTTTTAATTTCTCTTAGAAGGTTACATCACCCATATCTGCCAATTGGGATGACAGTTTCCGATACGTATGCTATTCAACTCTTTTAATCCTTAACTAACAACCTGAGATTATCACATGACCCTAAATACCAACGTAATTGGAACACTTGTACTCTATAATCCCAAACTTAACTGATTCCCTATGGACACCAATCATACCATAATATAATTTTCATCAAAGATTCGATGACTCTCATCATCTATGACTCTTTTATCATAGATACACCCTATAAATCTCTCAACATGCACGTTAGGACCATCAAGCCTCTACGCATGGCGTACTTTAACCTTTGAACACCTCAATACATCATAATAAGTTGACTATTTTCCTTTTGTCCAAACATCGACCTTGGTCTAAACAATGACTCTCTTCTCGGGATCTAACAAGGGTCCGAAGACCTCTTTTCAGGCTGCTGGTGGCTTATACCATGCATTAAACCCCGGACTGATATTACTGAGGATTTTTAACATGATACAAGATGTCATAAATAACCTATAAGCCTCTATATCTACATTTGACATCACTAGGGATCCTATTACTCAAGTTTGCATCATATTTTTTAAAACCCTATCATGGAATAATGTCTAGAGTTCACTCCTATGAGACTTTAACCCTCATTGTTGCATACGTAACATACTTTCCAAAATTTTCCCGTAACTCTTATCATATCTTAAGAGGCGCCACTTTTAATCAATAGCCACCAAGGCACTTACTTACAACATTAGTATCTTACCAGCATAGACCGAGTATAAATCCCCAAGTGTTGACTAACACGATTTCTCATTCCTACCTATTCATCAACTATCTGTGACATGACACTTGCCTGAGGATTGTGTTCTCCTAATCACATCATCGACGCTAATTACCCGAAAGTACCTAACTAAGGAACTTAGTGCATCTATATCCCAGTTAACACCACTTAGGCATGACACTCTAATCGTCTAATCTATATAGTTGACTTCACACAATACATGTACCTAACTCAACATACATCATTTTGCTCTGTTAACATCTTAATAAACATATCACATAATTAAGGGTTGACACATAATCACCTCACATTAAAAATCATGGTGTCGCCATTATAGGCTCGCATAGACACTAGAAAATCATTAACATGTCTAATCAAAGGCGCAGAAATGATTAATGACAACTAACATGGTCCCATGACACTTTGCAATCAATTCCCCATCATGCTAATCTCCTTGACTCTACCGTCGAGAATACGAACTAAATTTTTCACCAATCTAACGTGATTGACCCAAAACCAACACCGACGTCGAAAGATCCACTACCAACCTCATCACATCAATCCCGAAAGGAACTTTGAACCTAGAACTCTGATACCATTTATAATGCCCCGGGCCAAATTCATGGCTTACCTGTGGTCAAACCGGCCCCACTTGATTGCGATGTGTGAAGTGAAATGAAATAACCTATATAATGTTGCTAGTCCAGTTTTATTTAAATAACATGTCACTTGTTTAGCATGTTATTTCAATTTAAATCAAACTACGTGAAGGAAGCATCCCCAAAATTCGAGCATATAGAGCTACTAATGTAAAAATAAAAAGGTCACTTATATGTACAGTTCTCTTAGAATACAAAAACCCACAAACTTGCCATAACAAAGGCGAGGTAATGAGCCGAATGCCTAGTGGTAAATTATAACAATGTAACATAGAATTGAACGACAAAAAGGAGACTCTAATAGGTTATATATATATATATATATAATGCATGAAACCATTTTTTATTTCAAAAACGTTACTTAATCCGATTAATTTGCCTTAATCTAATTAAGGAACCACTTTTGCTTGGCTTGACATTTATTCCTTGATTTAACGCACCCGATTAAATACTTTAAACCATACCCTTTGTTTAAAGAAAGTCACTTATTTTATCGAAATTTCCTTGTTACTCAAGCCAAATTTACCTTCCTAAGAATTTGTCTTTTAACACACACAAGCACCATGTTAGAAAATACTTATTTTCATTGAAAACCTTAATAAACGTACTTTTGGGTTAAGTATGGGGTAAATATCTTAGGTTGCTTAAATACCTATTCTGTCACTAGACTTTACCGTTCCTTTACTTTATGGATATTAACCAATTTTCACATTTACTTGTCCACATTATTCTTTATTGGAACATATATTAATTCATTCAAGTTAGGTTGTTTTTCTCATATTCAATCCAAAACCCATTTCTTTTCATGTTCCACTTTTTACTAGCTTTTTCGCATAATCTTTCGATATCCACATACTTTAACGGGCACCACACTACAGGTTATGCTATCATATACTCTGTCCAGTGATTTTAGGTCTTTCACCCCAGCGCTCTGAGCCCTCCTTAACTATCCTGGTGTCATCTAAGTCCATAATAATGAATTCTAACATTTTTCAAATGTCCAAATTATTCCACTTTCTTTTATCGGTCGAAGCCAAAATTTGGGGTTTCACCCTAACTCATGTTAGACTTTAAAATTATCGTTTCTTATCCTTTGTACAGTTGCATTGATTTTATCCCAAAAATCACTTTCATTTAGGACCATTTTGTGTAACACCTTTCCCAACGTTTTTATTTCATAAAAACGTTCCACTTTACGTAAAATTATCATTTTTCCCATTTGTTTCCAAACTTGACCTTTTTTCCATTTTCACAAGTGTTATTTTCTAAAAAAATTATTAAGTTACACACATTAGTTTCTTAAATGTTTCTAACTCCTTAACACTTATTTAATACTTTGGAGTAACATACATTTCAATTTGGAAATCCCTTAATTTCGTTACTTTTGTAACTAAGAAAACTCCATTTTTTACACTTTGGAGACTACTTCATATGAAAAGGTCGCTTTCCCTTAATTTCCACACGTAGCCTTAAATATTTATTTAACACATTTCCCCCTTCTAACACACTTTACTGGATGAAAGTTCAATTTTATTTGTTTCATGTTTAAACCCAGTAGAACCCTCATTAAACTTGTTTATATGTTCATCATAAAAATACTATAAGTTTATTTACATGGGAATGTGGATTTTTAAGTCCAAAATCCTATTAAAGGGGTCTAAAATCTAGATCATTCTAGGAATTTCATAATATTGGTAAAACATGATTTTCAAGCTAAAAGATATTTTTATTTCTCCAAAACTTGAGTGAATGTCTATTTATACAAAAATCCAATTTTTGTAAGAAAACTTTCAATATTTTTCATTAAACATTCCCAACATTTTTATTACAAAAAAAATGTTTAAACATCAAATTTTCTTTAAATATATAACCTTTTGTGAACCCATTTCACAAATCTTAAAAAATATAATTCTTAAATTATATATACATTTTTCTCTTAAATTCTAGATGCAAGACCAAATACTGGGAAAATAGAGTGTTAATATTAAAGAGTAGAGTTTTTCCCACCTGAAATTAATCTTTAACAATGGTAGGATAGAGGAATATGGCAACCTCCCACCTATTAAGGTAGCCTTATAAAGGATGCCTAGCTCCACAAAGCTTGCCTCCATGAAATCTCCAAGCAATAACCCCTTCAAACACCATTAATCTTCTACTCTTGTTACTTAAAAACCCTAACAACATCTCTAGATTTTGTAGATTTTCTCAACATCGTGAAAATGGGTGCATAAGGCTTATATATTATGGAACATGAGGGAATTATAGTGGCATGACGTGGATAAGTAGTTTTGCTAGGGTTTTGAATGGTGTTTTGGGGGTGGGCGAGCTCTTTAGGATAGAGAGAGGGAGAGAGAGAGAGGATAAATCTGATGCAAAAATGCCCTAGAATGGTCAACTCACACTTAAATATCCCTAAACCCTTAATGACCAATGTTGATACCAAATTTAATCTGCTGACGTGGACCAATAATAAGAAGACACGTGTCAATCTACATGGCACAATAACAATGAGGAAGTTTATTTCCCCCGACCAAGTCATGTTCGCTCCGAGCAACAAGGATACCCCGAGGAACTACAACACTCCGAGGAACTCCAGCGCTCCGATGAACTCCTGAACGACGAGCGACTAAGGCGGTTCGAGCTGCATCTTGACCACAGCATTGATTGCCAGATAACCAACAGTTCAAAACTGTTCATTGACTGCTTATCATCTTGACGCACACGCTTGAAGAACATTAAATGAGTTACCCTTTCATATGTATATCATTTAATGTATCACCCTTTCAGATGATAGCCTCAAGGACCTTTCATATGTATATCATTTAATGCACCACCCTTTCATATGTAAGCCTCAGGGCTATAAATACATTGTATCTCCCTCATTCAAAGGGACCGGAATTTCTTGAGAGAACTTGTAATCAAGAATTTTGCAAACACTCAGCAATAACATAACAGTGGACGTAGGCTTTATTCCTAGCCGAACCACTTTAAAAATCTTTGTCTTATTTATTTATTTATCTGTGATTGAATAATTAGAGCGATCTAGTTTTTTACATCAACAGATTGGCGCCGTCTGTGGGAACGTGTTACAAGCGTTGTTCTCCACCAAAAGCTAAGTTTTTATTTTCTCTACGCATAATCAATTATACATACATCTTTTGATTGAATCGTGATTTTTATGTTTATATACATAAATTAATTGTCCAATTTTTATCTGCAAAATGTTGCATCTCATGATTTTTAAATCATAACTGTTAGATTCATCCTTATTTAGAAATCTGAAAAATAGTAGATTTCATAAATCATAATTCTTTGCTTGATTCTCAAGTTTTAATTTTATATCATGGAATAAATATTTTAAATGATTACATATACCAATATATACGACGATGATGAGATTTGATCATTTTCATTGTTGATTTTGAAATAAATTTTGTAAGATATTTGATGTCTATTCATATTCCCATCATATTTTTAATAAAAGAATGGGAAAAGGTTAAAGACAATGAAAAGTCTTCTCATGGAAATCATGACCCATATATATTCTCTCTCTCTTCAAGTTTGAGTCTCTTTGCATTCACTTTTATGAACTATATACTTAATTTGGTTCATCTTCCATCTATGCCAATAAAGTCTCATTGATTGATTTTTTATATAAATTTGGTAATAACTTCTATCATTCACCATATTTTATCTCTCCAAATTGGGAATAGGAAGGGATCAATATAAAAAATAATTTTCTCTCACCTGAAAAATCATTACCCACCTCTTGTAAAAGAGGATCAGTAAAATAATCATGACCATATCAAGACTGGGAACAAATTTGATATTTTGGCCCCTCGTTCATCACATCACAAGGTTTCTTTGACGAAATCACACGATCTAGTGGGTTATATATTTATTCATTTAATTAACATTCTTAAGGCTTAAATTTTACATTGAATGTTATTTTTGTGATCTCAAGATTCGAGATATTCTGGTCATCCAACCATATATTCTATAACTTGAGATATCCTTAAATGTTGGTCGGCAACATCCATGTCGTTTGTCGGCAGCAGTAGAATCTTGGGGTATTAAAAAAATGCTAAGCACCCCTGATATTTCTTTAAACACGAGTTCGGCTTGGGGACAAGCAGGGGGCTTAAGTCTTTTTAACTTATGATCACCCCAAAAATATTTTTAAACAGCAACTAATACCTGATTGGTTGTTGGAGATTAAATAAATTTACAAAAAACTTTACGTCTTATTTATGATGCATATTTTATAATAATTTGTCCATCTCACACACATTTGGCATAAAACATATTATTTCATATTTTGAAATTTTTATGCTGATACATATCATATATTGATTGGATGAGTAAATTATTCTCATGACTAATCAATTCAGCCTACACATATGGTAGAGCAAATTATTAATTTTTACAGGCACAAGATTCAATGCCGACGAATGCTGAAATTATCCGTTCGGATTCATATTTTATATTTATCTCAGCATGGAGCTCGAAAAATTTCTTCTCTCTATAAATATTCGGCTCCGAGGAAGAACTATAACATTTATTATATTTCACCCCCAACGGATAATTGGTCGGAGTAATTCTTATGTATATGCAGGCCCAGCAAAGTTCTCGGCCATATTCTTATGTTCTGGAAAATATTATTCTTATTCGGCATTCTGCAATTATGCCTCGACAAGATACTTATTCAGCTTTAAGGAGAATTACAACATTCGTTCGGATAATTCTTATTTATATTCAGGCCTGACAACGTTCTCGGCCATATTCTTATGTTCTGAAAGATCTTATTCTTGTTCGGCATTATATGATTCTACCTCGACGGATCGGCGAGGCACTTTATTATTTTTAATTATTCTTTATATCTATTTGGATGCATATTCTATTCTCATTTCATCAAGGATGTCTCCAGCATTTATTATATCTTATTCAGATCCAAGGATGTCTCCAGAATTTATTATATCTTATTCAGATCCAAGGATGTCTCCAGCATTTATTATATCTTATTCAGATCCAAGGATGTCTCTAGCATTTATTATATCTTATTCAGATCCAAGGATGTCTCCAGAATTTATTATATCTTATTCAGATCCAAGGATGTCTCCAGCATTTATTATATCTTATTCAGATCCAAGGATGTCTCTAGCATTTATTATATCTTATTCAGCTCCAAGGATATCTCCGGAATTTATTATATCTTATTCCCAGCAATCTGTTGGTCATCGCCGAGGAGGTATCCTGCATTTATATTATCTTATTCCCAACAATCTGTTGGTCATCGCCGAGGAGGTATCCTGCATTTATATTATCTTATTCCCAACAATCTGTTGGTCATCGCCGAGGAGGTATCCTGCATTTATATTATCTTATTCCCAACAAATCTGTTGGTCAGCGCCGAGGAGGTCTCCATCATTTATAATATGTTGGTCAGCTCCGAGGAAGTCTTCATCATTTATTATCAATTACCACCAACTCAGATTGGTAGATAAAATCCAACTCCGGATGGTAGACAAAATCCAACTCCGGTTGGTAGATAAAATCCAACTCCGGTTGGTATTGGTCGATAAATATCATTCAAAGTTCACTTTCCACAGTTGGGGGCTTCTATTACAGATATATTTGTTCATTTGGTGGCACATTCTTATATCATCATGCAGTCGAGCATCAAATTCAACCCCGACTAATCACTTTCTCAGGAGGAATATTGAAGTTCAGGAGGAATATTGAAGTTCAGGAGGCATATTGAAGTTCAGGAGGTATATTGAAGTTCAGGAGGTATATTGAAGTTCAGGAGGAATATTGAAGTTCAGGAGGTATATCGAAATTCAAGAGGTGTATTCAGAAGTATCAGGACATGATGAAAGAAAGCGAAAAGTAGTCCACCGAGGAACTCTGTCAGACCAGAAATTAGAAGACAAGTTGCCTATATGGAGGCTATATGTAGATGGATCATCTTTCACTACAAGCTGTGGGGCAGGGATCGTTTTGAACAGCCCAGATGAGGTCGACATGGAATACGCCCTACGTTTCTAATTCAAAGCTTCTAATAATGAGATTTAGTATGAGGACATGATAGCAGGTCTTAATTTGTCAAATACTATGGAGGCACAGCAGGTTATTGTCTTCAGTGATTCTCAATTGATCGTAAATCAAATGTTGGGAATATATGCAACCAAAGGAGAATTGATGATCAAGTATCAAGCAAAGGTGATGGAGTTGGTATCAGAGTTTGTTGCTGTTCAACTGGTAAGAATATCAAGAACGGAGAATGTGAGAGCATACGCCTTGGCCCGATTAGCATCAGCTACTCGTACCGAGCTGCGAAGAACGATACCAATTGAAGCATTAGAAAGTCGGAGCATAGATGAAGACCTGACGATGAATATTATTACCCTTGATTTAGGAACATCTTGAATGGATCCTATCAGAGCATATATTAAGGAGGAACAATTACCGGAGGATAAGCTCGCTGCCAAGAAATGGAAGTTTAAAGCTGCTCGGTATGTACTAATTAATGGTATTCGGAGGATAAGTTCGCCGCCAAGAAATGGAAGTTTAAAGCTGCTCGGTATGTACTAATTAATGGTATTCGGAGGATAAGTTCGCCGCCAATAAATGGAAGTTTAAAGCTGCTCGGTATAATGGTATTCGGAAGATAAGCTCGCTGCCAAGAAATGGAAGTTTAAAGCTGCTCGACGAGGAATTATGGCAGGTTTGCAAAGATGTGTACATCCCTCCGAGGTGAATTGATTAAAGAGATCCATGAAGGGTCCTGTGGAGCCCATGTAGCAGGACGAACACTTTTGCAAAAGGTGATGACGCAGGGATACTACTGACCGACGATGAGAGCTGATTGTATAGCTTATGCCAAGAAATGTGACAAGTACCAACGCTTTTCCTCCATCCGAAGAACTTCACAAAAATTGTTGACACCCATCATTTATCCTTGGCCATTTTCCATGTGGGGATTGATTTGGTTGGACCATTGCCGACGACTCGAGGAAGATTCAAATACCTCGTCATTGCAGTAGATTATTTTACTTAGTGGATAGAAGCTGAGCCACTTATTGACGTGAAATACGAGAAGGAAGGTGTACCAATTTGTTTGGAAGAACATCATCTGCCGATATGGTCTCCCTCATGCCTTCATCACAGACCATGGAACACAATTTAAAAATGAGGAGTTTGCTGCCTATTATCATCAGTCAAACATTTTGAAGGTTCATTCAGCGCCAGGATATCCTCAGAGATAATGGACCAAAAGCTCTAAGGAGCCAAAAAGTGCTCTAAGGAGCCAAAAAGTGCTCTAAGGAGCCAAAAAGCGCTCTAAGGAGCCAAAAGCTCTAAGGAGCCAAAAAATACTCCTTTGGTTAGGAGGCGCTCTAAGGATCCAAAAGCTCTAAGGAACCAAAAAACTACTCCTTTGGTTAGGAGGTGTACACCAGCATGATCAATTACGGTTGGTAAGATAAAAAAATACTCTCACATTACAACTTATGTTGGTCGGGAGGTAAGATTATTACGAAAATTCCTCGAAGAACAAAATATTCCAAAATACACCAAGTATAGCTGGTCGGGATAAAAACCCACTAACTATAATTGGTCGATGAGCACAATTTAACAACCTTGGTTGGTTGGAAAAAATTTAAACATTTTTATACTCATTACTTTATTATTAAGTGATCGAGCAACATTTTTAATACTTGTAATTCTTTTTATTACTAAGTTGGTCGATGAACAACACAATATTGTTATCTTTTTAACAGATACATATGCATAAATGTAAAGTGTTTGATATTTACAAGACAATAGCAATTAAGATTGCGAACAAAAATGAAAGTCTTTCATTAAAATAAAAAACAAAATACATTGAGAATGAAAATGTATACTAACTATTACATTGAGATTCCTATTCTATTGGTTTCTTTTCCCTCTTCTTTTAAAACAGGTTCCTCACCAGCAGGAGGATCATCCAAAGTATAAGGGGAGTTTATGAAGTTAAGATCTTTCAACATTCTGATATTCATCACAGATGATCTGTCCGAGAAGCACTAGCTCATTCCCGAGAAGCTCTTACTCGTCCCTGAGAATCACTTGCTCGTCCCCGAGAACCTCTTGCTCGTCCCCGAGCAGAGATAGAAGTCAAAATCAGCATCTACAGCACTAAGATATTTGATACTACTGTCTCGACCAATAATGAAGAAGAAATTGTGTGAAAATGTTTCGAAGTCCACCACTAGCTTGGTACTAATCAGATTGAAGAGTTGGGTTCAAAAGCTAGTATGTTACTCGACAAAGTATTCAGAGGATCATAAATCAGAAAAATCAAGCACGTAAAGTTAGCATTCAGTTGCTCGGCACAAGAGGCAGTTGGTCAGCTAGCAAACCAATCAACATACTTGAAGATTATGACAAGCTACAAGATGCATACTATGGCATGGCTGCATCCAAATTCCCAGGGGTGATACATAGCACACGGAGTTCCTCTAAAGAAAGATTAGCAACCATCGATCAGCCTGCATCATACTTCGTCCAGGAGATAATGAACTTTATGTTGAACAAATCAAGAAGGTAGATCAAGAATTTCACGAGCAGCGAGCAACATTGCAGAATAAATACTCCATCCTTTCAAGTAATCCATCAAGCATGAAGCATTGGGGGCTTCTGTTGATACCAAATTTAATCTGCTGACGTGGACCAATAATAAGAAGACACGTGTCAATCTACATGGCACAATAACAACGAGGAAGTTTATTTCCCCCGACCAAGTCATGTTCGCTCCGAGCAACAAGGATACCCTGAGGAACTACAACACTCCGAGGAACTCCAGCGCTCCGATGAACTCCTGAACGACGAGCAACTAAGGCGGTTCGAGCTGCATCTCGACCACAGCATTGATTGCCAGATAACCAACAGTTCAAAACTGTTCATTGACTGCTTATCATCTTGACGCACACGCTTGAAGAACATTAAATGAGTTACCCTTTCATATGTATATCATTTAATGTATCACCCTTTCAGATGATAGCCTCAAGGACCTTTCATATGTATATCATTTAATGCACCACCCTTTCATATGTAAGCCTCAGGTCTATAAATACATTGTATCTCCCTCATTCAAAGGGACCGAAATTTCTTGAGAGAACTTGTAATCAAGAATTCTGCAAACACTCAGCAATAACATAACAGTGGACGTAGGCTTTATTCCTAGCCGAACCACTTTAAAAATCTTTGTCTTATTTATTTATCTGTGATTGAATAATTAGAGCGATCTAGTTTTTTACATCAACAACCAATTTCCCCAAATGCCCCTATACCCAACCCTCTAAGACAAGGGTAATCTAATCTTTTATCCCACATTTGATCTTGATCACTGATAAGTCCACACCTTATAAAATCTGATGACCCACATTGTGACATAACATTAAAAATGATAAGATTTTAAAAATCAACTCCGGTCATTCAAATGACCCTTAGCCACATTGAAATTATATTGCTCACTCATTTGAATGACCCTTGCTACGAGGTGTTCTAACGAGATGTCAGAACGCGATAGGAATGGATCAAACCTAAGTCGTTAAAAGTTTTGTTCGAACATCGTTCAAATGTCTCGTTCAAATGAGAGAGGCCCCTCATTTGAACGACCTCTAATTTCCTCAATCCAAACTTTGTGCTTCAAAAATTTTGGTTCGATGAGCACGAAAGTGGTGAAGTTACCCAAATTTTGACTTATGATCCACCTGAATAAGTCTATAGCCCAGTTGGTCAAACCAAGTTATTAAATCTTAGGAGTATGATAAAATCGTGGGGTGGATGTTACATCGGTGCTGAAGGAGACCTTTTTGTCCAAGAAGATTAATGAGACAAAAGGGAGGCAAGTGATGTGGATGGTTCGCTTATTTATTTTGCTTTTATTGGGAGGTTTTATGGTGGCGACGAGTGGCGATGTTGTTCACATGTGGTTTCTTTTATTTCAGAGGATCATCTCGATGATCAAACTACACAACTGGGGCCCATGTATCTTTTGAAGGTAGATCTGTCGATATTTTTTATAGACTTTCACGAGTCCTGTGTATCTTTTGGACGTAATCTTTATATTATTTTCTTGCTATCATTTGTATTATTTTTTGCAGACGTGGTTTTATGAAGTGATCTAACACAACATCGGGATGATATACCTGAAGGTGAGTGATCTGGGGAATTTCTCCAAAATATACAGGTGGAGGAAGTTGAATAGGCAATTGAACCAGTCCATTTCTTTGAAGGATGTGTGGGTGGTACTAAATGCCTTGACGAGCAATTTGGTTGGGCTTCTTCTTCTTTTTATTTTTAACTTTATTATTTCATTTTCACCTAGGTGGATTACTGACTCTTGCTGTAGAAACAAGTGACCTACCTCTAGACTTTATGTTTCGAGGGTTATGGAAATCATGGACATACATGCCTAGATGACGAGGCTTCTAGCGCACGAGTTTGGGTACATTTGGTACCTAGGAGAGAGGATTATGGGGAAGGTGATGAAGGCTTAGGTGCCAACCATTTTTGGTTCGTTCATTTTGATATTTTCTCATAGATCCATTCTTGTGAGTGGAGGATCTTGGCATTGACCAACTTGTGTGCTTAATTTTGTGATTTTTCTTTGTTTATGAAAAGAAACTCAAAATGGCAAAAAAGATGCATCTTTTTATGCTTAATCTACAGGCACTTTAATTTTTTTTGCTAAGGTTTCATTTGTTGCACTGATAAAATAGGGTGAAATAGAATAAATATAAGAAATACTCATAGAGGACTTTTTACCAACATGTTGATTTTTTACGAATAAAAATCTTTATTTTGGAAATGATATATACAAAAGAGGAAAGTAAAGAATTTCCAAAAGTAGGGGGTGTCGATAAATATACACCTTGGCCTACCTATCGGTATATGTGTCAAGGCTAAATCACTTTCCTAGAAATTATTTCACTTCCTTTGTACTTATGCGTAATTAGGATTATAGGGTCTGTCAGTAGTTCGGGTTTTTTATCTTTCATGAGTTCGCGTGGGTATAAAAGGGGATTTTGATTTTTTTGGGGGGGAGGGGTGGGGTATCACCACAATTCAAACTTCTTTATTTTTGCAATATTTCTTCTTCTTCTGAAATATCTCTTTCGATGCCTGAAACTTTTTTGGCTTATCTCAAAAACTTAGAAGCCATATGCCTCGACAATGTTAATTACGAAGCTTTTATCTTGCGCCATGTCTCCTTATGGCATAACCTCCCTATAGATTAGAATCTTATCAAAGTGGGGGTGCAATTATAGTATCATGAAGAGAATAACTTCTAATTCAGCCTGGATGAAGTGTGCTCCATTTTTGAAAAGTTTTCTGCTATGTTGGGTGTCAACCCAATTGTTGTTAGCCATGTCGGACTTGTATTGTTCTCCTCGGGTATCACTAGATTAGTTTCTCCATGTGCTCCCCCAGTTTCCCAACTATTAGTGCGTGGAGGAAGTATCATCCTCTTGATGATATTGAATTATGTGTGCAGAGAAATTTCACTGATAATGGCTTTATTAGTGTCGTATCCCTAGGATTGAATGCCAGGCTACTTTTGGTTATGGGCTATATGGCGGATAATTCTCGGGTATCCACTATAGTGTTGTGGATGTATCATCACTGTAATCCAATTATTGTAATACTAATAGATACACTTACTATACTAGACTCCTAGAAGGAGGATTAGATTAATTTCTCATGGAAGAACCCTGTTATGATGTGCATGTGGTTGTCTGAGAGACTGTGCCTGAAAGCCCCTTATGAGTACCCTCTGTCGGGCAATCCCAGCTTCTTTTCTCGGTATTTATTCAATTTTGTCCCGTCGATGAGGAATTGGGTGAATTGGCTTGTAGATCATGGGGCTAGGAGTTTTGTCTAGTCCGTACCATGGTGGGGAAATGTCTGGCCCATCTTATAGTTGGGTGATTATCGGTATGTGAGATTGGTGAGACTTTGTCAAACTTCTTTCTATATTTTATGCCGGCTTCTGCTTCATGTAAGATAGGAGAAAATTTTTCCTTTATGTATAACTAACGTTTTCTCATAGAAGACGTGACCAAGTCATTGAGAATGATATTGAGGACTTTATGGAAGCACCACCAATCGTATACCCATTTGTCTCAGTCTGGCAATGAGTTTGGGTTCATATATAGGGATTATCTAAAATGGTTGTGGAAGTGGGAAGTTATGAAGATTCTTTCTAAAGAAACTGGTTAGAGATGGCTTATGATGTTTGACGCTTTGGAGGAAGGCAACGTGATCTCATCCAAGACTGTTAAGGCCTATCACTATAAGGAATGAATTGTGAGTCCTAACTATGAGTGGGATTCTTCGGGTTCTTTGAGGACAGACAATGATGATAAGATGGGTCCACTGGATAACTAAAGGAAGGTCTTAGGTATGAAGGGGGTGGTGTGGTAATGTGAAGCTTATAAAAAGGTTGTGAGCAGGTTAGTTTTGGTTTTATAGGTGTTATAGTTTTTGTGAAGCTTGTAATGTGTGCTTTGTTTAGGTTTTGATGATTTGTGAGGCTTGTAAGGGAGTGGGTTTTTTTCTTTCCCGTTATGGATATTTCATGTAATATTTGTAGCTTATTTCTTTTAATAAAACAATAATGATTTTAAATGAATTCGTTTGTTAAAATGTCTATACAAATCACTAAGGCATACATAGTCCTTTTGTTCATTGAAAATATGAGAAAGACCATTGTTCTCAGGGGTAGATAAGAATAGCATTTTGTGACGGAGAGGATCACACCTATGTGTGTCTTGTACATATCTATGTGGGGTTTGAAAATTGTTAGCTTCTCTTTTTAGAAAAGGGCTGATTTCTAAGAGGATCAGGTCCTACGTAGATCTGAGTAGAGAGGAGGAAAGATATTTTTTATAATAGAAGGGGATGAGAAGATTCATAGTGGGGAAAGAGTTTGGACGTAAAATTTCTTGAGACGATCGAAGTTGACTATACATGACATTTCTTCTCCATAGAGGTCTGTGAACATAGTTGTTCCACTAGACTGGATTTTCTTTACAATGCACGGTTTACTCCAGTTGGGCTTAAACTTTTCTCTCGAATCTGAGACAAGTTCTACTATTTCCTTGAGAGTAATATCTCCTTCATAGACACCATGACTTTTAACTTTTTTATTGAATGACCATGCAATACGATGATGGGAACCTTGTATATGATATAGGGCTTTCAATATCCTTTCATCTAAGAGAACAAGTTCATTGTAGAAGTTTTGATGCTAATCTTTCCCACTAACTTGACTTTTGAGCATGACCCGTAAACAAGGTATTTCAAGTTTGACAGGGAGGACTACCTACATGCTGTATACCAGAGAGTAGGGAGTAGCCCTAGTGGGTGTTCTAATGGAGGTGTGACATCCCTAGAGGGCATATGGGATTTGGTCGGTCCAGTATGTGCATCTTTCTAACGTCTTGATAATGATGATATTGAGAATTTTATTAGAGGCTTCGACGGGTCTATTAGTTTGTGGGCGGTAAGGAGAGGACTTGTGCCTTTAGATTTCATACTTTTCAACTAGTTTTGTGACCTTAGCATCGAAATAGAGTTCATTATTTAACACCAACTCGTAGGGGACTCTATAGTGGAAGATTATGTTCTTTCTGATAAATTTGGCTACTTTCTTTGCATTTAGTACTACATTTAACTCGGCTTTGACCCATTTTGTGAAGTAGTTAATGGAAACCAATATGAATTCTTGCCCGTTTAAATATTTGGGAGTTACATTACCGATAATGTTTATGCCCTAGGTGGATAAGGGCTTGGGAGAATTCATGTTGTATAGCTCTCAAGGAGGCAAGTGTTGAAGGTTAGCAAATTGCTGGCATTTGAGGCATTTTCGGATATAAGTAGTGTAGTCTTGAACCACGATGGTCCAGTAATATCCTTAACGGATGATCTTCTTATCAAGTATGTGACCGTTCATGTAGGGATCACATTCCCCATTGTGGATCTTATACATTATGTCTTCAATCCTAGCCCCTGCTATACAATGCAAGTGGGTTCCATTGAAATTTCTTTTAGAGAGTGCCTTGTCGTAGATGATGCACTGAGCATCCCACTTACAAAGGGTTGCACGATCCTTCTTGTTAGTATCTCGAGCATACCTACCATATTTGAGGAGGTACGAAATATCATAATACCATAATCCTTCCAAATCAGAATCTTCTTTTATAACGAGCGCAATGAGGTAGAAGAGAATGAGTGCAGCCTATTTTTGGACTAGAAATAGGGCTATTGGTATCCCTTTGAGCATGATAACCATAGAGGCTAAGGTTGCCAGTTCATTTATATAAGCTATTTCTTGAGCGAGGAAGGTAATAAAAGGCAACATCTTTTAATTGAGGGGAGAGATCTTCTAGGTGAGCACTGAAGGGCAAGAGCTTCTCATCCTTAACTTTCCATTTCCTAAGGATCTATCCAACATGAGGGTTGAATCTCCATAGACGTCAATGTATTTGATTCCTTTCTCAAGGGACGTATTAATCCCTATGGTACATGTCTCATATTATTTCAAGTTATAAGTGCAAGGTAAATCAAGTTTGATGGAAATAGGGGTGTGAGAATTATCGATGGCAATCAAGAGTATGCCAATACCATACGCTTTCTTATTTGTATCTCCGTCGAAGAAAATATGCCACATGACATCCTCTTGAGAGTTAAAGAGGGTGACTTTGTCTAAGAATTAGGAAATCCAAACATCAATTCCTTCCATGGATTTGTCAACAAGAAATCAAATATGTCTCTCCCTTTAATAACATCCTATATGACATTAGTGATATCGAATTCAGTCAGTAACATCTGCAGGCCATGGTCCAAGACTAGGTGGGCTTATCCAATAAGTATATTATTTGATTCATTCGGGACACCATCTTGATAGTAAATGTAAGCATGTAGTGACAGAGCTGTTATGTGACCTGGACCAAGGCGACACACGCCTTCTCTAATGTGTTGAAGTTTACCTCATACCCGACTAGCTTTTGACTAGTGTAGTAGATTACTTTCTCTTTACGAGATTCCTTAATGTATTAACCCACAATATCCCATGTTGCTATGTCGGTGATAGTCAAGTATAGGAGAAGGGTGAGACCTTGCTATAGAGGCATGAGCACCAAAGGTCAGGTGAGGTATCATTTGATCTAATTAAAGGCTTCCCGACATAGTTCATTCCAAACTTTAGTTGAGTCCTTATGAAGAAGCTTGAAAATGAAATCATGGATAGAAGTAAGTTGGGTAATGAACCGACTGATGTATTGGATCTTGCCCAGGAAATCTACGCACTTATTTATCCATCTGAGGTGATGAAATATCGAGTAATGCATTTAGTTTTATGGGTCCTACCTCAATCCGTATTTTGGATGATGAATCCGAGGAGTTTGTCGTTGGTGACACCAAAGACTCATTTCTATGAGTTGAGTAGCATCAGATACTATCGTAGCTGCTTGAAGAATTTCCTCCAGGGAGGAATGTGACGTTCCCAAGTCTTGGATTTGATGATCATGTTGTTGATATAGACGTTGACTTCCTCATAAATAAGGTTGTGTACGATGGTTGTATAAGCCCTTTAGTAGGTAACTCGGATATTATTGAGACCAAATGACATGAATGTGTAGCAAAAGGTTCCACATGGGGTGACGATGGGGCCTTTTTCTTAATGGTTAGGATGCATCTTCATCTGGTTATACCAGATGAAATCATCTACAAATGATTTGAGTGCATGACTCGTAGTGTTATTTATGATCATATTGATATTAGGTGGAGGATAATTATCCTTCGATGATGCCTTATTCAGATCTTGATAATGGACGCACATGTGGACTTTTCCTCCTGATTTCGTCATGGGGACGATGTTTGCAATCCACATAGGATATTTGAGCATGATATTTAAGCCTATGTTTAGCTATTTCACCACTTTGTCTTTGACTTTGAGGGAGAACTTCTTAATTTTTGATTGAGAGGTTTTCTCTCTAAGAAGGTAGGGATCTCATGTTGTGCTATTTTCGGGTCAATTCTAGGCATTTTGTTATAGGACCATGCAAATATATCTATGAACTCTTTCAGAAGCTCTTTAAATTCAGATCGCTCATGCCCGTCGAGGGTGGACGTTATCCTAATATCGAGCGGATGGGTACTACAACCGAGATTAATAACAACAGTCTCGTCATCTTGAACGCATTCAGGTTGTTTATTTTTACTCATTGAGATCAGTTATTTTTTTTTCTATTATTCTAATCAATCGAAAGGTCTGAGACGACCGAGAAAGCACTTGATCATATCATGATCAACTTTGTAAGCCTACTTGGGTATTGAGTATTTACTTGTAAGAACTGAATTCTATGCATTGGATAGTTGTAAGAATACAGTAAATTTTTTCTTACATAAAACCATTCATCTTCATTCTACAGGCAATCATGTCACCTTCTAGACTTGACCAAGAGCAGTTGCAACCTTTTTCTTATTGACCACACTCAGGACATCTGATGCGATCACAAATGTTTTCTAGTGTGCGTGATACCTAGGCTCAAGTGCAAACCTGTCGCGCAAGTAATAATCCCGATAAGTCTGATATCGATCCTCAGGGAAATAGGACGAGAAAATCGTGATGACGTTGGAAAGACGGAGAACCCTAACTTGAATCTAAAATAAACAAAAAGATGCTTTGAGTGGGAGGTCAACTATAGTCTAAATGCATATTTAAAGTAACGACTAACTAGACTATCTATGAATGGAATACAACTAAGTTAATTAGTCTAAGAACCGATGGCAAATGTATAAAATATTTAACTACAAATGAGAACAAAAGGTCAGGCTGCAATACCCCACACCCTAGTAATTCACCTCATAGGATACTAGATTTTAAAATTAGAATTTCAAATGAACCTAGTCTTTATTAATCCTAAGCATTCCATATATGAAGGATGGTAGCCCGTATAATACGAAATCAAAGGTAAGAATAAAGCAGTGTCGCGTTAACTAACACGCGCGTCGCACTCTTAAGCATCCTAGTTACCTAGGGCAAACGAGATCGACGGTGCTAGAGTTACGCAACACGATTACTTTAAGATTCAATTCAAAAATCTATTTCCAATTACGGTGAATTACATCGGGTGGGATTCATGCACCCTAACCCGAAAGATGTTTAGCCAGACATGATTAGGTGAAGGAAAACATTAACTCTTAAACTAACAAGATTCATGATTTCCATAGAAGAGATGAACAAGACCAATTGGTAATTTTTGACAGTGGAATAGGAATTGGAAGAACTAATTAACTGAGTTAAAGCAATGAAATGAAGTTACTTGCATTCAATAAATCTGGAAATCAATTCTAAATCTCGCAATGAATGTTCAAAATTGGGGTTTGCAACTAGCTGAGTGAACTTTTTTTTCTAAAAAAAAACTAACTCACCAAAAATAAATAAATATTCCTCCTCCTCCAACCCTCTGTTTTACAAATAACTATAAGTCAATTACATCAAGAAAAATTCAGAGTTGCAGCTAAATCAAACTCTAAAATCGGAGCAGAAAATAAGGATTTATCTCCACCGGACAGGTCCATCGGGTGTGCTCGGTTTGGTCTGGTTCAAAATACGGACCGGTCTATTTTTGTTAGAAATAGGATCTATCCGATTTGTAAATTTTAACAGTATGCTAATCAGAATCTGGATCGGTCCCTTTTTATTGGAAATCGGATCGGTCCGGTTTGTGATTTTTGCCAGTAAGATTTGAGGATCAAGATCGGTCCCTTTTTTTTCTAAATGGGATCGGTCCGGTCTTTCAAGTCAATTTGTCTTCAATTTCTCCTCATTATCTCTTCATTATCTCTCATCTTTATAACCTCATAAGTTCTGCTCCAGAACTCAGAATTGGACACCGTTTCTGCCTACGCACTCGTAAACTAGAGATCTTCAACTTTCATTTTGGGTTTTCGTCCAGATTCCTGATAGAAATTACGCTTTTTCCCTTTTGACTGTTCTTCCTTGATTCATTCTTCTGCATTGTCTTTTTCCTCTCTTTACATAGCAATAAATACCTATAAATATCATGAAAAGGCACAAAACTCGAGATACTACATAGAAAGGTCAGTATCATATAAATGAGATAAATCAAGATGAATTACATTATTCGAAGTACTAAAAGATACTAAATTAGGGGATAATTTTAGAAGAATTTATACCTAATCAACACCTCACCTAATGCCTTGGTTTTTAAATTAAATCTCTTTGTTTGTATTATATCATGTGTGAAAGTAAGGCTACATGCCTCCGTTGTATTACATCGATGGGCTACAATCTCCAAGCCATTAATGACCACTCAATTTCCTTGTTGTGTACAGGGCCCCTCCTTGTTAACCATAAGAAAATAGGTTTTCTCGGGATTTGTACACATGGTATTTTCCTTCAAGAAAGAGAGAGCCACTCTCATAAGGTCCACATATAAGTGTCACTCATGGGAATCATTTTTTTAAATAGTAAACAAATATTTTTAGTTGTTTTTTTATGTGGTATTTAAACATTTCAATGAATTCCACAAAAAAAATCAACTCAAAATAATTTGTTTAATATCACAACTTTTAAGAAGCTTAAAAACTATCTTATTTTGACCACTTTTTTAAAAATAGAAAACCAAATTATTTTGAGCTGATTTGTTATGGAGTTCAAAGAAATGATACCACAAAAAAATCAAGTCAAAATAATTTTTTTACTATTTAATAAATGACTCGCATGGGTGGCACATATATATGGACCTTATGAGAGCCTGCACACACACACACACATACACACACACACACACACACACACACACACACACATATATATATATATATATATATATGTGTGTGTGTGTGTGTGTGTGTGTGTGTGGAGAAGATCACAAGTGGACCTAAAAAGTTGACTTTTTAATGGACTTTAACAAAAAAACACAGTCTAAGTGTTTTTGTTAATGGTAATGGGTTGTTAGGTATTTTTGCTAAGCTCCATTAAAAAGTTCGCTTTTTAGGTCCACTTGTGATCCTCTCCACCCGTATATATATATATATATATATATATATCTTTTAGCCCGTAGCTAGATATTTAATTTCGTAGTGTTGTAATCAGTTGATTTTAAGAAATCATGGGCTTATATGGAATATTAGTACCTTAGACCAAAAACCCAAATTCACTTTTTATGAGATTTTTTCTTGATTTAATTTATTGAACACTTAAGATTAATTATGAAACCAAATTTCACACCAAACAGTGAGAAGAAGAATTTAAGAAAAAAATTCCTTTCTAGCAAATCCTTGATTTTAGCACTGTTAAAGAGTTTGAGAGACTCGATGACTTACACACTACTTAGAGCTCTACTATGTATAATGCAAAAGTTTTCAAATCTTCAACAAATATAGCACATTCTAGCACCGTCCACAAAAATCATCTCTTTCCTCGATATCCACCAATCAGCCTTAGGAATATTAAATTTCTTTCTTGTTTAGTAGTAGATCATTGATTTCACAAATCAACAGTAAAAAAACTCTACAAGGGTTTTTGAACATGGAATATTTTCTTCTTGATTTGGAAAAAAGATCCTCAAAAATCCAAGGGGTTTGGAGGGGAAAAATAGAGTTTGATCATAAAAAGAACTCTAAAAAGGCTTGCAGAAAAGTCTAATCTTGCATCTCTATTTATAGGAAAAGTGGTTTCAAAGAGATAGGAATTAGATATTTGCAAAGATATGATTTTTTTTTAAAAAACTCGCATACTCGTTCAAATGACCTGGTGCCTCGTTCGAACGTGGTACCCCATCTCGTTCGAACGTGTTTCTAACGAAACTTCAAATGACATTCCAAAGCATACCCAAAGTGCGACGTTTCAAATATCTTTCGAGCATGGGAACTCATTCTAAAGATATGCGCAATATCATCCAAACGACATATCCATCTCCTTCTAATGAGTTAGCGAAATTTCAAAAATTCTTTTGAAAATTCTTTTAAAATATTTTGAAAACTTTTTAATGCAAAGTCGTTTAAAAATAACCCTTGGAATGTTAAAGTCTTTACCAAACCATTTCATAACTCTTATGAATGTTGTTGAGAAGAATGATATTCAATCTTCCAAAAGTCACCAACGTCTTCTCTTTGAATACGTGAAACTTGTCATGAAGGTATAGTGGGGTGTAACAGGACAAGACAAATATAAATAAACCCCTCTGGCTATTTCGGTACAAAATACAAAATGAAGTCAAATTGTCCCCTAAGACTAATTCAACTAATGCCCTCCCAAATAATGAAACGAAAATGTATAAATTTATAAGATTTTAATTGACAATTTTCATCTTGTGCGGTCCATGAAATCATCATTAGGGCGGAATGACTTACACACTTGAGACAAGAGAAATGCCGTGAGGCGTACGAATTTAACAAATTAAATAAACTCCTCCTTAATTTGTTCTGCCTTTTTTTCTATAATAGACAAAGAGTAAGAAACAAATCATGAAAGCATTATCATCGCCCAAAGAAGTCAATAAATCATCCCAACGATAATTATTAAAGCATATGTGATGAAAAATTTAAAGAAGTATATCAAGTATTTTTGAGAATTTTCTAATTTTTCCAAGTATGTAAAGACAATTATATGTATGAGAGGTATATATAGATACAAAAATACATCGCACCATGAAATAACACTAAAATATCCTATTCATGAAAACGGAATGTAATTGTGTGAACATTCTCCATGGGAAAATCAACAAAGGCATTCATAACACAGGTGTATGTAGTCATAAGATACTTATAAAGAAAGAACTCAAATTCAACCTTAGGAGTAAATATGTTGAACTTAAATTAAATTGACTCAACCTACGCAATGTGACATTAATTTAATTGCTTTTCAAATCAATGATACGAAAATATTTAATTATTTTCAATAGAGTCCATTATGCAAACCCATTGATCTTCTCTTTATAACACCCCCAAAATCTCACAAATAAGAATTCACTCTCAAATATTTTTAAAGAAATCATAATGTTCATATATAGCGAATCATCAATGAAATATATAATTGTCCTTGGCACTTCTATTTTTGTGTGATGTTAATATTTTAAGCTCTTTGTTCAAATGGTGGCATTTAACGTAAAGAGAATTTTGCTATTTCGTAGCCCCTTTCCATTGCTTAATATGTAGCAATCTTTCCGTAAAACAAAATTCGGGCAATGTCACTTACAAGCACAACTTATCTCTTTTTACATTTGGTTCGTAATTAAACACTATTGAGATGAGAACACTGTATTCGACATAGGAAAATAACTACAATGTTTAAAAAGTCCATGCACATGTGTAGTAAAGCTGATAAAAAGTCTAGCATGAAGTTAGTAATCATCAATGCTATCCACACATTATTAAGCACACTAATGAAATGAATCCATGTCTCAAATCACCATAAGAAAGTCACATAAATGGATGGAATGTAGGGGTGATACGAATATATTAAATGCACATCCATGTACGGTGAAAAATGAAGATACAAAAAGGTTTTTGTCTTTTTCAACAATTTTATCAAAATAAAATCATTTTGGAATTTATCACACTTTTTATTAATAACAAAAATCTTTTCATATTTTTTCACAAGTATATCAAAAAGGGAAAAAATGTATATAAATACATACAAATTCAATCTAGCAATATGGATAAAAGACATGAACATGATAATCACGCTATACTAGATAAAGTACCCAAACTCAATCAACGGAGTAAATACTAAAAGACTTCCTAAAATTTTCAAATCTAAATGCATCTGAAGGTTTCTGTGACACCCTGCCTAATAAAATACTGGGTGATCAGTCCTATATCAAATTAAAACAGGAACCCCAGTTGCTTCATCCTTAGCATCACTGTCGAAAACCTTTTTAAAACTTATTAACCACCTAGTATTCCAAAACAATTGGTGCCAAATTTATCTTTTTAATTAAACATACAGAATTATAAATATAAACCATTCACACAACTGAGTTAAATCAGCTGAATAAATAATTTAACTACTTATCGAATAAACCCTCGGCCACTAAAATAAAATAGTCCAACAACAATCATCCCACAACTGAATAGATAAATCTGAAAACTACAACTGAAAAGTCTGGGCGATATGCCCTAAGAAAACTGAAACTGATAAATGATTCCTACTCTAGGAAAGAATGAACGATGCGTCTAATCCAAGCTCCTGCTAACATCCATATATGCCGCAGCTCCGTGTCCATGGAATAAAATATCAATCCTGGTGTCCCTGTGGCTGGACACCTAAAAGGTTTTGAAAATATTTTTACAGCAAGGGTTAGAACCCAAAACATTTTGAAAATATTTAGCAAGTGAATTAACTGCAGTAATTTAAAATGCACGAATGCGCATCATATTTAAGTTAGTGTCGCACTCTCTTGAGGATATTCTCACCCCTCCACTATTGTGCACACCTAACGGTTATCTTAACCCCACCTAGTTGTACTACCCCATCCAACTAGTCCTGGTATAATCTCTCCCTTGCCATACTAGTCTAACCCGAGTATAATAATTCACGAATTATAAGTTATCTCACCAATTAACTTAATTAATTTCTTTTAAATCATAACATATAACCGTGACACAAGTTATATAAAATATATACATTACACACTGTATTATGTCCCACATATAATATTATTTCTCATTATATACGTGCCTTTACTAAAACATCCTCACATAATTCATATGTATTTCCATCCCTCCGAGTATACCCTCACCGGATGATTCCCTCTAAAGTGCTATCTCACTAGGTGTGCTCACATAACTTAGTTACCCAAGTTGGAATCACTCACCAACCTGGACCAAAAATATAAACGTAGTTACCCAAGTTGGAATCGCTCACCAACCTGGACCAAAAATATAAACGTAGTGAAAGTGGTCATATTCCTTCCCTGAAAATGAGATGAGCCCCTCACACATATATCGGACGTTATGACCTGGGGATATACTCACCCTACTCCTTAAGCTAGGGGACTCACCCATATCGCGCAACCTCCCTTGATAGCACTAGAGTATATAAATTAAATAAATATCTAGTCACTGATATTTAATAGCACACACAATATATATACACACATATATATACACTATCACCACACTGTATATATATAATATAACCCCCGTCTTTACCGTGTACTGAAAAACCCATAACACTAGCCTGAAATTTCTCGAGTTTACAGTCCGACTCTAATTTAATTAATTTACACATTACTTAATTACTACCAATCCGAGTCTATGGTTCGACTCTAATTTAATTAATTTACACATCAATTAATTTAACACTTGGTGTCACCCAACCATTATACCCTAACTCTCTCACTTGGCCCATACCATCGTTAATACCTGATTCTATATTTCGCCCCATAACTAATTAATTACACCTCGATTCCTTTAATAATGTAGTGCCACTCAAATATAATATCCGAACTTTTTCCCTCGGTCCAAACCCAATACCTACGAATTAAATCCCGAACTTTAATCGTCCTGTGACATACAATTATCACCCTCCTAAACCCAATTATAATTACCTAAAAGTACTAAGAGTCATGCCCCTATTTAATTTTCATCATTTAAATCAGCCCAAGACCCTTTTTCAATAAATATCTCCCATGTAATTAAAAACTGGCGTCACTGCCAAAAATTTTGGATCATCGATCGATCGATCCCCCTAGGTCGATCGATCGATCGACCAGGTCATCGTCTTCTCCATCCTTCTGTTCGGCCATGGATGAACCCTCAAGATTTTATTCTCATTCCAAACCCTTACCCAATCACAACCAACATTTCATTTACATAGAAATATGTTCTAAACTTCCTAGAATACTTAAATCATTCATCAATTCATCAAAATCCCAAACTTTTCCCGAATTGGGTCTCACCTGGGTTTATCATACGGAGATATGAATTCGTCCCACTGATTCGAAATTTGTCGCCAATACTTACTAATTATAATCCTACAATTGATTCCAGCAATCCCATATCCATATTCACCATTAGTTTAGTCTCAAATCTACATATACTAATTAAATCCGGAAAACCCCTTTTTAGCTATTTAACCCATAACCAAAATAGATTTTTGATACACGTACTATGATATGAATTGATTATCATAATTTAACAAATCACAACAGTTAACCACTTGCCTGGAATCGTTCGTAGAGCTTGATCCGTTGTAGGAAATGGTTTGATGGCGAACCCTCACTTTGTCCCTCGATTTGGCTCCAAAAGATCCCAATTTACCTCTTGATTTGTTTTCTCCAAATTCCCTCTCAAGCCCTAGGTTTAGAATTTTTGTTAACTGCCGTTCAACGCTTCCCCAATTAGGTTTGAACCCCTAATCCCATTTCTGGCCACATGGGCCTAATTAAAATGGCCCAAATCACCCCGTTTGGTCTCGACTATGCCCAAAAATGCCCTGAGACCCGATTACTACCCCCGAGTACTCTTTCCGACTATCTCGACCCATTCGGACTCAACTGCGCACTCAGAATTGTCATCCAAAATACTTTATAACATTCTCCAATTTCGACCTCAAAAATGCGACACACATTAATTCGAGCAATTTAACTTAAAGTCGCCAAATATAATTAATTGTTCCCACTCAAATAAATTCTCCAAATCATAAATTTAAGTTTCTCCAATTTAAATATTTATATTTCTCTCAAAAATAAATAAATTTTAAATCCTCAAAATTACGAGGTGTTACAGTTTCATGAAAATATCGGCTAATTGATATTAGGTGCTCATAAAGCTCATGTACATGACTTTATCCTCAACTAGATAATGAATGAAATGCTCACGTATCCTAATGTGTTTTGTGTGGTAATGTTGAATTAGATTACGGGATGTATGAATTGAGCTCATACTATTACACGAAATAGTCATTGTGCCTTGAAAAATCCCATAATCATCCAACATTTTCTTCATCCATAAGAGTTACGTGCAATAAATCTTGAAGGCTACATACTCGGCATCTACTATGGACAAAGATATAAAGTTTTGATTCTTTCTCAACTAAGAGACAACAGCACTCCCAGAGTAAAAATACCCACCCGAGGTGCTCCTTCAATGATCAACATCCTGGCCCAATCGAATTCAAAAGGCGGATAAATGATCATCGGTATCAAAGGAATACCAAATATAATAGAAAAGAGTGCCACTCAAGTATTTGATAATACGTTTAAAAGAGAACAAGTGATACTCTTTCGGAGATTCTTAGTATGATGCACAACCTCTAAAACTAAAGAAAATTTCGGGAAGACTAGTGGTTAAGTAGAGAAGACTACCCACCATGCTCTTATAAAGGGTTTTCTCTAAGTCCTTATCTAAAGCATCATTGCTAATCTTAATCGATATACTAATTTGGGTACATGAGTTCTTAGAATAGTTTAAACTAAAGTTATTCACTAGGTCCATAGCATAAATAGATTGAAATATGAATATCCCATCCTTAAGTTGAAACACCCAGAGACCTAAGATGAACGCAAGATCAAAAACCATGCCTATCTCAAACTCTCTTTTCATATCCTCCTCAAAAGTATGATCATGTTGGCAGCATAGGGATCCAAATACTATGTCATCCATATAGACTTGGGAAACTAATATAGCACCACTCTCTCCTCACAAACAACATCTTATCCACTCCCCCTCTCTTGAAGGCTCGAGTTAAGAGATAGGAAGTGAGCCTCTCATACCAAGCATGTGGTGCTTGCGTCAAACCATACATGTACTTTTAAAGATAAAAGATGTGTTCTTGGTGATTTGGGTATTCAAAACTCTTTTATTATTCCACATACACTTCCTCCTATAGAGTTCCATTAAGGAAGGCACTCTTGACATCCTATTTGATATAACTTGAAGAATAGGTGACATACTATGGAGAGTAATAAGTGAATGAACTCAAGAGTAGTAAGAGGAGTGAAACTCTCATCAAAGTCAACATCATCAATCTGTGTGTAACCTTGAGCGACCAACATAGCCTTATTGAGAAACATGGTATCATTCTCATCTATATTATTCTTTTAAATCCGCGTGGTACCAATCATGTTAATCTCGTTAGGTAGTGGGACTAATTGTTAGGCATCGTTTTTATGAAGATAAAGTACCTCTTCTTACATAGAAGATATCCAATGCTTGTCCTTAAGATCTTCTTTCACATTCTTGGGCTCAATTAAGGAGGTGTAGCAAAAATCGCTAACCACATTCTCAAGTTGAGCGTGAGTCTTGACACCTAGTGTGGTATCACCAATTATAGTATATGGTCATGAGTCTTTTGAATGTAAGAGGGTGGATCCTCTAAATCAGATGTGGGGTCCATCGGGGTAGTACAAGGAATAATGGGATTGGCACTAGTGTTTCATCATCCTAGCACTAGGGGTCAGGGTCAATAGACATCGGTGGTTCGTCATCTCTAATAGTGACGCTTATTGACATCATAACCTTAGAGCTTACAAGTATAAACACCCTATAATACCTACTCGAAAATAAATAACCTAAAAATATACCCTCATCGCTTTGGGTGTCGAACGTTCCTAAATGATATCTTACTCTCAAAATGTAGAAAGAACTCCCAAAGATATAAAATACGATAGGTTGGGTAATGTGTAATGTGTGTGGACAAAGATATACCATATTCATCGTATGGCATGTGGTATTAACTTCCTTTGCCAAAAACTATCTAGGCACGTTCCCCCAAGAAGCATGGATCTATCCATCTCTTGTATCGCCTGGTTCTTCCTCTCAACTATCCTATTTTGTTAAGGAGTACAAATGAATGAATACTCATGTTTGATGTCCACTACGGTTTCTTTAAATTTAGTTTCGTTGTCACCATGCATTAAAATATTGTGTTGGTTTTGTAGGATAGGACACTTGGTTTTTAGCAACTCAATCGCATCAGACTTTTCCCTAAGAAACCCCACGATAGAGTATCTAAAAAATTCATCAAACATCATGAGAATGTATCTATTACCACTTATACTCTTCATACGAGTAGGACTCATAACATCTATATGTATTAACTCAAACACATGTGAAATGGTAATGGTATTCAACTTCCAATGGGGACTTCTTATTTGTTTCCCTTATTGACAAGGACAACAAATTAAGGAATTAGGTTTCCCAAGTGATGGTAATCCATGAACTAGGTCTTTATTCACTAATCTCTTAAGATCTCTAAAGTTCACATGCCCTAGTCATTGATGCCAAAGATCCATGGAGGAGACTGTGGCATCATAGAACACAAAGGATGACTTGGGAATGATCCCCTAGCAATTACCATCGGTCTGCACTCCTTGTAGTAATAATTCAACGAATTGATCAAATATGTTACACTTGAGTCAATCAAACATTAGTGAAAAGTTTACGAGTCTCCAATGAAGCTTGAAGATCTCTCCTAATACTAGCCACTTTATTGGTCAAGTCACCATTTTCCCTCTCTACCAAAATTACTCTCTCCTAAAGATACTTTGATAGAGGACTCTCTCTCTCTCTCGAATCTCTCAAATCCTTCTCTAAAGTTAATACCCTAAGCACAAAACTTTTATTTTTCCTTTTCATTTTAAAGGACTCAACATAAAGCTAGGTGTAAGTGGATTTAAGGTTCCTCTCTCACTCACTCAAAACAACATTTACCTCACTCTCTCCAGAATGACTAGACTCACTATCGAGGTCATCTTATTTTGACATGTCATCATTGGCGTGAGACATATTCCGAGTACTAACATGATTAGACATGAATACAGTGAAGTTACGTCCATGTAGTGATTCTTTCCCAAAATCCACTGACTCAACATCGCTATAACTAAGCATGTAATTGATGGCATCTTTGTCTTTCTTCCACTCTTTGACCTCGCAATACACTCATGAGCTTTGTGATCCTTACCCTTTCACTCATAAAATCTCTCCTCATTTTTTAGGGTAATCTCGTCTTACGTTTTCAAAAAAATTCTTTCCCGATTTATACTTTTTATATTCTAAAAACTTTTTTTTTCTTTGGGAGTATTTTCTTTTCTTAGATTGAGAATTTTTTTAATTTTTTATGCAAAATGGGCAAGATCATCTAGATCAAAATCATACTCGATGTTGATGTTTAAATTTAGATTAAATATATATATATATATATGGAATGATCTTAGCTTCAATTGACCCAAGCTTATAATTAGAGATAAAGAAAATAAAGAAAATGGAAAGAGACACAATATTTTTATATGGTTCAGCCTAGAAATGGTGCCTACATCCACGGGGTACCGTCACTATCTTTTTCGAGTTTAGTACAAGTCTCTCAGTAATAATTTTAAGGGTTTATAATGAAGAAGTTATTACTTTTATCTAAGAGAAGTAGAATTGTACTTATAATAGCTGGAAGTTAAAGAGTTGGAATGCCTTTATACACTAGGCATTTACATCTTTACACAATAATATGCAGTTGGACATTGTTTACGCACCTATACATGGTGACTAATGAATATCCCATGTGCATTTGTTCACCTTACTGATTGTTCTCCTTCCTGGTTGTGGTCAGCTGGGCGACCGACCAAAGGATACCTGAGCTGACAAGGATTACCCATTGTTGACTATCCAATGGCAATGTTGACTGGTGTCACTAAAATATTGGTCCACTTGGCCTAATCATTTTAGTCTACAAAAAATCCCTTACTACTTCATACTTGAGGGGACAAAAAAATGATGGAGTATTCATCTCAAAGTGTAATACCCCGTATTTTTATGGCATTTAATTATGGGATTAATTAAATTAAATTGGGATAAATTAATTTGATAATAATCTGGATTTTAAAATAAATATTTACTAGCGTGACGAGAGTTAGTAATTACTGGTAAGAATTATGTTGAATATTACCTAATGAGTAAAGTAATATATGAGATTGAATTTATTAAAAATGTCACGAGTGAATATTACAACAGTTATAGAAATTAATTCGAGACATTACGTCACAGTGGGGTCACGATTCTATTTGGGTAGTAGTAGATCGATTGATCAAGGTGGATCATTTTCTATCAGTGCGGACAGACTACACTACGGGATAGTATGCCTAGTTATCTATCGCTGAGATAGTGAGGTTGCATGGGGGCCCCTGGATATCGTGTCTGATAGAGACAAAAATTTTATGTCACGCTTCTGGGAGAGCTTTCAGGAGGCTATGGGTTTCAACCTACGGTTGAGTACGGCGTATCACCCGCAGACAGATGGACGGACTGAGCATACTAATCAAATGCTGTAGGATATGCTATGCATGTGTGTCCTTGGTTTTGGAGGAGGATGGTAGAAGTACCTTCCACTGATGGAGTTACCTTATAATAACTCGTACCAGTTTATAATTGGCATGGCCCCGTTTGAGGCATTGTACCACAGACCTTATTGTTCTCCCACTTGTTGGCTAGAGGTGGGGGACAACAAGTTACTTGGTCCAAAGGGTATTCAGGAAATGTCAACCAGGATTGAGTTGATCAGGAGTCGCATTCGGGTAGCCCAGGATAGGCAGAAAATCTACGTCGATGCAAAGCGGTTCTTAAGGGAGTTTAGTGTGGGTGACCAAGTATCACTGCAAGTGTCTCCTATGAAAGGAGTGATGAGGTTCAGGAAGAAAGGGAAATTAGCTCTGAGGTATGTAGGACCATTTCCCATTATCGAGAGGATCGGACCGGTGGCGTACAGACTTGGGTTGCCGGAGCACTTACATTGTATCCATGATGTGTTCCACATTTTGTCATTGAGGCGGTATCTTCTGGATGATTTAGCCCACACTCATATTACGATAGAGGATATTGATTTTTATCCCAACAATTCTTATGAGGAGATACTAGTGTCCATGCTAGACCATAGTGAGAGGAGATTGAGGTCGAAGGTAGTTCCTTTTGTATGGGTTCAGTGGGAGCATCATAATGTAGAGGAGTGCAAGGCAGATATGCGCAAAAAGTATCCGAAATTGTTTTTACAAGGTATGCCTTTTTTTAATTTCGAGACGAAATTCCATTATTAGGGGGGAAGTATGTAATACCCCGTATTATTAAGGCATTTAATTATGGGATTAATTAAATCAAATTGGGATAAATTAATTTGATATTAATCCGAATTTTAAAATAAATATCTACTAGCGTGACGAGAGTTAATAATTATTGGTAAGAATTATGTTGAATATTACTTAAAGAGTAAATTAATATATGAGATTGAATTTATTAAAATTGTCGCGAGTGAATAGTACTACAATTATAGAAATTAAGTCGGGACGCGCGTGTGTCGTGTCGGGACTAAATTAATGGGATAAAAATTAAATAAATTATAAGTCACCCATGTGGTCATTTCGAGTGTGCCAATGTGTCTGGAAGGGTCTAGATAGTCTGAAAAGTGTACTCGGTTGTTTTGTTGGGTCTCGGGATGATTTTAGGCCTAACTGGCAACCCGAGAGGGCATTTCGATAATTTCCTGTTTTAGACCTTAATTAGTGACAAAAATTGAAGGGTTATATCTTATGGGAGTTAGATTCCTCGAGGGTTAGAAACATTGGAGTTGCAGAGAGGATAAGGAAGAGAGATGAGAGAAGGCTTCCAAGGAGGAGAACCACCAACCCTACACCATCCTCACCAATTGCATAACCAACACGTATATCAGAAGAAGAGGATTGTTCCTATACCACTCAAATTCATCGGATGAGGTCTTTGATTTCTAGACAAGTATCTAACTTGTTGTTCTTTCGTTAATAACACATCCATGCTAGTGTAGCAAATAATGATTTTATGTCTCATGAAAATATAATGTCGTTTGGGAGATTATTATTATTGCAATTTGGAGTAGAAACCATGTTAGGATGAATATCTTGTTATATGTAGAATATTAACCATGAAATTTGATTCCCACTAGAGAAATAAATCTGGAAACTAATGGAATTCTTGAGAAAATTAGATAAACTAGGGTTAAATGACAAATTCTTGAATTAACCCATTTGATTATGATTCTTGAGGAATTAATGAATTTTTAACTTTAGAAATCATCCATATTGGTTTATATAACGTTCTTAATATTTGGCTAGGAGTTTGGGACATGTTAATGGAGGTTTGATGATTTAAATTGGAAGAAACCCGTAGACTTGATAAACATAATTCTGGGCAATAATTGTTCGATCGATTGATCGACTCAAGAATGTCGATCGATCGATTGGACCGATCGATCGACCCTTTTCATCGATCGATCGACTCCTCCTGGAAATGGAAACTTCTTCCCCTTTTTTAATGTTTATCTGATCCCAATGTGTAAGGACCTTTGGACATAATTTAAATATCATAATGGGACTTGTGAAGGACCAGTAGGGTATAGGTAAGGTCAGGGTAACATGACTTTATATGGAATTTATCTGTGGGACTTCGGGGGTATTGAATGGAGTGGAAATTGTGTGTACGTTAAATTAGGTCTTGTGAGAATTAAGAATGACTTAGACTAGTAGGGTATAGAGCGTACACCTACTGATTTTATATTTATCATGATGATACACTCCGAGAGTCGAAAAGCACTTAAGGAGTTACGGTAAGTAAGAAAGTAAGAGTGGATTAATTATACGTGGGACTCGAGTGCTACATATCGCGTACGGTCAGAATATTATATTAGTCGTGTGTGTACCTATCTGAACGATGAAAATATAAATATGTGTGTGAATTTCGATTATATAAATATTTGTATGTAATCATACCCGAGCTACTTGCTATCACGGAGGGTTTCCGCTCTGGGACAGTCTTATCTCGATTGGACCTTATGGGGGAAATTGACTTGTACCCTAGAACATAGCATCCCTGGATACAGGCTATCTGAGAATGACAGTTAGACTTTCCTAAGAGATATATGGAAATCCCCTTTTTGCGTGTGTTTCAAATCAAACCAATTTATTAACAAAAATTATCCAACTTTTAATGTTCACCAAACTAAGTTGTGAAAACCCAATTCTTACTTTAAACGAATTTTATCTTTATTAATCCTAAACAAGCATCTAATGATTAAATCAAGTAAAGTAAAAAATACTCACAACGTCGGATGTACGAGGAAAAAACCCAAAACGGGAAAACAACCATGGACGACCCAAGCCAAACAATCACTATAAGCAATGGTTTTACAAAGACAGATTAGCCTTACTCAATGACTCTATCCCCATGGGTCTTGACACTCCTTCTTATCTTCAATCATTCTTTAATAGTGCCCATGAAAAAAATTTGTCTTCCACGATACCTGTCCACGACCCTCGACTCCACGAATGTCTCGGTGTCCACTGATTGGCTTTGATTCGTCTACGATGTCAAACAAGAAGTCCTTCTCTTCTCTTCATCGCAAAACCCTGATGTTCAATGATAGAACAAACTTCTTGGTGCCTCAAGATCACTTAAACATATAAGAATGATAACTAGGATATTTGCAAACTCTAAGGATGTGTTTATGCTTTTTAAACCTTAGAAAACATGTGCAAACACGTACTCGATGGTATACTATTTTTCCAGAATGCACACTTACAAAACTCTGATGAAAACACGCTTTAAATAATAATTAATCACTGCCTCAAAATACGTGTCATTCGAACAACAATGCCACGTCATTCGCGCGACATGAGCATCTCATTCGAACGAGAGCTTATGTCATTTGAACGACAGCGCATTAGTTTGACTTTTTTGACTTTCTAATTAAAACATCTATTTTAAAAGAGAACCAAATAAGTCAAAATCTATTTCGAGTATATTAGAATAAAACATAGTGTAAACCTTTAAAACACTTTTAAAAATGTTTTAAAAGATTTTTCTTTATAAAAATACATCCTTATCTTTTATAAAAACAATTACGAGCACCATTAATTATACACATTCATACCTCAGTTATCACGGAATGCAATTAACTTTGAAGACGATTAAACTTGCACCAATTAAACATCAGCATGATAAATTCTTTGAAGCTTTGTCGCAACGTCTTCAATTTTCTTCAATACGTCATAGACCAAGTGGGATCGTGACAAAATAAAAATCTCCCTATTACATATTACAAACACAATTTTGTTCACGAAATTAAGTCAAAACAATACAGGGACTCAATTGGAAATTTATGTCCATACAAATCTTCCCCTTTGACTAATCTAGGACAAAACTAAACCAGTGAAATACCTAAGCTGGGTCGTCAAGCCATATGACTCCTAAATCCCATCCCATAAATCAAAAATAAAAAATTTAGGACACGGACTAATATATGTAGCACCGGCAAGCATGAACTGTCTGAATGTGATGTAGACTAGAAATCTCGAATCGCTGAAGCATACCTACACACATGAAATAGACAAACAAATACCTAGTGAAGTATGGAGGAACAAATGAAACAAAAATATTTATCCAAATGATACCAAACAATAATAGATACCAATATGAATAATCTCTAAAAAAATCATTTGTTAAACAATTTGAGCAGCAAAATGATACCAATGTGTAATACAAATTTGAGATACTAATTTGTAAACATATGTAAACCAAAACATGCTCAAATCTCCCCCTAAATCACATACATCTCTCCCCCTTTTGTCTAGAATAGACAATCCGAAGAAAAGATAAACCAATCAAAATATCTAACAGGAGAATATAAACCAATCTGAATCAAATTTGAATCAATGTGAAATCGCTAGATAATCGTGAAACAACCAGTTAAATATGATCAAGTAATGACAAATCAGTAGCTAGTAAACCAGGAATCACATAAAGAATATAGCAAACTAATCAGGTGTGATAAACGGACTATATGCAAAATATCAATTTAGAACCAATAAATCCTGCATATAAACCAGTCAGTCCAAAAACACTTCCAGCAGTACCAAAAATATACCAATTTAAACCAGTGGACTACAAACCAATCAGAAGCAAGAAAACAGCGTGTCGTTCGAACGAGCTAGGGACTTCGCTCAAACAAAGTGAGGACGTCACTCGAACGAAGGACATGTGTCGTTCGCGCGACATAGAGATGTCGTTTGAACGACTTCTCGCAACCTGTCAAAATTTCCCAGATTCCCAGAAATATAATATAATATTTCCTAGTGAAAAAATTTCCATAAAAAAATCAGTGAAAGGCCCTGACAGCAACAAAACAGTGTTAAGACAGTAGGCTTTTAACACAAAATGCAAAAACTCATAAAAAACAATGTGAGTTACATGCAAACATAGTACCGATGTGCTTAAACATGGATATGAAATGTATAGGTGTGAAACTAAAAGAAAATGAGTCACAATTCCAACACATCGAAATGATCAAGAAGCTCTAATTGATAGCGATAAATCATCAAACTTTATCATAGCCTTATGACAATTAAAATGTGAGCTTAAAGAACTAAACAAACTACATGCACACAAATCCAGAATTTTGACGATTCTACAAACAATAGCGTCAAATTGCAATGTTTCAATATTAGGATTAGTTGTGCAAACCCGTTTAAATTTTTAATCCATCCAAACTCCCTCAATAATATCATATTTTCTTTGGAATGAACTAAACTAATTTGGCCCTTTTCTTAACATATTGCATTTTCTTGTGGGCACTTTTAAATGGTGGCTTTCACGACAAGTCAATTTTGAACTCTCGCAACCCTTTCCAATGAATCACTCATAATTTTTTCAATTCAAATCCTCACGGTAAATGATTATTACATGCACACTTCTCCTTAAGTGTACTTATGCATAGATGACAAGATTGATATAAGAACGCCTCACCAAATTCAAATATGCAAGAGAATTCAAACATCCATATAAACTCATGCATGTGTGCAATGTTGGCATATATACAAAGTCGAATCAAAATGCATATCAACTTCGAAACAACCCCATATAAACATTGGATAAGATCATTCTAAGAATCGATAATAATGACCAAATGTCCTAGCCATATGGATAATGAAACGATGGGGGGGTCCAAGCACACCAATATTCCACATCAAACATGTAAACTAAAAAACAAAAATCGAAAATCTATTTGTTTTTTCAAAAAATTTCTCAAAAACAAAATCTTTTTGTATTTTTCAAGTAAGACTCAAACAAATGAAAAATATAGTACAAAAAGATAAACATGTCATAACACTAGCAAATTATAAATAATGATGTAAGGGCTAGCATATGACAAAACATGCAAACTACTATCCAGAAATAGCAAGAGATGAATCGTGTGCATGCATGTGAGAACCAACCAACGAAGTATTTAGCATCTCCAAAACAGATTTCCTAACCCAAACAGGTGTATACTTACCAAAACGGGTTTTGGGAACCAATGGGACACTACGTTTAGTCTTCCTAGGGACTTTTCTAAGATCAAAACAAAAACTCCTAAGGTAACCATTCCTACTACAATGCGAACATGTGAAAACACGAAGAGGAACGGGACCTTTAGGTTGACCTTTTCTAATACCCTCGGATGTGGTTGACTCTTTAAAACAAACTATGGTTTTGGCTGTTACATTCGAACCACTAGAACAAGATAAGCCGCTACCATCACTACTCGAGTCATTTAAATCATTTTTTAACTTCAAAAATTTCAACTCAAGCAAACGATTAGACTCCTCAAAATTTCGGGGCTCCTTTAAATTTTCAATTACCCCTAGAAGGTTATCTCGCTCCCCCTCAATGTGAGCAAACTTATCCCTAAGAGCATTTTCTCGTGCCACAAAATCATTAATCGAATTATTTTCCTCAACGACACAAACTTTAGAATTTTTTAAATCCTCTAACTCTTTTTCTAAAACGAAGACTCTATCATCACTCTCCTTTTTACCCAATTTTAATATATTAAAATATTTAAACAAGGAACTAAACTTCTCAAGACAAATATCTCTTTGAATTTGAAATGTTTTCAAATATTCAATTCTATTTTTGAAATCGTAATTTTCTTTCTCCAAAACATCAATACATTTTGCAAATTTTAAATTCAATCGATGTATATCATCAAAGATTAGAGAATCCATCGAGAGAAAACAAGCATGGGAGAGATAAACAAACACACGGGATCACAAAACAAATAAATTATATTTTCTAGCTCTGATACCAATTTAAAAATCCCCATTTTG
This sequence comes from Sambucus nigra, assembly GCA_949130495.1. Lineage (NCBI taxonomy): Eukaryota > Viridiplantae > Streptophyta > Magnoliopsida > Dipsacales > Adoxaceae > Sambucus > Sambucus nigra. Next base: position 117,588,670 of record OX422212.1, on the reverse strand, counting down.
CGTGTGTTTGAAATCAAACCAATTTATTAACAAAAATTATCCAACTTTTAATGTCCACCAAACCAATTTGTGAAAACCCTATTCTTACTTTGAACCAATTTTATCTTGATTAATCCTAAACATGCATCTAGTGATTAAAGCAAGTAAAGTAAAAAATACTCACGACGCCGGATGTACGAGGAAAAAACCCAAAATGGGAAAACAACCTCGGACGTCCCAAGCCAGACAATCACTATGAATAATGGTTTTACAAAGACAGATTAGCCTTACTCAATGACTCTATCCCCACGGGTCTTGATGCTCCTTTTGATCTTCATCCGTTCTTCAATAGTGCCCATGCAGAAATTCCATCTTCCACAATTCCTGTCCACAACACTCGACTCCATGAATGTCTCGGTGTCCACCGATTGGCTTTGATTCGTCTACGATATCGAACAAGAAGTCCTTCTCTTTTCTTCACCCCAAAACCCTGATGTTCAATGACAGAACAAACTTCTTGGTGCTGCAAGATCACTTAAACATATAAGAATGATAACTCGGATCTTTGCAAACTCTAAGGATGTGTTTATGCTTTTTAAACCTTAGAAAACATGTGCAAACACGTACTGGATGGTATACTGTTTTTCCATAATGCACACTTACAAAACTCTGATGAAAACATGCTTTAAATAACAATTAAATGCCGCCTCGAAATATGTGTTGTTCGAACGACAATGCCATGTCTTTCACGCGATATGAACATCTCGTTCGAACGAGAGATTATGTCGTTTGAACGACAACGCGTAAGTTTGACTTTTTTGACTTTTTGATTAAAACGTCTCTTTTAAAAGAGATCGAAATAAGTTAAACTCTATTTCGAGTATATCAGAATAAAACGTAGTGTAAACCTTTAAAACACTTTTAAAAACATTTTAAAAGATTTTTCTTTATAAAAATATATCCTTATCTTTTATAAAAACAATTCCGAGCACCATTAATTATACGCATTCATACCTGAGTGATCTCGGAATGCAATTAACTTTAAAGAAGTTAAACTTGGACCAATAAAACTTCGGTATGATAAATTATTTGAAGCTTTGCTGCAACATCTTTAATTTTCTTCAATACGCCATAGACCAAGTGGGATCGTGACAAAATAAAAATCTCCCTATGATATATTACAAACACAGTTTTGTTCACGGAATTAAGTCAAAACAATACAGGGACTCAATTGGAAATTTATGTCCTTACATGTGAGGGTATGTGCTAACCTCTTAGTGACTGGGAACTATGCTTCGCCTTTAATATATGTGTTTTATGTTAATACAATTCGAGAGTGATTCCAGACTAGTGTTTCACTTTGTACGAGAGATACGGGGACTTATAGCATAGTATGCTAGCACTATAGATTTATATGGGGTGCCTTATTAGTATATATATTGTGAGTGGTATATATACCTATGATTACTCTACTATGCTTGTAAGTAGGTAAAATTGTATAATTAATATTAAATGAATTAAGTAGTTGAGAACTTATCTCTATATTGAGATGAACATAACTGGCTCAATATATTCATAAGAAAAGGTTATCAGATATAAACTATAGTTATGCGATTACTTGAAACAGTATTTGGTGAGGGGAAATTGGGTTAGAATACTGAAGTGGGTTATACTAGTGAATTGTGTTAGCTTTATCTAGATTAGTTCATTAGTACGGTAGGCGTGCACACTAGTTGAGGGGTGAGAATTACCAAGTGAGTGTCGAGGTACTAACATGTACGTAATATCAACTGGTAAGCATTTTAAATACTTGCTAAACTATTTTAAAGTTGTTTTACACTCTGACTCTAACCCGTTTTCTGTCATCTCTTCTTTCTCTTGTATATATATATATATATTTGTACTACATGTGCCCAGCCACAGGGGTGTCAGGCTTAGATCTTTGAACTGTTGACGTGATGCAGCTAGTGTGGGAGTTCCAGGTCCTTACAGTAAATGACTTCATCCTTGTCTTCTCCGTCTTCTATTTAGTCATCATTAGATAGGGCATGTGTCACCCATTTCTAGTTTTTATCTAGTTCAGAGAGATTTGTACTCTTTATTTATTCCAGTATTCTGTTTTAGTTAGGATTTACTTTTGATTATTGTATCGTCCTTCGAATTAGGATATTTTATTTGGATGATTTACCTAGCATGTTTATTTCATTTGGATGGTTTGGTTTTTAATATTATTCATGTTCATGGAAATGGTTTCGTATATATAATCATTAAACATAGGACTTAATCTCTAAAATGAAATGTTTTTACACTTAGCTTAATTAGTTATTAGGTGATTAATAAAGAAAATTTATTTTTTGACAATGATTCTAAGAATGAACCAACCGGACACTTTGATTTAATTTAATAAAGGACTCATCAGCCAGTATTTCATTAGGTGAGGTGTCACACAAAGTTGATCGGTGCCCTGGGAACGTGTTGGTTGGCAGCGGCCCTCAAGGACTTGTAATTTTTAATCAGTCACACGAAGGAGGTGGGAATTTTGTAAATAAATTGGAAATATTGAACCACCTAAGGGTACGCTAGTCTCTTGGACACCTGGGGATATGGGATGCGGTCAATATCTGAAATGTTTGGTATGTTTATTCATTTCAAATTTTAGAGATTAAAAGTCTTCAATCTACATATAAAGAGTCTTTCCCCCCAATCTCATTCAACATTGCATCTCAAACTCTTTGTTCCATTGTAGAGCTCTTACTTTTCTATTTATGGAAAGACTTTTAGTGGTTGTTATCACTGTAAGAACTTTTTCCTTCTCATCTTTTCCTTTCTATGCCTTTAAGTTGATTTACATTGTGGATGAGAGTTCTTTGGAAGATTTTAGGGTAAAATTGTTACTCGTCCTTGTGACTTATATGCCCCGAGTGAGGGACATTGGCTTTCCATAATATTTATAGCTTAGTGTGGCATTACTTTCCTACCCCACAATTTATTTCTTGAATTTTGCCAATATTATAATGTGGTCCCTGCTCAAGTGGCCTCAAAGAGTTGGAAGGTTGTAAATGGGAATGGGTTATATTAAAAACCAAATAAGAATAAGAGAATTAATGTATTGCTATAGTTGGGGGACCACTGCTGAAAATATTTACTACCTGAAGAGGAGATACTCTAACAAGACTTTGGTGATGAATTTATCTAATTCTAAACAATATTATTGGGATTATGGAATAATAGTTAAGAACTCATAGTATGATCCTCTTCCTGAGGGTGAAGAATACAATAGGCCAAAATGCCCTCACGAAGGGTGTGGCATAGGTCGGCATCCTTACTATTTTTATATTTTCTATTTCTTTTCTTCATTGGTTTATTGATTAATAATTTTATGCTTGTATTTTGTAGAAATAAGGAAGAAAGATTGCCCCATGATTCAGAAGTAAATTTTGTTGATTCAAAGAAAGTTTAGTATATTCAACAGAGGATAGGAGAAGCTTACCCATGCCCGTCTTCTATATTGTTGAATTATCAAAGAATAATTACATCCTTTATTGCTCGGCCTATAGAGGATATTCTTGTAGGCCCCATTAATTTGGATGAGCTGACTTTATCTTCATCTATTGTTGCATTAGAATCCCCCTCCCGAGAAGAAGGGAGTATTTCTTTTGGAGGAACATACTCCTCCTTTGAATCGTTGGACATAAGAACTGTCCCAGTCACTCTTTCATCCCATAAGAAAATTCTTAAGAGGAAGATCCCTAATTTTCCTGCTCGGGCCAAGTCTCCTCCCCCAACAGAAAAGAAGGATTAGGTGAGGGTGGTTCCAAATGCCTAGTGGTAGTGGTGCCTGAAGAAGTGAATACTCAATAGCCTTAATATAAAAGTCTGAAGAAGGGACTTGATAATCGATAAAAGTTGGTGAAAAAATTCCAAGTCGATTAGGCTTTTATGGGAGAAAAACTGGTTTGGTTAAAGGTTTAATAGGCTCTAGAGTATTGCCTATCAATGAGTCTTCTGTTGCGACACTTTTAATATGCGAGGTTACTAGAAAGGGATAAATATAATCTGGTCTTGGTAAATTTCCCAACTTTTGGCCATATGTCTTTTATTGGTACTTGTAATTTTGTAACTGGCTGATTTTGGGTTCCTCTGGATTTTTGCTATTTTGGGTGGACTCTGACCTGATCCTGAGGAGAGATGGGTAGATAAAGGAGTCTTCTTCTGATGTTGAAGTCGCTTTTGAAGGCTTGAAATATTCTTTGGATGCCTCCAAAAAGGATCTTTTAAAAGACAATCAAAAATGGATGGGTTTAGTGGATAAGACTGGGAAAGACAAGAAGGACTCCTTGAAGGATACTGAAGAGGCTACCAAGAAGGCCAACCAGGTCAGAAGATAGATATTGATATGGTGGGGAAGTACCCCATACTGAAGGTCAGATTCAAAAGGAAATGGAGGATGCCTTTACCCATGGTTGGGATAAGGCCTTCTCAACTATGGTTGTGCAGGGAAGGACGACACTATTGCAGACTCTGAGCTTTTCCATGAATTTAACCTGGGTATGCCTCCCATCATTAATGAAGAGATGGATTATGAGGAGGGAACATTTTAATCCTCAATAGTCCTTGAAATGGAAGTACTGTCATCTCGTTCTAAGGAGGAGGTGGCCTAGGATATGAAGAAGGTGTATCCACCTTAGGACTACTTCCTAGTTCTTATCTTATTTTTTGTAATGCTCGATCGCTCATATTTTGGACTAATTTCCTTTGATGTACTCTTTTCTACAGATTTAATAAAATTACCCTTTCTTTTCCCTTCAGGATGTTGATGCTTGCTGTATCTTTCCTTTGAATTTTTATACCCAAACTTACTTTTCAATTTAAATCTAAGAGGCTTGTTATAGCAGCTGCCGAGAGTGATCTATATAGAAAAAGTGTTTAACTTTTTTGGGTAAGTCATGAAGATTTGGAGGAAGAAGACTTGGAAGAGATTCTTGGCTTGGATATCTGTAACCAAATTAAAAAAACTTATCTTCATATGTATAAGTTGTTCAACAAAGTTATGGTAACCAATGTCTCATACTACGAAATAATTCTCAAGATGTATGAGGATCACATGACATCACTTGCAAGCCCACATGCTGATTATGAGGAAAAATTCACTCGATTAATTAGTGAGAAAGGTTGTGACAAAAAGCTACAGGATGTTTCTTTATCTTACAGCAAGAAGAAATTTATAATAAAGTATGAGCTGATCAATGCTCATGAGGTTGCTGGATTGGTAAAGAAAGAGAACAATTTACTGAGGAATAAATTAGAAGGTTTGAATAAATCAATAGGTCATGATCAAAATGAGGTTATCTCCTTTTTAGATCAAGAGAATGCAAAGTTGATGGAAGAGATTGAAAACTTAAAGAAATCTAAAGGTGGCCAGTCGTCCAAATAGGTGGTGGTTACTCGACCTAGGATTGAGGAGGAAAAGATGAAGAAAACTTTGGCCAACCAGGAAAATTTGATAAAGAACCAGTCTCCTAGTATTATAAATCTAAATGAGAAGTTCAACCGCCTTACCCTACATTTTCATTAGCAGCCACATACTTTTTGGATGAATGACTATGATGAAGTTATAGCACATATGGGCAATAAGATAGATTAATCCAAGAGAGAAGACTATAAATACGATTGGATAAATGCTTTGATAGTTCTGAAGGTGCTAAAGGAGAACGATTTATGGTATTGGAGTGATTTGATCTATCTAGATCATCCTACTCCTCCATTTAAGTTGAACTTTAATGGGATTCTGATCGATGCCATCCCTATAAGCCTTGTTAGAAAACACCTCGGTGATTATGGACTTCATGGTGCAGATACTCCTGTCTGACCTCTACACTTGGTGGATAAGACAAGATCCAGTAGATAAGAGAGGCTTAGGGAGTTGGGATCTATTGCTCTTCCATCTCTTCTGAATGTTCCTCCTGTAGGGATGGATAAAGCCCTTGAAAATCATCCAGCTCAATGAAATGTGTTTTCTATTTGATCTTGCAATTGATAAACCATAACTTTCAATGGTGTTAAATTCTCTTCATTTGGAATAAATTATAATTTGTTTTTTATGTTTTCTTTCTATGTTTACGGCCTACTAGTGGCTTAGTATTATGATTATGTGGTTGGTCGTTAGCCAACTAATCTGCTTGTCTGGTTTCTAATTTGGACGAACCTAAGTAGTCCAGCCTTAGGTTTTACTAATAGACTTATAATTGTCTAAATGGATCTTGTCATTTTGGACTAAGTGTTTATTTTAATTACCATGGGCGACCAAATGTTATAGGATTTTTCATTAATTTAACTTGTAAAACTTCTTGTTCTTGACATTAAGTTATACAGGAATTTTTATAATTAGGAACTTCTTGTTCGTGGATTGTTAGAGACAAAGTCATACATGAAGATTGATTGCTTTTGCTGGTTATAAGATGGTAAATTATTTGTTCTGATATTTTCTACATTTTCCACTCCCAAAAAAACATAAAAAGGAAGTCAATTGATGATAAATGAATAAATTTTCATTAATACGAAAAAGAGTTTGTACACATTCGTCAAAAACTTCAATTCATTATCATTAATGATACTTTTTAAGGTGCTCTACATTCCAGGGGTTCTTAAACTGTTCTCCTTCCAGTGTTTCTAATTTATAGGTACCTAGTTAGACACCAGAAATACGATATGGACCATGCCAGTTAGCTTTAAAGTTATTTCCTTTTTACAACACTTTCTTCAGAATGTAGTCTCCTTCTTTTAAGTTGCTCGGCTTCACTCTTCTATTGTAGAACCTGTTAGTATGTTGCTAATAGGAATCTATATGGATTGTTGTATTTTTCATCACTTTTCCACTAAGTCTAATCCTAGTCTTCTCATGAGATCACTTTTCGGAGGGTCAAAGTTAAGGACTCTGTGACAGGGCAAGCCAATCCCCGTAGGGACCACAATTTCAATTCCAAATGCCAATATGTAAGGAGTTTTATTGGTAGTTTTCCTCGATATCGTTCTATAATCCTAAAGCACACTATGTAATTCATTGATCCAGTTCCCTTTCGTGTTATTTTGCCTGTTCTACAAACCATCAAGCAATGCTTTATTGGTTAGATCTTTTTGGCTATTGCTTTGAGGATGCTTGGGTGCAGAATATAGGTTTTGGATTTTGGACAAAATACAGTAGTCTTCGAATTACTGGTTGTCAAATTAAGTTACATGGTCTGTGATAAAGGCATATGGCATATCATAACGGCATATGATGTTTTTCGTTATGAATTGGAAGAATATTTCATATGTCATGTGGCTCAGCTTCCACCAATTTAGTGAAGTAGTCTATAGTAACAACAAAATATTTAAATCGTCCTCTTTTCTTCGATAAAAGGTCGACCAAGTTAATCCCACGTATGGCAAAAGACTATGGGGATATGATTGGTGTCAAAGAAGCCCCTAGTATTCTATGTATGGTTGAAAACTTTTGGCACTTATCACATTTCCCAACATACAAAGCTCAATTTTCCTTCATCATTAACTAATAATATCCTTGCATAGCCAGTCATCTTACCAATGATCATCCTGCCAAATGAGCTCCACATGATCCTTCATCTTCTTCCTTGATTTAGTCCTGCACTTTAGAAGGGTGAATACATTTCAGTAAGGAGAGAATGAATCCCCTTTTGTATAATACTCCTCTTTTCAAAACGTAATTGGTTTCTTTACATTTTAATCTCCTGACTTCCCTTGGGTCATCTGGTAGTATGCCTTCTTCGATATATCCCTTGATAAGATCTATCAATAAGGGACCAAATTGATTCTCAATCAAGTTAATACTTTATTCGTCAATGCTTCTTTTTCCAGGATTTCCATAAGAATGGTCCTCTTTTGTTCTGTCCTAGTCACTAAAGCTAGCCGAGCAAGTGCATCTGCTCGGCGTTCTCAATTCTTAGAATTCTGTCCTATTTGACTACTAGAAATTTGGATAGTACTTTTGTAATACCCCGTATTTTCTATGATATTTATTTTTGGGGATTAATTGAATTAAATGTTGATTAATTGAAAATTAATCCGTATAAAAATATTAACGAGATGTGAGTTAGTATTTTTAGTATAATGTGTATACTTGGCATTATATGATTATTGGTAATATTGAAATTGTCACGTAATTGAAATACGTCAATTTGGGAATTTTGCTTGACGCGTGTGACCGCCACGTCATGGTATTTTGTTATTAAATTAAAGAGTGAATTTTAGTTCCATTAACCGTATGGTCGTTTTGAGTGCGCCAACGCGTCCGAAAGGGTCGAGATAGTCAGAAAACACTAGCCGGAATTTTAGTTTGAGTCCCGGGGTATTTGTGGGCCATACCGGCATCAAAAAGGGTATTTTGGTAAATTGCATTTTTGGGAAATAAAAAGTGACGAAAATAGAGATTACAATCTGACTATTTCCTCAACCCACTTAACCCACTAACCACACAATTTGACAATATGGGCTACGGGAGAAGTTGATATATCATTCCAACTTCCAAAAACCATTACACACCTCCATACTCCATTATCTTCAACCTTGGAAAAAGCTTGAGAGAGAGAGAGAGAGAAGGAAACCTTGAGAAGAGCTTGAGAGAGAGAGAGAGGGAAGAGAATTCTGCAGAAAAACAGAGGGATGACAACCTAACTTCAAGATTCTACACCAAATTCTGAGATAAATTAAGGCAAGTGATTTAAACTCTTTTGATTCAAGATATGTTCCCATGTTTAGGAATTTTCGAAATTGATTTTTGGAGATAAATTAGACCCATGAATTGAAAAGTTAAAGGCCATGATTTATGTAGGAATTGCATGTAGTATATTCTGGATGAATTTATATATTATAAACCGAACCTTGATGATCTAAAAGTGGAATTAGAAGAAGTTTGATGATAACCTTGAATGGAAGAATTCTGGAAATTATTTTGATGTAGTTTGGATCTAAACTAAGCTTTTAAATGATGAATTATGAGACTTAGAATGTTAAAACCTTTGTAGGATGTTAGTATCATGTTATAGTAACCTTATCTTGGAGTTTCATGCTTAAAAATGGAGTTTTGGGTCGAAACTGTAACTGCAAAACGAAGCAGGCCGTAACAGACCTGGTGCGATCGATCGATCGATATTCATCAGTCGATCGATCGACCACCATCGATCGATCGAAGGTAAAGGTCGATCGATCGACCTTCCCAGAATGAATAAAGTTTCCCTTAATTGAATTTGAATGATGATAACCCTTGGATAATATTATTGGAGACATTGTGATTACCCTAAATTTTAAGGAAGACCAGTAGGCATGATTATGAAATTGGACTTTAATTGGAATTTAATTTGAGGAATTATTCTAAATTAATGAAATTCGTTATGTGAGATAATCTTTGGGTTAATAGTACAAATTCGAATAATTTGATGAAATAAGGTTTGGGGCAGAAGTAAAGACCTTAGGTTTGAAGATGTATATGTGGGAATTATGGGAACTTAATAGTCTATTTGAGATAGGTGCCAAGTTTAAGAAATTACGACGTGAGACGTGTCGACTATTTAAATTATATATTATCGAGATACTTGAAATATATGAATTTGGAATAATGGTATAATGATGTAGAGTATACCCTTATTAATATTGAGATATCTAAGATGTGTGAATGCTTAGTATGTAATTTTTGTGTATAACATACCTACCATACTTGCTATCACGGGAGGTTTACGTTCGCTTAGGGCCTTCTTATCCTTGTGTTGCCCGGATTTAGATTGGTTACCTCGATGAACATAGGTCATAGAAGGACTTATTGTGATATTAATAAGTCTGCTGATCATGGGAGCGTAGGTATGTGCGTGACCCATGTGATGGTGACTGTGTTCGCCTCCACTATTTGTGATGTTGTTATCTGAACGATTCCCGAGAGATTTGGAATGCGTGATCCTTATGCACGTGATGTACCGGGATGGATATCAGAGTATGTATGCACCGCAGCTTAGCCTTTGGGTGCTTGTATTGTATATTTATGATGCGTTAATATACGGTTAATTGGGAAGGAATTTACTATGTTAAATTGTGAGTATAGTTATGGTAATGTTTTGAAAAGAAAAAGGGAACTTTTATCAATAAATGGTTTTGTTAATAATTGTGAATCCGGGAATTAAAGTAGAACTCTCTATTTAATTATTAAGGTTGGAAATTAAACGTGAACCAAGTAGTAGTGTAGAAACTCTTAGATAGTTATGAGTTAACACATGAATGGGTACAGGAACGTTAGGAGTGCACAGTAGAAGAGAGGTGAGTATCTCATGTGAGAGCACGTCCTAACATGTATTTTGCATATACTGTTTTAAATGTTTTTAAAGCACTTGCAGGTTTTTAAAATATCTCCACATTCGGGCGCTGACCCGTTTGCTTTCAAATCTATCTTTTTGTAAAACCATTTTAGGTGCCCAGCCACAAGGTCACCGTGCATAGGATTCTCATTCTGATGACGAGCTGTAGCTGCTTGTGGAAGCTACAGGGATTTGCTTTTAGACGCTTATATCATTTGGATTCCTTATTCAGTATTCCTCAGTTGTAGGGCATGTTGCCCAAGTTCTATTAGATACTTTTCCATTTCAGTTTCGGGCTTTGGCATGTATTCATTCAGTATTCAGTATTTCATTATTTACTTCAGTTATGGGATTATGTTATGAGGAGTTTTACCTCCAGATTTATTTATATCATGTTACGGTCATTCTATTTACTTTACTATGGTGAATGGTGTTATTATTCTTCTTTACACTTGTTGCATGTTAATCAGTCTTTAAATTAAAATTTGGCAACTTACTTTTTAAATACTAGGTGGTTAGTAATTATAATAAAATGTTTTCGATAGTGATGCTATTAACTGAGCCAACTTGGCGTTTTGATTTAATTTAATAAAGGAGTAGCTACCCGGTATTTAATTTGTCGGGGTGTCACATGTGGTATCAGAGCATCAGGTTCTAGTGTCCATTAGGATCTGAACGGCTTATTATGTTTCCACTGAGCTTTCTTTTATATAGAGCCCTATATTTTAGGACTGTTGTATTCTTTTGTTTATGCTACGTTCTTCAGCTATTTTAAAGTTTATAACTGCGAACTTATAGACTTTATTCTTATTTCAGAATGCCTCCACGACGTGCACCACGAGTTCCCAGGAATGTGGCACCAGAACCACAGCCCGCACTGGTCCAGGGCATGATGAACGCCGCTGAGGTTGCAGCTATCGTAGCCCAAGCGGTAAATGCCGCCATTGCAATAGTTCAGCAGGCACCGCCTCAGGCGCCGGTTGCCGCGCCAGTACAGACTAATGCATTCCCGTCTGCTTGGGAACGTGTACGTGACGCTTTTCAGAAAGCGCATCCACCAGAGTTTGCAGGTAGCTCAGATGTGGTAGTCTCGAGCCAATGGAGGAAGGATATACAGCGGCACTTAAGGATGTATGAGTGCACGGATGTTCCGAAGCAGGTACTAGCTACTTTCAAGCTAGTTGGATCTGCATTGCAGTGGTGGGAGTCTATTACCACCGTAGAGGAGAGGGATACTCTCACTATTCATGATTTCTGGGTGCGATTCGACCGCAAGTACTTTTCGTCAGCTGTTCATACGGAAATGAGGAGGAGATTGATGAGTCTGAGGCAGGAGGGCAAAATCGTGGCCGAGTATGAGGCCGAGTTTACTAATCTGTTGAATATCGTCCCTGATGAGATACCAACAGAGAAGAAGAAGATTAAGAAATTTACCGACGGGTTGACATGGAGGATCCGTCAGCATCTGTTAGGGAACCTTTCGTTGGCCACTTATTCTGATGTGGTTAACGCTGCTTTATTACACTGCCAGGATCACCGCTTTCATATGGCCGAGGGCAAGAGATCGGGAGAATCTAGCCATCAGGGCAGGACTGGAGGACATGGTGCCGGTGGGGCACAATCTTTTCAGGGGCAGAGACAGGTAGAGCAGAGTTCTCAGCAGGGGGATCATAAGAGGTTCCGTTCAGGGGGTTTCAGGAACGGTCAGGGAGGATTTCGGAATGGCCAGCAAGGTCATAACGGCCATCAGGGCCAATAGGGCCAAAATGGTCAACATCAGCAGTTTCAGCAGGGCCAACAGGGCCAAGGGAGGAACGGTAATGGCCACCAGGGCCGGGGTCAGCAAGGGCAGAGAGGAGGTAACTTCCCGGGGAAGTGTTTCGTTTGTGGCAAGACTGGCCATAAACGCCAGGACTGTCCTGATAGGGGCAGGGCCCCACAGCAGCAGCAGCAGGGAGCTCGCCAGGAGCCACAGAGGCCTATGTTTCCCGCCGCTCTTCTCGCACCGCCACAGATGGCAGCATTGCCACCCATTCCAGCAGTTCCGGCTCAGCAGGGACATCTACAGTATGGACGTGTCTACAATGTCCACCAGGCAGCAGTCCCACAGGCACCGCCCGCGATTGAGGGTACGTTTTCTATCCATGGCACTATGGGTCGGGTACTGTTTGATATGGGGGCTATACATTGCTTTATAGCTACACATTTTGCGAAGGCTTTAGGGTTGTTAGCCACAGCAGAGAGCACAGTTACATGTGTCGACTCACCATTGGGGAGTGGGTCGCTTATATTCTTTATATGTCGGGGAGTGGGGGTAGAGATTGGTGGTTTCGTATTACCTGCGGACATGTTGGTTTTAGATATGCATGTTCACGATGTGATTATCAGTATGGATTGGCTCGCTGATTATAGAGCCATGATAGATTGCTTCGGTGGGAGCATTGTTTTTGCCATTCCGGGGCAAGAGATGTTTGTAGTGGCGATGCCTCGCCCAGAGGGAGGCTCGACCGCTCATTTATATTACATTGAGGAGGATACCTCTAAGGAGGTTGTGATTCCTTTAGATTCAATCCCAGTCGTCAGAGAGTATTCTGATGTGTTTCAGGAGATATCAGGCCTACCCCCCAGTCGAGAGATAGATTTCGTTATAGACTTGTTACCTGATACGAGACCTATAGCACGCGCACCGTACCGTATGGCTCCAGCTGAGATGAGGGAGTTACGGGATCAGATTGAGCAGTTATTGGGTCAGGGGTTTATTCGGAGGAGTACTTCACCTTGGGGTTCCCCTATGTTGTTAGTGAAGAAGAGAGATGGTTCACTGAGATTGTGTGTGGACTACCGGGAGTTAAACAAGGTCACGATACGGAACAAATATCCGTTGCCTCGAATCGATGACCTATTTGACCAGTTGAGGGGAGCTTCTTACTTCTCAAAGATTGATTTACGATCTGGTTACCATCAGTTGCGTATTAGGGAGGAGGACGTCTCGAAGACTGCGTTCTTATCGAGATATGGTTCCTACGAGTTTTGGGTTATGCCATTTGGTTTGACCAACGCTCCAGCAGCATTTATGGACTTGATGAATAGGGTGTTCAGGGATTACCTAGACCAGTTTGTCAATGTCTTCATCGATGATATTTTGGTTTACTCCCAGACAGAGGAGGAGCATGCCGAGCACTTGAGACTAGTTTTGCAGACACTGCGCCAGAATGAGTTGTATGCAAAATATGAGAAGTGCGGGTTTTGGATGAAGGAGGTTCAGTTTTTGGGGCATATTATTTCCGACCGGGGAATATCGGTTGATCCGGGGAAGGTATCCGCGGTGAGGGAGTGGGGATAGCCCATGACACCGACAGAGATCCGTAGTTTCTTGGGCCTAGCAGGATACTACAGGAGGTTTATTCGGGGTTTCTCCACGATAGCGGGTCCCATGACACATCTTACCCGAAAAGGTGTGCCCTTCATTTGGAGTGATGCTTGTCAGTTGGCATTTGATGAGTTGAAAGACAGGCTAACCTCAGTACCTGTATTAGCATTGCCGAGACCGGGAGTTGAGTATCTTGTTTACACCGATGCGTCCTTACAAGGACTTGGAGGTGTACTGCAGCAGGAGAGTCAGGCCATAGCTTATGCTTCCCGTAAGCTTAAGCCTCACGAGAAGAATTACCCTACCCACGACTTGGAGTTAGCAGCAGTGGTATTTTCCCTTCGTATTTGGAGACTCTACCTGTTGGGGGAGAAGTTTCGATTGTTCACGGATCACAAGTCCCTACAGTACCTATTCACGCAGAAGGAGTTGAATATGCGGTAGCGGAGGTGGCTTAAATTCGTGAAAAATTATCAGTTCGATATCCAGTATCACCCGGGGAAGGCTAACGTGGTGGCAGACGCGTTGAGCCGTAGACCGGTAGATGAGGTGGCTGATGTGTGGAAGGCCAAGTGGAAGGAATTGGGACACCAGGATGCAGTGGCCCGATCATTCATGTCTGTGATGACTGTAACACCGCAGATTGTCACGAAGGTGGTGAAGGCACAGGCAAATGACTCGTTCTGTCAGGATCAGATAGTTCGATTATTAGCAGAGGGAGCCGAATCCTATACCGTTAGCTCAGACGGGGGATTACGCTTCAATGGGAGATTGGTAGTTCCGGAGGGGGAGGAATTGCGGCATGAGGTGATGGCAGAGTCGCATGGCTCACGGTTCGCGGTACATCCCGGAGGGGACAAAATGTACCAAGATATGAGACGCCAGTATTGGTGGAGCGGGATGAAGAGAGATATTGCCGAGTTTGTCTCAAAATGCGCCACTTGTCAACTCGTAAAAGTGGATCATCAGAGACCGGCAGGACTGCTACAGCCTTTAGAGGTCCCGATGTGGATATGGGAGAGCATCTCTATGGACTTTATCACGGGGTTGCCTACGTCGCAGAGAGGTCACGACTCCATTTGGGTGATTGTAGACAGGTTGTCAAAAGTTGATCATTTTCTACCCGTACGGACAGACTACACTGCGGGACAGTATGCCCAGCTCTTTATTGCAGAGATAGTGAGACTTCACGGTGTGCCCTTAAATATCGTGTCGGACCGAGACAAGATATTCATTTCACGATTTTGGGAGAGTTTTCAGCAGGCCATGGGCACGGAGTTGAGGTTGAGTACAGCGTACCACCCGCAGACCGACGGGCAGACCGAGCGCACAAATCAGATGTTGGAGGACATGCTACGTATGTGCACCATTGACTTTGAGGGAGGATGGGAGCAGTATCTTCCACTGGTGGAGTTTTCCTACAACAACTCCTATCAGTTCACCATTGGCATGGCTCCATTTGAGGCATTGTACGGTAGACCTTGTCGTTCCCCAGCATGTTGGTTGGAGGTGGGGGACAACAAACTACTTGGGCCGGAAGTGATTCAGGATACTTCGGCAAGGATAGAATTGATTCGCAGTCGCATTCGGGTGGCTCAGGACAGACAGAAGAGTTATGCTGATGCGAAGAGATTCTTCAGAGAGTTCCAAGTGGGAGACCAGGTTTTGCTCAGGGTTTCTCCTATGAAGGGGATTATGCGTTTCGGGAAGAAAGGGAAGTTGGCACCGAGATATGTGGGACCATTTCCTATTATTGAGCGGATCGGGCCAGTTGCGTATAGACTTGGGTTACCGGAGCATTTACATCGGATTCACGATGTGTTCCATATTTCCTCGCTTAGGAAATACCTTAGAGATAATTTGGCTCATTCTCTCATTGTTGTGGAAGACATTGATCTCCAGCCGGATAGCTCCTACGAGGAGGGGCCGATTGCTATCCTGGACCGAAGTGAGCGGAAGCTGCGGTCAAAGATAGTCCCGTTAGTGCGTGTTCAGTGGCGACATCATAATGTCGAGGAGTCAACATGGGAGCACGAGGATGACATGCGCGAACGATATCCAGAGTTATTCTTACCAGGTACTTACTAGTTCCGAATTTCGGGACGAAATTCAGTTATTAGGGGGGAAGTATGTAATACCCCGTATTTTCTATGATATTTATTTTTGGGGATTAATTGAATTAAATGTTTATTAATTGAAAATTAATCCGGATAAAAATATTAACGAGATGTGAGTTAGTATTTTTAGTATAATGTGTATACTTGGCATTATATGATTATTGGTAATATTGAAATTGTCACGTAATTGAAATACGTCAATTTGGGAATTTTGCTTGACGCGTGTGACCGCCACGTCATGGTATTTTGTTATTAAATTAAAGAGTGAATTTTAGTTCCATTAACCGTATGGTCATTTTGAGTGCGCCAACGCGTCCGGAAGGGTCGAGATAGTCAGAAAACACTAGTCGGAAGTTTAGTTTGAGTCCCGGGGTATTTGTGGGCCATACCGGCATCAAAAAGGGTATTTTGGTAAATTGCATTTTTGGGAAATAAAAAGTGACGAAAATAGAGATTACAATCTGACTATTTCCTCAACCCACTTAACCCACTAACCACACTATTTGACAATATGGGCTACGGGAGAAGTTGATATATCATTCCAACTTCCAAAAACCATTACACACCTCCATACTCCATTATCTTCAACCTTGGAAAAAGCTTGAGAGAGAGAGAGAGAGAAGGAAACCTTGAGAAGAGCTTGAGAGAGAGAGAGAGGGAAGAGAATTCTGCAGAAAAACAGAGGGAGGACAACCTAACTTCAAGATTCTACACCAAATTCTGAGATAAATTAAGGCAAGTGATTTAAACTCTTTTGATTCAAGATATGTTCCCATGTTTAGGAATTTTCGAAATTGATTTTTGGAGATAAATTAGACCCATGAATTGAAAAGTTAAAGGCCATGATTTATGTAGGAATTGCATGTAGTATATTCTGGATGAATTTATATATTATAAACCGAACCTTGATGATCTAAAAGTGGAATTAGAAGAAGTTTGATGATAACCTTGAATGGAAGAATTCTGGAAATTATTTTGATGTAGTTTGGATCTAAACTAAGCTTTTAAATGATGAATTATGAGACTTAGAATGTTAAAACCTTTGTAGGATGTTAGTATCATGTTATAGTAACCTTATCTTGGAGTTTCATGCTTAAAAATGGAGTTTTGGGTCGAAACTGTAACTGCAAAACGAAGCAGGCCGTAACAGACCTGGTGCGATCGATCGATCGATATTCATCAGTCGATCGATCGACCACCATCGATCGATCGAAGGTAAAGGTCGATCGATCGACCTTCCCAGAATGAATAAAGTTTCCCTTAATTGAATTTGAATGATGATAACCCTTGGATAATATTATTGGAGACATTGTGATTACCCTAAATTTTAAGGAAGACCAGTAGGCATGATTATGAAATTGGACTTTAATTGGAATTTAATTTGAGGAATTATTCTAAATTAATGAAATTCGTTATGTGAGATAATCTTTGGGTTAATAGTACAAATTCGAATAATTTGATGAAATAAGGTTTGGGGCAGAAGTAAAGACCTTAGGTTTGAAGATGTATATGTGGGAATTATGGGAACTTAATAGTCTATTTGAGATAGGTGCCAAGTTTAAGAAATTACGACGTGAGACGTGTCGACTATTTAAATTATATATTATCGAGATACTTGAAATATATGAATTTGGAATAATGGTATAATGATGTAGAGTATACCCTTATTAATATTGAGATATCTAAGATGTGTGAATGCTTAGTATGTAATTTTTGTGTATAACATACCTACCATACTTGCTATCACGGGAGGTTTACGTTCGCTTAGGGCCTTCTTATCCTTGTGTTGCCCGGATTTAGATTGGTTACCTCGATGAACATAGGTCATAGAAGGACTTATTGTGATATTAATAAGTCTGCTGATCATGGGAGCGTAGGTATGTGCGTGACCCATGTGATGGTGACTGTGTTCGCCTCCACTATTTGTGATGTTGTTATCTGAACGATTCCCGAGAGATTTGGAATGCGTGATCCTTATGCACGTGATGTACCGGGATGGATATCAGAGTATGTATGCACCGCAGCTTAGCCTTTGGGTGCTTGTATTGTATATTTATGATGCGTTAATATACGGTTAATTGGGAAGGAATTTACTATGTTAAATTGTGAGTATAGTTATGGTAATGTTTTGAAAAGAAAAAGGGAACTTTTATCAATAAATGGTTTTGTTAATAATTGTGAATCCGGGAATTAAAGTAGAACTCTCTATTTAATTATTAAGGTTGGAAATTAAACGTGAACCAAGTAGTAGTGTAGAAACTCTTAGATAGTTATGAGTTAACACATGAATGGGTACAGGAACGTTAGGAGTGCACAGTAGAAGAGAGGTGAGTATCTCATGTGAGAGCACGTCCTAACATGTATTTTGCATATACTGTTTTAAATGTTTTTAAAGCACTTGCAGGTTTTTAAAATATCTCCACATTCGGGCGCTGACCCGTTTGCTTTCAAATCTATCTTTTTGTAAAACCATTTTAGGTGCCCAGCCACAAGGTCACCGTGCATAGGATTCTCATTCTGATGACGAGCTGTAGCTGCTTGTGGAAGCTACAGGGATTTGCTTTTAGACGCTTATATCATTTGGATTCCTTATTCAGTATTCCTCAGTTGTAGGGCATGTTGCCCAAGTTCTATTAGATACTTTTCCATTTCAGTTTCGGGCTTTGGCATGTATTCATTCAGTATTCAGTATTTCATTATTTACTTCAGTTATGGGATTATGTTATGAGGAGTTTTACCTCCAGATTTATTTATATCATGTTACGGTCATTCTATTTACTTTACTATGGTGAATGGTGTTATTATTCTTCTTTACACTTGTTGCATGTTAATCAGTCTTTAAATTAAAATTTGGCAACTTACTTTTTAAATACTAGGTGGTTAGTAATTATAATAAAATGTTTTCGATAGTGATGCTATTAACTGAGCCAACTTGGCGTTTTGATTTAATTTAATAAAGGAGTAGCTACCCGGTATTTAATTTGTCGGGGTGTCACATGTGGTATCAGAGCATCAGGTTCTAGTGTCCATTAGGATCTGAACGGCTTATTATGTTTCCACTGAGCTTTCTTTTATATAGAGCCCTATATTTTAGGACTGTTGTATTCTTTTGTTTATGCTACGTTCTTCAGCTATTTTAAAGTTTATAACTGCGAACTTATAGACTTTATTCTTATTTCAGAATGCCTCCACGACGTGCACCACGAGTTCCCAGGAATGTGGCACCAGAACCACAGCCCGCACTGGTCCAGGGCATGATGAACGCCGCTGAGGTTGCAGCTATCGTAGCCCAAGCGGTAAATGCCGCCATTGCAATAGTTCAGCAGGCACCGCCTCAGGCGCCGGTTGCCGCGCCAGTACAGACTAATGCATTCCCGTCTGCTTGGGAACGTGTACGTGACGCTTTTCAGAAAGCGCATCCACCAGAGTTTGCAGGTAGCTCAGATGTGGTAGTCTCGAGCCAATGGAGGAAGGATATACAGCGGCACTTAAGGATGTATGAGTGCACGGATGTTCCGAAGCAGGTACTAGCTACTTTCAAGCTAGTTGGATCTGCATTGCAGTGGTGGGAGTCTATTACCACCGTAGAGGAGAGGGATACTCTCACTATTCATGATTTCTGGGTGCGATTCGACCGCAAGTACTTTTCGTCAGCTGTTCATACGGAAATGAGGAGGAGATTGATGAGTCTGAGGCAGGAGGGCAAAATCGTGGCCGAGTATGAGGCCGAGTTTACTAATCTGTTGAATATCGTCCCTGATGAGATACCAACAGAGAAGAAGAAGATTAAGAAATTTACCGACGGGTTGACATGGAGGATCCGTCAGCATCTGTTAGGGAACCTTTCGTTGGCCACTTATTCTGATGTGGTTAACGCTGCTTTATTACACTGCCAGGATCACCGCTTTCATATGGCCGAGGGCAAGAGATCGGGAGAATCTAGCCATCAGGGCAGGACTGGAGGACATGGTGCCGGTGGGGCACAATCTTTTCAGGGGCAGAGACAGGTAGAGCAGAGTTCTCAGCAGGGGGATCATAAGAGGTTCCGTTCAGGGGGTTTCAGGAACGGTCAGGGAGGATTTCGGAATGGCCAGCAAGGTCATAACGGCCATCAGGGCCAATAGGGCCAAAATGGTCAACATCAGCAGTTTCAGCAGGGCCAACAGGGCCAAGGGAGGAACGGTAATGGCCACCAGGGCCGGGGTCAGCAAGGGCAGAGAGGAGGTAACTTCCCGGGGAAGTGTTTCGTTTGTGGCAAGACTGGCCATAAACGCCAGGACTGTCCTGATAGGGGCAGGGCCCCACAGCAGCAGCAGCAGGGAGCTCGCCAGGAGCCACAGAGGCCTATGTTTCCCGCCGCTCTTCTCGCACCGCCACAGATGGCAGCATTGCCACCCATTCCAGCAGTTCCGGCTCAGCAGGGACATCTACAGTATGGACGTGTCTACAATGTCCACCAGGCAGCAGTCCCACAGGCACCGCCCGCGATTGAGGGTACGTTTTCTATCCATGGCACTATGGGTCGGGTACTGTTTGATATGGGGGCTATACATTGCTTTATAGCTACACATTTTGCGAAGGCTTTAGGGTTGTTAGCCACAGCAGAGAGCACAGTTACATGTGTCGACTCACCATTGGGGAGTGGGTCGCTTATATTCTTTATATGTCGGGGAGTGGGGGTAGAGATTGGTGGTTTCGTATTACCTGCGGACATGTTGGTTTTAGATATGCATGTTCACGATGTGATTATCAGTATGGATTGGCTCGCTGATTATAGAGCCATGATAGATTGCTTCGGTGGGAGCATTGTTTTTGCCATTCCGGGGCAAGAGATGTTTGTAGTGGCGATGCCTCGCCCAGAGGGAGGCTCGACCGCTCATTTATATTACATTGAGGAGGATACCTCTAAGGAGGTTGTGATTCCTTTAGATTCAATCCCAGTCGTCAGAGAGTATTCTGATGTGTTTCAGGAGATACCAGGCCTACCCCCCAGTCGAGAGATAGATTTCGTTATAGACTTGTTACCTGATACGAGACCTATAGCACGCGCACCGTACCGTATGGCTCCAGCTGAGATGAGGGAGTTACGGGATCAGATTGAGCAGTTATTGGGTCAGGGGTTTATTCGGAGGAGTACTTCACCTTGGGGTTCCCCTATGTTGTTAGTGAAGAAGAGAGATGGTTCACTGAGATTGTGTGTGGACTACCGGGAGTTAAACAAGGTCACGATACGGAACAAATATCCGTTGCCTCGAATCGATGACCTATTTGACCAGTTGAGGGGAGCTTCTTACTTCTCAAAGATTGATTTACGATCTGGTTACCATCAGTTGCGTATTAGGGAGGAGGACGTCTCGAAGACTGCGTTCTTATCGAGATATGGTTCCTACGAGTTTTGGGTTATGCCATTTGGTTTGACCAACGCTCCAGCAGCATTTATGGACTTGATGAATAGGGTGTTCAGGGATTACCTAGACCAGTTTGTCAATGTCTTCATCGATGATATTTTGGTTTACTCCCAGACAGAGGAGGACCATGCCGAGCACTTGAGACTAGTTTTGCAGACACTGCGCCAGAATGAGTTGTATGCAAAATATGAGAAGTGCGGGTTTTGGATGAAGGAGGTTCAGTTTTTGGGGCATATTATTTCCGACCGGGGAATATCGGTTGATCCGGGGAAGGTATCCGCGGTGAGGGAGTGGGGATAGCCCATGACACCGACAGAGATCCGTAGTTTCTTGGGCCTAGCAGGATACTACAGGAGGTTTATTCGGGGTTTCTCCACGATAGCGGGTCCCATGACACATCTTACCCGAAAAGGTGTGCCCTTCATTTGGAGTGATGCTTGTCAGTTGGCATTTGATGAGTTGAAAGACAGGCTAACCTCAGTACCTGTATTAGCATTGCCGAGACCGGGAGTTGAGTATCTTGTTTACACCGATGCGTCCTTACAAGGACTTGGAGGTGTACTGCAGCAGGAGAGTCAGGCCATAGCTTATGCTTCCCGTAAGCTTAAGCCTCACGAGAAGAATTACCCTACCCACGACTTGGAGTTAGCAGCAGTGGTATTTTCCCTTCGTATTTGGAGACTCTACCTGTTGGGGGAGAAGTTTCGATTGTTCACGGATCACAAGTCCCTACAGTACCTATTCACGCAGAAGGAGTTGAATATGCGGTAGCGGAGGTGGCTTAAATTCGTGAAAAATTATCAGTTCGATATCCAGTATCACCCGGGGAAGGCTAACGTGGTGGCAGACGCGTTGAGCCGTAGACCGGTAGATGAGGTGGCTGATGTGTGGAAGGCCAAGTGGAAGGAATTGGGACACCAGGATGCAGTGGCCCGATCATTCATGTCTGTGATGACTGTAACACCGCAGATTGTCACGAAGGTGGTGAAGGCACAGGCAAATGACTCGTTCTGTCAGGATCAGATAGTTCGATTATTAGCAGAGGGAGCCGAATCCTATACCGTTAGCTCAGACGGGGGATTACGCTTCAATGGGAGATTGGTAGTTCCGGAGGGGGAGGAATTGCGGCATGAGGTGATGGCAGAGTCGCATGGCTCACGGTTCGCGGTACATCCCGGAGGGGACAAAATGTACCAAGATATGAGACGCCAGTATTGGTGGAGCGGGATGAAGAGAGATATTGCCGAGTTTGTCTCAAAATGCGCCACTTGTCAACTCGTAAAAGTGGATCATCAGAGACCGGCAGGACTGCTACAGCCTTTAGAGGTCCCGATGTGGATATGGGAGAGCATCTCTATGGACTTTATCACGGGGTTGCCTACGTCGCAGAGAGGTCACGACTCCATTTGGGTGATTGTAGACAGGTTGTCAAAAGTTGATCATTTTCTACCCGTACGGACAGACTACACTGCGGGACAGTATGCCCAGCTCTTTATTGCAGAGATAGTGAGACTTCACGGTGTGCCCTTAAATATCGTGTCGGACCGAGACAAGATATTCATTTCACGATTTTGGGAGAGTTTTCAGCAGGCCATGGGCACGGAGTTGAGGTTGAGTACAGCGTACCACCCGCAGACCGACGGGCAGACCGAGCGCACAAATCAGATGTTGGAGGACATGCTACGTATGTGCACCATTGACTTTGAGGGAGGATGGGAGCAGTATCTTCCACTGGTGGAGTTTTCCTACAACAACTCCTATCAGTTCACCATTGGCATGGCTCCATTTGAGGCATTGTACGGTAGACCTTGTCGTTCCCCAGCATGTTGGTTGGAGGTGGGGGACAACAAACTACTTGGGCCGGAAGTGATTCAGGATACTTCGGCAAGGATAGAATTGATTCGCAGTCGCATTCGGGTGGCTCAGGACAGACAGAAGAGTTATGCTGATGCGAAGAGATTCTTCAGAGAGTTCCAAGTGGGAGACCAGGTTTTGCTCAGGGTTTCTCCTATGAAGGGGATTATGCGTTTCGGGAAGAAAGGGAAGTTGGCACCGAGATATGTGGGACCATTTCCTATTATTGAGCGGATCGGGCCAGTTGCGTATAGACTTGGGTTACCGGAGCATTTACATCGGATTCACGATGTGTTCCATATTTCCTCGCTTAGGAAATACCTTAGAGATAATTTGGCTCATTCTCTCATTGTTGTGGAAGACATTGATCTCCAGCCGGATAGCTCCTACGAGGAGGGGCCGATTGCTATCCTGGACCGAAGTGAGCGGAAGCTGCGGTCAAAGATAGTCCCGTTAGTGCGTGTTCAGTGGCGACATCATAATGTCGAGGAGTCAACATGGGAGCACGAGGATGACATGCGCGAACGATATCCAGAGTTATTCTTACCAGGTACTTACTAGTTCCGAATTTCGGGACGAAATTCAGTTATTAGGGGGGAAGTATGTAATACCCCGTATTTTCTATGATATTTATTTTTGGGGATTAATTGAATTAAATGTTTATTAATTGAAAATTAATCCGGATAAAAATATTAACGAGATGTGAGTTAGTATTTTTAGTATAATGTGTATACTTGGCATTATATGATTATTGGTAATATTGAAATTGTCACGTAATTGAAATACGTCAATTTGGGAATTTTGCTTGACGCGTGTGACCGCCACGTCATGGTATTTTGTTATTAAATTAAAGAGTGAATTTTAGTTCCATTAACCGTATGGTCATTTTGAGTGCGCCAACGCGTCCGGAAGGGTCGAGATAGTCAGAAAACACTAGTCGGAAGTTTAGTTTGAGTCCCGGGGTATTTGTGGGCCATACCGGCATCAAAAAGGGTATTTTGGTAAATTGCATTTTTGGGAAATAAAAAGTGACGAAAATAGAGATTACAATCTGACTATTTCCTCAACCCACTTAACCCACTAACCACACAATTTGACAATATGGGCTACGGGAGAAGTTGATATATCATTCCAACTTCCAAAAACCATTACACACCTCCATACTCCATTATCTTCAACCTTGGAAAAAGCTTGAGAGAGAGAGAGAGAGAAGGAAACCTTGAGAAGAGCTTGAGAGAGAGAGAGAGGGAAGAGAATTCTGCAGAAAAACAGAGGGAGGACAACCTAACTTCAAGATTCTACACCAAATTCTGAGATAAATTAAGGCAAGTGATTTAAACTCTTTTGATTCAAGATATGTTCCCATGTTTAGGAATTTTCGAAATTGATTTTTGGAGATAAATTAGACCCATGAATTGAAAAGTTAAAGGCCATGATTTATGTAGGAATTGCATGTAGTATATTCTGGATGAATTTATATATTATAAACCGAACCTTGATGATCTAAAAGTGGAATTAGAAGAAGTTTGATGATAACCTTGAATGGAAGAATTCTGGAAATTATTTTGATGTAGTTTGGATCTAAACTAAGCTTTTAAATGATGAATTATGAGACTTAGAATGTTAAAACCTTTGTAGGATGTTAGTATCATGTTATAGTAACCTTATCTTGGAGTTTCATGCTTAAAAATGGAGTTTTGGGTCGAAACTGTAACTGCAAAACGAAGCAGGCCGTAACAGACCTGGTGCGATCGATCGATCGATATTCATCAGTCGATCGATCGACCACCATCGATCGATCGAAGGTAAAGGTCGATCGATCGACCTTCCCAGAATGAATAAAGTTTCCCTTAATTGAATTTGAATGATGATAACCCTTGGATAATATTATTGGAGACATTGTGATTACCCTAAATTTTAAGGAAGACCAGTAGGCATGATTATGAAATTGGACTTTAATTGGAATTTAATTTGAGGAATTATTCTAAATTAATGAAATTCGTTATGTGAGATAATCTTTGGGTTAATAGTACAAATTCGAATAATTTGATGAAATAAGGTTTGGGGCAGAAGTAAAGACCTTAGGTTTGAAGATGTATATGTGGGAATTATGGGAACTTAATAGTCTATTTGAGATAGGTGCCAAGTTTAAGAAATTACGACGTGAGACGTGTCGACTATTTAAATTATATATTATCGAGATACTTGAAATATATGAATTTGGAATAATGGTATAATGATGTAGAGTATACCCTTATTAATATTGAGATATCTAAGATGTGTGAATGCTTAGTATGTAATTTTTGTGTATAACATACCTACCATACTTGCTATCACGGGAGGTTTACGTTCGCTTAGGGCCTTCTTATCCTTGTGTTGCCCGGATTTAGATTGGTTACCTCGATGAACATAGGTCATAGAAGGACTTATTGTGATATTAATAAGTCTGCTGATCATGGGAGCGTAGGTATGTGCGTGACCCATGTGATGGTGACTGTGTTCGCCTCCACTATTTGTGATGTTGTTATCTGAACGATTCCCGAGAGATTTGGAATGCGTGATCCTTATGCACGTGATGTACCGGGATGGATATCAGAGTATGTATGCACCGCAGCTTAGCCTTTGGGTGCTTGTATTGTATATTTATGATGCGTTAATATACGGTTAATTGGGAAGGAATTTACTATGTTAAATTGTGAGTATAGTTATGGTAATGTTTTGAAAAGAAAAAGGGAACTTTTATCAATAAATGGTTTTGTTAATAATTGTGAATCCGGGAATTAAAGTAGAACTCTCTATTTAATTATTAAGGTTGGAAATTAAACGTGAACCAAGTAGTAGTGTAGAAACTCTTAGATAGTTATGAGTTAACACATGAATGGGTACAGGAACGTTAGGAGTGCACAGTAGAAGAGAGGTGAGTATCTCATGTGAGAGCACGTCCTAACATGTATTTTGCATATACTGTTTTAAATGTTTTTAAAGCACTTGCAGGTTTTTAAAATATCTCCACATTCGGGCTCTGACCCGTTTGCTTTCAAATCTATCTTTTTGTAAAACCATTTTAGGTGCCCAGCCACAAGGTCACCATGCATAGGATTCTCATTCTGATGACGAGCTGTAGCTGCTTGTGGAAGCTACAGGGATTTGCTTTTAGACGCTTATATCATTTGGATTCCTTATTCAGTATTCCTCAGTTGTAGGGCATGTTGCCCAAGTTCTATTAGATACTTTTCCATTTCAGTTTCGGGCTTTGGCATGTATTCATTCAGTATTCAGTATTTCATTATTTACTTCAGTTATGGGATTATGTTATGAGGAGTTTTACCTCCAGATTTATTTATATCATGTTACGGTCATTCTATTTACTTTACTATGGTGAATGGTGTTATTATTCTTCTTTACACTTGTTGCATGTTAATCAGTCTTTAAATTAAAATTTGGCAACTTACTTTTTAAATACTAGGTGGTTAGTAATTATAATAAAATGTTTTCGACAGTGATGCTATTAACTGAGCCAACTTGGCTTTTGATTTAATTTAATAAAGGAGTAGCTACCCGGTATTTAATTTGTCGGGGTGTCACATGTGGTATCAGAGCATCAGGTTCTAGTGTCCATTAGGATCTGAACGGCTTATTATGTTTCCGCTGAGCTTTCTTTGATATAGAGCCCTATATTTTAGGACTGTTGTATTCTTTTGTTTATGCTACGTTCTTCAGCTATTTTAAAGTTTATAACTGCGAACTTATAGACTTTATTCTTATTTCAGAATGCCTCCACGACGTGCACCACGAGTTCCCAGGAATGTGGCGCCAGAACCACAGCCCGCACTGGTCCAGGGCATGATGAACGCCGCTGAGGTTGCAGCTATCGTAGCCCAAGCGGTAAATGCCGCCATTGCAATAGTTCAGCAGGCACCGCCTCAGGCGCCGGTTGCCGCGCCAGTACAGACTAATGCATTCCCGTCTGCTTGGGAACGTGTACGTGACGCTTTTCAGAAAGCGCATCCACCAGAGTTTGCAGGTAGCTCAGATGTGGTAGTCTCGAGCCAATGGAGGAAGGATATACAGCGGCACTTAAGGATGTATGAGTGCACGGATGTTCCGAAGCAGGTACTAGCTACTTTCAAGCTAGTTGGATCTGCATTGCAGTGGTGGGAGTCTATTACCACCGTAGAGGAGAGGGATACTCTCACTATTCATGATTTCTGGGTGCGATTCGACCGCAAGTACTTTTCGTCAGCTGTTCATACGGAAATGAGGAGGAGATTGATGAGTCTGAGGCAGGAGGGCAAAACCGTGGCCGAGTATGAGGCCGAGTTTACTAATCTGTTGAATATCGTCCCTGATGAGATACCAACAGAGAAGAAGAAGATTGAGAAATTTACCGACGGGTTGACATGGAGGATCCGTCAGCATCTGTTAGGGAACCTTTCGTTGGCCACTTATTCTGATGTGGTTAACGCTGCTTTATTACACTGCCAGGATCACCGCTTTCATATGGCCGAGGGCAAGAGATCGGGAGAATCTAGCCATCAGGGCAGGATTGGAGGACATGGTGCCGGTGGGGCACAATCTTTTCAGGGGCAGAGACAGGTAGAGCAGAGTTCTCAGCAGGGGGATCATAAGAGGTTCCGTTCAGGGGGTTTCAGGAACGGTCAGGGAGGATTTCGGAATGGCCAGCAAGGTCATAACGTCCATCAGGGCCAATAGGGCCAAAATGGTCAACATCAGCAGTTTCAGCAGGGCCAACAGGGCCAAGGGAGGAACGGTAATGGCCACCAGGGCCGGGGTCAGCAAGGGCAGAGAGGAGGTAACTTCCCGGGGAAGTGTTTCGTTTGTGGCAAGACTGGCCATAAACGCCAGGACTGTCCTGATAGGGGCAGGGCCCCACAGCAGCAGCAGCAGGGAGCTCGCCAGGAGCCACAGAGGCCTATGTTTCCCGCCGCTCTTCTCGCACCGCCACAGATGGCAGCATTGCCACCCATTCCAGCAGTTCCGGCTCAGCAGGGACAGCTACAGTATGGACGTATCTACAACGTCCACCAGGCAGCAGTCCCACAGACACCGCCCGCGATTGAGGGTACGTTTTCTATCCATGGCACTATGGGTCGGGTACTGTTTGATACGGGGGCTACACATTGCTTTATAGCTACACATTTTGCGAAGGCTTTAGGGTTGTTAGCCACAGCAGAGAGCACAGTTACATGTGTCGACTCACCATTGGGGAGTGGGTCGCTTATATTCTTTATATGTCGGGGAGTGGGGGTAGAGATTGGTGGTTTCGTATTACTTGCGGACATGTTGGTTTTAGATATGCATGTTCACGA
Organism: Sambucus nigra; assembly: GCA_949130495.1. Classification (NCBI taxonomy): domain Eukaryota; kingdom Viridiplantae; phylum Streptophyta; class Magnoliopsida; order Dipsacales; family Adoxaceae; genus Sambucus; species Sambucus nigra. The sequence continues at coordinate 117,560,257 of OX422212.1, read as the reverse complement.
TGTGATTATCGGTATGGATTGGCTCACTGATTATAGAGCCATGATAGATTGCTTCGGTGGGAGCATTGTTTTTGCCATTCCGGGGCAAGAGATGTTTGTAGTGACGATGCCTCGCCCAGAGGGAGGCTCGACCGCTCATTTATATTACATTGAGAAGGATACCTCTAAGGAGGTTGTGATTCCTTTAGATTCAATCCCAGTCGTCAGAGAGTATTCTGATGTGTTTCAGGAGATACCAGGCCTACCCCCCAGTCGAGAGATATATTTCGTTATAGACTTGTTACCTGATACGAGACCTATAGCACGCGCACCGTACCGTATGGCTCCAGCTGAGATGAGGGAGTTACGGGATCAGATTGAGCAGTTATTGGGTCAGGGGTTTATTCGGAGGAGTACTTCACCTTGGGGTGCCCCTGTGTTGTTCGTGAAGAAGAGAGATGGTTCACTGAGATTGTGTGTGGACTACCGGGAGTTAAACAAGGTCACGATACGGAACAAATATCCGTTGCCTCGAATCGATGACCTATTTGACCAGTTGAGGGGAGCTTCTTACTTCTCAAAGATTGATTTACGATCTGGTTACCATCAGTTGCGTATTAGGGAGGAGGACGTCTCGAAGACTGCGTTCTTATCGAGATATGGTTCCTACGAGTTTTGGGTTATGCCATTTGGTTTGACCAACGCTCCAGCAGCATTTATGGACTTGATGAATAGGGTGTTCAGGGATTACCTAGACCAGTTTGTCAATGTCTTCATCGATGATATTTTGGTTTACTCCCAGACAGAGGAGGAGCATGCCGAGCACTTGAGACTAGTTTTGCAGACACTGCGCCAGAATGAGTTGTATGCAAAATATGAGAAGTGCGGGTTTTGGATGAAGGAGGTTCAGTTTTTGGGGCATATTATTTCCGACCGGGGAATATCGGTTGATCCGGGGAAGGTATCCGCGGTGAGGGAGTGGGGATAGCCCATGACACCGACAGAGATCCGTAGTTTCTTGGGCCTAGCAGGATACTACAGGAGGTTTATTCGGGGTTTCTCCACGATAGCGGGTCCCATGACACATCTTACCCGAAAAGGTGTGCCCTTCATTTGGAGTGATGCTTGTCAGTTGGCATTTGATGAGTTGAAAGACAAGCTAACCTCAGCACCTGTATTAGCACTGCCGAGACCGGGAGTTGAGTATCTTGTTTACACCGATGCGTCCTTACAAGGACTTGGAGGTGTACTGCAGCAGGAGAGTCAGGCCATAGCTTATGCTTCCCGTAAGCTTAAGCCTCACGAGAAGAATTACCCTACCCACGACTTGGAGTTAGCGGCAGTGGTATTTGCCCTTCGTATTTGGAGACTCTACCTGTTGGGGGAGAAGTTTTGATTGTTCACGGATCACAAGTCCCTACAGTACCTATTCACGCAGAAGGAGTTGAATATGCGGTAGCGGAGGTGGCTTAAATTCGTGAAAAATTATCAGTTCGATATCCAGTATCACCCGGGGAAGGCTAACGTGGTGGCAGACGCGTTGAGCCGTAGACCGGTAGATGAGGTGGCTGATGTGTGGAAGGCCAAGTGGAAGGAATTGGGACACCAGGATGCAGTGGCCCGATCATTCATGTCTGTGATGACTGTAACACCGCAGATTGTCACGAAGGTGGTGAAGGCACAGGCAAATGACTCGTTCTGTCAGGATCAGATAGTTCGATTATTAGCAGAGGGAGCCGAATCCTATACCGTTAGCTCAGACGGGGGATTACGCTTCAATGGGAGATTGGTAGTTCCGGAGGGGGAGGAATTGCGGCATGAGGTGATGGCAGAGTCGCATGGCTCACGGTTCGCGGTACATCCCGAAGGGGACAAAATGTACCAAGATATGAGACGCCAGTATTGGTGGAGCGGGATGAAGAGAGATATTGCCGAGTTTGTCTCAAAATGCGCCACTTGTCAACTCGTAAAAGTGGATCATCAGAGACCGGCAGGACTGCTACAGCCTTTAGAGGTCCCGATGTGGATGTGGGAGAGCATCTCTATGGACTTTATCACGGGGTTGCCTACGTCGCAGAGAGGTCACGACTCCATTTGGGTGATTGTAGACAGGTTGTCAAAAGTTGATCATTTTCTACCCGTACGGACAGACTACACTGCGGGACAGTATGCCCAGCTCTTTATTGCAGAGATAGTGATACTTCATGGTGTGCCCTTAAATATCGTGTCGGACCGAGACAAGATATTCGTTTCACGGTTTTGGGAGAGTTTTCACCAGGCCATGGGCACGGAGTTGAGGTTGAGTACAGCGTACCACCCACAGACCGACGGGCAGACCGAGCGCACAAATCAGATGTTGGAGGACATGCTACGTATGTGCACCATTGACTTTGAGGGAGGATGGGAGCAGTATCTTCCACTGGTGGAGTTTGCCTACAACAACTCCTATCAGTTCACCATTGGCATGGCTCCATTTGAGGCATTGTACGGTAGACCTTGTCGTTCCCCAGCATGTTGGTTGGAGGTGGGGGACAACAAACTACTTGGGCCGAAAGTGATTCAGGATACTTCGGCAAGGATAGAATTGATTCGCAGTCGCATTCGGGTGGCTCAGGACAGACAGAAGAGTTATGCTGATGCGAAGAGATTCTTCAGAGAGTTCCAAGTGGGGGACCAGGTTTTGCTCAGGGTTTCTCCTATGAAGGGGATTATGCGTTTCGGGAAGAAAGGGAAGTTGGCACCGAGATATGTGGGACCATTTCCTATTATTGAGCGGATCGGGCCAGTTGCGTATAGACTTGGGTTACCGGAGCATTTACATCGGATTCACGATGTGTTCCATATTTCCTCGCTTAGGAAATACCTTAGAGATAATTTGGCTCATTCTCTCATTGTTGTGGAAGACATTGATCTCCAGCCGGATAGCTCCTACGAGGAGGGGCCGATTGCTATCCTGGACCGAAGTGAGCGGAAGCTGCGGTCAAAGATAGTCCCGTTAGTGCGTGTTCAGTGGCGACATCATAATGTCGAGGAGTCAACATGGGAGCACGAGGATGACATGCGCGAACGATATCTAGAGTTATTCTTACCAGGTACTTACTAGTTCCGAATTTCGGGACGAAATTCAGTTATTAGGGGGGAAGTATGTAATACCCCGTATTTTCTATGATATTTATTTTTGGGGATTAATTGAATTAAATGTTTATTAATTGAAAATTAATCCGGATAAAAATATTAACGAGATGTGAGTTAGTATTTTTAGTATAATGTGTATACTTGGCATTATATGATTATTGGTAATATTGAAATTGTCACGTAATTGAAATACGTCAATTTGGGAATTTTGCTTGACGCGTGTGATCGCCACGTCATGGTATTTTGTTATTAAATTAAAGAGTGAATTTTAGTTCCATTAACCGTATGGTCATTTTGAGTGCGCCAACGCGTCCGGAAGGGTCGAGATAGTCAGAAAACACTAGTCGGAAGTTTAGTTTGAGTCCCGGGGTATTTGTGGGCCATACCGGCATCAAAAAGGGTATTTTGGTAAATTGCATTTTTGGGAAATAAAAAGTGACGAAAATAGAGATTACAATCTGACTATTTCCTCAACCCACTTAACCCACTAACCACACTATATGACAATATGGGCTACGGGAGAAGTTGATATATCATTCCAACTTCCAAAAACCATTACACACCTCCATACTCCATTATCTTCAACCTTGGAAAAAGCTTGAGAGAGAGAGAGAGAGAAGGAAACCTTGAGAAGAGCTTGAGAGAGAGAGAGAGGGAAGAGAATTCTGCAGAAAAACAGAGGGAGGACAACCTAACTTCAAGATTCTACACCAAATTCTGAGATAAATTAAGGCAAGTGATTTAAACTCTTTTGATTCAAGATATGTTCCCATGTTTAGGAATTTTCGAAATTGATTTTTGGAGATAAATTAGACCCATGAATTGAAAAGTTAAAGGCCATGATTTATGTAGGAATTGCATGTAGTATATTCTGGATGAATTTATATATTATAAACCGAACCTTGATGATCTAAAAGTGGAATTAGAAGAAGTTTGATGATAACCTTGAATGGAAGAATTCTGGAAATTATTTTGATGTAGTTTGGATCTAAACTAAGCTTTTAAATGATGAATTATGAGACTTAGAATGTTAAAACCTTTGTAGGATGTTAGTATCATGTTATAGTAACCTTATCTTGGAGTTTCATGCTTAAAAATGGAGTTTTGGGTCGAAACTGTAACTGCAAAACGAAGCAGGCCGTAACAGACCTGGTGCGATCGATCGATCGATATTCATCAGTCGATCGATCGACCACCATCGATCGATCGAAGGTAAAGGTCGATCGATCGACCTTCCCAGAATGAATAAAGTTTCCCTTAATTGAATTTGAATGATGATAACCCTTGGATAATATTATTGGAGACATTGTGATTACCCTAAATTTTAAGGAAGACCAGTAGGCATGATTATGAAATTGGACTTTAATTGGAATTTAATTTGAGGAATTATTCTAAATTAATGAAATTCGTTATGTGAGATAATCTTTGGGTTAATAGTACAAATTCGAATAATTTGATGAAATAAGGTTTGGGGCAGAAGTAAAGACCTTAGGTTTGAAGATGTATATGTGGGAATTATGGGAACTTAATAGTCTATTTGAGATAGGTGCCAAGTTTAAGAAATTACGACGTGAGACGTGTCGACTATTTAAATTATATATTATCGAGATACTTGAAATATATGAATTTGGAATAATGGTATAATGATGTAGAGTATACCCTTATTAATATTGAGATATCTAAGATGTGTGAATGCTTAGTATGTAATTTTTGTGTATAACATACCTACCATACTTGCTATCACGGGAGGTTTACGTTCGCTTAGGGCCTTCTTATCCTTGTGTTGCCCGGATTTAGATTGGTTACCTCGATGAACATAGGTCATAGAAGGACTTATTGTGATATTAATAAGTCTGCTGATCATGGGAGCGTAGGTATGTGCGTGACCCATGTGATGGTGACTGTGTTCGCCTCCACTATTTGTGATGTTGTTATCTGAACGATTCCCGAGAGATTTGGAATGCGTGATCCTTATGCACGTGATGTACCGGGATGGATATCAGAGTATGTATGCACCGCAGCTTAGCCTTTGGGTGCTTGTATTGTATATTTATGATGCGTTAATATACGGTTAATTGGGAAGGAATTTACTATGTTAAATTGTGAGTATAGTTATGGTAATGTTTTGAAAAGAAAAAGGGAACTTTTATCAATAAATGGTTTTGTTAATAATTGTGAATCCGGGAATTAAAGTAGAACTCTCTATTTAATTATTAAGGTTGGAAATTAAACGTGAACCAAGTAGTAGTGTAGAAACTCTTAGATAGTTATGAGTTAACACATGAATGGGTACAGGAACGTTAGGAGTGCACAGTAGAAGAGAGGTGAGTATCTCATGTGAGAGCACGTCCTAACATGTATTTTGCATATACTGTTTTAAATGTTTTTAAAGCACTTGCAGGTTTTTAAAATATCTCCACATTCGGGCTCTGACCCGTTTGCTTTCAAATCTATCTTTTTGTAAAACCATTTTAGGTGCCCAGCCACAAGGTCACCATGCATAGGATTCTCATTCTGATGACGAGCTGTAGCTGCTTGTGGAAGCTACAGGGATTTGCTTTTAGACACTTATATCATTTGGATTCCTTATTCAGTATTCCTCAGTTGTAGGGCATGTTGCCCAAGTTCTATTAGATACTTTTCCATTTCAGTTTCGGGCTTTGGCATGTATTCATTCAGTATTCAGTATTTCATTATTTACTTCAGTTATGGGATTATGTTATGAGGAGTTTTACCTCCAGATTTATTTATATCATGTTACGGTCATTCTATTTACTTTACTATGGTGAATGGTGTTATTATTCTTCTTTACACTTGTTGCATGTTAATCAGTCTTTAAATTAAAATTTGGCAACTTACTTTTTAAATACTAGGTGGTTAGTAATTATAATAAAATGTTTTCGACAGTGATGCTATTAACTGAGCCAACTTGGCGTTTTGATTTAATTTAATAAAGGAGTAGCTACCCGATATTTAATTAGTCGGGGTGTCACAACTTTTAGTTTTTCCCATATATCTACTCATTAACTCTCCTTTGACTCCATATATCCCCATTACCTGATTGACGATCAGTTTTGAATCATTTTAAGCTATGACCTATTCAGCACCTAATGACAGAGCTAATGTGAAATCTGCAATAAATGATTAATTCCCTTCTTCATTATTGGAGGCTTAGAATTGAAAATAGAGAGTGCATTCCACATCTATATCATCAGGAGTATTAATTATCAATCCAACACCCCATCTTGTTGCACATGAAGATCCAATCTACATATATCTTCCATATATTCAAATTATAGCCAAAGTTTCCTTTGCTAAAGGATCCTTATTTAAACACCTTTTTGGGTCTCCTCCAAGTATTGATCAATCGCCTCTCGTGAAGTGGATGTTTTTGGTTTGTCTATTTTGGAGCTATCTTCCAGATAAGTCTTCTATGATGTGTTTGGTATTGAGCTCTCTTCCATGGAAGTTTTCCTAGTTGGTTTCTCCTAATCGATGGCCTTTTCTTCATAAGCCAACTCTACTATAAAGTCTTCCATCGCCTGGCCTTTTAGCGCTATTCTGGGCTCATAGTGTATATAATGTTCTCTAAGTTCGACAATCAAAGCCATTGATCTTTCTAACTTCTCTATCTTATGGATGGCCTGGCGCAAGGGTAGGTAATTAAATACCGGGCGATCACTCCTTTATTAAATTAAATCAAGGTAAACAGTTGGTTCATTCTCAGCATCACTGTCAATAAAAATAAATTTTCCAATTTAACACCCTAAATAATTAAGCTAAGTGTCAAAACCATTTTCATATATACTTTCCAAATTTTATTTTAAAAAAATCATTTATTTTATTAACAACATTCAATAAGTAAAAATCACACCACATTAAATATCTGCAACATAGTCCAATTAATTTAAAACATTCGTCAACCGAATGTCAACATGCGAAATATAAAGTAACACAATCAAACTGAATAAAACCCATAGTAACAATACTGGAAATAACTGTAATACAAATGTCCAATAACAACGGAATAATGGAAAGGGCTACACATGCCCATCTAAATGAAAATACTAAGAGTGGATCTGAATGAACGAAGTCGTCTAATCAAGAGACCTACAACTCCCACCTAAGCTGCAGCGCGTTCCTTCCAAGAGATCCTAAGCAAGACGCCCCTGTGGCTGGGCACCTATAACACATACATATATATACAAGAGAGAGAGAGAGAGAGAGAGAGAGAGAGAGAGAGAGCTCGAAAGTGTGTTTGATTTAAAATACGTTTAGCAAGTATTTAAATTGATACAGGCCAATGCAACAACATATTAGAGCGACACTCTCATGAGAAATTCTCACCTCTCTTCTAATGTGCACGCCTATCGTACTAACCTTCCCAACGGTTTATCTTATCATTTTATCATACTAACCTTCCCAATAATTTAGCTTATCTTAACTTACTCATAAGATTTCAAGACCGAACAATATCATTGTTTAAAAAAGAATACTTCCAATTAGTAGCACAACTCTCGTTTTAGGTTTATTAATTTATGAAGTTTCCCAGTGTCATATTATACTTTCACAAAACAAGTATTTACTATTTGAGTCATCAACCATGTCCTACTTATTAAATCACAGTAGGCAGTTTCAAATTTCCAAATCTCATATATATATTAACTACTCGTATAATATATGTAAAATAACAGCACCCCAAATAAAACTATGGTGCGTGCATACTTCTACTATCCAAACCCCATACCACTCATATCAAGGGGAATACAAATTCGGAATCACTCTCGAATTGTATTAACACATACACAATCAATATCGAGGCGAAGCATAGATTCCAAGTCTCTAAGAGGATGGCACATACTCGCGTCTCTTAGGACCGTCTGAACTATCGATTCGATAGCCTGTACCAAGGATATCTATCTTCTAGGGTACAAGTCAATATCCCCCATAAAGGTCCCATCGAGATAAGACTGTCCCAGCGCGGTAACCTTAAGGATAGCAAGTAGCGCGGTATGTTTTTCACATGTATATAATATATGTACACACAATCATATAAATATACCACTTTTTTCAATTTAATATAGGTTCCTCTCGTCACCCATAATTACAACATTTATCCTTAATTTCACATTATTAGTGCTACGTATAAGGTTTCATCTCTAACCTTAACTCGAAGGGTTTTCTCACTTATTACGAGACACTCGTGGACTCTATCCTTCCAAGTAGAAAATTCAGTAGGTATACCTCTATTCACTATCGTAGCTATTCGCCGTAATCTTTCACTTGAAATACGTAGTTTCATCGTTCATTAAATAATTATCCCAAAAGAAAAATTCTCGTCTTATAATAAAGTTCTCAACACTTATTCATGTCCTACTGGTCTTTCCTATCTCCCAAAACATTTTATTAAGAATACCCAAGAATTATTTCACGATAAATTTAATTTTACTAATTAAACAAGGGAAATAGGAGTCTGCCAGGAGGGGTCGATCGATCGAGGTCTGGGGCTCGATCGATCGAACCTTCGATCGATCGAAGATCTATGTTCGATCGATCGATCAAGCAGGTATTTTGATTTCTGCAGAATTGCAGTTACGGGTTCTACCACTTTTCTTCATCCAAATCCATATTTTTCCAAACCCAAACGTCCCAAAATGCTACTACTAACATTATAACAATATATCAGATGTTTCCAACGTAAGGCATGGGTATTTCTATCATTTAATCAAGGATTAACAGCCCCAAAAGTTAATTAATTATCAAGAACACTAAAATTCTCTTAAACAGGTTTCTAACCAATTTTCTTCAGAAATTCCTTCTTATAATTATCAAAATTTCGTGGTTACATTCCTCTACATGGCAAGGTTTCCAGAATTTCCATATAAATCAATACTACATGGGTTTCCTATCACAAATTGGGTTTTCTTCCATATTTTCATCTCTAATCATTCCTAAACTAATATGAAAATTGCACCAATGAAAATATGCAAGATAAATACTTGCCTAGGATTTTCAGAAGTCTGGATTGCGGCTGATTTTGGTGTGGTTGCGTTCCCCTTCTCGCGATCTACGCGTTGGTGGTGGCGGCGGTGTAAACCGGTGACTTTTTGGCCTTGAATTGCCTTGAGGGATCTCTCCTCTCTTCTCCAATGGCCGTTCTAGGGTTCTGAATATTCTAACCCTAAATGACTAACCTAAATGGCTGATATAGGTTGCTGAATTTCGTGGGTTTAATTACCCAAATATGTAAAATGACTAAAATGCCCTCCCGGGGTACTAATTAGGCCTAAAAATGCCCCGAGGCCCAAACTACACCCCCGGGTACACTTTTCTGACTATCTCGACCCTTATGGACGCGTTGGCACACTCAGAACGACCATACGGGCAACTTATAAAATATTCACTTTTATTAATCCACATTTAGTCCTGACACGACACCGGCGCATCCTGATTTAAATTTCCACAATTGTCATTTTATTCACACGTGACAATGTTATAAAAATAAATCTCATATATTACTATACTCATCCAGTATAATGAAACAAATAACAAATTTCCAATAATTACTAACTCTCGTCACGCTAGTAAATATTTAAAGCAATATTCCGGATTAAAATTAAATTAATTTGTCTCAATTAAATTTAATAAATCCCATAATTTAAAAGCTATAAAAATACGGGGTATTACAATTAGTTATCAAGCCAAATGCCAAACCAAATATCAAGAAGGATAATTTAAAGAAAAAAATCCCTTTTGGGCAAAACCTAGATTTCAGTACTATTAAAAAGTTCGACAGACTCGATGACTTAAAACTAGTTAGAGCTCCATTAATTATAATTCACAGGTCTTTAAATCTTCAACAAATATGACAAATTCTATCACCATCCATAGGAAGCAAATCTTCCCTCGGTATTTACCGATCAGCCTTACAAATTTTTAATTCCGTTCTTCTTCACAAGTTGAGCCTCGACTCCACAAATCAGCAGTAGAGAAAAACTCTACAAGGATTTTTGGACTCGGAATATGTTCTTGTTAATTTGAAAAAGTGATCCTAAAAAATTCAAGGGGTTTGAATGAAAAACGAATAGAGTTTCAAAACAAAAAGAACTTTAAAAGGCTTAGAGAGAAGTCTAATCCTACATCTCTATTGATAGGGGAAGTTGTTGCAAAGAGAGAGGCATTAGATATTTTCAAATATATGTTTAAAAAACTCATGTACTCGTTCCAATAACCTGGTACATCATTCGAAAGTGTTTCTATCCCAACTCGTTCAAACGTGTTTTCAGTAGAACTTTGAATAACATTCCAGAGCATACACAAAAGGCAATGTTCCAGATCTCATTCAAAATTGAGAACTCGTTCTAATGACATGCTTAATCTCGTTCGAACGACATATCCATGTCATCTAACGAGTTAGAAAAATTTCAAAAATTCTTTTATAAATCATTTAAAGATATTTTGAAAACTTTTTAGTGCAAACTTATTTTAAAATAAACCCTGGATAACTCAAATCTTACCAAAACACCTCATAACTCTTCTAAATGCAGTTGAGATGAACGATCTTCAGTCTTCCAAAATTCATCAACTTCTTCTCTTCGAATACGTGGAAGTAGTCATGAAGGTGTAGTGGGATCTAACAGGATAAGACAAATATAAATAAAAGGAGCAATTATAAAACTTGCTCTTACACATTTATAAGGTTAGAGACTTTTATTCGGTTAAGCCATATTTCAAACTTATTTATCAATTAAACATTAGCCTCCTATATTTTCTTCTAAATTTCTTCTAATGTTAACACATAAGATCCACAAAAAAAATTCATATAAAAATGTAATCTTAACAAATAGAATTTCATCCCCAACTAAAACAACCTTGCCTTGCACTTGTCTAAAATATTCATTTTAATCCAAAAACTATTTTCTCTAAAAAAAATCTATCTTAATAACTCACTTTACTTATAAAACTTATTTATCCAACTAGTGCCCACTACTACTCATGCACTTCCATGCATGTAACATGTTAAATCATGTATGCACCGCATAACGTATATAAAACTCATTTGACCCCTTGTGTGTACATATTTTATGTAAACTCTTCATGATTATCCCATGCATATCGCGTAATTATTTTTTTACTCGTTTAATCAAAAGTCGGGGCATGACAAATTCATACCGCGTGCTTGGGTTTCACATGTAGTTTTTGACTTAGCCTTTTACCCAAAACCGTGCGCACTTTATAATCTTTAATCGTGCACACAATGCGATCAAGTTTTTTAAAAACATTATAAGTAGGAGATTTTCCCTCCAATTTTTAGATATAATTTTTGCGAGTACTTATCACATATAGAAAGAGTATTTTCATGGAAATAGTGATCATATTTAACCCATTTAATTGTCATATTCACCTTATTTACACAAAATTGAGAGACAATTTAAATCAACACTTAATTCACTAATTTTTATATTTGAGAGTGATTTGAAATTGAAAACCACATTGATTATATTCAATTTTAGATGTTTCATATATGATCGAGACTCCAAGATATAAAAGGTTGTGTTTGATATATTGGGTAGTTCAAGAATAGTGCGATTCGAGGATGGATAATGCAACTTCAATATGAGTTTGATCGATTCTTGAACAGATTACTCCCTGGAACACGGGAAGATTTCAGCATCCATAGGTAACTTCTTGTTAAGGAATAAAATAGAGGTACCTTATTGCGTTGTGCAAAGTTTCTTTTAAATCTAATGATAAACTATGATGCACTGATGTTCTTTTTCACCCTAGGCATTTCCTCGTAGATCTTGACTCGTGCCTCTTGTGTGCTTATTTGTTGTACTTATGCACATTTTATATTGCGCGCACACACACAAACACACTTAAATCTAAGTTTGGATCCAATATGATCCAATGATAAATTGACTTAGGGTGGGCATCTAGTTAATTCCCATGATTTACTTAGCTTTTACTCTAATTCATTTAATTAACTTAGAACCATTATATTTCTCACCTACATGCTAGTTAACTAGGATGAATCTAATAATTATACAAGAGATTTTAAAATTTTCTAGAACTTCTCATTAAAACCTACTCACCCCTAACCCACCCCCAAATGTTTATTGGAGTTCGATACAGTGTGTAGAACAAACCACACTCAATTGGTATTACAACATCTTCTCTTTAAATCAATCATATTTTAGAGTAGATATTGCTTATTTTTGTGCTATTATTTATGTTCCTTACTTCTAGATATAGTTTGGTAATTGTGTTTAGATCTTTCTTTGAGAATGTATGAATAATGTGAAAGTAGATCTACCAATCATCCACCTTACTTTTATCATTCAAATTATGGCCACTGGTAAGTGAAAATCAACTACATTTCAAATCGAAGTACAGGAGAGTTTGGACACATGTTGAGGATGGACGACGTTATCCTATGATTGAAGAAACTGGAGTCAGAGTGAAGAAACCACGGATTTTTTGGTCGGATATTGCATTTTTGGATTATAATTACAACTCGATTGTGTTGTAATTTTTATTTGCATCCGTGAGTACACAAAAGTATGACCATATACTCAATTCCTAAATGGAGAAGGGAGATTGGGATCTATTAAAAGTGACACATGAGGGAACCTATAGAATTAAGAGAGCTAAGTTTTAAATCATTTAAATTGTGTTTGAAATGATGTGAATAAATGAATAGGGCATAATTAATGTTGTAATGGCCGAGGATGTCAATGTCTCCTTTAATCTTAGTTTGAAGATTCCCAAGAATAAGGTTGTTAAAAAGTCATTGACAACTCTAGCTTCTATATTCAAAATGAAAGTGGCTATCCTTAATGAGATAAAAGACATGGACACATGTAATTTAGAAGAGTTGGTAGACTCACTTTAAATTTGTGATCAAAAATAACATTTGAGTGTGTCTAAGCCTAAGAATGATATAAGGACAAATTTCCAATTTAGTTAATTTGTAAGTGTTGGCTTAATTTCGGACAAAACTATTTGAGTCATAGGATAGAAGTTTCTTATGTTCTTCAAGCCTATGATGTTTGAGTTTAAGACGTACCGGCCAACCCTAAAGTTAAAATATCAACATTGTCGGTTTTTCATGCCAAGTTTTACATCATCAACCTTTCATGTTTTCCATGGTCTTTACAACTATGAATGCATGATATATAGAGAGCCTTGGATTTATTTTTCGGTGTTATTTTATTTTCTAAACTTTATTTAAAATAATTTTATTTTTTTTAAAGAAAAATATTGTTTTCCTGTAATGTCGTTCGAATGACATATTAATCTTAGTCGAACGAAATTTAAATGTTGTTTGAACAAATTGTCAAACATGATCTTTAAATTTTTCTCTATTTTCTCGTTCAATAATCTCGTTTGAACAATGTCTTTCGAACGAGCTGTTCAAAGGAGATTTGTGCATTTTATCTCTGAAATCTCGTTTGATAAAGTTGTTCGAATGACTTTCAATTGTAATTCGAACGATCACCAGTTTTTGGGAAGTTTTGTCAGCTTTTTCAATTAACTCCCCACTATCCCACTTTCTTTTAACCAGACTTTAATAGAGGGGTAACAGAATATTCCTAGTGGCTTTTCCATACTTTCCAAGAGAATTTTGAGAGAAAAATCCCTAATCCAAAAAGTCCATTTGTCTTTTTAATCTTTAATGCTTTAATTTCCACCAAAACACAAAGTTTACACCCATAGTTTATTTTGTTCCAAGTTCCAATATATATATATTTTCTCTGAGATCATCACTTGGCACCGAGTACCATTCTCTACCCAAAAGGATAAACTTTCCTATGGAGGATTTCGTTCAGTTGGCTTGTGGTGTACATACAGATGAGGAATCTGTGTGTTGATGGCATATGTGACCCATCGATAGACTCCGAGATGTAGGTGAACTCCTGCGTTTTCGACTAGGTGGGGGTGGAGGAACGAAGAAGCGTTAAGGTTTCGAAGGGAGTCAAGTCATTAAAGTAAGTCTATTGTCTTGTCTTTTGTAAATCCATACCTAGTGGACTTTTGGTTGGATCGTCCGAGATTTTTCCCGTTGTGGGTTTTCCTCGTAAATCACAATCTTGTGATTTTGTGTTTATTTATATTGCAAAATCATTTAGGTGTATGCTTAGGGTTGAAAAGATAAAATTGGTGTAAATCACAACCTTTGTGTAAATTTGGTGCTAAATTAATTTGAGTAATTTTATTTTATTTAATTTAATTCAAGTCGAATATAATTTAATTTGGCAAATTTCATGTTTGTTTCGTTTAGCCTATTTTATAACTTGAATTATGTTTTTTTAAAAGAAAATTCTAAATATATGTTTAATTTCATTTTAATTGTGAAGAAATTAAAATGTTGGATATTTGTGTAAGAATCTTAAAATTAGGAATTTTTTAGGAACCATCACATTTGAATATAAAATTTTGGTATATAATTCCATCAAGTGGTATCAGAGCATATAAGTTTGGGAAATCACATTGTCATATTGGTATCAGAGCAGGAACGCTAAATTATTGTGTCAAGATCAATTAATTTTTTGGTTTAAAATATGGAAAAAATATACCTTTTACAAAAATTTCTATTTTTGATTGTTCTAATTATGCGTATTGGAAAGCCCGTATTAGGTCGGCACTTAAATTGTTAGATGATCGAATTTGGAAATCGGTAGTTAAAGGGTGGTCCCCACCAACATGTCTAGAAGAAAAGGTTCGTGTACCTAAACCCATAGAAATATGGAGTGAGATTGAGCTTAAGTTATCAAACTTTAATTCCTGAGGTTTAAATGCTCTTTTTAGTGCGGTCACACTGGAGGAATTTCGTCGAATTATGACGTGTGAAACGTCTAAGAAAGCATGGGATATACTCCAACTCACCCATGAAGGTACAAGTGTCGTCAAATCTTCTAAACTCCAAAACCACACCACTCAATTTGAAACCATTAAATGCTAGAAAGTGAAACTTTTGATGAGTTCAATGTGAGATTGTCCAATGTTGTGAATTCATATTTTAATTTGGGAGAAAAGATACCCGTCAACTGTGTCTTAAATAAAATTTTGAGGTCTTTACCTGATAGATTTATTCCAAAGGTGGCCATTTTAAATTCTTTAGGAACTTTAGACTCTACGAAACTTAAAGAGCTTGTAGGAGACTTACAAACCTATGAACTTGACATGTTTCCCTCTAAGAATGAGATGAAGAAAGATAAGGGCATATCTTTGAAAGCCCGAAAGGAGGAAACATCGATTTTGGATGATGATTTTGAGATTGATTCGAAAGATATGGCTTTTTTTGCTAAGAAGTTTAGAATTTTTCTTAAGACTAATAAAGAGAAACTTAAAAATGATTATAAGAAGAATGAGAAGTCTGAGCATAATAAAGCCGAGAAATGCCCTAAAAATAGTAATGAGGACCTTAATTGGGACGAGCCGAATAGATGTTATGGTTATGAGGGTTATATCCATAGGGCATTTGAGTGTCCCACTAAACTAAAGAACGAGGGTAAGAGACTGATTTCATATAATGCCACCCTTAGTGATAGTGAACCGGAAGAGGGACCCGATTCTCCCATTAAGCGCAATTTTCTACGTTCGTGGATAGTCATGTGAGCGAAAGTGAAAAATCTTCCATTGAGGATAACTTAATACATGACACTTCCAAGGCCATTATTTGTATATCCCATGAGTTTAATGGTAAATAGATTGTAGAACAGAGTTAGAATGAAGAACAGGAGGAGAAGAGTGAACTTCAAGTAGCCTTTCATGAGTTGTATGCCGATTCATTGAAATTAAAAAGGGAATATTTGAAGTTAGAAGAAACAGTGAGAGAACATGTCTTAAGTAATTATGAAAGTGTTTTAATTGATTATGATCGTAAGGCACATGAGAGAACTCTTCGTGAGAAGTTATAGTATGTTGAAGGTAAAAGAGAGAACCTTATAGGTTTAATGGAGGCTATGAAGAAAGAGCTTCTCGAGTTTGAATAGAGTAGGTGTTTACTTGAGTCTCGAATAGTGGAGCTTGAAAAGAAAATGAAAGACTTAAGTCGGGTCAAATTTGATTTGGAGTGTACGTCGGAGAAATTAGATAAAATCTTAGGCATCGTCCAAATCAAAGATGGCATGTGCGGCATTGGCTTTGATACTCAAAATTCTTCTCCTAATAAAGCCAAAACCATGCTTTTGAGAGAATCGTCTGGGAACGCTAGAAAATATCAATCCTTAGGTAATACATCATGCCTTGCCTTCACTTACACACATTGTGGTCGGAAGGGTCACCTTAGGAGGTTTTATTTTGATCTTATAAATGGTTCTATAAAGTCAAAGGGTAGTCCCGAAGGTCACCAAATCCCAAGAGCATCGTGTTGCACTCATGTGGGTTAAAAGACCCGATTGGGAGGCTTTACACGATAGAATTTATGATTCTCATTTACTTGCAAATGATTCATCCCTTTCTAAATAAAAAGGTTGATTGTGTTAGTTTTGTTTACATACACTAGATTTTGTTCTTCATTATAGATTTTTTCTAGTTGCATATGTGTTTGTCATTTTCTAGTCTATGCTTCATCATATATGTTTTACTAGGATTATGACATGTTTATCTTTTGTATTTTTTTTTTAGTCTTATTGAAAAATACTAAAAGATTTTGTGTGTCTTTTGTGTTAATTTTTTGTTTTTGGTGTTTGTTTAAAATTTGAAAAACTCAAAAATATTTTTTTACGTATTTTAGTTTTACACATTTTATGTGGCATATACTTGTGTTTGAATCCATTATCGTTCCCTCACTTCCATGTGGCTAGAACTTTTGGTTATAAATTTCAATTCTTCAAATGTTCTTTATCATGCTTGCTTGGAGAAGTTTGATTTTGAGTTGCTTTATTGATTCTCTTTTTATATTCCTCTCACACACATGCACGAGCTCTTTGAACTTTAACTTCACATGTATATTTGAGCTAAGTGAGATGTTCTCCTATCAATTTTTTCATCTACAAGTTTCTATGACTATGGAGGATTTGTGTATGTAAGAATTGTTTCACGTGAGATTTGTTTGTTATATATATATATATATATATATATATATATATATATAAAGAGGGTGCACGGGAAAGGGTCCAAAAAAGTGTGGCATTGTAAAAAGTAGCCAAATCCCAAAGAGTTTAAAAAGGGCCTAAAAAAGAGTGGAATCGTAAAAAGTAGACAAGGACTACATAGTTTAGTTGGTATGTTCATTCAAAAGAAATGAAAAGAATTATTATCTACGAGGGAGTTTGGATGGAAATATCAATGGGTTTGCACAATGACAATGTATCATAGTTATGCTTATTTTATCATAACTCTATTGGTTTGTAGAATCATTAAAATTCTAGGCTTCTATGCATTGTGCTTGTTTATTCTTTGAGTTCACTTTATCTTGTCACGTGAGGCTAAATCTATGTTTGATAAAGTTTTACAATAAAATATAACTCCTCGAACATTTTTAAGTGATTGTATTTTTAATAATACAAGCTAAATTTATCTTTTCGTCTTTATGGCATCAAGCATCTGTATTTTTTGATTTTTGGGTGGGATTGTGTCTTTTTAGAAGATCTTGACGACCCATAGGATTTTTATTTTTGTTTTGTCCCGAAATAGCCAAAGGGGGAGATTTGTAAGGACAAATTTCTAATTTAGTCAATTTGTAAGCATTGGATTAGTTCCGAACAAAACTATATGAGTCATAGGATAGAAGTTTGTTGTTTCCTTCAAGCCTATGACGTTTAAGTTAAAAACACAGTGGCCATGCCTAAAGTGAAGATCTCAACGTTGACGATTTTTCGTACGAAGTTTTACATCACCAACCTTTAATGTTAACCATGGTCTCTATAGGTATGAATGCATATGATATATATAGAGCCATGGATTTATTTTGTGGTGTCACTTTTCTTCTAAACTTCATATAAAATGATTTTATATTTAATAAAGAGAAATATATATTTTTGGAAATTTCGTGTGAACGACATTTCAATCTTGTTCGAACGAAATTTGAAGGTCATTCGAACAAACTGTCAAATGAAATCTTTTAATTTTTCTCTATTTTCTCGTTCAATAATCCCATTTGAATGACGTCGTTGGAATGGACTGTTTAAACGAGATATCAAACAAGATTTGTGCATTTTATCTCTGAAATCTGGTTCGATAAAGTTCTTTGTGACACCCTGCTTAATTAAATATCGGGTGATCAGTCCTTTAATAAATTAAATCAAAGTATCCATAATGTTTCATTCTTAGCATCTCTGTCAAAAACATTTTTCTTAATTAAATCACCTAGTAAATAATTAAACTAGTGTCAAAAAAATTTCAATTCACTTTCACTTAACTTCACATTTAATTTTAATAATGTAAACCAACAATTTCATAATCCATTCCACAATAATGAATAACAAATAAATGACATCATACTGAAAAATGACTAGAATGATCTCTTCAGTTTTAAATGTCAAACTATCATAAATATCCAAACCAAATGATACTAAGAGTACTGACACAAAACAAAATACAATAATCCAAAAGTAAATGATATCCTGAGGAACATGCCCTAAATGAGTCCAATACTACAGAGATAGGAATCAATGAAATGGAAGCATCTAATCAAAGTCTGCATCTCCATCAGTAACTATGGTACGTCAAATCATCCATACTCTAGACTAGGCTTCCCTGATGCTGGGCACCTGGTGATAGATATATAGTAGAGAATAGAATATGCAAGTAAATGGGTCAGAGCCCAATTATAAAATATTATTAAAAATAGCATGTGCTTAATAATTACAAATTAAGTGAGTATTAGATTCATATTAGTTTTTCGTCTCTCACTTGAGAACCTCACCCCTCATTTAGAGTGCACACCTAACGTACCTCGAAATCTTCCTAGCAAAGTTCCCATTTACTAGTTTAACATAGGTGTTACTATGATTCTACCTTATCTCATTTCCTCGTATTTCTCACGCAATATGTATGATAATTACACATGTTCATTTCTCTTTAATATGAACTAAGCTTTTCAAGGCTTTAAGATTAAGTATTCACTTACTTAATTAAATTTAGATTTCATTAATCTCTCACATCTACTAAAAGTCACACAGTAGAATAAATCATAGCATATATATATATATATATATATATGCTATGATTTATTCTACTGTGTGACTTTTAGAATATATATAATTCATCAAAAAAATTTATATATACTAATAAAGCACTCCCCTCTAGGCACAGTTGCGGTGCATACATACTCTGTTATCATGTCCTGGTGAATCACTCACTGTATAACGAACAATTGGTTGGGTACTCTCATGAACCATAAATCTCATAACACAAATATTGGAGGCGAGCATACTCCCCAGCCAAATGGGTCATGCACATACCCACGCTCCCATTCAACTGTCGAAACTATCAATCATACCGATAGCATGTGTCCAAGGTCCTATGCTTAGTGTATGAATCTAAATCCCCCCAAATGGCTCCAATCAGGATAAGACCGTGCACAATGCGAAACCTCCACCCCAATAACAAGTAGCGTAGGTATGTCATACACAACATAAATCATAATATAGGTATTTATCCCACCTATATATATATGGCATACGTACAACCCATAACAATTCCCTTTCGTAGTATATTTATATCTCGAATATCCTACATATTTATAGATTATGACTTTACTTCTTAAAGTATATTCCCGAGTTATTTACTTAACGCTCGAAGATTATCAATTATTTCTCATATTATTTAAGTAGGTAGAAATCTACACCTTACTCGTCGTCATCACAATTTCCAAATTTAATTATTTCAATTGGGTTTATTCCTCGATACTCACTAATTCAATTTTTAACCTATTATTCCCATTTCCTGGGATTAATTCCACCTATTAATATTTTTTTGGGATCTACCTATCACCCTACTGACTTTCCTTAAGTCCCAAAATATTCAATTAGTCACCACAAAAGATTTATACAATATGGGATTTGATCAAATCTTATAACGAAACAATTTTCAAAAATTTAGGAGGAGTATATCGATCAAAGGGAAGGGTCGATTGATCAATCCAGTCAATCGATCAACATTCTTGATTCGATCGATCGATCCATCAGGTATGGCCATGATTCTGCATATATTTGCCTACGGGTTTAACCACTTTTTTCATCTTCAATTCATATATTTTAAAGTCCCAAACTCCGTATAATCTATTCCATATGATATGAAAATATATATATATATATATATATATATATATATATATATATATAAATGATTTACAGTCATTAAACAATCCTAAATCCTCAAGAAGATTGGATTAAAACATCATTTCTATAATTTTTAGAAACTATTATATTGTCATATTCTCCAAGAACAAACTATAAAACCCATATTCTCTTCATCAAATGATTACCACTTCGAGGCTAATATTATATGATCATCCCAGATTAAATCTACATGTTTCACATATCAAGGGACTAATTCGAAAAACCTCAGAGTTTATCTTTAAATCATGTAAATATTCAGAATTCTACAACTATCCTAATATGAACATGATACATGCTAGATTTGTAGAGATTATTCCACTTGACTCTCATATGTAGGTATGAACCTTTGAGGATGATAAGATACTAGTGGTCCTCCTCTTTTCCTGCCAACTTTCAGTAGTGGTGGTGGTGGTGGTGGATGACTTTGTCCCTTGGTTTCCTAGAGGTGGCCCTTCCCTTTCTAGAAAAACTCTTACTCTCCTCTAACTCTCTTACTCTAAAGTTTTGGTGAAATGAACATGCATCCTTACCAGCCTTAGACTTATAAATAATCATGCATTTTCGTGGTTACTATTCACCTCCCGTGTAAAATGACCAAAATACCCCTCCAGAGTGTCTAATCGGCTCCAAAGTGTCCCCAGGCCCAAATCAAACACCCAAGTAGACATTTTCAACTATTTAAACGCTTCTGGACACTTTGCTGAAGTCAAAACAATAATTTAGATGACATAAAAAAATTACTTTGAATTCATTTAATTTTAGTCCCGACACATCTCACACACGCATCCCGACTTACTTCCCGAAATTGTCGTATTCATCACTCTCGACAATTTTTATTAAATCATGTAAAGTCATAATCATATATTACTTTTAATCACTAAGTAATATTCAACTTATATCACATATTACTTTACTCTTGAGTAATATTTAAATTCGGATTAATTTTAAATATCTCACAATTAATCCTAATTAATCCCATTTAAAATCATTATAAATTACGGGGTATTACACTGTTCGACCGACTTTTAAATGTCGTTAGAATGACCGGTAGTTTTGGGGAAGTTTTTGTCAGGTTTTTTTAATTAACTCCCCACTATCCCACTTTCTTTTAGCCAGACTTTAATAGTGCAAGAACATAATTTTTCTTGTGACTTTTCCATACTTTCCAAGAGTTTTTGAGAGTAAAACCTTAATCCAAAAGGTCCATTTGTGTCTTTAATCTTTAATGGTTTAATTTCCACTCAAACAAAAAGTTCACACCCATTGTTTATTTTGATCCAAGTTCCAATATATATATTTTCTCTACGATCATCATCTTGGCACCGGGTACCATTCTCTACCCAAAAGGAGAAAGTTGCATATGGAGGATTCCATTCAGTTGGATTGTGGTGTACATACGGAGGAGGACTTCGTGTGTTGACGATAATTGTGCCCCATTTGTGGACTCCGAGATGTAAGTGGACTCCAGCGTTGTCAATTATGAGGTGGTGGAGGAACGAAGAAGCGTCAAGTCTTGAGAGGGAGTCGATTCGTTGAAGTAAGTCTTTCTCGTGTCTTTTGTAAATCCATCCTTAGTGGAGTTGTGGTTGGGTCGTTCGAGGTTTTCCCGTTGTGGGTTTTCCTCGTACATTGCGGCCTTGTGGTTATGTTTTTATTTTATCTTGCAAAATCACATAGATGCATGCTTATAGTTAAAAAGATAAAATTGGTTTAAATCACAACATTTGTGTAAATTTGGTGCTAAATTATTTTAGGTAATTTTATTTTATTTAATTCAAGTCGATTATAATTTAAATTGGAAAAATTCATGTTTATTTTTCTTTGCCTATTTTATAATATGAATTAAGTTTGATTAAAAAAAATTTAAATATTTATTTAATTTCATTTTAATTGTGAAGAAATTAAAATATTGGTGTTGATGTAAAAAAACTAGATTATATCTAATTAATCAATCACAGATAAAAATGAATAAATAGGACAAAGAATTTTTAAAGTGGTTCAGCCTTATGAAAATGGCCTACGTCCACTGTTTTGTATTGCTAACTGTTTGCCTGGAATCTCAATAGTAGATTTATCAAGAGATCCAAAGTCCCCTTCTTATGAGGAAGTTACAATGTATTTATAGCCTTGAGGCTATACATATGAAAGGATAATGCGTTGTTATCTACTAAACATATACATCTATACGATATAATGCATATTTAATGCGTAGTTGCCTTTTGGTTTTCTTGATTTGGATGCTCTGCACGCTAAGTAGCTCGAACCGCTTGAGTTGCTCGGTATGCTAAAGTTTCTCGGAGCCCTTGAGTAGCTCGGTGATAGTATGTTGTTCGTTGAAAGTATTTGTATTTGCCACGTAGGTTGACACATGTCTTCATGTGATTGGTCCACGTCGGCAGACTAAATTTGGTATCAACAATTGGATATATGTATTAGAATCTTAAAATTTGGAATTTTTCGAGAACCATCACACTTGAATATAAAAAATATGCATACAATTCCATCAAGTGGTACGAGAGCATATAATTTTATGAAATCACGTTCTCAAATGATATTGTCTTTTGTATCCAAATATAGTGAGAAAGTTGTGTTTAATGGGAGCGGTGAGAGATTAATATATAAAGTTGAACTGGATATGGATTTGTTTGTAAAAAGGTTCAGTAATTTTAAAAAAATAACAATAAATTCTTCAAAAATGAATAGAAGTTTGAACCTAAACCATACAAATACACTATACATTACTCTAATGGAAGTCGTGATAAAAAATATTCCCAAGAGAGGAAAAGAAATAGAAGAAGATAATTGTTGAGAACGCGTGAAATATCGATTTAAATTAAATTCGCAAGTTTCCAAGAACCCTTATTTAATTAGCGTCTACTTTGAAACCAAATAAAATCAACCCTTAAACATGCATCTAAATCAACCCATCAAATATAAAGCATGCGACACAAAGTTAAGGAAAAAATCCCCGAAGGGCAAAACCTTTTATTTCTAGAACTTTAAAGAATTTACAAGACCATTGACTTACATACAACCTGATAATCGCCCACAAGTGTAACGCACGGTGTCTTCAGTAAACCTTCAAAGAAACGGCTAGAAACAGTGTGACACAGAAATACCCGCAGGTGTCGGTTCCTATGTCGGCGGCTGGAAGTTTCCCTTTCCAGGAGGGCAGCAATGAAGAAGAGAACGGCTTCTCCACAAGGGTTGAACAAACTCAAAGTTGTGTTCTTGGGTTACACAAAAAGATTCACAAAGGATTGGCAATTGTGTGAATCAAAAAACCTAGAGTCTTGGGCTCAATAGGTGAAGACTTAGAGTATTTAGGACTCTGAAAATCGTCTTGAAAAGTCTTAAAGAAATACACCATCGGAATAGTTATATATATAGGAAATATAAGATGGTGGTAAAAACAGTTACGGAATTGCTCGAGTTTATCCCAGGCGGACCGGTCCGGCTTGGGGGCGGATCGGTCCGATTGACCGGATCGGTTCTTTTATTCTGAGGCGTATCAGTTCGTTGATGATCGGATCGGTTCTTTTCCAGGCTTCCTCGGTTTGCTTGCAGTCCGGGGTATACTGGCCTTCAGCAGTCGGATCGGTCCGGGTATTAGGCGGACCGGTCCGATTGATCGGATCGGTTGTTTTATTCCAGGCGGACCGGTCCGGTTCTGTCAGACTTTTGATTCCTCTTCTTCTTTTGATATTCGGATCCGTTGATGAATGTATGAATCTGGAATTTTCTTCAACGGTGTAACGGCGTATGACATATAAATTATTAATGGACAAAAATGTCCTTACAAATCTCCCCCTATGTCTATGCCGGTACATACATAAAAACAAACATTCGAATTATCAAAACAACTAAAAATGCCTATACAAATCTACCCTTCCATGAACCCAAAACTAGAAAGATACAATTGAATAAGACTACAGCGTTTGTTCTTCAATTCTTTCAGGAATCTCAACATTTTTCTCATAAGGGTTTGCAATCCAATGATAATCCATGTAGTACCTACACACATGAGACAAAGAAAAATACCAAGTGATATATCGAGTTTGGAATGAGATAAACATGGATACCAATATATGATAAAAACATAAGCTACATCTCAAAAAACTCCCCCATAATATGATAATTCTTTCTCCCCCTTTTTATGATGTCCCCAAATAGACAAATGAGAAGAATGAATCAAATAAGCAAAATCGGGGTGTCACGGTAAACAAAACAGGGAATCAAACAATATGGAAACGAAAATATGAAACAAAAATCACACCATGGATTTAGACTCAAACAACCAAGTCATGGAAACGGAATAAATGGGTGTGAACACATTCGATAGGTAACTCAACTCAATCAATCATATGTGCACGATGCATACGTGTACTCCTAACGAATGAACATCAAAGGTATCCTTAGGTGTAAAAATTTGTTGAATTTAGATGACATCGTCTTATGCAAATCAACAAATCAAAGTCAAATGATTTCCACACCAATAACGTCCAAAACTACATAGCGCATTATCAAGAATTTCAAGGACGTGCAAACCCGTTTTAATTCTCCAACAAAACTCCCTCATATATATATTCTTTTAGAGGTAATCTAAATTCTCAAACTTTGAAGAATTGGTGCAAAAACCTAAATGGCCCCTTTTTGGCATGAATATCTTTTTATTGCCTTTCAATTTTTTCGGGCTCTTTTAACCTCTTTGGACCTCGGATAATAAAATTCCTCAATTTTTTAGGTCCTTTTTAACGGTGTCTTTTGCGCAAAGGATAGATAATTACCTTTCGCAGCCCCTCCCCGTTTTTTCAAACAAAGCACACAAACTCACAACATGGTTTTTAAATGTACAATTTCCTTATCAAAATTTATTACGCTTGGTTCGTTTTAAGGACAGGATTGAAGTGAAAACACCCAACCAACATGTGATAAGACAAGCATGATAATCAAATAAATCCGTGCATGTGTGCAATAAAGGAAACATGAGTCAAACATGTAGGAAGTAACACTTAAATACATCTTAATGACTCCAAACATTATAAAGCACATGGATGAATTGACCTATTGTCTCAAAACACTATCAAATAGTCACATGAAAATAATGGAATGATGTTGTGACTTGGTCATCCAAAGTGTTCATCCATAAAGGGTGCAAACAAAATACAAAAATCTTTTTGTATTTTTCAGAATTTTTAAATAAAATATACAAAAAATGATACATACTAGCAATAGGCAAACAATGTCATCATGAAAATCACCCTATGCTAGTAAACAAGTCAAACCTCAATCATTAGGTGCGGAGGGGTTTTCCAAAGGTGGTGACAGCTTATGAAAAACCTCCATCAATTCTTGTAAAGTTTTGACTAAAAACTTAACTTGCTCACCTAAATGTGCAAACTCTCTCATGTAGTCTCCGGGAGCATGTAAAGTATCATGTGTGGGTGCATGTGTGCCAGAAATACGTGTAGAAGCAAAACGTGACACATACCCCAACTTAAAGCAAAATTCCCTAAGGTGTCCTCGCCTCTTGCAATGTGAGCAAACATAAATAGGCCTAGGAACACCTCTCTCAAAAACACTAGGACGCACTTTCCTAATAGGAATGGGACGCCTAGGTGGGTTAGAGTGAGACATATGTGAAACTGTCACTAAAGTGGGAACCGGCTCGGGTGCTAATTGGGAAGAAGAGGCACCGTCATGACTTATTCCAAACTTCTCACCTTTACCCTTAAGAACCACCTTTTCAACCTTCTTAGGTGCATTCTCAAACTTGACTTTGACCTCCCGGGCATGTTCGAGATCACTCTCGAGTTGGGATACATGTGTCGTCAGACTAGACAACGTGTCGGCCAAATCACACTTCTCCTTTCTCAAAACCTCCTTCTCTTTCTCCAAATCTAAAACCCGAAGACCTAAATCCCTATTATACTTCTTTGTTTTCAAGGTCTCGGTGTACAAATCTCTAAAAGCTTTTTGGAGCTCACTTTCATCTCCACTTTCACTCTCACTTTCTCCCTCACTTGAAGCGCTCAAACCATCACTATCACATTCGTGTGCACTATTGTGGGACAAGGTGGGTGTGCTCACATGACTAGAAAAAGCTACAAACTTCTCACCACTAGTCTCATCACCCTCACCTTCACTACTATCACTAAGTGTGGCGGGCATAGCAGTCTCTTTCCCCTTTCTCCTTATCCTAGTAGGACACTCTCTAGCTATGTGCCCTTTCCCTTCACACTCAAAGCACCTGATCTCATCCTCCTTGTCACTCTTTGACTTCCTCTTTCTTTTTATTTTTCTCAAAAAAATTCTTTTTATTGGAAGAATTATTTTTGTTCATGTTGAGAAATTTTTTAAAATTTTTCGCAAACAAGGCCATATCATTAAAATCAAAATCTCCCTCAGAATCGGACTCACAAACTTTTTCTTTCTTTTTCTTAAAATGAGTCTTTAAATCAATGCCATTATCCTTAGCCTTAATGGTTTTGGGAAACATATCAATCTCATAGGTTTGAAGATCTCCTACAAGTTCTTCCAACTTAAGTGATTTCAAATTTCCCAAAGAGTTCAAAACAGTGACTTTAGGAATAAAGCGTTTTGGGAGAGATCTCAAAATCTTTTTAACGACACGCGTGTTATCAATTACCTCACCCAAATTAAAACATGTGTTAACAATGTCGGACAAACGTGCATAAAAATCATCAAAGCATTCGGACTCAGACACGGTGATAGTCTCAAATTGGGTAGCCAAATTTTGTAATTTTGACTCTTTAACCGCGTTCATACCCTCATGTGTCAATTTCAAAACATCCCAAGCCTCTTTAGACGTGGTGCACGTCATAATTCGGCAAAACTCATCAGGACAGACAGCTCCAGAAATAGCACTCAGACCACGGGAATTAAAATTGGACAATTTATAATCATCTTCAGTCCAGGCAGACACGGGTTTTAAAGTGGTGATGTTATTAACTGTGACCGTGGGAGGAGTCCAACCACTTTTGCAAAGCAACCAAACACGCTCGTCAATAGATTTTAAAATCGATTTCATACGAGCTTTCCAGTAGGCATAATTAGACCCGTCAAAAATAGGCATCTGATTATATAAGTGCTCCATAAGAAAAATGTGAATTTTCACAAAACTGATTTTTTAAAAAAATCAATATCACACGATTTTGCGGAAAATAGGAATACGCAATAAATTAGAGCAACCTGCTCTGATACCAATTTGAGAACGCGTGTAATATCGATTTAAATTAAATTCGCAAGTTTCCAAGAACCCTTATTTAATTAGCATCTACTTTGAAACCAAATAAAATCAACACTTAAACATGCATCTAAATCAACCCATCAAATATAAAGCATGCGAAACAAAGTTAAGGAAAAAATCCCCGAAGGGCAAAACCTTTTATTTCTAGAACTTTAAAGAATTTACAAGACCATTGACTTACATACAACCTGATAATCTCCCACAAGTGTAACGCACGGTGTCTTCAGTAAACCTTCAAAGCAACGACTAGAAACAGTGTGACACAGAAATACCCGTAGGTGTCGGTTCCTATGTCGGCGGCTGGAAGTTTCCCTTTCCAGGAGGGCAGTAATGAAGAAGAGAACGGCTTCTCCACAAGGGTTGAACAAACTCAAAGTTGTGTTCTTGGGTTACACAAAAAGATTCACAAAGGATTGGCAATTGTGTGAATCAAAAAACCTAGAGTCTTGGGCTCAATAGGTGAAGACTTAGAGTATTTAGGACTCTGAAAATCATCTTGAAAAGTCTTAAAGAAATACACCATCGGAATAGTTATATATATAGGAAATATAAGATGGTGGTAAAAATAGTTACGGAACTGCTCGAGTTTATCCCAGGCGGACCGGTCCGGCTTGGGGCGGATCGGTCTGATTGACCGGATCGATTCTTTTATTCTGAGGCGGATCGGTCCGTTGATGATCGGATCGGTTCTTTTCCAGGCTTCCTCGGTTCGCTTGCGGTCCGGGGTATACTGGCCTTCAGCAGTTGGATCGGTCCGGGTCTTAGGCGGACCGGTCCGATTGACCGGATCGGTTCTTTTATTCCAGGCGGACCGGTCCAGTTCTGTCAGACTTTTGATTCCTCTTCTTCTTTTGATATTCGGATCCGTTGATGAATGTATGAATCTTGAATTTTCTTCAACGGTGTAACGGCGTACGACATATAAATTGTTAATGGACAGAAATGTCCTTACAATTGTTATGTTTGTTGTGGCATAGCGAATCACATAAATGTTTGTATAACTCACTTGAAGAAGAAACACAAGAATAAAGACCTTAAGAAGAAAAAAGAAAGTCTACAATAAAATCTTGAGTGATTTGAAGAGCCAGTTCGATGAGAGTTCATCAAGTGAGGAAAGTGGAATTGAAATAGACTCTATAGTAAGGTTAGAATGAGGATAAAATGTGTGTGATGAGAGTATGGCATTCGATAGTGTGGTAAAAATAAATAGGGTCAAAGAGTATATTCATACATCTCTTAGTGATTCTTCATCATGAAAGTGATGATGACGTTACTGACATACTTGATGCATTTGATGAAATATAGAAACAGTCTTTGAAATTATATAAACCAAACGTCAAAATCTTAAATAAAATGAAATCCTTTTAGTATGAACAACATGATAAAGAAGAAAACATTTAAAGTGGTCAATTACATAATATGAAACTCAACGAGAAGATTGATTTTTTTATTCATGAAAATGAAATTTTGAAAATCAAAAATAAAATTCTTTCTAAAGAAAAAGAAGAGGTTGATTTCCAAAGAAAAATTTAAAAATTGGGCTTCAACTTGCCAAATACATAAAAATTGATATGATTGATAATATTAAAGAATAATGTGGTCAAATCAAAAATAATAAACCTGGTATTGGCTATGTTGAACCAATGAATAAAATATCGATGTTTTGAAATAAAATGTTAAAATCTCTTTTCGTAGTGAAAACAATACCAATGAAAAAATTCCTAATTTTGAAAAGAAGGATGTTGTCCACGTGTATTCATTTAGGCTAAAAGACAATGGGGGTGATCATTTGGTGAGAGAAAGAATAATAATGAATTTTTTTCTTTAAGATAAAGAGTCTTTATAAAGTTTACGAAAGAGCTCATGAACCAAAACGTAAGTTTAGGAGAGATGTGCCTTTTGTACCTATTCTAGTTTGTATAGTAATTCAAACAAAACTTGTAGGTATTTGAATGTGAGAAATGATAGGTTCTTTCAAAATAGGAGTAAGTTTATTAATAAATATCCTATTAGTGAGCTAAGAGGTTATATTGATGAGTTGATGAGAAGGGTTGACTTTAGGGTTAATTAGAGTAGAGAGATTAATGGAGAGCTTACCAGGATAAGATTGTATACTCGTGTTACTCGTAATAGGAATAAGAATCCTATGACTAATAAGATATAGATACTGAAGGATGGTAGAGGTATGAGAAGCAATTCCTCAGTAAAGACGATTGAGGTTGGCTTATCTCAAAGAATGTTCGCCCGTAAAGAAGTGGTATTTGTACCTCTTAAGGATCTGGGAGAGGCATTACCCTCCGCTATCTATATAATAGTTTATCTGGGATACCTAGGGTCTTTGATTCGTAGGTACCCTTTGACTCGTTTGGAACTGATTCTTTTGGGTGAGTGATTATATTGCAACATTTGGATCAGTTTCATACTTTTATGAGAATTTTCATGCATTTATTCATATGTGTTATTCCTTACATATTACATTTGTATATATTGCATCATTCATACTTAAAAATGTTAAAAATATTTTCATTTTAGTCCTTCCGTGATATATGATTACATTCCTTTAATGTGTGAACTTAACTTAAATAATGGTTAAAACATAAATTGGGAAATGTTGATTATACAATGATATGTTAGAATTCTCATGAACAATCATGATAGTAAAAAGTTATTAAGATATTTGGTTGTGATTTTAATATACACATGCACTTCAATATCGTTTGAATCATGTGATTTTTTGTATGTGTCTTGGATTAGTTCTTGATTTTAAATCATGAATAAATCCCGAGATCTAATATTTGTGATTTTGAGACATTTCAATGGACCATTTGAGAGTTATGTGTGGAAAACACTTTACTTGATGGAGTTGATTAATGAGACATTATTTAAACAAAAAGTGCTAACATTAGTGAGATAACATTTATTTGAATTTAAATATCATCAATAAGTGTCTACCAAAGTGTGTGTGAAATCCACCATAGAAAAAAACCATATTATGATGAAAAGATCCAAATCCAAGTCCTAGAAAATATAAGGAATGAAAAACAAGATAGGGCTTCCAAAATTTCTTACACTATACTTTTTGTTTCTACTTTAGGGATAAATATCATATTTGGGAGATTATATGGTTAGATTCCACCATTTATAATATATTGAAGGGATATTAATGAAATAAGAAACTTAAGCATTAATTGTAATTCTTATGAATTGATTATTTGCATCCACTTGATTATGTGAATTATATTTGCTCACGACCATTCCATGGTTAAGATTCAAAAGTTTCTTGATTTGATTCGATTCGAATTTTGTATATTTGTTGTGCTATTTATGTTTATGTTGAATGTGTTCTCAAACTACGTTTATAATCAAAATTCAAAGGAAATTTTTACAACAAATCATATTTGTCATATATAGCCTAATAATGTTCACACCTTACATATTTTTGTGTCATATGTACATATCTATATGTTAGTTGTTGATTTGTGCATTTATATCAAACTTGTTCTTTAAAATGTTAAACTGAATGTTTTCACATCCATTTACTTACATTCATATCATAGTTATGAGACTTTGGGATTTTCATTTTTTTGGCTAAGTGTTTTTTGGATGATTTCCCCAACTTTATATTATGGATAGAACTATACGCATGACTCTATTTGGTATATGTACGCATGGCCACCCTACGCGGGACATGATTATTAGTTGTATGCATGGACTTCACAAACAATCCAAAAATGGTTTTTAAGCGAAATTTCAAAGATCTTTTAAAAATATTTTGAATCCTTTCATACCAGAGCAAAACATAGGGATTTTTTATGATAGAATAATAAATTTGTACTTGTATGCGAGATTTGTTTTCGATTTTGGTGATTTTTTTCTTGGATTGGAAGTATGAAAACCCTAGTTTTCGCGATTTTGGCTATTCTTAGATTTAACTTAGTAAGTGTTGTTGTAAATATTTTTCTTGATATGATCGCTTTTAGAGTTTTCCTCGCATATTCTATCATTTTAAGGTGTTGATTTAGATATTTTTTATCGTTTTCTCTTATCACCGCATATACGATTTGTGGATCTATGTCCATTTCTTGTTTATGTACATATTCCATCTTGTGTATATCACTATAGTACATTAAAATACACATGTTTGCAAGAGGGTTATTAAAGGACCCCTGAATGGTCCCAGTGCGACTTCACGTTCGATATAGACCCTTATTTCACCTCTGAGGGCACCAACACTTCAAAAAAGGGCACGCAGGCCGCGAGCGCCTTTACAGTTATTCTATAGGTGACCATGGATTCATCTTCCATTAGGTTCACTAAGTATGGTTCTCCCTACGGATAGGATTTAATACTCGAGTCCTTAGAGCTGGGAGAGGGGGATCTAGAATATTTTACTAGGACTGATAAGGGATTGTTTTGTCAGAATAAGGGTTCATTACCTCTCTTTGTGACACCCCGCTTATTTTAATGATGGGTGATCAGTCCTTTATCAAAATAACTAGGATTATCATTTGCTTCATTCTTAGCATCACTGTCAAAAAACTTTTTAATTATTAACGACCTATGTTAAATTAAGCCAGTGCAAAATTTTACCTTGCATTAATATAACAACATTCTTAGATTAACTACACTCACCAACCAAAAACAAAATATAATAGTTTGAACCAATAGCACAAGAAATAACATAACAAATAATACCAAATAAACCATTGTCTCCCATACAAAATCCAACTATAAGTATAAGGCAAATAAAACTGAATCTCAATAAAGTCTGATAAATAAACTAAAGAAATAAATAGTTTGAAGGGGAAACACTCCCAAATGAAATATGGAATGAAACTCCTAAATTAGGAATGAATAATTGAAGCGTCTAAGCAAATCCTCCAAGCCTCCACAAGTGCTGCAGCTGCGCATCCCTGGAAAGAATCATCAAGCTTGGCGTCCATGTGACTGGACACCTAAAAGGTTTTGAAAATGGATTTGACATGGGTCAGAGCCCAAGAAAACAGCTTGAAAATATTTTGCAGGTATTTTAATCACAGCTTACATTATTTATTAGATACACATGTTAGTTCCACGTAACTCCCTTGAGTTCCTATCCTCTAATCTAAAGTGCACGCCTAACGCACCCTACCTAGCTATGCTACCCAACCCAACTAGATAACGTATCTAAATGACCTCAATAAATCTAGTCCCCTTGTGTTTGACATAAGACATGCTACCACGGTATCAATAATATATTACCTGCATATTATTATTCAGTCATTTATTTAAGTTTCTCCACTTATTTTACTATTTGATATGAATAATTTATTGGCTCTACTATCACACATAAGTAGATAAATCACACCTATATATATTTAGCACACATATAATATATAAACCTATATCATCCCCCAGAATGACCCTTGTGATGATGGCCTACTTTGCTATCATGTCCATGTACCTCTTGTACCGAATCATGGACAATCGATTCGGAATGTCTCCTCAAACCCAAAATCAACAACACACAATGGAGGCGAACATAGTTCTAAGCCTTTGGGCTATGAACATACCTAACGTATGCAAATGACCTACCGGTCCCACTAATACACAACACATTGTGAGTTGTCCTAAGTTCTATGTTTGGGGGCACACATCCAGACTTCACTGGAATCCTCAAGTTGGGATCGCCCTATGCACAGAACCTACCGTGATAGCAGGCAGCATAGGTATGTTCACACACATAATCAAATCACAACAATAGGTATTCACACAACCTATATACGCATATTATTCAGTAGGTATACACATAATCGATCATATCAACACATACGTAGTATATATCTCTCCCATACTTGACTTACTCATTATAACCTCTTTTCATATATTCTCGAGTATCACTCGCTACCCGAAGGGTCCTAGTTAACCTTTAATTAATATCAGTAGTAAAAATATCTCTATTATAATGGTTTTAAAATTTATTTTACTCACACTACCCATAACCCGTTTTGATTCCCAAAACTCCTTAAGTTTCATTTTATGCCCAAAAGGTACCAGCCTATGCTCTATCATAGACCTATTAGACACTATAAAAAAAAGTTGCCTTTAAGACCCCATTTTTTAGACAGATAAAATATAGTCTTTAAAACATACTTTTTGAGACAGGTATAATTAGTCATCTCAAAAACTATTATTTTTTGAGATTGCTAATTATACTCGTCTCAAAAGAGGTCACTTTTTGAGATGGCTAATTATCCCCATCTTATAAAGTATACCAAATAAGACTGTAAAATATTTACTGTCTCAAAAGATATGCCAAATAAGACGGCTAAAAAAACACTACAAAAAAAGTAATTTTTGAGACTGGACCTTTTAAGACGACTAAAATTTTAGTCTCTATAACCTACCTTTTGGGACGGGTAAAATTTTCGATCTTAAAAAATACTATTTTTAAGACATCTTTTATTATCAATCTAAAAAAATAGTACTAAAAAATATTGCAAATTAATATTCATCTCAAAAGCTATACCTTATAAGATGGTTAAATCAATTTGAGTTGCCCCAAATAATTGGAGCTCTCCCGCATGTAATTTTTCCATCTCCCGGTTCTATCTATTTGGACAAGAAAATAAACAAAAAACAAACCAAACTCCCACCCCGCCCAGCCCGACTTTCTTCCCATCGGGAAAATCTATCTCAGCCCTAGCTCCCCCAGTCGCCCCATCCCCCAATCTCCCTTTCCATATCCCTCTGCCCTCACTCTCCCTAGACCCACCCTCGATAACCCTAGCTCTCTCCATTGCCACTGGTTGAGTTCACGAGAGAGGGTAAGTTTGAATTTTTTTTTCTTTGTTATGGTGGTGTAGGTGGCTATCTAGATAGAGTTTCGAAAAATGAGGTTCTATAGTTGAAGACATCAAATTAATTTTGGCTATCTAATTAATTGATTGTAAATTTCCTTGTTTGGTTGCTTTAAGAATGGTACCGAAAAAGTAATTGGTTGAGTTTTTTTTTTATAATAGAATATTTTAATAATCTGATAATTATTCTTTTTTCCTTGTATCGATATTATGTTCTTTCAATGGTAATCATATGTTTTTCATTGATGGGTATTTGGCAAGGTTCATTGGCGTTTAGATATTTGATCTAATTCGGGCATTCAAGCTATAGCATTGTCGTATTGATATGGATAAAAGGTAATTTTAATTGTTGATTATTGATTCCTATCATTAGTTTTTATATAGGATTGATTTGTAGTGGTGATAGGAGGTTGAGGGTGAGTCAATTAAAAACCCAAATTGTCAATTGGTTGTTGCAGTATAGTTTAGTTAGAATTATTGATATGTTTGTTTGTGCTAATTAATTAATGTCCTTTGAAAGTAGTTTATGCCATTCATGTTAGGATTATTGATTGTTTATACTTATTTGTGTGACTTTTTTGTTGCGTAAGATGCTTTCCCTTCTTATGATTTAGTGCATTAGTACTTCATTAATCTTAAATTTATATGTTTGAATTGTTGGGTTTAGTTTGCTATATTATTTCTTAAATTGATGTGTTCAATTGTGGGGTTATATTATTATTTTAATTGGCTTGCCATTGAATTGTGTGAGTTGATCATGTTTGTCATTATTATGTATCATGGATAACAGTTGGATTGATTTACGTAACTAATATTGAAAAGAATACATTAATGGGATTGAAATATTTCTTAACTACGCATATGTAAATAAGAGGTTCAAAAGTAACTTATAGTAAGGTTCAATGTCCGCATCGGTCTCTCGGTTCTTGAAATTCACAAGTAGACGTTTGTTTTAGAGCTAGATGTGGGTTTTGGGTGCAAAAAGTGAAAATTACAATGAAGTCTCCAGAAAAGAGACACGAATAACCCCAAAGATATGAAAGTAACTTAACGAAAGTGACCGTGTCTAGAAAAAAACCTAGCCCCGTAACTTTCTTCAATCTGAACAAAAAACCTAGCGAGCCCAATTTTCTCACTCTCCCTTCTCGGCTGCTAGTTACTTTGACAATCACAGGTGCTTCGAGGTTCTTGCTAGCTCTCGGTTCTCGGGGGTAAGTCGTATTCTTAAACCCTCCATTAAGCTAATGAACAATTCCCTATTATGTACTCAAATGTTATGCATATATAATTATATTTATCGTTAATAATTGAGAAAAAATGAAATTTTCTAGGGTTTGTATCCCTTCCTCCATATTAAAATGGACACTTACGGATTTACTTGGGAAAGTTTGTTCAACTGGATATAGCTCACTCAGATGGTACTGGCTCCTCCAGAAAGCTCATGTAAATTCTACATATTTAGATGCGCGTATGGTTAGATTTTGTGTCATTATTTGTGTAAATATTATATATTAACTATAACAAGATATAGCCTTAAAGGAAAATAAGTGTCACCCAATTTTTTTTGTTTTGTTTGGTCTTAGAAACTAGGTTGAGTATGCGTTGACACTCTCAAGCACGCGCGCGCTCACATGGTATTCAAATTTTAGATGTATTTGTTTCTCAGTTGGGTATAGTATTTTTTCAGATTAATTTAGTGTGTATTTTTTTTATTTTTGAATGTATAAGAGTCTCCATGGGTTTCAAATGCGATTGTTTGAACATGATTTGTTTTCAAGATATATTGTATGTGAATGATATTGATAATGTATAATTTTGAAATAATAATAATAATAAATCAAGTATATGTTAAATGTAACAAGATTTGCCCTATTTAATTCCATACATTTGGTTTGTTGGTATATAAACTTCCACTTTATTTGTGTATTTTTCTTCACCATCGTTCACAATTTTTAGAAAGTCGATCTTTCCGTCAAATATGTTTTTCTTTAGGCATTTTTTGCGTGAGGATTAAGCCACATGTAGGATCATTCTAATTGGATGCAAAACAAAATCAAGCCTCATATAGTTTTTATTTTATAATATGGTTACTTGATTTCTCATCCAAAGTGTGTCATTAGTTAGAGCTAATTTTCCTTTTTTTCATTCTTTTAAGACTTCATAAAAGATACCTGCTTGCTTAACATTTTTTTTTTTTTGGGGGGGGGGGGGGGGGGGGGGGGAGTATGCAAAATTTTAAAATGTTTAATATCAACTGGAAATATGTTTGTTTAATGATCTTTGGAGGGTGGGGTGAGTAATTGAAAACAATAATGAAGTGACCCGACAAGAGGCACGAATCCCCCCAAAGGTGTCAAAGTAACTTGAGGGAAGTGATCTTATCTTCACCAGACTCCCAATTTCTATAATTGACTAGTATACACTATTTTTAGGATTAATAATGGGATTTTGAAGGTAAAACTCAAAATAGCAACCGTGTGATTTAAAAAAAAGCATGAACACCCCAAGAGGTACCAAAATATCATCTAGGAAGTGACAGTGTTGTTATTGGATGACCGGTTTCATAAATTCAAAAGTAAACATTTTATTAAGGGTTAAAAATGGGATTTGTGGGAATAAACTTACATCAACAACTAAGGCACACAAAAAGAGGCACAAACAGTCTAAGAGGTAACAAAGATAGTTGTCAAGGGTGATCTTCTCCTTGTCGAATATTCGACTGAGAAAATTGACTACTATAGCTCATATTGAGGGTAAGAATGGATTTTATGGGGAAAAATAAATATAGAAATGAAGTGGTCTGAAAAGAGACATAAACATTCTAAGAGGTAAAAAATAAGCTCGTTGGAAGTAATCGTGCCATCATTGGACACCCAATTTTCGAAATTGACTAGTAAACGCATATTTTGGGGTTAAATATGGGTTTTAGGGGTCAGAAACTCAAAAATCATCAGAGTAAAATGAAAAGAGGGATGGACAACCCAAGACGCACAAAAGTAACCTATGGGAAGTGTTCGTTTCCAAATCGAACTCCCAGTTGTAAAAAATTTATTAGGATCTTCATTAGAGACTTATATATCAGGATTATGTTATATTATGTGGCCATGAATTTGATTTCTAGAAAAATTCACATGCATTAAAGAAACAAAATTTACTCAACTCACGTGTTCTTATATATAAAAATAATTAAATATATATTTCATGTTAGTTCGTGTCACCCATTTGTATAGTTGTGTCTAATATGTCAACATTAACGACCCAAATTCATTAAGACTCAAGCCAACCCTGCTAAGTCCTATCGTGTCCCCTCGTGTTAAGAATTTCCACAGCTACTGGCCAAGAAGGCCAAGAAGAATTTCCACAGCTATCAAGACTAAGTTTGCTAATTGCACTATGATCACAGTGGCCAATAGATTACCGACGGTGATGGATTGCACGATGTTTCTAGCTATTATTGATGGAAAACTAGTAGAGTACGATGAGCCGATGACCTTAATGAAGATAGAAGGCTCACTATTCGGGCGGCTTATGAAGGAATACCGGTGAGAACCGGTCTCACTATCAATCTGCAGAATCACATTGAACCTAACTGCGAACGATTTCTATGGTCCTATGTTAGTCCCATTAAAGGAGGATTGTTGTAACAAACATGTCTTACTGATAAGATGTAATCACTCCCTTTAACCTTGAGGATACCCAATGACCCTGTTATGACTTATGTAATATAATTTAAAGATGTATTAAAAATATGAGGCTTTCATTTTTAGAAAAGGCAATGACATGTAATTCACCATTCATCTATAGAGGGACCTTCACAATGGACTGTGCTCTTTAGATATTTGGTAGAGTTTGGTTCGAGTACAAAAAACTTTCTGATCAAGATAGAGCAATCCTCAGTTGTCGAATAATTATGTAGATAGTTTATGATCAAAAAATGATTTTATGTGATGAATAAATATATAATCCAAATAAAAATAATTATAGATATCAATAATCAAACAATCCAATTTTTGGAGCTGTCCAAAACAAAAATCGGAATACATCTACAGTTCTTACATATAAGATAAAAAAGGAAATGAGAAGTCCAGAAGTATAAGTATGTTATGAAAAAAATCATAGCGGAGAAGAAAAGTCAGAAAGTTAAATGTCTAGAGCCTACACCCCCTAGATTTTTGGTAAATGTATAATTAATCTTATTTGTTTGGGCAAACTCCATCAACTAGTGGTTCCAGTTGAGTTATATAACTTGATGAATGCCCTCTACATCTCTCAGTCTTGTTCCCCTTTTATTTGATCTTAGATCACACACACACACAAGCTTTGAGGAAAAAATGCACACTAAGGAAATAAAGGAGCAAAGATACTTGTTTAGGCATAACATTGAAATGGACGGGAAAGAGAGATTTGGTTTTGTGACTGGGGGAAAAGGCTTTGTTGCACGTCATTTGGTGGAAATGCTCATCCATAATGACATGTTTTTCATTCGTATTGATGATTTGGGACCCTTGATCAAGATCAATCCCGAATAGGAGAAAGGTACCATTGGTGATGCCTTACAGTCGAGCCATGTTCAATATATATCCACCGATCTTCTCGATAAGCCCCAAGTCATCAAAGCATGCCAAGGAGCCGAAGTTGTTTTCCATATGGTTGCTCCAGATTCATCAATCAAAAACTACCAACTTTACCATTTAGTTAATGTACAAGGAACTAAGAACGTAATTGATTCTTGTATTCATCTAAACGTAAAGAGACTCATCAATACCAGTTCCCCTAGTGTGATCTTTGATGGGGTACTCAAAATTATTAAAGGTGAGGAGTCGTTTCCATATCCAACAAAGCACAATGATACATATTTTGAAACTAAAGATGAAGGAGAGACACTCTTTCTTAAATCGAATGGTACTAATGGGCTTCTAACATGATATATTCATCCTAGCATCATTTTTGGTCCTGATGATAAGCTGCTTGTTCCATCTTTAGTTGTTCCTGCTAGGGAAAGGAAATCCAAGTTCATTATTGGCGATGGAAATAATTTGTATGATTTCACTTACGTCAAAAATGTGGCACATGCTTATATATGTGCTGAGCGAGCTCTAGTATCAGAGGGATCAGTTGCAGAGAAAGCTACAGATGAGGCATACTTTATAACCAATATGGAGCTGATAAAGTTTTGGGAGTTTGTCTCACTTATTCTTGGAGGTCTTGGCTATAAAAGGCCAAGGATTAAGATTCCTTCTTTTGTTATGATGCCAATTGCACACATAGTGGAGCATACGGATAAGTTGTTAGCCCCATATGGGATGAAGGTTCCACGGTTTAAACCTTTAAGAATCAGACACATTTCTTGCAGTAGAACGTTTAATTGTAAACAAATAATGATTGGCTTGGCTACACACCCATTGTCCCACTTAAGGATAGTCTTAGGAGGACAATTGAGTCATACTCATGCTTGAAAGTTGAAATTCAACATAAAAAGGGTGGCCCATCAAAAGATTTTATATATCTCGGAAGTGGAAGGGTTGCCGACACACTTCTCTGGAGGGACTCGTTACAGTGCTAGTTTTGATTTTGTTTTACATCGATTTCATAGCATCTGGATATACCGTCATTACTACAGTTTCAAAGCCTCTCTTATTTGTGTCACTAATTTTTTTCATCCATGGGAAATTACCTGATAAAATATTTGGATATACCATTGAAAAAATTCCTGAGCCAGAATTTCCATTTCTCAGAAGAAATATCTAGTAGAGTTACTTTATTAGTCGCATCATTATGGAATTCCAGTGTAA
The DNA here is from genome assembly GCA_949130495.1 of Sambucus nigra. Taxonomy (NCBI): domain Eukaryota; kingdom Viridiplantae; phylum Streptophyta; class Magnoliopsida; order Dipsacales; family Adoxaceae; genus Sambucus; species Sambucus nigra. The sequence goes on along the minus strand of OX422212.1, from coordinate 117,519,951 downwards.
ATGGTTTAAAATCTCTCTGCAGAGGGAATGAACAAATGTTGTTCATCAAGGTGGTTGTCTCTTTATTAGTTCTGAGTCTCCTTGGAGCCATTTCACTTCAAAATTTGTTGGTTATATTATTTCCTATTGCCTTTGTAGCGTTCTTTATGTATGAGAAAAAGGAAGATGTAGTTGATGGTCTTGTCCTAGAGATGCTCTCACTTGGATGCAAATTAAAATATGATGTTGTGAGAAAATTTAACTCCAAGAGACCCATCAAAAGTGAGTAATCAAAATTTTCTTTGGTACTATTGATGAGGTAATTCATTTTTTACCCATTTTCCAATGATTTCGTTTGTGGGTGTTGGCAACTCAATCTTGTGATAGATTTCCTTTTGCAAACTTCTAATTCACTAATTTTTATATTTGTGATCCTATGTTTGGATTGTTCAATTTTTTGTAGTATGACTTATGCTTGAATTTTGTATAATTGGATTAATTTATATTAATCGGGCAGAAGGCTAATTGTTAATAAATCAAAAAATTCCGAATCCTTGAAATTAATGCACGGCAGTTGCTTATTCTATAAGGCTTTCGGCCACTCCTCTCTGGTAAACATAACATATTTAGTATTAGAAGTTTCAATAGTTACAGATATCAAGATGATTTCATTCCTGTGATCAGTAGAAGAAAAGATAAGTAGCGTCCTAAGGTGATTGGTCACAAAGTAACTGTTGCTAAAATAAGGTCTTCTTAAATACTTTAAAATGCTATTCTTAACTCATCCCAGTGATAAAATTCTTATGTTTAAATATCGAAAGAGTTAGTAGTGCTCCTATTAAAATATTAAAAAAGTTTATTAGAATCCATAATTTATCTTGTGTGTCTATTCTTGAACCTATGATTAAAGAAGTGGAATCTGTTAGGAGAATTCTTAATTTTAAAGGTTGTGTGTCTAATGTGAGTGGAAAAATCTTATTTTTTTTGCGAGGCCCATGAACATAAGACAATATCTTTATGCAAGACACACCGCATCTGACTCCAACACTGGTTTGGCCACCGCCTCAAGCCACTCAGCCCATCATCTACCGAGAACAGTGTACTTGTGGAATTATCTTGGCCCTGCCTACATCAAACACTGCATTGTGTCCCAATAGACATGGGACTTTCACCACGTTTTGTAGGCCGATGCGGTATGAAGTATTTTACTATTTGTACATGTCTCAAAGTTGATAAAAAAGAACAAGGTTTTTTTAAAACATTGTGCTTCTGGTAGATAAATGGATTAAACTTAAAATGCATAGAAGAAAAATAAAAACAGTACATTGTGTAATTTGCTCATTTACTAAAATTTGCAACTATATTGAGATTTTTTGGAATGTATGACTATATGAGTGAATATTAATGTATGTTTCTCTATTTTCTAATGGTATAGACGTGTGATTAAATATCAGACCCTAACTTAATTAATAAAAAAATTAAGTATCATACCCATAAATTTAATTTTCTCTTGGATTTAATTTTCAATTTTAATACATCTACACTGTGAATTAATTTTCTCTTGGATTTTGTTTCAATTATGATAGATCCAAGAATTAGTCGAGGCTATTATTTTTCCCATGCCACATACAGAGTGGTTTTAGAAGTGAATAGTTCGTCCACCTAAAAGAGTCCTTTTGTATGGGCCTCCTGGGACTGGGAAAACTTTAATGGCTCGTGCTTGCGCAATCCAAGTAAATGCTAGATTTCTAAAGCTAGCTAGCCCCCAACTTGTCCAGGTATTTATTAATGATTATTTGTTTTTTTCTTTCTTGCATGCTTAATGTGCCTTGCTATTTTCGATTTGTTGATTTTCTACAAAAATTTCACCTTATTGGGATTTATTAATGTACTTTACCATTTTTTTTCTATTTTGTGATTTTCAATTTGTTTTAATTCCTCTAAGAATGGTGTGTGTGTGTATTAAATGGTTATTAGGGTAAAGTGAAAAAAGTACCTTGAACTACGTAGTTTGATAGTATATTGTTGGATATAAGTTCTTTAATATTTTTCCCTCTTTGTTATTGTTTATCCTTTCTATTACTTATATATATTGAGAGATACTCAGGTGGAAAATTCTCTCTTTTACAGTAATTTTTCAATAGTGGTGGTGAAAATTTGCTAGTGGTGGTGAGAATTGATTATGGCGCTGGTTAAAATTTTCTGTTGGTTGGTGTATATTATTATTAGAATCAATTTTAATGTTTAAAAAAGGTTGGCTACATGTGGTTTTCATGAATAAACAAAGGACACTCTGCCAATTTTTTTTAATAAATAATAGTAGTTAGATATTTATATTGTTTGTGATGAGAATATACTATATTGAATTTATTTTGCACATTGTATTATTGACGAGGGGTATTAATTCTAACATAATTGACACTATTTTTTTTTTGTGCAGGTGACAATTTTTGTAGAACATGCAAATGTTAATCAGTGGTTTTGGAGGTCATACGCTTCAGTGTTGCAGAACTACTTTGATAAAAACATTTTGTGTTTGGAGCATTAATAAATTAATGTATTTTTGTTGTCAAGTCAAATATTTGAACTTAGTGTTATAATTCTTATATTGATGAATATTTGGAGATGGTTGTAAGAACTCTATTTATTGTTGAATGAAAATGATATTTTATTTTATGATTATTCGTTGTTTGTGTTGTTTCAAATGTAATTCAATTTATATTAAACTTTAGCGATAAATTTTATTCGCCATAAAATATTGGTGCAAAAATTTTAAGATCCCTTCACCTTTTTGGGGATGGTTAAAACTGTCTCAAAAATATATTGAAGACAGTTATGTTTCCGTCTCAAAAATGTCTTCTAAAATAGTAACCTTTTGAGACAAATTAAATCCCTTCTCAAAAACAATCTTTTATGACAGCTATCGTGTCGTCTCAAAAGGGTCATATAAAATGAGGATGTTTTGAGACGGATCTATTCCTGTCTCAAAAAACTCTTTTGAGACGGCTATGGCATCACAAAAAGTATTTATAACCCCCTATCAAAAAGTCCCCCTAGCAGTCCCAAATAGTGTCACAAAAAGTATTTGAGACGAATAAATGATCTTTTGGGACTGTTAGGCCACCGTCTCAAAAGTTACTTTTTTTTTGTAGTGAGAATTCACTATATCCCTAACTATGGTCTAATAATAACTGAAAAGTCTCTTGATTAATTATTCTAAAATTCGATGCATAAAAAAAAGAAACTGGGAAAATCTGGGTAACCAAATCGATTTGGTGAAGAGGCTGAATCGATTCGCTCTTTGAGCCGAATCGATTCAAAATGCTACAAGTTGTCTTCTCCTGTACGTTGTTACGTTTTTCACCATTTTTATTCATTATAACTCTCATATATCAAACCTAAGCTCCAGCATACTTCAACCCAACATCAATTAATGTTTTATAAACAATTTCTAACGAAAATACCCATTAAAACCATACGAAATCTATCTAAGAATGGACTAAGACCTTGATTTTTACCAAAACCCTAGTTTATTTGTTCTTCATTCATAATCAGACATTTACCCATATTTTTCCCATAATAATTCTCAAATAAAATATGATTTCGTGTCCTATAAATATATGGATTCATTCTACGTGCAATCCGATCCCAAATTATGAGTTTTATTTATTAAATCCTAAGAATATCATCAATTGTCAACAAATTGAAAACCCTACACTACATGGGTATTATAACTCATTAAAAACATGCAAGATAAACACTTTTCTTATCAATTGTAGGTATGATTTTGTGTTGAGTGTGATGAGGATTCCTTCCCTTCCTTCCAATCATAATTTTGACAACTGTGGTGAAGAGAAAAGGTGTGACAAATCCTAGGTTCTTCTCTTATTTCTCTCCTATGGCCTCTCCTCTATCAAGATTGTTATAACCATAGCCCCACACTCTCTTGGGATGATATACTCCTTCAATTTTTAGTGTTCTCTCTACCACAAGCTCCCAAATGATTGAAACGCCCTCTCTTGGTGCCGGTTTGGTCTAAAATTTCCCTGGGAACCAAATACTACCCCTGGGTACATTATTCCGGCTATTTCAACCCTTTGGGAATCAACCGTGACCTCAAAATCACCATTTGAGTCCCTTTATAGTAGTTTCCTATCTCGACCTCATATAATCTACACCCGACACCCAGTTGAGATATAGTACTATTACATTGATGTCACTCGCTATGACGTAAAAATAATTATTTACTACTCACTTAGTAATTATATTCATTAAACAATAATCATTTTCTCTCTGATTAAATTATGTCATTCGTGTAATTTAAAAAATAACTGAATTGATTCAATTTTAAATACTCAAAAATTCGGGGTGTTACATACTTCCCCCTTACAAAGGAATTTTGACACCGAAATTAGGGCGTACCTGCAGTGAATACCTCAGTATACTACTCACGCATGTCATCCTTCTACTCCCACGTCGACTCATCAACATTATGGTGCCTCCACTAAACTCGATCTAAGGGTACCACCTTAGGCCGCAGATTACGCTCATTACGATCAAGTATAACCACTGGTCTCTCCTCATATAAGATATCTAACTGTAAGTCAATCTCATCTAATGGTACATGTCAAAAATATCTCTCACTCCTTTGATACCTCTTCGACGATGACACGTAGAACATGATGGTGACACTTATGGTACCACCAAGTGAATGAATAAGATCTCAACTAGAAGAACCTCTAGTGTACAATAAGGGTGAAATCGCACTAATATAAATGAAGCAGGAGGTTAGGCAAAGAGGAGAAAGATAGAAATATTAGTGGTTCAACCTATCTAGGCCTACTCCACTATGAAGGTGAGTGAATGTTTACTATAAAAATCGGCTCTAATGTCCTTAGATTACAATTCACTAAACTTTCTCTCTCTCTCTACACTGTAATTTCAATAGAGTTTTGCTAGGGTTTCGAATTAAGGATCCCCCTAAAGTTAGAAGGAGGCAAGTATATATAGTGTTGGCGTGGTACAGACTACACTCCATGCATGCACCAGGCATGTGTAGTTTGCATTAACCAATGCTTAATAGCCACCAATCACCTATGAAAGTGGATCATAATGACAAGATATTCCCCTCACGTGCACATGTGATATGGTTATAACTTCTTGCCCACGCAGGGTGTTGATGATGGAACTTCGTCTTGCGCATGGTTGAGTGGTCATCCAAGTAGGTCTCGAGTCGACTGAGTATGAGACCCATAAGGTCTTATTCAAATATAATCCAGACAGTACGGTCTCGTCATAGTAGACATCAGTCCGAGATGAGGTATTGACTGTGTGGTGTTCCAAACGAGACATTAAGGAGGAGAAGTTAGCTGGAAAAAGGTCTCGACCATAAATAATGAGACGAGGCCGAGGTAGTTGAGTGTTGGATCCTCCTATAAGCCTTCTTATCTAGGTTGGTTGGGCCAAATATGAGTTGGGCCCAGGAAAAGATACACGTGGGCATATCAATCACACACATACCTTAGTCTCCAATATTAGGAGGAGAATGTGGGGTAAGAGTGTCTGAAGATGAGGAGTTGATAATGGTCATCGAGATGACACATAGCAGTTGATTGGTGTCTTGCAAGCTTGATTGGACACCTGTCATAGTTTGCATTAGGTAGCTTCTACTCCAAGCCTAAATGACGGCTGAAGCGCATAGGGTTTAGCACCGAAATGATTTCCTTCCTTGAAAAACTTCCACAATCATCACTTGTTTTAAAAACTAAGATTTTCCCTTCTCTCTCCTTCTTGCCAAAATGTTTCCCACCTAAGTGTTTCTCCTCCAAACCACTATTAACGTTATCGATTTTCTCTTGATCTTCATTGTCCAATCGCTTTTTTGAGATACTTCTTCTTCCAAGATGCTTTCTCTCATCCAGTTAACTCTTTTCCACTAAGCTTCCTTTGATTTGCATTTGGATTGGCCTGATTTTCTTTGATAAAACATTTTTCGACAACTGTTGCACTTTTTGGTGAGTTTTTGGGGTGGCGTTTGGGCTTCGTCCTTGCTATTTGGGAGGTTTTTTAAGCTTTGGGTGGTCTTCCTTGCCTAGTTAGGTGTTTTAGGTCCTTAGTCTCTCAGTTTGGGGTTCTTATGATTCTCTGACCATCTTCTTCAGTAGAGTTCTCACCGTTTCCTACTACTGTTCTTGAGACTGTACCTTAAAAATGATAGAACTCCCCCCTCTTTGATTGTGTGGTCAACTTAGTCAATTTTCAAAAGGACTTTATATAAATTAGCCGAGGAATTCCCAACACTTAGGGAGAGGTGATTTAGGGAGATACAAAAGTACGAAGTCGAGAATGCTTCTATACGTAAAGATTAGACCTTTCCTCTTCACTTAATAAACCATGTTCGCCTTATAGTTATACGTCCTCCTATCATAGAAATCAGTGACTCAATGTCTGAATCATCTTCCTCTGTAGTCAACAATCTATCCGTCTACCATACCGCTGAGAGTTGAATTCTTTCGATGAGGCCATGATACTCCCTACTGATGGGTCTAAAGAAACTAAGGACTCTTCAAGAGCCTCATCCTCTAATCAAGCTGAGTCTTCTAATCAGTCAGACTCTTTTGTACAAGTTTTTTTATCCCATAACGAGTCTAGAGTAGACATTGCAATTCCACCCTTAGCTATGGTTGTCCCTCTATCTGCCATTTTAGGGAAACACTTTAAAAAAAGTGCTCCAAGTGTCATCTCGACTGACTATCTAGATGACGATGATGGTGTAGTTGAGTATACACTTGACACTGATTATGTTGGATATTATGTCATCACACTCATTGACGTAGATCTTCTAGTTTGGAGGGATTTCTATGGCATAGCGCCCTCTATCACTATGAGGGTGCCTTCTGAGAACGATAGAGCATTTGACGGGCGAGAGGGTGAGGTATGCATTTATGAACAAATGTTTAAGGTAAACTTTAGGCTACAAATGCATCAAATAGTAAGATCCATACTAGCAAGTCTAGGTCTCGGCCCAGCTTAGCTTTCACCCAATGCTTGGAGGGTTATTCTTGGATTTGTTTCTATCTGGAAGTTGGTTCATCATAAATACCTTCCAATTAGCATTTTTAAGGGTGTTATACTGTCTCGTCCCCTAAAACTCAGCTTGTCTACTACCATCTCATAGCTAGGAAACCTATAAAGAAAGTTATGCTTGTTACTAAGACCTCCAACCATAATTGGAAACCTCAGTACTTTTTCATATTTGGTCTATAAGAATTTGTCCCTAATGCTTCTTGTAGCGCCTTCGAGCCCCAAGTTCCCCAACGATGGGAAAAGGCACTAATGGTGGACAAATTGGATCTGGGCTTAAGCATTGATTCCACCAAGGATGTGGAGAAAGTTAGGAACAAGGCGAGGAAGGGAGCCTTGTAAAATTTAAGTAATTACTGACCCCGTATATTTTGAATAACTGATTTATGTAAGTATTCCACTTTTTCTAATTGTTGTGTCATACTTTTTCCATTTAAATTATTGAATTCATCTATTCCATTGAACACCAACCCCATAACACATCCGAAGTCGTTTGGAGGATGGCAGCCCCAAGTTTGACTAGCTTGGTAAAGCAAATAGGCAAGGATACAACACGAACTCCTCAGTCTAAAAAAATAATGGTTATCAATCTCAGCCAAGCCAAGGAGTCGAAGAAATGGAAAAAATGAATTGAAGATCTCCTTTTATCTCACTGAAATAAGAAGAGGAAAGGTGAATCGTCTAATACTGGGATGAATCAGGCCATCCCCATCTCTTTTGACGATTCTCTGGCAGCTCCTCTAGATAACCTCAAAATCAGCTCTGATTCCCTTCTAGGGAATAAGACCAAAGCTTTTGATGTTCTCACTTCTATAACTTATGAATCTGATATCCAATTTTTGGAATCCACCAACATCTCTTTCATCAATGACTTCTTCTATTACAAGTACATCCAGGTAAATTCTTATGTCATTTTCTATTCATTTATGTTCATATGTGATGCCATATCGTACCGATGTCTCTTCTTCTATGCAAACCACCATCTGTCTACAAAAGGTCCATCAATGGGTGGAAGTGAAAACCCCTGAAATCTGGCAGGCTCGTAATGCTATAAAAAATAATGAGACTCGAAAAAAAAACATCACATCTTTGGAGTCTGAGATTGAAAGCTTGAAGGGTCAACATATTGAGGCTATCAACAAGTTAAACACCAGCCATGATGAGGCAGTAAAGGCTCTGATCGGCAAACATGATACTGAGGTTGATAAGAAGGTGACAACCTCCGTTGAAGGTTTTGGAAGACCTAAAGTCTTTAGAGGTGTTCTTAGGATGCAATCTGCAATACCTTGAAAGAAGATCCCATATTGCCTATTGGTGGGACACACTAAAATTCCCTGACATCGCCCACTTGTCAGAGCAACAGGAAGACTTTAGTCTGGATGACACTTTGTTAATTACTACCATGAGCCAAATTAAAGAGTCGATGCAATCGGAGCCGACGATTCTGATGGCCAACCAAGTATAAGAGATTGAGCTTATAGGTGACGTTGAGGCCAAAGGCAATTCATTGAGGGATGGGATGTCCCTTGCTGAGACCAAGACTCCCATTGTGAATGAGACGAACCCAAGCTAGTAGTCCTTAGATATTTTTTTTATCTGGGTGGTCATCTGTGTCTTAATACCCTTTCTGACATAACACTTTGACAATTATGATCTTTGGGTTTTGTATTCTGATGTTATGCATGTAAACACCTTTTTTCTTGAATAATTTGGTTACATTTTTTAATGACAAATGCCTATATTGCTTGTTTACCTGATTAGAAAATGGCTTTAATCTGAGACCACCAAGATAGTGGTCTCTTTATCAAATCTCTTCTCTTTTTTGGATGAAATGAGCATAATCAAGTTGATATTTTTTTTAAATTGAATATGCATTCATAAAATTATGGTGGTCCCATCTCGTCATTTTGAGAGTGTATGGACAAGTGCTACCTCATCCTACACTATCGTCTCGTCCGAGAGAGTTTTTCCCCAAATTAATGATGTTGAGGTAAACCATGCTTAAACGATTTTTGAATTTAAATTACTAAATTATGGTGTTATATCATTAGTCCCCTCTCGCCGTTTTGAGAGTGTATGGATGAATGTTACCTCATCCTACGTTGTCATCTTGGTCGAGAGAGTTTTTACCATCAAAGATGATATTATCACGTTGTTCCCTCCTCTTGGTGTTATTGACAATTCATGGATGAGGTTAGCCTCCTCTGTATTGTTATGTCACCGAGAGTAAGTTAATGCTACTTCACCACATAAGTGATGTTCTATAGCTTAGGATGAGTTGAAACTTACGACTTGAATAGTTCATATAGCAAGAATAGGAGAAATCGCTTGTAATTTCTCATTGATTAATGTTTTTAATACATGTCTCATATAATTCTATAATAATAAAAATAAAAATCTTTACAATATCCTATCGATAATATTTCTTTAAATTATCAGCATTCCAAGGATTGGAGAACGGCTCTCCCTCCAAATTCGCGAGTCGATAGGTGTCAGTATTTACCTCTTATGTTACCCTATAGGGACCATTCCAATTACGATGAAGTTTATTCGGCTTTTTCCATGCCTTCTTCAAAACCAAGTCTCCTAAGACTAATGGTCTAGCATTAACTCTTTTGTTGGAGAATCTGGCAGTTCTCTGCTGGTAGGCGGCCTACCTAACCTCTCCATCCTCTCTCCTTTCTTCAATAAGGTCCAAATTCAACCTCCATTCTTCATTATTTACTTCTAGTCTATGCGTCTGAATTATATGGCTTGGTAGGTAGATTTTTATATGTATCACTACCTCTGAGCCATAGGCAAGCATGAAAGGGGCCTCCCTTGTTAGGGTTCTCCTTGTCATCATGTAGGCCTACAGGACATCATGCACTTCTTTAATCCAAAAACCCTTGGCGTCTTTTAGTTTCTTCTTTATCCCATCCAATTTGGTTCTGTTAGTCACCTCCGTTTGGCCATTTGCCAAAGGTCAGTCTGGAGCTGAGTAAAACTGCTTAATGTTGACCTTCTTATAATAAGCTTCTAAAGATAAGTTTTTGAACTATTGTTTGTTGTCTGAGATCAGGGTGTTAGGTAGACCATATATATAAATAATGTTCATCCAAATGAATTTGAAGGTCTTCGTCTCAGTGATGGTTATCATGGCCTCTGCCTCAACCCATTGGGAAATAGTCGATTGCCACAATGAGCTGCCTCTAGGTGTCAGTTGCCCTGGACAAGGGTCCTACCAAATCAATTCCCCAAATAGATAATGATGAGGGATAAGTAATAGAAGATAGAGTCTAGTGAGTCTAATGAGGGATGCTGGCATATCTTTGGCATTTGCCACACCTCTTTACATGACTGGTCACATCCCTGGCCAAGGTTTGCCACCAATACCCTAGTGTGATAACCCTCTTTGCCAATGCCACCCCTCTTATATGATTAGAGTAGGAACCTTCATGTATATCTTTCAAGATGTATTACACCTCCGTCGAATGGACACATCAGAGTAAAGGGAGGAGGAATCCTTTGTTGTATAAATCATTACCAATAACTGAGAACTTAGTTGCTTTATACCTTAGCTTCTTTCTTTCTAACTTTAAGTCTGGTAGTTCACCATCCCTTATGTATCGGATGAGAAGGTCCATCTAAGATTTAGCTATTTTAAGGTTTAAGCAGAACTCAATCATGTTGTCTTCTTCTTCAATGATCGATCAGTGTAGGATCTCTACTGGTACTGATGTTCTAATTTCTATCCTAGTTGTTGATGCTAGTATTTTTGGTGCATCGGCTCATCCATTGTCCAGCTAAGGGATCCATTTCGGTTTCACCTCCTTCAAGTTTTTTAATGTTACTTTTACCCTATCCATGTATCTGACCATCCTCTCATCCTTTGCTTCATATACTCCTAGGATTTGATTCACACCCAGCCTAGAGTTACTATGAACCAGTAATTGGTCGATATTCAGCGCCTCGGTGAGGGAGGGGACGATTAGGAGGGGTTCAAACTCGAATTCATTATTGGATGCCTTGAATTTGAATCTCAAATCATACTCTATATCAGTTCCATTCGTAGCCGACACTATTAGGTTGGCTCCACTCCCTGCCTCACAAGAAGAACCATAAAAAAAAGAGGCTCCACACAATACTTTTTTCAGAGAAATTGCCTTCTTCCAAGGCTCCATTATTGAACATAAATTTTTTTCTTCATTCTCGACCACCATTGTTTTGGTCGTACTCATCTCAGATTCAGCTGGGTTAGGACTTGCTCTTTTGGGATCATTTCTTAGATTTACAATCTCCTCTGAATTGACCTTATCCCATGTGAACTCGGCTATAAAATTAGCTACAGCTTGCCCCTTGATGGTTGTTCTCGACTGATAAATGATATCGAATTCACTCAACTCTATAGACCAGGACATCAACCTACCCGATTTCTCACGTTTATGAATGGCCTGTCTAAGAGGAGTGTCAGTTAGGATAATCATTGTATGGACCTAGAAGTAGTGTTTCATCTTTCTAAATTAATGAATGAGTGCATGAGATAATTTTTTTCCTTTTTGGACACCTCGTCTTGGTCCCTTGAAGATCATTAATTGTTGAAATAGACTAGCTTCTAGACACCCTCATTATTCCTCACAATTGCTATATTGATGGACGACTCAGACACGGCAAGGTACAAATATAACATTTTTCCTCGAACAATCCTTGAAAAAAAAAAGTGAGGAGAAGATATAGACCTTCAACTCCTGAAAGGCCCTCTCACACTCCTCATTCCACTCAAAGTCTTTTCTTAGCACCTTGAAGAATGGTAAACACTTGTCTGTAGCCCTCGATATGAACTTATACAGCACTGCCACTCGTCCAGTTAGCCTCTAGACTTCTTTTATGGTCTTAGGAGTCTTCATCTCCCTCAAAGCTTTGATTTTTTTCGAGTTAGATTCTATCCCCCGTTGATTGAAAATGAAACCCAAAAACTTTCTTGCATCAACCCTAAAGACACACATTGAGGGATTCAGCTTCATCCGACATTTGTCCATCGTGTTGAATGTGTGCTCCAGGTTGGCCACATGTGTCTCGGCCTTGAGACTCTTGGTGAGAATCTCATCAATATTTACCTATATGATCACGCATATCTGATCTTCGAACATCTTTCTTGCTATCCTCTAGTATGTAGCCTCGGAATTCTTGAGGCCAAAGGGCATTACCTTGTAGCAGTATGTTCCTTTTTTCATGATGAATGAGTTTTTTCAGCATTAGATGGGTCCATGAATATCTGATTGTAGTCTGAACAGGCATCCACAAAACTCATCAGTTCATGCCCAATCGTAGCATCAACCATTTAATTTATTCTCTGCGAAGGGAAGTTATCTTTGGGGCATTCCTTATTCAAATTCATGAAGTCAACACACATTCTCCATTTGCCATTGGGATTTGGCACAATGATAACATGGGCTAACCATTATGTATAAATAACCTCTCTGATGAAGTCAGCTTTCTCCAACTTCTTCCCCTCATCTCTTACCACAACGTATTTCTCCTCGGAATAGACCCTCCGCCTTTGTCTATTTGGCTTATCTCCATCAGCCACATTTAATTTATGGTAGAGGACCTCTAAATTAATTCTTGGCATATCTACGTGACTCCAAGAATAAATGTTATGTCTCTTCCTCAATAATTTAATCAGCTCTTCTTTGATCCCTTTCTTCAAGGCTTTACCAACTTGGACGATTTTTCTGGCTCATCCTTATTGAGGACGATGGATTCTACCACCTTGGTTGCATCACCCTTTTTTATCTTCGTCTCGTCCCTGGGGTCGAGAGTGTCTATGTTGTAAGTAGTGGTGTCCCTTTTATGCGCCTCTCTCTCCTCGGCTTAATTGAAGTAGCATTAACGTGCCTTGACCAGGTCATCCTAAACTTCCCTACTCCATAAGGAGTCAATAATTTTCTCATTTGGGGAATTGGTTAGGGCATAACCTCAAACTCCTTAAGGGCTACTCATTCTATAATTACGTTATAGGCAGAACAAATGTTCTTTCCATTCTGACATCCATTTCATAAATACCCAGAGGCTGTACTTTCTCTCCACAAAAGCCAATCAGAGGTTGGTGATACAAGACGAGTCTCTTCTTGGTCAATACTAGGCCCTTGTAATAACCCCATAACATCACATCGGCCGAACTTCCACCATCGACTAATATCCTAGGGACCTCATACCTATGTACTCTAGTGGTGATCACCAGAGGGTCATCATACGAGTCTAGGATCCCCTTGAAATCCAACCTTGAAAAGATAACTATCATAGTGGTTATATCTACTTTCTTTATCTTATCCGGCTTTGAGTCAATAACTGTCGAGGGCACCACTTCAGGCTTTTGGAGATACTTGGCTTCTATTACGTGAGCCTTCCTATCAACAATGTCTTCCACCACCTTCTGGTCCCCTGCAGATCATTTTCACCCCCTGAGAGATCATATTTAGCCAACCCTTAGGATCAGTGATAGGAGGAGGTAAATATGTGTCGGCTTCGTCATCATCATCCAAAGCATCATCGTTTCTGTTTGCTGGGGTGTCTGGTCTGCACTTATCATTTATCCTCTTTTGGGTGTCGTCTTGGCCACCCTTTGAACCACCTTTATCCACATACTTTCTCAGCTTTCCTTCCTTTAACATCTTTTCGATCTTTTCTTTCAGAGTGAAGCCTGTCAGTGGTATGGCCATAGTTTTGGTGATTTTCACACCATTTTCTTTTATCCCTTTTATGAAGAGGAGCTTTGAGCTTCTCAGGCCATCTTAAGGACCGATAATTCTTGATCTCGTTCAGGATTATTTTAATGCTAGCAGTCAATGGCATGTAGTCAGCAAACTTGTCGTCTTCTAACCTCTTTTCATCTCCTTTACCTTTAGAGTTTTGGAATTTACTCCCACTATCTCCCTTTTCATCCTATCCTTTGGCTGAAATGGCCTCCTCCACATTCATGACCCTCCCAACTATTTCCAGGAGTTCATCCATGGACTTTGGAGGATCATTGGCCAGTTTCTATAGGATCTTGCCCTTTTGTAGACCTCCCATCAAGGCAGTCATAGTTATTCTCTCGTCATAGTCTTCCACCTTTGGTTTTTCTTTGTTGAAGGAGTTATATAGTCCCATAGAGAATCATTCTTTCCTTGCTTCATGTACAATAAGTGAGTAGTCTTCCTCCTCGGCTTAACCCTCAAATGAAAGTTATGTATAAATGTCTTTACAAGTTTCTTGAAGTTCTCAATTGATTTTCTTAGAAGATAAGTATAACAGACATATGCAATACTGGTCAGTGTGCTTGAGAATGCTCTACACTTCATCTTGTCTGAGATCAGGAAGATATATATAGCGGATTGATACATCTCAACATGATGGACTGGATTGGTACTCCTATTATATTTTGGTGTTACCACCAGTGGCTTGAACTTAGCTGGGGTAGTATAGCTCATAATTCTAGCAACGAATGACGACCCTTCATTATAACCCATCTCCAGAGGGTCTCGACTTTTCAATAAATCTCCATTCTTATCCTATAATATCTGAATAGAGTTATTCTAAGGTTTGTCAGTAATGACCACTATGGCATTATCTCCCTTGGCATGAGCAGCATTCTCACCAGCCCCTTCCTTCTCGACTTGGTGTTGGACGTGTTCTCGATCAGTCGTTCTCTAACGGATAGTGACTTGACGATTCCCCTCATCTTGTCTAGGTTAGGTCGTCTATTAGCACACCCTCCATTTCTCTTGGATCTTGCCCTGTTGTGAGATATGGACAGTCGATCTCGGAGGTCATCGATAGGGTAGAGCTTGTCAAAGGCGGACCCCTTTACTGAGCCTATCAAATACTAAAGGACAATATCATCCCTTTCGGCTCGGCCTTACAGTGTTTCCTCTACTATCTTGAATAGGATGCACAGTATCCTCAGAAATTTCATATAGTTCCTATCACTCTACATCATCGTCATACTCATTGTCCTCATATTCTTGACCTTGCCTCCTCAAGCATAGACATCTGGGGTTAACAACGTCTCTTCACATTTACTACGGTGATGCATACTTCTATGGGCCCAAGGGTGGTACCCATGTCGCCTAATGTACGCCCTCCCTGTCGATTAGATTTATCATCTTTGTGGTCGTGCCAGTGGTCCTGGCTAAGAAATTACGGCTTAAAGCAGCTAGCTGCTCTTGCATCTTGACATGACTAGCTACCAATGAGTGCAGCACTGCTGCAACGTCTGCCATCTCAGATTATGGCAGTGCTTGACTGGAACTAGGGCCACCACCTGGTGGAAGATCTGATGCCATGAAATTCGGTGAACTGGAAGAGCTGAATGAACTGTAAGAGAGCTAGAACTCAATCCATAGATCTTTTAATGCTCGTTCAAGCCCAGCAAAGTGTGGGGTTGGACCACCACTAGAGAATTCAACAAAGAGTAAGCTGAAAATGAAAGGAAGGAGATGATGATCTCGCTTCCCACACATGGAGCCAACTGATGGTACAAAATATGGTACTACGAAGTAAATGAATATGATCTCAACCAGAAGAACCTCAAGTGTGCAACAATGGTGAAATCACAGCAATATAAATGAAGCAAGAGGTGTGGCAAAGAAGAGAAAGACAAAAATATAAGTGGTTCAGCCTATCTAGGCCTACTCCACATTACAGGTGTGTGAATGTTTACTATCAAAATAGGCTCTAATGGCCTTGGAGTACAATGCACTCAACTTTCTTTCTCTCTATAATGTAATTTCAATAGTGTTTTTCTAGGGTTTCGAATTAAGGATCCTCCTCAAGGTATAAGGAGGGAACTATATATACAACTGGGGTGGTGCGATGTGCACCACCTGCATGCACCAGGAATGTGTAGTTTACATAAACCAATGAGTAATAGACACTTGTCACCTATACAAGTAGATCATGATGATAATATATTCCCCTCATGTGCACATGTGATATGCTTGAAATGACCTGTCCACATGGGGTGTTGATGCTGGAGCTTTTCCTTGCACATGGTAGAGTGGTAGTCCAACTGGGTATTGGCTTATCCGAGTATGATAACCATAAGGTCTTATTCAAACATAGTCCTATTATTACGATCTTGGCATAGTAGACATCAAGCCTGGATGAGGTCTCAGTTGTCTGGTGTACCAGACGAGACGTTAAGGAGGAGAAGTTGGCTAGAAAAAGGTCTCGGACATAAATAATGAGACGAGGCTGAGGTAGTTGAGTGTTGGCTCCTCATGTAATATTCCTTCGCTAGGTCGTCTGGGCCAAATATGAGAAGGGATGAGACAAGGCTACACTTGTCCATATCAGAACACGTCGTGAATCCACTGTAAGTTCTTCGGTAGCCCCAACCTATATGCCAGTGGTCCCACCCTCTCGATAATAAAAAATGGTCCCGCATATCTCTATACTTTAACTTACATTTCTTTTTGAACCTCATCACTCCCTTCATAGGAGGCACCCGCACCAACACCTGGTCACCAATCTCAAACTATATGTGCCTCATGTATGCATTAGAGTAACTCTTCTACCTGTCTTGTGCTCAAATGCGCCCTCAAATCAGCTCAATCTTGGCAGTGGTATTCTGAACCATCTCTGTCCCTAATAATTTATTATCCCCCACCTCTAACTAGCAAGAGGGAAAATTACAAGGCCAACCCTATAGTTCCTCAAATGGTTCTATGCCGATGGTGAACTAGTAGGAGTTATTATACGCAAACTCCACCAAAGGAAGATAGTGCTCCTATACTCCCTCGATGTCAAGTATGCACAACCTCAGCACATCCTCTAGCATCTGATTAATGAAGTACCTTATACCTTTGACTTGCTTAAGTCTATATTGTATAAGTACTCAACTAATTTGGAAATAGTGACAAAATTGGTTGTCTAACCTTGAATCCAAAGAGCCTCAGAATTTATCTCTCTAATCCTCTTCAATAATCCAAGAAGGTATAAATTGAATCACACTACACACAATTAGAAGTGCATACATGTGTATATATTGCTTAAAATTGATTGTGTGTTAAATTCCCCTTAATATGTTGTCTTAATATTTTTTTGGGAATTTTTAAACATTTTTAAACATTTTTAAAATAATGTTTTCATTAATAAAAGTGTGATTATAAAATTTGTGGGGTTAATTTGCTATTTTGAAAAATTCATTTTTCTTTAGAATGTTTGTTTGGATAGAATGTAAATGCGCTAGAGACTTCAGGGTGCTGCCTGAAATTTTGTTTGACGCCCGTTTGTAAGCCTATCACATGTCAACACTTGTCACCTTCCTGATGCATCTATTTGTGTTTGTTATGTGAGAGGGTTGCCTGGTGGATTGTTGATCGTTGGATCAAAACTTATCGATGGCCTGCATGTGTTTTAAACCTATCCTTGTGCTATCCTGTGAACCAATCACATTCGACTTAACCACCGCCTTCTTATAACCCTTATATCAAGTCAATATTAGGAAGACTTGATCTCAGCCCTTGATTGCCTTCGAATCTCCAGAACCTTCCTCCACTCCTATAAAAGCCCTCTATTTCTCAACATTTTAAGACTTTTGACAGTCGTCATTTCTGAGAGAAAAAAAATAGACAGAAGAGAGAAGTGAGAGAGAAGAGAGAAAAGAAAAGAGAGAAGAGAGAGAAAGGGAAAACTGTTAGCCAAACCCTAACCCTAACCCTAAACACTTCATTTTTTATTCAAACCTTCGTATACTCATAACCCCAAACACAAACTTGAGTGTTTGAGAGAGAGAGTGGTGTTACTTGGTTGTTCATATTGAAGCTGTAACATCTTAGTCTATGATCTTATTACCAACTTAAACATTCGTGTGAAGATCTATATTTCTTTTTCATAGAAATTGTAGATCTACACTATGCATGTTATATTTCACTAGATCTGCATGTTTCTTTCTCGATTTAAGAAAATCCTTACTGATTTAGTTTTGAAAATGTTTTATGGTTTCTATTCTTATGAAACTTAACCTTGACCTAGTTGGATTCACACTTGGAGATTTTCAATCTCAAAAATATTTTTAAAACAGAGATTGATTAAGATCTTGACCGATTTTGAAGCAAGATATCCGTGGAATCTGGGTTATATTTAAAGGTCAAAAAGGTTTCAAGTTCTGTAAGAAAGAAAGAAAAGAAAATCACAGCATATAGTCTTTATATGTAATTTTCTAGGACTGTCTGTAAAACTAAGTGTGTGTGAGTTCATGCATGTTGATAGGAATCACATCACAAACACTTAACACACTACTACACTGGAAGTGTTGTGAATAAGATCAAAGATTATTGATTCGACGCAAGGAAGCTAAAGCAAAGGAAGTTATCAAACTGGAAGAACATCATCAACAATCAGATCTATAAGAAGTTAGAAGGACACCAAGTGGGGTATATTCCTAAACTTAAAATAGGTTGATTTGTGTGCATGTATGTTGTATTGTTTGTAACTGTTATTTGTTGTTAGTGGATTTTTTACTTTTGTGACTTAGAAGTCACCGTGGATGTTTCCTCTATTGGGAGAGGTTTTACCACGTTAAAAACTGTGTGTTCAGATTATCTTCATCTCCTCATCTCATTCTATAGTGTGCTGAATTTTTGAAACTGTCTTAGTTTTAAAAACTGATTACAAAGTCTTGATTACTCTCGTACATAAGTTTTTGTAAACACATCTTGTTGTTTATAATTTTTATTTTCAAAAGAAAAGGGTTTCTTCAACAAACATCTCGGAGTTGCTTATACAGTTTAATCTTGTATTAAACGGCATTAGCAACGTTTTTCAATTGGTATCAGAGCCCTGTAAACTTTTATTTCAAAAAGATCTTGTGTTTCTGAAATCGTTTTCTGAAAAACCTAACTATGGACGAGAAGAATGAAAGGTTTGGTAATCTCTCCAGACCTCCACTCTTTGATGGAAACAACTTTGCTTACTGGAAAGTAAGAATGGTTGCCTTCATCCAAGGGACTTTAGGAAATGATGTCTGGGACATTATTGAAAATGGATACACTTATCCTACTAAACCAGCCACTGAAGGAAGTGATGAGAGGGTAAAGAAAATCTTAAGTGAGTTTACCCAAGAAGAGAAAACTATTTCTCGAAATAACAATAAAGGCAAGAATGCCATTTTTATGTCTATTAATGAGTATGAGTTCAAGAGAATCTCATCTTGTGTCACTTCTAAGGAAGCTTGGGACACATTAATCACTGCCCATGAAGGAGAGTCGAGAGTTAAAGATGCTAAAACTCAAATGCTTATCCAGCAGTACAACTCTTTAATTATGTCTGACTCTGAGTCTTTTGATGACTTTTACATGAACTTAACTGATATAGTTACTAAGTTGCATGCTAATGGTATAACTTATGATAGGAATGAAATTGTCTCTAAAATTCTAAGATCATTACCACAAAAGTTTGACAGCAAGAGGTATGCTATTGAGGAAATGAGTGATCAAAACCTTACCCCTGAGTTACTCAGTAGCAAACTTAGGACTGTGGAAATGGAATTAGACTTTAAGAAACAATTAAATCATTCACAAAGAAAACAGCCCAACTCTAACTTGAGTTTTGCCTCTAAGATTTCTAAACTTGAGACTAATTTGATCAATTCTAACTCTGATGAGGAGTGTGATATAGGCAAACTAGATAATCAGATTGCCTTAATGTCTAAACAATTTAAGAAAATTGTTAAATTTAGAAACAAACAGGCAACTAAACAAGGCAAGCCTAATTATCCTACTCTGTCTATCCCAAACCTCATGAGAGAGGTCTTGACAAACATCCTAAGGACAACAACTCCAGACCCAGCAGAGACCTTAAAAAGATTGAATGTTTTAGATGTGGGAAACTAGGTCACATTGCTCACGATTACAGAGTTAATCTGAATAAAGCCAACACACACAATACAGCCAATGTCTGTAAAACTTAATATGATTCAAGTGACTCTGATGAAGAGGAACTTGAGTCATCAAATGTACTTGACCCTTGCATGTCCTTTTATGCTAAGATCATTTACAATGATGATATGCCTGTGTGTGATAATGATTCTCCTACTCCTGCTTGTGTGAATACTGTTTTGACTGGCCTAGATGCTTTATTATCTGAAAATGTTGCTAGTTCTAGTTCCGTGTGTGTGAGTCAAAGTGATCTCGATAACGACGATGTAAATGGGTGCGTGAGTACTAAAACTGAATCGTTAGGGGTCACTACACACACTTCACTTAGCGACTCAGACACAGATGACCTCCCAGATATTCATACTTTGTATGCTAAAACCCTCAAAAAAGGCACTAGACTGGAGAAGACTGTTAGAGACCTGACTAAGAAATTAGATGATCTAAGTCTTATTGTGAAGCTGAATGCCGAAGAGTACACTAACCAGTGTCTGTCTCATCAATCCGAAATTGAAACTTTTGATCAAAAATTAAAAGAGTTGACTAAAACTAATGAAACCCTGGAAATGAAATACAAGGGAACATTATTAGAACTGGAGGAAGCAAAAACAAAGACAGCAACTGTTTTCAAAAAAAATTCTAAGTTTGAAAACAATTCAAATTGTTTTACTGACTTTGTTGTTGACTCCAAGACCAATTCTGATGATAGAACCGGTATTGGATTTTGCCCTAAGAACAAACCACAAACTACAAATCTTGAACCTATTAAGTTTGTGTCTGGGGGCAAAAGACCAATTGATACATGTCCAGACTTTCATTTTATTAAAAAGTAATTTGACCAAAAGCAACAACAGAAAGACATTGGAGAATCTAGTAATTCTAAGGCTGACACTACACTTAAGACTAAATGCGTCTGTCCTTTGATCAGAAAGGCTGAACCTACCTTTAAAACCATCCCTCCTTGGAATAGGACTTCTGAACAGAATGTTGTTAAACCCATCTTTAGAAGTTTTTCTAAGGAAATTCATCCCTCAAGCAATCAATATTGCTCGTACTGTGACATTTATGGTCATTCCTTTGAAGGTTGTTATGCTAGGCGTCTAAACACTCTTGTGTACAACACTTCTGTCTACAAGAACTTTAACTATTCTAGGCAAAATCGTAACCATTATGTCCTTCCAAGACAACCTGACAAGAACTCTAACTACAGGAATAGAAAGACCAAAACTAAGAGTTCATTTAAGAGAAAGGCTCCCAGAAAATTTCCTAAACCAAAAGCTCAAATTTACCAAAATAATCAGTTTGTTGCTCCAAATGTCTTTCGACAAAAAGCGCCTCGAAAATTTTATCAAATGAGGGCAAACTTGCGCAAAATTAAAACTAGAGCTATTTGGGTTAGAAAAGATGATCTTTTGCCCCAAATGAAGTGTAACATTGTTATCACTGCTTTAAAAGCTGAACACACTTCATCTGGTTGGTACTTAGATTCAGGATGCTCCAAACATATGACAGGAGATGAAACCAAACTCTTAAACAAAACCAGATTTGCTGGAGGCAAAGTTGTCTTTGGTGACGGAGTTTCATCCCAGATCATAGGAAAAGGAACCCTAAAAGAAGTGGGAATGCCTACTCTCGAAAATGTACTTTTAGTTAAAGGCCTTAAATCCAACCTCCTAAGTATATCATAATTTTGTGACTCTGGCCATATAATTACCTTTTCAAAGAACAATTGTAAAATTCTAAATGATAAAGGTAAATGCATTATTACCGGATTTAGAACACCTGACAATTGTTATATTGTCAAGACTAGTTCTGAAACCTGTAACATTGTCAGAATGGATGACAATGAAATCTGGCATAATCGTATGGGTCACCTAAGTTATGATATCCTTGGTAGATTGTCTAGTCAAGAGATTGTTAGAGGAATTCCTAAAATTAAACCTATTTCTAGTGTTGCCTGTGGTCATTGCCAGGAAGGAAAAATAGTTAAGACTTCGCCAAGGTTCTAAAAAAACGCGGGGCGTGATCGAGGCGTGGAGGCCAAGCCTTAAGCCTTAGAAGCCTAGGCGGGCCTTGGCGTAAAAAGGCGTGAAAAGGCGTTTAGGTCTTTTTAATATATTTTAATATTTTTTAACCATAACAAGGCGATTAAAATACTAAAATTGTACATATCATAAAAATATGTCTGACTATTTGCAAATAAAAATACTATTTGATTATTTTGGATGAGATAATGGTCCGATTTGCAAAAAGATCTTTAAAAGGCGATATCGTTTCACTAAAGCATTGTTGTTTTTAGAGAAAAAGTACGCCTTAAGGGTTTTACCAAGCATAAGGCGTCAAAATCTTAAGGCGGGGCGTTTCTCCCAAGCCTCAAGCCTAGGCGTGCCTAGGCGGAGCCTAGGCGGGTTTTTTAGAACAGTTCGCATAAAAAGGTTAAAGACATTCTCACCTCTAGACCTCTAGATCTCATCCATATGGACCTTATTGGTCCCTTTAGAACTGTTAGTCTTTGTGGACACAGTTATATCCTTGTCATGGTTGATGATTTCACACGATTCACTTGGGTTGCCTTCTTGAAACAAAAATCTGACACGTTTCAGACTTTTTTGAAAATCTTACTAAGAATTGAAAATGAGAAGGACACACAAGTCAATTGTATTCGTAGTGATAGAGGGGGAGAGTTCATAGACACAGGAATAGTTGAATATTGTAACTATAACGGTTACAAACACGAATTCAGTGCCCCTAAGACTCCTCAGCAGAATGGTATTGCTGAAAGGAAAAACCGAACTCTTCAAGAGATGGCACGTGTCATGTTGCATGCCAAATCTCTACCTAAATACTTCTGGGTAGAATCTATTAGAACTTCATGTCATATCATTAATAGGGTTTACCTTAGGAAAAACTCTAAACAAACCCCTTATGAGTTGTGGTACGGTAAGAAGCCTAATCCGAAATATCTAAGAACTTTCGGAAGTCAGTGTTATGTCTGTAAAGACAGAGAACATCTGTCTAAATTCGAGACGCGTGGTGATAAAGCCATCTTCTTAGGATACTCCCCAAACAGTCGTGCTTATCGTATATACAATCTGCGTACTAAGGCCCTTATGGAATCGATAAATGTAATTGTAAGCGATACTATTGTCGAAAATAAGATATCTGAATCACCTATTGTGGTTGAATCTGAAAATGATTTCAAAACTGATTCACCAGAAATAGATGACTCATTACCTATTGAGAGTCCAGAAGTACCTGGCTGGGTCTCTAAAGATCATCCCATTGACAACGTGGTCGGTAATCCTAATGAGCCAGTTTGTACTAGATCCCAGTTAAGAAATTATGCTAATTATGCATGTTTCGTCTCCCTTGTGGAACCGAAAAATGTTAATGAAGCATTGAATGACACACACTGGATTTCTGCTATGCAGGAAGAACTTTTACAATTTGTCATTCACGATGTCTGGTATCTTGTACCGCGGCCTCAAAATAAAAATGTCATTGGCACACGTTGGATCTTTAAGAACAAATCTGATGAAAATGGGGTAATCCTTAGAAACAAAGCTAGATTAGTTGCTCAAGGTTACTCACAAATAGAAGGAATAGATTTTAGCGAGACATTTGCCCCTGTCACTCGTCTTGAATCTGTTCGACTCCTTTTCTCCATAGCGTGTTACTTAAAATTTACACTTTATCAAATGGATGTCAAGTCTGCCTTCCTCAATGGAATTCTGTCCGAAGAAACGTATGTAGAACAACCCAAAGGGTTCATTGACCCTAAATACCCTAACCATGTCTTTCATCTAAAAAAGGCTTTGTATGGCTTAAAACAAGCTCCTCGAGCTTGGTATGAACGCCTTTCCAACTTTTTGTTGGATAAGGGTTTTAAGAGAGGAGGAAATGACCAGACCCTCTTTGTCAAACATTTTGACAAAAACATTATTATAGCCCAAGTCAATGTAGACGACATCATTTTTGGGTCCACTTCAACATCTGAAGTTAAATCTTTTTCTACTATTATGCATAAGGAGTTTCACATGTCCCTTATGGGGGAGCTACAACTTTTCTTAGGATTTCAAGTGAAACAGAATTCTGATGGACTATTTGTCTCTCAAACTAAGTATGCCTTAGATCTTGTTAAGAAATTTGGTTTAGATAATGCTAAAGTTTCCAAAACGCCTATGAGTACTACTGTTAAATTATGTAAAGATGAAAATGGAAAGTCAGTTGATTCCACACTTTATCGTAGTATGATTGGTAGCCTACTCTATCTAACTGCCTCACGACCAGATATAATGTATGCTGTATGTCTGTGTGCTCGTTACCAGAATAACCCTAAAGAGAGCCATTTATCGTGTGTAAAACGTATAATCAAGTACATAAAGGGCACTCTTAATCTTGGACTTAGGTACAGTAATGATACCTGCAGCACCATCATAGGGTATACTGATGCTGATTGGGCCGGATGTACTGATGATAGTAAAAGTACATCAGGTGCCTGTTATTATATCGGCAATAATTTAGTTGGTTGGAGTAGCAAAAAAATAGAATTGCACATCTTTATCTACGGCTGAGTCCGAATATATAGCAGCTGAAAGTTGTTGTGCTCAATTGTTATGGATAAAACAAATGTTAAGCGACTATGGGATTAAAGAAGATCAGTTACAATTGTATAGTGACAATCAAAGCGCTATTAACATATCTAAAAACCCGGTTCAACACTCGCGAACTAAGAATATTAAAATAAGACATCATTTTATACGCGAACTTGTTGAAACTAAGGAGTTAGAAATCCATTACCTGCCTACTGATCTGCAACTTGCAGACATGTTCACTAAACCTTTAGACTATAACAGATTTCTGTATTTGCATAATTCTATAGGTATGGTATGTGCTGATTAAACTCTGAAGACCTTAATTTTTACCCTTTGTCCATTTGAGACAAAATGGGGGAGAAATTTGAGTCTTACGGGTTCAATGTTTTATTCACATTTCATCTAAACTGCTTGATCTTAGTGTGCATATTTGCAGGAATCTCTTCTACTGATTGTCTACCTTTTCTAGTGTACAATTTTGTAAATAGTTGAGTTATGTAATTTTTGACTTTCTAGGAAATGGGTAGATTGTATCTTTGTATAGGACTAGATTTTATTTTTTGTTCCCTAAGAGTTTAAGCCAACTCAAAGGAGATTTTGTCTCATATTTCCAAAGGGGGAGATTGAAGTACTTTATACCTTTGACTTGCTTAAGTCTATATTGTATAAGTACTCAACTAATTTGGAAATAGTGACAAAATTGGTTGTCTAACCTTGAATCCAAATAGCCTTAGAATTTATCTCTCTAATCCTCTTCAATAATCCAAGAAGGTATAAATTGAATCACACTACACACAATTAGAAGTGCATACATGTGTATATATTGCTTAAAATTGATTGTGTGTTAAATTCCCCTTAATATATTGTCTTAATATTTTTTGGGGAATTTTTAAACATTTTTAAACATTTTTAAAATAATGTTTTCATTAATAAAAGTGTGATTATAAAATTTGTGGGGTTAATTTGCTATTTTGAAAAATTCATTTTTCTTTAGAATGTTTGTTTGGGTAGAATGTAAATGCGCTAGAGACTTCAGGGTGCTGCCTGTAATTTTGTTTGACGCGCGTTTGTAAGCCTATCACATGTCAACACTTGTCACCTTCCTGATGCATCTATTTGTGTTTGTTATGTGAGAGGGTTGCCTGGTGGATTGTTGATCGTTGGATCAAAACTTATCGATGGCCTGCATGTGCTTTAAACCTATCCTTGTGCTATCCTGTTAACCAATCACATTCGACTTAACCACCGCCTTCTTATAACCCTTAGATCAAGTCAATATTAGGAAGACTTGATCTCAGCCCTTGATTGCCTTTGAATCTCCAGAACCTTCCTCCACTCCTATAAAAGCCCTCTATTTCTCAACATTTTAAGACTTTTGACAGTCGTCATTTCTGAGAGAGAAAAAATAGAGAGAAGAGAGAAGTGAGAGAGAAGAGAGAAAAGAGAAAAGAAAAGAGAGAAGAGAGAGAAAGGGAAAACTGTTAGCCAAACCATAACCCTAACCCTAAACACTTCATTTTTTATTCAAACCTTCGTATACTCATAACCCCAAACACAAACTTGAGTGTTTGAGAGAGAGAGTGGTGTTACTTGGTTGTTCATATTGAAGCTGTAACCTCTTAGTCTATGATCTTATTACCAACTTAAACATTCGTGTGAAGATCTGTTTTTCTTTTTCATAGAAATTGTAGATCTACACTCTGCATGTTATATTTCACTAGATCTGCATGTTTCTTTCTCGATTTAAGAAAATCCTTACTGATTTAGTTTTGAAAATGTTTTATGGTTTCTATTCTTATGAAACTTAACCTTGACCTAGTTGGATTCACACTTGGAGATTTTCAATCTCAAAAATATTTTTAAAACAGAGATTGATTAAGATCTTGACCGATTTTGAAGCAAGATATCCATGGAATCTAGGTTATATTTAAAGGTCAAAAAGGTTTCAAGTTCTGTAAGAAAGAAAGAAAAGAAAATCACAGCATATAGTCTTTATATGTAATTTTCTAGGACTGTCTGTAAAACTAAGTGTGTGTGAGTTCATGCATGTTGATAGGAATCACATCACAAACACTTAACACACTACTACACTGGAAGTGTTGTGAATAAGATCAAAGATTATTGAGTCGACGCAAGGAAGCTAAAGCAAAGGAAGTTATCAAACTGGAAGAACATCATCAACAATCAGATCTATAATAGGTTGATTTGTGTGCATGTATGTTGTATTGTTTAACTGTTATTTGTTGTTAGTGGATTTTTTAGTTTTGTGACTTAGAAGTCACCGTGGATGTTTCCTCTATTGGGAGAGGTTTTACCACGTTAAAAACTATGTGTTCAGATTATCTTCATCTCCTCATCTCATTTTATAGTGTGCTGAATTTTTGAAACTGTCTTAGTTTTAAAAACTGATTACAAAGTCTTGATTACTCTCGTACATAAGTTTTTGTAAACACGTCTTGTTGTTTATAATTTTTATTTTCAAAAGAAAAGGGTTTCTTCAACAAACATCTCGGAGTTGCTTATACAGTTTAATCTTGTATTAAACGGCATTAGCAACGTTTTTCAATTAACTCTTTATGTATGCCCATCATTCTATGGATGATACACATTACTCAAACATAATCCATGTCCATTGCCTCCTGAAAGCTCTGCTGGAAATGGGACACAAATATCTTGTCCCGATTGGACACAATATTAATCACAACCCCGTGTAATCACAATATCACAGCGATAAACAATTGCACCTACTAACTCATCTCAAAATCCATACGAACTGGAAGAAAATGGGTCATCTTAGTCAATCGATTCACTATCCCCCATATGGAGTTATGACCGTGATGCGTTGTCGATAGCTCGGTAATGAAATCCATGGACATGCTCTCCTACTTCCACATGGGAATATCGAGTGGCTACAACATCCCTGTCAGTCTTTGGGGGTCTACCTTCACTAGCTGGAAGGTAGCATACTTCGAGACAAACTCCGCTATGTCCTACTTCATCCCCGACCACCAATACTGCCTGTGCATATCCTAGTATATCTTATCCCCAGCTAGATGTACAACAAACTCGGACCCATGAGACTTTGGCATCATTGCATGGCTCAAATCCTCATCCTCTGAAACCACAAGTCTCCTGTTAAGATTCAAACCACCCTCTAAACTGATCGATTACGACTCTACCCCATTAGCTTACAACTAGAAAACCTTGTCCTAAAAATATTGATCATCTAGATACCACATTCTACGGCCCCTTAAGACTTTAGCACCTCCCCATTTTGATACAAACCCTAGGTCATACTCCGAGTACTGATCTAGAGGCCATCGGGCGCTCCCGAACCCTATTGGACTCTGGTCAACTCTATCGACCAAGAAAATCTCAATGAATCTTCAAAGGATTCTAAATCCCCTTACCATCAGTATTCCTCGTACACAAAACGGCATAATAGTTCTGACGAACGGACCATTTTTACTACCAAAAATCAATGTGGAGGCCACTGAGCCCTCTCGGGTCCCGATTTGACCCCAGTTAACTTCATCGTTAGATTAAAATCTCTTCGAATCATCGAAGGGAATTAAAACCCCTTTCCAAAGGTCTTCCCCATGCACAAAACAACTATTCGGACGAACGATTAGTTTTTCCCTAAAAATTCATCTGGTGGCCACCGGGCGCTCCCGAGCTTCGTTTGGTGAAGGTAAACTCTTTATCTTGAATGAGAATAAATGAGTCTTCGAAAGGAATTAAATACCATTTCTAACAGTCTACCTCACATGCGAATCAGCCTTAGGGTACGGACGAACGATCCATTTTACTTCGAAAGGTCACCGGATGCTTCCAGTCCCCGGTTGACCAAAGTAAACTTTTTAAACCGAGCGAAGCTCTTTGGAATGTATAATTACCTCGTATAAAATTTCCAACAGTCCACCCCGAGCACGATTCTGACTTACCGTTCGAACGAACGATCAGTTTCAGTCCGATAATCTCCCGTCTAATGGACCGACGAGCTCTTTCGAGCCCCGTTTGACCTAAAGTCCACTCCCGTACCCGAGAGAGGCCCAAAGGACCCTTCAAGGTCTTTGAATTAACTTTCTAATGTTATGTCCCGTGCATAGTTTGGATCAATGGATTGCTTTCAATGACCATTTTTTCAAAAAATAGTACAAGACTGTAGATTGCCAGGTCCATTTCCCCTTCCTATCGATAGTGTGCCAAGGGTTACCTGTCGATTGGTAGGGCTGGGGCAATGCCGATTGGCACCCCTTACCCTATAAATAGAGGTCATGGCCACACTCTCAAAGTACATCTCATATCCATCAGCATCAGTGATCTCAACAACATTCTCTTGCAATCAGCGAAGTTTCCATGTGTGAAATTCAATTCCATCTTATATTCCCATCCTTTTCAAACCCAACTTGGCAAAATCCCATTCTCTCTCATCCAACATTTATCTCAAAATTCAAGGGAGTTCATCCAAGATCAAAATCAATCTTCAATTCTTTAAAGAAGGTCCAAATCCTTCCCTCTCTCTTTAAATTTCATGTTTTCGGGTTAATTACATAAATTCATTATTTAGTTTTTTTTACTTTAGTTCAAACACATCAACATATCACATTTTTATTAGTTATATTGCACATACTTTATTTTTTATAAAAAAAAACCAAAAAAAAAGAGGGTTACACCAACAAATTCCAATGGGATTATCCATCACACTTTTTCAAAACTAAAACACATTTTCTACACACGCACATATAATAAAATCCATTAGAATCTATGGGATAAACCCCATCCTTATTTCGCATGCGAACTACGTGAACTTTGATAGCTTCATAGGCTATGTAGGCGTTTTGGGTGAAAACCTGAGACTTGAGTCCAATTTTTCAATTTTTAATTTTCCAATTTATCAAATTTCTAATTTTCCCAAATTCCCCATTTTTGCATTCGTCATATTCTTGCATTATTTTAATAGATATTATGTTTGTGATTCTTATTAGTGTTTCATCCAACATATATTATCGTTTCACTATAACAATCAATATCAAGATAAACGTATAAATCATATTTTTAATATTATTTTGGGAACATTCTTTTGGATGATCTCACTCTATCTTTTCCATGGTATGAGTTGAGCGATTCTGATCTCCATTTACATATATACATGCACACACACTTCATGGATAAATAAAGGAAAATAATAACACTAGCCCATGAGAGACCAAAATGGCTGGATGGTAACACCTTCTCATTCCGTAACTTAGCCCCTGGACCTTTGAACTATTGGTTTCGTAATCATCAGTTTGTCTTTGATGCTACTCTCTCGAGGAGGCGACATATTCTTTTGCCTATTTGTTCAAAATAGGTTGGTAAATCCATCTTTTTACATTCACCCCACACCGACGACGGTCGAAGTGTTACTAGATCAGAAAGAGCATGAGACCTTTATTACCCTTTTTTCCCAACCCACTTGGGAGGAGAGGAGAGAGAAGGGAGGATATATCGGGATGGACATAATGGTGACTCCGCTAGGTACAATTTTCATAAGAGGGATAGACTCTATTTGCATGGGTGTTTTGTTTTTTCTACTTGTGTGCATATGCGCTTAGCTCATGCTTATATCACTACTCACTCACACACGTGTAGATACTCTCTATGTGAACTTCACACTAAGTGCATCTAGGATCTCTTATATCCACATGTTGCGCACACCACTTAGAATATCCATGATTAGGTGTCACTAACACACCTCCACTTATCACACTTGTATATATCCATGCTCACTCCAATTTATCACACACCACTTGTAGTTGACCATGCTTAGGTTCACTACCACACACTCACCTGTAGATGTTCACACATTACTCACTCTCACCTATCCATGCTTAGCATAATCATCATACTCCACGTTAGATTTACATTTTTTGTACATTTTCCCTTATTTAGTATAATTCTCATTATGCCGAATAAAGATACTCTCTCCATAATATGCTAATAAAAAATCATGCATTTTGAACACTACATCACCAAAGATCATGGCTATTAACAAAATTTTGTCCCGTAACTAGGGGTCACTTCGTGATGAGCACCGGTCCTGCAGGTCGCAGTTAACCTAAGGAATATGATTCTCACCTTCCATTGGCTAAGTACGTTCGCCGTATATCAAACAGTTCCCCCCGAATTGTACCACTTGATCGAAGTTATAATGGGAGGTATATCGCAGGGAACTCATTCACGTACGTCGAGTATATCTAATTCGCTCTCACACATATTGTCCCCATGAGGTATATAGCGAGGCAATTCACGTACACACAGGTATATCAAATAGCTTGTCCACACATACCGATTGCCCTCAAAAGCAAGACGTATATTCTGGAAGTCATGCGAAAGGGGGGAACCCTTCCAATTAATCCAACAACTGCATACCCTCATATAGGTGTCAAACCTAAAACACTCATTTTTAGTTTGTCGATTTCTATCCAAAATTCTATCGAAATGATGGTTCGGCATGCCGCCTAAATTGTTGAGTAATTCTTTTTTCAAAATTGGACCGTGCCCACGAGCCTGACAACAAGTCCAACCATGTTTTTACATATTTTTCAAACCCAAATTTCCCAGGCTCGGGTCCCGTCTGGGAATTCTTTTTGCATTTAGGTAAACCTTGTGGGAACCCAGAATTAATATCATGGGCCTAGACGAGTAGCCCAATTCTAGCGGCCCAAAGTTTAGGCCCCCCACGTCTTATTTTGATGCAGTCTCTTCCCACGTTCCCTTGAAGGGAAGTTATGGGAAGGATGGAAGATGTGGGGAAACCATCAGCCCCACTCACCTAAATGTACATGTATATATTAAACCCTAGGTCCGGGGCAAAAGGACAAGTTGTATTCTCTGTAATTACTCTCCGGAGTATATAGCAATAATATCGACTGCACCACCGTGGACGTAGGCACATCTTTACTGAACCACGTACATCTATTATTGTGTGATTGTCATTTTATATTACTTGTTCTTACTTGGTGAATGCTTTTTTCTTATTTATTTGTGTTGCACAATAATTGTCACCACAATTGGCGCCGTCTGTGGGAAGCGTTCATCTTTCCCTGAGAAGTGCCCACACCAAGAAAGGAGTTTAAGATGTCTGGTCACAGCAGCAATGCCCCTCAGGCAGGGGATATTCAAGAACCACCTGCTCCTCGCAGGATTAGGTCTGAAGTTCGACGTTCAGATCAAAGGGCTCACTTGGAAAGGCCAGCCTCAAAAGAAAGCCAGGGACCAGTAAGGTCCACACAGATATCCATATTGATTGATGCGTACGAGGCAAGGCTCCACGAGCAGAGGGAGTCTTCTCCCAGGTACAAAGCTGAGAATGCTCGCTTGAAAAGGAGACTGGAAAGACTGGAGAGGGAGCTTCATCCTGATAACAGGAGACATCCATACCGCACTCCTAGCCCTCAGGCGAGAAAATGTCGCAGCCGAGGAAGGAGCCCAAGGCGAGGATTTCGAAAGTTCGAGCGAGACAAATCAGACGACGACCTCCGCGAATAGCTACGAACAGCTCGACGTTACCAGAGCCCTGCTCGCAGCAACAAGAACATATGAGATCTGGTCCGCAGGGAAATGGACCAACATCCTGCCCACCACGGTGCCAGATCAACCAGAGAACTCACAAGGCGAACTCTCAAAACCCAGATGAAGTCACCCTTCACGAGGGAAATCGAAGAGGAAGAAACCCCCAAGAAATTTTCTATTCCAAGGTTCAAGATTTATGACGGTAAGACTGATCCCATCGATCACGTCAGGCAATACCGACAGGCCATGGCCCTCTGGAATCATCGGGATGCACTGATGTGCAGTATTTTCCCCTCAAGCTTGCACAGAAATGGTTCGAAAGACTCCCCCACCGATCCATATAAAGTTTCAAATCCCTGGCCGAACTCTTTACGGCCCGCTTCATTACTAGTATCTCCCATCCCAAAAGGATGGACGCCTTGTTGACAATGAAGAAGATGCCTCAGGAGACCCTCCGAGACTACGCAAAAAGGTACTGGGAGTTGTTCAATGAGGTCGAGGACTGCTCGGAGCAAGTGGCGGTGGCCTTCTTCAAAATTGGGCTGCCCAATTCTTCCCTTCTCTACCAGTCTCTGACGAAGAAGGAAGCCATAACCATCGACGACCTAATGGCTCGCATTGAGAAGTATGCCAAGGTGGAAGACGTCACCCGCCCCAGTACAGGGGAAAACGGTCGAGCTAAACTCACTACTAAGGGAAGTGACAAAATCGAGAACCAAAAAAAAGGAGGAAAGAACGGGGGCAAAAATGGCTCCAAGAACGGAGGGAACCATGATGCGTCGAAAGCATTCCAGGCAGTCAACACCGTCTTCAAAGAACCAATTTACACAATTCTCGTGAAGATCAAAGATGAGCCATTCATCAAGTGGACCAGGAAAATGGGAGGAGATCCCTCGAAGAGGAACAATGCGTTAAGATGCGCTTTCCACAAAGAGGGAGGACATAAGACCGAGCACTGCAAAGCTCTAAAGTCTCACCTCGAGGAGTTGGCCCAATCTGGGCATTTGAACGAGTTTGTGGAAAAGAGGGCAGAAAGAGTGGCTGCTAACAGAAAGGCGAGACCTGACAACGTGCTGGAAGATAATGCCGGACATGAATTCGCAGTAATCCACGGAGCATCTGACGTCAAGAAGATACAAGGAAACTCAGCTCGAATGGAAATGAAAAAACTTACAGCGGTAATGCAGGCTTTCTAGAAAAATCACAGTCAGGAAAGCGTCGACGAGCAGAGGACGTCAACTATGACATGCATATTATTTTCATGGATGAAGATCTGGTGGGAGTAAGGACCCCACATCATGCTGCCCTGGTCATTACACTCAGGATAGCCAACTTTGACGTCGACAAGATGCTCGTCGATCAAGGAAGCTCATCCGAAGTAATGTACCTCGACCTATTCAGGAAATTGAAGTTAAGCATCGCCGACCTAAAGGAAGCTACTGTTCCTTTAGTTGGCTTCGCTGGAAAAATAACTATGCCCCTGGGCAAGGTTGTATTATCGGTGCGCGCTGGAAACGTTTCCAAGATGATCGAGTTTTTGGTAGTCGACATCGATTCGCCATACCAGGCCATCCTCGGCAGGGGATGGCTTCATGCGATGAAGGCAGTCCCCTCGACCTACCATCAGAAGCTCAAGTATGTAACTGAGCTAGGAGTAATGGATATCCACGGTGACCAAGCGATGGCGAGGAGGTGCTTCATAGCAGCCATCCGACCAAAGCCAGAGAAGAAGGTCGGACAACCCAGCGAGAAAGTTGAAAAAGGTGTGATACCTTCCAAATAGCAATTAAAGTACGGAAGACCCGGAGTAGAGGAGACCAGGCTCCCCCCCCTCCGAGCGTGTCGTCGAGGACCTGGTAGAAATTACAGCTGAAGATGGCAACTGTAATAGAGTCTTCTTGATTGGAGCATCTCTCACCGACTAAGAACGGAAGGAGTTGACAACCTTATTGAGGCGCAACGTAGATATTTTTGCATGGGAACCATACGAATTGCCTGGAATCGACCTTGGTGTGGTCTGTCATCAGCTTCACATCGACCCCATATTCAATCCAATCACCCAAAAGGCACGGCAAACTGCGCCCGAGAAGGTTAAAGCGATCGAAAAGAAAGTAGAAAAAATGTTGGATGCAGGATCCATAAGGGAAGTACAATTCCCCAAGTGGTTGTCCAACCCAATAGTAGTTTCGAAGAATAATGGGAAGTGGAGAGTTTGCATCGACTTCACTGACCTCAACAGAGCATGCCCTAAGGATAGTTTCCCCCTTCCAAAAATAGACCAACTAGTAGACGCCACTGCAGCTCAAGAGCGAATGAGTTTCCTGGACGCGTACTCAGAGTATCACCAGATCCCCTTGTATGCCCCAGACCAAGACAAAACGGCGTTCATCACAACAGCTGGGTTATATTGCTACAAGGTCATGCCCTTTGGGCTCAAGAATGCAGGAGCAACCTATCAGGGACTGGTCACTAAAATGTTCAAGGATCAAATGGCAGACACCATGGAGGTCTACATCGATGACATGCTCGTTAAAAGCAGGAAGAAAGAAAATCACCTCTCGGACCTGTCAAACACCTTCGAAATCCTCAGGAAGTACCGGATGAAACTTAATGTGAGCAAGTGTTCCTTCGGTGTCCAGTCAGGAAAATTTCTTGGATACTTGGTCAATAACAGAGGCATAGAAGCTAATCCAGATCTGATCGATGCAATCAACAAGGTGCAACCCCCTCGCACAATCCGGTACGTGCAAAAGCTCACTGGAATGATCGCTGCCTTAAATCGCTTCATCTCCAAATCCTCAGAGAAGTGCAAGCCTTTTTTCTAGCTACTAAAGGGAAGTAAAATGATAGAGTGGATCCCAGATTGCTCGCGAGCATTGTACGAGCTCAAGTCCTACTTAAGCACTCCACCGCTGCTTGTCATACCACAGCAAACGGATTCTTTGTACCTGTACCTCTCCGTATCCAATCACACTGTCAGCTCTGCGCTAATATGCGAGGTTGCAGGAATCCAACACCCCGTTTATTACGCAAGCAAGACCTTATTAGACGCCGAGCAAAGGTACCTGCCATTGGAGAAGCTCGCCTTTGCACTAGTAATAGCCTAGAGGAATCTGAAGCATTATTTCGAAGCTCATACTATCATCGTCCTTACATCACATCCCCTTAAGGCGGTCCTAAGGAAAGCGGATTTGTCGGGCAGATTATCTAAGTGGTCAGTCGAGCATGGCCGGTTTGACATCCAATTTCAACCAAGGACGGCTATCAAGGGTCAGATCCTTGCTGATTTCATAGCCGAATTCACAGGCGAAGAACTCTCCGACCAACCTCAACCAACAAGGCAAGAGAAGAACCAGGAAACAGAGGAAACCTGGAAACTCTTCGTTGATGGAGCCTCCAACTCAAAGGGGGCAGGGGTAGGCGTTGTTCTCATCACTCCAGAAAACACAATCCTTGAGCAAGGAATCAAGCTTGGATTTGCAGCCTCCAACAACGAAGCAGAGTACGAAGCCCTAATAGTCGGTCTCCAAAAGGTGCAAACTCTAGGAGCAAAATGTTTACAGGTGTTCAGCGATTCTCAACTAGTCTCCAATCAGATAAGTGGAGATTATAATGCAAAGGATGAAATAATGGCAGCCTACCTCACCTTAGTGAAAAAAATAATGACAAGCTTTGAAGAGATCAACATACAGTAGTTTCCCAGGGGGCAAAACAGTTATGTTGATGCCTTAGCAACCTTGAGTTCGGCAGTTGACTCTGACCTAAAAAGGATCATCCCCATCGATTTCCTCATTTGTCCGAGCATTAACCACAACAGCAAGCTACCAAACGTGGAACAGATACTCCAGGTGGGGTCAGCCTCTAGCTGGATGGACCCCTTAAGGGACTATTTATAGGATGGCACGCTCCCAGATGACAAGAAAACTGCCCACCAGATAAGAGTCAAAGCTGCTCGCTTTCACTTATCCACAGGAGGCGACTTGTATAAGAAATCCTTCTCCGATCCCTACCTTAGATGCGTCCACCCAGGTGATGTCGAGCAAGTGCTACACGAGCTTCATGAAGGAATCTGTGAAAGTCATGTTGGAGGAAGGTCTCTAGCCTTTCGAGCAATGAAGGAAGGCTATTGGTGGCCATATATGCAAAAGGACTCCGCAGTATATGTCCGCAAATGCCTAAAATGCTAACTCCACGCTCCTATGGCCCACCAACCCACCAGCGACCTAAAGTCCCTGTCCAGCCCATGGCCCTTCGCCCAATGGGGAATGGACATCGTGGGACCACTGCCTACCGCTGTCGGCAATCGCAAATATATGTTGGTTGCGACTGACTACTTCATCAAATGGATGGAGGCAGAACCCGTAGCGAACATCCGAGATGTCGATATGATAAGGTTCATATGTAGGAATATAATCACTCGATTTGGAATTTCCAGAACCATCATCGCCGACAATGGAACATAGTTTGAAAGTGGCCCCTTTCAGGACATCTTTAACGAACACGGGATCAGACACCACTTCAGCTCGGTGGCGTACCCTCAGAGCAATGGCCAAGATGAAGCTTCCAACAAAACTGTGATCGATGGATTGAAGAAGCGATTAGAGCGAGCCAAAGGCGTATGGATAACAGAGCTACCCCATATCCTATGGGCGTACCGAACCACTCCCCGGCGAGCAACAGGAGAAACCCCATGTTCGTTGACATATGGCATAGAAGCAGTCATCCCACTAGAAGGGGGTTTGCTAACAATGAGATCCAACCTTGTTGACCAAGGCCAGAATGATGAGGCATTACTCGCCAAACTTGACCTAGCCGACGAGCGCAGAGAACTTGTCCTAGTGAAGCTAGTGATCTATCAGCAACAGCTCGCGAAGCACTACAACAAAAGGGTTAACCCGAGAATGTTCCAAGTTGGGGACTATATTCTAAGGTTAGTCCTTGGCAGCACACTGAAGTCGTCAGACGGCAAGCTAGGCCCAAACTGGGAAGGACCCTTTAAGATAACTAAAGACGATCTGCAAGGTGCCTATCACTTGGAAACGATGGAGGGAAGAGAAATACCACGAGCATGGAACGCAGCTAATCTCAAGAAATTCTATTTTTAGATCTTTTTCTTGTATTCTTTTGTTATGAAAATAGAAGTTCATTTCCCTTATTACTAATGAAAGCTACTTAATTGGTTATACTCTGATTGGTAACAGCTGTATTTATCACACATCTTTTCCAAATAATAGGCACGTTGATCACTATAGCAGGGAAATACCCCTCCTCAGGTCATTGTCATAAAACACGAGAGACCTCTTAGCATTGCCCCTGGCAATATATGAAGCCCTACAGGGGATCCTTGGGCAATACGACCAAATTATATACTGGTCATCAAACCTACTTCGATTGAGTAAAATCCAGATCGGATGAAGACGTCCAACACCAGGTGTGTCCTCGCCAATTGCCCCACTTAGGCCTAAGGGAGTGTGACGACACAACCTAAAAGGTAAAGTGGAGCACAATGGTATCTTAGTATTATACTGGACTGGGGGGACACTTGCATGACAAAACAAAAAAGATTATAGAGCAACAAGAATATGAAAAGTAGGATGCACATGTTTAGTCGACAAATTTGCCCAAAACACAAACTTTTCATTAATTTATCATACTTACAACAATGGTAATACATGTTTAGTCGGCGAGCTGGCCCAAAGCATTTACATTATCAAAAATACAAAAGAAAATAACAACTGGCAAAATCTCAATGGGGTGGAAGCCTCCTAGCAAGATAATCAGCCACTCGAGCTCTTCGTCCATCATCAGGAGCAGGAGCTAACTCCTCCACAACCTCATTCGCATCCGACTCCAGTAATTGCCGAGGAATAGCATCGATGGGGATCCATAGATCATCCCTCCGGAATGGGTTAGGCACCAGGGTGGAGGAAGACATCTCATGACGATACCATAGCACCGAGTTCCTCGAGACTTGCAGCTCCTTCAAGGCACTTAGTCGCCCCAGATAAAAGAAAGCTCCTCAAACTCAGACAACCTTGTTGGAGCATCCGACCAACCTTGATCATAACCGTCAGCCCACGCTTGCCGAGGGCCTTTCTTAAATAAGTGTCGCAACCGAGTAACGTCCCTTTAAAGCCCAGCAGCGATTACATATGCTCATTGAACATCACCACGCAGTTCTTCTATTTCCCTATCACGAAGTTCTTCTGCTTCCCTGTTTCTGCTCCTGGTGCTCCTACCAGCTCTCGAAAGGGGAGGGCGAGTGGGACTTCACGGCATAGGAGGAGTAACATTATGACCAGCTCTAGTTCGTGATGATGAGGAGCCTTGCAATATGATTAAGTGCGAAAAGCGGCGCGTATCAAACGTCGATCGTTGTTTTCTATTCACAGCCTCAATACAAAAACCTAAACTATGACTACACTCTTTTAAGGGAGTATAGCGGCTAGTCCGGGTATCGAAAATCCACAGAGACGAGTTGCTAGAATTTATAGGATTTAATACTCCTAAAATAAAAGTGTAAAAGGTGATAGGTTGGAAATAAAGAAAAGAAAAAAATTAAGAAGTTAAGTCTAAACTAGAATTAATAAAACGAGAGTCGGGATCGTGTTCCCACCATGGGCTAAACAACTAATAATTAGAATTTTGGTTCGAAACATTTAATCGAGCATTTTCAATTAAGTATAAACATCACACAATAAGGAATTTAACTCAAAGTTGCGAGATTAAACATTTAATAAAAAATGGTCACACACGGATTAAATTTGGATTATCGCTATAAATACTAACGTTGCGTGACAAAGAAAGTTAAACGCATAATAATCCGACTTTAATACCCGAGGTTTCAATTAAACGCAATTTTCCCCAAAATCTAACTTTCGGAGCTCGACGCCCATTAATGGCAAAAACGCAATCCCAACCCGTAAAACTACTCACTACACATGATTAAACTAAGTAAAATAACTAATTACCAAAGAAAACAAGAATTAAACTACCAACAACTAATAAATCAAAGCAATAAATCAAGAGAACAAAGCTTAAACAAAGAATAGCAAATAATATAAATGGAGGGGAAGATGAATAGTAACTTACACAACCCAAATGGTGTCAACCCTAGGAGAGATAAGCCAAACCCATAAATCCCCTCCTCTCTAACCTAAAATGAAAATGTATCTCCTAAGAAAAGCCCCAAACATTCTATTAATACCCCAAAATAAACCCCCAATAAAACCAAGCCAAAAAACCCAAAATAAGTCACTTTTCGTCCATATCTGATAGGACCGGTCAACCTCTGTTTTGGGACCGATCGACCGCACTTTTGGAATTTGCCTTGGGCTGGAAACAGCCCACTTTTCCACTCCGAACCAATTTTGACGCGTTGCACGGAAATGGCCATAACTCCCTCATACGGAATCGAAATGAGGCGTGGTCAGAATAGACGCGAAGCTAATTCAATTCTCTACATGATTCTGTTTTGAAACCCTCCAAATTATGCAGTATGAAATTACCAAAATGCCCTTGAAGTAGAAGAAAATACCGAAACCTTTCGAAAATGGGCATAACTTCCACATACGGAGTCAGAATGACGCACGGTCAGTGTCCACGGAAAGATAATTTGATGATCTACATGTTGGTAACTTCATTCCATAAAAAATAGTGAGTTTAAAAAGATTAAATTTCCCTTGAAGTAGCATTCGATGACGGAACTTCTCCGAAATGCAACCGAACCTCACTTTTAGCGTTCCAATACCTACAAAAGTACAAATAACCTCTGCAAAGCATGTATATATCCAAATCCAAGGTTGTCTGGTTAATGAACATAATTATAGGCATTTAGGACCGTAAAAGTGCTAGAATGCATAAAGATAACGGGCGAAAATATGCAATATTCGATACGAATCACACCCCCTAACTTAAACATTGCTAGTCCCTAGTGATGAAACAAGCAAAACTAGTCCATAGAAGGAAATACAAAACTTATATATGCATCGAAATATAATTGTCACTTTCGTAGGGAACACGATTGCATTTAGCATATGCAATAAGCCGTTAAACCCCTAAGTTACCCTAGTGGGCGAGTGTCGTCTCGTGAGGGTTTTCAGGGATGATACCCACAAACATCATATGGTTTCCTCAAAATATGCCCAAACCGACATGCGATAAGCCCAACAAAAGCGAAAAAGATTTTATACGCATTATTAGCAAAGTGAATGAATTCAAACAAAAGTCCAAATCATTAACATTATAGAATGCACCTCATAGAATTGAAACCTTAAAATGTGGGAGGGGAGCGAGAACATGCAAAGTATGATTTGGCGAAAAACTTAAATAAACCAGATAAACATTAAAGCAAGCATATATTCAATCCTCACGGGCATTACGCTCATCAAGCGAATTCACTCGAAACAGGGAGGTAACACACGGGACATGCGGGCTACAGAGTAAATGTAAATGGACACTAGGCCGCACACATGTCACGAAAGAAGAACGCTATGTATAAACTGAAAAACTGTAATCTCAATGAAAGGATACCACTCACTAAAAGAGGCGAAATGCATTTTCACAGATTATCACAACTATTATGGCTTTTAAATTACATCAACTTAAGATCACATAGGACTTTAATAGGGTTATAATGTAGGTATGGCTAAGGTACGAAACGAAGGAATATATGTACGGATTCAAAGTGTTCGGAATGAAAACTCGGGATAATGGGATAATGCGGGCAATATCAAAATCGGAAAACAAGTTCCAAAAAGGCATTAGATATATCATCGGGGAGAGTAATCAAAGCTTATTGAACACTATACACAACATTTACAACTTTCTCTTTCTTTTTCTTTTCTTCTTTTTCTAATTTTCTCTTTTGTTTTCTTTTGCTTTTTGCTTTCTCTTTTTCTTCACTTTTTTCACTATTTTCTTTTCTTTACTTGTCAAACTCTCATATGCCTAAATTGCAACTGGCATCATAACAACATCATTCAATCCCAAGAAACATTCCAAACAAAGGTATGGAAAGTGTATGTATGGACTAA
Organism: Sambucus nigra; assembly: GCA_949130495.1. NCBI lineage: Eukaryota > Viridiplantae > Streptophyta > Magnoliopsida > Dipsacales > Adoxaceae > Sambucus > Sambucus nigra. Next base: position 117,478,803 of record OX422212.1, on the reverse strand, counting down.
AACTCCAATTTAGAGTTGGTTTTGGGAAGGGGGTTATGAAACGAAAGGCTATATTTAGGCTCAACGGGGTTAACGAGGGTAAACATATAAGGGTGAGGTCAAGGTCAATATGGGTGATATAACAAAGATGGCCTATGATCATTTCCTAAAGTTTATGCAATTCTCGAATCAAAACAATATATGAAAATCATGCTCAAGTAACACATTGCAAGTATGAACTCAATTAATGAACGGTAAAATGAAAGAATAGTGAGATTACAGACGAATTCAACATTTTCAAAGAGGAAAGAATAGTGTATACACTCACAAACGACGAAAGGTACAAAGCTTACTCGGTGTAAGTATATACAATGCAACAAAAAATTACCGAGTTATAAAAATCTTAAACCAAATCAATATAACAATAAAAGTGCATGTGCTCATGGGATTAAAGTTTAATTCATGAAGTTATTCATCATATCAATAATTGAGACTAAAGTCTAATAACTTCTAAAATCGAGAACATGCATCATTGGGTTGTCTATTGGATCGGGCAATTATTGAAATTTATCATCGGAAACAAAGGCAAAATGCCCAAAAAAGGAGAAAAAATAAAGAAAATCTTTTTGAAATTTTTGAATTTTTCTAAGACAAGCATACTAAGTAACTTACATGTGAGCAAAAACATGGACTAAATAAAGAAATGGATAGAATATCCCACACCCCCTAACTTAAAACTTGACATTGTCCTCAATGTTAATTAAGAATCAAGTCAAAGAAAGGAAAAGAGCGATATTACCCAAACGTGGAGCGATCCCCATAAGAACAAGTCCAAAAAATCTACAAAACAAGTTAGTACCGAGCATAGCAAAAACAAATAACAAAAAGTTAACTAATTACACTAGACTAAATTAAAAAGGAAAGAAAAAAATAAAAAGAAAGAAAGCTAACTATATACAACCTACTATTTAGGCTCCACACTAACTGTACACTAGAAGTCTAAATAACTGAGGGTCCACCATAAGAACGATTTGACTTTGGAGGATAACCGGTGTACCCTCACATACAAGCATGCCTTTCGAAAAATATGAATTCCGTTTTAACAACGGAAGGCATGTGTAAGGCGGAAGAAAAGAACCATCGCCAATTAAAAGTTTTGGTGGGACGATGGGGGGTTTGGATTGAACGGGTGACAAAAACAAGTGGGGACCAAGAAAAGCTGAATATCCTCCCAAGGATTTTGAAGTTGGAATGGGAGGCGGCGTACACAAAGGCAAAGATGCGATCGTGGAGGGCGACTCGAGAAAGTACTCCTCATCGGCGATAGGGTTTAAAACATTAAAGTTCGAAACCGAATCATCGGGTACTTGTTCCGGTGGGGAAATAGAGAATGAAAATGGGGATGAAAGAAATTCAAACTCATGAGATGAATCATCATCGCATGAAGTTGGAATTTCAAAGGAAATAATATCATTTTCAATGAAATGTTCTTCTTTGGGGGCCAAAGAAGAAATCATTTCATTGCAAATAGATATTACGTCATTTTCATCCTCACTTTCAATATCTATTACGAGATGGGCAAAGTCTACAATGGCTTGTTCCAAAGTAGGTACAAGTACCTCATTTGGTTCAAAACATTCCTCGACTTCAAAAGTCTCGGAAGAAAAATCGTCGTCGGACCCAAATAATAAATACAACTCATGTTCCCACGAACGATTTTCTTCCCGATAGCGATTTTCCATTTTCTCATTTTCATACATACGCAAACCCTCACCGAATGTCATAGGTCGAGGTGCGGATGCATTAGAATGGGAACTTTGAAAATTACCATCGGACTTAAACGAAAACTCATTATTATAGGAATTTTGAAAACTATTGCAATTCGTTTCAAAATTCCTATTATAAGGAGGTAAAGGCCCAAAATCATTATCATCATCATCAAAATTCCAATAACCTAAATTTTGACTTTCGTTATACTCGCCCAAAGTAATATTTGAATTTGCAAATTTTTGGGATTCTAAGTATTCACCGAAAGTCATAGGTTTGCGAGAATTTTGAGAATTATAACAAGGATTACCGAAAGAATAGGAATAAGACATGCTTACCCCAAAAATGGCTCAAGTGGCGAATTTCACAAAGTAAGTGCGTGCGGAAAGAATTCGAGCGTTTGTAAGTGCTCAAATGTGGAAGTCCTGCAAAATATTAGCAAATAATACAAATAGAAAGAAAATAGTATGAAATACTAAATCAAATAAAGTCTAAAACAAACTCATCCCCGGCAACGGAACCATTTTGATTAAGTGCAAAAAGTGGCGCGTGTCAAACGTCGATCGTTGTTTTCTATTCACCGCCTCAATACAAAAACCTAAACTATGACTACACTCTTTTAAGGGAGTATAGCGGCTAGTCCGGGTATCGAAAATCCACAGAGACGAGTTGCTAGAATTTATACGATTTAATACTCCTAAAATAAAAGTGTAAAAGGTGAAAGGTTGGAAATAAAGAAAAGGAAAAAATTAAGAAGTTAAGTCTAAACTAGAATTAATAAAATGAGAGTCGGGATCGTGTCCCCACCATGGGCTAAACAACTAATAATTAGAATTTTGGTGAGAAAATATTTAATCGAGCATTTTCAATTAAGTATAAACATCACACAATAAGGAATTTAACCCAAAGTTGCGAGATTAAACATTTAATAAAAAATGGTCACACGCGGATTAAATTCGGATTACCTCTATAAATACTAACGTTGCGTGACAAAGAAAGTTAAACGCATAATAATCCGACTTTAATACCCGAGGTTTCAATTAAACGCAATTTTTCCCAAAATCTAACTTTCGGAGCTCGACGCCCATTAATGGCAAAAACGCAATCCCAACCCGTAAAACTACTCATTACACATGATTAAACTAAGTAAAATAACTAATTACCAAAGAAAACAAGAATTAAACTACCAACAACTAATAAATCAAAGCAATAAATCAAGAGAATAAAGCTTAAACAAAGAATAGCAAATAATATAAATGGAGGGGAAGATGAATAGTAACTTACACAACCCAAATGGTGTCAACCCTAGGAGAGATAAGCCAAACCCATAAATCCCCTCCTCTCTAACCTAAAATGAAAATGTATCTCCTAAGAAAAGCCCCAAACATTCTATTAATACCCCAAAATAAACCCCCAATAAAACCAAGCCAAAAAACCCAAAATAAGTCACTTTTCGTCCATATCTGATAGGACCGGTCGACCTCTGTTTTGGGACCAATCGACCGCACTTTTGGAATTTGCCTTGGGCTGGAGACAGCCCACTTTTCCACTCCGAACCAATTTTGACGCGTTGCACGGAAATGGCCATAACTCCCTCATACGGAATCGAAATGAGGCGTGATCGGAATCGACGCGAAGCTAATTCAATTATATACATGATTCTGCAGTATGAAATTACCAAAATGCCCTTGAAGTAGAAGAAAATACCGAAACCTTTCGAAAATGGGCATAACTTCCACATACGGAGTCAGAATGACGCACGGTCAGTGGCCACGGAAAGATAATTTGATGATCTACATGTTGGTAACTTCATTCCATAAAAAATAGTGAGTTTAAAAAGACTAAATTTCCCTTGAAGTAGCATTCGATGACGAAACTTCTCCGAAATGCAACCGAACCTCACTTTTAGCGTTCCAATACCTACAAAAGTACAAATAACCTCTGCAAAGCATGTATATATCCAAATCCAAGGTTGTCTGGTTAATGAACATAATTATAGGCATTTAGGACCGTAAAAGTGCTAGAATGCATAAAGATAACGGGCGGAAATATGCAATATTCGATACGAATCACAATACTGCTCGAACAGTGCTCGGCGCATGCTCCCTGAATCATAAGACTTCTCTCGTCAGGTCTTCATTCTCCTACTGAAGAACCTCCCCTACTTGGTTGATCTCGGAGGCCTCTAATAGTTTTGTCCTCAGCACATTGACCTCCTCTTGCACTGGAGCACCAATGTCCTCCATCTCCTGGAGCTTGTCCTTGAGCTTGGCCACGAGCTCAGATTACTCCTTATACTTCTGATTTCTAGACCTAAGGGACTTGCAAAGCTTAATGAAGGCCTGGCGAACTTCGGGGTCCTACCCAACTGGGAAGTAGCAGGAATGTAATCATCCACATCAACTAACTACAAGCGAGAGAAAGAAAAAGGAGAGAAAAGGACAAATCAGTACAAGCAGAAATTAAGCCTTTTTCATTAATGAAAATTGAAATTACATAGAACTAAAAAAAGAAAGTTTATAGACTGGAAAAAACAAAAATACAAAGCAATCCTATCAGACAACTAATTAGCAACCTCAGGTGGCCCAGAGGTTGATGGCCCTGTCCCCTTATCGAAATTAACAGGAGCACTGCCCTCGGCAGGGGTGGTCTCTGTCACCTCAACAGAAGAAACGTCAGCAGGGGACGCCTGAGGAACAGGATCAGAGCCTTCAACGGCTGGGGTAGGGTCCTCATCTACGACTGGCCTCGGCCCTGGGTCGTGCTCGTCAAAAAGAGGAGATGCAACATCCACTCCAGCATCAATGAGAGCCTTATTCCATCCTTTCTTGAAGTTCAGACGGCTAATATAGCCTATTTGAACTTCAGCATCCTCATATGTTGCAGCCCAGCCAGAATTGTAAGAGTCTTTCTTGGCGGTAACAGCCTCGGACTCCTTTTTCTTCAGCTCTTCAGAGATCACCCTGTTCTCCTCAACGACTGTAAGTTTGCTCGAGCAAACCAAGTCATACGCCTGCCTCAGCTCCTTCAGATCTTGGACTGCAGCGTCCTTCTCCTTGTTGGCAATGTCAAGAGCTAAGTCGAATGAAATCCGGGCAGCTTCAACGGCTTTGAGGTTGGCCTCGAGCTCCTTACCCTTCAGCTTTAGGGCAGAGTTATCTTACTCCAACTCACTATTCTTCTTCACCAGCTCATCGCGTGAACGATACAGCACGGCGAAGTCAATAACAAACTGCAGAAAAGAGAAGGAATTAGAAGTGGAAAATTAGGGAAGTCAAAAAAACATAAGAGAAAAAGGGAAAAACCTTACTAGAGCAAGCCTCTGACTAGCCTGAAGGGCTAAGTGCTCTTACCCTACTGCCCTGTGGTAATCAGCCGGGAGGACAGCTCTCTCGAGCAGAGCCGGGGCCAGTTGGGGAGAAATTACCACGGAGGCCTCCTCGGGCAGAGCAGACACCGGGACTAAGGCCTGCCCGGCCTTCGTCCTCGCTTCAGCCCTCCTTTTCTCCTCCTCTTTCTCGCTCTCTTTCCTCCTCCTCTCCTCTACCTTTCGTTTCTCCTCTATTTTCTTCCTCTCTTTTTCCTTTTTCCTCTCTCTCTCTCTCTCACCTGCTCCTCTTCCTTCCTCTTCCTCTCCTGCTCCTGAGCAGAAGACCGAAAACCAATAGCCACAGCCCCTGAGGCAGATTTTTGTTTCTTCGACCTCTGAGCGAGGAGCATATGGTATTCATCGTCATCATCCCAGATCAGGTTCTTTCGGGGTGGAACCATTCCTTCACTCGAACTGCTGGAAGTGCTTGACGACCCTCGAGCTTCAGAAACCTCCCTATGATCAGAGGAGCTGCTACTGCTTGAGCTCTCTCCCCGCAAATCACTTACAGCTCCTACAATGTCACTCTCAGAGCTACCCTCTTCCTCGTCCAATTGGATAGGACTTGCAGCAGTCTCTTCAGGTGAACAAAACTCTAGGATACTATCCACAGGCCTTGCTATGAAGCTGGATCCAATATTCTTGTACTCAACCAGAAAGGCAGGAGACCTGGGATGCTCTCCATCACCTAAAAGCTCTCGAATGTTCCAAGCCTTCATCAATTCTGAAAGACGGACCTCACTGAGTGCAGGTTCCAAGTTCTTCGACCTCGCTGTGAAAAAAAAAAGCAAAGAAGAGTTAGAAAGATCACAAATCAACAAAATTCAAAACAACAGTACAATATCTACCTATGTATTCCTCCCCATAAAAGGGAATAGAGAACCTCTCAGACCTCGACCCTTCAAGTTGGGGAGAAAACTGCCAATTTCTAACAAGGAAACCCTCTTGCCAGTAGTCCCTATGGGAATCAGGTAGATTTACTACCAATACCATGTCAGGGCTCCTGGCTTTGAGGTAAAGGACACCAGAACTGGTCCGAGAAAAGGAGTAGCAAAAACAAATTTTGGCGAGCCCTAACCTAGTTTCATATAATTGATTTATCCTATGTACGCCATTTACTATTTTCGACACATTGGGCGAGCACTGTGCAGGAATAATATTAAAATAGCCAAAGAAATGCAAAAATAAGTCATTGGGAGGAAAAGTGAGTCCCCCCTAGGAAAGCAACAGAACATGGATCCAGTGGGCATCATCTATCTCCCTAATATTTCTAGGAGGGGAGGAACAGCACTCAATATCTACCCACTCAGGAATATTGTAAAACTCCCTAAACTCGGAAACCGACCTATGCCCAATCTTCGCCATTGGAAAACCCTAGAAAACTACAAACTCAAAGAGAAAGCACAGAGAAAAAGTACAGGAAACTTACAAGATAGAAGATCAATTCGAACGATGAAGAAGCGCGAGCCCAAATGGCGAGAAAGCAACGAGAATAGAGGTTGAGAGAAGAAGATACGAAGTGCTAGAACTCACAAGGAATGAGAAAGTGCTGGAAAAATTGAAACAACGATTAGAAAAGTACCTAATCCAAGAAACCTTCAAATTCTGCTAATCATAGTGGACAAGATACGAAGTGGGTGCCGCCAAAACCAGCTTCACAGTTTTCGAAGAATCGCAAAAGAGCCATTATGGCTAATCATTTAAATTTATTGAGCCCATGAACATGTCCCAACAAACTTAGGGGAAATTGTGGGTACCCAGAATTAATACCATGGGCCTAGACGAGTAGCCCAATTCTAGCGGCCCAAAGTCTAGGTCCCCCCACTTCTTATTTTGATGCAGTCTCTTCCCACGTTCCCTTGAAGGGAAGTTATGGGAAGGATGGAAGACGTGGGGAAACCATCACCCCCACTCACATAAATGTACATGTATATATTAAACCCTAGGTCCGGGGCAAAAGGAAAAGTTGTATTCTCTGTAATTACTCTCCGGAGTATATAGAAATAATATCGACTGCACCACCGTGGACGTAGGCACATCTTTGCTGAACCACGTACATCCTTTGTTGTGTGATTGTCATTTTATATTCCTTGTTCTTACTTGGTGAATGCTTTTTTCTTATTTATTTGTGTTGCACAATAATTGTCACCACAAACCTAATACAAGTTAGAACATAATAATCATGTTGAAACCCTTTTCCCCAATTTTCCTCTTTCTTTTCAAATGGAGTCAAAAACATTTTCCCCCTCTTTTATCAAAACTACCAAAAGCATATTTTCCCTCCTTATACTGAAAATATTTTTCCTCCCTTTTACCCAAAAAAAATTTGTTCTCCTCTTTTCCAAAAATGTTAAAAATATTTTCCTCCCATTTCAATAATAATAGTTCCCCCCTTCTCTTTTAAAAATAAATCAAAATTTTTCTCATTCTCAAGTCGATCGCATACTCGACCATTAGTCTGGCTCCCTATTGGCTTCGGTCTTTCTTCGAATCGCCTCGAGGCTCCGTCGCTGCTTCCTCCGAGTTCAAAATTCATCTTCATCCATTTTCCATAGAGAAAGTTGATCAAGTACCGAATGTGAAGCCAAATTTGATAACACTCCTAGCCCAACTCACTGCTAAGATTAACAACCTTCCAACCAAGGTTCATCAGATGCAACAAAATTGGGTCCTTGTTACTCAAGAGCCTAAGGTCCTCTTCCCTCGCACTATGGGTCTGCCCGCACCCGAGCCTATTTTGGTCCTTGAGGAATATCGGCACGCTCCACGTTCTCCTCCTATTAATGGGTCGCCATCAGCCCAACTCCCTATGTCGAATCTTGCCTAGCCAGGGGCTAACTTACCCTTGACCATTCAAAGAAGGAAGAATTGAACAAGGTCAAAGAAGACCTCAAGATGTTGACCAAGTCAGAATCTTCGGGAACTACATGGATTAAACCCATATGTCTCTCTATCTTAAATCAAGGCTATCGAAAATGTACAAGATTCCTAACATCGAGAAGTTCAGGGTAGTGGACCTCCAATTGTTCATCTTCAAAGTTACCACCAAGCCATGACTCTCCTAGGAGCCTCCAAGGAAATAATGGCCCAAATGTTCAAAACAAATTTGAATAAAATTTCTCTTTTATAGTTCTTATCTCTCAAGGAATCCAGGATTCGCAGTTGGGAGGTTGTTGCCTGTGAATTCATGTCACAACACAAGTATAATGAAGAGTTGGAGGTTACCCGCCGTGACTTGGAACTTACCAAACATAATCCTGGGGAATCACTCAGTAACTTCATAGCAAGGTGGAGCGAGAAAGAATCCAACATGACCAATCCTTTTTCCAAAGAGGATCAAGTCAGTATTTAAAGAAGAATTTCTTACCCCATGTCCGAGCGACGATGAGAGGATAGTACTACCCTCATTTTCGAGCCCTCCGAGAAGCAGGAGTGGATATCGAAGAATGTATTGCCAAGAAAAAAGTTGAGACAAAGAAAGTATCTGGATAGTTCACTTCTAAAAAGTATGAGAAGCCTGTCAATATCGCAGTTTCAACTGTCAATAACATCACTCAACCTGCCACTTCATGGGCACTAGAAAGCCACCCTAACCCTATCAAAAAAGAATATACCGAGCCTCATGCTCCCCTCTCCAAAATTTACCAATCCCTTTTTAGTCGAAATCTTATGAAGCCATTGGACCCTCGTCCATTACCAAATCCACTTCCCAAAAATTTCAAACTTGATGCCCATTGCGATTTTCACAAAAATGTTGGTCACACCACTGATTAGTGTTTCCATCTCTGAAATGTAATCAAAGGTCTGATTGACCAGAGTATCATCGCCCCACTATCCAATCCTAAACCAAACACTATGCATAATTCACCCCCAAATTATATAAATGTCATCTTCCTAGAAGAAGACCCAGAATTAGATCTATTTACCTAGATCGTACCTAGTAAACCACCCATTATAACCATATATTTTCCTAAACCCCTCCAAGTTTGCCCAAATTTTCTCATACATCCTACTAATTTCATCGATCAGGCTCTGTTACTTATTACTAGAGCATGCATTATTATTCGTACTCGCTCTGGAGGGAAAGATATGTAATTGTCAGCAGTGTTGAACCAGCTTCTAGAGTTTGGTCTGAAATTGCCCTCAGAAATGACCATTGGCTGTTAGAGATTCACTACACTATTCTTGGAATCTCAAAAATGGGCTCAAGAGTCAGATAATTGGGTGGTACGTACCGATGAATCCAGTTTAGATGATGTGGTCCAGATCATGGCATACTTATTTCAATAGACTAGCAAAATTTACAGCATGTTCGAGCTACTTGATGCTTTGAAACTACAAAGGCACCTCGTCCCTTCACTTATACATCTCCCCCATCGAATGGGAGGATCTATACGAAGAGGTCGTTGAGGTTCTGGAGTGTATTGACTTCTTGCGAAAAGATGATGTCATTACCACTCGATGGGGGGATGAATTCGGTATGAAGAGCAAAGCCCAGAAAGGACTAGCCTAATAGTCACCATATGTGGAATGATATCATTTGAGGAGATTCTAAGTAGGAATCAACAAGGTGGATGAACCACCTGATATAGATGAGGAAATAGGATTTCTTTTTTTTCCTCTTTTGTGAACCATATAACTAGATCAGGGAGGCATTACCAAGTTCCAAACCCATAATCATCACTAACCGATAAGGGAAAAGGTGTTGTGAAACTTCCTATGCCAAAAATGACCCTCGAGGAGAGAAATATCATCGATCAATTGAAGAAAACCCAAGCTAACATCACTCTGTGGAGAATTTTTATGTCTTCCCACTGCACCAGAATGCCTTGATCAAACTACTTATCGGTCCTATAGTCCCTACTTCCACCACGCTATAAGAAGTAGTGAATCTGGTCGGATATCTAACCTCTACTAGAATTCTCTTCTTCTCGGGAGAATAAATCCCTAAGATTGGACAAAATCACAATTATGCTCTCAATATCTCTATTAAATTCATGGGAAATACCGTCCCGCTTTCATTTGTCGATAATGTTTTCCTGTTAAGAACCCTCAATTGATTGGAACTGAAAGTGAGCGACCTTGCTCCAACCTCTACTACGGTGCGCGCTTATGATAATACTCGTCGAGAAGTTATGGGATTCATAAATCTCACAACAGGGGTTGGCCCTATAAATCCCATTATTAAATTCCAAGTCATTTATATCCGATCTCTCTTCAATCTGTTGCTTGGACGACCATAGCTCCATAATATCAAGGGTGGGTCTTCTTCCTCTCATTAGAAACTGATGTTCTTTGCCAATGGGCAGGTCATCACCATCTTGGGTGAAGATTATAACACCGAGAATGCAAGTAGCAACCATCAAGTACTAGAGATACGGCGTGGGACAAATGATATGCATCTGTCAGGTTTCAAGTCGAACCACTTCTACTCACAACAGGGGACGATTTAAAACATAGGGTTTGTCCAGAGTATAACCCTCATGGCAACATTAATGGTCTAGATGTTCAAGATATGAACTTCATGTACGGACTGGGGCTGAGACGACGACAATAGGGAATATTGGAACCCATAGTATTAAAGAAAGCTTTTCCTCCTTGTGGTTTGGTTCATCAACTATCAGCAAAAGAACTTAGAATGCTCCGCCAACCTCGGCTAAAGAGAAGGCTAGAAAGTAACAAAATTATCTCAAGAGATTACTTGAATGGAAGATTCATCAAAGAAGGTGGAGACTTATCCTTTTGTGACTTTCTCGAACCGTGGTATGATCATGTGGATAAGAAGATGAAACTAGGAACGGAGATCTTTTCCCTAAGCAGCCTACTCATGGGCCGAAAGTTCCCAGCATTATGTGCAACCACTCATTGAGAAGACTATAGTTTCTACCAGATATTCCAAGGTAAGTGACTCCATGGATTCATTCAACTTACAAACACTAGGGCTGACACTCTGCATGGTTAACTCAAACGCTATAACAACGGATCCATCCCACCGGATCAAAGCTGATGATGCACCTCTCCTCAACTGACATGTTATACTTGTTCCACCAGCTAAAATTTAACCCAACCCATATATTTATCCCATTTCCCCTTCTTTTTATTCTTCCCTATTCTGATGTAATCGAGACCTCCTTCGATGAGGTTCCCAACGTTATTTTTGCAATAATACAATAAACGAAGAGTTTGAATATCTTGTTGTGCCTTTCATTAATTGTCTTAATTCTAATCAAACTCTTGATGATAATGATTTTGCAAATGAAAAATTCTTAACTAATCTAAATAAGGTTAATGACAAACAACATAATCGCTTTTCAGTTAATGAAGATAAAACTAATGTTCTCAATCTCGGTTATAGTATCCAACTGTGCGATCTTACGATAGGGCCCACCCTTAGCGAGAATGAGCGCGTACAACTTAAAGAATTACTGAAGGAATTTATGGATGTATTCGCATGGTCCTACGATGACATGCCCAGCATTGATCCTGAGATAGCTCAGCATGAGATTCCATCGCTCCCAGAATTCAAATTGATCAAACAGAAATTACGAAAGCTCCACACTCAATGGTCGCTCAAGGTTAAGGAAAACATGGTCAAATAGTTGAATGTGGGTTTCATTCGTGTGATCGAATATCCCATATGGTTATCCAGCATTGTACCCATGTCGATACTCGAAGGAATGGTTTGCATATGCGTTGATTATTGAGAATTGAACACGACTTCTCCAAAGGTTAATTACTCGTTACCCAATATTGACATGATTGTGGATAAAACAACCAATTATGATCTTAAGTCGTTGATTGATGGATTTATTAGATATAACTAGATCAAAATGAACCTTCATCATCAAGAGAAAATCGCATTCATCACCCCTTTGGGGAACCTTTTGCTACACCGTCGTGCCATTTGGTTTAAAAATGCAGGGGCTTCCACAACCATCTTACATGATCTGATACATAAAGAAGTCGAGGTCTACATGGATGATATGATTATCAAGTCTAAGACTAGGGAAGGTCATGTTCCCACTCTCTGAAAGTTCTTCGAGCGATTATGATAATATCAAATGTGGCTTAACCCGCAAAAATGTGTCGTTGGCATTACCAAAGGAAAACTATTGGGATTCATAATTAGTGAGAAAGGAATAGAAGAAGATACTTGAAAGGATTCCACCAAGGTTTGGAACAAAGCTTGCCAAGAACCCTTTGACCGAATCAAACAATACCTAACTAGACCTCCGGTACTCATGCCATCGCAGTATGGTCTTCCCTTATTCCTATACCTAATCATAACGGATACTGTATCTTGGGCTTTCCTAGCCCAATATCTTGAAGAATCCCATAAAGATAGAGCCATCTACTACGCTGGCCACAAGTTGGTCAGGTAAGAAGTTAACTATAATGCCTTAGAAAAAGAATGTGTCGCCCTTTTCTGGGTCACCCAAAAATTACGGCACTATATGCTCACCTTCAATATCAAACTTATATCCCGAATGGATCATATTAAATACGTACTTGAAAAACCTGCCCTGTCTAGCCGAATGGCTCGATGGTTAATGGTTCTAGCCAAATTTGATATTGTGTATGTCACGCAGAAAGCCATGAAAGGAAGAGCCATCTCTGACTACCTTGTTAACCACCCAATGAAAGAAACCGTTGTTTAAATCTTTGGGTTCTCAAATGAGAACATCTTTTGTACCTCACAAGAAAACCTCTGGTGGTAAATGTTCTTTGATGGTGCTGCCAATAAAAAAGGATATGGCATTGGCATACTCCTAATCACCCATAATGACTCTCACACTCCCATTGCCATCAAAGTATATTCCCCTACACCAACAACGTGACTGAATATGAGGCTTGCACGATAGGCCTCAAAGTCGCTCTCAAAAAAGGAATTCGATGCCTAGATGTCTACCGGGATTCATCCCTCATCATCAGCCAAGTACTAAGAAGATGGAAATTCAAGGACGAGAAACTCTTCCCCTTCCATGCCCATATAAAAGAGTTGGCCTTTTTATTCCAAGATATTACCTTCCACTACCTTCCCTGAGCAAAGAACAACCTAGACAATGCCATAGCTACCTTAGCCTCTATTGTTGATATGGTCGAAGGAATAATAATGGCCCATTTCCTAGTCCAAAAGCAAGATAAACCAACCCACTGCTACCACATTAAGCTCATGATAAAAGAAGATCATGATATAATCGATTACTAGTACTATGATATTTGGAGCCTCCTCGAGCATGGTAGGTATCCCTAAGATTGTAATAAGAAATATCGAGAAACTCTCCACAAACTAGTTGCCCAATACATCGTCTGCGATAAAGCATTGTTTAAGAAAAACTTTGATGGAACCCATTTACACTGCATCGCAGAGGCTGACATTGAAGAGATGATACAAAAAATCCACAGTGAGGAATATGGACCCCGCATGAATGGCCATATGCTTTCCAAGAACATCGTTAGACAGGGTTAGTAATGGACTACTATAGTTCAAGATTACACCGCCTATGTTCGAAGATGTCTTAAATGCCAGTAATTTTCCAATCTCAAACACTTGCCTCTGTGAGAATTGTACAACATGACTTCTCCCAGTCGTTCTCCATATGAGGCAACGACATCATAGGAAAAGTTACACCAAAGGCCTTAAACAAGCATGACTTCATCTTAGTTGCCATTGATTACTTCTCGAAATGGGTTGATGCTAAGTCATACGCAGTGATGAATTCCAAGAAGGTGGCCAAGTTCATCCAAAAAACATCATTTACCGATATGGGATCCCACACAAGCTAATGTCAAACAACGGGTTACATTTCGAGGCAAAAGTCACAGAAGTGGTTGATGAGTATGGGATTCAGAGGCACAAATATTCTCCCTATTGACCTCAAACCAATGGTGCAGTCCACGCCACTAATAAAAACCTCAAATCCATCATCAGCAAGATGATCTAAAGCTATCATGATTGGTCTGATCGGATCCCTTACACACTCTAGGGATCCCTCACTTTAGTTCAAACCTCTACTAGGGCTACCTCACTTCATTTCGAACCTCAAATGGGGCTACCTCTTTACTATTTGGTATACGACATGGAAGAATTCCTACCCATGGAGATAGAAATTCCTTCACTATACGTCGCGATTGAAAGTAAAATTAGCGAAGAAGACTGGCATCAAAACCGTCTTAACGAGTTGTCACTCTTGGTCGAAAGGAGATTGAAATATCTATATCACATACAAGGGTACCATCGCCGAATAGAATGATCATTCAATAAGAGAGTCAAGGACCGTTGTGTCTAATAAGGGGATTTAACACGTAAAAAAATCGTAGATCCCATCTGGGACCCCAGATGGAAATTCAAGCCTAATTGGAGCGACCCCTACATTATAAAGAATATCCTATCTGACAACGCCGCTATGCTCACCGGCCTCGATGGGGAAGAGATGTCCTATCTAGTCAACTTGGACCGTCTCAAGAAATTTTACTCTTAGTCTAAAATCTTGGTGCACTATGACTCTTCTCATCTCCCATATATTCTAAAAAATAATTATTCATTTCCCTCTACTCAAAACTACGTGGGGCCTGATCTTCCAAAAATCTTTTCTCTTTCAAAAATGAAACTCAAAAAATTTTCAAAACCCCCAGAAGTACGTAAGCATCTCATACACTTTACATGATCACGACCCCCTTCTTTTTCACAAAATTCTATTATTTTCTTATCTCCGAGAACGACGGTTCATTTTTATCATTTACATGAATAGAAGGATTATGTATGCCTAAGTGAACGGTATAAATAATTCAAATGAAAAAACTCGTTAAGAGGAATAACAATATAATTAAAATTTTCTTTATTTCATTGATGAAATTTCCCGTTACAATTACATCGACAGAGGGAGTCAAGCAACTTCCCTTGACAACCTAACATTATTTTTACTAAACAAGCCAATATATATTTAAAACAACCTTCACAAAGTCATTCCTACCAGATACATAACCAAACACCATTACAAAACCTTCACAAATAAAAAATCCCCAGGGATCCTACCCGTAGTTAGTAAAAGAACTAGCCCCATCATCATCTACTTCCTGGGTTCCCCAAACCTCCTCTGCTTGGATGGAACACCAAAATCGCTCCATGGAATGGTAATCCTAGATGAGCCTAGGGAAAATAAAAACACCTCCCTCCATGGTGTCAGATATGGCGAACCACCTTTGCCCAGTATCCATAGCCAACATCTTGGAAACTACCCTCCTCCACAACCACTTCATATAAACCCTAAAAACATGCCAAAATCTACCAATAGACCAGGAAGGATGGGTCAACAGCTGATGATTCTCCCACAGAGAGACCGCCACATGCGCATGCACTCTGTCAAATCCTCCAACTAAAAAAGTCTAGTGTTCGAGGTGGCACAATCTCCTCCCAGCCAAATTGACGCAAGATCACCAGGGAAAGTATAAAAAGGTCTCTCGGAGGCCAACCAACCGAAAATACTGATATTCCCTAAGTTTTAGAATGGGAAGCTCCCTACTGAGGTACTGACCAATGCAAACCCTGAGCCTTGTGATCCACAAACCAGTTCTCCCAGCTCTTGATGTCCAAGCCCATGCTGATAAAGTTACGAGTAAAGAAGTTGGAGAATCTTCCAAAGAAAATTCAGGAGGGATCACCATACAAAATCTCTCTGATAGCCACATGAATAGCATAGCGGGATACCCCTCAAGATGTCAGAATAGCCTTCCCGCCAGGCATCCAGACCATTTAGAGTCTCCTCCAGTATCACCACCACTGGATTACGATGGTATGATATCTATGAAGAAATGGCTACGAGTTGTGGGTCCACTAACAGTTCCCCAATCACCAATAGTAATTTCAAAATCAAGCCAAGGATAATGGCTCCAGCATAGCCATCATCACCAACATCTTACAAATGCACAGAATGCATCACATTAAGGAGAGAGATTATTCCTCCCGTAACTAATGAACGAGCCACTGAGGGCGAGATATGGAGAAGTCCTGCTAACATCTCCCGAGGAGATCGAGAGAACTTAGGCATAGTTGTCGCAATAGTGGAATTTATCCCTAATATGGTAGAGAACTCCTCATAAGTGGGATAGGCTTCGTCCAAGCCAAAGTGTAGACACCCCATTCTGTTACACCTTAAACTATCCTTAGGTCCTTAGCACCTCCCTTCATCACTACAAACCCAGGTCATACCCCGAGTACTGACCTAGAAGCCATCGGCACTCCCTGGCTCCATTTGACCAAAAGTCAAAGTCTTCAACTCAACCAAAACTGAATGAATCTTTAAATGTCTCTAAATCCCGTTTCCAACAGTCCACTCCATGGCAATTCTGACTTACGGTACGGACGAATCGTTTTACTCTAAAAGGTCACCAAATAATTCCAGGGCCCGGTCGACCAAAGTCAACTCCCCGAACCAGATCAAACCCTTTGGAATGTCGAAGTACATCTCCTAACCTTTCCAGCAGTCCGCCCCATTCACGATACGGACTTACCATGAGGACGAACGATTCGTTTGCATCCGACAAATGCTTCCGAGCCACATTTGACCCAAAGTCAACTCCCTAACCCAGGAGCGATCCAAAGGACTTTCGAAGGTCTCTAAAATACCTTTTCAACGGTCCACCCCGTACAGGATTCGAATCAACGGTCTTCTCTCTGCGGTCGATTTTCTAAAAATGCCTGAAAGACACTACAAAACGGCAGGTCTCAGACCCTGACTATCGGCAGTGTGCCTAAACACATATGTCGATCGGCAGGAACAGGGCTATGCCGATTGGCAATGCCTTGGGCCTATAAAAAGGAGGCCTTTACCTCATTGCAAAGGGAGCCCACATCAGAAACATATCACTCTTAGCAAATCCAAAAAAAACTCTCTTGAAGTCAGCGCGATTTCCACATCAAAATCCTTTTCCAATCTTCACTTTTCCTCATCCTTTTCATCAAACTTGGTGAATTAATCACTCCCCATCATCATCCAAGTGTAAGGGATGCTCTCCAACATTCAAGATCAAGCTCAATATCTTCAAGAAGGTTCAATTTCCTCAACTCTCTCCTTAAATTCTCATAAATTCGCATCAACTTGTTTTATTACTTAGCACTTTTATTCTCTCATCTCACATATCCTAATATACTTTTTACTTAGTATTATTGCACATCTCTTATTTTCATACAAATAAAAAACCCAAAAAATAAGAAAAAGAGGGTTTGCACAT
The DNA here is from genome assembly GCA_949130495.1 of Sambucus nigra. NCBI lineage: Eukaryota > Viridiplantae > Streptophyta > Magnoliopsida > Dipsacales > Adoxaceae > Sambucus > Sambucus nigra. The sequence goes on along the minus strand of OX422212.1, from coordinate 117,461,456 downwards.
AAATTTCAAATGGGAATTCTCACACTTTTCATACACTTTTCTCACAAGTAAAACACTTTTTCCACACACACATACAAATAAGAGAAGTCCCCGGTTGGATTTATGGTATAAACCCCACCCCTCATTTTGCATGCAACTACGTGGACTTTGATGCCTCTATAGGCTACGTAGGTGTCTCGGGTTAAAATTCGAGATTCGAGTCCTATTTTCACTTTATCTTTCATCTCCTATTCTCTCTAAATTCAATTTTCCTAGGTTACATATATATACGTATATTTGTTCTTACTGGCGTATTATCCCATATGCGTTATCGTTCCATCGTAATGATCAACGTAAGGATAATTGCGTAAATCCTATTTTCTAATATTTTTATAGCTTCCTATGGATGACTCGCTTTACCTCTTCCATGGTACAAGTCGATAATTCATATCTCCACTATATATACACATGCACACGTATCACGGGAAAAATAAAGGAAAATAGCAAAAACCCATGAGAGACCGTAAGGGCGGAATGGGTGCCTAACAGCTTCCCATTTTATAACTTAGCCTCCGGACCATTTTTGAATTATTTTGGTTTCGTATGCATCAGTATGTCTTTGGATGTTGTCCTTCGGGATGGCTCCCTTTCTTTTGTCTATTTTAAGTCAAATAGACTGGCGACTCTATCTCTCTACATTTTTCACCTCACCCAAATGACGCCGGCCGAAACGCTCCCGAGAGGGACGCGCGGGACCTAGGATCCTCCCTCATCCTGCCCGCCCGCTGCGAGGATCGAGGATGGCCACACAAAGCAAAAGACATGGTCTTTAGGGTACCAGAATTACACCACCGCTATTAGCATGTTCCATTCAATAGGTCAATTACTCCATAATGAAACTCAACGCATGTTGAAAGCATCGTCATCTACATTATATGAGCACATCGCCTCGAAGTTTTGGAGGTAAGTAGAAAATTCAACACTTTCGGGAAGAGACATATCGTAAAATGATGAGACAAGAATCAAGAAGAATGTAAAAGAGAGGAAATGTGGAGGGATGAAGAAAATACTCCACCCTTACCCCCTATTTATACTTTAAAAACCTCAACCAAAAACAAAAATATTGCAAATCCCAGAGGAAAATCTGCCCCACCAAGTACCAAGCAATTTAATAAACTGCAATCAAAGCCTTAGGTTGATTAGACTAGATTGACATGCCGATAGGCAGGACGAGGGGCATACCGATCGGCAATCCCCGATTTTTGGAAAATTCCCTTTTTCCTTTTTTGTCAAAATTAAAAAATTTAATAAAAATATTTTTTATTCTAAAGAATTCAGAATTTCCTTTTCCTTATATTTTTTATCCTATTTTCTCTCAAATTCTTTTTACGATGTCAGCAGCAAAGTAAAAAGCGCATATGCATTAAGTCACCAAAGCAAAAAAAAATTAACAAAATCCCATTTCATCGCATAGATATTGCTTTATTACATTTGCCTTGTAGGAAAGGAAAAACACAAAAAACAACGGGGCACAGCCCGAACCCCTCAAACTCTCTCTCTCTCTCTCTCTCTCTATCTCTCTCTCTCTCTCTCTCTCACACACACACACACACACACACACCTACATTATTTCTCTCTCACTTTCTCTTTCTCTCTCATTTCTTTATGTCTCTCTCTCTAAGAAACTCCATCCCTGCGGCTCACGCTCTTTCCCCAGTGACGAGATGACGTACCTCCACTCTCCGAACCAGACTCCTCCTCAGATGAGGCAGACGACACCAAGAAATATGGAACCGAGATCGACTCCCGAATATGAGCAGTCGCAGAAGCTATCCAATCCCGAATGTCCCTCAGCTAGTTGGTCGACACCCAAATGTGCTGCAAGAAAAATAGAAAAGAGAAAATCATGCAGTCTATGGCAAAGAAATAAATCAAAAAATCAAAAGGCAAAGAAATTAAAGGTATACGATTGACTGAAGAATGTCCTCTGTCAGCCCGATCTCCTCCGGGTCCATCATTTTGGGACGATGCAACATATTCACTGACCCTCCATCTGATTGTCAGGTGTTATAAGGAGGGACAAACCACACAAAGGGAACCTCTAAGGTCATTGCCTTTGTCGATGCCGATGCACGACGTGCACTGTGGGAAGACCTCAATGGCCAACTCGAGCCGATGATGGGGGTAGGCATAATATCATATATGCTGGGCAGCATCAACCAGCTTAACACAAAGTCCAAATAATCATAGGTCACAACTGTGTCGGTATATAACGAATAAGGCTTGTTGATCATTGTCGTCACCCTCACATCCTTTGTCATCTCCTTCGCTCGCCTCACATAAATTGGGGGCCTCGCAGGTGGCACCATCACCATATCCTCCACCACATGTCGAACTACTCTTTCCCATTAATACCAAGAGTATCCGAGCTCATGCGCCAGCAGACGTCGCAACTGCACATTCTCCCTAGTCACCTCCGTATGTTGGATGGTCGTCACCCAGGCATAGAAGGTCACCTACAAGATCCCTAATGAAAAAATCATTATCCAAAAATGACATCGAAGAAAAATGGTCTCAAGAGGAAAGAAGAATTTACCCGATTGGCACTGTCCCTTCACTTGCTCGAGAAAGCCCAAAAGATCGTGCCACTGCTGTTTAGCACCTCCTACACCATGCCGATCGTCACCCTCCCTGAAAATTTCTACAAAAAAATGCCAAAAAATCCTGAGAAATTTCCTGAAATTTCCAAATGAATTTTAAAACCCTTTTTACCAAGAAAAACATATAATACCACATTTAATTCCCCAGTGGAACACTAAATTCCCTAGTGGAATTCCCAAAATCAATTGGATATCTCCCAAGCAGTGTCTCCAAAGGACACCGCAAAAATTGAAAAATTCCCCAACAAGGGAACATCACACCCTCGGATTAATTCCTCTTCCCCAGCGAAACCTAAAACTTGAAATAAAATTCTTCCCCAAAATATCCAATGGAACCAAAAGATAATTTCCCCCAGTAAAGTCTCCAAATTTCCCCAAGGAAAGTACAACTTAAGGCCTCAGAATTGGCTTTGACCCACAGAATTGGCTTCGACCCTCAGAATGTCTCACCTCTACTTAAGACCTCAGAATTGTCTTCGACCCGTAAAATTGGTCACCTCAACTTAAGCCCTCATAATTAGCTTTACATCTCATAATTGGTCGCTTCAACTAAAGGTCCTTAAAATTTAACTTGGCCCTTAGAATTGGTCACCTCTACTTAAGCCTTCAGAATTGGCTTTGACCCGTAGAATTGGTCACTTCTACTTAAGCCCTCATAATTGTCTTTGAATCGCAGAATATCTCACCCCAACTTAAGCCCTCAGAATTGGTCACCCCTACTTAATCCCTCAGAATTGGTCACTTCTAATTAAGACCCCGCATAATTGGCTTCAACCCACAGAATTGGTCACCTATACTTAAGACCTCATAATTATCTTTGATCCGCAGAATAGGTCGCCTCAACTTAAGCCCTCAGAATTGGCTTCGACCCTCAAAATTGTTCGCTTCAATTTAAGGTCCTCGGAATTGACCTCACACTCAAAATTGGTCACCTTTACCATTCCCTCAGAATTGGTTTCGACCCTCAGAATTCCTCACCTCTACTTATGGTCCTCAAAATTGACCTCAGCCCACAGAATTGGTTGTTTCAACGTAAGGTCCTCAAAATTAACCTCGGCCCGCAGAATTGGTCTCTCCCACCTTAGCTCCTCGAAATTAACCTCGGCTCACAGAATTGGCTAGTCCACCCTACCCTAAGCCCTCATAATTGACCTCATCCCATAGAATCAATTATTCCCATCATTTACTTAGGTCCTCAGAATCGACCTCGACCCTCTGAAATGGTAATCCTCATCCCTTAGGTCCGTAGTATCGACATCTTTCCTAAACATGATGTGGTGTTTATTCAATGGGTTTCACTTGTTCCAGGCTCAACCGTTGAGGGCATATATAGACACTGCATTCTAAGACACCTTAAGTCTTTCCTTAGGTCCCTAGAACCTCCCCATTTTTCTTCAAACCCTAGATCCTACTCCGAGTACTGATATACAGGCCATCGAGCTCTCCCAAACCCCATTTGACTCCGGTTAGATCTATCGACGGAGTGAAAGCTCAATAAATCTTCAAAGGGATCTAAATTTCATTTCCAATGGTCTGTCCTATGCACAAAATAGCATAACGGTTCGGACGAAGGGACCATTTTACTATTGAAAAATGATATGGAGGCCATTGGGTGCTCCAGTCAACTTCATCGTCAAATCAAAAGATGTTTGAATATTCGAAGGGAATTGAAACCGCTTTCCAAAGGTCGCTTCGTGCACGAAATGGGATAATTATTCGGACGAACCATCCGTTTTCCCTTAAAAATTTATTCGGAGGCCACCGAGCGCTCCCGGGCTATGTTTGACCAATATTAAATCCTCAGATCGAATGAGACTAAATGGATATTTTAAGGAGACTGAATGGATATTTTAAATTCACTGAATACCCTTTCCAATGGTCTGCCCCATGTGCAAATCAGCCTTACCCAGATGAACGATCTGTTTTACTCCGAAAGGTCATCGGGAGCTTCCAAGCCTCAGTTGACCAAAGTTAACTTTTTAAATCGAGTGAAGCAGTTTGGAATGTTGAATTACCTCACATAACCTTTCCAACGGTCTTCCCCCATGCATGATTCTGACTTATCATTCGAACTAACGATCCGTTTATGTTCGAAGAGCGCTTTCGAGCCCCGTTTGACCCAAAGTAAACTCTCAGACCCATGAGAGGCCCAAATGACTCTTGAAGGTATTTGAATTAAATTTCTAACACTAAAACCCGTGTATAATTTGAATCAATGGATTGCGTTCTACGATCACTTTTTCAAAAAAAGATGCACGAGACTATTGGTTGGCAGGTCCATTTCCGTGCCTATCGATCATGTGCCAAGGGTTCCCTGCTGATTGGTAGGTCTTGGGCCATACTCATCGGCATACCCTTACCTCATAAATAGAGGGCATGGCCTCACTCCCAAATAACACCTCAGATCCATCAACATCAGTGATCTTAGCAACATTCTCTTGTAATCAACGAAGTATTCTTGTGTGAACTTACATTCCCATCCTTTTCATACCCAATTTGGAAACATCCCATTCTCTCTAATCCAAAATTCATCTTAACATTTAAGGGATTTCATTTAAGATCAAGCATTATTTCTTCAAAGAAGGTCCAAATCCTTCCATCTCTCTTTATATTTCTTATTTTCGCGTTAATTACATAAATTCATAATATAGTTTTTTTACTTTAGTTCATACACATTAACATCTCACCTTTTTATTAGTTATATTACACATACTTTATTTTCTAAAAAAAACAAAACAAACAGAAAGGTGGTTACACCTACAAATTCCAACGGGATTATCCATCACACTTTTACAAAACTAAAATACATTTTCTACACACACACATATATATATAACAAAATCTCGTTCGAATCTATGGGATAACCCCCACCCTTATGCCACATGCGAACGATGGGGACTTTAATGCCTTTATAGGCTACGTAGGCATTTCGGGTTAAAACTCGAGAATCGAGTCTAATTTTCCAATTTTCCAATTTTTTTATTTTTCAATTTTCCAAAATTCCCATTTTCCCATATTCCCCATTTTCACATTTGTCATATTCTTGCATTATTTTAATACGTAGTATGTTTGTGATTCTTATTAGTGTTTCATCCAACATATATTATCGTTTTATTATAACGATCAATATCAAGGTAAACGCATAAATCATATTTTTAATATTTTTTTGGGAACATTCTTATGGATTACCTCACTCTATCTTTTTCACGGTATCAGTTGAGTGATTCTGATATCCATTTACATATATACATAAACATACACTTCAAGGAGAAATAAAGGAAAATGATAACACTAGCTCATGAGAGACCGAAAGGGTGGGATGGGTTCCTAACAACTTCCCATTCCCTAACTTAGCCCCTGGACCTTTGAACTACTGGTTTTGTAAGCATCAGTTTGTCTTTGATGCCGCTCTCTCAAGGCTGCGACATATTCTTTTGCCTATTTTGTACAACATATGTTGGCAGCTCCATCTCTTTACATTCACCCCACACCGATGACGGCCAAAGAGTTCCTAGATTAGAAAGGGTGTGAGACATTTATTCCCCTTTTCCCCCCACCCCTTTGGGAAGATAGGAGAGAAAAGGGAGGATATATGGGGATGGCCATAAATCCCCTGACTGTGCTTTTACTACCCTCATAACATTTTCGAGTGGGATAGCCAATATGGACATACAAACTCCAGTAACCTCATCATCGTGTTAAAGCTCTCTCCACTTCGCCTTCCAAACCTCTGTTATCTCCTCAACAAGTCATCGGCTCAACACATCTGCCACCACATTATCCTTCGCAGGATGATACTAAAAATCAAACTGGTAATCCTTCACAAACTATAACCACCTCCTCTGCCTCATGTTCAGATCCTTTTGCGTGAACGAATACTGAAGTGATTTATAATCCGTGAACAAAGTAAACTGCTCCCCCAACTGATAGTGCCTCCAAATCCTCAAGGCAAACAAAACCGCTGCTAATTCCAAGTCATACGTGGGGTAATTCCTCTCGTGGGGATTAAGCTTGAGATATGCTTATGCTATAGCCCTCTCCTCTTGCTATAGTACACCCCCAAGTCCCTATAGGATGCCTATGTATAGACACGCTACTCCACCCCTCCCTTAGGCAGTGTAAATATAGGTGTTAAGGTCAATTTGTACTAGCTCATCAAAAGATAACTGACAATGGCCATCCTAAACAAATTACACCCCCTTGCGAGTCAGATTTGTTAATGGACTTGTAATCTTTGAGAATTCCCAGATCAATCATCTCTAGTATCTGGCCAACCCCAGAAAACTGGGAACCTCGATCAGTGTCGTGGGCTATCCCCACTCCCTCACCACTGACACTTTACTTGGATAAACCATAATACCCGTAGCAAAAATAATGTGGCCTATATTTTCACCTCTCGAGCCCAAAACCCACACTTTTCAAATTTGGTGTACAACTGATGCTCTTGCAATGTCTATAAAACCATCCCTAGATGCTTGACATGGTCCTCCTCTAAATATGAGTAAACTATAATATCATCGATGAACACATTCATGAACTGGTCGAGGAAATCTCTAAAAATATGGTTCATCAAATCCATGAACACTGTTGGCGCATTGGTGGGCTCAAATGGCATCACCCTAAACTCGTATGACCCATACCATGTCAGAAAAGCAGTCTTAGGAATATCCTCCTCTCTGACGTACAACTAATGATAACCGGACATCATATTTATGTTGGAGAAGTAAGGTGCTCCCCTCAGCTAGTCGAACAGATCATTGATCTGAGGTAGTGGGTACTTATTCCAGATCGTGACTTTGTTCAACTCCCTATAATCGATACACAACCTGAGCAATCCATCCCTCTTCTTGAAGAACAACACCAGCGCACCCCATAGTGATGTACTCCATCTGATAAAACCCTACCCTAGGAGGTGTAGAATTTTCTCCCTCATCTCAGATAGGTCCATGTGATAAGGCGATCAGGTGATAGGCCTCGTACCCGATAATAGGTCAATAACAAACTAAATTTCCCATCTAGGAGGCAGCCCGAGTATCTCCTGGAATACATCCTCAAACTCCCTCACCATTGGAATCGAGTCTAATGAAATAACCACCTCTCGTGAGGCCTCCTCCTCAATATAATACAAATGTGTGCTCGACCCTCCCTCAGTAAGAGACATCACCACTAAGAACATCTTCTATCCTAGAATTTAGAACACAATAGTCCTCTCATAACAATCCACCATAGCCTGGTATCCATCTAATCAATCCATACCTAAAATGATGTCGTACACCTCCATATCTAACACAAGAAGGGCGTCGTCTAAACATAATATACCCACTTTGATGGCCACACCCTAACAGATCGAGTGTATAAGTAACCCACTATCCAACGGTCACTCCACACACATAGGGAGACTATTAACTATCTCTAATAGACTGACATCTCATACAAATCTAGCCTCTATAAAATAATGTGATGCTCCCATATCAAATGGAATCCTACCCTCGAGCTCATGAATAAGAAACGTACCCTCTACTATCGGAGGTGCCCGTGGATCCTATTGTGTGATGACATCTCGAACATTATAGACATGTCCATATTGTAACTGTCATTACTGCGGTGGGGCGGGTGGGGCTAGTGTTGTAGGTGATCTCTATGCCTGTTGCTCATGCTAGGCACCCTGTTAATGTGGTGCTCAACCCTATTAGGGATAGTCTCTCATCTTGTTGTCCATCTGTCCACAAATAAAGCACTGGCCTAGAAACTTCGTCTACCTCTGGCCCTGATGATGTTGACCTGCTGTTAGACCTAATGGCCTCAGCCTTGCTGGCCTCCCACATTATTCCCTTGGCTCTGACGGCCCTAAGGTACATGATGCTGATGAGGGCCCTGACTGAAATCTCAATCAGGTCGATAATCCCTAGATCTAAACCTCTTGGCCTAACCCCCTATCGGGAATCCTTCCCCTGGGGCCTTCCTGACTACTGTTGCTGTTGTGGTGCTCTGCTAACACCGCTCCCCCTGCCTTGCCCGGCTGGCTAAGATAACTTCCTCTATTGCTTCCCTTCACAGGGAAGCGATGGTCTTAGTAGTGTCAAAGTGCAGCATTGACGACATCCCCATAAGTCACCAATGCAGAGTTGATAATCAAATGTTGGTTGATCCTCCTGGCTAGTCTATCTATAAACTTCAGATTCTTCCTTTCTTCATTGATCACTTCGTTCGGCACAAAATTAGCCAAGTGAGTGAACTCCTCCTCGTACTCAGCTATTGATCGATCTCCCTGAACCACCTCACTAAACCTCTTCCACATCTCTATATCAATGGCTGGAAAAAAGTACTTACGATTAAACCACACCCAGAACTCGACAATGGAAATCATGTCCCTCTCTTAAATGGTGGTAACCTACTCCCACCATTATAACGCTACTCCAACAAGCCTAAAAGTGGCCAACATTTGCTTATACACATCGTTACACCTAACCATGTGCATGTGGTGCTAAATATATCTTTTCCACTGGCATGCCACAATCACGTCTGAGCTGCCCTGGAACTCAGATGGGTGGCCTTTCTAAAAATCCTCCCTAACTCTCTACCAATCTTACGGCCTCGGGTGGGCTAAAAAATCGGTGCCACTGGCTGCGGTGGCTACTGGGCCTGAGGAAAATGGATATCCATGGCAGTCATCGCTGCATTAATTGCCTGCGGTGCCACTGGCTACTGTGGCTTCTTTTGCTAATGCTCTATCATAAGACTACTCAAATTCACTATATCCCTCACTATAGTTTAAGAATAACTCAAAAGTCTCTTAATTAATTATTGGCAAATTAGGGGCATAAACAAAAGAAACCAGGCAAATCTAGATAACCGAATCGATTAGTGAATCGCACTTTGAGCCGAATCAATTCGAAATGCTATAGGTTTTCTTATCCAGTATGCTGTTACACTTTTCACCATTTTTATTTATCATAGCTCTCATACATCACGCCCAAACTCCATCATGCTTAAATCCAACGTCATATAATGATATATAAACAATTTCTAACATGAAATACACATTAAATCCATACTAAATCTATCCAAGAAGGGATTAAAACCCAGATTTCTACCAAAACTCTAGTTTATGTGTTCTTCATTCATAATCAATCATTTACCGAGATTTCTCCCATAATAATTCTCACATTAAATGTTGATTTGGTATCCTCTACACATATGGATTCATTCTACGTGCAATATATCCCAAGTCATGAGTTTTATTTATTAAATCCCAAGAATATCATCAATTATCATCAAATCAAAAATCCTACACTGCATGGGTATTATAACTAATTAAAAACATGCAAGATAAACACTTGATTTATCAATTGTAGGTATGATTTCATGTTGAGTGTGATGAGGATGCCTTCCCTTCCTTCTGATCATAATTCTGGCAACTTTGGTGAAGAGAAAAGGTGTGATAAAGCCTAGGTTCTTATATTCTCTCTCCTATGGCCTCTCCTCTCTCAATATTATTATAACCCTAGCCCCGCACTCCAATGGGCTGATATAATCCTTCAATTTTCGAAGTTCTCTCTACCACAAACTCCTGAATGACCGAAACACCCTCTTGTGGTGCTTATTTGGTCTAAAATTTCCCCGGACCCAAATAATACCCCCGGGTACACTATTATGATTATTTATACCCTTTTGGAATCAATTGTGACCTCGAAATCACCATCTGAATCCCTCTATAATAATTTCCTATCTCGACCTCATATAGTCTACAACCGACACCCCATTGAGATATAATACTATTACGTCTTTGTCACTCGCTATGACGTAAAAATAATTCTTTGCTATTCACTTAGTAATTATATTCACTAAACATTAATCATTTTCTCTCTGATTAATATTTTAATCAAAAAATTATATTTAATTCCATTAAAGTACGTCACTCTTGTAACTTAAAAATTAACCAAATTAATTCAATTTTAAATACTAAAAAATAAGTGGTGTTACACTCTTCTTCCCGACTCCTTAGCTCTCATTTGCCAGCTAAATAAAATCTTATTCTCTTGTTTTATGCAAACATAATTGTGTCTTTTGAGGATCATTTGATCCTGACATCTTTTGTACGTGGCTTAAATATCATTCTGACGGGGGATGTTTTAACTTCTCATTTAAGTTTACTAAAAGAGGGTCATCCTGATTATACTTTTACATTAAGAGTAATATTACTCATCATTCATTAGCTACTTTTCGAATCAAGAGAGTGATGGAGTGGGTAGGTAATCTTTTCCAATAAATTTCTTAAGACATTAGGATTATACACATGACTTTGTCATTATTTATGACCTCATGCCTAGGAGATGTTCACAAGATTTCTTATACTCCATAGGTCATCTTATTCATATTTTAGCCATGTATTAGACGATAGACTTCTCATCACTCATTCTTGAGATCATGAGATGTGGTTCTTTTGATACGTCTCTGGATATGTTACCTTTTTCATGTATGGTCATTAATTACCTATAACCATTAGGTGTATTGTGATGCCCATGATCGAGATTATACCTCCTTCCCCTATAATTTGCATGCCAATTGGCCATGGACTTAATGTAATAGATGGTTGTCTATTTTTCACTGTTATTATTGCCTTCGTGCAATTAAAATAGGGCTAAATGACCAAAAATTTAAATAACAAAAGTTTCAGGTCGTTCGAATGAAATGCTAAGTCGTTCAAACGAGATTCAAATATCGTTAGAACTAGGTTGGGTCATTCGAATGAGAATCTTTGTCATTCGAAGAACTGCTTCAAATGACCCTCGAACAAAAATCACTCGTTCTCTTTACTAGCCTCGTTAAAACTTCATTGGAACCCCGATCAAATGAGATGCGTTGTCATTCGAACGAGGTTTAGTCTCATTCAAATGAGTCTACATAAAATTTAGATTTTACAGTCCAAATGTTCTATTACATGAGAACTGTTCGATCATTTGATCTGTTAGGAGTAGATCAAATGGGGCAAGGTTTTTGGTGGACCAACGGTTAAAATTCTAAGTTGTTTTGGGGTATAAATAAGAGAGAGAGAGAGAGAGAGAGAGAGAGAGAGAGAGAGAGAGAGAGAGAGAGAGAGAGAGAGAGGGAGTTATGGGGGAGGCATTCCAACACTTCTCCATAATATTTTTAGGCTCTCTCTCAATTTCCAAGTCACTCCCTCTACAACCTTCCTCCACCCATCTCCAAGGCTAATACCTCCATTCCAAGGCATATTTTAGCCATTTTCAAGCTTGCGAGACCCATCTCAAGCCTTGTCCAAGGAAGAAGTTGAGTTGAAGAATTGTTCTTTGAGCTTTTTAAAGGAGTTAATGTATTTCTTGGAGATTTTGGAGTTTTTCTTAGCTTTCTTGAGGATTTATTAGAGCTCTAGGAGCTTTCAAGTCACACTTTCTTAGTTTATCCTCTTAAAACTCAAGGTACGATTTTCCTCACTATGTTTTCTAGTTTAAAACCCAGGTTACATGTTAGGATGAATGCTAGAATGTAGATAATCTTACAAAATTATTTTGTAGTATGTTTATTTAGAGTTTTCTTACGAAAAATGCAAGTTTTAGAGAAAACTAAAGTTGAAAGGATTTTTAAAGAACAAATATCATTTTAATCATGGAACATGATGGATATAAACATAAAATTTGATTTCATGTTAATATTATAGTTAGAACTTGTATTATTGGATTTCTAGGTTGAAATCTGTCCTCACATGTGTAGAAACTTGTAAAATGTTAGTGGATGACATACAAACATGATGAATGGATATTAAAATGAGTTTAAAAATAAAATATGAGGAATAATGATGTTTAGACAACATATAAGTATAAGGCTGAAATGGACATTTTTTGAAAAAAAAATGGCCCTCATAATGATAAATTTAATTCATGTTAAGAAAACGTGAAGAAGTGACATTTTCTCGAAGAAAAATGATAAGATATGGGTTTTTAACATAAAATGATAATTTATAATGTTATAATGATGAAAATATGTTTTCCACAACGCGTTGGTAAAATGATAATTTTTTGTAAAATAAAGGGTCCTAGTGGTTGGACTTCCTAATTTGAATAGTTTGATTTTGTGAAAAATGAATGAAAAGAGTGAAAAGAAATCAAAACAATGTGAACCATAAGAATGATAAGAACTAAGGAATAATGTGGACATTTGATAAAATTTTAAAAAAAAATTAAAATGGACTCTGATGCAATCGAAAATTAAGAAGGGCCCAAAGCCCTGGGGTGAAAGACATAAAATCACTGGTCAAAGAACATGGTAGCATAATTGGCAATGTGGAGCCCATTAAAGTACGTGATTATTTGGTAAATTTTGAGAAAAAGATAATGCTGATAACAAAAGGATGGAAATGGAAATATATAAGGTCGTGCTTTGGCAATGTAGGAAAGATAACCTAATGGAAGTTGTAAAATCGACAAGTGGATAAAGATGATTAAATGTTTTCTAATTATATAAAAAGTCTGTGTAAATGGATAAGTGTGGGTATAAGCACATCGCTCGGTTGCATTGCATGGTAGTTGCATTGATACTCGTCAAATGATAACGTTTTAGGAATTGTTAAAATAAACGATATATGTTTAGTATTTTCTTATAATATGTATTGCTTAGTACTCCCCACATTCCTGAGCATTCTCTCAACCCTTACTTTTATGTTTAAACCACATCCCTAGGTACGTCTAGTAGGGACGTTGGCGAGGACATTAATAAGGCTCCAGAGGGCACTAATCATCATTAGAGCTCTATCGTAGCGTTTTCAAAAATTTTGTTTTGGGACATTTGAATTTATTCCAATTTAAACAATCTTTTATTCAGGCCTTGGTCCATTTTTTGTAATAGTACTGGGGTTTTATGGTTTATTTCCCTTACTATTAACATTATTGGATTTAACGGAACTATCCTAAATAAACCTTGTTAATTAACTTAATTACTTAAAGAGAAACTTATTTATTAAATTAAAACAAGGTTAATTACATTTTGATCCTTATGAAATGGTGCAAATTAAATGATTTTCTTAAATAATTAAATTGGACTTTCCCCCTCCTCCCTTAACACCTTGACTCGGGTGAGGGTTGACCCAACGGTAGCCTAAATTCGTGTCAGGGTGTTACATATGGTATCAGAGCATTAGGATCCTCGTGTATGATGGAGTATTTTATGATTTCTTATTACGCTTCCTTATGTACCCCGTTATAATTTTTTCTCTCGTTTCCATTTTCGTTACCGTTATTGTATTGAACTCTTCTTTGTGGTGCAGATGACTGCACTTCATAGTGGTGATAATGGATCTAGGAATAACGAGCTCAAGTTCATTGAACATTCCATTCATCAGCTTTTCGAATCCCTATCTCACTAGCATAGAGGCAACCGTAGTGGGACGATTGAAAGTACCACTTTAGCATCTATCTTGAAGAAGTTTAGGAGGCTAAACCCAGTAACCTTTAACGGGGAAACTGGCTCCGATGTCACAGAGGAGTGGTTAAATGAGGCCACCAGAGTTATGGATATCATTAACATGCCAGCTGGTCATAATGTCAAGATGACAACCTTTCAGCTCAATGAGCGAGCTCAGCGCTGATGGAGCGCTTACTCAACTAGTGTGATGGAGACCGTAGACTAGGAGGGTTTCAGGGTTGCATTTCTAGACTGGTACTTCCCTCATGCATTTAAAGATGCCATTCATTTGATCCAGGTAAATTTGTCTGCTAATGTGTACCAAGTCAAGTTTGAGAGCCTGTCCAAGTATATGGATGCGGTTTAAAAGGATGAGGCCGAGAAGACGAGATTGTTTGTCAAGGGACTTAACCTTAGCCTCTTGCCAGTTATAATTGGTTTGAATCTTCCAAAATTCAGAACGGTGGTGAACAAGTTCATCAGGCTTGATCTTGAAGTAGAGGAAGACAAGTTCATCTATGAGAAGAAGAGGGTGATCGGCGAGTCCTAGGGTAGTGGGTGTATAAAGTTTAGGAGCGTTGCTCGAGGTTTCTTTACAAAGCTTAAGGCCGCTATAGGTGTTGGTTCATTATCTTTCCAGTTTACTAATTATTAGAACCCTATATCCCCTACCTAAAGGATGTGTTTTACGTGTGGGTCCCCACACCATTTCAAGAGAGATTGCCTGCAAAGAGCTTTTAGTAACTAGTAGAGCAGTCAATAGACTGTCAAGTATGTCTATGTCAGGAGTTCTTATTACAGAAGTTTCCATCTGATTATCATCCACTAGTGAGGCATAATGTGGACGGTTCACATCCCAGTTAAGGTCAGAGCAGTCGCGAAAAAGGTCAGGTGCCCGGTGGACAGAGTAGTAGGTTCAACCCCAGACACGTTTATGCCATATCCGAGTTTGCAGCTCTTTCCTGTGATCCATCAGTTATGAAAGGTATGTTCTACTGTTCAGAAATTTGGTAAAGGCATTATTCGATCAGGTGAATCGTAATCATTTATCTTGAGTTCTTTAGAATTTAGCTTGGATTTAGAGGTAGATCAGTTATACCCTCATATATTTATAGAACTTTCGATCGACGGTGGTATAGTTCTCAATAGGTTCTGTCATAGTTTCATGGTTATGGCTGTAGATTTTGTTTTGGAGTAGGATTTGATCCTCAATGACATGGATGGGTTCGAGGTGATCCTCAATATGGTTTGGTTGTCATGCTTTGATTCTACCATTGAATGCTATCAACATAGTGTCTCTGTGTCTCTCTCATACAGATCTCCCCATCACTTCAATAGCAAGCAGGATGTGGGTTATCCTTTATAATTTTCTATCGTACGAGAGCAGAAGCGGTATTTTAGTTGGTTGAGTAATATGGTGGCTTAAGAGGAGCCTAATCAGATGTTGTTAGATTATCCATTGGTGTGAAAGTTTCCCAATGTTTTCCCCGATAATCTTCTTAGTTTACCCCCCACACTGGGAGTTGGACTTTGTTATACAAGTACATTAGAGCATATCACCTATCTCTATACCACCTATTGGGATGGCTCCGATAGAATTGCAGGAGTTGATGCTCAATTGGAGGAAGTGACCAACAAGGGTTTCATTCATCCCAGTGTATCCCATTGGGTGATCTCCAATCCTCTTTGACAAGAAGAAGGACAAATCATTATGGATTTGAATTAATTATAGGCAGCTGAATAGGGGGACTATGAAGAATAAGTACCCTATTCCTCGTATAGATAATTTGTTCGACCAGTTTTGTGGTTTGGGAATGTTTTCAAAGATTGACCTCCGATCCGAGTACCATCAGCTACGTATTAGAGATGAAGAGATTCTTAAGACAATGTTTTGTATGCGGTATAGTGATTATAAGTTCTTTGGGATGACCTTTGATTTAATGAATGCCCCGAAAATGTTCATGGATTTGATGAACCGTATCTGTCATTTGTATTTAGACTGGTTTGTGGTGGTCTTTGTGGATGATATTTTGGTCTTCTAGGCTTCAAATATGGACCATGAGGAGAACCTTTGCATGACACCACAAGTGATTAAGTAGAATTAGTTGTTCGTCAAATTTAGCAAATTCGAGTTTTAGATTATTGAGGTCAAGTTCCTTGTCAATGTAGTTTTTTGTGAGGGAATTTTCGTTGATCCATCCAAGGTTGAGGTCGTTCTGAGTTGGGATAGGTCAAAATTAGTTATGGAGGTGCACATTTTTCTAGGTTTGGTTAGTTTTTATAGGATATTTGTTCAGGATTTATCAAGAGTGGCATTGATTTATCAAGAGTTGAATTGCCTCTCAATGTCTTGACGTGAAATGATGTTCTCTTTGAGTGGTCAGAGGATTGTGAGTCAACTTTTTAGGAGTTAAAAGTTAGGTTGACTTTGGCGCCCATTCTTAGCCTTCCTTAACAAGGCAAGGGGTATACCATGTAATATGATGCTTTCGAATCAGGGCTCAGTGCAGTGGTGATATAGAATGGTCAGGTGGTCTCTTATGTATCCTGTCAGTTAAAGGTTCATGAGAGGAACTACCCCACACATGACTTGGAGTCAGTCGCGGTAGTGTTTGCATTAAAGATTTGGGGATACTACATATATGGTGAACAATTTGTGGTGCATACGAATCATAAAAACATGTGGTACATTGTCACTCAAGACAATCTAAATCTTTATCAGAGGAGATGGATTTAGTTGATTGAAGACTACGAGTTTTCCTTAAAGTATCATGTTGGCAAAGACAATGTGGTCTCAAATTTTCTTAGTCATAAGTTTAGTCTCACTTTGGCAGCAATGAAGTGTTACCGAGAAAATTTATTTGATGAGTTACAAAAGTTTGACTTGCATGTCTAGTGGGGTTACGACAGGGCCATTCTTTGGGAGTGGTAGCTAAACCGCTCATTCAATAGAAGGTGTTAGAAGCTCAGACTTATGATCCCAATTTTTCACATTATCAAAAGCGGTGAGGTGTTCGACACTCCTACTATGGATAAGGATGGAGGTGTGAGGCACAAGAAAGGTTAATTATTCCAATCATTAATGAACTTTAAGATGAGATGATGGTAGAGGCCCATTACTCATGCTTCAATATACATACTAGTGCCACTAAGATGTATAAGGACCTATGCAGAGACTTCTGGTTTTCTGGTATGAAGAAAGATGTGACGATGTATGTGGCATAGTGTTATACTTGTCAACCGATGAAGGTAGAGCATAGGAAGCTGGCAGGGTTATTGTAACCATTACTAGTAGCGAAATAAAAGTGAGAGCACATTACAATGTACTTTGTCACAGCCTTACCACGATCTGAACTTGGTCACGATGCGATTTGGTTTATAGTGTATCAGCTTACGATTTTTGCGTAATTTTTGCCAATAAGGGTCACGAACAATGTGGCTAAATTATCAATATTTTATGTCTAAGAGATAGTCCATCTTCATGGTATCTCGCTCTCTATCATCTCGGGAAGGGATCCCCAGTTTGTGTCTCGGTTCTAAAAGAAGATTTTGCAGGAATTGGCATCAATTTGAACATGAGTACAACTTATCATCTTGAGATAGATTGCCAGTCAGAATGGGCCATTCAAATTTTGGAAGATATGTTAAGGTCTTGTGTGTTTGATTTCTATGGTAGTTAGGCAGAGAATCAGCATCTCGCAGAATTTTCTTACAAAAACAATTATCACGCTAGCATTGGTATGGCTCCCTATGAAACTCTTTATGGGAGGTTGTGTCACTCTTTAGTCTATTAAGAATAAGTGCGTGAGAAGCATCCTATGAAATTCTACGTGATCAGGGACATGACCGATAAATTTTAAGTGATTCAGAAAAGACACATAACGGCTCAAAGCCAATAAAAGAATTACACTGATAATCGGTGGATACCTCTAGAGTTTGAGGTGGGTAACCATGTGTTGTTGATGGTCAGTACAAGAACCGGTAGTCAATAATTTGTCCAGAAGGGGAAGGTTGTTCCTCGGTATATTAGTCTATTTGAGATCTTAGAACGAATCAAAGATCTATCATATTGCTTAGCGTTACCTCCTCAGTCGCCCCACATCCACTATGTTTTCAACATATCTATGTGGAAAAAGTATGTCATCGATCCTCAACACGTGATTAATTGGAACCACATAGATTTAGAGGCATACGTTACATCTCCTATGCGATAAGTGTCCATCATGGACTGTGAGGATAGAGTCTTGCGCAATAAGGTCATCCCGCTAGTGAAGGTCCTTTGGGAGTTCCAAGGTGTAGAAGGTATGACTTAGGAGTGTGAGTTAGAGATGCATGAGAAACACTTGGAACTCCTTTCCTAACTTAGTTTTGTTGATTTTGGTGAAAAAATCTCCTAAGGAGGGGAAAATGTGATGCTCGTGCTCGAGATTGTACCTCATTATACTATAACTTACATCCCTATTGGCCATGGACTTAATATAATGGATGGTTGTCTATTTTGAATTGTCCTTGTGACCTTCGTGCGATTAAAATGGGATTGAATGGCCAAAATTTTAAATAAGAAAAGTTTCAGGTCATTCAAACGAAATGCAAATTCATTCGAACGAGATTTTTATCTCATTAGAACCAGGTTGGGTCATTCTAAAGAGAAGCTTTATCATTCAAATAACTTCTTTAAATGACCATCAAATAAAAATCACTTGTTCTCTTTACCAGCCTCTTTAAATCGTCATTAGAACCTTATTTGAACGAGATATGTTATTATTCGAATGAGATCAAGTATCGTTCGAACGAGACTGCATAAAATTCAAATTTTTTCAATCCAAATGTGTTGTCGTGATGAGAACCGTTATATCATTTGATTTGTCAAGCTCCCAATAGAGCAGATCAAATGGGGCAGGGTGTTTGGTGGACCAAAGGTTAAAAGTCTAAGGGGGTTTGAGGTATAAATAAGAGAGAGAGAGAGAGAGAGAGAGAGAAAGAGAGAGCTAGGGGTCATTCCAATAATTCTTCATTAGATTTTTCTGCTCTATCCCTTCATTTCCAAGCTTTTTCTACCCATCTCCAAGGATTATACCAATATTCCAAGGAGTATTCTAGCCATTTTCAAGCTTATAAGACCCATCTAAAGCCTTTTCCAAGGAAGAAGTTGAGTTAAAGAATTGTTCCTGGAGCTTTTAGGAGGAGTTGGTGTATTTTTTGGAGATTTTGGAGTTGCTAGGAGCTTTCTTAATATCTTGTGGAATTTTAAAAGTTTTCAACTCATCATTTCTTAGTTTCTCCTCTTCAAACTCAAGGTAGGGTTTTCCTCACTATTTTTTCAAGTTTAAAGCTTAAGCTACATGTTAGGATGCATGCTAGAATGTAGATAATCTTGCAAAGTTATTTTCTAGTATGTGTCTTTAAAGTTTTCTTATGAAAAATGCAAATTTTAAAGAAATTAAACAAGAAAGGATTTTTGAAAAACAAGTATCATTTTAATCTTCAAATACGATGGATATGAACATAAAATATGATCTCATGTTAGTATCATCTTTAGAACTCATATTATTGGATTTATGTGTTAAAATCCATCATCACATATGTAGAAACTTGTAGTATGTTAGTAGAGGACATATAAACATGATAAATGAAGATTAAAATGAGTTTCGAAATGAAATATGAAAGTTGGAAAACTCAGCCTCTGAATGTGTTGTTAAATGTTGATAAAATGGGAAATAATTATGTTTAGAGAACATATAAGTATAAGGCTAAAATGGACACTTTGGTAAAAATGGCCTTCATAATGATAAATATAATTATTATTAAAGAAACGAGAAGAAATGGGATTTTCTTAAAGAAAAATGATGAGATATGGTTATTGAACATAAAATGATAATTTATAATGTTATAATGATGAAAATATGTTTTTCACAACAGGTTGGCAAAATGGATGGTAAAATGGTAGTTTTGTTAAAATAAAAGGTCCTAGTAGTTGGACATTCTCATTTGACCATAGCGGTTGGTTTTGTGAAAAATGAATGAAACAAAACTAAAATGGTGTGAAATGTAAATATGAACTGTAAGAATGATAAGAACAATGGAATAATGTGGACATTTGATAAAATGTTAAAACACATTTATATAGACTCGGATGCAACCGAAAAATAATTAAGAAGGGCTCGGTGTTCTGGAGTAAGAGATCCAAAATCACTGGACAGAGCATATGGTAGCATAGCTGGTGGTATGGAGCCCATTAAAGTACACGGTTGTTTTGTAAATTCTGAGAAAAGGATAATGTTGATAACGAAAGGATGACAATGGAAATAAATAATGTTTTTCTTAGGTAATGTAAGAAAGACAACTTAATGGAAGTAGTAAAGGGAGACTACGGTTAAAGATGATTAAATTGTCTCGAATTATGTGAAAAGTTGGTACAAATGTACAAGTGTGGGTATGAGCACATCGCTCAATTGCATTTATACACCTTAAATGATAACATTTTCGGAATTGTTAAAATAAATGTTATACGTATAGTATTTTCTCATAAAATGTATTGCTTAGTACTTACAACCCTGCTGAGCGTTTGCTCACCCTTTACTTTGATGTTAAACCCCCCCACCATAAGGTACCTCTAGTAGGGACGTTGGCAAGGAAGTTGATAAGGCTACAAAGGGTACTAGTCATCGTTAGAGCTATACGATGGCATTTCTAAAAATTGTGTTTTGGAACATTTGAATTAATGTCATTTTAAACAATCTCTAATTCAAGCCTTGGGCCATTTGTTGTAATAATACAGGAGTTTTATGATTTATTTCCCTTATTATTAGCATTATTGGATTTAACAAAACTTTCCTAAATAAATCTTACTAATTAACTTAATTACTTAAATCAACAACCAATTTCTGAAATTAATATATGTTTAATTATGTTTTGTTCTTTATGAAATGGTGTAAAATAAAGGATTTTCTTAAATAATTAAATTGGACTTTTTCCCTCCCCCTTAACACCTTGGTCTTGGGTGAGGGTTTACCTAACCACTACATCAAATTCTGCGAATACTCGTGGCATGGGGGTTACAAATTTGGTCTGTGACCAACTGGTAATGGCATAAAGTCGTGACCAGTTCCATAACCAAGCGTGATCATAGAAGTACTTGGAGCTCGTCACGACCTTGAACTCTGACTATAGTGGGTCACGAACCTCATCCCTGACCAAGGTGTGACCATCGTGGCACCAAATTCATGCAAAAATTCCCTTCATGTGTGTTCACGGACCTAGGTTGTGACCATGTCCCTCACCGATGCCAAAAATCCATCCAATAGGGTCATGGATTTAGGTTGTGACTAGTTCAAAATGGTCTCGTGTGTGGGTCATGGTCTAAAGCTCTGACCACATCTATTTCAATGCCTTGGTCACGGCAGATGACATGGAAAAAAATTTGGTCACGCATATGGCTCATGGCCCAGAGCCGTGACCAACGTCTTTATATTTAAACCCAAGTTAGTTTCTCAATTTCACCCAAAATTTCCCTCTCTCTCAAGCCCTAACATTTTCGACTCCCCTCTCTCTCTATCTCAAGTTTTTCGGCTCCCCCCTCTCTCTATCTCAAAGGTAACTCTCAAACCCCACACTACAAAAATCACCCTTTTATGACACTTCAAAAAATGACTTTATGACAATTTTTGAAAAATTGCCCTTAAAAGTAAAATACTCTTATTTACATGACATATTAAAATAAAATGTAATTATAAAAACATTAGTGTAAATACACATGACATTTATAATAGAACAGTCACATTAAATAATATATATTGAGACTCTTTTTAATAAAAATTGAATATGTATGTGTGTAAGATAACATACTATGACACTTTCAATCCAAATTTTGGTCCAAAAATTTTAGACGCGTGTTGTTTCCTTCCATCTCAGTGTCGAAGACTTTTCCCCACACCCAAATTCATCTTCTCCTCACTCTTTAACGAGATTAACTTTAAAACCCAAATCAGGTACTCTCTCTCTCTCTCTCACACACACACACACACACACTGATGCACACACACAGACGTTTACATAGAGACGCACACATATATCGACACACATAAATATCAAACCCTAACTATTTCATACACACTCATGTGTGCCTGTAAAAATTATGATTTTCATTTTTATGAAACTTCACGGTTCTTTCACACCATCATTCTTTTTTTTATAAATTTCGATTCTTCTTTTTTAGATTTGCTTTACTTTTAGCTTAAGATTGATTGTTATGTTTTTCTAGAATAATATTATAATTAGGGCTTTTAGGAGCATATTAGCATGTAAAAAATGATGGTCTTTTACTTTTGGTGGGTGGTTAATTAATTTTGTTGAGACAGTTGTAATTAATTTAGGTACGTTGCGGCTAGATGTAGTGAAGTTTCATGTGGATGTGTTGCAGTATCATAGTGAATAATTGTTTTTTGTCTATTAATTTATTATATTATATTCTTCACATAAATGTATGTTATCCTTTAAAATGAGAATGCTTAATTAATTAATTTTAGACATTCATATATTAAATAAATTATGCCATCTATCTTTGTTGGACATTACTATAGGGAAATTCTATGTAAATATGTAATTAATGTTAGTATTAGTGGTCTTGGTTGAAAACATCCTTCATTTATATAATTCATTGAATTTATTTTATGGAACTAATTATTAGGGATTGTGTGATTCCATAATTGTGAATTATATTATTTAGCATGGTAATCACATTTTACCACTGATAATTATAATCTTAATAGGTACACTTCAAGATATAGGAATAAACAAGTTGTGGATGTCTATGCATTGATTATCACACGAGCATTTATAAGGGGCATGTAATTTCTCTCCAGGATTTGAATGTATGGAAATAGCATGCTAAAACTCTAGACGCTGGAAGAAAATATGTTTCCTTAAGAGGATAATGTACTTGATTTGTGATATGTTCTTACCTCATTTTGGCCATGTTCCTGATGCCCACGTTTTTTATTCATGGATATTTGACAGGCAAGCTATTGTTTCAATTAAAAAAATTCATTTTCTCGATGTTGAAGTTATAACAACACTGAATTGGTATGAATAAGAGGTATTATTATGATTATTATTATTATTATTATTATTATTATTATTATTATTATTATTATTATTATTATTATTATTATTTGCATTTGATTTATAGTGGTGATAGGAGGTTGAGGTTGAGCCAATTGAAAATTCGGATTAATTTTTAGTGGTGATAGGAGTTTGAGGTGAGCCAACTAAAAATTCGGATTCCCAGAAGTGACGAGGCCCTTCTCGGACAACCAGTTGCTTAAATTAACTTATATAGGCTTGTTTTGGGGGTGAAAATGAGATTATGGGGTGGATAGCATAATATTGAAACCAAAAGACTTAGATAGTTACACAAACACCTTATAAGGAACCAAACTAATTTGTGTAGAGTGATCGTGTTTTAGTAAATTGAATACTATATGCTCGTGTTAGGGTTAAAAATGGTTTTTAGGGGGCAAAGATTGAAAACAACAATGGAGTGTCCTATACAAAGAAACACTGACATTCCAAAAGATAAAAAAAAAAAATCTTTTAGGAGGTGACTGTGTCCTCATCGGACACTTTATTTTATAGATTCACTAGTATACTCTTGCTTTGAGGTTGAAATAGGATAATGAGACGAAAAATGAAAACAAAAGTAACGAGTCTTGGAAAGAAACAATATACTAATGATAATGGTGATTGTAAAATATACTAGTGATTTTGGTGAATGGAAAGCGGCAAGAGTATACTAGTGATCTTAGAAAATTGAATTAATGTCGGTGATTATAAAGTCCATTAATTTATCACGTTATTGCCCACGCATTTCATTAGAAATGAACTCACTTGCATTTCTGTGTGGGTTAAAGTGATCTTATTCCCAAAGAGAAAAACTACAGTTAGTTATCCGATGATGAAATGATTATCTTACGAGTTGTTACTAAATATTTCAAATAGAAGTGGTGTTTGAAATCCTATGGAACCATGGAATTGGTGCCCTGTATTGATTTTAGTACTGAAGTTTAATGCTTATCATTTGGGGTATCATGCTCACACAATTGGTTACACGAGAATTATGCCCTTAATCCATGCTCACACAATTATAAACAAGAGCAATAAGCCGTCAGACAGTTGCAATCCAGTAGTATATTTGCTTTTCTTCTCCTATAGTTGCATGCTCAATGTCTAGGTAGGTAGCTTTGAATTCATATATTCTAGAAATTTTTAGTCAAGGTAGGTTGTTTCATAGTTCTTTGTCTTTGTGATCTACCTCATTCAACTTTGACAACGAGAATTTATATTTTGGATTAGAAATGTCAAGTCCATGAATTTTACACAAGCTCCCTAATTTCTAGTGCTACTTTTTACATAAGTTTTCCAATTTCTAGTGCTACAATTTTCACCATTTTGAAAATTATGACTTATTGTCTTTATTTATCTCTATGAAGCAAGTATGCCACAGTGACATGAAATTGGAAAACATATTACTGGATAGTATCCCAGCACCTCAAATGAAAATTTATGATTTGAGGTATTCGAAATTAGCGAGAGAGTTCATTGTTCTTAGTACTATTTCCTTGCGATTTCATTCTTCTGCTCCTATATAGTAATGCATATCTTTTGTGCAGTTCTAAGATCCCCATAGGTTCTTTTTGTGAAATTAATGTACACATTCAATAACCATTTTCTAGGTTCCTTCCCTAGCGAGCGAGATGTGATATCTTTAGAGAGAATGAGATCAGAATATTTCAGTGCTTTTAATTTTGACTTTTTGAATAGACTTTCTTAAGAGAAACTTCTTTTAGTAACTTCTTTAGAAGAGATATTAAATTTGGTGGCATACGGCTGAGTGAATAAGTGATAGTTGAGAGCATTTGAGATTCTACAGTGAAGGATGTCATTATGGTTTGAAGAAGCCATAGTGAAATCCTTAATAATACAAAACATTTCATCTTCTGAAAGTTCTTCTGTAGCTTTTAATTTGTTATGAAATATGTTTGGTGGCATATAGGTACAAGCAGATGGCGGCATGTGTAACTCCTTATCTAGAGAGTAGCAGTCCAGATGAAATTGTGGGAGGGGAATTAAAGTCATTTCCAGAGAGACTTAATGATGTTCCTCTGAGAATAGCTAATGAATCCATTTCTGGTCTCTTTTGAGTCATACTAGGAGGACATTAAATTATGGCGGAAGCATTTCAAAGCTTATAAGAGGGTCAATAAGATCATTGACTCTGGGATGTATCGCAATATCATTGATATGAATGCTGCTTTAGGACGTTTCGCTGCAGTGCTCGAGTCTCCCAAGTCGTGGATCATTGATATGAATGATGTTCAGAAAGACACTTTGGATGTTATCTACTAGAGAGGACTGATGGACATATATCATGATTGATAACTTTCTTTAACATTCATAGTATGCTTGGTCATTGTTCTACTTGTACTGTCTTTTATCTGTGTTTGGAGCATCACTTGCTCGAAATGGATTTACTTTTATTTTTACACACCCACACCCACACACACACATGTGTGTGTATTTTGGGGATTGGAGATCAGGGATAAGAATTACATTATAACTATTGTTCTGTATTATTTTGGGGAATTACATCAAGCTTCCAGTCAGGGGCGGAGTTACCCTTGGAGAAGGTGGGTGATGCTCCCTTATTCTTTTGACCCTTAATTATAGAAACAAGATCCAAGAACCTTGTACATATATGTATATGGTTTACTAGTGGTAGCTCGTGTGATGCACACTAAGTTCAACGCATTTTCCATCATTAAACATTCAATTATTAAAGTTTAATGGATTTTATGTTAAGTTACGATTAATTATGTGACTTAATAAAGTTCTCAATGTGATTAATTTGCGCAACATGAATATTATTTATCATCAAAATTTCATAATCAATGAAATGTTGTACAATTTTTTTTAATAAAAAATGATAAAATATATAATGTAAGTACAAAATAGTTTCAAACGTAAAACAACTATTGTATGCAGGCATAACAACGGTACTCATTGTCATTGAACCATAAAAAATACGGTTTACTTTATATTTTTTACCCATTAGTCTCATTTACGAAGTATATAATCAAATAGGTCTTGCTTTTTATTTTACTCCAAGTGCCCTCACGAAAAAATATTTTTGATATTTATTATATCAAAAATGAATAATTATTACATGACTTAGTGAAAAAAATTGTTTTGATAGGATCAACAAGAAAATGTCTTATGTAAAGAGTAATTAGTTGTAAAGACCCTGTTTTTAATACTCATACTTCAAAGACCATGTTTTTGGTACATATCTTGATATTCTTATTATATAGCTTTTATCGTAATAACATTCACAACAATGTTAAATTTTTAATGATATAATTTTATTTATATTTTATACAATTTCTACTACATCAAACTACTCATAAATGCCACATGTTAAATTGAATCGATGAAAAAACTGAAATGCAAAGGCACCAATTCGGAGGCACTCAATTAAAGAACGTATGTAACTGTAGCATATCATAAAATTTCCATGTTAATAATGGTTCCACGAAAAGCATCACTGACTCAATGTGATGATGATACATTATGGGTCTCATAATTGGGTCCAAATTCGATCTCCCTAGCACTTTCCTTTTTAATATGAAAACACACTTGAATACACATATAAACTCACACTCACCAACACACATGTAAGATAAAAAATGACAAGTCAAAAAGAGAGATTTTATTCTTCATTGAATTATTTCATCAAATTTGTTATTAATAATATCTCGATCATTTCCACACTTGTGTAATTGGTATCAGAGCCTTGTTATCAAAGGTTAGTATTCTAATTATGTTTGTTTAAATATGAATGTTAAGATAGAAACCGTTATATTACATCATCGTACTTATGTTTCTGGAGAAAATTTTAGAGTAAAATATAAAGTTATTGGAACTAAGTGTCGTAATAATTGTTGTATGAAATATCGTCTATACTTAATTTTATACAAATAAGTTGTGTCTATCTGTTTTGTAATTAAGGTGAATTAAACATAGCAATAATATTATATTATTCTGAAAATCTTTAAAAGTTTTCATAAAACCCATATACCTATTATTGTTTCAAAGCCCATATTTCCGTTTGCAAAAAAGCTACTGTAGATAGCAATCGACGTTAGGAAAACTGGTTTTAGGCACCTGAAACAACATATAATAGGAGGTCTTAGGTACCAATGGAAATTGATAAGGATGATCTAAATAATAATAATAATAACATTAATCTACAATGTTTAGCACCATGGTTACAAAAAGATGAGTCTATGTATAAACATAATTTACATATTGATAAAAAATCTGAAAATGATATTAGTAAAATTAGTACTACTATAAATAGTTTAACTGATATAGTCTTTAGTTCGGTAAAACGAACTGAAAGACGTCAGATAATAAGCCAAAACTATGTAGAGAAAAAACTAGATAGTATTGAATTCAACTTAAACAAAGTTGATCAAAAAATTAGTTAACTCGAAACAGTTTCAAATTTAGACTTAAAAGAGGAGACTAAACAAAAAATTGAAAATCTATTAAACAAAATAGATAATCAAAACCCAGAACAAACTGGAATGAATAACCCAGGGGATAACAAAATTCCTAGGTTATATTATGGTTCGGAAGAAATTAAAACTCTTCAAACAGAAGAATTTAATTACACCGAATATATAAACGTTCGTGAAACATTAGATTATTGGAGACATCTATACAAAGATCCAATATTAACTGTCTCAGAACGTAATAAACTCATTGAACAAATACAAACCACGTATTTGGAAAATGAAAAACTATTACAACATTATCAGTATGAATTAAACCAATATTCATCTGATGAAGATTTTCCACCACATGTAGTAAATACAATTGATGGAAAACGGAAGGCTGAAGAACCACTTTAGGAATTCCAAAATTGGGAAGCTTTTGAAGATTATATGCAAACCCCTGCATATAAAAATGAAAAAAAAGATTTTGTTAAAACAGCCAATACTTCTACAGCTTCTACAAGTAATACTAAGAATGAGGACAAACCACATCCTTTTTTCTTAAGAAGAGATAATTTGAACAAACAAAATTTATCTCAACATGGTATTTATCTTGATTTAAGGCATATACCATTTAACGATCAAGAACAAACTATTAATGAGTGGTCACAATCTATGTCTATACTCATTACTAATTATAAGAGTTTATGGTCTAAAGAAAAAAATTTAAACTACCTTGCTGCAACACTCCAAGGAGATGTTTTACAATGGTTGCAACAATGAAAAAACTCAGAAAAAGGAACTCAGTAAAAATCTGAGCTCCTACAAAACTTCAAATCTTTTGATGAAATACTAAAAGGATTTGTTGATATAATTAAAGAAAATATGATTGGATATACTGGAGAACCCAGACTCCAAGAAGATGCGTGTTACATATTATCTAAACTAGAATTGTGTAACATTTGTCAATTTGAAGAATTTGTTGAAATATATAAAAAATATTATTTCAAACTAAAGCATCCAGAAAATATTCATTGGCTGGATCAATTCTTCCACAAACTCCCAAATCCATGGGATGAAATGTCTTTAAAATCTTACCCTGCTTGGTTAAAAACTATCGAGAAGGATGACAATCTTGGTTTTCGCATTAATTGGGTATTAAGAGAAATATCTGAAAAATGTATTGAAATTAAGGCGAAAAAACAAGTTAAAAATCAAATCACAAAATCTAAAGCTGGTTATAAATGTTGTGATAAGATTTTAAAATTCTCGAAAGAGAAAATTTAAATGGAAACCTTGAAAAAAGAAATCATCTTTTTCAAAGAATAAAAAATATATTAGGAAAAAGAAACCTTCTAAAAAACCACCTCTAAAAAAGAAGTGTCGTTGCTATATCTGTAACGAAGAAGGCCATTATGCACCTGAATGTCCCAAAAAAGGGAAAAGTGAAAATAAAATGATAAAATTTCTTGAAGAACGAGAATTAAAAATATTTCATGGAGAAGATTTATCTGATTCTGATATTTCTAACAACTCTAATGAAATATTATATGAACTTGAATCGGATTCGGAAACATCCGATGAAGAACTCGTATTTATGTATAATACTGCAGAAGTACGAGGAAGTAGCAAAGACGAGCTACAAACAATAGCCCTTCGTGAAATAGTTGGAGAAGAAATCACTTTTACCAATGAACAGTTACAAGAAATTGATAATCAAAGACAACTCATAAAAAAGGAAGATGTCTATAAATTATCACAATTCAAATTATTCTCAACAAGAATATTTGAACAATTTAATGGTAATACAACTACTGGCTCAACAGATGATGAAACAACAGATATAAAACTCTTTGATTTAAAAAAGGTCAAAAGTTAGAAGAAAAAACACCCAAATATTAAATTATTCATATCGGGTTTATTCAAATATGTATTACTGCCCTGTTTAGACAAGGTATGGATACACCCGTAGCTATACTGGTCTTAGACAAAAGATTCAGTAATCCTATGAATGCCATAATTGGAGGAATCCAATCCAATTTGGTAAATGGAGCTATTTGGTTTAACATAAAACCAAATTTTTTCATCTCTATTGATGATCCAAATATTGAGGAATCTGTCATTATAAAAATCCAAACTAAAGGGATAGTAATGAAAGATACCTCTAGAAATATGTCAATACATTAGAAAATAATCCATGAATTGACAACTCTACCACATACTAATACACAGAATGTGGATAGAAATATTATAGAAATATTTGAACCTCGACCATTTGATTCGGCAATATAGCCCAGATTAATCAACTGGAGAGATTTGGAAGTACCAAAATAATGGATACTACCCCAAATAACAGAACCACCTCCTGAAAAATAACAAAACAGCGTTGAATTACAGGTCTCTGGTAATAATGTTTATTTTAAAAATAAACAATCAGAAAATTGGCAAAAGAATTTTCCTGACAATGATTGGGAAAAATTAAAAGGAAAAAACCTTTTAAAAGGCGAGAGTAGTAGTAATAGTAAACCTCCTATTGCTATGAAAAATGTACAAGTACCAATTTTACCGGGAACAAATTATGTAAAAGAAGATAATATAAAATTCAGTCAAATTTACCATTTCCAATTAGGAAAAGAAGAGATAATCTTCTCACCAAGCCATGTAAAGAGAAGATATACCTATGTATTAGGTTACTTCAATTTTGCAGGCTATAAACCATATAGTCTTTGCACATTAATTGATACAGGAGCAACAATATGTTTTTGTAGATTTAATGCTTTACCTTTTGAAAAGTGGATAAAAATGAAAAATCCTATTGCTGTAACAGGCATCAATGAGACACAAAATTTCATTTATTTAAAAGCCAAAAAAGTGGCTATATGGTTTAATGAAAAGAAATTCATTATTCCAAAAATCTTATGCTTTCCAAAAATGCATGGAAATTTTATATTAGGCAACAATTTTATCTCAGAATATTTGCCTATAAGTATTAATGAGGGAACAATAAATTTAACCCTCAATAAAGATGTAGTAAAAATCCTTTTACTACAACAACATAAATATAAGTGCGAAAGAGATTTTCGCCCTACTAAGAAAGGAGATATAACCCCTTTCATTAAAGCCCTTGAAGAAACTCATTGGCTTTATACTATATTAAAAGATAATTTTAGTGAAAACCCATTAAAATTATGGGACAAAAGTCCAAGATATTGTAATCTCAAACTCAGAGATCCCAATATCATTATAAGAGTAAAACCAATGATCTATACCAGAAATGATATAGATGAATTTGATAAACAAATAAAAGAATTATTGGAAATAAACCTTATTGAAGAAACAATAAGTCCACACTCTAGCCCCGCCTTCATGGTAAGAAAACACAGTGAAGTTACAAGAGAAAAAGCTAGAATGGTTATAAATTATAAAAGATTAAATGAACAATTAGAATTTGATGGTTATTTTATCTCAAGAAAGGATGTATTAATTAACCAAACTAAAGGAAAAAAGTTATTTAGCAAATTCGATTGTAAATCTGGATTTTGGCAGTTAAAAATAACGGAAGAATCCAAACCATTGATAGCCTTTAGTACCCCTAGAGAACACTATCAATGGAATGTTATGCCTTTTGGACTAAATACAGCTCCTCGGGTATATCAAAGATGGATGGACAAAATCTTTAAAGACCTTAAAGATTTTTGTGCTGTCTATATAGATGACATCCTTGTTTTTTCCAAAACCATAGAAGAACATAGATATCATCTAAAAATTATTTGTGAAAATTTCCAAAAACATGGAATTATTTTATCACCTAAGAAAATTGATGTTGAAAAAGCATAAATTAATTTTCTTGGCATAATCCTAAACTAGGATGGCCTAAAATTACAAGACCATATTATCTCGAAAATAAGAGATTTTAATGAGAAAATTTTGGATAAAAAAAAATTACAAAGTTTCCTAGGAATCCTTAATTATGGAAGAAATTTCATAAAAGGATTATCTCAAAAAGAATTACCACTTCTTGAAAAACTTAAAAAGAATGAAGTTTTCACATGGAGTGATAATGATACTCTTGTTGTTAAAACAATTAAACAAGAGATTATTAATAATTGTCCAAAAGTTTATTTTCCTAAAACAAGAGATAAATTAATATTGGAAGCTGATGCTTCGGATAATTGCTGGAGATGTGTTCTGAAAGAAAATCCTGCAGAATATTGAAATGAAAACAATCCTTCCAATAATTTCGGTATTCATGGTAAGAAAACTACTATACCAAAATCAATTCAAAAACATGAATTGATATGTGGATATAATTCAGGAAAATTTAAACCAAATGAACTGAATTATATTATTTTTGAAAAGGAATTATTAGCAATAAAACTTGCTATTAAAAAATTCCATATTTTCTTAGCACCCGAAGACTTTATTGTCAGAACAGATAATAAAGCCGTCAAAGACTTCCTAATAAATAAAAGAAATATTTTAGAAGGAAAAAAACATAAATGGTTCAACCAAATTGCCATTTATACTTTTGAACTTGAGCATTTACAGGGTACTAACAATTTTCTTGCAGATTATCTTGGCAAGAACTATGATGAAAAACCTACTAACCAAGTAGAGTTTTTAGAAACCCACTAAACAAGTGGAATATGTTAAATATTTTAAAATAACACCCACTAAACAAGTGGAATATTTTAAAATATATTTTATCAAAACCACTAAACAAGTGGATTTTTTCTATTTTCAGAATAGGAGATAAGCATCCAGGTGAAATAAAAGGAGATTGGGTAACTATTGCTAAAAGGGAAAAAATCCAAGCATCATCATCTACACAGCCTAAACCAAACCCTGTTTATGTTGTGTTCAGCGGAAGAAACCCAGGCTTCTATGATAATTGGAACCAATGTTTTATGCAAGTAAACAAATTTCCTGGTGCATGTCACCAAAAATTTAATACTATGCCATAAGCCATAATCGCATGAAAAAATTGGATGAAACAATTAGGACCTCCTAATATGATTTACCAATTCTCCAAACTTCAGACCAATGAAACCCTCCTTGATACTGAAACCTGTGATTTTCACAATCCAGGAATCCCCTGTGAATTGTATACACCCTTAAATGAAGCATGGAAATATCATATTCGATACAGAAGAAAAGATTTTAGAAAAAACATGAGTATCCTTGCTGACAAAATTGCGGAACAAACAGCAACTTTGGATAAATTTAAAAGTCTAAGCCTCAAAATTTTGAAAGGCTTAAACTATGAAAATGAAGATTTTTCTCTAGACAAAATTGATACTTTTCTGGAATTTTCTGAACACTGGAAAATGATTTAACACTATTCGAAGAATTTGCCTATTTGAAAAAGAAAAGGCACTTCTTCTACTTCCTCTATTTCAAATAGAAATTTTACCAAAAATCGAGGACCACGAGAAAAAGATAAAAAGTCTTTTACTCCATTTTGATCAAAGTTTAAATTACAGTGATGACATGCCAAAACTGCATTTCGTTACTGAAGAAGGATATCCAGCTTGGGATATTGAAACAATTAAATGGGGGTTAGTAAACAAACTAATCTTCTCAAGTGTAGCTTGTTTCAATCACTTTGAATTTTTACCCATTATGATCAAAACCATGATCTATCATATTTTAACAAAAAGCAAGTACAAATATACTCGCGATTTGTCATTCCATATTACTAGCACAATTGGTTGGCGGTCTTGAGAAATTTTCTATCAACCCTACCAAATCTGGTACCTCAGAGCCACTGAGGATTATGAATGGGACGAAATTGAACAGAATTGGGAGATTGCACTTACTGTACCGTTGGACCAATTAGATACAACGAGATATTGGTCACAAAACTTGATCAATATTTCAAATTACGCATATTATAATTATCGGGAAATAACTTTAAAATTCATGGTAACTGATGGATGGAGACTATTTGTTACTGATTTGCCGATAAACTATACTACCTCGCTTGAACAACGAGCGGCTGTTAGGGAGTTTCTAAATAATTTGAAAAATAAAAATAATTTAGATGTTCCCTATGAACAATTAAGCCATGCTGAGGAATATGAACAAGCCCAACAACATGGTCCTTCAAATCACAGCCCTGACGATAGTATGTCATTTGACTCTGTCGCTGAGGCCAATATTGCCAATGCATTTGATGCTTGACAATTGGACGAGGATAATTAACCCACATGGATGATTGCAAATCATCCAGCACACGAAGTGGGGCCCGCAAGCGGACAGTAACAAGATGTCTCATGCAATGACGTTTTGGACGTTTAAAACAAAAACATTCAAATCAGTTACTATTTGTTTTTTTAATTATTGAAAATTACTGTGTGTTTTTTACTGTGCACCTTTTGAATTTTTGTAATCGGCAACCCACGTTTTTCTTTTTCTTCTTTGTTTATTCAATTAGATAAAGATAAGGTTACTTTTTAGGATTATATAAGGAGATCATCTCCTTCAGTTCAGGACATCTTCCTCACTCTTCTGAATCCTTCTTCTCTCTCTCTCTTGTAATATTCTCTCTACTTGTAATAATAGTAAGTTTGTATTAATAATATCTCGATCATTTTCGCACTTGTGTAATTGGTATCAGAGCCTTGTTACACCTTGTTATCAAAGGTTAGTATTCTAATTATGTCTGTTTAAATATGAATGTTAAGATAGAAACTGTTATATTACATCATCGTACTTGTGTTTCTGGAGAAAATTTTAGAGTAAAATATAAAGTTATTGGAACTAAGTGTCGTAATAATTGTTGTATGAAATATCATCTATACTTAATTTTATACAAATAAGTTGTGTCTATCGGTTTTGTAATTAAGGTGAATTAAACATAGCAATAATATTATATTATTCTGAAAATCTTAAAAAGTTTTCATAAAACCCATATACCTATTATTGTTTCAAAGACCATATTTTCGTTTACCAAAAAGCTACTGTAGATAGCAATCGGCGTTAGAAAAACTAGTTTTAGGCCCCTGAAACAACATATAATAGGAGGTCTTAGGTACCAATGAAATCTGATAAGGATGATCTAAATAATAATAATATTAATCTACAATGTTTAGCACCATGGTTACAAAAAGATGAGTCTATGTATAATCATAATTTACATATTGATAAAAAATCTGAAAATGATATTAGTAAAATTAGTACTACTATAAATAGTTTAACTGATATAGTCTTTAGTTCGGTAAATCGAACTGAAAGACGTCAGATAATAACCCAAAACTATGTAAAGAAAAAACTAGATAGTATTGAATTCAACTTAAACAAAGTTGATCAAAAAATTAGTCAACTCAAAACAGTTTCAAACTTAGACTTAAAAGAGGAGACTAAACAAAAAATTGAAAATCTATTAAACAAAATAGATAATCAAAACTCAGAACAAACTGGAATGAATAACCCAGGGGATAAAAAAATTCCTAGGTTATATTATGGTTCGGAAGAAATTAAAACTCTTCAAACAGAAGAATTTAATTACACCGAATATATAAACGTTCGTGAAATATTAGATTATTGGAGACATCTATACAAAGATCCAATATTAACTGTCTCAGGACGTAATAAACTCATTGAACAAATACAAACCACGTATTTGGAAAATGAAAAACTATTACAACATTATCAATATGAATTAAACCAATATTCATCTGATGAAGAAGATTTTCCACCACATGTAGTAAATACAATTGATGGAAAACGGAAGGCTGAAGAACCACTTTAGGAATTCCAAAATTGGGAAGCTTTTGAAGATTATATGCAAACCCCTGCATATAAAAATGAAAAAAAAGATTTTGTTAAAACAACCAATACTTCTACAGCTTCTACAAGTAATACTAAGAATGAGGACAAACCACATCCTTTTTTCTTAAGAAGAGATAATTTGAACAAACAAAATATATCTCAACATGGTATTTATCTTGATTTAAGGCATATACCATTTAACGATCAAGAACAAACTATTAATGAGTGGGCACAATCTATGTCTATACTCATTACTAATTATAAAAGTTTATGGTCTAAAGAAAAAAATTTAAACTACCTTGCTGCAACACTCCAAGGAGATGTTTTACAATGGTTGCAACAATGGAAAAACTCAGAAAAAGGAACTCAGTAAAAATCTGAGCTCCTACAAAACTTCAAATCTTTTGATGAAATACTAAAAGGATTTGTTGATATAATTAAAGCAAATATGATTGGATATACTGGAGAACCCAGACTCCAAGAAGATGCGTGTTACATATTATCTAAACTAGAATTATGTAACATTTGTCAATTTGAAGAATTTGTTGAAATATATAAAAAATATTATTTCAAACTAAAGTATCCAGAAAATATTCATTGGCTGGATCAATTCTTCCACAAACTCCCAAATCCATGGGATGAAATGTCTTTAAAATCTTACCCTGCTTGGTTAAACACTACCGAGAATGATGACAATCTTGGTTTTCGCATTAATTGGGTATTAAGAGAAATATCTGAAAAATGTATTGAAATTAAGGCGAAAAAACAAGTTAAAAATCAAATCACAAAATCTAAAGCTGGTTATAAATGTTGTGATAAGATTTTAAAAGAAAATTGGAAGATAGGATGTAATCCACCTCCTAGAACTTTCAAACATTCCCGAAAGAGAAAATTTAAATGGAAACCTTGGAAAAAGAAATCATCTTTTTCAAAGAATAAAAACTATATTAGGAAAAAGAAACCTTCTAAACAATCACCTCTAAAAAAGAAGTGTCGTTGCTATATCTGTAACGAAGAAGGCCATTATGCACCTGAATGTCCCAAAAAAGAGAAAAGTGCAAATAAAATGATAAAATTGGTATCAGAGCATAATAAATTTAACCCTCAATAAAGATGTAGTAAAAATACCTTTACTACAACAACACAAATATAAGTGCGAAAGAGATTTTCTCCCTACTAAGAAAGGAGATATAACCCCTTTCATTGAAGCCCTTGAAGAAACTCATTGGCTTTATACCATATTAAAAGATAATTTTAGTGAAAACCCATTAAAATTATGGGACAAAAGTCCAAGATATTGTAATCTCAAACTCAGAGATCCCAATGTCATTATAAGAGTAAAACCAATGATCTATACCAGAAATGATATAGATGAATTTGATAAACAAATAAAAGAATTATTGGAAATAAACCTTATTGAAGAAACAATAAGTCCACACTCTAGCCCCGCCTTCATGGTAAGAAAACACAGTGAAGTTACAAGAGAAAAAGCTAGAATGGTTATAAATTATAAAAGATTAAATGAACAATTAGAATTTGATGGTTATTTTATCTCAAGAAAGGATGTATTAATTAACCAAACTAAAGGAAAAAAGTTATTTAGCAAATTCGATTGTAAATCTGGATTTTGGCAGTTAAAACTAACGGAAGAATCCAAACCATTGATAGCCTTTAGTACCCCTAGAGAACATTATCAATGGAATGTTATGCCTTTTGGACTAAATACAGCTCCTCGGGTATATCAAAGATGGATGGACAAAATCTTTAAAGACCTTAAAGATTTTTGTGCTGTCTATATAGATGACATCCTTGTTTTTTCCAAAACCATAGAAGAACATAGATATCATCTAAAAATTATTTGTGAAAATTTCCAAAAACATGGAATTATTTTATCACCTAAGAAAATTGATGTTGAAAAAGCATAAATTAATTTTCTTGGCATAATCCTAAACTAGGATGGCCTAAAATTACAAGACCATATTATCTCGAAAATAAGAGATTTTAATGAGAAAATTTTGGATAAAAAATAATTACAAAGTTTCCTAGGAATCCTTAATTATGGAAGAAATTTCATAAAAGGATTATCTCAAAAATAATTACCACTTCTTGAAAAACTTAAAAAGAATGAAGTTTTCACATGGAGTGATAATGATACTCTTGTTGTTAAAACAATTAAACAAGAGATTATTAATAATTGTCCAAAAGTTTATTTTTCTAAAACAAGAGATAAATTAATATTGGAAGCTGATGCTTCGGATAATTGTTGGAGATGTGTTCTCAAAGCAAATCCTGCAGAATATTGAAATGAAAACAATCCTTCCAATAATTTCGGTATTCGTGGTAAGAAAACTACTATACCAAAATCAATTCAAAAACATGAATTGATATGTGGATATAATTCAGGAAAATTTAAACCAAATGAACTGAATTATATTATTTTTTAAAAGGAATCATTAACAATAAAACTTGCTATTACAAAATTCCATATTTTCTTAGCACCCAAAGACTTTATTGTCAGAACAGATAATAAAGCCGTCAAAGACTTCCTAATAAATAAAAGAAATATTTTAGAAGGAAAAAAACATAAATGGTTCAACCAAATTGCCATTTATACTTTTGAAGTTGAGCATTTAAAGGGTACTAACAATTTTCTTGCAGATTATCTTAGCAGGAACTATGATGAAAAACCTACTAACTAAGTAGAGTTTTTAGAAACCCGCTAAACAAGTGGAATATGTTAAATATTTTAAAATAACACCCACTAAACAACTGGAATATTTTGAAATATATTTTATCAAAATCACTAAACAAGTGGATTTTTTCTATTTTCCGGATGGGAGATAAGCATCCAAGTGAAACAAAAGGAGATTGGGTAACTATTGCTAAAAAGGCAAAAACCCAAGCATCATCATCAACACAGCCTCAACCAAATCCTATTTATGTTGTGTTCAGAGGAAGAAACCCAGGTTCTATGCGAATTGGAACCAATGTTTTATTCAAGTAAACAAATTTTCTAGTGCATGTCACCAAATATTTAATACTATGCCAGAAGCCATAACCGTATGGGAAAATTGAATGAAACAATTAGGACCTCCTAATATGATTTACCAGTTCTCCAAACTTCAGACCAAGGAAACCCTCCTTGATACTGAAACCTATGATTTTCATAATCCAGGAATCCCCGGTGAATTGTATGCACCCTTAAATGAAGCATGAAAATCTCATCTTCGAGACAGAAGAAAAGATTTTAGAAAAAATATGAGTATCCTTGCTGACAAAATTGCTGAACAAACAGCAACTTTGAATAAATTTAAAAGTCTGAACCTCAAAATTTTGAAAGGCTTAAACTATAAAAATTAAGAGCAAACTCGACACAAAGTTATATTAGGAGTGTGGTGGGGTGTGTATGTGCAGGTGTGTGTAGGTGTGACAATTTTTGACACGACACGATAACCCGACACGAACTCGACACGAAGTTAGCGGGTTAGGGTTGACAATTGCTTGACACGAACCCGAATATGACACGACACGCCAACACGAATAATAAATGGGTTGGGTTAGTTTCAAACATGTATAACTCAAAAATGACACGAATAGACCCGTTTATCTCGTATTTTATGGAGAATATATTAGATAATTTATATATCTTGATAGACATTCTATAAAACTCATGGAGAATTGGATGATAAATTATTTATGTGTTGCAAGAAGTTGAAATTAATTAAATTTAAGTTATTATAGGCCTATAAGTGGTATGATTGGTTAAGAGAGAAGAAAAAAATTATTTTATATTTACTTAATATATAGCTTTAATTGTAATTTTAATTATATAGTTTTAGATGAAAGTAAATTAATAATTAGTGCCCATTTCATATGAAAGTAAGATTACCCCTCATTGTAAATTAGTAAATTAATAATTGTATACTTTAATTGTTAGTTTAATTGATGAAATGGATTAATTGAGTAGATGAATTAGAAGGAGTACGAGATACACATTTATTGTTGGTATTGCTGTTGGAATATAGTGGATCGATGTTGGGTTGGTTAACAGTAAAAGTGGCATTACCACTAGATTATTGT
This sequence comes from Sambucus nigra, assembly GCA_949130495.1. Lineage (NCBI taxonomy): Eukaryota > Viridiplantae > Streptophyta > Magnoliopsida > Dipsacales > Adoxaceae > Sambucus > Sambucus nigra. Next base: position 117,421,993 of record OX422212.1, on the reverse strand, counting down.
TCATATGGGGGTGGAATTTTTTAACTTTTTTTTAAATTACTTTGTATATCGAACAATATATAATTATTAATAATTATTGTATTATTGTCCATATGGGGGTTGGCCAATGTGGGTTTTTAGGTGTATCTGGTGGGTATTCTTTAGTGGTTAATTCTAGATATTATTAATAAAGATAAGTAGGGATCTTTTGGTATGGCTGAAAATGGCTGTATTATTAATAATTATTGTGTGTGGTGGGGGCAGGGGGTGGTGTGTGTACGTGTGCGTGTGTGTGGTGGGGGAGGGGTGGGGGTGGGGGCAGGGGGGGCAAGGGGGGGGGAGGGGGCAGGGGGGCTGGTGGGGTAGGGGTGGGGGCTGCGTGTGTCTATGTGTGTGTATGTGCGTAGTGTCCCTTGTAAAAGAATTAATTGATTATTAATTTTTTTAGTAAATTAATATATGATTGCCCCTTATTGTAAATTAGTAAATTAATATATGATTAATTATGAAAGTAAGATTGTCCCTCATTGTAAATTAGTAAATTAATAATTGTATACTTTAATTGTTAGTTTAATTGATGAAAATAATCATTGTGTGTGTGGTGGGGGGCAGGGGGTGGTGTGTGTGCGTGTACGTGTACGTGTGCGTATGTGTGGTGGGAGAGGGGGTGTATGAAAGTAAATTAATAATTAGTGCTCATTTTTATTTGTAGTAATTGTACATATTCGCATGTCTTCTTCTAATTTTTTTTTTATCTGTACTAATAACATTTTTTTACAGCAAATGCCTCCTTCAGGTATTAAGGTGAGGATGATGATGCTGGTTATGATGATGTCGTCTGGGCTCGGTGGTAGCGGAGGCGACGAGGGCTCCTCGGCCCCTAAGCTCCCCAAATATGGCAAATTTGGGATTACCATCGAGAACAAGTCGGAGCTATTAGCGAGATCCCTCGAGCGGGTAATGACGGTCATCGGCCCGGGATTTATAAGTTGGAAGGAGGTGCCATATGAGCTCAAGTTAGTTGTTTGGGCGTCACTACGGGTAATATATTTATATGAATATGAATATTTCAATTTCAATTTCGATTTCAATATCATTTTATATTTATATTTATATTTATATCTATTCGCAACTAACATTGTATTTGTTGGACATGAACCATTCAACTTAGATCCAAAGCTACGCAATTCCGTCTTGGAGCAGTTGAGGGAGCAACACAAGACGTGGAAGAAAAATATACGGACACAGTACTTTGGAAAAATACGAGAGTCCATTATCCAAAGGCGTGAATCCGTCCCGCCGAAGGAGCCGATCTCATTGGCACAATGGCAAAAGTTCATTGACAATGAGATCGGGGAGCGACAATTGGCATCTCGCCAATCAGGGAGGGAAAATCGGACAAAAAAGGAGGACGTGCACTACTCCGGCCGTACGTCTTACGCCGAGGTGGAGCATAGGATGATGGTAAGATTTAATTTTTCTATAACTACAGAAATATATTATTCTGCATTATTTTACTTTGCGGGGTCGATACTAATTTTACTTTATTTTATTTCAGGGGATAGGGAGTGGCCCTGGGGGTAAGCCACATAGGCTCGATACTTATGTGGCTCTTCGGAGGAAGAAGGGGAAGGACAAGGAGTTTTCCCCGAGCGTCGCGGCCACGATTGTAAGTAATCCGACAGTTGACTTTTTTATAATTACGTTATACTTTTTTAGTTTACTTATTTTACTAATCATGTGATTTTGTCGTTTCAGGCAAAGCTTAAGGAAGTGCATGAATCGCAGTCTGATGCCGACAAGGCATCTTTGTCCACAGACGCACTCAGCCAAGTGCTTGGCGCTGATCGCAAGGGGAGGACAAGGGGGTGAGCTCGCGGGTGGCCAAATCTAGGATCATCGGATTGGAGACGAACGACACCGGGTTGGCTCGAACGGTGAATTCACATGACGCGAAGCTGTACTGTTTGGAGGCGACGGTCCAAGATATGTACTCATTCATGAAGTGTACGTTGGGCGGAGACCGTAAGGGGAAAGGGAAGGAGAAGACGGTGGAGGAGGAGGTGCGGGAGGACGAGGCGCAGGATGACGAGGATGTGGACCTCGCTGCTTCATCACCGACACGTGCGTACTTCGATGATCCACTTCCCCATTTGGCTCCCTTCAACAGACCGATGTCGACACTTGGTTGGCCAAGCGTGTTCATATTGGACGTATTTGATGGCCAGCGAATAGGGAGGGATTGAGGGACCCGAATATCGTCCAGGGTGTAATAGTTCATGGACGTGAGCTTCAAGAGATCGAGTCCAAAGTGCTCGTCACGCATGTGATACCCGGGAAGGATAACTCCCTATTGTGGTTGCGCGAACAATGCGGCACGATGTATATTAGTAGGTGTGTCAATTCGTATATCGTGTGGCCTACTCACCTCCTCACATTTACCCCAAACATGTAGTGATATTATTTTTAAGTTGGTACATTTGAATTATATTTAGATTATATCGTCATGTATATTTTTTCTATTTTGAATATATATTTGCATTATCTTTAGTTTATTTGGATATATGATGTTTGAACAGGTACAACGTTGCTATAACATGTACAAATATACTGTTGGGTAGTGGCAGTGGCCATACTGCCCAGTAGATTTTTTTTAAATTCTGCCTAGAATTGTTACGTTCATTGACCGTGACAAGTCCTTGGCAAATAAGGTTGTCACGGACTTGTCACGGTCATTGACCGTGACAATGTTTTTAAAAAGAGTCAAGGCTTTGTCACGGTTAATAACCGTGACTAAACTTGTCACGGTCCCTGAACTTGTCATGGTCAGGGACCGTGACACGACCGTGACAATTCTAATGAACTTGTCACGATCAATGACCGTGACAAGTCCGTGAAAAAAAAAATTGTCTCGCCCCGAATTATCACGGTCATTGACCTTGACAAGTTGAACCAATGACCGTGACAATTAGACAGATTTGGTGTAGTGAATAGAGGTACATAGAACATCAATAACAATGTGTACGTAAACGATTTACAAAAAATAAATTATTGATAACATTTTGAAAAAATAATTACTAACAGAGCACAGATCAAATTCAAATCTTTACAAAAATTAATGTGCACCTTGGATATAAAGATCATCGCCAGCGACCAACCTCACCCAAAAAATTATTCTTAACGACTCTACAAATCTTGTGTGCCAGCTCTATGTATTTTGTAAGACTAACCATTTAACAACTCCACAGAAAAAACACAATTAACTCGCAATTAAATAATCATAAGCACTAAGACTCCACGAAAAAACACAACATCCAAATTAATTCTAACACAACTACAACTTCTTAACAATAAAAGTCGCAAAGATAGTGTGAACAATAAAATTGTGCCAAGTGTATGTAAAGGAAACTTATCAAATAACACATAATAAATTTTGGGGATCTTCCTATTAAGTCCTATTTACATGGGACATTTCTTAATAGGTCATATCGCAATATTTTTTTTCTTAATAGGTCCTATTTGTACATATAGTGAATATTCACTGTATGTTTACAAATATGACCTATTGGAACAAAAAAAAAATTCATGGGACCTGATGGAGCAAAAAAAATATTAGGGCCTATTGAACTACATACTTAGTAAACGGGACTAATTTGTAAAAAAACCATAAACTTATCAAATAACACATAACTTATTTATAAGACACATAATAAATAATGTCGTCAAATATATCATAATCCCATGATTGCATCACGAAAAATGTTTTAGTTGAACCATGGCCATTTTAGAAAATTAAAATGCGGCCATCCGAAAGCATAATTTGATCCAGGTGAACTTAAAAGTATCATATGACCTATGGATCCGCTTATTATATTTTTAAAGAAGGTCTCTTTTTAAGGAATCCTTTTTATTTTGAGATGGGTCTCCCTCAAGCATCAAATGGTGCTTTCAAATTGAGTAAAAAATATTTGTCAACTTCAAAATTTTTATGAATGGTTATATTTATATAAACATATCTAAATTTGTTTTTTTTCACGAATTCAGTAATCTTCGTAAATAATCGAACAATTTTACCACTTCCACAGTTTAGAGAAATAAATTGCTTAAAACATCTAGAAGATAATCAAAACCAAAGCTAAATATTCCTAGCTATCAGTAAACCCATATCAGCTAGAAAAATAAAAACCTGAACAATAGTGTCATATGATTTCAAATAAGAATTTTACCTTAAGGGTCCGTTTGGTTCATGTTAAAATATCTTTCACTACTTAAAAAAAATTCACCTATGTAAGATATGTATTTGGTTGGTCATTCAACTTGGTGAAATAAAATGAATATGATTAAAAGTGATGTGAAACTTTACCCAATTTAAACCATGGGTAAAGTGAATCTTTTAACAGGTGAAAACACTTAAATAAGTCTTATGTACAAAATGCCCTTACAAAACAATAACTGTTCTGAACGATCCAAACTCCCAAATCTCACGTCATTTACAAAAGATCCCAAATCGCAAAAAACCTCCAGCTCAATGAACAAATTTGGTCTCTCCATTTTCTAAACTCCGATTAACTGTTCTGAACGATCCAAACTCCGATTCGTAACTCCGGTCCATTTTCCCATCTGTGAGATCTGTAACTCTGATTAACTGTTCAGAACTTTTATCTCCGATCTGTAAGATCCAAATGATTTTTTCTCACAGTTCAAAACGATTTTGTTCCTCTCAAAATCTATTCAAAATCTACTTGACCTAAGTGAGAAAATTGCTCAAAACGATTTTGATCAATTTTCAATCACAATTCAAAATGATTTTGTTCGTGATTGAATGAAAACTAAACCAATGTTAATTTGTTAAATGTTGATTTGGTGCCCTACTTTGAATTCATCGATATTTGTAAAATTGTTGCCTTAATTTGGATCTAGATCTTATTTTATTTTATTGATCAATGAAGACATATTGATATGATTTTGTTGCAATTGATACATGTTGATTTAGTGAATACTTTGGACGTGATTCTAGAGTTGTGTAGTTTTTTTATTTAGTTAGTTATTTTGTTGATCCATTAAAATGTGTTGATATAATTTTGTTGATCAATTAATACATGTTTATTTAATGCTTTGGATGTGATATAAATTTTTATAGTTTTTTTATTTAGTTAGTTGTTTGAATATTTTTTTATCGGTTAATGCATTTGATTTAGTTAACTAGATATTTGTTTACATCTACATCATTATTGTTTATTTAGCTTGAATATTGTTTTCCAATCTTTACACACACAAACACACATTCTTAGTTTGTACATAATTTGTTTTTGTTCATTAAAAAAATGTCTCGAATTTGTTTTTGTTCATTCATACTTCGTGCTTATTATGGGTTAATATTTAACTTTGATGTACAAAAATGACGCGACTTATCTTCTCGAGTAGTAGGAAAATTTTACTATTACACGAGAGTGTTAGGACCCTTTTTAGTGTTATAATCGACTTTGGTATTTTACTCCTCATCCGAAGAATTCACCATTATGAGACCCTAATGCTAAAATCGGTGTCTCTTTGGTGCCCCCTTTCTCGAAAGGTCCATTTGTTCAAATTGATTCAAGAGAGTAACTTGGCATGTAAGGAACAACTTCGTATGGATAGACGGACTTTCAAGAAGTTGTGTCAAATGCTTCGTTGTATTGGCAAGTTAAAGGATACTAGGAGTGTGAGTGTTGAAGAGATGGTAGCGATATTTATGTACGCACTTGCACATCATTTTAAGAATAAGGATATTAAGAACAAGTTTATGCGTTCAGGAGAAACAATTAGCAGACATTTTGGGGATGTGTTATCCGTTGTGATGAGGTTACAAAGTCACTTGCTTAAGAAACCATTGGCGGTTAGTGAGACTTGCATGGACAATAGATGGAAATGGTTTAAGGTAAAAATTGTAATACCCCGTACTTTTATGGATATTTATTTATGGGATTAATTAAATTAAACGTGTATTAATTGAGAATTAATCCGGATAAAATACTAGCGAGATGCGAGCTGGTATTTGATTTTAACGTGTATATATGGCAATATATGAATATTGAAAATATTGAAATTGTCGCGAGATAGAAATACGGCAATTTGGAAATTTTGTTGGGACGCGTGTGACAGTCGCGTCAGGAATATAACTGTTTTAATTAAAAAGTGAATTTTATTTTTATCAACCGTATGATCATTTTGAGTGCGCCAACGAGTCCGGAAGGGTCGAAATAGTCAGAAAACACTAGCCGGGGGTTTAGTTTGGGTCCCGGGGCATTTTTGGGCCACACCGGCAACTTAAAAGGGTATTTTGGTAATTTTGGAATTTGGAGAATTTTGACCAACGAATTTTGAAAATTAAAAATAGGGTATTTGGGAACCCACTAACCCATTACCAGCACTAAACTAATTAGAGGGCTACGGGGGTGATAGGAGAAGTTAGGAGAAGTTCCAAAGAGGAAACCCTAGCCACCATCACCATCTTTGGAGGAAATTTGTAGAGAGAGAGAAAGCAACCTTCAACAGTCAACATCAAATTCAGAGAAAAATCCAAGGCAAGTGGTTTAATTACGTTATTTGCAACGAATGTTTTTTCCATGCGTAGAAATTTATATAATTGCATTGTTTTGGGAGAATGACAAAAACCCATGAAATTGGAATTAGAAACTCATGTTTTGATAAAGAGATTGTACGTAGAATTGTGTTTGGGTGATTATACTGTTAGAAATACATCTTTCATGTTACAAAAACGGATTTAATTATGGATATTGATGACTTTAATTTTCTAGGGTTCATACTCATAAGGTTTGGGGAAAAATTAGGAGATTTGATAATTGGGTGTTGTTTAGGATGAATTGACCCCAGAAATATGTTAAAATACGACTTATGTATGTTTAGGAATGACTAGAAACCTTGAACTACTGTTGGAATGATGTTTAGATGAGATTAGAGGTGAAGAATATTGGGAAAAACGAAATAGGAGAATTTTGAGCTCGAAACTGTCACCTCGTTAGAATGCCTGCCCATGTCGTTCGAACGAGCTCGTTCGAACGAGCTTCTAACGAGTTGACAGTTTGACTTCTAACGAGTGGGATGTTCGTTCGATGCCTTTCGTTCGAACGAGATCTCGTTAGATGCCCACTTCGTTCGAACGAACTCTCGTTCGAACGACCTCGTTCGAACAAGACTTCTAACGAGTTGACAGATTGGCCTTTTTGGCCTGATTCGAATTCTAGTGTCCCGTAACCATATTTAATTGTAGAGATAACCTTCCCTTGTTAACTATTTGGTATAATTGGGAGAATTGGGATATAATGAGGACTGAACCAAATGATATTTGTGGATTAGGACGCTAGTGACTATATACGATGTGAGGATTATTGAAGACTTAAATATTGTATTAACCGGGTATATGAGAATTGTGTAACATTATAAGTTGGTATGAGAATGAGAAGTATACCACAAATAATTTATGGTAATTACTAAGATGTGTGTATGCTTAGTATATGTATATGATTTTATGTGTATGGCATACCTACCATGCTTGCTATCACGGGAGGTTTGCGTTCGCTTAGGGCCATCTATTCTTTGTGTGCCTACGGGGGGATATAGATTGGTACCTCGAGGACATAGGTCAGAGAAGGACTTATTGGGAAGTTAATAAGTCTGCTGATCATGGGAGCGTAGGTATATGCGTGACCCATGTGATGTGACTGTGTTCGCCTCCATTGTTTGTGATTGTTGTTATCTGAGAACGATTCCTGAGAGATTCGAAATGCGTGATCCTTATGTACGTGATGTACCGAGATGGATAGCAGAGTATGTGTGCACCGCAGCTTAGTCTCGGGGTGCTTGTATTGTATATTTATGATGTGAATGATATACGGTTAAATGAACAGACTTGTCATGTTTAATTATGAGAATAATTTATAGTAACTCCTTGAGAAGATAAATAAGGGGATAACCTCCAGTAAATGGTAATGCTAATAATTGAGAATCCGAGTTTAAGTAAAGTCATTTATTCAAGTGATAACATTGGGAATTCATATTGTGAATCGAGTAGATGGGTTAGAACTTATGTCGGTTTAGTTAGATATAAATACCACTTAGATGGGTACTGTACGTTAGGAGTGCACGATTAGTCGAGAGGTGAGTATTTCATGTGAGAGCACGTCCTAACATGTATTTTGCATTCTTTGTTTTAATGTTATTAAAGCACTTGTTTTTAAAATACTCTCCACTTTCGAGGTCTGACCTGTTTGCTTTCAAATCTATTTTTGTAAAAAACTTTTAGGTGCCCAGCCACAAGGACACCATGCATAGGATTTCCATTCAGGTGACGAGCTGTAGCTGTTTGTGGAAGTTACATGGCCTTGCTAGTAGACGCTTCTTTGGTCTTGACTCTATTCAGTTTTCATCATTTGTAGGGCATGTCGCCCATTTCTATTAGAGACATTTCATATTTCAGTTATTCAGATTGTTGGCATGTAATTAATTCAGGATATACTGTTTTATTTATTTCAGTGGTGGGATTGTTGCGAGGAGTTCCCTCCGGACTTATTATTATTTGTTGGTTACTTTATTGAGACTTTATGGTGTATGGTTATGATATTCTTTCATAATTCTTTTATTGTATGTTAATCAGACTTAATTTAAAATTTGACATCTTACTTTTTAAATACTAGGTGGTTAGTAATGATTAAAATGTTTTCGACAGTGATGCTGTTAACTGGACCAACTTGACATTTTGTATTAATTTAATAAAGGAGTAGCTACCCGGTATTTAATTAGTCGGGGTGTCACAGGTGGTATCAGAGCATCAGGTTCTAGTGTCCTTTAGGATCTGTACGGCTTATTATGTTTCCGCTGAGCTTTCTTTGATGTAGAGCCCTATATTTTAGGACTGTTGTATTCTTTTATGTATGCTTCGCTCTTCAGCTATTTTGGGTTTATAACTGCGAACTTATAGACCTTACTCTTATTTCAGATGCCTCCACGACGTGCACCACGGGTTCCTAGGAATGCACAGCCAGAGCCCCAGCCAGCACCAGTACAGGGCACCATGAATGCCGCTGAGGTTGCAGCCATTGTATCCCAAGCGGTAAATGCCGCTCTAGCAGTTGTACAGCAGGCACCACCCCAGGCGCCAGTAGCCGCGCCAGTTCAGGCACATGCATTCCCGTCTGCTTGGGAACGTGTACGTGATGCTTTTCAGAAAGCGCACCCGCCGGAGTTCGCAGGTAGCTCCGATGTTGTGGTTTCAAGTCAGTGGAGGAAAGACATTCAGAGGCACTTGAGGATGTATGAGTGCACCGATGTTCAGAAGCAGGTACTAGCTACTTTCAAGCTAGTGGGATCTGCACTGCAGTGGTGGGAGTCTATTACCACCGGGGAGGAGAGAGATACTCTCACGATACAGGAGTTTTGGGTGCGGTTTGACCGCAAGTATTTTCCGTCAGCCGTTCATACGGAAATGAGGAGGAAGTTAATGAATCTCAGACAGGAGGGAAGGACTGTGGCTGAGTATGAGGCCGAATTCACTAATCTTCTGAATATTGTTCCGGATGAAATACCGACAGAGGAGAAGAAGATCCAGAAGTTTACAGATGGATTGACATGGAGGATCCGTCAGCATTTATTGGGGAACCTCTCGTTGGCCACTTATTCTGACGTAGTTAACGCTGCACTGTTACACTGCCAGGATCACCGCTTTCACATGGCTGAGAGCAAGAGATCAGGAGAGTCCAGCCATCAGGGCAGTACTAGAGGAAATGGTGCCAGTGGGGCACAATCTACTCAGGGGCAGAGGCAGGGTGACCAGGGTTCCCAGCAAGGGGATCATAAGAGGTTCAGATCGGGGAATTTCAGGCACGGACAGGGAGGTTTTAGGAAGGGCCATCAGGGCCAGCAGGGGCAGAGTGGTCAACAATAGTTTCAGCAGGGCTAGGGGAAGAATGGAAACGGCCACCAGGGCCGAGGGCAGCAGGGACAGAGAGGGGGGAACTTCCCGGGGAAGTGTTACGTTTGTGGCAAGACTGGCCATAAACGCCAGGATTGTCCGGATAGGGGTAGGGCCCCGCAGCAGCAGCAGCAGGGTGCTCGACAGGAGCCGCAGAGGCCTATGTTTCCCGCCGCCCTCCCGGCACCACCACAGATGGCAGCATTACCACCCATTCCAGCAGCCCCAGTTCAGCAGGGACAGCTTCAGTATGGGAGAGTATATCAGCTTCAGTCGGCCGTAGCCCCACAGGATCCACCAGCCATTGGGGGTATGTTCTCTATTCAGGGGACTCTGGGGCGTATTTTATTTGACACGGGGGCTACACATTGTTTCATTGCTATGAGATTTGCACGCACCATTGGGTTGTTAGACACCGCCGAGAGTACGGTTACTTGTGTAGATTCGCCGTTGAGTAGGGGTTCCGTGATTTCCCTTGTATGTAGAGGCGTGAGTATAGAGATCGGGAGGTTTACTTTACCCGCGGATATGTTAGTGTTAGAGATGACCGAGTATGATGCCATTATTGGTATGGATTGGCTAGTTGCGTACCGATCCATGATTGACTGTTTTAGTAGGAGTATTATCTTTGCCATTCCCGGGCAAGAGATGTTTTTGGTGGTGATGCCTCGTCCTGAGGGAGGATCGTCCACTCACTTGTACTATATAGAGGAGGAGACCTCTAAGGAAGTGGTGATACCACTTGATTCGATTCCGGTTGTTCGAGAGTTTGCCGATGTATTTCAGGATATACCTGGATTACCTCCGAGTAGAGAGATAGATTTTGTGATCGACTTGGCGCCGGGCACTCGGCCTATTGCCCGCGCACCTTATCGTATGGCTCCAGCTGAAATGAGAGAGTTACGAGATCAGATTGAGCAGTTGTTGGGTCAGGGGTTTATTCGGAGGAGTACTTCGTCGTGGGGTGCCCCTGTGTTGTTCGTAAAGAAGAGGGATGGATCGTTGAGATTGTGTGTAGATTACCGGGAGTTGAATAAGGTCACGATACGGAATAAGTATCTGTTGCCCCGAATCGATGACTTATTCGACCAGCTGAGAGGAGCTTCTTTCTTCTCAAAGATTGATTTGCGATCGGGATACCATTAGTTGCGTATCAGGGAGGAGGACGTCTCGAAGACTGCTTTCTTAACGAGATATGGTTCCTACGAGTTTCGGGTTATGCCTTTTGGTTAGACCAATGCTCCAGCCGTGTTTATGGACTTGATGAATAGGGTGTTCAGAGAGTTCCTAGATCAGTTCGTCATTGTCTTTATTGATGATATTCTGGTTTACTCCCAAACAGAGGAGGAGCACGCCAAGCATTTGAGGCAAGTTTTGCAGACGCTACGTCAAAACGAGCTATATGCAAAATATGAGAAGTGCGGGTTTTGGCTGAAGGAGGTTCAGTTTTTGGGGCATATTATTTCCGATCGGGGGATATCTGTTGATCCGGGGAAGGTATCCGCGGTGAGGGAGTGGGGACAACCCACGACACCGACTGAGATTCGTAGTTTCTTGCGCCTAGCAGGATACTACAGGAGGTTTATTCGGGGTTTCTCAAAGATAGCGGGTCCTTTGACACATCTGACTCGTAAAGGTGTGCCGTTCATTTGGAGTGATGCCTGTCAGTTGGCATTCGATGAGTTGAAGGATAAGTTGACTTCAGCACCTGTGTTAGCATTGCCAAGACCGGGAGTTGAGTATCTAGTTTACACCGATGCGTCCTTACACGGACTTGGAGGTGTATTGCAGCAGGAGAGTCAGGCCATAGCTTATGCTTCCCGTAAGCTTAAGCCTCACGAGAAGAATTACCCCTCATGATTTGGAGTTAGTGGCAGTTGTATTTGCCCTTCGGATTTGGAGACATTACCTTTTGGGGGAGAAGTTTCAATTGTTCACGGACCACAAGTCCCTACAGTACCTATTCACGCAGAAGGAGTTGAATATGCGGCAAAGGAGGTGGCTTGAGTTTGTGAAGGACTATCAGTTTGATATCCAATATCACCCGGGGAAGGCTAACGTGGTGGCAGACGCGTTGAGCCGTAGGCCAGTAGATGAGGTGGCAGGAGTGTGGAAGGCAAAGTGGAAGGAGTTGGGACACCAGGATGCAGTGGACCGATCGTTCATGTCTGTGATGACTGTTACACCGCAGATTGTCACGAAGGTGGTAAAGGCACAGGCAAATGACTCGTTCTGTCAGGAGCAGATAGTTCGATTACTAGCAGAGGGAGCCGAATCCTATACCGTTAGCTCAGACGGGGGATTACGCTTCAATGGGAGACTAGTAGTTCCGGAAGGGGAGGAATTGCGACACGAGGTGATGGCCGAGTCGCACGGTTCGCGGTACATCCCGGTGGGGACAAAATGTACCAAGACATGAGACGTCAGTATTGGTGGAGCGGGATGAAGAGAGATATTGCCGTGTTTGTTTCTAAATGCGCCACTTGTCAGCTGGTAAAAGTGGATCATCAGAGACCGACAGGACTTCTACAGCCATTAGAGGTCCCGATGTGGATGTGGGAGAGCATATCCATGGACTTTATCACGGGGTTGCCTACGTCACAGAGAGGTCACGACTCCATTTGGGTAATTGTGGACAGGTTAACCAAAGTCGCTCATTTTCTACCCGTAAGGACCGACTACACTACGGGACAGTATGTCCAGCTCTTTATTGCAGAAATAGTGAGACTTCACGGTGTGCCCCTAAATATCGTGTCTGACAAAGACAAGATATTTATTTCACGATTTTTGGAGAGTTTTCAGGAGGCCATGGGCACGGAATTGCGGTTGAGTACGGCGTATCACCCGCAGACCGATGGGCAAACCGAGCGTACAAACCAGATGTTGGAGGACATGTTGCGTATGTGCATCATTGATTTTAGGGGTGGATGGGAGCAGTATCTTCCACTGGTGGAGTTTGCTTACAATAATTCCTACCAGTTCACCATTGGCATGGCTCCATTTGAGGCATTGTACGATAGACCTTGTCGTTCCCCAGCATGTTGGTTGGAGGTGGGGGACAACAAACTACTTGGGTCGGAGGTGATTCAGGATACTTCGGCAAGGATAGAATTAATACGGAGTCGCATTCGGGTAGCTCAGGATCGGCAGAAGAGCTATGCTGATGCGAAGAGGTTCTTCAGGGAGTTCCAAGTGGGGGACCAGATTTTACTCAGAGTATCTCCTATGAAGGGGATTATGCGATTTGGGAAGAAAGGGAAGTTGACACCGAGATATGTGGGGCCATTTCCTATCATCGAGCGGATTGGGTCTGTTGCATATAGACTTGGGTTACCGGAGCATTTGCACAGGATTCATGATATGTTTCATATTTCCTCGCTAAGAAAATATCTTAGAGACGATTTGGCTCATTCTCACATTGCTTTGGAGGACATCGATCTCCAGCCTGATAGCTCCTACGAGGAGGGGCCGATTGCTATTTTGGACCGAAGTGAGAGAAAACTGCGGCCAAAGATAGTTCCGTTAGTACGTGTTCAGTGGCGGCATCATAATGTCGACGAATCCACATGGGAGCGCGAGGATGAGATGCGCGAACGTTATCCAGAGTTGTTTTTATCAGGTATTTTTCTAGTTCCGAATTTCGGGATGAAATTCTGTTATTAGGGGGGAAGTATGTAATACCCCGTACTTTTATGGATATTTATTTATGGGATTAATTAAATTAAATGTGTATTAATTGAGAATTAATCCGGATAAAATACTAGCGAGATGAGAGCTGGTATTTGATTTTAACGTGTATATATGGCAATATATGAATATTGAAAATATTGAAATTGTCGCGAGATAGAAATACGGCAATTTGGAAATTTTGTTGGGACGCGTGTGACAGTCGCGTCAGGAATATAACTATTTTAATTAAAAAGTGAATTTTATTTTTATCAACCGTATGGTCATTTTGAGTGCGTCAACGAGTCCGGAAGGGTCGAAATAGTCAGAAAACACTAGCCGGGGGTTTAGTTTGGGTCCCGGGGCATTTTTGGGCCACACCGGCAACTTAAAAGGGTATTTTGGTAATTTTGGAATTTGGAGAATTTTGACCAACGAATTTTGAAAATTAAAAATAGGGTATTTGGGAACCCACTAACCCATTACCAGCACTAAACTAATTAGAGGGCTACGGGAGTGATAGGAGAAGTTAGGAGAAGTTCCAAAGAGGAAACCCTAGCCACCATCACCATCTTTGGAGGAAATTTGTAGAGAGAGAGAAAGCAACCTTCAACAGTCAACATCAAATTCAGAGAAAAATCCAAGGCAAGTGGTTTAATTACGTTATTTGCAACGAATGTTTTTTCCATGCGTAGAAATTTATATAATTGCATTGTTTTGGGAGAATGACAAAAACCCATGAAATTGGAATTAGAAACTCATGTTTTGATAAAGAGATTGTACGTAGAATTGTGTTTGGGTGATTATACTGTTAGAAATACATCTTTCATGTTACAAAAACGGATTTAATTATGGATATTGATGACTTTAATTTTCTAGGGTTCATACTCATAAGGTTTAGGGAAAAATTAGGAGATTTGATAATTGGGTGTTGTTTAGGATGAATTGACCCCAGAAATATGTTAAAATACGACTTATGTATGTTTAGGAATGACTAACAACCTTAAACTACTGTTGGAATTATGTTTAGATAAGATTAGAGGTGAAGAATATTGGGAAAAACGAAATAGGAGAATTTTGGGCTCGAAACTGTCACCTCGTTAGAAGGCATGTCCAGGTCGTTCGAACGAGCTCGTTCGAACGAGCTTCTAACGAGTTGACAGTTTGACTTCTAACGAGTGGGATGTTCGTTCGATGCCTTTCGTTCGAACGAGATCTCGTTAGATGCCCACTTCGTTCGAACGAACTCTCGTTCGAACGACCTCGTTCGAACGAGACTTCTAACGAGTTGACAGATTGGCCTTTTTGGCCTGATTCGAATTCTAGTGTCCCGTAACCATATTTAATTGCAGAGATAACCTTCCCTTGTTAACTATTTGGTATAATTGGGAGAATTGGGATATAATGAGGACTGAACCAAACGATATTTGTGGATTAGGACGCTAGTGACTATATACGATGTGAGGATTATTGACGACTTAAATATTGTATTAACCGAGTATATGAGAATTGTGTAACATTATAAGTTGGTATGAGAATGAGAAGTATACCACAAATAATTTATGGTAATTACTAAGATGTGTGTATGCTTAGTATATGTATATGATTTTATGTGTATGACATACCTACCATGCTTGCTATCACGGGAGGTTTGCGTTCGCTTAGGGCCATCTATTCTTTGTGTGCCTACGGGGGGATATAGATTGGTACCTCGAGGACATAGGTCAGAGAAGGACTTATTGGGAAGTTAATAAGTCTGCTGATCATGGGAGCGTAGGTATGTGCGTGACCCATGTGATGTGACTGTGTTCGCCTCCATTGTTTGTGATTGTTGTTATCTGAGAACGATTCCTGAGAGATTTGGAATGCGTGATCCTTATGTACGTGATGTACCGGGATGGATAGCAGAGTATGTGTGCACCGCAGCTTAGTCTCGGGGTGCTTGTATTGTATATTTATGATGTGAATGATATACGGTTAAATGAACAGACTTGTCATGTTTAATTATGAGAATAATTTATAGTAACTCCTTGAGAAGATAAATAAGGGGATAACCTTCAGTAAATGGTAATGCTAATAATTGAGAATCCGAGTTTAAGTAAAGCCATCTATTCAAGTGATAACATTGGGAATTCATATTGTGAATCGAGTAGATGGGTTAGAACTTATGTCGGTTTAGTTAGATATAAATACCACTTAGATGGGTACTGTACGTTAGGAGTGCACGATTAGTCGAGAGGTGAGTATTTCATGTGAGAGCACGTCCTAACATGTATTTTGCATTCTTTGTTTTAATGTTATTAAAGCACTTGCTGTTTTTAAAATACTCTCCACTTTCGGGTTCTGACCCGTTTGCTTTCAAATCTATTTTTGTAAAAACCTTTTAGGTGCCCAGCCACAAGGACACCATGCATAGGATTTCCATTCAGGTGACGAGCTGTAGCTGTTCGTGGAAGTTACAGGGCCTTGCTAGTAGACGCTTCTTTGGTCTTGACTCTATTCAGTTTTCATCATTTGTAGGGCATGTCGCCCATTTCTATTAGAGACATTTCATATTTCAGTTATTCAAATTGTTGGCATGTAATTAATTCAGGATATACTGTTTTATTTATTTTAGTGGTGGGATTGTTGTGAGGAGTTCCCTCCGGACTTATTATTATTATTTGTTGGTTACTTTATTGAGACTTTATGGTGTATGGTTATGATATTCTTTCATAATTCTTTTATTGTATGTTAATCAGACTTAATTTAAAATTTGACATCTTACTTTTTAAATACTAGGTGGTTAGTAATGATTAAAATGTTTTCGACAGTGATGCTGTTAACTGGACCAACTTGACATTTTGTATTAATTTAATAAAGGAGTAGCTACCCGGTATTTAATTAGTCGGGGTGTCACACAAATGTGCATTTATGTATACCTTTCAAAAGTAAATTGTAAGTTTTATGCTTTAGTTTTGACTTTTAATTTTGTATGCCTTTTCAGAATTGTTTGGGAGCCTTGGATGGGACATACATTGAGTTAAACGTAAAACTAAAGGATCAGGGGAGATATCGTACTAGGAAAAGTGTAGTTGCCACAAATGTCCTCGTTGTATGCTCCCACGACCTCAAGTTTATTTACGTTCTTTCGGGGTGGGAGGGTTCTGCGCAAGACTCTAAGAGTTCTTAGAAATGCTATCTATAAGAGAAATGGTTTGAAGATCTCCCGGGGTATGTTTTAAATATTAAAATAGAAGATGTTTTATTTTTCCATCGTGCTAACCTAGCTTTTTAAATATGCAAGGTTTTTATTATCTTGTTGATGTTGGTTACCCAAATGGTAGCGATGTTCTTACACCTTATAGAGGAAAACGATATCATTTAAATGATTGGGGAGAGGGGTAAGAAGTGGAGACAAAAGACGAATTTTTTCAATCAGCAACATTATGAGGCAAGGAATGTAATCGAGAGGTGATTTGGTGCGTTCAAGCAAAAATGGGGTACCCTACGGAGTCCAGCATTTTTTCCCATTAGAAATTCAAAACCGCATCATCATAGCATGTGCGCTTATCCATAACCATATAAGGAATGAAATGCCAATGGAGATGGATGCCCAAAATCAAGTGAATGCAGCCCAAAACTTTATAGAACCACATGGAGAGTCTTATACACACATAGCACGTCTGAAGAGTGGGGCGAACGAAGGGACAATCTAGCAACCGAAATGTGGATGTTTGAGAATAATTAGTTTGTCATTGATTAACGTTATTCAATTGTAGGGGTATTGGTGATAGGGTAGGAAAGTAGCAAAATGTCATAAAGATTACTTTGTTTTTGTTTTGCCTCGTTTTCAAGAAGTTCTAACTGTTCAAGTTTTCTTTAGGATTTGTTTTAGTTTGATCTGATATATGAATTTGTTTTTGTTTTGTTTGGAAGATATATTGACGATAAAGCAACCTTATGGATCTTTACTTTGTATGCTCATTGATGATAACACAACCTTCAGATTCTAAAGTTGGGCAAACTCATATAAGGCTATTTATGGCTAAATTTTATCCATCAAATGAAATTTATGGCTATTTATGCTTCTTAGTAAACAGTTTGACATAATTGATAATTAACTCATATGGTAATAGTTTAACCATTGTGAATTTGGATCTTCCTTAGTTGGTATTAACAACATGAAGTTTTGAGTTGTCGAGTTAGATATAACTTTGTTTGTACATATAACACTGTTTGTGCAAAGAGTTTGTCCAATGGGAATTTGTTTAGGATAGATAAACGAGTTTGTCTAGCTAGAATTTACAAGAAATTATCCTTGACTAAAGCTAGACCTAGTGAAGAGGTTGAAGGATCATCTAAACATATAAATGATCTTCATGAATAAATGCGACGAAAGATAACACTTAATAATGAATTGTACATATAACAGCTCTGTTATATGTACATAACTGTTAAGAGCGACAGAACTCTTGAGTGCTCTTTTTATTTTTTATATTTTTTTGTACTTCTAGAAGTTATATTTGAGAAGTGAAAATTTAATAACAAAGACCTTGTATAGTGCGACAGAATTTGCAATCAAACTGTGGATGTTTGAGAATAATTAGTCCATCATTGATTAGCATTATTTTGTTTTTTATGTAATGCACCAGCATTATTTTGTTTTTTATGTAATGCACCAGTTCGGTTACGAATTAAGGGATTGTTGAGTTGTTTGTAGTTTAAAATAGGGGTTCAGGCCTACTAGAAATTTTAAGTGCTAGAATAATTTCTATTTTGTTTTTTATGGAATGCTTATAACTGTTTGAATGCATATAATTGTTAACATCCTCTATCTCATTAACATGCACACTATGCTCACCACTCCAATGTTGAGGTTTGCTCTCCAAGTACCTGAAAACTAACCTGCACATTTATGTTCTTGTGAGCTAAATTTAGAAAGAAAAACTAACAATAAAGATAAAAATAAGACAAATTATAGCTTATCTATGATTAAAGAACATATTGTGAAAATGTCTCAAGACAATTTCATATACACAACATATCCATCATGGTTTCAACTTTATGCAGTGATAAATTTAGAAGCCAGTTTATTGAGAGTGACATAAAAAAATGCAACTAAGATCCAATTAAAAAGCTAATGCTAATTCTATGTCTCAATGATTAGCTTCTCGAATTTGAATATTGTAGGCATATGTAATAAAGGAGCAGTTAAGAGATTAAAGAGGTTAGTGAGGATGAATAAACTTGTTATGTTAGAAGTTCTGGATAAACAACAAATTGATGTTTATAAAGAGGAAATGAATATGGCAGGTGTAGGCTCTATTTATAAACAACAAATTGATATTTGATATTAGATTTAAACACAAGTTGATATTTGATATGAATATGGCAGTGTATTTGATAGGAAATTAATATGGCAGTGCAAGGACTGTTTTTTGGTTAAGAGCAGTTTTGTGGATTTTATTTGATTTGAGATTTTATCTACAGAAAAATGGCCGTGGATTTTTCATCTCAAGGAGGTTCCTAAAATCGCTGGACAAGCGCAGAAGATAAGCACTTAGTGGAGTCTTTGCAAGAGTTGAGCGTGACCAGTTATAAAGTGGACACAAGTTTCAAAACGGGTTATTTTCGTAAACTAGAACTTATGATGATGGCCAAGTTTCCCAACTGTGACAAGAAAGCGAAACCACACATTCTCAATCGAGTCAAGTACTTGAAGAAACAGGTCATGACCCTCAATGAAATGGTCGCCGGCAATGGATGTGGATTCACGTGGGATGATGTTGAGCAAAAACTTGTCTGCGATAAGAAAGTGTATGAAGGTTGATGCAAGGTAATGTGTTTAAATTTTTAACTAATCGGGAATGTTTTAATTGGTATTTTTTTTAATTGTGACAGTTTTTTTAATTATAACTGTTTTTGTACTTATTTGTTTTGCAGAGCCACCCAAATGCAAAGGACCTATTCGACAAGAGGTTTTCACATTTCAATGCATTAGTCGATATTTTTCAAGGCGATGGAGTCACGGGAAATGACGCAATATCTGCAGCAGATGCCGAAGAACATGTTGATGAAGAGAAGGTTGCGGCGGAGGCGAAGGATGTCAATTTGGACAATGACATAAAGATAGAAGCTACGGAGGTCTCCTCGGCTACGGGTAGTATTGGTAGTGGTGGCGGATCAAAACAAAAACGTAAAAGGCAACGCGGTAGCACTTCATTCAATTATAGTGCAAACAATGATCTCTTATCTGAAAATCTCTCCAAGCTTTGCGAAACGATTGCCCCTACTTGTCTACCCTCACCAAAGTCCTTTCCAAGGAGTCCGGTGACATGGATAGGATTGCGCAAGATGTTCTTTAAATTGAGGGTTTGACTCACACTGAGAGGTTGGTGGCTGTGGATACCCTTGCGGCTAATCCACATTGGGCGGTCTTGTTTATGAATGTATCCGATGATGATAAGGCAAATTTCTCAGTCGCAATATATCGCTTTGTGAGGTGATTCATATGTCCTTAGTGGGAAAGTGAAGATGGATAGTGAATATATTTCATGTGTTTGATAATCATATCTTGAACAATTTATTCGTTTGTTTAGGTTTACAAGACAAAAAAAAATACATGTGGAGGCTTTGTTAATTGTTAGTTTATTTTTTTCTCATTATATTTGGACAATATTATGTTTGATTAATGACTAGTTAAATGTGTTCAATGTGGTTGTACTGTATTACACATTTTAAGAAATGCAATGTGGAAACATGATAATTGTGCTTTATTTTTTTTTTTGGGGGGGGGGGGGGGGGGTGTGTGCTCAAAATTTGGATTCATGATGTATGAAAATGTTAATTTATTTCTTTATGGACGTGACGTTTGTGTGAATTAACTTAAAAAGTTAAATATAACCATTTTGTGTGCGCATTTGAAGAATGGGGGTAATGTAGTCATTTTATTTTTTTTCACCATATTACTTTTAACCATCCAAATAACAAATGGTGAAAAAGTTAAAATTTTCATTTAATGAAAAGTGATCCATCGAAACGGAGATGGTAAAAACAAAATGACCAAACTAATTATTCAACCTTTTTTTTAATGCGGTGAAAGATATTTTAATACGAACCAAACGAATCCTAAGAGTCGTTAAAATCACTTCAAACAAAGATAATCAAAAATCACCAAAATTCGACAAAAAATATTAAATATAACACAAAAGGATGAGAACACGTAAATCAACTCAGATAAAAAACAAAACCAAAAAAATCCCCTTTAATTTTTCGACCTCAAAAACTAAGAACAATCATGTACAACCAACTCTTCTTCACCTTGTTAAACATTTATATTTCTGTTCTCGTGGGTTTAGTTTTTTCTCATATGTTAAAACTGCAAATTGAAACAAAAATCAAACCCAAATCATAACCAATTTCAGACAAAAAAAACACGAAACTACATCATACCTTCGTGATTTTGGGTGGTATTTTCTCATGCTTTGTAAACAAAGCACCTTCAATCAACAGAGCCCTCATTGAAGAGACGATTTGAAGCCCAAGCGGCAGCTGTAGCACTGGTCGGACACTCAACAGTGTTGTGTTTGTGTTGGGTGTTGATGAGATCATGTTAGTGAGAAGGTAATTTTAGAAACCCTAGAACATTTGGAGAGAGAAAAAAACCCAGAGGAGAGAGTGGGAGTGTTTTCGTGTTGTAGTGAAAATTATTTTTGATTTGTGTAGGTATTTTGCTTATCACTCCCCTCTCCTACATGGAATGATAAAGTCGAAACCTTTATCAGTCTATGGGAACTTTTATTGCTCGCTTTGTGCTTTTATTTAAAAGAAGGTACTTTTAATGTTTTGATCCGAAAGAAGAAGTAAAATTGGTGTTCTGAGTCTAAGTAAAATATGTAAAATCGGTGCGTTTGATTGTAAAGTTAAAAAATGAATTGAAAATAATTGATTTTTATAAAAAATTATTCTATGAAAATATTTTTCATGGAAAATGTTTTTAATAGTTGTTTGATTGTTTTTATTTTCCAACTGAAAAATTAAGTATTTTTCAAGTTTTGTTGTTTGATCAGCATTATTTTTCAACTAGAAAATAAGAGACTTATGACAACTATATATGTAAAACTTTATTTATATTTGCAAACTTTCAAATTGAAAACTCAATAAATAAATACCATTCAACTTTCAAAATTATAACCCAAGACACATGTCATTAAAATAGTAGTAATATAAACTCAAATATTAAAATGCGTAAACATTCATTCATAACCAAGGATATTTTGAACAACACCAAGGTATTATGAATAAAACCAATCAAAACAGGGAGTTCGTTTTTACTCTATTATGTACTTTTTTTAGCTATGAGTTCTTTTTACTCTGTTTTGCACTAGTTTAATAATGAGTTTCTTGGTTTTTTTTACATATAGAATTGAGTGGGATATATATATATATCCTACTAAAATAAAAAAAAATGTGAAAAACAATCATAGCATCATCACGGACTGATTTTCCTGCAGTTAAAATAAACCAGTTTGTTGATCTTTGCAAATCTAAAGAAAACATGATAACTGAAGAAAAAAAAATAGGAGGACGTCTAACTATTACTCAAGATTTCATTCTGGAAAAAGGTAATAATTCTAGGCACAATATGCATTTCTTTTTTAAGTACACAAAACACTTGTGTTCGTATGATATCAAACGCTAAAAAAAGCTGAAAAAGCTGGAGACAGGTGAGAGTCAACACACACAAGAATGGGAAATATATATATATATATATATATATATATATATATATACAGAATAGTATGGGGATTAATTTTCTTTCATGATATTCTAGGGCTTTTGCAAACGAACATGATTAATTTTCTGGCACTACTCACTGAGAGGGATGGAGTAACATACCTACAAAGAGAGATGAATGGCAAAGTTGGAGCCCAGCACTTAAAACCAGAGAGTTGATTTTATGCCAAGCAAGAACGGAAGTGAGAGAGAGAGAGAGAGAGGGTTACTTTCTCAAATAGATGATGGAGATGAGGTTATAAGTCGAGGATAATAGATAAGCACAATCAGTTGGGTGGAAAAGATCATGTAAAATTTTAACTAGAATCGAATTCTTAGGGGTTAGTGGGGAATTGGTTTCCAGCGTTTTAAGGGAAAATGGGTCACGTGAGCTGATTTTTTGGAAAATAGTTCTTTGGAAAATTTTGTAATCAAACGCCATAAAAAATGGAAAATACATAGAATTTTTTTGTTTTCCATGGAAAATATGGGAAATCAAACACACCCTTAAAGAAATGAAATAAAACAGTCTCAACTATAGAGTCAGGCTCCCGTGCCGGAGCCCAAATGCGGGACTCCCATGCGAAATCCTTTTTAGAAGAAAAAAAAATGTTTATTTTTTATTTTTTTGTGTGGGTTATAAACATTTCAGTGCACCTCTGTAAAAAAAATTAGCTCAAAATAATATTTTTTGGTATTTTAAAAAAATGGATCAATTTTTTACGGTACTTAAGCTGCTTAAAATACTGTAAAAAATTGACCCATTTTTTTTAAATACCAAAAAGTGTTATTTTGAGCTGTTTTTTTACAGGGGTGCACTGAAATGTTTATAACCCACACAAAAAAAATTAAAAAAAAACATTTTTTTTAAAAGGATCCCGCACGGATCCCTCATTTTGGGCTTCCGCACGGGAGCCTCACTGCTCAACTATATACGCTTTGTCCTGTGTCATTTCTGCAAATACCTTAAAAGCAGAGAAAATAGAACTTGCGTATATACAGGGATGATGATAGTGAAACAGCCATAGTAAACTTCAACACGTCCGTAGCCGCTAACAAAAAACTATTTCCCAAAAAAACCACTGCCTTCAGTTGCCGAGGCCCAGTCGAAAGGCAATTTATAAGTGATCGTCAAGGCATTGTAGCTATAGTCTTATTCCGACTCAATTATTACAGAATATTAGAATTTTTCGTGGAAGAAGCCCAATCAAATCCCTAAATTTAAGTGGGATTTACTGCAAGAGAAAGAGGATTCTCCTAGGAGATGGAAAAACAAAGAAGATCTTGTGAAAAATGTATATACGAAAAAATGAGAGAATCTCGGGGTGTAAAAGTATGACAAACGTATGACTAACAAAAATTACTCTTTGTAAAGAGAGGAATAAATAGAAAGATATTTTTGGTTATATGACGACAAATCAAGCGTCTTGGTCTGGTGGTATAAGGTTGTCATTGGAACAGTCTTGGGTGGATTGGGTTTGGTCTTCAGTTTGATCCCTGACACTGTCAAAATAATGCTTGGCCAGCAGAAGCCACGAACCGCGAATGGGGATTAATCGAGGTGCGCATAAGCTACCCGGACACCTCATGGTATGCTACAAAAAAAATATGGCGAAACAAAGAAACAAGAAGACGGTGGTTGTGAAAATTACTTATTTGAGAATTTTCAAGATCATGCTAATCTGTCTCGAAATAATAGTGGATTGTGTTACGAGTTTTCGAGTGGGGGAAAGGAACACGTGGCTATCTTTTAATTTAAAAATTCAAAATCCTAGAAAATTAGGTATGGGGTTTTGGAGGCTTCCGAACATCCCAACTACATGCTTATATATAATACGATACATCATAATGTACACGGGTGCAAACAGCGGTGCTTTTTAATACGTCAGTGAGATACTGGAAATTAGAGTTATAAATTAAAGGGTGGGAGTATATTTTGCTAAAGTTTCTCATTCTCTAGCTTGGTTCTTCTTCAACCTCTAATTCATGCATTTTAATCTCAGAATCACTAGATCCTTCCGTCTTAAATAACATATAAGAAAGGTTTTTAATAAGATGGTTATATTGATGTTCTTGAATATTAGTCCATTTAAAATGTTTTAAGGGGCGGGGTTATTTTTGTTTCCTTAAAATATACGCATTCCCTCCATACCTAAAGTTATTTCCATCGCTTAATAACAAGATTATCCCCTATTACCTCTCTCGTCCTCCATTATCAAGCTGCATCATGTTATCACCTTGTTATACTCATGCCGCATCCGATTGGTTTCACATCTGCTCTGCTACCGCTGCATCCTGTTCTGTTACGTTGCATCTTATTCTTCCAACGCCGGAGGTTTTGCATCTGAATCCATTGTCACCGGTGGTTTCTGCTCAGACAAGCTTGCGTTAAATCCATATATCGAATGATTAGCATTCTGATTTCTTGATGTTTTTCTCTACCCAATATCTACTTAGGAAAGTTGCAACGAAATGTTAACTTCTCTACCCTAATAGATCTCATGCGATTCTTGCATTGCATCAATTTTCACAACAATCTGAACATGTCCCGAGTTTGATTTCGGGTTCTCTATGGTGTATATGCGAAACTTGGTTGCATAACATTATCGCAATATTTATGCATAGTTGTAGACTATTAGAGTGATTGTAACATAAGGTGTGTATTTTATCTCACTTTAGGAGCAAAATGGTTTGGAACATGTTTAGCCTGTATACCTCACGGAACCCCCAGATATAGGTTTGTGATTTTTAGGCGTGTGTAATTAGTCTGATGTGCTTTACTGCCCCTCAAGAGCCTCAACAGGGGATCTAAATAAATTTCTTGGTTGAATCCAAGTGTGTAGGATAATCCAAAAATAATATTTTATTGTTGTTGTGTTGTTTGATACAACAAGTTAATTTCTCTACCCGATTCATTCTGTTAAAAAAATAAATAAAAGGGGGAGGGAAAAATGCAAGAAATCCACTAAACGGACAAATTGATTGCAATACCCCCTAATCACAAGGCCATTTTTAGGGACACGTGATTAAAATAGTTCAAGATTTTTTTTGCAAAATTAGTCGTTCACGGATGTATTTTGCAACTTAGGTGATAGTTTAGCGGGTTTCTTATAATTTGACCTAGAAAATCATATAGAATTTAGTGTCCTTGAGTTCCTTGATAGAAGGGTGCAATGTGAAGTTTTCAAAGATTAGCATTTCTGACTTCTTGATATTTTTGGTGAATACATGTTATTGACTTAATTAACTTCATATAGAGAATGAAAGAACCACAAACCGATGAAGCTAAGAAAAATATTATTTGATTAAGCATAGAGGCTGGTGGATGCTTTGGGTTCCAATATAACTTCACGCTTGATGATAAAATCGATGCAGATGATAGGTTTGATTCTAAATTTCTACTATTAGGAATTTTACACCATTCTCTTAAAAAATGAAGGACATATGTTGCGGTATATATCATATTGTTCTATTTCACAACATGGTATATTATTATTTATGTGTAGAGTTTTTTAGAGGGATGGTGTAAAATTGGTGGTGGATAAAATTTTATTCGACTCTGTAAAAGGTGCCACTGTTGATATGTCGAGGAGTTGATCCACTCTGCATTCCAGGTAAGACTTAATGTCCACACTTTTTGTTTGTGTATCTCATCACCACGTGTCCACATTTTGCGTTAGAAGTATTTCCATCATTGATGTTATTATGAGAGTCGACCTTATATATATCCATAACTAATTATCATCCGAGAATATTTCCAGTTCATCAGTTATTGCAAGAGTACTAAATCATAATATAATATAGGTTATCAATTTGTAAGATATTAATATCACTTAGTCCTATGAGAAAACCAATGGATATTAGTCACCATTTCTTGGTGAAATTCTGCGGTTTGAAACACTTAAAGATCATCCCAACTATGAAAAAAGTTAATGATTAATCAAACCAAGTTAGAGATATCTCTCATGGGACTTGTAAAACACCCAAGCATAGTCGAGATTAATCTTTGTGCAAGTTGATTTATATCATTTATAATTTGTTTGGTATGTTAATCCTCAAGATAGTAATGGTTAATCTTTGTGATCTTGTTTGGTCATGTATATTAAAGGTTTAATGCTATTTTGTGCAAAAACTAACATCGTCTTTTGGGCATAATATGTGGTGGTAATGAGTTTTCATCATCTTTATGTTTTGTGACACAAAACTTATTATCCTATCTGTGTGGTGGTTCATATGGATATTGGGGTACATATTGGATGCAGTTGTAGTCATAAACATAAAAATTAGGAGAGCTTGCTTCCATGAAACAAGCACAAATAATTTAGGAAAAGGCAATATTCTTCTTTGTTAACTGTCTAATATCTTTTGAAATGATTTTGAGAAATCTTTGGGACTTTGGTAATGTAATATTAGTCTTTCTTGGGTTCTTCATACGTTTTCATATGCTTTGTGTATGTTTTATTAAAACAATTTATATTAATTATCCTTCGGTCCACACCTTTTGTGTGTGCGATGCATAGATGATACAAAAAAATTATGCAAGAATAAAGTAATAAGTATAAATAAATTAATGAAATTTATAATTTATAACTGGAATTAATTGTAAAGTCTGACATAAAGAATAAAAGCTCACTATTGTTATTTAAAAGAAATAGATTTGTGCAACATCAACTATGCCTAAGAAAGAACACATTTAAATTGTAGATTTTTATAAAATACAATACATTTAGATATTCTTATTAATAATAGAAAAATAAATTTGTGGAATAGTTGTATATTATTTGGCAATATTTTCAAACTTTTTTTGTAGCTCTTCACTTGCTTCATATAATTGTGCTTGAAAAACTATATTGTATTTCAACGTTCTTATTAATAGAAATACTCACTACATTGAGAACAATATTGTAAAAAAATGCAAACTCAATAGACATAGACACATGCTTAGATATTTGAAATCCTCTTAGCTTTATATAGTAATGCAAAACTAGACTGTGTTGGATGTATGAGCAGGATATGGTATTCTAACTATATGTTCAGCGCAAACTGGTGCCAAGAAGGTGTATTTTGTGGAAGCTAATAAGATGGGGGAACATTCCCGCTAAGTTGTTAATCAAACTAATCTTGAAGATACGGTTGAAGTGATTGAGGGTTCAATGGAGGACGTTACTTTTCCTAAGAAAGGTAACTTTTAGATAAGAAAGACACTTTGGGTGTTATCAACATTTTAAAAGTGACTCCCCACCTCTTCTATATGATTCTAGGCATACTTCATATGATCTAGTGGTGGGAATTTTTTTAACCTTCGAAATTTGAATGAGGGTTAGGTTTGGGTTAAGGTAAAAAATGACTTGCTCGAATTTGACATGAATAAAGTTGTTTAACAAGTATTATATAAGGTGTATGATTACTTTGTTTTACTAATATTTTGCTTGGTTATACAAATTTTTAATTTATAGAGGCATTAAAGGAAAAATGAGTCAGTAGTTTTATACTTATGTTTCATGGTTAATGCATGTCAACCTAAACATGACATGTTCAATCAACATTTTGGGTTAGTGTCAGGTCATTTTAGGCTAATTGGATTCCAATATTATGGATCCATATACACCCTACCATCTTTATATCTTAACTCCTACATTTGCTTGGTCTAATCTTAAGAGCTCAGAATTCTGTCATTTTTCTACAGCTCTAGTTAATCAACATGAGAGCTTCTTTTCAACACAATAAATATATATATATATATATATATATATATATATATATATATATGTGTGTGTGTGTGTGTGTGTGTGTGTGTGTGTGTGTGTGTGTGTGTGTGTGTGTGTGTGTGAGTGTGTGTGTGTGTGTTTGTGTGTATGTGATAGAAGAATATTCTCAATCATCGAGGGGGAGGACTTCAACTACACTAAATCTATAGGGCATATGCAGAGTACCACACCACTTACCCTCCAAAAAAAATGGCTAAAAGAAGTTAAAACAAGTATAAATCTCGAGTAAATCCTACCATAACTAACTTACATAAAATCTAAATGATTAATATTTAACTTATTACCAATGCTAAAAGTGGAACATAAAATAAGAGATTCTAACCTAAACTCAACTATGATTAAAAAAGTGCGTGTAATATTTTTGTTGATTTTACATCATGTAGTGTCTAAGGGAATATTGGAGAGGGTTATAAAATATAATAGGATGATGTTAATAGTGGTCCTCAACCATGACATCATAATCCTCTAAAAATATCTATTAAGGAAAAAAATACAATATGAAACCTTATTCCTATGCTCCTACATCAATGCCAATCCTTCAACTATACTTCGCATATTTTTTCAATCCTTCTTATCAGATATTTCTAACATATGAACTCAATTTGGAGCTTAAATACATAAGAATATTGAAAGATGCTATTGAATAGGATGTAAAGACTCGCACCACAGCAGATAATAAGGAATCATGATACTTTCTAATGTATAACCCATTCTTTTGTGATTTAGTGGTAAATAGTCTCGTGCCAAAGTAGAGGTCTCATATATATTCATTTTATATTATAGTCTAAGAAGATCCTATTTTTCCAGCAACTATAAGATGATTCAAGAAACATACCATAATAAGTACACATTATTATGCCAAATGCTTTCAGAATATAATATTTTTCTCTATTATAAAGGTGAAAAGGCTATTAGAATACAATACTATTTTTGGTGCATGCCTTTTTTAGTTTCAAACTCTACCTTATAAAATTGACTCTAGGTTATGTCACCTTCCCAAATTACTCTGTTGGGCTTTGGGGGCATGGACATTCCATGCCAATGCACTCATTAAGTGTTGTGTTACACGATTTGACACCCATTTATGTGCTTGTCATTAAGGTATGATATATGGATTGAAGGGCTTATGGTAAACTTCTATACTTTCTTAGCAAAGCCCACAAGGAGCACGATATAGCATAAAAAGAACATAGAGTAATTATTATAAAGATGAAGCCAAAAGTTTGGTGGCATTAACAGATAAATGTTCAAGGTACATTGGATTTGGGAAAGTGGCAAAGGAATGATGTGATTATCACTTTGACTAAAACTCCTCAATATATTTCATTCAAATTTGGAAAAAAACTATTTAATGATTGGTTTGTGGTAGTTTAAGGGGTGGTGTGGGTGCGAATGAATAACCCTTTGTTTGGTTGCTGCAGAAATAGTATAAACTAATCAAAACTCATATTTCAAATTACATTACAATGTTATGATTTTAAGCATGCTAATGTACTTAGCATAGTTATGTCAATCATATATTAAGAGTGATTTTCAAATCCGAGTAACAATTATATCAAAAGAATTAAAATTAGATGTATAGTTATAGTAATCAACACATTATTTTTCATTTTAGTCTATTCCATATATTTTGGTTGAACTGCTACTATGTTTTTATTTCGTGTATTGTAGGAACAAGCTTGATATCAAAGAATTGAGGATTAAAGTCAGATGCATTAGGCTCATCCTTATTGTTCAGAAAGTCTTATCTTTGAAAGTGTAATTTTTCATACAAATTTGATAATGCCACTCTTGTTTTCACCCATTCTTAGTTCCTGTTTGAAAAAATGCATGTGAAACTTTAAAATGGACCACTTTGAAATGTTGGGTTGCCAGACATGTGCATCCTTACCTTCTATATATATTCTTTCATTAATCAGTAAGGTTAAATTGGTTCTACCTTCTTTGTTTTTTCATACGAGAATAAAATATTGTTAAATTACTAAGTACAGAATAATGCATATTTTGCGTAACTCATAATTCTGAATGCTAGCGTTATAAATCAACAGGTCCAGTGAATCTTTCCATTTAACAACAGAGAGATGGAAGAAACAATGGAAAGTCTTATAATGGTTGTCTAAAAGCAAAGATGGAAGCAATTATTTTCAGGGTTTAACATCAATTACCTGAAGGTGAGGATAATCTTATTTGACTCTTTTTAATGTGAAACGCAATGAAATATCAATATGTCAACGGTTTGTTTTTCCTATTAGTGAATGAAATAATACCTAAGTTTGTTCGATAAATTGTGTCTCTTTGAATATTATTGATTTTTTTTATTTCTTAAATAGGGCGGATAATCCTATAAACAAAGGAAACTCTGCCCAATTTTTTAAATTGTTTATAATCAATTGTGTTATATAAAAAATATTTTCAACTTACATTATACACGACGTAATACTTTGGAAAAACTAGAATTCATATGTTGCGTTTTATGTTGCACTAGAGATTTATATATGTTATTTTTAAACTTATGCAGGAGCATTTAATTAGAGGCATGTGAAAGGCGTGTCATTGCTAGATTGTAGGCATGTGGTTGAATTCTTGTGGGTATTTTGTGTTGTGTGCTTAATTTCTTATATTTTATTTTATAATTAGGACAAAAAAAGATACATGGAGATGCATTTGATAAGGATGATAGGTCTTTAATGTAGATAACTGCCGGACAATCGATAAATAGAGAGTATTAAGAAAATGGGACCAAGGGAGTTGGTGAAAAAATTGTGAGTTTCTTTCAAAAGTTAAGAAAAAATATTTATTTATATAATCTTTATAAATTTGGACATATAGTACATAAGATGATTGAAAACAGTATGATTTAACAACAATCTTGATAATTTTCTTTATTGTAGGACTCTTTGAAGAAGCAAATACATGATGGGAACTTATTAAGGCTTATATTATATGATTTAGAGCCCTTGAGGTGTCGACACAATTTCGCAAAAGCCAAAGGAAGACCGGCGCATTTATGAGTGATTTTTGGATGTAAATATTTTTGGAGATATATTTTTTAACGATGTACATATTGGGTATATCTAGTTATGATACATGTAGTAGGTCACTATTTTCTTATGAATAATTTAGATGGTGGGTATATGGACAAATGACTTAGTTTGGCACATTTTAGATGTACATGACTTCGAATACAAAAAAATTCATGGTTGTTTTTATATCACTATGAATTTTGATTTGTGTTTAGATTTATTTGTCAACTATGACATTCATATTGGATAATATTTTTTTTATTATATGTTTAATTTATGACCGTTTATATTAAACTGTTATGTGATGAAATAGTTTATATGACCTTTTTAAATATTTGAATTTTTTTTATCATGACGTTTTTAAATCAAATATGACAAGTTGTGGAGTATATCATGACTGTTTTTATAGCAGATATGGCCGTTTTGAAAAATAGTCATATATAATTGTTAACCTAATATGACGGCTTTTATGGGTATTGATAGAGCTGGGTTTCGCCGCGGCACGAGAGTCACCTACGCGCCAATTGTTTTGTTTTCGGTTCACCAACTCTATACAAAAATCTAGAGTGTTACAACACTCTTTTAAGGGAGTATAGCGGCCAGTCCGGGTATCGAATCCACAGAGACTAGTTGCTAGAATTTAATTGAATTAATATTTCAGGAATCAAATTATAAAAGGTAATTTTTACTAACTAAAAAGAAAGAAAAGATAAACTATGCATGGGTATATTTAAACTAAATTAATAAAGAGAATAAAAATTATAGGTTGCGTCGGATATTCCTCACCTAGAGTTAATTAGTATAAATGGTTACATGGGTCGACGAGTATATCAAGATTGCATATCGTTTCGACAATTAATTAAATCAAGAGTTGTCACACCCCTAAATTCGCATAAAAGTCTAATAAGATTTTTGCGTCAATAAATACCCCGAAAATTACACACGCAAGGGTGTAAATATAGAGCATACATGATATACCCCGTTAAATCTCCTATGCGTAATAACAAGAACAACCCAATCGAGACAAGAACGAATCAACTCCATCACCAAGGCAAAGCAACTAAATCAACCCTAGGTGATTTCAATCCAATACAACCTAGATTAAACTAGCCGCTACACATGAATAAAAGCATAAATTAAACTAACTAATTAATTAGGGCACACAATAAATAAATAAGCTACACAAATACAAAGCATGGAATAAAAGGAATACAAGCATAAATAAGATGGATAAGAAAGAGGACTAGTGAAAAAGACTTACATTAATGGCTACAAACCAACAAATATGGAGGAAGGAGACTCCACAAATAAAACCCCCAAAGTAGCTCTCAAACCCTAACCTAGAAAACTAACTCCAAAAAATAAAGATATCAAGTCTAATAAATATCCATCAACTTAAAAGAAGGTTTAAAAATAAAACCTCCACCAAAAACCAACTTAAAATTACAAATTTGCAGACTTTCTACGCGAGGGGAATGGATTTTCCCCCTGGCCCTACGGGTCTACAATTCTGCAGCTTTATTCAACTTTACGAAAAATATCGTAACTTCTTCGTTATAACTCAGAATTTGGCACGGTCGGAGGATAAGCGAAGATAACTCAGAGGGATACAACATACAAAAAGACATTAGGCCCAAAAACTAAAATATGAAATGACTAAAATGCCCTTGAGTGTGAATTTGAAGTAAAGACCATCCTAAAAATTCCATAACTCCTTCATTATACATCAGAATCATGTACCGTCGGTGACCACGCAAAGAGAAATCAAAGGGATTCAACTTCTGTGAGGGGTTCAGTATTAAAACCCAATGATGAAATTACTATAATGCCCCCGAAGCTTTAATATTCAACGAAACTTTTTCGAAATGCGTCCAAACTTCACACCAAGCACCTAAATACCTACAAAAGTCCAATTATACCTCATATAGCATGTTAACATATAAAATGGAGGTTGTTTGGTTAACGGGCATAAATCTAGAGATTAAGGCATCTGAGGGGGATAAAAATGCGTAGGTTCGAGGGTATAAATATGCAATATTTGATACGAATCATACCCCCTAACTTACACATTTCTAGTCCCTAGTAATGAAATAGGAAACACCAAGAACTACATGTAAAGAAAAATAGGAGGCAAGTACAAAAGTGGGATGAAAAACATAAAAGCCACTTTCGCGGGCGATTTGATTGCATTTAGCGTATGCAATAAGCCGTTAAACTCCTAGGTTACCCTAGTGGATGGGTATTGTCTCGTGGTGATTTTCAGGGATGAAATCCACAAACATCATATGGTTTCCTCAAAATATGTCCAAGCCAACATGCGACAAACTCAATAACAACGAAAAAGATTTCAAACGCATTATTAGCATAATGAACGAATTCAAATGAAAGTCCATTTCATTAAATATTACAGAAATCACCTTGATGATGCTAAGATTTAGCACCACCAGATAAGTGATAGTGAGCTCAAGCAGTAGCAGCCATGGCAGCCATGGAGATGTATCAGTGTATAGAAGGGGATGAGTATAAGAGGAAAATTAGACAATGATGTATAGTGGTTCAGCCAAATTGGCCTACATCCACTGTGAGTGTGTGATCCACTAAGTATGGGCACTAATGGCCTTGGATACAATGCACATAACCCTCTCTCTCTCTCTCTACTGTGTGTGTACAAGCAGAGTTTTAGCTAGGGCAACTGTTCATGGATCCATCCCTGTAGGGTTGTAGGTGACAAGTATATATAAGTCTTGGGGGGTGTAGTGTACCCCCCAAGTAAGCATGGTGCATGTGAATGATGATCTAACCAATTCCCTGTTGACACCTGTAGAAGCCAAATGATGGCATAATATTCCCTCACGTGAGGGTGTGATTCGGTTATAACGGTCTGCCACGTGTCATATGAGCCTCACGCGCACTGTTCCACGCGTCTCCCAAACCACGCGCTGAGATGATGTCACCCTCGGCCTATGATATGAGGCCGAGGGCAAAGTTCCCCCTGGCAGTGAGTATGGTCCAATTTAAGCCTCGTACTGTCGGCCCCTCGAAGGGTCGTCCGGGACGTGCTGAAGGGTCGGCCCCTCGGAGGGTCGTCCGGGGCCTGCTGAAGGGTCAGCCCCTCGGAGGGTCGTCCGGGGCCTGCTGAAGGGTCGTCCCCTAGGAGGGTCGTCCGGGGCCTGCTGAAGGGTCGGCCCCTCGGAGGGTCGTCCGGGTCCTGCTGAAGGCCGAGTCCAGGGGGGGTCATATGGAGCCAAATGAGGGGTCGGCCCCTCGGAGGGTCGTCTGAAGGGGTTGCCTTGATCCCGGCAGTCAGGGGGTAAATATGGGTATATCAATCACCCCCCAGCCCTTAGCCATTGATGTTGTTGAGATGGCTGAGGGATAGTGTTGCTTTTGAGGCGGATGTATGGTCAGTGAGATGAGGGATGCCTGTCAAGATGAGGTGACACTTGGGCGGTTGCCCACTGTCATCTCCAGTTCCCTAGGTAAGGCGGCTGTACTATGCTTGGGGCTTTGTGCCCTAATGATATCCTCCTCGTGGGCTGTGTTTTGCTTTGGGAAGTGAGCCCCCTTAATTAGCAAAGATATTAAAAGGATTTTCAAATCCTTTTCCCCTTCTAGCTTCTTCTTCATCTTCGCGCCCTTACTTTCTCTCTCTACAATTCCAGCTAACTCCATAGCCGTTTCTTCGCTGATTTCTCCATCGCTCTTCACTCAGCCGTTGCTCTTGTTTCCAGGTACTCTTCTTTGCCTGAACTCTCCTCTAGCTCTTCCATTTCCTTTGTGTGTTGGGGTCGAACCCCTTTTAGCATTTTTCTGGTTTTTCTCGCATTTTTCTGGCATCTTTTCCGGCGAACGACTTCGACTGTTCTTGAGTGTTCTTGAGCAAACCTTTCATATTCCCAGTTTTAGATCCAAAAGTCATAGGTTGGTCAATTAGAGTTTGTTTGTGGTTAGATTAGTAAAATCATCTCAAGTATTAGGTCTCCCCCTTAATGCTTAGGAGGCTTTATGATTTAGCAGACGAGTTTCCATCCTTGAGGGAGAAGTTCTTCATAGAGATCAGGCGCATAGAGGAAGAGGAGGAGAGGAGACGACGGGATGACCCCATTTGGGTACGACCCATCTTTCCCCTCCCCTTGAAGAAAATTCTGCCCTCTGAGCCACAAGGGTCGTCCTATCGTCCATCCGACAGTCAGACGTTTGAGGGTGGTATGGACGAGCGTGCGTCTTCACCTGCAGGTGCTGGTCCCTCTGGAAAGAGAGGGTCGTCTGAGTATGCCCAGGACCATCAGGCCGAGGGTATGGGACCCTCTGAGGCTGTCCCTGTGACGGCCCTATCCCCCCATGCATTTCAAATGACTTTTCACGGTTCGCCCCCAAGAGGTGAAGAGGCCGAGAGACAGGAGGCCGAGGGTTATGCTGAGGACTCTGATGATGATCCCATTGACACTTCTCACGCCTCTGCTTATGTTTCCACTGTGAAGGATCGTGACCTCTTGCTGTGGAGGCATCAGTTCGGCATAAAGTCCTCTGTGACTATGAGGGTTCCCAACCCCGATGAGCGAGTTTATCAGGGAGACGAGGGGGAGGTTGCAGTTTACGAGCAGATGCTTAGGGTAGGTGTTAGGTTCCCTCTGCATCCTACCATTGTTGAGATCCTGTCTGCCCTTGGGGTTTCCCCCTCTCAGCTCCCCCCAACTCTTGGAGGGCAATTCTTGGCTATATATCTCTTTGGAAGAGTGTCTTCACAGATGAGCCCTCAGCAGACTTATTCATAGGTTGTTATAACATTACCTCATCGTCCAAGCAGCCTGGTTACTACCACTTAGGGGCCAGGAAGTCTGACAAGAAGATCCTTCATGTAGCCCAGACCTCAAATCATGACTGGAAGAGGAGGTATTTCTTCATCTCTGGGGACTGGGAGTTCCCCTCTGGGGTTGATCCTCTTGAAGATAGTCCGAGGGTTTCCCAGGTATGGTCCAAACCTTCCATGAGGGCACGGTCTGACCCTGGATTAAGTCAGGAAGAGAGGGTAATTGTTGACTATCTGAGGGACCAGGGGAAAGAGGGTGAACTTCCAAAATTTGAAGATCTAATGACCCCTCATCACCTCAGAGAGGCTGGCCTGAGGGTCGGCCCTCTGACAGAATTATGTGAGTGTTTTTCCATTTTCGCATTATGATTCCTTCTAAGTGTTCCCTCTTTGCCTCTGTATCTTTCTGACATATTTCCTTCTTTTCAGGTCGTCCTGCGAACATTTCTGACCAATTGTGGGAGATGACTGCCCCCAGCTTGTTGTCCGGTCTTGGCAAAAAGAAAGGGAAGGAGCCTCAGCAAGCCCAGAGGAAGTCAACGGCCGAGGGGCCGAGGCCGGTAGAGCCGACCGTGGATAGTCGGAAAAGGAAGCAGCCTGAAGCTCCTGAGGGCTCTCGTCCTGATGCACGGACGAGGGCGAGGGCAGAAGTGTCTGAGGGGTCTGCCTCCAGCATGGGGGCATTTTGGTCTCAAAATTTAGCATCCTTGAAGTCTGACCCTTCTTCCCTCATAGCCAACTTAAGGGCGGCCAAGGTCTCCATATTTTCTGCTCCTTCGGCCTCTGACTACGACTTTTTGTCGAAGATGCCCCCTGCCAAGGTGTATGATTACGGTCTGCATACCATGGCCCAGGTATTTGCTTCTACCGTACTTCCTCAGTTAATTTTTTGTCAATCTGTTCCCTCGGCCTCTTAATGTTTGCTTGTTCTTGTGCAGTCTATTTGTGCTTGGGCGTCGGCTACAAAATGGATGGCCGAGAATCAGCTGAAATTTCAAGAGGCCGACAGGGCCATTCAGCACGAGGCTCTTCTACAGACTGAACTGGATACTGCAAAGGCTGAGCTGGGTACTGCAAGGGCTGAGCTGGAGGGTATGAGGGTTGAGCATACCAGGGTCTTGAATGAGCTACAGACGCAGCATGAGGCAGACCTGAAGGCCAAGGACGACCTTATTAAAGACAAGGATGCGGCCTTGAATAACCTGGGGGCTCACTTCAAGACTGAGCTTGAGGGTGCAGTAAGGAAGGCCGGGGCCGATGCTGTTGAGGCCTATAAGGTTTCAGACGAGTTTCAAGGCTTCGGCCTTGAGTATCTTGAGAGGGGAATTAGGACGGCCTGTCGGTGGGTCGTCCTAAAATTTGCTGATGCAGTGACGACTATCCGCCCCTCCCTTGAAGCCGTCCAGCTAGATGACCCCTTAATTGCTGAGGCCTTGGCACAGGTTGAATCCCAAGTCCACGTTGAGGGTACCGGCACATCTGAGGATCAGCCTCTAGTGGTCGTAGATGAGACCCCTGTAATCGATGTGCCCTCTGAGTGTGCTCAATAGGGTGGCTGTCTGTAGCCCACACCCTCTTCTTGTAACATTTTTTTTTTTTGTATTTTTGTTGATCAAACATTTCCCTTATTTGTAATATAATCACTGTCTTCTATTCCTGTCTTTGCTTTGTGATGCTTAGAAATTAACAATACTACCAACTCCTCCCTCGTCATTTTGAGGGTAAATGGGGTCGTCTCCCCCCATTTGCCCTCTTCATAGCCGAGGGTGTTTACCACCAAATTATGATGTTTTAAATCAAGTTCACCCTCGTCTTTTTGAGGGGAGTGGAGGGGTCGTCCCCTCCACTGGTCCCCATTATAGCCGAGGGTTCAACTAACCAAATTAATGGATTTTAATTTAGTCTTCCCTCGTCTTTTTTGAGGAGAGTGGAGGGGTCGTCCCCTCCACTGGTCCCCATTATAGCCGAGGGTTCAACTAACCAAATTAATGGATTTTAATTTAGTCTTCCCTCGTCTTTTTTTAGGAGAGTGGAGGGGTCGTCCCCTCCACTGGTCCCCATTATAGCCGAGGGTTCAACTAACCAAATTAATGGATTTTAATTTAGTCTTCCCTCGTCTTTTTTGAGGAGAGGGGAGGGGTCGTCCCCTCCACTGGTCCCCATTATAGCCGAGGGTTCAACTAACCAAATTAATGGATTTTAATTTAGTCTTCCCTTGTCTTTTTTGAGGAGAGGGGAGGGGTCGTCCCCTCCACTGGTCCCCATTATAGCCGAGGGTTCAACTTACCAAATTAATGGATTTTAATTTAGTCTTCCCTCGTCTTTTTTGAGGAGAGTGGAGGGGTCTTCCCCTCCACTGGTCCCCATTATAGCCGAGGGTTCAACTAACCAAATTAATGGATTTTAATTTAGTCTTCCCTCGTCTTTTTTGAGGAGAGGGGAGGGGTCGTCCCCTCCACTGGTCCCCATTATAGCCGAGGGTTCAACTAACCAAATTAATGGATTTTAATTTAGTCTTCCCTCGTCTTTTTTGAGGAGAGGGGAGGGGTCGTCCCCTCCACTGGTCCCCATTATAGCCGAGGGTTCAACTAACCAAATTAATGGATTTTAATTTAGTCTTCCCTTGTCTTTTTTGAGGAGAGGGGAGGGGTCGTCCCCTCCACTGGTCCCCATTATAGCCGAGGGTTCAACTTACCAAATTAATGGATTTTAATTTAGTCTTCCCTCGTCTTTTTTGAGGAGAGTGGAGGGGTCGTCCCCTCCACTGGTCCCCATTATAGCCGAGGGTTCAACTTCCCATGCATGCTAGGACTGACAATAGGATGAAGGAAACACTGATATTTCTCATTAATTTTCCAAGTGTTCTGTTGGAGCAACCCTAATTACAATTATGGCCTTTCAAGACCTTACAACACTACTGATAGTATTTCTTCAAATGATCTGCATTCCAGGGGTTGGAAAATGGTTTCCCCTCTAGGTTTTCTAGTCTATAGGTCCCAGGGACAACTTCATCGGTGACCCTATAGGGGCTGTGCCAATTAGGATGGAGTTTATTGGGCTTCTGCAAAGTCTTTTTGAGAACCAAGTCTCCCACTGCGATTGGCCTCTGTTTCACCCTCTGGTTGTAAAACCTTGCGGTCCTCTGCTGGTAGGAAGCCAGCCTTATCTCAGTGTCCTCCCTTCTTTCCTCAATCAAATCCAGGTCAAGTCTCCTCTCTTCCGTATTTCCCTGGGGGTCGTACATTTGGACCCTATGAGAGGGAAACTCGACCTCTGTGGGGATGACTGCTTCTGATCCATAAGCTAACATGAAGGGGGTCTCCCCAGTTGAGGTCCTTACTGTCGTCCTGTATGCCCACAACACTGCATATAACTTCTCAACCCATCTTCCTTTTGCCTCCTCAAGCCTCTTCTTAATCCCATCTAGGATTGTCCTGTTCGTAACTTCGGTTTGCCCATTGGCCTGAGGTCGGCCTGGGGTGGAGAAAAATTGTTTGATACTTACCCTCTCACAGTACTTCTGTAGAGAGGCATTCTTGAACTGGGTCCCGTTATCCGAGATGAGGGTGTTGGGTAGACCATATCTGCATATCACATTCTTCCAGATGAACTGGAAGGTCTTCTGCTCCGTGATCGTGACCATCGGCTCGGCCTCTACCCACTTTGAAAAGTAGTCAATTGCTACGATGAGGAACCGATAGTTATTGACTGCTCTCGGTAAGGGTCCTACCAGATCAATCCCCCATATTGCGAACGGCCATGGGGATGTAATGGAGGTGAGAGGCTGGTGAGGTTGATGAGGGATGGTAGCAAATCTTTGGCATTTATTACACTTTTTAACGTATGCGGCAGTATCTTTCCCCAAGGTCGGCCACCAGTAGCCTTGGGTGATCACCCTCTTTGCCAAGGATCTACCCCCAATATGGCTTGAACACGACCCTTCATGCACGTCTTGCAAAATGGAAGGGACCTCTGAGGGATGCACACACCTAAGTAAGGGGAGCAGAAACCCCTTTTTATACAGCGTGTCTCCGATGACAGCGAACTTTGCAGCCCTGTATCTCAGCTTCTTCCTCTCTTGGCTCGCTTCTGGCATCTCTCCCCCTTTAATGTATCGGATCAGGGGGTCCATCCATGAAGGTTCTTGAGAAACATTCATGCAAACACCAAGTGCTCCCCCAACGTCTTCGATAGTTGGTCGAAGCAAGATTTCTACCGGGACTGTCCTCCTTATGTCTGTCCTAGTAGCTGAGGCCAACCTTGCAAGGGCGTCAGCACGGCCGTTGTCGAGCCTAGGTATCCTCTTGAATTTCGCCTCTTTAAAGTCCTTCAGCGATAACCTCACCATCTCAAGGTACCTAGCCATCCTCTCGTCCTTGGCCTCATAGGCTTCTAGTATCTGATTCACCACCAGCCTTGAATCACTGTGAACCAAAATTTGGCCGATACTAAGGGATTTGGTCAAGGAGAGGCCAGCTATCAAGGCCTCATACTCAGCCTCATTGTTGGAGGCTTTGAAATTGAACCTCAGGGCGTACTCGACGTCTGTGCCATCGGGTGCTGATAGTATCAGTCCAGCACCACTTCCGCTATCACAGGAGGACCCGTCAACGAAGAGGCTCCACGGAGTCTTTCCTTCAGAAAAATTTCCCTCAGAGAGGGACCCCTGTCTAAAGATGTATCTTCCCTCTTCGTTTTCAGTCACTTTCCTTCTAGCGGTGCTCGTCTCAGCCATTTCTGCGGGTGTGTCTGCGGGTCTGTCTTCTGTATCTGCCTTCCCGAGGGTCTCACCCTCGGCCTCATCTTCTTCCCATGTGAACTCAGCCACGAAGTCTGCCAAGGCTTGCCCCTTAATGGCTGTCTTAGGCTGATACACAATGTCAAATTCCCCCAGCTCTATAGCCCAGGTCATTAGCCTTCCTGATTTTTCAGGCTTGTGTAGGACCTGCCTAAGAGGAGAGTCAGTAAGGATGACCATAGTATGGGACTGGAAGTATGGTTTCATCTTCCTTGAGGCATGAATCAAGGCATAGGCCAACTTCTCCATCCTCGGGTATCTCTGCTCTGCCCCCTGGAGTGCCTTGCTGTTGAAATATACGGGCTTCTGTATCCCATCTCCGTCTCTTACGATTGCTGCACTGATAGCGGATTCTGAGACAGCAAGGTACACGTACAGTCGTTCACCCTGCACGGGTCGTGACAGCAGCAAGGGAGACCCTAAGTATGATTTCAGCTGCTTGAAAGCCTCATCACACTCTTCGCTCCATTCAAAGGCTTTTCTGAGGATTTTGAAGAATGGAAGACACCTGTCTGTGGCCCTTGACACAAATCTGTTCAAGGCAGCCACTCTCCCTGTGAGCCTCTGAACGTCTTTAATGGACTTGGGGGTCTTCATCTCAATAAGGGCCTTTATCTTTTCAGGATTGGCCTCAATGCCTCTTTGGTTGACAATGAACCCCAAGAATTTCCCCGCTCCGACCCCGAAGACACACTTGGTCGGATTAAGCTTCATCTGGTACTTGTCCATCGTGTTAAAGGTCCTTTCCAGGTCTGCTACATGGTCCTCTGCTTTCAAACTCTTGGTCAGCATGTCATCCACATAGACCTCCATAGACTTCCCAATTTGGTCTTCAAACATTCTGTTTACGAGGCGTTGGTACGTCGCCCCCGCATTTTTTAGACCAAAGGGCATGACCCTGTAACTGTATGTCCCCTTATCAGTGATGAAGGCTGTCCTCTCCGAGTCTTCAGGGTCCATGAAAATCTGGTTATACCCGGAGTAGGCATCCATGAAACTCATGAGCTCATGGCCTGCGGTAGCGTCTACCATCTGGTCGATGCGGGGAAGAGGGAAGCTGTCTTTAGGACAATGCTTGTTGAGGTCTGTGAAGTCCACGCACATTCTCCACTTGCCGTTGGCCTTTGGGACAATGACTGCGTTGGACAGCCATTCAGGGTAGATGACTTCCTTGATAAACTCAGCGTCTTGTAATTTTTTAACCTCATCCCTGATGACCTCGTACTTCTCTCTAGAGTAAATCCTCCTCTTCTGCTTTACCGGCTTCACTCCCTCTACCACGTTGAGTTTGTGGCACACGATTTCAGGGTCGATCCCTGGCATATCTACATGACTCCACGCGAAGACGCTTCGCCTTCTCCTCAACAGTTTTATGAGGTCTTCCTTGATACTGGGCTTCAGAGACTTGCCAACTTGGACGGTTTTTCCCGGGTCATCCTCATCGAGGATGATGGGTTCTACCTCCTCAGCGGCCTCTCCTTTCTTGAGCTTCGTCTCGTCCCTGGGGTCTAGGGTATCAATGTTGTAAGTGGCTGTAGCCCTCTTGTGTGCCTCCCTTTCTTCAGCGGAGTTGTAGTAGCACTCTCTCGCTGTTGTCTGGTCTCCCTGAACTTGCCCCACCCCATAAGGGGTAGGGAACTTAACCATCTGGTGGACTGTGGACGGCACAGCTTCAAACCCCTTGAGGGCCACACGTCCCAGTATGATGTTGTATGCCGAAAACACATGCTCATCCAGCACAAAGAAACTGACCTTCTTGGTGAGCCATCTCGGCCATTCGTCCCCCATTCTGACATCAGCCTCATATATTCCCAGGGGGTGAACCTTCTCCCCACTGAACCCAATCAATGGATGGTGGTATGGGACAAGTCTGGCACGACTGAGGCCCAAGGCCTTGAAGCATGGCCAAAACATCACATCTGCGGATGAGCCTC
Source organism: Sambucus nigra (assembly GCA_949130495.1). NCBI lineage: Eukaryota > Viridiplantae > Streptophyta > Magnoliopsida > Dipsacales > Adoxaceae > Sambucus > Sambucus nigra. Next base: position 117,379,291 of record OX422212.1, on the reverse strand, counting down.
CATCTATCAGTATCCTCGGCACTTCACACCCATGCACCCTGGTAGTGATGACGAGAGGGTCATCATGCGGGGCTAAGAGGCCTTTGAAGTCTATCCTTGAAAATCCCACTATCAAAGTGTCCATGTCAACCTTCTTCCTTTTCTCTGACTTGACCTCTAGGGAGGTCGAGTGCACCGTCTTCGTCACTGCCTTAGCCTCAGCGACATGGGCCTTCCTGTCGGCGACCTCAGACCCTCCTCCTGCAAGTCCCCCGGAGATCATTCCCACCCCGAGCGAGATCATATTGAGCCTCTTGACAGGGCCTTGGTCGTCTCTCGGCGGGAGGTCAGGGTCGTCCTCATCATCAGAGGGGTCGTCCCCTCTTTTTTGAGGACCTTCTCTGCAGGCATCGACTCGCTTCTTTCTGGGGTCGTCCCCTCGGCCCCTCTTGAAGTCGGCTTTATCGACGTACTTTCTGAGCTTCCCTTCCTTCAGCATCTTCTCAATCTCATCTTTCAGAGCAAAGCATTTGTCTGTTACGTGGCCGTGGTCTTGGTGAAATTCACACCACAGGTTCTTATTCCTCTTGCCGGGGGCTGCCCTCAACTTCTCGGGCCACTTCAGGGACCGGTCACTCTTAATCTCATTCAGGATCTGTTCACAGCTGACCGTCAGAGGGGTGTACCCAGCGAACTTGTCATCCGAGGACCTCTTTTTCCCCTCTTTGTTCTTTTTAGGGTATTTACTCCCACTAGCACCCCCTCTTTCGTCTTCATATTTCGCGGCCATCGCCTCTTCGGCGTTCATCACTTTTCCTGCTGTTGACAGTAGCTCAGCCATCGTCCTTGGAGGGTCTTCGGCAAGCTTCCATAATAGCTTCCCCTTTTGGAGTCCTCCAATCAGGGCTGTCATAGCTATGCTTTCCTCATAGTCTTCCACCTCCAGCTTCTCTTTATTAAATCTGGCTATGTAGTCCCTCAGACTCTCATTCTTTCCCTGCTTAACATAGAGCAGGTGTGTGGTCTTCTTCCGTGGTCTCACCCCAAAGAAGAAATTATGGATGAACAGGTCTGCCAACTGCTTAAAGTTTCCAATAGAATTTTTTGGAAGAGACGTGTACCAGACATGCGCAGCCCCTGTCAGGGTACCAGAGAAGGCACGACACCTCATCTCATCTGAGATAGAGTATATGTCTGCCGCCGACTGATACATCTCCACGTGGTGGACAGGGTTAGTGCTCCCATCGTATCTTGGGGTGACCACGGGAGGCTTGAACTTTGATGGAGTGGGAAAGTCGACTATCTTTGCCACAAAAGGTGAGCCTATGGTGTATCCCCTCTGAAGAGGGTCTCGGCTCTTCAGTATGTCGCCAATCTTATCCTCTAACCGCTGGATTGAGTCATTCCAGGGCCTCACAGGGTCAGCGTGACCGATGTTATCCCCTGCTGCCTCTTGGAGGTGGATGGAGGGTTCCGCTGCAGCAGGCCTGTGTCGGCTGTTTACTTCCCTCTGGCCATCATCCCGTCTTTGGGGTCGGCCCTCTGGTGCCTCCCTCCTAGATCTTGCAGCACTTCTTGACTTGGACAGCTTATCCCGCAGGTCATTTACTGGGCCCAGCCTCTCGAAGGCCGACCCCCTGCTCAGGCGGTCAAAAGCGGAGCCTCTCGGACGATCATCAGGGTTTGGTCTCCCGCACTTTCCTCTACTGTCCTGGAGGGGTCGTACTGTATTGTTGGAGACCTCATATGGCTCCCAGCATTCTACTGGAGCCTCTTCTTCCTCCAGATCATCATACCTGTCCTCAGGGCAAGGGTTTCCTTGCCTCCCCAGGCGTAAACGCCGGGGGTCAGCAACATCCCTACGCCGCTGAGGGGGTGGCAGGTCATTATGTGGTGCCTGGGGTGGTCCCCTGGCCTCATGATGTCCTGGAGCTGCTGCCGGAGTAATCATCTCAGGTGAGACCCCTGGTGGTCTCAGTATATTCTGACTTAGAGCTGTGAACTGCTCCTGCATCATCCGCTGGCTGGCTGCCAGAGACTTTAGGGCCGCTGCCACATCAGCCATCTCAGACTGAGGCGGCGGCTGACTGGAACTGGGTCTTCCCCCCTCGTCCGGCGGGGGAAGAGGTGGTGGTGGCATCTCAGGTGCCATGTGCTTGAGCTATGAAAAGTTGAACTGAAGAAAATACTGGTGAGCTTGGGAACCTTAGTGGGTCTCTTTCAATGGTGAAACACCTCCTCTCAGGGGGAGTGTTGGTTCACCACCAGAGTGCCCAGTGAGGTCAAGCTGTACAAAGGAAGAGATGTCTTCTCGTTCCCACAGACGGCGCCAAACTGATGATGCTAAGATTTAGCACCACCAGATAAGTGATAGTGAGCTCAAGCAGTAGCAGCCATGGCAGCCATGGAGATGTATCAGTGTATAGAAGGGGATGAGTATAAGAGGAAAATTAGACAATGATGTATAGTGGTTCAGCCAAATTGGCCTACATCCACTGTGAGTGTGTGATCCACTAAGTATGGGCACTAATGGCCTTGGATACAATGCACATAACCCTCTCTCTCTCTCTCTACTGTGTGTGTACAAGCAGAGTTTTAGCTAGGGCAACTGTTCATGGATCCATCCCTGTAGGGTTGTAGGTGACAAGTATATATAAGTCTTGGGGGGTGTAGTGTACCCCCCAAGTAAGCATGGTGCATGTGAATGATGATCTAACCAATTCCCTGTTGACACCTGTAGATGCCAAATGATGGCATAATATTCCCTCACGTGAGGGTGTGATTCGGTTATAACGGTCTGCCACGTGTCATATGAGCCTCACGCGCACTGTTCCACGCGTCTCCCAAACCACGCGCTGAGATGATGTCACCCTCGGCCTATGATATGAGGCCGAGGGCAAAGTTCCCCCTGGCAGTGAGTATGGTCCAATTTAAGCCTCGTACTGTCGGCCCCTCGAAGGGTCGTCCGGGGCCTGCTGAAGGGTCGTCCCCTAGGAGGGTCGTCCGGGGCCTGCTGAAGGGTCGGCCCCTCGGAGGGTCGTCCGGGTCCTGCTGAAGGTCGAGTCCAGGGGGGGTCATATGGAGCCAAATGAGGGGTCGGCCCCTCGGAGGGTCGTCTGAAGGGGTTGCCTTGATCCCGGCAGTCAGGGGGTAAATATGGGTATATCACACCTCATTGAATTGAAACCTGAAAATGTGGGAGGGGAGCAAGCACATGCAAAGTATGATTTGGCAAAAACATAAATAAACCGGATAAGCGTTAAAGCATGCATATAATGAGTAAATGTAAATGGAAACTAGGTCGCGCACATGTCACAAATGAAGAACGTTATATAGGAAATTAAAAACTTGTAATCTCAATGAAAGATACCGCTCATTAAAAAAGACGAAATGCATTTTCAGAGATTATCAAGCTATTTAAACTTTTAAATTACATCTACCTAAGATCACATAGGATTTGCATAGGGTTGTAATGTATGTTAGGGGTTAAGGGTACGAAACAAAGTGTATATGTACGGATTCAAAGTGTTCGGGGATGAAAACTCGGCATAATGGAAAATGCGGGCAATATAAAAAATTAGAAAATGATTTCCAAACAAGCATTAGATATAACTATAAGATGTGAATGCATATTTGAGGAGGCACCGCGTCGAGTGTGTTTTAGACTTGAGCAACGTGGTTGCGCCTACGTATCCATCTTTGTGGAATCAAAATCTGCATAGTTCGTGGGTCCGTACGATACGCCGGAGAGAGCTCAATTTTTGGTGGTTTGGGTGCGTCGAGCGTGGCTAATCCGACGGGCCGCCTCTCGAACGCCCAGTCTTGGTAGTTTCGGTGAGTGGGGGTGGAGGTGCCAAATTTGGCTATCCACCTCTCAAACACCCATATACCGTAAAATGAAACTATAAAAATCCATTCGTCACTATCAAAACTGTGATGGAGCTCCAAAGGTGCATGGGGGAGGAGAGCTATATTTCCTCTCCTTACTTTGCCCCCAAGACCATCATCCATCAAATGAGGGGGGGAGACCCTCTTTTATAGCAAAAGTGCCCCAAGTGGGCTTGACACATGTCATGTTCTCTATAGAATCAAATGTCCAATATTTATGGTACCACTTGTCACAATATATGTGGTGACATATCAAATAATTAATTAAATCATTACTCGAGCATTGTCTAGTGTATATCATAAAATACGGAGTATACGTAATATATTAATTTGTGCATAATAATATTTCAGCCCTTGTAGGGTCTTATTTGTAGTAAAACTTGATAAATCATAAATCAATATTCGATTAAATATGCGAGGTAATTTATTAGAGTGTTGGCGATTAATTCATTTAACACCACTCTACATTTGCCCCCTCATAGACATAGTTGGTGTGTTCAGGCCTCGATTGAGACATATCAACTATGTGTATGAAATAAATCATTTCGCCCGTTCGACTAGAAAATCATCACATAACCATGTTTGGTCTATTTATCATGCATGCATATGCATATATCATCTGTATGTAGTTTTGAGGGCTATCTTTGCTTCCTCTACTTTTCATTTTGGAGGAGTATTTTGGGGGGTTTCCCCCATTCCTCTAGAATGAGTATGTCTCCATAATTTTATTGCGGCTTCAAACATTTCGAATAACAAACTTGCCAGATGTACTAGTCCGAGCAACCAATTAGTTCTAATATATGTATAGTGGATCTTTTGCGATCATAAGATCAAAAATATGTTTGAGCGTACTCGGTCGAGTAACCATTAGTGCCTCGGGTGAACTAGGGTTTTTAAGCCAACATATTTTGTAAATGTGCCCAAAAGTCAGGGTCTTTAAGCATGCCTAGTAATGTAGGACTTTAGTCTCCCATAAATTAGAATTATGCCTAGTAATTTAGGTCTTTTAAATCTCCCTTAAGAGGGTCATGCGTGCCAAGTAATATTGGGCTTTGGTGCCTAGCAATATAGGACTTTGAATCTCCCATGAGCGAGGGTCAGGCGTGCCAAGTTATATTGGACTTGAATCTCCCATAACCGAGGGTGGAGGCGGGCTAAGTCATATTGGACTTAAATCTCCCATAACCGTGGGTAGAGGCGGGCCAAGTCTTATTGGCATAAAATCTCCCATATAACCGAGGGTCAGGCGGGATAAGTCTTATTGGCATAATCTCCCATAACCGAGGGTCAGGAGGGCCAAGTCTTATTGGCATAAATTCTCCCATAATCAAGCGGGCCAAGTCTTATTGAAATAAAATCTCCCATATCCAAGGGTCGGGCGGGCCTATTAATATATGCGATAAATCTTCCATATCCGAGGGTCAGGCAGGCCTAGTAATGTAGGCGATAAACCTCCCATATCCGAGGGTCAGGCGGGCCTAGTAATGTAGGACTTTATTAGAACTGTAATGCACTGCTTTGTGCGACTTAATAATACTGACAAGGTTTGTGAAAACTATAATGCATCTATGTGGGCTACTTACCACAATTCTGGTAAGGTTTTGTGAGAAATATAATGCACCTCTATGGGCGAGTTACCACAATTCTGGTAAGGTTTTGTGAAAACTATAGTGCACCTCTGTGGGCGACTTACAACAATTCTGGTACGGTTTTGTGAAAACTATAATGCACCTCTCTGGGCGACTTACCTCGAAACTGGTAAGGTTTGTATGCAAACTCCGTATCTATGCTCCAGGTTTTGCGGGAAACTATGTTTGCCCCCTGTCGCTTTGCTGGAAATAATGTAATATAGATAGTGTTATATATAAGCCATCCGGTGGCTATGTTGTACAACTTTGATGTTTATTTTGGGGATGCCTCATCAATTATGATCATTCTGGGACCAAATTCGAGCATGCTTGTCACTTGTGTTTGTGCCTGACTACAAGTGGTACACTATACATTACTTTTACCCCCTCTTTACTTTGCTTTGTCTTTTATCTCAAGATAAAGTAAAGTAAAGTAAAGAAAAATAAACAATTGGTTACAACACCATCTAAGATTTGAAAGTATTTAAATACATTTCACGAGGTGTTTGCCCCCAGTTAAAAATAAATCTCTTGAGCGTTTGGCCTTGACATCCGTGAGACCTGATGTAACTGCTCGCGCTTGATTTGATCATGTGGATTCAATATCTGCAAGGGTAAGAAATCGACTCGAATTCTGGCACAAAATCATTAGTAACTCATAAGGCATATTAAAATGCCATATGTAATCACACGGGGTATATCTTCCCCCATTTTATTTTATGTTAATAGAATAAAATAAACTCAGAAACATGCTTCGAGGAATCATAGACATATTGTTATGTGCAATTTCATGATGCGAGTTTGATATTCTACAATATGCAGTTGATAGAGTGTAGATATATCATGTGGTGAGCTATTTATCTCATGCCCCCGCTATTTTATCAAAGCTGAGAAAACTCATAAATGGTCCCTTAAATCATTTATAGAATAAATTAGTTAAAAAGCATGCTTGGTCACCTCGAGGTGAGTAATAAATATCAATTTGCATCTCATGTAGCTAACATCATCATGTGAATAAATCATATTTTAGCATAAATCGAATGCAAGATAGCACAAAAAGTTGTTCCAGGCGACCATGGATGCGGTTGTGAAAGAGTTGGCGCTTGCGTTCAATCAAGAAATAATATAATAAATACCAATTTTAACCCAAATTAACCCTAAGCATGCAACTAGGTGTGATTGAAACAATATGAAATCATGCAATAAATATTCAACACACAAAGTTTAAGGAAAAATCCCCCACAGGGGCAAAACCATTTGTATATCACTATAATTTGTAAAAGACGGTTTACAATCGGATTACAATGAAATACAGGTTGACTAAGAATTACCCTCGGGTATCGAATTCTGTAGTCGCGGCTGGAATATCCCTTTCCAGTAGGGTTGGCGGCTGGAACAATCCCTGTCCAGTAGGGCTGCAATGAAGAGGAAGAAGCGGTCCACTTCACAAAGGGTTGAACAACAGCAATGATGTTCTTGGGTTACCAAACTTTGATTCACATAGATATGGAAGATGTGTGAATCTAAAAACCTAGAATCATAGGACTCAATAGGTGAAGACTTTAGGGTTGATATGCTCTGATAATCGTGGAAAAGTCTTAAGAAAACCAACTACTGATCGTGGTTTAAATAAGGAGTCAAAACCCTAAAAAATCTGCTACACGATCTGGCAGAGTCTATCCTCGTCGGATCGGTCCGGTCCTTTAGGCGGATCGGTCCGGTGAACTCGGATCGGTTCTTTTTTTGAAATCGGATCCATCCGGTTGGCATCGGATCGGTTCGGCCTTTTTGCCTTCATCGGTTCGTTATGGATCCGGGGTGTATTGGTCTCAACTCAGCAGGCGGATCGGTCCGGTCCCTTTAGCCGGATCGGTCCGGTCAGGTCTGATTCCCAAATTCCTTCTTCTTTTGATCTTCGGATTTCGTAGATGACGATGTGATCTTTTCAACCATCAATCTTGTAACGGCGTATGACATAACATATACATAAAGATGGATAAATTGTCCTTACAAATCTCCCCCTATGTCTATGCCGGAACAAACATAAAAAATCCGAATTATCAAGTATGAACAATGCCTATACAAATCTACCCTTCCATGAACCCAAAACTGAAAGAGGTACATATGACTAAGGCTGCATCGTTTGTTCTTCAATTCTTCAGGAATCTTCACGCTTTTCTCATCAGGGTGTGTATCATGGGATTATCAAGGATGTACCTACACACATGAGATAAAGCAAATACCAAGTGACGTATCGAGTTTGAAATGAGATAAACAAAAACATATATATCAATTTCAAAACTCCCCCATAATCAGATAATTTATTTAATCTCCCCCTTTTTATGATGTCCCCAAATAGACAAATGAGAGAAATAAATCAGATAAGCAAGTGCGGGATGTCACAAGGCATAAAATCACACCATGAATGAACATAAAAACAACCAAGTCGGTGATGGCGTAAATGAATGGGTGTGATCAAAATTCGATAGGAAAATCAATGCATACAAACATGACATATGTGCACGATGAATATTGGATATTCCTAACGAATGAACTCAAATGCTTCCTTTGGTGTAAAAGAGTGACAGTATAAGATATTGACTCAATCAAATCAACAAATCAAAGCACAAAGTGATTTCTACACCAATAACGTTCAAAATGATTTTCATGCTTTTTCAGGACTTTCAAGAAAGTGCAAACCCGTTTTTCAATCTCCAACCAAACTCCCTCAGATTTATATTTTTAATAGAGGTATACTAAATTCTCAAACTTTGGAGAATTGATGGTGAAAACCTAAATGGCCCATATTTGGCATGAAATGCTTTTTATTGCCTTATCAATTTTTTCGGGCTCTTTTATCCTCTTAGGACCTCGGATATTAAAATTCCTCCATTTTTTAGGTCCTTTGAAACGGTGACTTTTGCGCAAAGGATAAGAATCAACTTTCGCAGCCCCTCCCCGTTATGAAAATGTACACACAGTCTCACCAAAACGATTTTATCATGCAATCCAATCTTGTCAAGTTTTATCGCATTTTATACATTGTATAGACAGGATTGAGATGGAAACACTCAAGCCAACATGAGATTGACAAGTGCAACAATCAAATATAGCCGTGCATGTGTGCAATAAAGGATATAGGAGTCAAGCATGTAGGAAATATCACTAATTACATCTCAAGGACTCCAATCGATGTTAAGCACATGGATGAAATGATGTAGCCTCTCAAATTTCTATCAAACAGTCACATGGATATATGGAATGAAGTTGTGACTTGGCTATCTTAAATGCTCATCCATAAAAGGCAAATCTCTTTTTGAATTTTTCAAAAATTTTATCAAAATAAAATCTTTTTGAGTTTTTCTAAAAATTTTCTAAAAAGAGAATCTTTTTGTATTTTTTCAAAGAATAATAAAAAATACATAAAAGCTGTACAACAAATCTATGGTACATATAAAACAGACTAGCAATAGGAAGCATATGATATGAACATGAAGAAGCATCATATTCTAGACATAGACCAACCCCTCAGTCAACTGTGCAAATCCCCAAAGACTTCCTAAGACTCTCAAATCTAAGGGCATGTAAAGGTTTCGTGAAAATATCGGCTAACTGACGGTCGGTAGGAACAAAACTCAGGGTTACGACCTTCTCCTCAACTAACTGACGTATAAAGTGCTCGCGTAACCTGATGTGCTTTGTGCGCGAATGTTGGACAGGATTGCGGGATATGTGTATCGCACTCGTGTTATCACAGGAAATGGTCATGGTGTCCTGTGAAATCCCATAATCCTCCAACATTTGCTTCATCCACAAGAGTTGTGTGCAACAACTCCCGGCGGCTATGTACTCAGCCTCCGCAGTGGACAAAGAGATGGAATTTTGCTTCTTGCTCAACCAGGAGACAAGAGCAGAACCAAAATAGAAACACCCACCAGAAGTGCTCCTACATCCATCTACATCCCCAGCCCAATCGGCATCCGAATAGGCGAACAAACGGTCATCGGTATCAAAGGAATACCAAATCCCGTAAGAGAGAGTCCCACTCACGTATTTAATAATACATTTTAGAGCAAGTAAATGTGACTCTTTTGGGGATGCCTGATATCGCGCACAGATTCCAACACTAAAGGCTATGTCGGGACGACTGGCAGTCAAGTAGAGAAGACTACCTATCATACTCCGATACAAGGTTTGCTCTACGTCCTTGCCTGTAGTGTCCTTACTAAGCTTGGTAGTGGTACTCATAGGTGTACGTGCATGCTTAGCGGAGTCTAAACCAAATTTCTTCACTAGGTCTCTAGCATACTTGGATTGGGAGATGGACATCCCATCCTCTAGCTGACGAACCTGGAGACCAAGGAAGAATGTAAGCTCACCTACCATGCTCATCTCAAACTCACTTTTCATCTCCTCCTCAAAGTGGTGAGCATGCTGGGAGCATGTGGATCCAAAGACTATGTCGTCCACATAGACTTGGGCAACCAAGATAGCACCGTCATCTCTCCTGACGAACAACGTCATATCAACTCCCCCTCTCTTGAAGCCACGGGCTAAGAGATAGGAAGTAAGCCTCTCGTACCAAGCACGGGGTGCTTGCTTCAAACCATACAAGGCTTTTCTCAGATAGTAGACGTGATCAGGGTGCTTAGGGTCTTCAAACCCTTTTGGTTGTTCCACATAAACCTCCTCCTGTAGAATGCCATTCAGAAAGGCACTCTTGACATCCATCTGATATACCTTGAAGCGCAAATGACATGCGATGGCGAGCAGAAGACGGGCGGACTCAAGCCTCGCAACAGGAGCAAATGTCTCCCCAAAGTCTACACCCTCTATCTGTGTGTAGCCTTGAGCGACCAACCTAGCCTTATTACGGATTATGGTACCATTTTCATCCATTTTGTTCTTGAAAATCCACCGGGTACCTATCACATTAGTCTCACTAGGTCGGGGGACTAATTCCCAGACATTATTCTTTTTAAACTGAAGCAACTCATCCTGCATAGCAGATATCCAGTGTTCATCCTTGAGAGCTTCTTTATGGTTCTTGGGCTCGACTTTGGACGTGTAGTAGTGATGACTAACAACGTTCTCTAGTTGAGCACGAGTCTTGACCCCTAGAGTGGGATCGCCAACAATGGCTGAAGGATCATGACTCTTGCGAACCCAAGCAGGTGTGTCCCCTATCACAGGAGTAGGGCCCACAGAGCGTGAGAGAGGAACAGGTAAATCACTGTCAGAACAATCCTCATCCTCACACTGAAGATTAGGATCAATAACCGTCGAAGGTTCGTCATCTTGCACGGTGACGTTTATTGATTCCATAATCTTAGAGCTCTTCAGGTTAAACACCCGGTACGCTCTACTGTTCGATGAATAGCCTAGAAATATTCCCTCATCGCTCCGGGAGTCAAACTTTCCTAATTGCTCTCTATCCCGTAGGATGTAGCATTTACTCCCAAAGACACGAAAATATGCCAGGTTGGGTTTCTTGCCTGTCCACAATTCATAAGGCGTCTCAAGTGTGTGTGGACGCAGATAAACCCTATTCACCGTATGGCATGCAGTAGACACTGCCTCTGCCCAAAATCTCCTAGAGACTTTACGACCTAGAAGCATAGATCTAGCCATCTCTTGGATCGTTCTATTATTTCTCTCAACAATCCCATTTTGCTGAGGAGTTCTCACAGCAGAAAACTCATGTTTGATCCCGAGGCTATCACAGTAAAGGTCAACTTTTGCTTCTGTGAATTCAGTGCCGTTGTCACTACGTATTCTGTTAATAGTGACATTGTGTAGATTTTGCAGGACACGGCACTTGGTCGTTAAAAATTCTACAGCATCGGATTTCTCTCTCAGAAAACTTACAATGGAATATCTGGAGAAATCATCCACCATCACGAGAATGTATCTCTTACCACCTAGACTCTCCGTGCGAGTAGGACCCATAAGATCCATGTGAATCAACTCAAGAACACGTGAGGTGGTAATGGAATTCAACTTCCTATGTGGGCTACGAATTTGCTTTCCCAACTGACAGGGTCCACAAAACGTGGAAGTTGGCTTTCCAAGTGACGGTAAGCCACGTATTAGGTCCTTTTTGACTAACCGAGATAAGTCTCTAACGTTCACATGACCTAGACGTTGGTGCCACAGATCCATAGGAGTGATCGTGGCGCTGTTGCAGACTAGTGAGGATTTGGGCTCAGTCCCATAGCAGTTATCCTCTGTCCTCAGCCCTTGCACTAAAAGTTTACCGGCTTGATTATAGACCTTACAAGCTTTCCGGTCAAACTTCACAGCAAAGTCATCGTCGCACAGTTGGCTGATGTTAAGAAGGTTTGCTTTTAAACCTTTGATGTACAGCATGTTCTCTAGCTTTGGAAATCCTGGTAACTCTACTGTACCTCGTCCAACTATGCTAGATTTGCTACCATCTCCAAAGGTGACTCTCCCATCATTATAATCCTCAAGATGGGTAAAATATGAGGCATCACCTGTCATGTGCCTGGAGCAACCACTGTCAAAATACCACTGTGAGGTATTATGGGCTTTGAGAGCGACATGGACAACAAGGGCCTTTTTCTCTTTCTTAGGAACCCAAGAGTAGGTACCTTTTTGTATTCCCTTGTTGTTGTTGGTTTTAGACGGAATGCGGGGCGCATTCATTGATGGTATGGTCATCCGTCGGAATTCCTCCATCAAACTCTATGATGTGGCAGCTAGAAACTCAACACGCTCTCTCAGACTGGAAAACTCATCAGTCTGATGTGGTGGAGCAAATGTACGTCGTGTCCGACCCAACTTATAGCAATCATCCCTAAGGTGTCCATTTCTTTTGCAATGGGAGCAAAAGAGCACAGTATTAGGAGGACCTTGGTTTGCTTTTCTTGGTCGAACTCTCCTTCTTGGTTTTTTATGACGGCCATAAGGAGTCGTAGTAAACTCAGGAATTGGTCCGGGTGCAATTTGGGACGTGGAGGCACCATCAAAACCTATTCCTTGCCTATCACCAAAACCTAAAGCGGGACCAAGGAGCATCTTTCCCATCTTCCCAGATCTGTCCTCGATTTGTACCTTGACTTTCCTAGCTCTCTCAAGGTCATGAGTAAGCTGAGCAACAAGGGCTTCAAGTTTTTTTCGAGTTTCCAGGGAGGAATGGAGCTCACTCGTAAGACTAGCCACTTGTTTAGTCAAGTCCGCTTTCTCTTTCTCAAAACTGCTCTCTCTCTCTTTAAGCAAATTCTCTTTACTAACCCAGGCAGACTCTCTCTCTCTCATGGCGGTGCAGGTGGAGGACTCTCTCTCTCTCGTCTCTTCTAACTCTTCTTCTAACGCGGTGATTCTAAGAACTAACGCCTTGTTACATTTTTTAGTTTTGAAAGACTCATTATATAACTCGGCGTAGGCGCGTTGAAGGTTACTCTCGTCCTCACTACCTTCCTCCTCTCCCTCACTCTCTTCGCTCTCGCTGTCGAGGTGTCCCTGTGAAGTAGCATCCTCATCGTCGTGAGATGAACTAGGAGTACTCACATGACTAGCCATGAACGCGGTGAAATTACGCTCATGCGGTGACTCATCTCCCAAGTCCACCGACTCGACCTCACTGTCGTCACTAAGGGTAGCATTTAGGACAGCTTTACCCTTTTCCCTATTCAGACGAGTGGCACACTCAAACGCTCTGTGTCCCTTACCGTCGCACTCAAAACACCTCTCACTGTCTTTAGGGGGTTCTTTGAAATCTTTCTTTTCAAACTTATTTTTCTGAAAAATCTTTTTATCTTTGAGATTCCCATTTTTCTTAAATTTCAGAATTTTCTTGAAGTTTTTAGCAAATAGTGCCAAATCATCTAGGTCAAACTCACATTCAGAATCAGAATTTTCTATCTTTCTAGATGACTCGACTCTCTTTCTTGCCGACCCCTCACTTTTTCTCTCTTGGGCTTTAAGGGCAATTCCCTTATCTTTTGGCTTGGCAGATTTAGGAAACATGTCTATTTCATAAGTTTGTAAATCTCCTACCAGTTCTTCCAATTTAAAAGTATTTAAATTACCCAAGGAATTTAGCACAGTGACTTTAGGTATAAAACGCTTAGGAAGGGAACGAAGAATCTTTTTAACAACTCTAGCATTTGGAATATGTTCACCAAGATTATAGCTAGTATTAACAATGTCAGAAAGCCTATCATAAAATTCATCAAAACATTCATTTTCATGCATGGTGATGGTTTCAAATTGAGTTGTTAAATTTTGCAATTTTGATTCTTTAACAGCATTTGTTCCTTCATGGGTAAGTTGCAAAATATCCCATGCCTCCTTTGACGTGGTGCACGTCATTATGCGTTTGAACTCATCAGGAGTGACAGACCCAGAGATAGCACTTAGACCCTTAGAATTAAAAGATGACCATTTAAATTCATCATCAGTCCAAGAAATGTCAGGATTCAAGTTGGTCACATTATCAACAGTCACAGTGGGAGGAGTCCACCCTCGTTCAACCAAAATCCAGACACGTTCATCAATGGCTTTTAAAGCCGACCTCATGTGGGCTTTCCAATAAGCATAATTTGACCCGTCAAAAATAGGCATTTTATAATATGATTTCTCCATTTGAACACGCTCTTTTCAAAGATCAATTTATTTCAAAAAAATTGATATCTTTAGAAAATTTTTGCGGAAAATAGGAATACGCGATAGATTAGCGTAACCGGCTCTGATACCAATTTGAAAGAGTTGGCGCTTGCGTTCAATCAAGAAATAATATAATAAATACCAATTTTAACCCAAATTAACCCTAAGCATGCAACTAGGTGTGATTGAAACAATATGAAATCATGCAATAAATATTCAACACACAAAGTTTAAGGAAAAATCCCCCACAGGGGCAAAACCATTTGTATATCACTATAATTTGTAAAAGACGGTTTACAATCGGATTACAATGAAATACAGGTTGACTAAGAATTACCCTCGGGTATCGGATTCTGTAGTCGCGGCTAGAATATCCCTTTCCAGTAGGGTTGGCGGCTGGAACAATCCCTGTCCAGTAGGGCTGCAATGAAGAGGAAGAAGCGGTCCACTTCACAAAGGGTTGAACAACAGCAATGATGTTCTTGGGTTACCAAACTTTGATTCACATAGATATGGAAGATGTGTGAATCTAAAAACCTAGAATCATAGGACTCAATAGGTGAAGACTTTAGGGTTGATATGCTCTGATAATCGTGGGAAAGTCTTAAGAAAACCAACTACTGATCGTGGTTTAAATAAGGAGTCAAAACCCTAAAAAATCTGCTACACGATCTGGCAGAGTCTATCCTCGTCGGATCGGTCCGGTCCTTTAGGCGGATCGGTCCGGTGAACTCGGATCGGTTCTTTTTCTGAAACCGGATCCATCTGGTTGGCATCGGATCGGTTCGGCCTTTTTGCCTTCATCGGTTCGTTATGGATCCGGGGTGTACTGGTCTCAACTCAGCAGGCAGATCGGTCCGGTCCCTTTAGCCGGATCGGTCCGGTCAGGTCTGATTCCCAAATTCCTTCTTCTTTTGATCTTCGGATTTTGTTGATGACGATGTGATCTTTTCAACCATCAATCTTGTAACGGCGTATGACATAACATATACATAAAGATGGACAAATTGTCCTTACAGGTTGTTCAGGGGTTGCTCCGAGCAACCGTGAATGAGGCAGCTCGAGTCACTAGGACGAGGCTGCTCAAGTCACTAAGACGAGACTGCTCGAGCCACTAGGGAGAGACAACTCGAGCCATTAAGGGGAGGCCGCTCGAGGCACTAGGACGAGGCACCGCAGGTGAGGTCGCTCGAGGTACCGCGGGTGAGGTCGCTCGAGGTACCATGACTTGAGAAAAATGCTAAGTTTTAAAAAATATTTCTATTTCGTGAGCCGCTCGAGGAGGTTCCCCCAAGGCTGCTCGAGGAGGTCCCTCCGAGGTTGCTCAAAGAGGTTGCTCGAGGAGGTCCTTCCGAAGCTGCTCGAGGAAGTTCCCCTGAGGTTGATCGAGGAGGTCCCTCCGAGGCTGCTCAAGGAGGTCCCTCCGAGGCATTTGCTCAAGGTACTATGACTTGAGCAAATTTTTCGCAAAAATATTATTTTGATATGGTTGCTTGAAAATTCTATTCTAACAATATTGCTCGAGTACTTGTTTGTACTAAATCTTAAAAAAGATCCCTCGTAGGATAATATAAAATATTTGCAATTTCGAGGAGTTTGATTTTTTTAGAAATAAATATTTTTTTTTCTCCTCGAACAACTTAAATTCGTGCAACGCTACAAATATTTCGAATAGTACTTTTTCGATTTACAAATAAAATAAGCGCACATTAAATACCATAACATTCGAAATTAATGAATTAATAATTTTTCAGCAACCGGTGTCGTGCTGTTCTAAATCTTTTATTACTATAAAATGCAAAACAAGGCAAAAGAAGGCATTTATTATTGTTTGTGATTAGGCTATCCACGTGGCACCTAAAATTTTTATTTTGTTTCCTTCGTGTCTCTCTCTCTCTTAATTTAGATACACGTCATTTTTGGGAGAACCAAAAGTTTTGCCCTAAAATTTGTTGTTTGCTGCGCCCGTCTCTCTTAATTCAGATACACGGCCTTTTTTGTAAAACCAAGCGATTGTTCATTCATCCTTCCGACTCTTACATCTCCCACATCCCAGTTCACTTCACTCGAATTGAGGTGCACTCAAATTCATCCGCCATCTCCCATCCGTCATTCTCTACAATGGAATTTGTACAGTTCTTCCCATGTTATATATCTTTGGAGATGCGGCTGGTACAATGGCTCCTGATCTGCAAGAAGATTTTGTTTTGCAAGAAGATTTTTCAGAAACGAATTATTCTCGGCACCCAACAAGGTATTTAACTCTTTGGACTGCATATTTGATGTTTCATTAAATATGTATGAGAAAGTAATTGATTGTTATAGAATCATTTGGATTTGATGGTATTTATCTGTTTGTAATGCATATTGGATGTTTGATTAAATGTTTATGAGAAATTTAGGTAACCAACATTACAAGAAGAAGTCAAGAAATCGTAAATTTATAAATAAAACTTTAGAAAAAAGTGTATGAACTGAGGTAATGCATCTCTCGGTATCAACTATTGATTTGGAAAATGCAATATTACAGCAACTACAAGTCTGATATGTATGAATTATTTGTGTTTTTGCAGTCTTTGCTTACGACAAAAAGGTTGTGTTTTGTTAAATATTTATGTAAAGAGATGTTTGTGATTATGGTGCTGAGAAACCAAACAGTTAAGAAACTTTATTTTTGGAATTTTGAGATAACTAAAGTGTAAACAGTTAAGAAACTTTATTTTTGGAATTTTGAGATAACTAAAGTGTAAAAGTGTCTACATGCTGTAATTTTACATATAAGTGTCCATATATGTTTTTTTTCTTTTATCAATTTCTGAATGAGTTGTCCCTCTGCTATACCCTATTTTCCATCTTCCATTTGATCGGATTCTCTTCGAATCGAAGATTTTTTTATCTACTTTATGGGTTCAGTCATTGTGTTTTTATAACTTTTTTAAGCGTAGATCTCAGAGTTTCACACCAACATGTGCGAAATTATTACCTTTTCAATTCTATATATACTTTAATGATTTTATTTATGTTTTATTTGTTTATTTGGCCTTATAATATGATAAACTGAATTTAGTTTATCTCTTAGTAATTACCTTTTTTCACCATGTCATTATGCATAACTGATGTTTGATCAAATGACATAAAGAAACAGAAAACGTAAGTACGTACTCAATCTCATTGGCATGCCATGTATATCTTTTATTTTCTTTAAGATTAATTATCACAAACTCTTAGTATTTTATTAGTACTTCTCTAGCAAAATTGAAACTTATCATTCCTTTATTTATACTATGTGTGTCACCATCCTCCTAACACATAAATCCAATCCACCTTTGGCAAGACTCGGCACACACCCGCATAAGAAAAAATAAAAAATCAAGAATACCGCGCTGCAACGATCCACCAAGTTTCCATCAATTATTTCAAACTACTATAGCATCATTAAGAGAATTGGCATATGTGATTAAATTTACCTCCAACCAATCAATATACAGGGACGTGAAATAGTTTCAATAAATGACAATACAAAAAATAAAAATTGCAATAAACAGAGACATATAGGACATAAATATTAAGAAAACCCAGCATACCTCTTTCTCTTCTAGATGAATCAGTATCAGAATTGTTATAAAACTTTTGTGAACAAGACCTCATATAACACCCAGAATTCAACACCCTCCCTTCATCCCTAGGAGTATAAGAACCAATCACGGCCACTGAACCATAAACCGTTATTTTCCTTCTACTCACAGACCTCACAAAAAACCCATTATTTATAACCCTTTCATTTGTCAAATTATTCACCAACTCAACAACATTAGATCTGAACAAACTCTGGTTCCCAACAAAATCATTACCACTACACACAGTTCAATTAACATGGATCAAACTATCATTAAAGAAATTATACTCATCATATCTCAAATAACACCCATAAAAAAAGAGTCCCACCACGGATCAATCTTTCAAAAGGTAAGCACCTGAGGATTTGGTTCTTGCAGCGTGCAAAACAATGTGACCTTCTCCAAAACTACTTCAAAGTGGCATGAAGAACTGTTTGTAAATCAAGCCTACGGCTTTAGGGAAAACGCCGATATAGAATATGTGTGGCAACAGATACATAAGGAATTTTATGTCGTAGATATATACCATGAAGAAGTAGATGTTGCACCTCCATATCTTCTAACTTGGCAAACACTTCTGACTGTGTTGCCGCTGCCGCAGCAGCCAACGTAAAGTAGGTCATCAGGTGATGAACAAAAAAAACAGCTTAAGCCAAGGGCTTTTCCAACAGCAAACTTCCTCTAAACAGGCCCATAATACACCTCAACCCTTGAACCAGTGAGTACTCTTTAGTTAAGCAATTGGCTACTGTAATACCCCGTATTTTCTGCGATATTTATTTTGGGGATTAATTGAATTAAATGTTTATTAATTGGAAATTAATCCGGATAAAAATATTAACGAGATGTGAGTTAGTATTTTATTATAATGTGTATACTTGGCATTATATGATTATTGGTAATACTGAAATTGTCGTGAGATTTATATACGGCAATTTGGGAATTTTGCTTGATGCGTGTGACCGCCACGTCATGGTAGATTGTTATTAAATTAAAAAGTGAATTTTAGTTCCATTAACCGTATGGTCGTTTTGAGTGCGCCAACGCGTCCGGAAGGGTCGGGATAGTCAGAAAACACTAGCCAGAAGTCTAGTTTGGGTCCCGGGATATTTGTGGGCCATACCGGCACCAAAAAGGGTATTTTGGTAATTTGTATTTTTGGGAATTAAAAAGTGACGAAAATGGAATTAATAAGCTGACTATTTCCTTAACCCACTTAACCCACTACTACCAGTTAGAGACTTAATGGGCTACGGGAGAAGTTGAAATATACTTCCAACTTCCACAAACCATTTCACACCTCCATTCTCCATTATCTTCAACCTTGGGAAAAGCTTGAGAGAGAGAGAGAGAAAGGAACCTTGAGAAGAACTTGAGAGAGAGAGAGAAGGGAAGAATTCTGCAGAAAAGAGAGTGAAGGAACAACTTTGTCACAAAGATTCTACACCAAATTCTGAGATAATTAAGGCAAGTGATTTAAACTCCTTTAATTCAAGATATGTTTCCATGTTTAGGAATTTTCGAAATTGATTTTTGGAGATAAATTAGACCCATGAATTGAAAGTTAAAAGCAATGATTTATGTAGGAATTGCATGTAGTATATATTCTGGACGAATTTATATGTTGAAAGCAGAACCTTGATGATTAAAAGATAGAATTAGAAGAAACTTAATGATGTTCTTGAATGGAAGAAATCTGGGAATTATTTTGATGTAGTTTTAATCCAAAGTAAGCCTTTAAATGATGAATTATGGGATTTAGAATGTTATTACTGATGTAGGATGTTAGTATAACGTTATAGTAATCTTATCTTGAAGTTACATGCTTAAAAATGGTGATTTGGGTCGAAACTGTAACTGCAAAACGAAGCAGCCCGTAACAGACCTGGTGCGATCGATCGATCGACATTCATCAGTCGGTCGATCGACCACCATCGATCGATCGAAGGTCAAGGTCGATCGATCGACCTTCCCAGAATGAATGAAGTTTCCTTAATTGAATTTTAATGATGATAACTCTTGGATAATTTTATTGGAGACATTGTGATTACCCTTAAACTTTAAGGAAGACCAGTAGGCATGATTATGAGATTGGACTTTAATTGGAATTTAATTTAAGGAAGTACTCTAGATTAATGAAATTCATTATGTGAGATAATAATTGGGTTAATAGCACAAATTCGAATAATTTGATTTGGGGCAGAAGTAAAGACCTTAGGTATAAAGATGTTATATGTGAGAATTATGGGAACTTAATAGTCTATTTAAGATAGGTTCCAAGCTCAAGTAATTATGACGTGAGACGTGTCGACTATTTAAATTATATATTATCGAGGTATATGAAATATATGAATTTGGAATAATGGTATAATGATGTAGAGTATACCCTTATTATTATTGGGATATCTAAGATGTGTGAATGCTTAGTATATAACTTTATGTGTATGACATACCTACCATACTTGCTATCACGGGAGGTTTACGTTCGCTTAGGGCCTTCTTATCCTTGTGTTGCCCGGATTTAGAGTGGTTACCTCGATGAACATAGGTCATTGAAGGACTTATTGAGATGTTAATAAGTTTGCTGATCATGGGAGCGTAGGTATGTGCGTGACCCATGTGATGGTGACTGTGTTCGCCTCCACTATTTTGTGATGTTGTTATCTGAACGATTCCTGAGAGATTCGGAATGCGTGATCCTTATGTACGTGATGTAGGATAGCAGAGTATGTGTGCACCGCAGCTTAGCCTTTGGGTGCTTGTATAGTATATTTATGATGTGAAAATATATGGTTATATGAGAAGGAATTTATTATGTTAAATTGTGAGTATAATTATGGTAATGTTTTGAAAAGATAAAAAGGGATCTTTTATCAATAAATGGTTTTGTTAGTAATTGGGAATTTGGAAATTAAAGTAGAACCCTCTATTTAATTGCTAATGATGGAATTTAAAACGTGAACCAAGTAGAAGTGTTAGAAACTCTTTGATAGTTATGAGTTAACACATGAATGGGTACAGGAGCGTTAGGAGTGCACAGTTAGTCGAGAGGTGAGTATATCATGTGAGAGCACGTCCTAACATGTACATTGCATATACTGTTTTAAATGTTTTTAAAGCACTTGCAGGTTTTTAAAATATCTCCACATTCGGGCTCTGACCCGTTTGCTTTCAAATCTATCTTTTTGTAAAACCATTTTAGGTGCCTAGCCACAAGGTCACCATGCATAGGATTCTCATTCTGATGACGAGCTGTAGCTGGTGGAAGCTACAGGGATTTGCTTTTAGACGCTTATATCATTTGGATTCCTTATTCATTATTCCTCAGCTGTAGGGCATGTTGCCCAAGTTCTATTAGATATATTTCCATTTCAGTTTTCAGACTTTGGCATGTATTCATTTCAGTATTCGGTATTTCATTATTTACTTCAGTATTGGGATTGTATTATGAGGAGTTTTTCCTCCAGTTTTATTTATATCATGTTACGATTATTCTATTACTTCATTATGGTGAATGGTGTTGTTATTTCTTCATTACACTTATTGCATGTTAATCAGACTTTAATCTAAATTTGGCAACTTACTTTTTAAATACTAGGTGGTTAGTAATAATAAAATGTTTTCGACGGTGATGCTATTAACTGAGCCAACTTGGCGTTTTGATTTAATTTAATAAAGGAGTAGCTACCCGGTATTTAATTAGTCGGGGTGTCACAGGTGGTATCAGAGCATCAGGTTCTAGTGTCCTTTAGGATCTGAACGGCTTATTATGTTTCCGTTGAGCTTTCTTTGATATAGAGCCCTATATTTTAGGACTGTTGTATTCTTTTGTTTATGCTACGTTCTTCAGCTATTTTAAAGTTTATAACTGTGAACTTATAGACTTTATTCTTATTTCAGAATGCCTCCACGACGTGCACCACGAGTTCCCAGGAATGCGGCGCCAGAACCACAGCCCGCACCGGTTCAGGGCATGATGAACGCCGCTGAGGTTGCAGCTATTGTAGCCCAAGCGGTAAATGCCGCCATTGCAGTAGTTCAGCAGGCACCGCCTCAGGCGGCGGTTGCCGCGCCAGTTCAGGCAGCTTCATTTCCGTCTGCTTGGGAACGTGTACGTGACGCTTTTCAGAAAGCGCATCCGCCAGAGTTTGCAGGAAGCTCAGATGTGGTAGTCTCGAGCCAATGGAGGAAAGATATACAGCGGCACTTAAGGATGTATGAGTGCACGAATGTTCAAAAGCAGGTGCTAGCTACTTTTAAGCTAGTTGGATCTGCATTGCAGTGGTGGGAGTCTATTACCACCGTTGAGGAGAGGGATACTCTCACTATTCATGAGTTCTGGGTGCGGTTTGACCGCAAGTACTTTCCGTCAGCAGTTCATACGGAAATGAGGAGGAGATTGATGAGTCTGAGGCAGGAGGGCAAAACCGTGGCCGAGTATGAGGCCGAGTTTACTAATCTGTTGAATATCGTGCCTGATGAGATACCAACAGAGAAGAAGAAGATTGAGAAGTTCACGGACGGGTTGACTTGGAGGATCCGTCAGCATCTGTTGGGGAACCTTTCGCTAGCCACTTATTCTGATGTGGTTAACGCAGCTTTATTGCACTGCCAGGATCACCGTTTTCATATGGCCGAGGGCAAGAAATCGGGAGAGTCTAGCCATCAGGGCAGGACTGGAGGACAGGGTACCGGTGGGACACAATCTTCTCACGGGCAGAGACAGATAGAGCAGGGTTCTCAGCAGAGGGATCAAAAGAGGTTTCGTTCGGGAGGTTTCAGGAACGGTCAGGGAGGATTCCGGAATGGCCAGCAAGGTCATAACGGCCATCAGGGCCAACAGGGTCAAAATGGTCAACATCAGCAGTTTCAGCAGGGCCAGCAGGGCCAAGGGAGGAATGGTAACGGCCACCAGGGCCGAGGTCAGCAAGGGCAGAGAGGAGGGAACTTCCCGGGAAAGTGCTTTGTTTGTGGCAAGACTGGCCATAAGAAGCAGGATTGTCCAGATAGAGGCAGGGCCCCACAGCAGCAGCAGCAGGGAGCTCGCCAGGAGCCACAGAGGCCTATATTTCCCGTCGCTCTTCCCGCACCGCCACAGATTATCCCAGCAGTCCCAGTTCAGCAGGGACAGCTACAGTATGGACGTGTCTACAACGTCCACCAGGCAGTAGTTCCACAGGCACCGCCCGCGATTGAGGGTACGTTTCCTATCTATGGCACTATGGGTCGGGTATTATTTGATACGGGTGCTACACATTGTTTTATAGCTACACATTTCGCGAAGGCGTTAGGGTTGTTAGCCACAGCGGAGAGCACAGTTACGTGTGTCGACTCACCATTGGGGAATGGGTCGCTTATATTCTTTATATGCCGGGGAGTGGGGGTAGAGATTGGTGGTTTGGTATTACCTGCAGATATGTTGGTTTTAGATATGCACGTTCACGATGTGATTATCGATATGGATTGGCTCGCTGATTATAGAGCCATGATAGATTGCTTTGGTGGGAGTATTATTTTTGCCATTCCGGGGCAAGAGATGTTTGTAGTGGCGATGCCTCGCCCAGAGGGAGGCTCGACCGCTCATTTATATTACATTGAGGAGGATACCTCTAAGGAGGTTGTGATTCCTTTAGATTCAATCCCAGTTGTCAGGGAGTATTCTGATGTGTTTCAGGAGATACCAGGCCTACCCCCCAGTCGAGAGATAGATTTCGTTATAGACTTGTTACCCGATACGAGACCTATAGCACGAGCACCATACCGTATGGCTCCAGCTGAGATGAGGGAGTTACGGGATCAGATTGAGCAGTTATTGGGTCAGGGGTTTATTCGGAGGAGTACTTCACCTTGGGGTGCCCCTGTGTTGTTCGTAAAGAAGAGAGATGGTTCACTGAGGTTGTGTGTGGACTACCGGGAGTTAAACAAGGTCACGATACGGAACAAATATCCGTTGCCTCGAATCGATGACCTATTTGACCAGTTGAGAGGAGCTTCTTACTTCTCAAAGATTGATTTGCGATCTGGTTACCATCAGTTGCGTATCAGGGAGGAGGACGTCTCGAAGACTGCGTTCTTATCGAGATATGGTTCCTATGAGTTTCGGGTTATGCCATTTGGGTTGACCAACGCTCCAGCAGCATTTATGGACTTGATGAATAGGGTGTTCAGGGATTACCTAGACCAGTTTGTCATTGTCTTCATTGATGATATTTTGGTTTATTCCCAGACGGAGGAGGAGCATGCCGAGCACTTGAGACTAGTTTTGCAGACACTGCGCCAGAATGAGTTGTATGCAAAATATGAGAAGTGCGGGTTTTGGCTAAAGGAGGTTCAGTTTTTGGGGCATATTATTTCCGACCGGGGAATATCGGTTGATCCGGGGAAGGTATCCGCGGTGAGGGAGTGGGGAAAGCCCACGACACCGACAGAGATCCGTAGTTTCTTGGGCCTAGCAGGATACTACAGGAGGTTTATCCGGGGTTTCTCCACGATAGCGGGTCCCATGACACATCTTACCCGAAAAGGTGTGCCGTTCATTTGGAGTGATGCCTGTCAGTTGGCATTCGATGAGTTGAAGGACAAGTTAACCTCAGCACCTGTGTTAGCATTGCCGAGACCGGGGGTTGAATATCTTGTTTACACCGATGCGTCCTTACAAGGACTGGGAGGGGTACTACAGCAGGAGAGTCAGGCCATAGCTTATGCTTCCCGTAAGCTTAAGCCTCACGAGAAGAATTACCCTACCCATGACTTGGAGTTAGCAGCAGTGGTATTTGCCCTTCGTATTTGGAGACATTATCTGTTGGGGGAGAAGTTTCGATTGTTCACGGACCACAAGTCCCTTCAGTACCTATTCACGCAGAAGGAGTTGAATATGCGGCAACGGAGGTGGCTTGAATTCGTGAAAGATTATCAGTTCGATATCCAGTATCACCCAGGGAAGGCTAACGTGGTGGCAGACGCGTTGAGCCGTAGATCGGTAGATGAGGTGGCAGATGTGTGGAAGGCCAAGTGGAAGGAATTGGGACACCAGGATGTAGTGGCCCGATCATTCATGTCTGTAATGACTGTTACACCGCAGATTGTCACGAAGGTGGTGAAGGCACAGGCAGATGACTCATTCTGTCAGGAGCAGATAGTGCGATTATTAGCCGAGGGAGCCGAATCCTATACCGTTAGCTCAGACGGGGGATTACGCTTCAATGGGAGATTGGTAGTTTCGGAGGGGGAGGAATTACGGCATGAGGTGATGGCAGAGTCGCACGGCTCACGGTTCGCGGTACATCCCGGAGGGGACAAGATGTACCAAGACATGAGACGTCAGTATTGGTGGAGCGGGATGAAGAGAGATATTGCCGAGTTTGTCTCAAAATGCACCACTTGTCAGCTCGTAAAAGTGGATCATCAGAGACCGGCAGGACTGCTACAGCCCTTAGAAATCCCGTTGTGGATGTGGGAGAGCATCTCTATGGACTTTATCACGGGGTTGCCTACGTCGCAGAGAGGCCACGACTCCATTTGGGTGATTGTAGACCGGTTGTCAAAAGTCGCTCATTTTCTACCCGTACGGACAGACTACACTGCGGGACAGTATGCCCAGCTCTTTATTGCAGAGATAGTGAGACTTCATGGTGTGCCCTTAAATATCGTGTCTGACCGAGACAAGATATTTGTTTCACGGTTTTGGGAGAGTTTTCAGCAGGCCATGGGCACAGAATTGCGGTTGAGTACGGCGTATCACCCGCAGACCGATGGACAGACCGAGCGCACAAATCAGATGTTGGAGGACATGCTACGTATGTGCACCATTGACTTTGAGGGTGGATGGGAGTAGTATCTTCCACTGGTGGAGTTTGCTTACAACAACTCCTATCAGTTCACCATTGGTATGGCTCCATTTGAGGCATTGTACGGTAGACCTTGTCGTTCCCCAGCATGTTGGTTGGAGGTGGGGGACAACAAACTACTTGGGCCGGAAGTAATTCAGGATACTTCGGCAAGAATAGAATTGATTCGCAGTCGCATCCGGGTGGCTCAGGACAGACAGAAGAGTTATGCTGATGCGAAGAGATTCTTCAGAGAATTCCAAGTGGGGGACCAGGTTTTGCTCAGGGTATCTCCTATGAAGGGGATTATGCGTTTCGGGAAGAAAGGGAAGTTGGCACCAAGATATGTGGGACCATTTCCTATCATTGAGCGGATTGGGCCAGTTGCGTATAGGCTTGGGCTACCGGAGCATTTACATCGGATTCACGATGTGTTTCATATTTCCTCGCTTAGGAAATACCTTAGAGATAATTTGGCTCATTCTCTCATTGCTGTGGAAGACATTGATCTCCAGCCGGATAGTTCTTACGAGGAGGGGCCTATTGCTATTCTAGACCGAAGTGAGCGGAAACTGCGGTCAAAGTTAGTCCCGTTAGTGCGTGTTCAGTGGCGACATCATAATGTCGAGGAGTCCACATGGGAGCGCGAGGATGACATGCGCGAACGATATCCAGAGTTATTCTTACCAGGTACTTACTAGTTCCGAATTTCGGGACGAAATTCAGTTATTAGGGGGGAAGTATGTAATACCCCGTATTTTCTGCGATATTTATTTTGGGGATTAATGAATTAAATGTTTATTAATTGGAAATTAATCCGGATAAAAATATTAACGAGATGTGAGTTAGTATTTTATTATAATGTGTATACTTGGCATTATATGATTATTGGTAATACTGAAATTGTCGTGAGATTTATATACGGCAATTTGGGAATTTTGCTTGACGCGTGTGACCGCCACGTCATGGTAGATTGTTATTAAATTAAAAAGTGAATTTTAGTTCCATTAACCGTATGGTCGTTTTGAGTGCGCCAACGCGTCCGGAAGGGTCGGGATAGTCAGAAAACACTAGCCGGAAGTCTAGTTTGGGTCCCGGGATATTTGTGGGCCATACCGGCACCAAAAAGGGTATTTTGGTAATTTGTATTTTTGGGAATTAAAAAGTGACGAAAATGGAATTAATAAGCTGACTATTTCCTTAACCCACTTAACCCACTACTACCAGTTAGAGACTTAATGGGCTACGGGAGAAGTTGAAATATACTTCCAACTTCCACAAACCATTTCACACCTCCATTCTCCATTATCTTCAACCTTGGGAAAAGCTTGAGAGAGAGAGAGAGAAAGGAACCTTGAGAAGAACTTGAGAGAGAGAGAGAGAAGGGAAGAATTCTGCAGAAAAGAGAGTGAAGGAACAACTTTGTCACAAAGATTCTACACCAAATTCTGAGATAATTAAGGCAAGTGATTTAAACTCCTTTAATTCAAGATATGTTTCCATGTTTAGGAATTTTCGAAATTGATTTTTGGAGATAAATTAGACCCATGAATTGAAAGTTAAAAGCAATGATTTATGTAGGAATTGCATGTAGTATATATTCTGGACGTATTTATATGTTGAAAGAAGAACCTTGATGATTAAAATATAGAATTAGAAGAAACTTAATGATGTTCTTGAACGGAAGAAATCTGGGAATTATTTTGATGTAGTTTTAATCCAAAGTAAGCCTTTAAATGATGAATTATGGGATTTAGAATGTTATTACTGATGTAGGATGTTAGTATAACGTTATAGTAATCTTATCTTGAAGTTACATGCTTAAAAATGGTGATTTGGGTCGAAACTGTAACTGCAAAACGAAGCAGCCCGTAACAGACCTGGTGCGATCGATCGATCGACATTCATCAGTCGGTCGATCGACCACCATCGATCGATCGAAGGTCAAGGTCGATCGATCGACCTTCCCAGAATGAATGAAGTTTCCTTAATTGAATTTTAATGATGATAACTCTTGGATAATTTTATTGGAGACATTGTGATTACCCTTAAACTTTAAGGAAGACCAGTAGGCATGATTATGAGATTGGACTTTAATTGGAATTTAATTTAAGGAAGTACTCTAGATTAATGAAATTCATTATGTGAGATAATAATTGGGTTAATAGCACAAATTCTAATAATTTGATTTGGGGCAGAAGTAAAGACCTTAGGTATAAAGATGTTATATGTAAGAATTATGGGAACTTAATAGTCTATTTAAGATAGGTTCCAAGCTTAAGTAATTACGACGTGAGACGTGTCGACTATTTAAATTATATATTATCGAGGTATATGAAATATATGAATTTGGAATAATGGTATAATGATGTAGAGTATACCCTTATTATTATTGGGATATCTAAGATGTGTGAATGCTTAGTATATAACTTTATGTGTATGACATACCTACCATACTTGCTATCACGGGAGGTTTACGTTCGCTTAGGGCCTTCTTATCCTTGTATTGCCCGGATTTAGATTGGTTACCTCGATGAACATAGGTCATTGAAGGACTTATTGAGATGTTAATAAGTTTGCTGATCATGGGAGCGTAGGTATGTGCGTGACCCATGTGATGGTGACTGTGTTCGCCTCCACTATTTTGTGATGTTGTTATCTGAACGATTCCTGAGAGATTCGGAATGCGTGATCCTTATGTACGTGATGTACCGGGAGGGATAGCAGAGTATGTGTGCACCGCAGCTTAGCCTTTGGGTGCTTGTATAGTATATTTATGATGTGAAAATATACGGTTATATGAGAAGGAATTTATTATGTTAAATTGTGAGTATAATTATGGTAATGTTTTGAAAAGATAAAAAGGGATCTTTTATCAATAAATGGTTTTGTTAGTAATTGGGAATTTGGAAATTAAAGTAGAACCCTCTATTTAATTGCTAATGATGGAATTTAAAACGTGAACCAAGTAGAAGTGTTATAAACTCTTAGATAGTTATGAGTTAACACATGAATGGGTACAGGAGCGTTAGGAGTGCACAGTTAGTCGAGAGGTGAGTATATCATGTGAGAGCACGTCCTAACATGTACATTGCATATACTGTTTTAAATGTTTTTAAAGCACTTGCAGGTTTTTAAAATATCTCCACATTCGGGCTCTGACCCGTTTGCTTTCAAATCTATCTTTTTGTAAAACCATTTTAGGTGCCCAGCCACAAGGTCACCATGCATAGGATTCTCATTCTGATGACGAGCTGTAGCTGGTGGAAGCTACAGGGATTTGCTTTTATACGCTTATATCATTTGGATTCCTTATTCATTATTCCTCAGCTGTAGGGCATGTTGCCCAAGTTCTATTAGATATATTTCCATTTCAGTTTTCAGACTTTGGCATGTATTCATTTCAGTATTCGGTATTTCATTATTTACTTCAGTATTGGGATTGTATTATGAGGAGTTTTTCCTCCAGTTTTATTTATATCATGTTACGATTATTCTATTACTTCATTATGGTGAATGGTGTTGTTATTTCTTCATTACACTTATTGCATGTTAATCAGACTTTAATCTAAATTTGGCAACTTACTTTTTAAATACTAGGTGGTTAGTAATAATAAAATGTTTTCGACGGTGATGCTATTAACTGAGCCAACTTGGCGTTTTGATTTAATTTAATAAAGGAGTAGATACCCGGTATTTAATTAGTCGGGGTGTCACAGCTACCACAAAAAACAGATTTGATTTCATATATGTGAATGTAGATATCTTCTGAATGGCAAATAACTTTTTAGGCTGGGTAACAGTATACATGTGAGTTATTGTCCTCACCAAAAAGTGTTAGGCTCTCATGTAGTTCCCCAATGCTAAAAAAATCCATGCCTACAGCTTCTTAGGCTCTAGGTGATACTCTGCTAGCTGCCTAATCTCTTGGCAGCTACGTTAGGCAAGAGAATGATTTTCCTGGGAAAAATGAGCGTGTATGTGCCCCAGAATGCATTTTCTTCATACTTCATACGCAACTGCAATGCTTCCACAGTAAGAGTGTTTTTACGCACATTGTATAAATCATTACCTAATTGAGATGACATTCATTGTATTAATACTACATTCTGTTAGAGAATAATGAGTTATCTCTGAATGTTTGTGTTTAGTAATTATTTTTCCTCTATCGTGTTCGCGTATGTCTTTTCATGTGATCTCATTTCATTAATCACACACATAAAAATAAATTACAGTTTGACAACGTATAACTACACATATATATGTATTACTGATCTTCCTCAGGTTTAAATTACTAGAACATGAATAGTATCTCAAAAACATATTGGTATCACATCCTATATTTAAACTTGCATTAAGTTATTTTTATTTTTGAATTTATATGTACAATGCTTAATTGATGCATTGTGTTTTTTCATACATACATATTATGTACTGTCCGCAATGATATGCATCGCTTATATATGATCTTCATGTATGTCGTGTACTTTTTCATTTATTAAAATCTAAATCCATTGGAAATTGTGTCCAGTCCCCTATTAGACGTTGAGATGTACTATACCTAATTATCTACTTTATATACCCTGTTAAAAATAAACATTCACATAGTTTTACTTTAATCTTATATGAGAATATCTGAGTATAAAAACCATAAACCTTAATACGACACACTGAAGAATATTGAAATTTATCCCCCCCCCCCCCAATACACACCATATCTACAGTTTGAATGTACGCTTTAGATCAACGACCCGCCAATTTATTAACTGCTACATAGCGAGTGATTATGTTATTCATATGGAGTACCTGTACAAGGTTAATTACATATTAAGTGGGTAAAACACCACAGAATAAATAAAAAATTGACATTCCAATTATAATAGTATGCATCGTATGTAATAAAGAAGAAACAGTTTGATAAAATTCATTGTATTGTTGGATATTCTATGTTGCAGTGATTTTGTCTGGACCATACTGTTTCTGGCTCTGGACCATCATTCAGAATAAGGTATTTTCCATTACCCTTAAATTATATTTATTCTTATATTTTTAATAAATGAAACGTAAAGTTTCGCATTGTGAAATCGAAGCTAAATGTTTTTTCTGTTTCTCTGTGATTTATAAGATTAAGTATTTGATGCTAATTGTTCAAATTATTCAACTTTCTTAATATACATTGTCATCATTAACGTCAGTTAAACTGTGTAAGATAATGTAGATTTAGAATTTCAATAGAATTGTTTATTGATTGTTAATATGTTTGTGTTTTTTCAGTTATTTAAATAATTCAATGATAGTTCAGTGTTATTGGGAATTATGTATGAAAAAAAATCATTTAATTCTTTTTATTTCACTCATGAAATGCTAATTTCATCTTCTCTATCAATTTTTCAATTCTCCGAATTTTGGCATCTTAAATGTAAATTTTTGGTAGTATCTTCAATTAGTTGTGTAAAATATATATTGATTGGGAACTCCTTAAGAGTATATTTCCAAGCAACCCATCCAATACTTTTTATGTTACAATGAATAAAACTTTGGTTTTCTCCAGCAAAGTAAAAAAGCAATAACTTTATGATCTTATATGCAAATATAAGACAAATAGATAGAGAAACAATGATATAAAACGATGTCTCTATGCCATTTATATATATATATATCATGATATTATTCAACCAATTATACATAATTGTTATTTTCATTCAAATTAGATGGATCCTGCATACAAATCTCGCATTGCTAGATCCCATCGTAGGTTGATAATGTTTCGTAAGCGATCAAGCAACGCACGTCGTACATCAACGCCAAGTATTACTCTAAGTAATATGCCGTATAATCTTCCTCCCTCGATTCAAGACATGTCCTCCATTCAGCATCTTAGTTTTAATGCTAACAATATAAGGAATCAAGGCAGTGCTATCCCAAAGAAGAGGAAGACAATTACGTCTCGAACAAGAGTGCTAGAAAATGGAGATGTCATGACAACAACATTTGTTGATGACTCATCAAATGTGATTAACCATCCCAGTAACTATTGTGGATATACCATTAGCTATGTAAATAATGCTTTGGAATCATTCCATGATGAAACTAGATCAGGTAAATCATTTATTAACTGTACATAATAGTAACATGTATATATATTAGAAAGAAATATATATTTTTTTATAATATAATAAATGCCAATTATATGTATTGTAGGAAATATAGGGGATACAACGCCAACCGAACATACGACTCAAAGTAAGGATCATTTAAATAGCATTTTGAAAAGTAAGTATGATATTAGTAAGCGTAGATTGAAAAAACTCATAAAATTTTTTGTATTTACTTCTATTATGGTTTAACAAATTCAAAAATCTAACGAATTTATAGGAAAGTTTAAAGAAGCATGGGATTTTGGCGGTCCAAGCGCTGTTTGTGACAATTGTAGTGCAATTCTATGGTATGAGGAGAGAATTGATAAGAATCGTACTCCTGCGTGTCCTAGATTCTCATTGTGTTGCCAAGAAGGAAAGATCATCTTACCCATTATAAAAGAACCACCACATATTTTGAGCGATCTACTGAATTTTGAAAATGATGGTGTTTCATCTAAATTCAAAGACAACATTAGAGCATACAATTCCATGTTCGCGTTTACCTCTACTGGTGCTAAAGTTGATAATAAAATAAATAATGGATTCGGGCCCTACGTTTATCGCATTAGTGGAGAAAACCATCATTTTCTTGGTTCTTTGGTCCCAGTTGAAGGTCTATGCCCAAAATTTGCGCAACTTTATATTTATGACACGGAGAATGAATTAAGGAATATAATGAAATCTTTAGGAGGAGATAGACCGAAATCAAAGTTGGATGTAGAAGTTATTTCAAAATTAGTATTGATGCTTGATGAGCACAATCAAATTGCAAAAGTTTTCCGAATGGCACGTGAGCGTTTTGAGAATTCAAATGTCATGCCTGTGAGAATAAGGTTGATTAAAATCGTTCAAAAGACCCATCAATTTACAATTTGCCTACTGCTTCCGAAATAGCAGCACTCATTGTTGGTGATTTTAATGAGGATAATGTCATGAGAGATATTATTGTTGACCATAAGTCAAATGGATTGCAAAGAATTAGCGATATTCATCCATCCTTTATGGCTATGCAATACCCATTGTTATTCCCATATGGTGAAGATGGCTACCAACTGGGTATAACTTATAGAAGAAACAATGGGAAACGCAAGACTAAACGAAATTTCTTGACCATGAGAGAATATTACGGATACCGTCTGCATCAAAGAATTAATGAATCTCCCTCCATTTTACGATCCGAAAGACTTTTTCAACAATATGTTGTCGATGCATATACATGCATTGAACATGAAAGGTTGAGGTAGATTAGAAACAACCAACCTCAATTAAGGGCTGAGCTATATAAAGGATTGAAAGATGCTGTTCTTGAAGGAGATTCAACGCCTTCGTCTGTAGGAAAACGTATTGTCCTTCCATCAAGTTTCACTGGGGGTCCACGTTATATGGCTCAAAATTTCCAAGACGCAATGGCTATTTGTAGATTCTTTGGTAATCCAGATCTGTTTATCACCTTCACGGCTAATCCTAAATGGCCCGAAATCACAAAGTTTCTTCATATTATTCCTGGACAGAAGCCTGAGGATAGGCCAGATATTATCACAAGAGTTTTTAAAATCAAACTTGATGCTCTAATGAAGGATTTAGTTAAAGTAAAACACTTTGGGAAAGTAATGGAAGGTACGTATCTCATATTTAATAATTAATGATTGTAAATTTGAAATCATATTATTTGATTTTCTAACCTTTTATAATATGTCAATAGCTATAAAAACGTTTATATTTTATGACAGCTATCTACACAATTGAATTCCAAAAAAGGGGATTGCCACACGCCCACATACTTCTATTTCTACATGCAGATGCAAAACAACCAACGTCAAATGATATTGATAACATTATTTCATCTGAGTTACCCGATTGTATTAGCGACCCAGTTGGCTACGCATATATTTCCCAATTCATGATGCATGGACCCTGCGGCCACGCAAATCCCCATTCACCTTGTATGGCAGACGGATGTTGCTCCAAAAAATTTCTCAAAAAATTCACATCCATGACCAAATTCGATGATAATGGATTCCCAATTTATAGACGGAGAGATGGCGGGAGATTTGTAGAAAAGATGGGAATCAAACTTGACAACATATTTGTTGTTCCACACAATATTGACTTAGTCGTTAAATACCAAGCTCACATAAATGTGGAATGGTGTAATAAATCAAGGGCAATTAAGTATCTTTTCAAGTACATAAATAAAGGACCAGACAAAACCACAATGGAGCTCACGCAATCAATTGTCCGTAATCATCATGATTGCAATAACGAAATCTTAGACGTTGATGAAATTAAAACATTCCTCGATTGTCGTTACTTATCTGCATGTGAAGGTTGCTGGAAAATTAATCAGTTTCATGTACAATATCGAAGCATCGGTGTTGAGCGATTAACTTTCCATCTTCCGGATGAGCAAGTTGTCACTTTTAAAGATTCGGACAATCTGAATACTGTGATTGACAGGATAGATGTTGAGAAGACTATGTTTACACAATGGATGACCACAAATTGCATCCATGAGGATGCAAGGGAGTTAACCTATGCTGAATTTCCTTCAAAATGGGTTTAGGACTCGGCGTCAAAGGAATGGTTTAGAAGGAAAAATTTAGGCACATGCTTAGTCCGTATAGTGTATGCTCATCCAGCATCTGGTGAGAGATTTTACCTTCGTATGCTCCTAAACGTTGTCCGCGGAGCAAGAAATTACGATGAGGTGAAGATGGTTAATGGAATTGTTTATCCAACATGCAAAGAAGCATGTTATGCTCTTGGCATGTTAGAAGATGACAAAGAATGGAACAACGCTCTAGATCAGGCCTCCCAATGGGCTACGGGTAATCAATTGCGTGACCTGTTTGCTGTAATACTTCTTTTTTACGAAGTTGCTGATCCAAAAAGACTTTAGGACGACAACTGGGAGATTCTATCAGAAGATTTGCTTCATCGCCAAAGAAAAGTCTTATGCCTACCTGATCTTATTCTTAGTGAAAATCAATTGAAGAATTATGCCCTTCAAGAAATTGATAATATTTTAAACAAAAATGGGAAAAGCCTAAAAGATTTCTCGCAGATGCCACTTACCGATGCTACAATGATTGAAGAAAAGGA
Organism: Sambucus nigra; assembly: GCA_949130495.1. Taxonomy (NCBI): domain Eukaryota; kingdom Viridiplantae; phylum Streptophyta; class Magnoliopsida; order Dipsacales; family Adoxaceae; genus Sambucus; species Sambucus nigra. The sequence continues at coordinate 117,344,480 of OX422212.1, read as the reverse complement.
TAATAGGCTTTTAAGAGAGGAACTTTCTTACGATGCAGATTCTTTTGCCCGACAACATACAAACATGTTGAACTTATTAAATGATGAACAACTAGATGCCTACAATCATGTTATACGATCCGTGAAAGAAAACAAAGGAGGCTTTTACTTCGTAAATGGGGCAGGTGGCACGGGTAAAACATTTTTGTACAAAATAATTCTTGCACGGTTGCGTTCAGAGGGAAAAGTTGTTCTCGCAGTTGCATCTTCAGGAATCGCATCATTGTTGCTACCCGGTGGAAGAACTGCTCATTCAAGATTTAAGATTCCCATTGATATTCACGCCGATTCAACATGCGATATTCATCAACGGACTCATCTTGCAGAGCTCATTAGGAAAACAAGCCTAATTATTTGGGATGAAGCTCCTATGAACCACCGTCATTGTTTTGAAGCTGTTGACAGAACATTAAGAGACATAATGCGATTCAATGATAAAAAATCTTTTTAAAAGCCTTTTGGTGGAATTACAATTCTTTTGGGTGGTGATTTTTGTCAAACCTTACCTGTTGTTCATAAGGGAAGCAGAGAGGAAATTGTAAATGCGTCAATTAACAAATCAAAGTTGTGGAGTTTGTGCCATATATTCAACCTATCGAAGAACATGCGGATACAAGATTCAACTTCATTTAGAGATTGGGTCCTGGCACTAGGTGACGGGAAACTACAGACAGAATCATTTCAAGATGACGAATTTCCATCGTGGGTAAAAATCCCAAATTCAAACCTTATACCCCATTCCGATAACCCAATTGCTGATATTGTTTCAAGTGCATACCCCGATTTGGTGAGGAGATACAATGATACAGATTACATTAAGGGTCGAGCTATTCTAACTCCAACAAACCATATGGTTGACACCATCAATGCGTACGTACTAAATGTCATTCCCGGAGATGCGATAACTTATTTCAGCTCAGACTCAATATCTAAGGCTGCTGGGGATATTCGTGACCAAGATGTGCTTTTTCCTGTTGAATTTTTAAATAGCTTAAACTTTGCTGGACTACCGAGCCATAACTTGGAGCTAAAGATAGGTTCACCTATTATGCTAATGAGAAACATAAATCAAAGTGCCGACCTTTGCAATGGGACAAGATTGATCATTACACAATTATCTCCATTAGTCATAGAGGCTATAATTATCACAGGATCTAATATAGGCGCAAAAGTCTTCATTCCACGAATAATTATGTCTGCAACTGACTCCAACTGGCCATTTATTTTGAGAAGGCGCCAATTTCCAGTTCGTTTGGCGTTTTCCATGACAATCAACAAAAGCCAAGGACAAACTCTCGATCAAGTCTCAATATACTTACCGAAGCCTGTTTTCAGTCACGGTCAACTCTATGTCGCAATATCTAGAGTTACTTCAAGCAACGGCCTAAAATTATTCATAAATAATGATTCCTAAATTGATAGACATTTCACAAAAAATGTTGTGTACGATGAAGTTCTATCATCTCTATCTATAGGTATATTTGCATATTTCATAAAAGTTTTAATATAGTCAATCCTTTTACTTATGATATAACCGACTTTATTCATTTAACCAATATGTATTTTCTCCAAAAACACTTCAGGACCATGAAAGAAGTCACAAGACTTGAAGATCTTTCACTAGGCAGGGATGATTGGACCATCTTTGTACGTGTCGTTCGGAAATGGGAATCCAAGACTCGAACTGGCGATAACCCAAAAATATCTGATGACTTTCTCTTAGTTGATGACCAGGTACATCATTTACAGATTCAAGTTTTTATTATTGATTTCTCACACAAAATATCGTAATTGTAATAAATATTTTTCAATTATTTATGTAATTTTTTTTACTTGCACAGGGTGATTCAATACATGCAGTATTGCGAAAATACTTATTTGCCAGATTCGCCAATTCACTAGACGTTGGAAAAGCCTACACAATAACCAATTTCCGAGTTATGGATACTAAGCACAACTACAGGGTCTCATCACACAATCTAATGATTGAATTCAGTCCATCTTCAAAAATTTTACATTCTGAAGCTGACAATTTCATTCTTCCAAAATATCACTTCCAATTTCTGGAATTTGATGAATTGAGATCTAAATTGAGCAACGACACATATCTCACAGGTATTTTATATTCATTACTCATTATACAGTTAACAACAATCATTTAATTCTCTTTATATATATCTGTTCACTTTTTATTTCATTAGATGTGTTCGGCCTTTTGACTTTTATATCACCTGTTGAGGATCAACCGGTTAGGGGATCCATAGTAAAGAAAAGGGTTTTGAAGCTTGAAAATCAAAGGTCATTCCTTCATATTTTCCCATTATTAACTTCGATCATTTCCAATATATAATATCCATTTCCACTTAACCACATACCCTATTACAAAGTGGGGAAAGGATTTCCGTCACTCTGTGGGCCGAAGAAACGGCACTAATAACTGAAGAGATGTGCCAGAATTTCACTGATCATTTGATTGTGGCCATTACATCCACTACAGTCAAACAATTTAGAGGTAAGTCAAATTTATATTTAATAATATCATCTTTTTATATATTGACGACTTCAAACAATACAATTTAATATTCATACAAGTTTTATTCCATAGGTGATTACTCATTGTCAACAACCAATGCATCCAAAGTCTATATAAATCCTGATGTTCAATGCATTCAAGACTTTATGACCAAGTAAGACTTTATTCTCAATAATATATGTATTTTATCACTCCTGTTAGTACAAACTGCATTGACGTCCCATTGATGGACAATTTCAACGGATGCATACATTTTCGTTGTTTTGAAATGCACCGAGATGCATACATATTGAATTCATTGTGTTCAAATGCCCAGAGGCCTTTATATATTTATTTTTCTCAAACATAACATCTGTGAATGTTGATTGCATCTACTCTCCAACTGAATTTAAGTGTTGTGCGAAGAAAAAACAAGAAGAACATGAGAGAAAACTTCCACATCATCTCACAGTGAGCATAACAAATCAATCAGAAAGGGCGACCCTATGGATGCAATGCCCTTTAACTCACATAAACTTCAGAATTATAAAAAAATTGCAGGCAACCCTTTATGGACTTTGGCTCACAGAAACATCTCTTAGAATTGAAGCATTAAAAATCATCTTAACAAACATATAAAGATATAAAAAATGCTGGAAGATGGTTGCGATGCCATCTTGCTCACAGAAACTTTTATGCTTACAAATTATTCCCATTTACTAAGAGGATGAAGCCAAACTTACAAATAAATTTGGAACAGAGGTGGAAAAACTGTTCAAATAGAAGGAACACATTGGATTGACCTAGACGTCCAAACTCCCACTGCATATGCTTGCAGTAAGGACAAGTTTTAAACCAAAATAACCTGCACTAGGCTCCCACAAAACACAAAATTCAACTAAGCTTCTTCTAGCAATATTGTACCTCTAAATATGGGGAGGAACTTCTCAATCATTTAGGGAACCTCAAACTTACACTTAGGCTCAATAACCTTACACACAGACGGCACAACGACGTTTTAAGCTTGTACCAAATAGTCTCAAATGCTTATCCAAATAAACTGAGACCTATAGGAGTGATGTTAACTGCTATTGCTGCTTCAGATTAATCACTGATAAGAAGCAGCTCATATGCAGTGTAATACATTTCCAATGCAGAGAAACTGGCGACGAGTAGTCGATGTGGGTGTGATGATATGGAGTACCAAATACACTCGGGTGAGATGATGTTGATATCCCTTCAGGAGAATAAGGATATGTTGGAATTGCAGAAGGAAATGTGGGAGAGGTTTTATGGGACAGGATTATGGAAAAGCCCTTCTCAAAGGGCTAATATTTAACGTAACGCAGGTTGGTAAAATATCAATTGTTGTTAAACCAAATTCCCTTAAAATGCCACACCTAAATCTTACGATCACCTGGAGAATTTAAGTCCCACAATGTATAATACATTTTTATACATAGAATCACTCACACGTAGGATATATTTGAAACTGATCTTCAACACAACAGAAAGAGCTCTGTTTTGATTTTTTTGGGGTATGGTAAACAGAAAAAAGGATATTGTTGTTACAATCCTATCACTAAGCATTCCTACGTCACTATGGATGTTATGTTTTTGGAGCCTCGATGTTTTTGCTCTTCACCAATATCTACTTATTTTCAGGAAAAGATAAGGAAAGAAGAAATTTAGACAAGAAATTTTGCTTTTCGGGATTTACCTAACTGAAACTGCAGTTAATCCAATAGGGGATGACAACTAAAAATAGTCTGCAGTAATTTTACATGTTTTATATGATATGGATCCTTAAGCCGTGGAAAGTGATACACATATTGGACACTATGACAGAACATAACAACTTCTGATCAAGTAAATGAGTACACAAGAACCATGAAAAGGGTCATTAAAAGGAGAAAATGAACCATACCTATAGTAGAACTTCATTTCGATTTCAGGGTTCATTATTGATTTCTTTCTTTTGGTTCTCACATTCACAGGGATTCTTTTCTCACCACACTCATATCATAATTCTCTTTACAGTTTTTTTTCAAAGTCGTATTGGATTTGAACACATCTAACATATTACCGGTTTATCTTTATGATATATATACAGACTTCATAACGAAAATCGTTCGTTGACCATGACAACTGATCCAAACAGAGGCAACAATTCACAAATTCAAATTGAAGGAGAATCAAAATCCATTGAGGAAATTTTATCCCTTCGGTCCAACTCTCCAAATGAGGTATCCACTTTTAAATATACATTTCCTATGACTCCTTCATTATCTAATTATAATATAAATATTATATTTTTCACAGGTTATATATGTCACTTGCAACGCAACAATAACAAGTGTAGACGAACAGGGTGGTTGGTATTATGCAGCATGCAATCACTGCAACAAGAAACTTAAACATTATATCACTTCTTTCTTCTGTGAAACATGCAACACAGACAAACTTATTCCTTCTCCGAGGTATTTTATTCGTACATCTTATTTTCATTTATTGCTCTACATATCTATTTTGACAATTATATAATTCTCCATAAATAGGTACAAAATTCAAATCTCAGTCAATGACCAAACAGCTACCACCACATTCGTACTCTTTAACAAAGAAACTGAATCTTTAATCAATGTCCAATGTGTTGAGCTTGCAAATATTAATCATGATGTTTCCGTACGTTGTTCATAATAATTTTATTATTTTATCGATACATTCATTTTACGAAATTCTTTTTTAAAAATAATATATTTACTATTTTCAACAGTTACCAAAACATCCACTTCCACTAGCAATCACAAGGATCATCGGAACCACTCACAAATTCCGCTTGAAGCTCAATAATTACAACTTAATACGTGGCTATGAAAACTTCACCGTGTCAACCATTTTTAAAGATTCTTCAGACGGAAATATTTCACTCACTGACCGCAACATTCAAAAGGTATTTTGTACATAATCAATAACAAATTTATATTACAATGTCTTTTCTTACTCTAATCATATATCAATTACATAATAGGAAAAAAATCCGGTCTCAAAAACACAAGAATCAATAATTAGCGCAGACAATGACAATTCCTCTCATGGAAATGATGTAGAAAGCGAAGTTAACCCAAAACGAAAGCTCCCTTCAAGGTATTTTAAATTTATTTTACATTCAAATTCTACTCACATTTATTATACAATACTTTCAACATATTTTTTTAACATATCTTTTAATTTCTTTGTAGGAACATGGACTCAAGGAAAAAAAAGGATGAATTAACTTCATCTTCAAGATCTCATTCTTCATCAACATATTAAAACTTCGTCTACTTCATCTAATTACTATTTTCATTCCTATCACAATGTAACACATTGGCTTACTTTGTATACATTTCGACTTGGAGTTTAACAATCAATGATATTCATCAATTTCACTATATTTATCTTCTTTTATTTCTAATTATAATTTAATAAATCCATGCCTTTATAATGCATTCATTTACGTTCTAACTGCGCATCACGCATGTTTCAACAGGTACATCGCATTTTTTAACTTTTAAATTGTTTCATTTATTACGCTTTCAATGCCGTATATACCGCGCATCGCGCGGGTTTCCACCTAGTACTATATAATTCGGGCATAATCTTGAAAATATTTTCCGTATGGTTTAGTGCCGCTGTATGGCATGCCTTTTATAAAAAGCTCCTCGAGGATCCTCGTATCTCAATGCTTTATAAAGAGCAAAGCCGTCTAATTTAGGACTTTAAAGTCTAAGGGTCCGTTTGATACATATTGGGCAAAAGTGTTGGCATGGCAAAATTTGCCAGGACAAATTTTGTCTAGGCAAATTTTGCCTAGACAAATATTTTTTTCTCACATTAGACTATCAAACATCAAATAAGGTAAAACAAGTTTTTTAGGCAAAACATTTTAATAACACATTTTTCGTCCATATTAACATATATAATAATAAAAAATATGTTTTTTTTTTAATTTTCGTCCCAAGTCTTATTTAATAAAAAAACAGTTTTTTCTTTTCTTTTTTACTTCCCGTTTTTATTTATTAAAAAAGTAACAAACTATATATAAAAAAAAAAGTTTTTTACGCCAAAACTACTTACTAAAAACAGTTTTTACATTAAAACAGTTTTTAATTTTTACATTAAAACAGTTTTTACGTTAAAACAGTTTTTAATTTTTTTTACATTAAAACAGTTTTTATATTAAAATAATTTTTTGCATTAAAACAGTTTTTACATTAAAACATTTTTAAATTTTTTATATTAAAACAATTTTTACATTAAAACAATTTTTTACATTAAAACAGTTTTTACATTAAAATAATTTTTTACATTAAAACAGTTTTTACATTAAAACAATTTTTTATATTAAAACAGTTTTCACATCAAAACAATTTTTAATTTTTTACATTAAAACATTTTTTACATTAAAACAATTTTTACATTAAAACAGTTTTTACATTAAAATGGTTTTTACGAAAAAACAGTTTTTAAACATATTTTAATTTAAAATAGTTTTTTTAACTATTTAAAACAATTTTTAAAATATTCATAACAATTTTTAAAATATTTATAACAGTTTTTTTAATTATTTAAAATAGTTTTTAAATTATTTTTTAAAATATTAAAAACGTTTAAGAAGTTAGCAAATTTGTTGGCAAATATTTCTCACCCATATAGCAAAGCAAAATTTGCAAACATGTTATGCATAAGAGGTGTTGTACATTAGCAAATACCTTGTAGGCAAATTTTGCTATCAAATACATCAAATTATAGACAAATGTCAACTTATTTGCCATGATAAATAATGCTATCAAATGGACCTAAAGAATTTTTATTTTTCAGACGCTACATCTCATAACAAAAGACATATTATTCACGAGTATGAACGGCATCTTGGAGGTAGTTAGTTCGAGCGTGTTTAGGGGCCGTGGATGCTCCGGAGACCAACTGGATCGGAGGTCGGGCCACTTCGGATGTCAAGGTCCTCGGCGGTTGAGCCACTTCAGATTTACCTGCTCAGAGGTTGAGCTGTTCAGAGTACCTGTTCGGAGATGGAGGTTGTTCGGCGGTTAATGGTGCCCCGGTTTTGTGCCTAAATGGCCACCCGAGGTGGTTTGGCCTGAGTTGAATCGACGTGGGTCCGTCGGAAGAACTGAGATTGTTTCCCGGAGATTTGTCGGTTTCTTGTTGGATTGATTCCAATATTTAATGATTTTAATTTTTAGTTGTTAATATTTTATTATATTATTTGTGTTTTATTTTAAACATAGTTTGGGTTTTAATTTAGAAAGTAGAAACATGAGCAAATGGGTGTGAAAGATATGGGGAATGCTCAAAATCCCATATTGTCCCACATTGAAAGAATACTACAAAAGGTAGTGGTATATCAACTAAAGGACAACTGAGATTCTTAGTTGACAAGTCAAATAAGAGGCTATGATCCTACGCATCGCGGTGGTGCTTAAGCACCACCAATCGCGACACGCGTAAGCGCGACACGTGGTGCGCGAAAGGGCGATTGGGCGACTTAGGGCGCATTGCGCGCTTTGACGCACACTTGGCACTTCGCACGTGAGCGTGGGAGCTTAAAGTTTTGACGAGGTAAAACAGATCAACGGTTGTGATTAAACGATCCGATCAAAGGGTTTAAAATCCGAAACGGCTTGATCTAAACCGTTAGATGAACTCGTAGCGTTTCGTGTAGGGGATGTCCATTCGCTTACGATGGGACGCCTAATCTAAATCGTTAGATCGTAGCTGTTCCAAACAGGCACGATCCAACGGTTGCTGAGTCACTTCATGAAGAGCTGTGACTGTTGAAGAACAGTCACAGAAATGGCTATAAAAAGAGTTCCAGACCTCTGTTTTGGAAACCGAAAATTGCTAGTTTCTCCTCTCTCCGTCCTCTATACTTTGGCATTATCAAGTTACAAATTCAGAGTGTTCTCGGGTTTGATCAAACAGTACATAGTTTGAATCAAACAACTGTTCATACTGCATTGTATCCTGAAGGCAGGTTCTACTAAACCCATTGTGTACTCGCGGTTCTGGTTCTGTCTCAACCGGATTGGGAGAAATTTTGCCTAAAAGAAAGCGTTCCAAGAACGTGCCTTGCAGAAATTAATTATTATATTTCGTTCTTTCCATAAGAAAACTCCAACATTTTTAGGCAAAAATTTTATATTCTTATTACTCCACTCAAATGGAAGGAACTGTGGCACAATCTATCCAAGTCATGACTCAAGACTTAATCCGACTCGACCGTTTTGATGGCGGAAATTTCACCCGTTGGCAAGAGAAAGTTATGTTCTTCCTCACATCACTAAAACTTGCATACATTCTAGATGATAACCTTGAACAAATTCCCGAGCCCACACCCGAAGACACCGAAGGAATAAAGCAAAAACGTGTTAAGAGGAAAGAAGACGAATTTATGTGTCGAGGACACATCCTCAATGCTTTGTCTCAAACTGTTTATAGCGCTCATAGAATGATTCCGACGGCAAAGGAATTATGGAAGGCTTTGGAGATAAAGTATCAAAACGAGGAAGCGAGCAATCGTAAGTTTCTAATTTCAAACTATATGAATTTTAGAATGAATAATGATAAATCTGTCGTTGCACAAGCCCATGAACTCCAACAAATTGTTGGTGACCTTAAAGCCGCTGGTATTAATCTTCAAGATGAATTTCAAGTAGGGGTGATTGTTACAAAACATCCATCCTCTTGGAATGGCTTTAAGAAGAAAATTAATCATGATGAAAAGACTTATACTGTGGAATCCCTTCTTCGTCACCTTCGTATTGAAGATGATACTCGTATTCGAGAAAAGAAGGATGAACAAAGTGAGGGTCATTCAAAAGCTAATATGGTTGAGGATCAAAAATCCAAGATTACCAAAGACTCAAAATTTAAAGCAAAGAATGATTCCAAATTCAAGAACCAAGGTGCAAATAAGAAAAAGAAGGGAAAATGTTTCTTCTGTGACAAACCGGGCCATTATTCTCGAGAATGTCGTCTTAAAAAGAAGGCATTTAAGGAAAAACAAGGGTCGAAGGAAACCAACAATGTTGAAGATATTATTGCTACTGTTTGCGAAGCAAATTCAATTGATAATGAAAGTGGATGGTGGCTGGATACCGGCACAACGGTCCACATATGCAAAGACCGCTCTTCATTCAAAACATATCAAGAAATTGATGGAAAAGAAGTGAAGATGGCAAATAATCTTCGCGCCAATGTAGTTGGAAAAGGCACAGTGGAATTGAAGCTAACTTCTGGAAAGACACTTACTCTAATTGATGTACTTCATGTACCTGATATGTGTAAAAATCTTGTGTCTGGGGACCTTCTCAATAAGAGAGGTTTCAAACTAGTGTATGAGTCTGATAAGTTTGTATTGTCTAAGAATGGCCAATTTATTGTCAAAGGGTACTCTTGTAATGGCATGATTAAAATTAATGTAATCAATGATATTAGTTCTGCTTATATGGTTGAGTCTATTTCTTTATGGCATAGTAGATTAGGTCATGTGAACTATAGAAGTATAAAAAAATATGACTAATCTCGGCTTAATCTCGGATTGTAAATTTGATAACCTTTCTAAATGTGAAATTTGTGCTCAATTGAAAATAACTATAAAGTCGTTTAAATCTGTTGAGAGGAAATCCGAAATGCTTGATCTTATTCATAGTGATGTATGTGATATGAAGAGTAATATGACTCGTGGTGGAAATAAATATTTCTTAACTTTCATTGATGATTACTCTAAGTATGCATATACATATTTACTTAAAAGTAAAGATGAAGTTTTCGAGAAATTCCTAATTTTTAAAGCAGAAGTTGAAACTCAACAAAATCGAAAAATTAAAGTCCTACGATCCGATAGGGGTGGTGAATATTACCCGAGTGAGTTTATACAATTTTGTAATACTCATGGGATAATCCATCAAGTTACGGCGCCATATACGCCACAACAAAATGGAACGGCGGAAAGGAAAAATAGGACTTTAGTTGAAATGATAAATTCAATGTTAATCAGTTCTGGTTTACCTTTGTCGATGTGGGGAGAAGCGATTTTATCCGCATGTTATATTTTAAATAGAGTCCCATTGAAAAACAAGGATATTACACCATATGAATTATGGTTTAATCGTAAGACTAATCTTAGACGTCTTAAAGTTTGGGGATGTCTTGCTTATGTAAGAAAACCCGAACCTAAAAGACCTAAACTAGGAAATAGGACTTACAAATGTGTTTTTATTGGATACTCTAGTAACAGTACGACTTATAGAATTTTAAACCTTGAAACTCAAGAAATCATTGAGTCGGTAGATGTGCAATTTTTTGAACATCTAACAAAGTTTAGTACTTTGAATCAAGGTTTAGAAAATAATAAATCGACTGTTGACTCCTCAAATTTAGAAGAAAATTCACAACCTATATCTTCTTCAGAAACAACGAATGACGTTGAACCACGAAGGAGTAAAAGACAAAGAACTGAAAAAACATTTGGGCCTGACTTTGTTATTTATTTAGTTGAAGGGGATTTAAATGAGACTAAGAACAAAACTAAATTTGTTCTTAATGTAGAAGATGAACCGACCACATTTCATGAAGCGGTAACATCTAGGGATGCTGTCTTTTGGAAAGAAGCAATAAATGATGAAATGAACTCAATTTTGTCAAATCAAACTTGGGTTATTTCCGATCTTCCCCCCGGGTCTAAACCTATTGGGTGCAAATGGATATTTAAAAGAAAATTAAATCCGGATGGTTATATAAATAAATTTAAGGCAAGACTAGTTGCTAAAGGCTATAAGCAAAAATATGGAATTGATTACTTTGATACATATGCTCCTGTTGCTCGAATCACTTCCATTAGGATATTAATATCTCTTGCTTCTATTCACAATTTAGTTATTCATCAAATGGATGTTAAAACTGCATTTTTAAATGGTGATTTAGAAGAAGAGATTTATATGGAACAACCCGAAGGGTTTGTATTGTCTGGCCAAGAAAAGAAAGTGTGTAAATTGGTTAAATCTCTTTATGGCCTTAAACAAGCTCCTATGCAATGGCATGAGAAGTTTAATAATATTGTTATATCCCATGGATATAAAGTTAATGATGCCGACAAATGTATATATAGTAAATTTGAAAATGGTGTTGGTGTTATTATATGCTTATATGTGGATGACATGCTAATATTTGGGTCTAATCTCAAATATGTTGAAGAAACCAAAAGGTTTCTTTCATCAAAATTTGATATGAAAGATCTTGGAGAAGCTGATGTGATTTTAGGAATCAAAATTGTGAGAAAGGATAATTCTTTAGCGTTATCTCAATCTCATTATATAGAAAAAGTTCTTAAAAGATATAATCATTTTGAACTTAAGCCAGCTGCTACACCAGTGGATCCTAGCATCAAATTAATGAAAAATACTGGGCGTGCTATGGACCAACTTAAATATGCTAGTATCATTGGGAGTCTAATGTATGCCATGCATTGCACTAGACCAGACATTGCTTATGCAGTGAGTGTATTGTGTAGATTTACAAGTAATCAAGGACAAGAGCACTGGAATGCAATTTCTAGGGTGCTTAGATATCTGAAGAGGACTTTGGATTATGGCTTACATTATGTGGGATGTCCATCTGTTTTAGAAGGATATAGTGATTCAAGTTGGAATAATCTTGAATCAAAATCCAAGTCAACTACTGGTTGGATTTTTACGCTAGGAGGAGCATCTATCTCTTGGGGATCCAAGAAACAAACATGTGTATCAGATTCAACAATGCAATCTGAATTTATAGCCCTAGCAGATGCATGTAAAGAAGCAGAATGGCTTAGAAATGTGTTGTATGATATTCCTTTATGGAAAAGGCCATCACCTTCTATTATGATAAGTTGTGATAACCAAGCCACAATTTATAAAGTTTCAAACAAAACTTACAACGGAAAATCTAGACACATTAGTCTAAGACATCAAATTATAAGAAAATTACTCAAGGAAGGAGTAATTACAGTCGACTATATTAAAACGAACAAGAATTTAGCAGATCCTCTGACTAAAGGTCTTGTAAGAGAGATGATATATATCACCTCAAAAGGAATGGGACTAAGGTCTATTAAAAAACACAACTATCTTTAATGGGAACCCAACTCATATCTTGAAAATATAGATAGAGTTCAATGTGGTACAAACAAGTTAAATTATAGTTATGGAACACTAGGAATTTATACAAAAAGTTCCATTCCTATATGCCTAGTGTTGGTTTTCTGCATGTTAGAGGATGAAGTTTACTTCTTAATAAATCATATAAGTGTGACTCGCAGAATCACTAAAGTTGATTTACCTATTCGAGTGTCGAAAGTGTGGCCGCTTTCTATGAAATCAAGACCGATCCTAAAGCGCTCGTGAAATCAGGATTAGCACAAGGCCATAAAAGTGCATGCTAGAAGAACACTTATAAACTCAGAAATCGGTATGTGTGATAGTTCCGGCTAGTCTCAAAAGGTCCTTGGTTCAAGATACGTTCACCACAGCACCTTGATGAAGCTTTGAATTATTTTCACTATATGGAAGTTCAAGTCCGAAAGACACTTCTCATTTATGTACTAGATTTTAGCGATAATGCCAAAAGTTATTTATTGTCTTTTTGCTTTGCTCTCTTGTGTATATTGAAATTGGTGGGAGAATGTTGGATTGATTCCAATATTTAATGATTTTAATTTTTAGTTGTTAATATTTTATTATATTATTTGTGTTTTATTTTAAACATAGTTTGGGTTTTAATTTAGAAAGTAGAAACATGAGCAAATGGGTGTGAAAGATATGGGGAATGCTCAAAATCCCATATTGTCCCACATTGAAAGAATACTACAAAAGGTAGTGGTATATCAACTAAAGGACAACTGAGATTCTTAGTTGACAAGTCAAATAAGAGGCTATGATCCTACGCATCGCGGTGGTGCTTAAGCACCACCAATCGCGACACGCGTAAGCGCGACACGTGGTGCGCGAAAGGGCGATTGGGCGACTTAGGGCGCATTGCGCGCTTTGACGCACACTTGGCACTTCGCACGTGCGCATCGTCGCTTGGAGCGTGGGAGCTTAAAGTTTTGACGAGGTAAAACAGATCAACGGTTGTGATTAAACGATCCGATCAAAGGGTTTAAAATCCGAAACGGCTTGATCTAAACCGTTAGATGAACTCGTAGCGTTTCGTGTAGGGGATGTCCATTCGCTTACGATGGGACGCCTAATCTAAATCGTTAGATCGTAGCTGTTCCAAACAGGCACGATCCAACGGTTGCTGAGTCACTTCATGAAGAGCTGTGACTGTTGAAGAACAGTCACAGAAATGGCTATAAAAAGAGTTCCAGACCTCTGTTTTGGAAACCGAAAATTGCTAGTTTCTCCTCTCTCCGTCCTCTATACTTTGGCATTATCAAGTTACAAATTCAGAGTGTTCTCGGGTTTGATCAAACAGTACATAGTTTGAATCAAACAACTGTTCATACTGCATTGTATCCTGAAGGCAGGTTCTACTAAACCCATTGTGTACTCGCGGTTCTGGTTCTGTCTCAACCGGATTGGGAGAAATTTTGCCTAAAAGAAAGCGTTCCAAGAACGTGCCTTGCAGAAATTAATTATTATATTTCGTTCTTTCCATAAGAAAACTCCAACATTTCTATAGGGTAGTCTGTTTGACCTCATAAACACGAGATTTAGTCAATCGTGGGGTGATATGGTTTATTGCGAACCCAGATTTAAAGCCATCGTTGGCTGGTTGACTTTCAATCCAATTACACACGCAGGTCTATTTTTCAAATCAGAGTTGACACTGTTTGGTGTGGGTTGAAATCCCAGCTAGTTGGTCCAACCGTTTTGCCGGAGGTGCGTTTACGCTGGCCAGATGTTTAAAAGGGGTAAGGCCGGTGTAAGTTTTTCAAATGTTAGCCATGTGAACGATTGGTCCCATCTAAATTTTTTTTAATAGCTTGACTCTATCATATCTAGGGCTCTAAATGGATATTTGAAAATTCGCATCCGTTCGATATTCGAATTCGAATTTACGAATATTTATCCAAAAAAATGTAAATAGATACAAATATGGATACTCTATAAAAATATCCGAGAAAACGGATACGGATAACAGTAGTATTCGACACGAATAATCCGTATCCGACACGGAGTATCTGTTTTATCGAATATCCGTTTTTTCGAATATCCGTATCTGTCTGACAAAATGTAAAATATTAGTCATATAATATTTTATATATAAACTAAAACTTAAAATAAAAATGGGCATAAGTATAATTATATAAACTTTAAAAATCTAACATAATCCTAACCTAATAACCAAAAAACAAAAAACGTGTTTCGTATTTTGTTTCCCCAAAACCCTTCCCTCTTCCCTCCGCTGTCCTCCGAGGCTCCGATCTCCCTCATCTGTCCTTCGATCTCCTCCGATCTCCCTCCGCTCCGGTCTCCTCCGATCTCCCACCGCTCCGGTCTCACAAGGTCAGTCACCCGTTTTTTCAATATCACAACACAACTGAATTTGTTTTTTCAATATCAGAAAATCTGGTGATAGCAGTCATTTTAATGCTTTCGCATATAGCTCTAGAGTCTAAATCTTAATTTTTTTTTTGTGAGTCGAATCACTTCCAGTTTTTTAACTGCTTTGAGAAAACAAATACCTTGGTTTGAATGAACAAATCCTCCTAAAAAGGTTTTGGTTTAGCTGTTGGTTTAGCCTTTGCTGCTGGTTTGGCTTTGGCCGTGGGTTTGGCTTTGGCAGTCGGTTTAGCTTTGGCGGCGTTTTTTTTTCTTAACTGGTGCTTTTTTAACTACTTTAAGATGGAATTTGTTTGTAGGCAGCAGCTAGCTTTCTTAACTGGACCTTGATTTGGGAATTTGTTTGGTGAGGAATTAAAATGGATTTGGCTTGAATTATGGAGTTTCATATATTCTGTTTTGGTCCAAATTTTTGAGTAATATTAGGATGAATATCTTTGGTTCCTCTATAATTCTTCAGAAAATTATTTTGGACCCGACAATTTTTCTTTTCTCTTCGGTGCATATTTTAGAATTTTGTTATTCAGTGTTGTTTTTAGTAATTAATTTTTGTAATGAACACGATGCAGTTTAATATGTCTACAGAAGCTAATCAAAACAATCCTTCCACGCATGAATTTTCTCTTGTTCCAGTGGAGAGTATTTCGTCGGATCGCGCAAGTGTTGCTAGTGAGAACAAAGCACAGAACAAAAACTTACATCTAACGTGTGGTTTGATTTTAATAGAGAGGTTCATCCAGATAATTCTGTTAAGGCGACTTGCCCCCATTGCAAAAGAAAGTTTGATGCGGGGAGTTCAAAAGGAACCTCACACTTGAGCAACCATCTCAAATCATGTAAACGTAAGGTTGCGAGTGGAGGAGACATTCGACAGAAACTTATTAGCGCAGTTAAGTCATCGAGTGATCCGGTTCCAAAGTTTGGCACTTATAAATTTGACCAAGATGTGGAGAGACCTTTATTTGCTCAAATGGTTGCTAAACATGATTATTCCTTTCTTATGGTCGAGCACGAGTACTTCAGGTATTGGCCTTCTTATTGTTGTCCTACTTATAAATTTCGGTCAAGAGTTACTGTGAGAAATGATTTTAAAAAAATGTTTTAAATGTGAAAAAGAAAAACTTTACAAGAGCATTGAAAGTCTTTCATCTAGGGTTAGCCTCACTACAGACATCTGGACTCCTAAACATCAAGGAACTGGGTATTGTTATTTGAGTTGCCATTACATAGATAATGAATGAAAATTGCATAAGAAAATAATTTATTTTTGTTGGATCGAATGTCCACATGATGCTGAAAATATAGCTGAATGGGTGAAGACTAGAATCTTAGAGTGGAATATTGATAAAAAACTTATGACTATTGCGGTTAATAATGCTGGATACAATAAGCCAATGATAGAGCGTATTAAGTCGTGGTTGAATGGTAAAAAAGTTCTTCTCCAAAATGGTGATATGTTTCACACTCGTTGCACTGCTCATATTCTTAATTTGATTGTTAGGAATGGGTTGAAAGTGATTGATACTTTTATTGAGAGAATTCGTAATAGTGTTAAGCACGTTGGGTCATCACTTCAAAGAAATTAAATTTGGAATGTTACGTTACGACAGACTCGTTTGAATTCTAAAAAGAATGTGGAATTAGATTGTCAAACTAGATGGAATTCTACGTATCTTATGCTAGAGAGTGCCATAGAATTGAGAGGATCTTTTGAGCGCTTGGCAGAGTTGGATCGTGATTATGATTTTCTTCCAAATGAGCATGATTGGGAACGGGGGAAAAAAATTTGCGAATGTTTGAAATTTTTTTATGAAATGACAAATCACCTTTCAGGGACAAAATACCCAACTGCAAACTACTATTTCAATGATGTTTGTAATATTAATTATCAGTTGAATAAATGGATGCAAAGTAATGTGGATTATATTCATTTGATGGCGTTGAAAATGCGAGAAAAGTTTGACAAGTATTGGGAGGATTGTAGTTTGGTGTTAACATTTGGACTGGTGTTGGACCCTTGGTACAAAATGGAGTTTGTTCACTATGCTTATCGTGAGATTTATGGTTCTTTGGCCGAAAGTTACATTCGCAGAGTTCGCACCGCTTTGTTTGAGTTAGATGCTGAATATAAAAGTTTAAATAGTGAATCTTCGTGTTCTCCCATCATACTTGGGAATAGATGTGAGCAGTATACTCGTGAAGTTGATACTATTCCCTAAGCAAGATCTGGCTTTACAGGAGGATTTAAAAGGTTTATTATGGAGCGCTCTAATGCTTCACTATAGTTCAGAAGTCTGAATTAGAACACTACTTGGAGGAAGTTTTATTCCCTCTCGCCGATGATAATGAGTTTGCATTTGATATTTTGCATTGGTGGAAGACTAATGGGTCAAAGTTCCCCACTGTTGCGAAGATGGCATGTGATATCTTAGCTATTCGTGTTACTACCGTTGCATCAGAGTCAGCTTTTAGTCGGGGGCGCAGAATTTTGGATGATACGCGTTCATCTTTAGCTTCTGAGACTATCGAGACTCTTCTTTGTTTGAAAGATTGGTTGCCTTCTGTTGGAGAGAAATTGGTTAAGTCAAAATAAAATTTATATTTGTC
Source organism: Sambucus nigra (assembly GCA_949130495.1). Classification (NCBI taxonomy): domain Eukaryota; kingdom Viridiplantae; phylum Streptophyta; class Magnoliopsida; order Dipsacales; family Adoxaceae; genus Sambucus; species Sambucus nigra. The sequence continues at coordinate 117,326,714 of OX422212.1, read as the reverse complement.
ATTACTATTAAACATAAATAAACATTAACCTATTATTTGTTTGCAAAAAAAATTAGAAAATTTGAAGGTTGCTGATGATAATGAATAGCTAGGCTCTCGAAAATTCATTTTCAGGTATTATTATTAATTGAATATTTTTGTTAGTATTGTTCTTCTTGTGATAATGATTAGCTAATGCTAATAATTCGTTTATAACTTTTTCTTTCTTCTTATCCAATACAGCTTTGTGGGACCTTGGAAGTTGAAGATGATAATTTTTGTGTTACGGGGGCGGATTTTGGTGGAAGAAACTCTTATGTATCAGAAAAATTTATGTTACATGTATTATTAAACTCATGGATTTATCTTTTTAGTACAATATATTGGTGAAGTTTTATTTGGGTGAATTAGTATGTTTAAACAATTAATGTCTTATCTTTATGCATTACTACTAACTTGCGAGTTGTGATTACCTTAATGCTTAATTCGACAGGGATACAAAGGAAAGGAGATGAGAAAGATACACTTCAGGAACTTAAGGGGTAAAAAATAACATCCCTTCTTTATTGTAATATATTCTTTGTTTTCTCCGTTAATATTTTAATTGAGTTATTCTTTTCAGGTAAGATGATGCTTCACTTCATTTTTTTTCAAACATTAGAGAAACTGAAGAGGATACAAATTTCAATGGCTCAAAATTGAATAAGAAAATGCACATTAAAGGTTAGTATTTTTGCTCGAACCTTCTTTTATAGTTTAATTTGATGCTTTACACATTCTCTATATCTTACATGGAATGGAAAATTATATATTTAATTAATTGATTAAATTAGTGTTTAATATGCTATATGTATCTTAAACAATAAAAACGGATAAGGATATTATCTGAATCCGGGAACTCTGAGAGGATACGGATATGGATAGCTGAAATTATTATCCGGGCGGATACGGATATGGATACGGATAGTGTGGAGTCTTAGCGGATACGGATGTGGATACTATGGTATCCGCTCCGTATTCGTCCGTTTTACACCCCTAATCATATCTAAGCTCCGTGCCATATCTTTATTAACATCCAAAAGTTAACAATAAAGCATATTTTTGTGTGGCTCAAAAATAAAGTATACAATATAATGTGACTTAAAGTGTATAAATAGTCCTTTAAAAATAGGAATTCGGATCTTTTGTTTGACAAAAGCGTACGAATACATTTATTTAATATGGACATGTATCAAGCCATATCTTCATAGATTTTTCAAATAAATTAACAACCACTAGAGTTTGACACGTTTTAATATAAATATATGTTTCATATATCTCAACTAGTTTCTGCAATATTCATGAACCAGTGTAAGCATTTTATCACACGAGATATATTCACTCCAATCAATATATAATTTTTTTCAGTTAAGATCTACTAATATGCACAATGTCATTTCATGTAATAATAAAAGATAAAATAATGAAATATATCACAATAGTTATCTGCTCCACTTTTTGTCGAGTTCTACGTGTGTGTGCACAAGGCGTTACGCAATCGAAATCACGAATACCTCCCCAGCAGAGTCGCCAAATGTAAGATGTGAGTGCAGATTTGAGGAGGCATTGCGTCGAGCGTGTTTTAGACTTAAGCAATGTGGTTGCCCCTACGTATCCGTCTTTGGGAAATCAAAGTCTGCGTATTTTGTGGGTCCGTACGATACGCCGGAGAGAGCTCGATTTTTGGTGATTTTGGTGCGTCGGGGGTGCCTAATCCAGCGGGCAGCCTTTCGAACACCCAGTCTTGGTAGTTTCGGTGCGTGGGGGTGCCAAATTCGGCTATCCGCCTATCAAACGCCCATATACCGTCAAATAAAACTATAAAAATTCGCTCGTTACTATCAAACCCGTGACGGAGCTCCAAAGGTACGTGGGGGAGGAGAGCTATATTTCATCTCCTTACTTTGCCCCCAAGACCATCATCCATCAAATGAGGGGGGAGACCCTCTTTTATAGCAAAAGTGCCCCAAGTGAACTTGACACATGTCATGTTCTCTATGGAACCAAGTGTCCAATATTTATGGTGCCACTTGTCACAATATATGTGGTGGCATATCAAATAATTAATTAAATCATTACTAGAGCATTGTCTAGTGTATATCATCAAATGCGGAGTATACGCAATATATTAATTTGCGCATAATAATATTTCAGCCCGTGTAGGGTCTTGTTTGTAGTAAAACTTGATAAATCATAAATCAATATTTGATTAAATAGGTTAGGGGTTAAGGGTACGAAACGAAGTGTATATGTACGGATTCAAAGTGTTCAGGGATGAAAACTCAGGATAATGAAAAATGCGGGCAATATAAAAAATTGGAAAATGATTTCCAAACAATCATTAGATATAACAATAGGAGAGTAATCAAATCTTATTGAATCTCTATATACAAAATTTACTTTCTCTTTTTTTATTCTTCTTTTCTTTTTCTTTTTGCCTTTTCTTTTCTTTTTCACTACTCTTTCTGCACCATTTTATTTTACTTTTCTCACTCCTTTTATGCTAAATTGTAACCACAAAGCAAGAACATCATTAAATCCCAAGTAACATTCCAAACAAAGGTATGGAAGGTAATATGTATGGTTTAAAACTCCAATACGGAGTTGGTTATGGGATTTTGGGTTATGAAATGAAAGGCTAATATTTAGGCTCAAAGGGGTTGACGAGGGGAAACATTAAGGTGAGGTCAAGGCTAATATGTGTGATATAACAAAGATTTCCTATGATCATTTCCTAAAGTTTACGCAATTATCGAGTCAAAACAAACTTTGAAAATCATGCTCAAGTAATACATTTCATATATGAACTCAATTAATGAACGATCAAATGAAAGAATAATGAGATTACCAACGAATTCAACGTTTTCAATGAGGAAAGAAAAGTGTATAACGCTCACAAACGACGAAAGGTACAAAGCTTACTCGGTGTAAGTATATACAATGCAACAATAGATTACCGAGTTATAAAAATTTTAAACCAAATCAATAAATCAATAAAAGTGCATATGCTCATGGAGTTATCCATAATATCAATAATTGAGGACAAAAGTCTAATAACTTCTAAAATCGAGAACATGCATCATTGAGTTGTCTATTGGATCGGGCAATTATTGAAATTTATCATCGGAAACAAAGGCAAAATGCCCAACAAAGGAGGAAAAAAAGGAAGAAAATCTTTTTAAATTTTTTAATTTTTACAAGAAAAGCATGCTTGGGAAGAACATATAATCAAATCAAAGAATCTACTAATGAATGGATAGAATATCCCACACCCCTTAACTTAAAACTTGACATTGCCCTCAATGTAAATTAAGAACCAAGTTAAAGAGAGGAAAATAGCGATATTACCCAAAATGGAGCGATCACATGAAAGTACAAGTCCAATGATTCTACAAAACATGTTAGTACCAAAGTATAACAAAATAAATAATAAAAAACTTAACTAATTATACTAGACTATAAGTAAGAATAAAGAAAAAATAAGAAAAATAAAAACTGACTATTTACAACCTACAATTTTAACTTCTAACTAACGATACACTAGAAGTTGAAATTTTTGAGGGTCCACCCAAAACACAATTTGACTTTGGAGGATAACCGGTATACCTTCACTCTCATGCATGCCTCAGGGAAAATAAGAATTCCGTTCAAACAACGGAAGGCATGTGTAAGGCGAAAGAAAGGAACCACCCCCAATTAAATTTTTGGCTAGAGGATAGGGGATTTGGATAAGACGGGTGACAAATACACATGGGGGATAAGAAACATTTAATCATCTCCCAAAGATTTAGCAAGTGGAATGGGAGGTGGCGCACATGAGGGCAAATATGCCTTAATAGAAGGAGACCCGAGCGAGTACTCCTCATTGGTGAAAAGGTTTGGAACTATAAGTTTTGAACTGATTCATGGGGTACTAACATCGGTGTGACAGTATAGAACAAAGATGGGGATCAAAGAAATTCAATCTCAAGAAATGAGTTATCATCGCTTGAAAGTTGAATTTCGAAGGAAATAGGATTGTTTCGAGTGAAACTTTCTTCCTTGAGAATCAAAGAAGAAACGAGTTCATTGTAAATGGCTACTACGCCCATTTCTTCCTCATTTTAATTCTCTACTATACCATGGGTCAAGTCAAGAATGATTTGTTCCAAAGTAGGCACAAAGTCCTCATTTGGTTCAAAACATTCCTCGACTTCAAAAGTCTCAGAAGAAAAATCGTCGTCGAATTCAAATAATAAATCTAACTATGTTCCCAATAACGATTTTCTTCCCGATAACGGTTTTTAATTTTCTCATTTTCAAGCATGCACAAGCCCTCACCGAAAGTCATAAGGCGAGGAGCGAATTCTTGCAAATGAGAACTTTGAAAATTATCATAGGAACGACTATCAAAATCATTAACATAAGAATTTTGAAAGCTATTGCAATCTGTTTAAAAATTCTTATCATAAGGATCTTGCAACCCAAAATCGAAATGACCATTCCCAAAATTTTTGTAATCCATACTTTAACTTTCGTAATACTCACCCAATGCCATTTTAGATGTTGCAATTTTTTGGGCTTGTAAGTCTTGACCAAAAGTCATAGGTTTATGGGGATTTTGAGAATTATCATTAGGATTACAAGAAAAATTGGAGTATGACATGCTTACCCCAACAAAGGCTCGAGATGGCAAATTTCACAAAGATATGCGCAAACGAAAAATTCAAACAGTTTTTGGCACTCAAATGTAGAAGTCCTGCAAAAATGTTAGTAAAAAAATACAAATAGAAAGAAAATACTACGAAATACTAAATCAAATAAATTCTAAAACATCAAGTCCCCGGCAACGGCGCCATTTTGATAAGGCTAGGTTTTGCCACGGCGAGAACGTCACCTACGCGCCGATCGTTTTATTTTCGGATCACCAACTCTATACAAAAACCTAAACTATGACTACACTCTTTTAAGGGAGTATAGTGGCCAGTCCGGGTATCAAATCCACAAAGACAAGTTGCTAGAATTTAATTGAATTAGTATTTCAGGAATAAAATTATAAAAGGTAATTTTTACTAGCTAAAAAGAAAGAAAAGATAAACTAGGCATGGGTGTATTAAAACTAAATTAATAAAGAGAATAAAAACTATAAGTTGCGTTGGATATCCCTCACCTAGAGTTAATTAGCATAAATGGTTACATGGTTCGACGAGTCTATCAAGATTGCGTCTCGTTTCCACATTTAATTAAATCAAGAGTTGTCACACCTCTAAATTCGCATAAAAGTCTAATAAAATTTTAGCGTCAACAAATACCCCAAAAATTACACACGCAAGGTCGTAAATATGGAGCATGCATGATATACCCCGTTAAATCTCCTAGGCGTAATAACAAGGACAACCCAATCGAGACAAGAACGAATCAACTCCATCACCAAAGAAAAGCAACTAAATCAACCCTAGGTGAGTTCAATCCAACACAACCTAGATTAAACTAGCCACAACACATGAATAAAAGCATAAATTAAACTAACTAATTAATTAGGGCACACAATAAATAAATAAGCTACACAAATTTATCTAGGCAAGAAATAAATACAAAGCATGGAATAAAAGGAATACAAGCATAAATAAGATGGATAAGAAAGAGGACTAGTGAAAAAGACTTGTATTAATGGCTACAAACCAACAAATATGGAGGAGGGAGACTCCACAAATAAACCCCCCAAAGTAGCTCTCAAACCCTAACCTAGAAAACTAACTCCAAAAAATGAAGATATCAAGTCTAAAAAATATCCATCAACTTAAAAGAAGGTTTACAAATAAAAATGCCACCAAAAACCAACATAAAATTACAAATTTGCAGACTTTCGGCGCAAGGCGAATCGATTTGCCCCTACAGGTATGCAATTCTGCAGCTTTGTTCAACTTTATGGAAAATATCGTAACTTTTTCATTATAACTCGAAATTAGGCACGGTCAGAGGCTATGCAAAGATAACTCAGAGGGATACAACATACAAAAGGACATTAGGACAAAAAACCAAAATATGAAATGACTTAAATTCCCTTGAATGTGCCCTTGAGTGTGAATTTGAAGTAAAGACCATCCTAAAAATTCCATAACTCTTTCATTATACATCGGAATCATGCACTCTCGGCAGCCACACGAAGAGAAGTCAAAGGGATTCAACTTTCGTGAAGGGTTCATGATTAAAAACCAAATGCTGAAATTACTAAAATTCTCCCAAAGCTGCAATATTCAACGAAACTTTTTCGGAATGCGTCCAAACATCACACCAAGCACCTAAATACCTACATAAGCCCAATTATACCTCATATAGCATGTTAATATATAAAATGGAGGTTGTCTGGTTAAAGAGCATAAACATAGAGATTAAGGTACCCGAGGGGGCTAAAAATGCGTAGGTTTGAGGGTATAAATATGCAATATTTGATACGACTCAGGTATCAATTATGACATCCAAACTTATGGCGGTTTTGATTGAAAAGTAAATGGTCATAAAAGGCATTTTATCACATTTAAAAAGGTCATTAAGTTATTGTTTTTTTCGTGCTAGCATTTTGTATTTGGGTATATATATATATATATATGTGTGTGTGTGTGTGTGTGAGTGTGTGTGTGTGTGTGTGTGTGCAGTGTGTGTGTGTGGGTGTTAACATTATTTTTGAATATATGATAATACACATAAAATTTTCTTTTAAGAAAAATACCCACGCGCTTATTCAAATTTTAAGGTGATTCTAGTCTTCAAATTTTGTGGTTAAATTTGACGGTTCAATTTTTCTTGTAAATTTTTAGATTAATGTATACTGATTTTTTTGTTATTGTTAGTAATTGATGTGTGTTAACATTATTATTGAATATATGAGGAATTTTAAGATATAAAGTAAGAAACCCTAATCCTCGATGTTCATTACGAACTCAACCCCTATTAGGTTTCCTACCTCCGTTCGTGTGTATGTGTGTGTATGTTAATGTCTGTTTATTTTAATTCTAATTAAAATTAAAACCCTATTTTTCTTGTATCTGTTAATGTGTATTTGTTTTAACTCTATTTAAATATGAAATCATAATTTGTGAGTATATGTTAATGTGTGTTTATTTTAGCTCTAGTTAAAATTGAAACTCTAATCTTCATGTATATGTTTATGTTTATTTTAACCCTAGTTAAATTGAAACCCAAATCTTCATGTATATATTCAATGAGAAATGATCAAAACTCTAATCTTCATGTATATGTTTATGTTTATTTTAACCCTAGTTAAAATTGAAACCCTAATCTTCATGTGTATGTTTAATGAGAAATGACCCTGCTTTAGTGAGATATTGTGATTATGGGTATGTGTTCTATCACGTAGATTATAGAGGAGTACGGATAATTATTGATTATTGGATAGTATGTTAGATTTCTTGGATTGATAATACACATATACTTTTAAACTCTCTCATAATGAACCATAACAAAATGTGTCTTAACACTTACGATGGGTTGTTGCTTGGATTTCACATAGGTGAGATCGAACATGCACGGGTTGAGAGAAGGGTAATGATGAATAAAAATCTTAATCAAATTAATATACCCTCATACCTCATATATTATCATGAATAGTTAATAATTAATTAGATGCCTTATTTGTAGGACTCATATTCACGCCCTCGTATATTTTTCTTAGGAAAAATGAGTCACGGTGATAATCGTTGGAAACAAGAGTATGAGAGGTTGCAATTGGACCGCACATATACCAATTTTATTACTGTGTGCTATATAGAGAGTACTCTAATTTATAGGTATGGGAATAAGAAGATAGAACAATTTAATTACCTTGCAAATTGTGGAGTTAATCGCCAACAAGAGTACCTGTTTGATCATATTCTATTTTCCCTACTAGAAAGATGGGAGGATTCTATTGAGGATACATTACACATAAATAATTCCGATGTAGCCATGACCTTGCTTACCTTATTAGAGAAGGCATGAAAAAATTCACCCGTTATGGATACAACTGCGTACAGAGAGCATTGGCATAGACTGATGTCTCACGCCATATGCATGTAAAATTGAATTTTCCCAACAAGTTGAAAAATATGGGATTCCGAGTTCATGTCACGGATATCTATAAATCAACCATACATGAGATTCCTCCTAGTTAACCATGTGCAAAAATCCATATGTTTTTAAAAACTAATACCGAATGGATGAAGAATAGGCACATGGAATATATTATAAAGTGTTACTCTGAAAAGGTGTATATATATATATATATATATATATATAATCATCATCATCCTTGCCTTAATCCAATCATATGGGGGTTGGCCACATGGATTCCCCTTTTCCATTCTAAGCTATTATATGAAATATTGTCCTTTAAGTTTAATTCCTTAAGATCTCGCCTAATAATTTCCTCCCACGATGGAAGCGCAACCTCTTTCTCTTTTATCCTCTATTTCTAACAATATTCATCTTGTTATAGGGGCATCTAATGGTCTACGCAACACACGTCGTACCATCTAAGTCTACTTTCTCTTAATTTATCGCTAATCAGAGATACTCCTACCTTTTCTCTCACATATTGGTTTTTAATTTTGTCCTTTCTAGTAATTTCCATCATCCACCAGAACATTCGCATCTCACTAGCATGAAAACTTCGTTCCTATTTTTTCTTTAATGCCCAATACTCCACTCCATATAGGGTCGCTGACCTAACAACTATTCTATCAAATTTTCCTTTTAATTTATTATCTATATTCTTATCGCATAACACCCCCCTCGCTTGTCTCCATTTCATCCAACCAGTTGCTATTCTACCCGTAACATCCTCATCAATATCCCCATTACTTTGTAACATTGAACCGAGAATCATTTTTTCTTCAATCTTTAACATTTTGTTACTCGACGCCTCATTGTTAAATTTACATTCCATAAATTCCATTTTATTTCTACTAATTTTTAGTCCCTTTAACTCTAAGGCTTTTCTCCAAGTATCTACTCTCGTCTCTAAGCCCAACTTTGAAGTGTCTACTAAAATTATATCATTCGCAAACAACATACACCAAGTGACATCTTCTTGTATGTCCTTAGTAATCTCATCCAAAACTATTTTAAATAAATAAGGACTTAAGGACGATCCTTGATGTAAACCCACTTTAATCGCAATGTCATAAGTTTCTCCACATATAGTCCTTAATCTAGTCTTTGTGTTATTATAAATATCTTCAATAATTTTAATATAAGTAATAGGGATTCTTTTCCTCCTTAAACCCCACCAAATTATATCTCTTGGTACTCTATCATAAGCCTTTTCTAAAACCATATATAAATTTTTATTCTTACTTCTACATTTGTCCATTAACTGTCTTAATAAGCAAATAGCTTCTGTGGTGGTTAGACCTGGCATAAATCCAAATTGATTGTTCGAAATAGTTGACTCATTTTTTAATCATTATTCTATAACCTTTTCCCAAATTTTTATAGTGTGATTCATCAATTTGATTCCTCTATAGTTACTACAGTTTTGTATATCCCCTTTATTTTTATACAAATGTATTATAGTACTTTTCCTCCACTCATCTGGCATGTATCCTTCTCTTAAAATTTTATCAAATAAGCTCGTTAATCATTTTATCCCTAGATTTCCAAGGGTTCTCCACACTTCTATGGGTATTTTATCAAGTCCAACCGCTTTATTCTTTCCCATTTTCCTTATCAATACATCTACTTCTTTTTTAGTAAACAAACACACCATTCCTATATTCGATTCAATGTTCTCGACATATTTTTGGATATTCTTCCTTCAATAATCCTTGAAAATACTCTTCCCATCTATCGAAAATTTCTTTATCGTTAATTAATATATTTCGATTTATGTCTTTAATACACTTAACTGGACTCATATCCCTTATCAATCTATCACTATTCTTTTCCAATTTATATATTTCCTTTTTACCTTCCTTGGTACCTAATTTATTATAAAGACTATCTAGTGCGTTTTATTGCGCATTTCTAATAATATTTTTATTTCACTTTTTATACTTTTCTAAATCTTCTTGATTGTTACTTTTTTCCCACTCTTTAAAACTTATTCATTTCTTTTGTATTATATTTTGCACTTCCTCATTCCACCACCAAGTCTCTTTTTTAATGAATCTTTTTCCTTTAGTCTCATCTTAAAATTGCTTACCTATTTTCTCATGGTCATTCTTTGTTCTTGACCAAATGTTGTTAACATTATCGTTCTAATTCCACTTCATGTTTAAGAGGAACTTCTGTCTAAATTCAATCTCTTTGCATCCTTTTAAATCCGTTCGTTTCATATTTTGATAACATGTTTTCTCTTTGCGATATATATATATATATATATATATATATATATATATATATATATATATATATATATATATTGTGATTAGTTAGTTGTAATTTCATATTATTATAATTATTTTGTCGCTTATGGTTTTCCATTTATGTAGATAATGTCAGGAGGCAACGACCTAAATGTACCAAGTGATGAGGTGACACCCCTATGAGGATCCTCATCTCATGCATGATAATAAGAATTCTCATCACCAATCGCTGACCAATTCACAACTCCACCTTTAGTTCATTCCCCTACTCCAATTATGACTATATAACAAACCCTTGTTGCTCCAATGCCCCCATCCAGCTCTCCCGAAACCTCTTGCTTAAATAAAAAGAAGCCCATTAGGTTATCCCTTATCAGGAATAACCCCATGGGTGATAAAAATGACCTGCTGAGCTTTAAAGCCTATTGTTTGTCGATGGAAAAAATGAACATGGGGGCCGGGGGAGCAGACAGTTACAACCTTGTTGATCAAGCCATCAAAGATGACATCGACGATCAACTCTACAAGCAGCTCATATTTCCCAACAAGTCAAAGCATAAGGTTCTTTCTCGGGTTGCTGAACAATTGAGGACATATCGGAGAAACCTTCGGTAGAGACATTTCCTGAAGGATGCATCGAGCTCTAATATTTTGGCTCTACCTCCATTTCCATAGTGATTTCATTTGTTGAGTGTAATGCCCGGTGAGGATTGACTTATAGGAATGCTTTATGTTTATCCGGTTTGTATAAGTTTTGGCCAAATCATACTATGCATGTTCTAGCTCTCCTCCCACATTTTAAGGTTTCAATTCTATGAGGTGCATTCTAGAATGTTAATAATACAGACTGTTGCGTGAATTAGTTCATTTTGCTAATAATGTGTATGAAATCTTTTTCGTATTGTTGAGCTTGTCTCATGTTGTGTTGGGCATATTTTGAGGAAACCATATGATGTTTATGGGTTTCATCCCTTAAAACCCTCACGAGACGACACTCGTCCACTAGGGTAACCTAGGGGTTTAATGGCTTATTGCATACACTAAATGCAATCGTTTGCCCGCGAACGTAGCCTTATCCCTTTTATCGCTTTTGTATATATCTCCTATTTTGTGATTTTCTTATAGTTCATCTTGCGTTGAATTTTATAACTATGGACTAGCAATGAGTAAGTTAGGGGGTGTGATTCGTCCCGAATCATACACTCATTACCCTTTTAACTTATGCATTTTAGGCCCTTGGGTACTTTAATACCTATAATTATGCTCGTTAATTAGAAAACCTACGTTTTATATGCTAACATGTTATTTGAGGTATGATTGAGCATTTATAGGTATTAAAGTGCTTAGTATGAGGTTTGAGCGTGTTCCGGTAAAGTTTCGCCGCGATTCGTACATTTAGGGGACTCCGAGATTTTCACCCAAAGTATTCACGAAAGTTGTAGCTCCCGGGCCAAGCTTCGCATGGCCGTGAACGGTGCTCGAATAGGAGTCCGAACGAAGAAAACACGGACCTTTAATAAAAAAAGAATTATAAGAAAAATAACAATTTCAGAAATTCCTTCCATGTCCCTTTTCTCTTTTATTAACAATTTCATAAATTTCCTTCATGTCCCTAACTCGTTTTTTTGCAGCAAACTCATTTCAGAGATGACTATTTAGCCCTAGGCTCGGGTTTTTCTTGGGTTTTGGTTTCATCCCAAATTGAGGACTTTCGTCCGAAATTGGAGCTTGAATATTGACCACACGTGCATTTGGCTCTTGTGTGCTTTGTCGAAATGGCTTTTGTTTTGGTGGTTGCCACCATTGTTGGGTTTTGGAGCTTTTTGGTATTTTTGCAAATGGGTCTTTTTCTTGGAGCTTTCGTTAGTGGTTCTTGGCTTTTCATTGGTGGCTCTCAGCTTATACATGGAGATGGCAGTCCCATTTCGGCTTGGTGGTTTATGTTGGGTGCTGCTGGTCATGGCAACAAGTGGGTCTTGGAGTTTGAACACCATAGAAGCAAGGATTTACATATGGGCTTTTTCTGCAGTGCGCGGTCGATCGACGGTCAACTCGCGGTCCATCGACAATTCCATTTTTGCTGTGGATTAAGACTAGTGGCCAATTTAACTGTTCACGCGGTCGACCGGCCACAACCTCGGTCGACTGGTTCCCTGTTTTACTCGATATTTTTTCTGCTACATTTCTTTTCCCTTTTTTTTAATTTTCTTTTTCTTTCTTTAGTTAATTAGAGACTTATCTTTTTTCATTTTGTTTTTCCTTTTTTTATTTCTTTTCTTGTAACTTAGTATAAATAGACCACTTAGTTTATTTTTGTACAATATCTTGTAATAATTCATTTTTTGCTTAGTTTAAGGCTTGGGAGCTAGGGTTTGGAGATATTTTAGGTGTGCCATTTTCTCCCTCCTAGGGTTTGCTCGTATAGAGGGGTTTGCCCGTCGCGGTTGTGTAAGAACACTAGCCATCATCTTCTTCGCCAATCCGAGTTCCATTGTTTGTATTTCTTGTTTATTTACATGCTTTATTTACGTGATTTGTAGTGTAGATTTACCGCTTTTTTAAATACGCGCCTTTATCATGCTTTCTAGCTAATTTAGTCTAGGTTGTGTTGGATTGAACTCACCTAAGGGTTGATTGGTTGCTTTGCTTTGGTGATGGAGTTTTACGTGTTTATTTCGAGTGGGTTGTCCTAGTTATTACGCTTAAGAGATTTAACGTGGTATATCATGTATCCTCTGTATTTACGACCTTGCGTGCGTAATTTTTGGGGTATTTATTGACGCCAAAATCTTATTAGACTTTTATGCGAATTTAGGGGTGTGACAACTCTGGGATTAATTAACTGTCGAAACGAGATGCAATCATAATAACTCTTGAGCCCATGTAACCATTTATACTAATTAACTCGGGGTGAGGGATATTCGACGCAACCTATAGTTTTTATTCGCTTTGTTAATCTTAGTTTAATATACACTCCCCTAGATTAACCTTTTCCTTTATTTATCTTTTATTTTGTTAGCAATTATATTTTACACTTGTATTTAGAAGTATTGAACCGAATTAAATTCTAGCAACTTGTCTCTGTGGATTATCGATACCCGGACTGGCCGCTATACTCCTTTGAAAGAGAGTAGTCATAGTTTAGGTTTTCGCATAGAGTTGGTGAGCCGAAAATAAAACAAACGGCGCGTAGGTGACTCTCACGCTGCGGCGAAACCCAGCCTACCAAATGGCGCCGTTGCCAGGGATGAGTTTATTTTAGAATTTATTTGATTTAGTATTTCGTAGTATTTTCTTTCTATTTGTATTTTTTTCTAACATTTTTGTATGACTTCTACCTTTGAGCGCTAAGAACTGCTTGAATTTTTTGACCGCGCATATCTTTGTGGAATTCGCCACTTCGAGCCATCTTTGGGGTAAGCATGTATTATTCCAATCCCTTCGGTAATCATTATGATAATTCTCAATATCCCATACACCTATGACTTTTGGTCAATACTTAGAGACCCAAAAAATTGCAAAATCTAAAATGACTTTGGGTGAGTATTACAAAAGACAAGCTTTCGAGTGTGTGTATTTTGAGGATGATTGTAACGATTTTGGACCTCTAATTCCTTATAATAAGAATGTTGAAACTAAAACCTATAGCTTTCAAAATTCTTATAATAAAGATTTTGAGTATAGTCCCGATAGTGATTTTCAAAGTTCTCATTTTCAATAATCCGCGCTTCGGCCTATGACTTTCGACGAGGGTTTGCCCATGCTTGAAAATGAGAAAATTGATTAATCGTTATCGGGAAGAAAATCGTTGTTGGGAGCATGAGTTGGATTTATTATTTGAATCCGAGGACAATTTTTCTTTCGAGACTTTTGAAGTCGAGGAATGTTTTGAACCAATGAGGACTTTGTGCCTACTTTGGAACAAACCATTCTTCACTTGGCCCATGGCTTAATTGAGAATGAAAGTGAGGATGAAATGGACGTAGTAACCATTTGCAATGAAATGATTTCTTCTTTGGTCCCCAAAGAAGAATGTTTCATTGAAAATGATCTTATTTCCTTCGAAACTCAATCTTCAAGCTATGATGACTCATCTCTTGAGTTTAAATTTCTTTCCTCCCCATTTTCACTATGAATTATCGAACTGATGCTAGTACCTGATGAATCTATTTCAAACTTTAAAGTGTTAAACCTTTTCATCGATGAGGAGTACTTGCTCGAGTCGCCTTCCATGACCGCATCTTTGCCTCTATGTGCGCCCCCTCCCATTCTAATTGAAAAATATTTAGGAGATAATTCTATTTTTGTTAGCCCCCATGTGTATTTGTCACCCGTTTTATCCAAATCCCCCATCCTCCCATCAAATTTTTTAATTAGGGATGCTTCATTTCTTCCGCCTTACACATGTCTTCCGTAGTTTGAACGGAATTCCTATTTTTTGGGAGGCATGCTTGAAAGGAAGGTTCCACCGTGGATCTTTCAAAGTCAAATCGTGTTTTGGGTGGACCTTCAAAAATTTCAACTTCAAGTGTATAGTTAGTTAGAAGTTAAAATTTTAGGTTGTAAATAGTTAGTTTATTTTACTTATTGTCTAGTGTAATTATTGGACGTGTACTTTCACGAGATCGCTCCTTTTGGGGTAATAGCGTTCTTTTCCTATCTTTAAATTAGTTCTTAATTCACATTGAGGTCAATGTCAATTTTTAAGTTAGGGGGTGTGGGATATTCTATCCATTCATCAGTAGTTTCTTTTCTTTTATTATATGTTCTTACCAAGCATGCTTTTCTTGTAAAAATTAAAATTTTCAAAAATATTTTCTTCCTTTTTTTCCTCCTTTGTTGGGCATTTTGCCTTTGTTTTCGATGATAAATTATAATAAATGCCCGATCCAATAAACAACTCAATGAAGCATGTTCTCAATTTTAGAAGTTATTAGACTTTAGTCCTCAAATCATTGACATTATGACTAACTTCATGAATTAAACTTTATCCCATGAGCACATGCGCTTTCTTGTTGTATTGATTTGGTTTAAAATTTTTATAACTCGGTAATCTTTTATTGCATTGTATATACTTACACCGAGTGAGCTTTGGGATTTTCTTCTTTTGTGAGTGTTATACACTATTCTTTCCTCTTTGAAAACGTTGAATTCGTCGGTAATCTCTATATTCTTTCATTGATTGCTTTTCATCTATTATTTTGACTCGATAATTGCATAAACTTTATGAAATGATCATAGGACATCTTTGTTATATCACCCATATTAGCCTAGACCTCACCTTATATGTTTCCTCTCGTCAACCCCTTAGAGCCTAAATATTTTCCTTTCATTTTCATTACCCCAAATCCCATAACCAACTCCAAATTGGAGTTATATACCATACTTATTACCTTCCATACCTTCATTTGGAATGTTACTTGGGATTGAATGGTGTTCTTTTCTTGTGGTTTCAATTTAAGCATATGAAAAGAGTGAGAAAAGAAAAGAAAAAAGTGAAAAAGAGATGAAAAGGAGAAAGTAGAAAACAAAAGAAAAAGTTAGAAAAAGAAGAAAAGAAAAGAAAGAGAAAGTTGTATGTGTCATTTATAGTGATTTAATAAGCTTTGTTTACTCTTCCCATTGTTATATTCAATGCCTTTTATGGATTGTATTTTCCATTTTGTTTTTTTGAAATTGCCCGCATTTTCCATTATCCCGAGTTTTCATCTCCGAACACTTTGAATCTGTACATAGTCCTTTCGTTTCATAACCCTTGCCTAACCTACACTACGTCCCTATGAAGTCCTATGTGATCTTAGTGTGAGTTCAATTTAAATGTTGAAATAGTTTTCATAACCTGTGAAAATGCATTTCCCTTCCTTTAATGAGTAGTATCTTTCATTGAGGTTAATTTTTTTTTTTTTTTATGTATATGGTTCTTCATTTGTGATATGTGCACGACTTAGTTTCCATATACATTTACTCTTTATGCCCACATGTCCCGTGTATTACCTCCATTTTCATAGTGATTTCATTTGTTGAGTGTAATGCCCGTTGAGGATTGACTGATGTGCATGCTTTATGTTTATCTGGTTTATAAGTTTTGGCCATCATACTATGCTTGTGCTCGCTCCCCTCCCATATTTTGAGGTTTCAATGATATGAGGTGCATTCTATAATGTTAATAATACAGACTATTGTGTGAATTAGTTCATTTTACTAATGTGTGTGAAATCTTTTTCGTATTGTTGGGCTTGTCGCATGTTGTGTTGGGCATATTTTGAGGAAACCATATGATGTTTGTGGGTTTCATCCCTGAAAACCCTCACGAGACGACACTCGTCCACTAGGGTAACATAGGGGTTTAACAGTTTATTGCATACGCTAAATGCAATCGTTCTCCCGCGAACGTAGCCTTATCCCTTTTATCGTTCTTGTATATATCTCTTATTTTTTGATTTTCTTATAGTTCTTCTTGCGTTGAATTTCATTACTAGGGACTAGCAATGTCTAAGTTAAGGGGTGTGATTCGTCCCGAATCATAGCACTCATTACCCTTTTAACTTATTCATTTTAGCTCCCTTGGGTACTTTAATACCTATAATTATGCTCATTAATCAGAAAACCTCCATTTTAAATGCTAACATGTTATTTGAGGTATAATTGAGTTTTTATAGGTATTAAAGTGCTTACTATGAAGTTTGAGCGCGTTCCGGAAAAGTTTCGTCGCGATTCGCACGTTCAGGGCATTTCGATCATTTCACACTCCTAGATTTTCACCCGAAGAATTCACGAAAGTTGTAGCTCTCGTGCCAAGCATCGCGTGGCCGTGCACGGTGCTCGAATAGGAGTCCGAACGAAGGAAACACGAACCTTTAATAAAAAGATAATTATAAAAAAATATTAATTTCATGAATTCCTTCCATGCCCATTTTCTCTTTTATGAACAATTTCATAAATTTCCGCCATGTCCCTAACTCGTTTTTTTTTATAGTAAACTCATTTCAGATATGGCGATTTGGCCCTAGGCTTGGGTTTTGGGTTCATCCCAATTTGAGGACTTTCGTCCGAAATTGGAGCTTAAATATTGACCACACGCGCATTTGGGTCTTGTGTGCTTTGTCGAAATGGGTTTTGTTTTGGTGGTTTTCACCATTGTTGGGTTTTGGAGCTTGTTGGTATTTTTACAAATGGGTCTTTTTCTTGGAGCTTTCGTTAGTGGTTCTTGGATTTTCAGTTGTGGCTCTCAGCTTATACATGGAGATGGCAGTCCCATTTCGGCTTGGTGGTTTATGTTGGGTGCTTCTGGTCCTGGCAACAAGTGGGTCTTGGAGTTTGAACACCATAGAAGCAAGGATTTACATAGGGGCTTTTGCTGCAGTGCGCGGTCGATCGGCGGCCAACTCGTGGTCCACCGAAAATTCCGTTTTTTCTGTGGATTGAGACTAGTGGCCAATTTAACTGTTCACGCGGTTGACAGGCCACCACCCTCGGTCGACTGGTCCCCTGTTTTATTCGATATTTTTGCTGCTTCATTTCATTTCCTTTTTTTCTTTTTTTTTTCTTTTTCTTTCTTTAGTTAATTAGAGACTTATCCTTTTTCATTTTGTTTTTCCTTTTCTTTTATTTATTTTCTTGTAACTTAGTATAAATACACCACTTAGTTTATTTTTGTACAATATCTTGTAATAATTCTTTTTTTGCTTAGTTAAGGCTTTGAAGCAAGGGTTTGGAGATATTTTGGGTGTGCCATTTTCTCCCTCCTAGGGTTTTCTCGTATAGAGGGGTTTGCCTGTCGCGGTTGTGTAAGAAAACTAATCATCATCTTCTTCACCAATCCGAGTTCCATTGTTTGTATTTCTTGTTTATTTACATGCTTTATTTACGTGCTTTGTAGTGTAGATTTATCGCTTTCTTTAAATACCCGCTTTTACCATGCTTTCTAGCTAATTTAGTCTAGGTTGTGTTGGATTGAACTCACCTAAGGGTTGATTGGTTGCTTTGCTTTGGTGAAGGAGTTTTACGTGTTTATTTCGAGTGGGTTGTTCTAGTTATTACGCCTAGGAGATTTAATGGGGTATATCATGTATGCTCCGTATTTACGACCTTGCGTGCGTAATTTTCGGGGTATTCGTTGACGCCAAAATCTTATTAGACTTTTATGCGAATTTAGGGGTGAGACAACTCTGGGTTTAATTAACTGTCGAAACGAGACGCTATCTTAATAACTCGTGAGCCCACGTAACCATTTATACTAATTAACTCGAGGTGAGGGATATTCGACGCAACCTATAGTTTTTATTCACTTTGTTAATCTTAGTTTAATATACACTCGCCTAGATTAACATGTTCATTTATTTATCTTTTATTTTGTAAAAAATTATCTTTTACACTTGTATTTAGAAGTATTAAACCAAACTAGATTCTAACAACTCTCCTCTGTGGATTTTCGATACCCGGACTGGCCGCCATACTCCCTTAAAATAGTGTAGTCATAGTTTAGATTTTTGCATAGAGTTGGTGAGCTGAAAATGAAATGATCAGAACTTAGATGACTCTCGCACCGTGGTGAAACCTAGCCTACCAACAACCTCTCATATTCACCCTAGAATTGGGTATCATAACAACAGGGAAAATTATATCTCGAATGCTTACAATGTGGGATTCTGTACTACTTGTAGGTTGTTAGAGGAGAGAGAGTGCTGTGCAATAGCTGTCATGCCTTTATAAGATAGGTAGTTACACCTTTACATGCAAACGAGGTGTGAATTGCTGTGAGGTAACTAGGATAAGTTGATCTCCTATCACATTTTTGCCGATTAGAATTGCAAGGGATGACCAAAATAATATTTGAGCCGACCTCCTTTTGGGAACGGATTAAACTAGTTGTCATGTTCTGATGGGTCTTTGGGTTGCACCATATTCATGGTTCAACAATAACCCTCTCCTAGACCATCTGTCAAAAGCCCTAATTTCAAAATTTTCGAACAATTTATAAATTTGTGAGTAAAAGGGTTAAGTGGAGATTGTAAGATTGGGTTTATATAATAAAAGTGAATGAAAATAGACTTCATCAGTAGACTGTTGAATTTACATTGCTATAATAACTGTGTACAGACTTTGACTGTAAACAAAATAATAATCCTGTTGATGTAAAAAATTAGATCGCTCTAATTATTCAATCACAGATAAATAAAATGAACAAAGATTTTTAAAGTGGTTCAGCCTTATAAGAATGGCCTACGTCCACTGTTATGTTATTGATGAGTGTTTGGGAATTCTCGATTATCAGTTCAATCCAGAAATTCCGGTCTCTTTGAATGAGGGTGATACAAGGTATTTATAGCCCTTAAGCTGTACATGAATGGGTTGATACATTAAATGATATACATATGAAAGGGTAATACATTTAATGCAGCGTGTGCGTCAATATGAGAAATATTCAATGAATAGTTGGAATGTTGACATTCTGGCAATTAATACTACGGCCGAGATGCAGCTCGGACCGCCTTAGTTGTTCGTTGATCAGGGGTTCCTCGGAGCGCTAGAGTACCTCGGAGTGTTGCAGTTCCTCGGTATATCCTCGTTGCTCGGGGAGAACATGAGTTGGTCGAGGAAGTGAACTTCCTCGTTGTTATTGCGCCACGTAGATTGACAAGTGTCTTTGTATGATTCATCCACATCAGCATATTAATTTTGGTATCAACAGAAGCCCCCAATGTTTCATATTTCGAACTTTGAGGAGTATGGAACATTCTTTCTTGGTTTATGGTAATATTGAATGATCTTCCTGGGTTTTAGGAGCATCGTATTTGAATTTATTTCTAAATTCAAAGAATCCGCCTTTTTTCGAACTTTTAAGAGCGCTTCGATCTTAGTGCCCTTTTTGTCCTTTTAGCCGCCGGAAGTTCAATAGTTTCTTTTTTGTAATCATTTCCTTCGCCGCTTCCCAAGGCAAAGTATTTAAACTTCTTAGGTAACCATACCGTCTTCTTCTTTTTCCAATTTCCTGCATTCAAGCTTTCTATTCTCTCCTTCTCTCTTGTGCGTTCATCCTAGTTTTCGTTCGTTGTCAACATACCTCCTTTCTTCCTGTAAGATCTTCTTCCTTTCTTCTGTATCTCTTTTATTCAGTATGGTTTATATTGTGGAGTCTGTTGAGAAATTTCGTTTCGATTTTTCCATTCCTTCTTGGGTAACTCTGGAGGTTCTTTCTGAACCTTTAGATTATTTTCGATTGGCTGAGGGGCATTGGTTCCCCAGTCTATTCATAGCTGAATGTGGATTTTCTTTTCCACCAAACCCATTGTGTCTTGAGTTTTGTCAGTATTTTGATCTTGTCCCTGCAAAAATAGCCCCCAATTCATGGAGAATAATTAATGGGGTGCACAAATTAAATCTAACTCATGGGACTCGTATAGGGATCCCTGAAATTATGTATTGCTATAAATGGGCCACTCTAGATAATATTTATTACTTAAAAACTAGGTTTCTGAATAGGGCTCTTGTAGTTAACCTCCCTGACTCAAATAGAGATTATTTTGAACATGGGTTGGTTATTAAAAATTGGCAATATGCCCCTTTAGTTGGAGATGGAGTATACAACGGTCCCAGATGCCCCCCATATGGCAATGGGATAGGTTTATTTTTCATTTTATTTTACTTATGAAGTTATGCTCTTATCATGTTTGACAAAATGTATGACTGATATTTCATTATGTGTTTGTTTGCAGTTGATAGTAAAAGAAAAACTCCAAAAGAATCAGAGGTTAATATTAAGCATCTGAAACTTATCTGGGGTTTGCATAAGAACGTTGCAGACGAGCACATCAGGTCTGCATCATATCTGCTACAATATAAGAGTTACACAACCTCTTATACTGCTCGCCCTGTTGAACCAGCTTCAACTCCAGAGGATTCTTCTTTAGATTCTCATCTTCCTTTAAGTCAAAGAATGGGCAAGAAAAGAGCTCCTCCTACTCTTTTTGACGACATTACTTCTGCTGTTGGGGCTAAGAAAAGCAAAACTGATGTTCCAGAGGGGACTAAGAAGGTGGATGCTTCATCCTCCAAAGCTGCCGAGAAGCCCCCAGTGGCTCCGAGCAAGAAAGTTGCTCCTATGGAAGTGATTACTATCTCTCCGACCAAGAGTTCTTCCTTGGTTGAAGCTGCTGAAGTCCCTTTGAGAAGATTGAGGAAATCATCCTCAGCCAATTTGGCTGAAACTGTCCCTTCTCTACCTGCTGGTGGTGTTGGTATCCCAACCATCATTCCTCCGAGCTCTGCAATGAGCTCGGTAAAAACTTGGATCATACCCGAGGTCCAAGGAATTGATGAAAAAATTTCTAGGGATATGCTGACATCCCTAGCTACTCGTCATCTTGCTTCGGTAAATTTCTCACATTCTGAATTTTCTTTCTTTCTCTGAATGCTTGCATTTTGTATTGACTTTACTGTTTTTCTCATCTTTCAGCTGGTGAACTGTTTCAATAATATCGTGAAGAAAGATGAAGCTATTAAAGCTTCAAGCTCCTCGTCAGGTGTAGAGGATGCTCTGCTGGGTTTGACCCAATCCTTGAAGGAATCTCGCCAACAGTATAGTGAGGACAAGGCTATTTGGGAGAAAAAGTTGTCTGCAGTTGAGGCCGAGAAGGTGAAGATGGCTGAGATCTCCAAGAATTTGGAGGATAAAGTAAAAGGTTTAGAGGTCGAACATCAGAAGTATGATGTCAAGCTCAAGAACTTTGGAGAACTTGAAGATAAGTTGAAGAAGGCAGAGGAAAAGTTGTCCGCCCTGCAAGATATCAAGGTCCAAAAGGAAGAATTGGATGTGAAGCTCTCCTCGGAGAAGTTGAGAAGAAAGCTCGCAGTTAAAAAATCCTTCAGCTCTGGCTGGGAAAAAGGATGGGATAAGGGGATTGCTGCGATGACATCCCTAGTTCAATATGGGAAGTTGAAATACTTCCGAGATGGCTGGGTAGCTGCCCTACAGGAATTGAAGATCGAGGATGATTCCGATCTATTCCAGTTGCATCTCCCTGGTCCTCCTCCACCAATTGTGGAAGAAGAAGAAGATGAGCCTGCCTCTGATGAATCTTCTATGGCTATAGGTGATCAAGTCCCTGCCTCTCTTCCTGCTGCCAACGAGGACATTTCTTCCATGCCTCCTCCTTCTGACAAAATTTCAACTCTTGCTGTTCAAGCTGCTATCACCTCCGAGCAACCAAGCTCCTCATCCCAGCCTCCCGAGAAAGTCTTGGGAGACAAGGAAAAGGTGTGAAGTTGTTCGGTATCATTTCTATCTTTTATTATCACTTGTAATCAAACAATGTAATCTTTTGATGATCTAATAAAATACATTTTTGTTCATCTCTGTTGTTGATGATTTGTTTTTGTTGATTGTTGTCTTTTTCTCATCTTTAGTTTGTTGCTAGAATGGAACTGATATCTGCACATGATACCAAGCTGATGCAGCAATGTCATGAATATTATAAGGCTGGTCATACAGACCTTAGTACATCAGAAATTGCTGATATCCTTGGCCATGATGCCTCAGAACAGGCAATTGAGGGTTATCGATACTTGAAAGATTTACTCGACCGAGCTGTGGCCAACAATTTAGCCTACTACGACTTGATTGAGGAACTTCATTATTTCTTAGAAGATCTCCAAGGTTAGCACAATGAATTAATGGCTTTGTTGCACAAGGAATATGAAAATAGATATCAACAGCTTTCTTCTGACACAGGCCATAAAAAGATCCTAGCTGGATACGATGTTAGGGAAAGAACTTTAAAAGGTGAAGTTGAAGTTTGCAGGAAGATTGCTGAGTTGCTGGAACATGAGAACAATAATTTGCAGAAAAAGCTGGCACAGTATGAATTTGCAGCGTCATCTTCCACTATTTTAGTGCAAGTTACCGATGAAGGTTTCTCGTTCTTAGAGGTTGAGAATGCCAAATTAAGGCAGGAACTGGACAACTTAAGAAAATCTGTTATTCCTGTGACTGCTCGGGGACGAGGAAGAGGTTCTCGTGGGCGAGGAAGAGCAGTTCAAAATATTGCTGAGGAGCAAAGTTCTCCAGTCGCTGCTCGGAGTCGATCAAGAGTTCTTAGCCGCAATGTTGAAGAAGCTCGTACTCAGTCGGCGTTAGAAACTCAAGTATTCCAATTGAACGCAAAAGACCGAGCGCTGTCTGAAATTTCCAAGAAAAATCTATCCTTGGAGGATCAACTTACTGCGATGAAGTCTGCTCTGGATAATAAGGATGTTTTTGCCAGGAGCCTTCACGAACAACTGGATAGATTAACCTTCCAATTCCATAAACAGCCCAGGGAATTTTGGATGGCAGGGTACAATGAGGCCCTTTGTCATTTGGATGCTCGTATTGAACATGCCAATAATGAAGGTTATAAGCAAGGGTAGTTGAATGCCCTGGGTGTACTGAAATTGGAGCAAGGGCATTTTCTATGGGATTATCATGCTCCAGGGTTATTAGATTTGCCTGTGCCACCTTTCAAATTGGACATGGAATGGATCCCAGCTCGTTCCATTCCTCGGAGTTTAATTTCAAAATATCTCGGCGACTATAGTCTTCATTCTCAGACTGAATTATCTCGTCCAGAGCATCTCTTGGATACACCTTCTGTGATGAACTTCAGAATGCTCAGAGATATTAATTTCATCAATTCTCCTCTTTGCTTAGAAGATCCTCCTGCTGGCGAAGAACCTGTTTCAAAAGCTAAAGGAAAGAAACCAATAGAATAGGTTATTCAGTGTAATAATTAGAACATATGTATAGCTTGTAATACATTTTTATCTTAATGAAAGAATTTCATTTTCTGTTTGCAAATTTATATTGCGATTGTCTTGTGTTTATCAAACATTTTTACATTTGTATATATGTATCTGTTAAAAAGATAACAATATGATGCTGTTCATCAACCAACTTAGTAATCAAAATTACAAGTATCAATGTTGCTCAATCACTTAATAATAAAGTAATGAGTTATAAAATGTTTAAAATGTTTCCAACCAACCAAGGTTGTTAAATTGTGTTTGTCGACCAACTACAGTTTATGGGTTTTTATCCCCGACCAACCATACTTGGTAAATTTTTTTCATAAAATGTACCCGACCAACCATGGTCGATAATTTATCCTCGTCGACTAAGTATAGTTGATCACCGACCAACTATACTTGGTTCAGTTTGGAATTCTTTGTATTTTCTGGAATGATTTTACCTTCCGACCAACTTGTTGGCCTATTTTCAAAATGATATCGTTCTTCCCTCAACCGTAGTTGATTATTGAACTATCAGGTTCCTTCGAACTATCTTGTCCACTAATTATCTTACCAACCTTAGTTGGTCACACTAGTGTACGCCTCCTAACCAAAGGAGTATATTTTTTGGTTCTTTCGAACTTTCTGTCCACTAGTTATCTTACCAACCTTAGTTGGTCACGCTAGTGTACGCCTCCTAACCAAAGGAGTATATTTTTTGGTTCTTTCGAAATTTCTGTCCACTAGTTATCTTACCAACCTTAGTTGGTCACGCTAGTGTACGCCTCCTAACCAAAGGAGTATATTTTTTGGTTCTTTCGAACTTTCTGTCCACTAGTTATTTTACCAACCTTAGTTGGTCACGCTAGTGTACGCCTCCTAACCAAAGGAGTATATTTTTTTGGTTCTTTCGAACTTTTTGTCTTCTTTTTGCTGTCGAGCAGCGTAGTGTACAACACTAGTATTCCCCGAAAAACTTTCAATAGAAAGAAAATGGTGAAACATCCTCGTTTTATTCATAATGAAGGAACTGCTTTACAATTTACATTACTGATAATACTTGCGAAGTTGTTCAGCATTCCAAGCATTCTTGAATTCTTCTCCTTCTAGAGTTGCTATTCTGTAAGTTCCTGGTCGAACAACTTCTGTAACTCGGTAAGGCCCATGCCAGTTTGCCTCCAATTTATTGTGCTTCTGAATGACCTTCTTTAGAACATAATCTCCTTCTTTTAAATCGCATTTCTTCACCCTTTTGTTGTAGAAAAGAGCTGTTCGTTGTTGATAAGCAGCATTCCTAATGGCTGCCTCTTCTCTGACCTCCTCGAGCATGTTCAAATCCAGTCTTCTCATCAAGTCGCTAACTGGGGAATTGAAATTCAGCACTCTGTGTGTTGGGAGACCTAACTCGGCAGGTATTACAGACTCACTTCCAAATGCCAGCATATATGGTGATTCTCCAGTCGCTGCTCGGGGAGTTGTTCAGTAAGCCCACAATACTGATTGTAGCTCGTTAATCCAGTTAGCTTTAGCTTCACTTAACCTTTTCTTCAAACCATTTAGCAGTGTTCTATTCGTCACTTCAGTCTGTCCATTGCTTTGAGGATGGCCTGGTGCTGAATGGACCTTCAAAATGTTCGACTGATGACAATAAGCAGCAAATTCCTCGTTATCAAATTGGGTTCCATGGTCTGTGATGAAGGCATGAGGGAGACCATATCGACAGATGATATTCTTCCAAACGAACTGGTATACCTTCTCGTACGTCATGTCGATGAGGGGTTCAGCTTCTACCCATTTAGTAAAATAGTCTACTGCGACGACGAGGTACTTGAATCTTCCTCGGGTGGTCGGCAATGGTCCTACCAAATCAATTCCCCACATGGAGAATGGCCAAGGGGAAGTTATGGGTGTCAATAATGCTTGTGGAGTTCGTCAGATAGAGGAAAAACGTTGGCACTTGTCACATTTCTTAGCATAGGCTATACAACCAGCCCTCATCGTTGGCCAGTAATATCCTTGAGTCATTACCCTTTGTAAAAGTGTTCGACCTGCTATATGAGCTCCACAAGACCCTTCATGGATTTCTTTAATCAATTCTTTCCCCTCGGAGGGATGTACACATCTCTGCAAACCTGCCATAATTCCTCGTCTATACAAAATACCATTAGTTAACACATACCGAGCAGCTTTATACTTCAATTTCTTGGCAGCGAGCTTGTCCTCCGGCAATCCTCCCTCTTCAATATATGCCCTGATGGGATCCATCCAAGATGGTCCTAAATAAAGGGTAATTACATTCATTTTCAGGTCTTCATCTATGCTCCTACTTTCCAATACTTCAATTGGTATCATTTTTCGCAGCTCGGTACGAGTAGCTGATGCTAGTCGGGCCAGTGCGTCTGCTTGTGCATTCTCCATCCTCGGTATTCTCACCAATTGAATGGCATCAAATTCTGTCAGTAACTCCATCATCTTTGCATGATATTTGATCATTAACTCTCCTTTAACCGCGTATATTCCCGTCACCTGATTCACAATTAATTGAGAATCACTGAATACCATCATTTGTTGTGCTTCCATAACTTTTGCTAAGTTTAACCCCGCTATCATGGTCTCATACTCAGCTTCATTATTAGAGGCTTTGAATTGGAATCGTAAAGCATATTCCATGTCAATCTCATCTGGGGTGCTCAAAACAATTCCTGCGCCGCAACCTGCTGTGCAAGATGAGCCATCTACATATAATCTCCATATGGATAACCCGTCTTCAAATTCCTTATCTGACAGGGTTCCTCGGTGAAATATTTTTTTCTTCTTTTCATCCTCCCCTGACACTTTTCGCTCCTCGTCGATCATTTCTTCTCGCTCCTTTACCAACCGGAGCTGATCTGAGTTTGAAGTTGATGATCCTTCTACATCCATAAGTCCTTTTACCAACCGGGGTTGGTCCGGATTTATGTCTGTTGATCCTGTAACATCCACAGGTTGGTCAACGAGCAACTTTTGTTCTTCGGGGGTCTCAGGGTATGTAAACTCTGCTATAAAATCTGCTACAGCCTGCCCTTTCAATGATGATCTGGGCTCATACACAATATCATATTCACCGAGTTCTATCGCCCAGTACATCAGTCTTCCTGATTTTTCTGGCTTGTGAAGGGTTTGTCTCAATGGCATGTCGGTATACACAATGATGGTATGGGCCTGGAAATATGGCCTCATTCTTCTACTTGCTTCAATTAATGCCAATGCCAATTTTTCTAACTTTGGGTACCTGATCTCTGCACCTCGGAAAGCTTTACTTGTGTAATAAATTGGTTTCTGGACTCCATTCTCCAATCTGATCAATGCCGAGCTAACTGCATTCTCTGATACTGCTAGATATAAGTACAACTTATCTCCTGTTATTGGCCTAGACAACAATGGAGGTGCTCCTAAATACTTTTTCAAGTCTTGAAAGGCCTTTTCACATTCATCAGTCCACTCAAAAGTTTTTCGAAGTGTTTTGAAAAATGGGAGGCATTTGTCAGTTGCTCGAGATACAAATCTGTTGAGCGCTGCAACTCGTCCTGTAAGACTCTGCACTTCTTTCTTTGTTGTTGGAGATCGCAACCCTAAAAGATCTTTGATCTTATCTGGATTTGCTTCAATGCCCCGCTGGTTGACAATGTATCCGAGAAACATTCCTTCTCGTACTCCAAATGTGCACTTCGTCGGGTTGAGTTTCATCTGGTATTTATCCAGTTGATCAAATGTTTGAGCTAAATCAACTAAATGATTTGCAGCTTTCTTGCTTTTTGTCAGCATATCATCGACATAGACTTCCATGTTGCAACTGATTTGTTCGGTGAAGACCTTGTTCATCAGCCGCTGGTATGTTGCTCCTGCATTTTTCAAACCAAAAGGCATAACATTATAGCAATAAGTTCCCCTAGGGGTAATAAAAGAAGTACTTTCCCTGTCTTCAGGTTTCATCTTGATCTGGTTATAACCAGAATACGCATCCATGAAGCTGAGCAGCTCATGTCCCGAGGTAGCATCCATTAATTGGTCAATTCTGGGCAATGGGAAATGATCTTTTGGGCATGCCTTGTTGAGATCAGTGAAATCAACACACATTCTCCATTTATTGTTCTTCTTCTTTACCATCACCACATTTGCCAGCCAGTCTGGATATTTCACATCTTCAATGAATTGGGCTTTCTGGAGCTTATCGACCTCCTCTTGTATGGCTTGATTCTTCTCGGGGCTAAATACCCTTCTTCTCTGCTTTACAGGCTTGATCTCCTTATTCACATTGAGTTCATGACATAAGAAGTTTGGATCTATTCCTGGCATGTCCTCATGACTCCATGCGAAAGTTTTCTTCCTATTTCTCAAGAACATTATTAACTCTTGTTTTATTGAAGCATCCAACGACGAACCTATCTGGGTTACTCGTTCAGGGTGCTCCTTGTCCAGAATAACATTTTCTGTAGATTCTACCACCTGTCCTTTTACAAGTTGGGATTCATCCCTGGGATCAAGAGTTTCAATTTCTGTACCTTCCTCCACCTGGTAGGTAATAGTCTTTTTCCTTGATTCTTCAGGCTCTTCTTGCTCGGCAGATGTATAATAGCATTCCCGAGCTATTTTTTGATCGCCTTTCACAACTCTTACTCCGAAGTTTGTTGGGAATTTTAAGCATTGATGCACTGTAGATGGAACTGCTTCGAACTTCTTCAAACCAATTCTTCCCATGATGATGTTTTAGGCTGACTGCACATTCTTATCCATCACAAAGAAGCGTATTCTTTCTGTTCGACAAGAGGGCCAAGTTCCAATGAATATATCCAACTTGATCGTCCCAAGTGGAAAAACTTTCTCGCCAGCAAAACCCAGAAGGGGTCTGTGATAAGGTTCCAATTGAGATAGTTTCAAATTCAAACTATCAAAACATGAATAGTACATGATGTCTGCCGAACTACCATTGTCCACCAACACCCTTGAAATCACCACATCTTTCATCCTCATTTTGATCACCAAGGGATCGTCGTGAGGGTAAAGAACACCGGCCAAATCGTTTTTTGAAAAACCAATAACTAGCTTCTCTTTATTTACCTTCCTCGGACGATCATCCTCGGCCAGATTTATTCGTTGAATATATGAGCAGGCTTGGGCCTCTCCGAGATAGGCCTTTCTTTCTGTAGTAAGGTCTCCCCCTCCAGCATCTCCTCCTGTCATAACATTACAATCAATTGACCCAAAACGTATGGAAAATACCTCTCGTTCAGACTGTCTTGGCTTCTTTGGAAGATCGGGGTCTTCATCTGGATCATCTTCATGATTTCTTTTCTTTTTCTCCTCCGTCCGACGAGGAGATCTGGAACGATCTCTGGTTCTATCATCATTCTTCCTTTCACCTCTGCGATCTACATACTTTGACAACTTTCCTCTTCGGATGAGCGTTTCAATCTCGTTCTGAAGGGCTATGCAATTTTTGGTCGTATGGCCATGATCTTTATGGAACTCGCAATATTTTGCCCTATTCCTCAATTCAGGATTGGTCCTCAGTTTATCTGGCCACTTGATTTCTTCGTTATTCTTGATTTCTTCTAAAACATGATTAATACCCATCCTCAATGGAGTATAATTATCATATTTCTTCAGGACTTCCTATGACGTCCTATTATTCTTGGAGTGCTTGTCACCACCATTACCTTTTTGCTCTTTCTTCTTAGATTTGTCAACCTCCACCTTGGTTTCTTTATCCATATTCTTCTTCGCAGCCATAGCCTCCTCGGCATTCATGATTTTGGCTGCTTTTACCATCAACTCCGACATAGTTTTAGGTGGATCTTTGGCCAAAGTATACTTGTTAGGCAACAATCCACTCATCAAAGTAGTGATCGCTGTCTTTTCTTCGTAATCTATGACTTCCAACTTCTCATTATTGAAACGAGTTATGTAATCTCTAGTACTTTCACCAGACTTTTGTCTAACACTTAACAAGTGTGCTACTCGTTTTACTAGCTTTGCTCCAAAACAGAAATTGCCAATAAACAACTCGGCTAACTGAATAAACGTCGAAATCTTACCCCGAGGAAGATTATTGTACCATATCTGTGCAGATCCGGTAAGAGTTCCCGAAAATGCTCTACACCTCATCTCGTCGGGGACAGCATATATGTCGACAGCAGCCTGGTATTGTTCTATATGAAGAACATGATCTGTCTTTCCATCATATTTAGGTGTCACTACATGTGCTTTAAATTTCGATGGTGTAGGAAAATTCACAATGGCCTGCACAAAAGGTGTCCCTTGAACAAAAGTTCTCTGTAAGGGATTCCTTTCTTTAGCCATTTCTCCAAGTCTATCCTCCAATCGCTGTATGGAACCCTTCCATGCTTCATTTCCTTCTTCGGACTGTTTAGTCCGAGCAATTGATTGTTCTGACGTAGCCTCCTGAGATCTATCTCGACGAGTAACTGGTCTTGATTGTGCTGATCCTTCTCTCAAACCTGATGCTGGTCGAAAGCTTCTCGATGGGGCTCTAGGCGGACTCATATTTCTCCTTGGTCCTAACCGACTGAAAGGAGGTGCCCTGCTTAATCTTTCCAGGGCGCTAGTTCTCTCCGGAGAGAGGGTGATATGTTGATCTGTATCCGTAGCCCGTATCGATGAAGTTCGCCCAGGTTGATAAGAAAAATCATTAGATTCTTCATTACGATATGATTCAGTACGCCTGGATCGCGATTGCCCACGATCACTCCTTTGCCTTGAATGGGTAGGTGCACCGCCGTGAAGAGTTTGAATGAGTTGCCTCATTGTTTCTTGCATGGCGGTTTGTCCTTCAGCCAGATTCGTCATAATTCCAGCCAGATCTGGAGGTGCAGATGGATTTGGAGGATTTCCAACATTTCCAGCATTTCGATTACTGGATTTTGGATTATCTGCCATTGATGATAAATGATTTTTGGTGAAAAACGATAGCAACAGTCGTTTCCCACAAACGGCGCCAATCTGTTGATGTAAAAAATTAGATCGCTCTAATTATTCAATCACAGATAAATAAAATGAACAAAGATTTTTAAAGTGGTTCAGCCTTATAAGAATGGCCTACGTCCACTGTTATGTTATTGATGAGTGTTTGGGAATTCTCGATTATCAGTTCAATCCAGAAATTCCGGTCTCTTTGAATGAGGGTGATACAAGGTATTTATAGCCCTTAGGCTGTACATGAATGGGTTGATACATTAAATGATATACATATGAAAGGGTAATACATTTAATGCAGCGTGTGCGTCAATATGAGAAATATTCAATGAATAGTTGAACTGTTGACATTCTGGCAATTAATACTACAGCCGAGATGCAGCTCGGACCGCCTTAGTTGTTCGTTGATCAGGGGTTCCTCGGAGCGCTAGAGTACCTCGGAGTGTTGCAGTTCCTCGGTATATCCTCGTTGCTCGGGGAGAGCATGAGTTGGTCGAGGAAGTGAACTTCCTCGTTGTTATTGCGCCACGTAGATTGACAAGTGTCTTCGTATGATTCATCCACATCAGCATATTAATTTTGGTATCAACAAATCCCTAGTTGAGTTTAGAAATCAATAAAAGTAGATAAAGAGATACAAATTATAATGGCACTGATCTTGAAAAAGTATTCAAGATATATGAGAGAAAGATATGGAAATTTGATGAACATGGTTCAACCCAAATCAGTGCCTACATCCATAGGTGTAGTGTTGATTGTATTGAAATTAATGGGCAAAAGCCATGGATGATTGGTAGTTACAAGCTCTCATGTTCACTCTAGAATTAGGCTGCATAAGAGTAGGGAACATTATATCTCGATGCCTTAAAATGTAGGACTACGTGATATTTATACATTGTTAGATAAGAGATAGTGTAATGGGACAAGTGTCATGTTTTATAGGATAGGTAGTTACAACCTTACATGGAAGTGCTCGAGGATAATTGGGGATTTTCTATGTGCATGTGGTGCGAGAATAATTGCATATCTCGTACACATGCACGTGATATGAGTGCCATTGATGTCATCTTTATCATGTGATAGATGTCTAGTCTGATGGTATTAAATAACTGTGTAAACAGCTATGAGGTAACTATGATAAGTTTTCCGCCTGTCATGTTTTGGCCGACAAAAATTACACCGGCTGAGTAGAATATTAGCTAAGCCATCCTCCTTTTGGGAATGGATTAGACCAATTGTCGCGCTTTGATTGGTCATTGTGTCACACCATATACATGGTACAACAGCAGCCCACCTAGACCATTCATCAAAGCCCTAATTTCAAAACTTTGAAACAAAAAAATGTCAGAGAATACCTTCAAAACATCTCAAAATCTTTTCATGGTGCGTGTCTGACTTATCAATGACAGAGAGCACATTGCTTTATTCAAATAAAAATAAAAACATCACACAAATATTTTTCTCACAAATTGTAAGCCCTATAACTCAAAACTTTACCAACTGAAAACTAGAACAATCTTTAGATTTATGAGTAAAAGAGTAAGGTGGAGATTACAAGATGGGGTTTATATAAGTTGTGAAAAATTAATGGAAAAAGACTCCATCGTAGATTATTGACTTTACATGGTCGAATCATTATGTATAGACTTCGACTCTAAACTAAATAATCATCCCTAGTTGATTTTAGAAATAATAAAACGTTGTAAAATAAACCTATGTATAGCATTTTTTTTATTGAACATATCTAATTCTTAGATATCCAACAGAAAAGAATGAGAAAAATAAAGAAGTAGAAAAATTAAATATAACACCTATAATTAAATTTGCCCAATAACAGTTTTACTTCGGTTGGTAAGCATTTCCATCTTCAAAAAAATATAAAAAAAGATAAATTCATCTTACATCCCAAGAATAATCAAATGTTTTTTGTTTGCAATAACTTTGATAAGAAACAATGGAAAAGTAATCCTAGTTTCCTACATTTTGTGACAGTTACAAGAGAAAATAAATTATAATAGTGAGAAAGACTTAAATCTTGAATGTAAGATCCACATATGGTATATATAATTAATTACCTCAATGGTCAAAATGAAGAAATAAAGAGGCTCAAGAGTGAGGTATTTGTTCATATTAGAAATCCTGTATGTTATCATCAGAAAGAAGTAACAAATTTCAATATACCAGATGTATAGGAATAGTAGTTAAAAACAAAAAACCCCCATATCATATACATAAACAACATGTATATTTGTATAGTGTATAGATTGACAAAGAAAACACATGGATTTGTTTACCTAGAGTAATTTAACCCAAAACTACATGATGAGAAGCCATTAAAATTAGTCTCAATGAATTAACCTATCGACTTCAAATCTAGTAAAGTCAATCCCTAAAACAAGTAACAAGTCCTCAAAATCAGTATTAACAACCAAAACCCAAATTGGTGATACGAAATCGACAATTGAAATCTTATGTAACATATATAAACAACAATGAGAAAGAGAGAAATTACTGACATATATTGATATAAAATCGATGAATAAGTGAGTTTGACGGAAGGAGAAAAACCAACAAATGTCAAAGTGAGGCGAGGGCGTGAGAGTTCGAAGCGAAGCGTGCCACATTTTTTATCTAATTTGTTTTACATTTTTGGGGAAAATGCATGGGAGTTTAATAGTAGGGTTTATTAAAATACACGCATAGCAACGGTTTTAACACTTACAAATTTTAAAAGTGTCATAAACATTTTCAAAATTAGTATTCTTTTAGAATCCTAAAATTAAATTTTATATTAGTTACGAAGTAACCAGTTTGGTGTGGTGAGTGGAAAAATCACTCACCCTCGGGATTATCCGAGTAGTGGAATACCCCACATGGCTAGCCAACATCGTACCAGTACCCAAAATCAATGACAAAGTTTGAATGTGCATAGATTACGGAGATCTCAACCGAGCCTACCCCAAGGATGATTTTCCTATACCACATATAAACTTATTGATGGACATCATAAGAAGTAATGCACTTAAATCGTTTGTAGATATATTTAGATGATATAACTAGATAAAAATGTATCTCGATACCAAGGAAATGACCAAATTCAACACTCTATGGGGAACATACTATTATATTTTTATGCCCTTCGACCTAACAAATGTCAAAGTAACCTATCAAAGAGAAGCCACATCCATCAGTTATGACCTTATACACTAGGAAGTGGAGGTCTACGTCAAGGACATGATCATCAAAACCAAGTATCGTGAAGGACATATTCAAAAACTCCTAAAATTCTTTCATAGTCTCCACCTTTTGAAAATGAGGCCTAATTTTCAAAAATGTATCATTGGGTTTACAAAGGGAAATCCTCGGATTTATTGCTAGTAAAGATAGAATCGAGGTAGATCCAGCTAAGCCTTCCACCCGCTAAAACAGAGAATGAATGCCGAGGGTTCTTAAGTCAATTTTAATTATTAAGTCGATTCATCAACTAGGTTACCACCATATGCGAGCCCATCTTCCAAATACTCAAAAGGACTCGCGTAAGGAGTGGAACACTCATTGCCAAGATGTATTTGAGAAAATACTGGAGTATCTCACCCACCCACCTATATTGGTACCTCCCCAACCATAACAACCTTTTTCTCTCTATTTGACCATATGCGATAAGACCATTGGAGCCATGCTAACCCAATACATTTAAAGCTTTCGAAAGGAATGTGCCATATACTATGTCAAAAAGATTCTTGTGTCCAATGATTTCAAATACACTTCATTTAAAAAGGATTGTGAATCTCTCATATGGGTGTGACACCCTACCTAATTAAATACCAGGCGATCAGTCCTTTATTAAATTAAAATAAAGGTGAACAGTTGGTTCATTCTTAGCATCACTGTCGCAAAATAAAATATACAAATTTAAACACCGTAAATAATTAAGCTAAGTGTCAAAACAATTTAAGACTTTATTTCCATTTTATTAAATCCAAATGTGTAAACCTTTTTAACAACCAACAGTTTAAGAATCACATAAATACTAAGGATGGAAATAACACACAAGAATTAAAACTATCTAGATAAACCAAACAAGTTTAAAACTATAAATGAAACCACCCTGACAATAGTTAACTCCCAAGGAGTACTGAATATTGAAAATACAAATAAACATAGATCTCTGGTCTATCCAAATTGAATAGGGAAACGGGCGACACATGCCCTAACTATGAAGAACTAAAACAGGAACTGAATCAATGAAGAGGTCGTCTAAAATAAAGGCCTGCAACTCCTACATAAGCTGCAGCACGTCCAATCCCAGGAGCCTATGCATGCCACCCCTGTGGCTGGGCACCTGTAATACATATACATAGATATACAAGAGAGAGAAAAAGACATGAAACGAGTCAGAGGCCAAGTGTAAAACAGTTTAAAAATAGTTTAGCAAGTATTTAAAATGCTTACCTGCTAATGCAACAACCATGTTAGAATGCGACACTCTCTTGAGAATTCTCACCTCTTGTCTAGTGTGCACGCCTACCGTACTACTAAACCTCATAAGTCTATCTCACTTATTCTCCATAAAGTTTTATCTCGAGAAATATCAAGGTTATGATATTTAGTTTATAAAATTAATCTCTTCAAGATTTCTTATGCTATTTAGAACAAATCAGTACCGTTATGAAGTTCCCGAACACTTATAAGAAAGTTGAAACATTTATTCTTTACTTAACTATTTATACGCATAGTAGAAAGTTCCCAAGTAAATATACGTATATATATTAGTCCCACATATAATATATATACTAATGACACCCCACATAAAATCTACGCTACTGGCATACTCTGCTATCAAGTCCCCGTATCACTCGTACTAAAGGAAATACTAGTTCGGAATCACTCTCGAACTGTATTAACACAAAACACATACAATTGGAGGCGAAGTATAGTTCCAAGTCACTAAGAGGTCAGCACATATCCTCACGTCTCTTAGGACCATTTGACTATCACTCAAATAGCCCGTATCAAGGATACTATCTTTTAGGGTACAAGTCGTTATCCCCCATAAAGGCCCAATCGAGATAAGACTGTCCTGGCGCGGAAACCCCCGTGATAGCAAGTAGCTCGGGTATGATTTTTACACAGATATATAATATATGCACAATCACACAATCATATATATATATATATATATATATATATATATATATATATATATATATATATAAATATTCACATTTATAAATTAGGTGCACCCACGACCCATAATTATAATTATTCGTTCTTAGCACATTTTACTCGATTATCTCGCATAACGAACTCGTCACTTTTATTCTCATATATAAGTTACTCCATACTTACTTCTCATCTCTCGAAGTATTCTATCTCCCTAAGTATAATTTCACTAGGCATACCCTCACTTACCTTCTAATATAACTCCCTCACGGGTCTCGATCTTTCATTAAACGTACGCATGATTTCTTATGTGTAAATAACTCCCTGTTAACCCATAATTTTATTCTACATTAAATTTCGCTCAACGGGGTCTACTTAAACCCTAATGGTCCTCTTTATAATTCATCATGCTTTATCAATGATGAGCAAAGGTTCCTACGCATTTTAACCAAATTCGAGGCTTATCCTTTACATGTGATTTAGATGTCCAGAATATGTCTACTTCCTCTACAACATATGATTTTAAGTCTAAAAAATATTAATTTCTTCCATGAAACATGTTCTAAACAACCCTAGACTAACATGATTGAAACATTAACTAAAATAAAGCAAGATAGATACTTGCCTGAAATATAAGGTTCTGATTTGTGGATGAAAAAGTCATGGTTGCATTCAAGGTTCTAAAAAACGCGGGGCGTGATCGAGGCGTGGAGGCCAAGCCTTAAGCCTTAGAAGCCTAGGCGGGCCTTGGCGTAAAAAGGCGTGAAAAGGCGTTTAGGTCTTTTTAATATATTTTAATATTTTTTAACCATAACAAGGCTATTAAAATACTAAAATTGTACATATCATAGAAATATGTCTGAATATTTGCAAATAAAAATACTATTTGATTATTTTGGATGAGATAATGGTTCGGTTTGTAAAAAAATCTTTACAAGGGGATATCGTTTCACTAAAGCATTGTTGTTTTTAGAGAAAAAGTACGCCTTAAGGGTTTTACCATGCATAAGGCGTCAAAATCTTAAGGCGGGGCGTTTCTCCCAAGCCTCAAGCCTAGGCGTGCCTAGGCGGAGCCTAGGCGGGTTTTTTAGAACAGTGGTTGCATTCCTCGTCGTGCGATATGTGTTTTGGTGGTGGTGGGAGTGCAAACGGATGAGTTCTTGGCCTTGGATTGCTTGGAAAGCTTCCTCTCTCCTTCTCTAATGGCCGTTATAAGGTTCTGTGTTTGTTAACCCTAAAAGGCAACTCCCAATGGCTAATATAACTATTGGAAATTCGTGGGTTTATTTACCCAAAAATATAAAATGTCTAATATACCCTCCAGGGATGTCAATTAGGCCTAAAAACCCCCCTAGACCCAAACTAAACCCCCAGGTATACTTTTCTGACTATCTCGACCCTTTCGGACACATTGGTGCACTCGAAATGACCATAAGGGTGACTTATAATTTATTCACTTTTATAATAATAATCTAGTCCCAACACGACACATGCGCGTCCTGACTTAAATTTTCATAATTGCCATTTTATACACTCGTGACAATTTTAATAAAATCAATCTTATATATTACTTTACACAGTTAGTAATATTCAACAAATTCCCAATAATTACTAACTCTCGTCACGCTAGTAATCATTTTGAATAAATTTCTGGATAAATATTAAATTAATATTTCAATTTAAATTTAATAAATCCCCAAATTTAAAAGTCATAAAAATACGGAGTATTACAATGGGTCACCCTTAAACTTTGTCATGACATGATTTCCTTTAGAATATGACTAATTTTCAGGTCGGATACCCTAAAATAGCAATTCGAGAAACTATCTCTCTTTAGTCGGATGGCGAAATGGATACTAATGTTTTCGAATTTCAAAAATCACATACGTCATACACAAATCCACCGAAAGGAGAGCCATCTTGGACCTTCTCCTTTAACAACACTTTTCAAATGAGGAAGAAGAGAACGAATAAAATTCCTTGATGAGGATCTCTTCGCCTTGGATGACTAACAAATATGGGAACTCTACTTCAATGGAGCCACCAATAAAAGAGGATTCGACATCAAAATGCACCAAATATCCCCCAGTTCATTACAACTCCCCATGACTATCAAAATCACATATGAGGGAATCAATGATAAGGTTGAATACGAGGCTTGCATAACGGGTCTCGAAATCACCATGGAAATGTGAATCACCAAAATTATGGCCTATGGAGACTCAAGCCTAGTCATCAGTCAGATACTAGATAGATGCAGGATTCGAGATGATATGCTAACCTAGAGGAGGTGGATTCATGATTCAAGCATCTTGAATTCAACTTTCTCCCCAAGGCTAGAAAAACTCTATAGATGCATCCGCTAGCCTAAAATTAATAATATATATGCCAAAAGGAACCACATAGATCACATTCACCATAATTATCTGAAGAACCATTTCT
Organism: Sambucus nigra; assembly: GCA_949130495.1. Lineage (NCBI taxonomy): Eukaryota > Viridiplantae > Streptophyta > Magnoliopsida > Dipsacales > Adoxaceae > Sambucus > Sambucus nigra. Next base: position 117,288,012 of record OX422212.1, on the reverse strand, counting down.
TATTGATTTGAGATTGACTTTATTGAGGAAATAATGATAGGACCTATGATATGGTACTATGACACATGGAATTTTCTTCACAATAACTATTACCTGCTAGTCTCATATTCGATTGATCAATTTTCTCTAAGACGATCGCCAACCAAATTCATCATCTTTGGGGCGAACTCTACAAAAGATGTTTTGATAGAGGACACTTAGGATGCATTACAGAAGATGATACCCTACGATCATGGATAAAATCTATAGCGGTGAATGTGGCCCATATATGAGTAGTCATACTACTGGACCACCATGGAAAAGTATTTCAAGGATTATGTCAAAATATGCCTCAGGTGCTAACTATATGCCCCACAATAACATCTACCTACCAGACATCAATATTGAATGACCTAGCCATGACATTTATCCACCTAGAGGATAAACATCATAGGGAAAGTGACGCATAGTCCTCCAACGATTATGAGTTCATCCTGGTCGTCATCGACCACTTCACCAAGTGTGTCGAGGATTAATCTTATTCAGTTATCAATGCCAAAAATTATCCAAGTTCATACGCAAAAAAATCATATGTCACGTCAGCGTACCCCACGGTTGGTATCAGGTAATGGTTCTCATTTTCAAAAAGTGTCTCTAATATGTTACATGATTAAGTGATCACTCGACATAAGTCTTCCTCATGCAGACCTCAAATCAATGAAGTAGTCAAAGATGCTACTAAAAATCTCAAAAACATCGTCAACAAGATGACATAACTTACAGCAACTGGTTAGACCAACTCCCATACGACCTATGGGGTTACTTAACTACATAATGGAACTCGATAGTAGCCCCCTACTCACTGGTTCATGGCATAGAGGAAGTTCTACCCTTAAAAGTCGAGATGCCCTCATTAAGGGTCATGCTCGAAAGTCAAGTGGCCAAAATAGACTTGGTCCAAACCTAATACGGTGAGCTAGCTCTCCTCAATGAGAGAAGACTAAAAGCCTTATACGAATAATAGATCGCCCAAGCATTTGATAAGAGGATCAATAAACTAAACATAAAAGATGGAAATATAAACCTAAAGGAAAACCTCAAAGCTTTACAGAATCCTGGAGGAAAATTTGTATCCAATTGGTGAGAAGCTTACCTCGTCACCAAAATAAACTCTGAAGAGGCAGCTACCTCAATTATTCTCGTCGAAGTCATGCTTCCCAATCCATTAATCTCATCCAATTGAAGAAATTATTTCCTTGATCTTGTCTATGTCAAAATAAAAGAAGCCGATGTAATAAAAAAATTATCGTTTGTAACAGGAAGGGGAAATCTCAAGAACTCCAAACACATTCCTAGCCCTACATCAAAATGCCCACTTAATTTACCAACCACTCATTTGAAGTCCACTAAAAAGTTCGAGCCCCAACTTTTTCATTAAACATAAAATTGTACACCTGATTCTCCACTATATTACTATTGTAAACATTCAAAATACAGACACATCGCTGTCTTTGAATCGGAGATATGTAGGCAACTCCAGATATCATTTGAGCCTGATCCAGACAAACAACAAAAATCTCTTTTATAGGAAAACCATATATATGGTCAATGTGTTGTCACTCCTAAAGAGTTGGTACAATCTAAATAAACTAAAAGTCAAGTAATAAAAAGCTCATTAAGGAATTTTGGAACTCCGCGAAGTTATCTTTATTTAATAAACAATGCACAAAGGTGAAACTACGAGACAAGTAGTCAAAAGAATCCTATCGAGAAGGACACTACACCTTGCACTCCTCTCCAACTAAATAAAAAAGAAAAAAATACCTTCCTAAAAAACACCCCACATCCTAGGAAGAAAATCATCAAAAGACATACTCACAAAGGTGTCCCCACAAAAAAACCATATATGGGCTAAATGAAAAAAACTCCAATTCCAATACAACGTCAAAAATGCTCGTTGCTGTACAAATAAAGAGAAGAAACCTTGTTCTCTCATTTTTCGATACAAACAATGCGCTAGCAACAGACGAAAGACGCACCTCTCCAAAAGAAAAACGTCAAAAAGACGGGGCACTTTTATCTTCATATGTATATACCCCTTTTATTTTTTTCTCTAAAAATATGTATGCATCTACACCATATTTAATAAAAATGTCGAGGCCCACTTTGTTCATATGCATATTTTACGTTATTTACCCTGTAAATTAAATAAAACCTCTTATTTAAAAAAAAACCATTTTCATTTATATTTTTTGAAAAATTATAATGAGAGGATATATTACACTTTATGATACTAAAAAATCGAAAGATCAAAATTATGTCTTCCTTTGAAATCAATTAGTCGCAAGTAAGGAACATAGAAACAACTTAAAGTTGGGTTATAATATAACTAAGAGCTCATTACTGCCGCTATAGTAAGAACAAATAAAGAAGCTCAATTTTGTTAAAAACAAAGAAGCTCTAACATCATAAATAATCAATTTTTAAATACTCTTTCTCAAACCTCCCTTCAAACCCACCCACTATTCATACATTATCTCATGTATTAAGTCTTATACCAATCATCATCATCTTTTATATCTATCCATTTGAGTTTGTAACAAATCAAAAATAAGGAAAATGATATATTACCCGGGTGTTAACACCGAATAACTATGGAAGTCAGGGAGGGGTGCATAATGGCGGCGTGTGAGAGACAAATGTAAAAAAGACTCTTAGGATGGGAGTTTGTTTGTGTTACTGTCTATTACATAATATGAAGATGAATAGTTAGAGATAGAGGAGTAGAAAAGTCATTTGAGAGAAACGAAAAAATAAATAAACACTTAATGAGAAATCGAAAATGACGGGCCAAGTTATGAAGGGACGGAGAGAGTGGATGTCGACGTGGACACCTTTAGAATTGAGGAGAGTTAATTCCTTGTATAACATATTATAGTATACTAGGGTGAGACGATTGTGTCATGTGATTAAAAATATACATATATTTTTTAAAATTACCATTTCGATGGTACGGTAGCATACTCTTGAATTTTAAATAATGTTTTAATATACATACTTAGTTTCACGACATGTGGGTTGTTATAAAAAAATGTCAAGAGACTTTTCATCAAATGACCCAATAAGTAAAGTTTCATTTTGCCTAATGAAAGTAAAATTTAAATTTAACTAAATTAAAAGGGAAAATAGCAATGAGATTTTGGATTGACCGTCAAGATATTACGCAAAATATTTGTCCTGCAATAATTAAGACACCAATAATGGACACAGATAATAGTCTAATCTTTTAGTCAGTTTGATGTTTAAGATTTAAGGCTCATGAAATGGGAAGTAAAAGTTAGCATCCAAATGAACGATACTAAAAATAGAAATTACAAAAATACTATACGTATCTTCCTCCGTAAAGAAATGTAACCAACGTCTATTGCATCATGCCTCAAGGTATCCTGTCAGAAAAATATCATTTAAAAAAAAGTATAGAACCGACACAACTCAGTACCGTCCTTGAGTAGCAGTTGAAAAATAATCTTGCAAAAGGGCAGCCATTTGGACCATCTTGGCAGGTGACTTGGTCTTTGTGGGTCAACATAATGAGTTTCACTAAACATGTCGATTTCTTCAACAAAATTGATGTTTTTAAAAAAACCTTCTTTACGAGATATGTTAAAGATCACCTAAATTTACCAACGTTATTTTTCCGATGATGGTTTTGTGAGTAATCAACCAATATTTAGACAACATTGCAATACACATAATATCAAGGGATCAAATTATATATATTAGATGAGGAGGCACAACAATAAAATAAAAAGTAATCGTAAAGAGAAAGACAAAATGTAAGACCTAGTTATGAAAATAACTGACCGAGATAAGAGCACGGTAGGCAATATTGAGAAGAAATGTAAGACCTAGATTTTTGCCATGGCTAAACCTAGCCTACCAACAACCTCTCATATTCACCCTAGAATTGGGTATCATAACAACATGGAAAATTATATCTCGAATGCTTACAATGTGGGATTCTGTGCTACTTATAGGTTGTTAGAGGAGAGAGAGTGCTGTGCGATAGGTGTCATGCCTTTATAAGATAGGTAGCTACACCTTCACATGTAAGCGGGGTGTGAACTGCTGTGACGTAACTAGGATAAGTTGATCTCCTATCACATTTTGATCGATTAGAATTGCACGGGTTGACCAAAATAATATATGAGACGACCTCTTTTTGGGAACGAATTAAACTAGTTATCATATTCATGGTTCAACAATAACCCTCTCCTAGACCATCCATCAAAAGCCCGAATTTCAAAACTTTGGAACAATCTATAAATTTGTGAGTAAAAGGGTTAAGTGGAGATTATAAGATTGGGTTTATATAAGTTGTTAAAAGTTAATGAAAATAGACTTCATCAGTAGACTGTTGACTTTACATTGTGAGAATCATTGTGTACAAACTTTGATTGTAAACTAAATAATAATCCCTAGTTGAGTTTGGAAATCAATAAAACTAGATAAAGAGATATAAATTATAACGACACTAATATAGAAAAAGCATTAAAGATATATGACAGAAAGAGATGGAAATCAGATGCACATGGTTCGACCCAAATCAGTACCTACATCCATAGGTGTAGTGTTGATTGTATTGAAATTAATGGGCAAAAGCCATGGATGATTGGTAGTTACAAGCTCTCATGTTCACTCTAGAGCTAGGCAGCATAAGAGTAGGGAACATTATATCTCGATCCCTTAAAATGTAGAATAATGTGCTATTTATATGTTGTTAGATAAGAGAGAGTGTAGTGGGACAAGTGTCATGCCTTTATAGGATAGGTAGTTACAACTTTACATGGAAGTGCTGGAGGATAATCGGGGATTTGCTATGTGCACGTGGTGGGAGAATATTTGCATATCTCACATACATGCACGTGATATGAGTGCCATTGATGTCATCTTTATCATGTGATGGATGTCTAGTCAGATGGTGTTAAATAACGGTGTAAACAACTATGAGGTAACTAGGATAAGTTTTCCACCTATCATGTTCTGGCCGATAAGAATTACACCGGCTGAGTAGAATAGTAGCTGAGCCATCCTCGTTTTGGGAACGAATTAGACCAATTGTCTCACTCTGGTTGGTCATTGGGTCACACCATATACATTGTACAACAACAGCCCACCTAGACCATTTATCAAAGCCCTAATTTCAAAAGTTTGAAACAAAAAATAAAAAATGTCACAAAATACCTTCAAAACATCTCAAAATGTTTTCATGGTGCGTGTCTGACTTATCAATGACAGAGAGCACATTGATTTATTCAAATAAGAATAAAGACATTACAAAAATATTTTTCTCACAAATTGTAAGCCCTATAACTCAAAACTTTACCAATCGAAAACTAGAACAATCTTTAGATTTGTGAGTGAAAGAGTAAGGTGAAGATTATAAGTTGGGGTTTACATAAGTTGTGAAAAATCAACGGAAAAAGACTCCATCGTAGATTATTGACTTTACATAGTCGAATCTTTATGTATAGATTTCGACTCTAAACCAAATAATCATCCCTAGTTGATTTTAGAATTAATAAAAGTTGTAAAATAAACCTATGTATAACATTTTTTTTATTGAACATATCTAATTCTTAGATATCCAACAGAAAAGAATGAGAAAAATAAAGAAGTAGAAAAATTAAATATAACACCTATAATTAAATTTGCCCAATAGCAGTTTTACTTCGGTTGGTAAGCATTTCCATCTTCACAAAAATATAAAAAAAGATAAATTCATCTTACATCCCAAGAATAATCAAACGTTTTTTGTTTGCAATAACTTTGATAAGAAACGATGGAAAAGTAATCCTAGTTTCCTACATTTTGTGATAGTTACAAGAGAAAATAAATTAAAATAGTGAGAAATACTTAAATCTTGAATGTAAGATCCACATATGGTATATATAATTAATTACCTCAGTGGTCAAAATGAAGAAATCAAGAGGCTCAAGAGTGAGGTATTTGTTCATATTAGAAATCCTTTATGTTATCATCAGAAAGAAGTAACAAATTTCAATATACCAGATGTATAGGAATAGAAGTTAAAAACAAAAAGCCCCCATATCATATGTCTATACATAAACAACATGTATATTTGTATAGTGTATAGATTGACAAAGAAAACACATGGATTTGTTTACCTAGAGTAATTTAACCCAAAACTACATGATGAGAAGCCATTAAAATTAGTCTCAATGAATTAACCTATCGACTTCAAATCTAGTAAAGTCAATCCCTAAAACAAGTAACAAGTCCTCAAAATCAGTACTAACAACCAAAACCCAAATCGATGATATGAAATCTTATATAACATATATAAACAACAATGAGAAAGAGAGAAATTACTGACATATATTGATACAAAATCGATGAATAAGTGAGTTTGACGGAAGGAGGAAAACCAACAAATGTCAAAGTGAGGCGAGGGCATGAGATTTCGAAGCGAAGCGTGCCACATTTTTTTGTCTAATTTGTTTTACATTTTTGGGGAAAATGCATGCGAGTTTAACAGTAGGGTTTATTAAAAGACACGCATAGCAACAATTTTAAATACTTACAAATTTTAAAAGTGTCATAAACAATTTCAAAATTAGTATTTTATTAGAATCCTAAAATTAAATTTTATATTAGTTACGAAGTAACCAGTTTGGTGTGGTGAGTGGAAAAATAACTCACCCTCGGGATTATCCGAGTAGTGGAATACCCCACATGGTTAGCCAACATCGTACCAGTACCCAAAATCAATGACAAAGTTTGAATGTGCGTAGATAACGGAAATCTCAACCGAGCCTACCCCAAGGATGATTTTCCTATACCACATATAAACTTATTGATGGACATCATAAGAAGTAATGGGCTTAAATCATTTGTAGATAGATTTAGAAGATATAACTAGATAAAAATGTATCTCGATACCAAGGAAAAGACCAAATTCATCACTCTATGGGGAACATACTATTATATTTTTATGCCCTTCGGCCTAACAAATGTCAAAGTAACCTACCAAAGAGCAGCCACATCCATCAGTCATGACCTTATACACTAGGAAGTGGAAGTCTAAGTCAATGACATGGCCATCAAAACCAAGGATCGTGAAGGACATATTCTAAAATTCCTAAAATTATTTCAAAGTCTCCACCTTTTCTAAAATGAGGCCCAATTTTCAAAAATGTATCTTCGGGTTTACAAAGAGGAAGTCCTCGGATTTATTGCTAGTAAAGATAAAATTGAGGTAGATCCAACCAAGCCAGCCACCTCCTAAAATAGAGAATGAATGCCGAGAGTTCTTAGGTCGATTTCAATTAATATGTCGATTCATTAACTAGGTTACCACCATATGTGAGCCCATCTTCCAAATACTCAAAAGGACTTGCGTAAGGAGTGGAACACTCATTGGCAAGAAGTATTTGAGAAAATACAGGAGTATCTCACCCACCTACCTATATTGGTACCACCCCAACCATGACATTCTTTTTCACTCTATATGACCATATGCGATAAGACCATTAGAGCTATTCTAACCCAATACATTTAAAGCTTTCGAAAGTAATGAGACATATACTATGTCAAAAATATTCTTGTGTCCAATGATCTCAAATACACTTCCTTGGAAAAGGATTGTGAATCTCTCATATGGGTCACCCTTAAACTTTGTTATTATATGATTTCCTTTAGAATATGACTAATTTTCAGGTCGAATACCCTAAAATACCAATTCGAGAAACTAGCTCTCTCTAGTCGGATGGCCAAATGGATACTAATGTTTTCTGAATTCAAAAATCACATATGTCACACAAAAATCCATTGAAAGAAGAGCTATCTTAGACCTTCTCGCATAACAACACTTTTCAAATGTGGAAGAAGAGAATGAATAAGAATTCCTTGATGAGGATCTCTTCGCCTTGGATGATAAACATGCATGAGAACTCTACTTCAATGGAGCCACCAATAAAAGAGGATTCGATATCAAAATGCACTAAATATCCCCCCGATTCATGACAACTCCCCACGAATATCAAAATCACATATGAGTGCACCAGTGATAAGGTCGAATACGAGGCTTGCATAACGGGTCTCGAAATCACCATGGAAATGTGAATCACAAAAATTAAGGCCTATGAAGACTCAAGCCTAGTCATCAGTCAGATACTAAATAGATGGAGGATTCGAGATGATATGCCAACCTAAAGGAGATGGCTTCATAATTCGAGCATATTGAATTCAACTTTCTCCCCAAGGCTAAAAAAACTCTATAGATGCATTCGCTAGCCTAAAATTAATGATATATATGCCAAAAGGAACCACATAGATCACATTCACCATAATTATCTAAAGAACCATTTCTTATTGATTTGAGATTGACTTTATTGAGGAAATAATGATAGGACCTATGATATGGTACTACGACACATGGATTTTTCTTGACAATAACTATTACCTGCTAGTCTCATCTTCGATTGATCAATTTGCCCTAAGAAGATTGGCCACAAAATTCATCATCTTTGGGGGAGAACTCTACAAAAGTGGGTTTGATAGAGGATACTTAGGATGCATTACAGAAGATGATACCCTACGATCATGGACAAAATCTATAGCGATGAATTTGGCCCATATATGAGTCGTCATACTACTGGACCACCATGGAAAAGTATTTCAAGGATTATGTCAAAATATGCCTCAGGTGCTAACTATATACCGCACAATAACATCTACCTACCAGACATCATTATTGAATGACCTAGCCATGACCTTTATCCACCTAGAGGATAAACATCATAGGGAAAGTGACTCATAAGTCCTCCAACGATTATGAGTTCATACTGGTCGTCATTGACCACTTCACCAAGTGTGTCGAGGAGTAATCTTATTCGTTTATCAATGCCAAAACTTATCCAAGTTCATACGCAAAAAAATCATATGTCACGTCAGTGTACCCCACGATTGGTACCAGGTAATGGTTCTCATTTTCAAATAGGGGTCTCTAATATGTTACAAGATTAAGCGATCACTTGACATAAGTCTTCCCCATACAGACCTTAAATCAATTAAGTACTCAAAGATGCTAACAAAAATCTCAAAAACATCGTCAACAAGATGACATAAACTTACAAAGAATGGTTAGACAAACTCCCATATGACCTACGGGGTTACTTAACTACATAATGGAACTCGATAAAGGCCCCTACTCACTGGTTCATGGCATAGAGGAAGTTCTACCCTTAAAAGTCGAGATGACCTCATTAAGGGTTATTCTCGAAAGTCAAGAGGCCAAAATAGACTTGGTCCAAATCTAATACGGTGAGCTATCTCTCCTTAATGAGAGAAGACTAAAATCCTCATACAAATAAAAGATCGCCCAAGAATTTGATAAGAGGATCAATAAGCGAAACATAAAAGATGGAAATATAAACCTAAAGGAAAACCTCTAAGCTTTATGGAATCCTGGAGGAAAATTTGTATCCAATTGGGGAGAAGCTTGCCTCATCACCAAAATAAACTCTGAAGAGGCATCTATCTCAACTGATCTCGTCGGAGTCATGCTTCCCAATCCATTAATCTCATCCAATTGCAGAAATTATTTCCTTGATCTTGTCTATGGCAAAATAAAAGAAGACGATTATCGTTTGTGATAGGAAGGGGAAACCTCAAGAACTCCAATCACATTCCTAGACCTACATCAAAATGCCGACTTGATTTACCAACCACTCATTTGAAATCCACTAAAAAGTTCGAGCCCAAACTTTTTCATTAAACATAAAATTGTACACCTGATTCTCCACTATATTACTATCATAGACATTCAAAATATAGACACATCGCTGTCTTTGAATCGGAGATATGTAGGCAACTCCAGATATCACTTTAAGCCTGATCTAGACAAACACAAAAAACCCTTTTTATAGGAAAATCGTATATATGGTCATTGTGTCGTCACTCCTAAAGAGTTGGTACGATCTAAATAAACTAAAATTCAAGTAATAAATAGCTCATTAAGGAATTTTGGAACTCCGCGAAGTTATCTTTATTTAATAAACAATACACAAAGGCGATACTACGATACAAACAATGTGCTAGCAACAGACGAAAGACACACCTCTTCAAAAGAAAAATGTCAAAAAGACGGGGCACTTTTATCTTCATATGTATATACCTCTTATATTTTTTTTCTTTAAAAATGTGTATGCATCTACACAATATTTAATAAAAAATTCGAGGTCCACTTTGTTCATATGCATATTTTACGTTATTTACCCTGTAAATGAAATAAAACCTCTTATTTTAAGAAAAACCATTTTCATTTATGTTTTTTAAAAAATTATATTGAGAGGATATATTACACTTTATGATACTAAAAAATCGAAAGATCAAAATTATGTCTTCCTTTGAAATCAATTAGTCGCAAGTAAGGAACAGAGCAACCACTTAAAGTTGGGTTATAATATAACTAAGAGCTCATTACAGCCGCTATAGTAAGAACAAACAAAAAAGCTCAATTTTTTTAAAAACAATAAAGCTCTAACATCATAATCCATCAATTTTTAAATACTATTTCTCAAACCTCCCTTCAAACCCACCCACGATTCATACATTATCTCATGTATTAAGTCTTATACCAATCATCATCATCATCATCTTTGATATCTCTCCTTTTGAGTCAGTAAAAAAAAAATAAGGAAAATGATATAGTACCCGGGTGTTAACACCGGGTTAGTACATGGAGACCTCCCCCCCATTGGGTTCTCATGTGAAATGAGATAAAAAAATTTAAAAAAATCTCATTAGAATAGTTTTTTTTTGTTTTTTAATCACTTTTCTTTGTATTTTTTAATTTTTTTTAACTCTTTAAGTCCCTAAAATACCCATTTACCCAATATCATCTTATTTTCAAAGGTTCGCGCGAGTGCCACCCCATATTTTTAAACTTAATTCTTATTAAAATTTACAACATTTAAAACAATTATTGTATTTCTTAAAGCTGTTTAAAGATCCGCGTTAATAAAACTATTCTAATAAAAAAAATTAAATTATTTTTAACTCATTTAGTCCCTCAAACACCCATTTACCCAATATTATTTTATTTTTAAAGGTTCGAGCCAGCGACACCCCTTATTTTTTTTTTTTTAATTTTACAACATTTAAAAGAATTTTCGTATTTCTTAAAACTGTTTAAAGGTCCGAGTTAAAAACTATTCTAATAAGAAATTGTTTTTTTTAAAAAATTATTTTTAACTCATTTAGTCCCTCAAACACCCATTTACCCAATATTCTTTTAATTTTAAAGGTCCGCGCCAGCGGTACCCCTTATTTTTAAACTTTTTTTTTTAATTTTGCAACATTTAAAACAAGTTTTGTATTTCTTAAAACTGTTTAAAGGTTCGGGTTAAAAAAATATTCTAATAAGAAGTTATTATTTTTTTTTTAATTATTTTTAACCCATTTAGTTTATCAAACATCCATTTATCCAATATTCTCTTATTTTTAAAGGCCCGCGTTTTAAACTTAATTTTTTAAAATTTTACAACCTTTAAAACAATATTTGTATTTCTCAAAACTGTTTAAAAATTAGCTTTTATATTAAACTAACATTTAAACAGTTTATTTCAAAAAAAAATTCTACATTAAAATAGTGTTTTTTAACCATACATTTTTTCTAATTTATAAAAAAAAGTCTTTTCTAATAAAACAATTTTTTTTAAATAAAAAAAGTCAAATAATCCTATTACAAACTATGCCATATTTTCTCCAAAAAAAACACCCAATGAAAAAAGGACAACTCAGCAACCGGTACTAACCTGATTCTTCCTCCCTGCGTCTCTAGCATCACTCATACGAACTTATTTATTAGGTTATACTAGAATATCATCCCTTCAATATATATATAAACAATAAAAAAAATCAATACATCAAAAAAACCCCCAAAAGAGAACCATCTGTCCTCTCCCTACCAAACCCACTTTCCTCCAAGTTTGTGTGCTTTTCCATTAATAAGCCTTACATAGAGAGAGTTGGGAATGAGAAAGGACACACAGTTATCAACCTATGAGCCAAACTAAATCAGGACCTTTGGATAGCTGGCTCACATTTTCTTCAACCCAAAAATCATTCAAAACCAAGACCCTCTTTACAACTCGCCCTAACCCTAGCCCAATTAGTAAACCATAGTGGTACATCAAAATCATCCCCACTAACAAACCGGACTCTCTCAATTCAGAAATCAACTTGCCCAAATTAAAAACCCAAATAACAAAATCTTTTTGTTAGCCCTCAAACCCATTCACACCAATCCACAACCTAGCCTACCAACAACATAGGTCTTAAATTTAACTAAATTAAAAGGGAAAATAGCAGTGAGATTTTGGATTGACCGTCAAGATATTACGCAAAATATTTGTCCTGCAATAATTATGACACTAATAATGCACACAAATAATAGTCTAATCTTTTAGTAAGTTTGATGTTTAAGAATTATGGCTCATGAAATGGGAAGTAAAAGTTAGCATCCAAATGAACGATACTAAAAATAAAAATTAAAAAAACTTCTATACGTATCTTCCTCTATAAAGAAATGTAACCAACGTCTATTGCGTCATGCCTCAAGGTATCCTGTCTAAAATATATCATTTAAAAAAAATTATAGAACCGACACAACTCAGTACCGTCCTTGAGTAACGGCTGAAAAATAATCTTGCGAAAGGGCAGCCATTTGGACCATCTTGGCATGTGACTTGGTCTTTGTGGGACAACATAATGAGTTTCACTAAACATGTCGTTTTTTTCAACAAAATTGATGTTTTTAAAAAAACCATCTAGCGAGATATATTAAAGATCACCTAAATTTACCAACATTATTTTTTCGATGATGGTTTTTTGAGTTATCAACTAATATGTAGACAACATTGCAATACACACAATATCAAGGCATCAAATTATAAATATTTGATGAGGAGGCAAAACAATAAAATAAAAAGTAATCGGAAAGAGAAAGACAAAATGTAAGACGTAGATATGAAAATAACTGACCGAGATAAGAGCACGGCAGGCGAGATTGAGAAGAAATGGGAATGATGAATTAACTGTAAGAGTTTTTTTGGAGATAATTATATTTAAGTCCCATTTGTCGGGTCAACATTCATATAAGTCCTATTGACTTTTCAACAATCAATTAGGTCCTATTCCATCTTTTTAGGAAATTTTTTCACAATTTTACCCTTTTATAACTAATCATCCGTAACTTCCTTTAGGAAGTAACATAAGTCGTTGGACTTTTTTTTGTAATTTTAAAATGATCATAACTTTTGATTCACAAATCCGTTTTTCGCAAAATTACTATTTTGGAAATCTGCTCGACGAGATCTATCAAACAAGATCCATGAAGCCCACAAAATTTCAAAGAATTTTTTTTACCAAAACAGTAAACTTTACTGTATGCACCAGAAAGAAATAGGTTTATATATGTGACATTTTCACAAAGAGACAGTAACATTTACTATGGTAATATAAATATATATATATATATATATATATATATATATATATATATATATATATCCGGTGGATCCAAAGCCTCTTTTTTCAAAATTACCTTATATTTAAAGGTTCGCGCTAACGACATTCAATCCTTACCACCAATGTTGGAGCTTCAACGACCATTACCAGAGCTCCAATTTTGGGTGGGTAAGGGTGGCATGTGGTGCCGCTGGCGCAGACCTTTGAAAATAAGATACTTTTGAATAAATGGGTTTTGGATCCACCGGAGCGTCATGGGGTGCCGCTGGCGCGGACCTTTGAAAATAAGATTGGATAAATGGGATCTGGATCCTCTGGAGCGCCGATTTGGGGTAAGTAGGGGTGGCGTGCCGGTGGCGCGGAACTTTGAAAATAGGAGCATATTGGATATATATATATATATATATATATATATATATATATATATATATATATATATATATATATATATAATGTGATAGCACAGTAAATGCTATTGTTTGTAAAAATGTCATAGATATTAAACTTTACTGTATACACAAGAAAATGAAATAGTTTTATATTTGTGACATTTTCACAAACAATAACACTTATTGTGTTAATATATTTACGAAATAATTTTATATATCTAATATTTTCACAAATAGTAACATTTACTGAGTTAATATTACACTATATATATATAACATTTTCACAAACAGTAACATTTACTGAGTTAATATATATATATATATATATATATATATATATATATATATATATATATATATATATATATATACACACGATAGATCCAACCCTCTTTTTTTTCTTCAAAATTACCATATATTTAAAGGTTTACGCTAGCGACATTCAATCCCTACCACTACTCATGCCCATTGTCGGAGCTTCAACGACTTTCATCAGAGCTATGATTTGGGGTGGGTAGTAGTGGCATAGGGTGCCGCTGGCGCGGACCTCTGAAATTAAGAGAATATTAGATAAATGGGGTTTGGATCCACCAGAGATCCGATTTGGGGTGAGTAGGTGGGGTGACAATTATTATGCAACACAAATCAATATAAGAGAGGCAATTACTAAGGAAGAACAAGGAATGTAAATGACAATCACACAACAAAGGATGTACGTGGTTCAGCAAAGATGTGCCTACGTCCACGATGGTGCAGTCGCTATTATTTCTATATACTCCGGAGAGTGGTTACAGAGAATACAACTCGTCCTTTTGCCTTGGACCTAGGGTTCAATATATACACGTACGTTTAGGTGAGTGGGGGTGTTGGATTCCCCCACGTCTTCCATGTCTCCCTATAACCTCCCTTGATGGGAACGTGGGAAGAGACCGAATCACAATCAAAATAAGAGGTGGGGGGCCTGGACTTTGGGCCGCCAGAATTGGGCTACACGTCCAGGCCCATGACCTTAGTTTTGGGTACCCACAATTGCCCCTAAGTTTGTTGGGCCATGTTTTGGGCTCAATAAATTTAAATGATTAGTCATAATGGCTTTCTGTACATCGTGCAACTCTTCGAAGGTTGTGAAGCTGATTTTGGCGGCATCCGTTTCATATTTGGTGCACTATGATTAGCAAAATTTGAAGGTTTTCTGAAATAGCCACTTTTCTACCATCGTTTCAATCATTCCAGCACTCTTCCATCCCCTGTGAGTTCTATCACTTCGTACCTTCTTCTCTCAATCTCCATTCTCATTGCTTTCTTATTGTTTGGACCCGTGCTTCTTCATCATTCGAATCGATCTTCTATTTTGTAAGTTTTCTGTACCTTTTCTCTGCACATTCTCTTTGAGTTTGTAGCTTTCTAGGGTTTTCCAATGGCGAAAATTGGGAATAGGTCGGTCTCTGAGTTTAGGAAGTTTTATAATGTCCCTGATTGGGTAGATATTGAGTGTCGTGCTTCCCCTCCTAGAAACGTTAGAGAGATAGATGACGCCCACTGGATCCATGTTTTGTTGCTTTCCTAGGGGGGGACTCACCTTTCCTCCCAACGATTTGTTCTTGCATTTCTTTGGCTATTTTAATATTGTTCCTGCACAATGCTCGCCCAATGTGTGAAAAATAGTTTATGGCGTACATAGGATAAATCAGTTGTATGGTACTAGGTTAGGGCTCGCCGAGGTCTATTTTTGTTATTCCTTTTATCGAACTAGCTCTGGTATCCTCTATCTCAAAGCTAGGAGCCCTGACAGGGTATTGGTAGTAAATCTACCTGATTCCCATAAGGACTACTGGTAAGAGGGTTTCCTTATTAGAAACTGGCAGTTCTCTCCCCAATTTGAAGGGTTGAGGTCCGAGAGGTTCTCTGTTCCCTTTTATGGGGAAGAATACATAGGTAGACTTTGCTCTGTTGTTTCAATTTTTACTGACTTGTGATTTTTCTGATTCTTCTTTGTTCTTCTTCTACAGCGAGGTCAAAGAACTTGGAGCCTTCTCTCAGCGAGGTCCGTCTCTCTGAACTGTTTAAGGCTTGGAACATCAGGGAGCCTTTGGGTGACGGCGAGCATCCCAGGTCTGCTTCTTTTCTGCTTGAGTATAAAAACGTTGGCTCTAGCTTCATAGCAAGGCCTGTGGACAGTATCCCAGACTTTGATTTCTCCGAAGAGACTGTTGCGGATCCTATCCAGTTGGACGAGGAGGAGAGCAGCTCTGAAAGTGACATTATAGGTGCTGTAAGCAATTTGGAGGGAGAGAGTTCCAGTAGTAGCAGTTCTTCTGATCGTGGGAAGGTTTCTAAAGCTCGAGCATCCAGTAGTTCGAGCGAGGAGATGGCTCCTCCTCGGAAGAACCTGATTCGGGATGATGATGATGAAGACCATATGCTTCTCGCACAGAGGTCAAAGAAGCAAAAATCTAGCTCTGGGGCTGTGGCTACTAGTTCCCGGTCCTCTATTCAGGAGCAGGAGAGAAAGAGGAAGGAAGAGGAACAGGTAAGGGAGAGAGAAAGAAAAAAGGAAGAAGAAAAGAAGACGATGAAGGAGAAGAGGAAGGTAGAGGAGAGGAAGAAGAAAGAGAATGAGAGAGAGGAGGAAAAGAGGAGGGTGGAAGCCAGGACGAAGGCTGGGCAGGCCTTAGTCCCGGTGTACGCACTGCCCGAGGGGTCTTCTATTGTAATTTCCCCCCAGTTGGCCCCCGCTCTACTCGAGAGAGCTGTCCTCCCGACTGATCGTCAAAGGGCGATAGGGTCCGAGAAATTTTCCATTCAGGCTAGTCAAAGGCTAACTTTGGTAAGATTTTTCCCTTTTATCCCATGTTTTTAGGTACTCCATCATTTCCTTCTTTTACGTTTTCTTCTTTTTGCAGTTTGTGACTGACTTCGCCGTGCTATATCGTTCACGCGATGAGCTGGTGAAAAAAAAGCAAGCTGGAGAAAGAGAGCGCTGCCCTGAAGCTGAAGGGTAAAGAGCTCGAGGCTAGTTTTAAAGACATTGATGCTGCTCGGATTTCATCCGACCTGGATCTTGCTACAGCTAACCGGGAGAGGGACGCATCAGTTAAAGATCTGAAGGAGCTGCAACAAGCCTACGACTTAGTTTTCTCGAGTAAGCTGACCGTTGTGGAGGAGAACAGGGTGCTCTCTGAAGAGCTGAAGAAGAAGGATTCTCAGGCTGTCACTACCAAGGAGGACTCATACAATTCTGGTTGGGATGCAACATACGAAGATGCTGAAGTTCAGATAGGCTATATTAGTCATCTGAACTTCAAGAAGGGCTGGAACAAGGCCCTTTTGGCTGCTGGCGTCGATATCGACTCTCCCCTGTTTGACGAGCATGACCCAGGTCTGAAGCCAACCGTGGATGAAGTCCCTGCCCCAGCTGTTGGAGGTGCTGACCCTATCCCCTAGATGACCCCTGTTGATGCTTCCCTCGCTGTGGCGACTGGGATTACTCCTGCCGAGGGCGGTGCCCTTGCTGATGATGACAAAGGGAAACAACCATCGACCTCTGCACAACCTGAGGTTGTTAACTAGTTATTTTCTAGGATTTCTCTGTATTTTTGCTTTTTCTGTCTGTAAGCTTTCTTTTTGCTGTTCGATGTAATTTCAACCTTTATTAATGAAAAGGCTTCTTTTTTCAGTGCACTGATTCTGTCTATCTTTTCGATGCTCCTTATGTCTTTGTAGTTGGTTGACGTAGAAGAATATATTCCTGCCACATCTCAATTGGGCAGGACCCTTGGTCCTATTGCGAGTCCTGAGGTTCGCCAGGCCTTCGTTAAGCTTTGCAAATCCCTTAGGTCTAGGAATCAGAAGTATAAGGAGCAATCTGAACTTGTGGCCAAGTTGAAGGACAGGCTCCAGGAGATGGAAGAGGTTGGTGCTTCAGTACAAGAAGAAGTGAATGCGTTGAGAGCAAAGCTTCTCGATGCTTTCGAGATCAACCAGGTTGGTGAGATGCTTCAGTAAGAAAATGAAGCTTTAAGGCAGGAGGTCTCTCGACTTAGGGAACACGCGCCGAGCACCGCCCCTTCAGTGTTGCGAGGCTCTTCATCAACGCGAGTTAGGGCTGGCTCGAGCGGTATTCATCCTGTGCTACGAGGTTCTTTATCGGCGCGAGCTGACAGGGGCAACAGGAACCGAGATAGGGAAATGGAAGAGCTTCGAGAGAGGGAGATGGAGGAGCTTCGTGGTGACGTCCATTGAGCATATGTGATCACTGCTAGGCTCTAGAGGGATGTCACTCGGTTGCGTCACTTGTTCAAGAAAGGTCCTCGGCAAGTGTGGGCTGACGGCTATGACCAGGGATGGTCAGATGCTCCAACAAGATTGTCAGAGTTCGAAGATCTTTCTTTTATCAGGGAGTGGCTGAGTGCCTTGAAGGAGCTGCAAATCCCGAGGAACTCGATGCTCTGGTATCGCCATGAGATTTCTCCCTCTACCCTGATGTCTAACCCTTTCCGGAGGGATGATCGATGGATCCCCATCGATGCCATTCCTCGGCAATTATTGGAGTTGGATGCGAATGAGGTTGAGGAAGAATTAACTCCTGCTCCTGATGACGGGCGAAGAGCTAGAGTGGCTGACTATCTTTCTCAGAGGCCTCACCCCCATTGAGATTTTGCCAGTTGTTGCTTTTTGTATTTTCGATAGTGTAAATGCTTTGGGCGAGTTCGCCGACTAAACATGTATCACCATTGTTGTAAGTATGATGAATTAATGAAAAGTTTGTGTTTTGGGAAAATTTGCCGACTAAACAAGTGCATCATATTCTTTATATTCTTGTTGCTTTATGATCTTCTACATTTGTGTTGTCATGCAAGTGTCCTCCCAATCCAGTATAATATCGAGATACCATTTGTGCATCACTTTACCCTTTAGGTCGTGTCGTCACACTCCCTTAGGCCTAAGTGTGGCAGTTGGCGAGGACACACTTGGTGTTGGATGCTCTATCCGATCAGGATTTTATTCAAGTAAAAAAGGTTTGATGACCAGTATAAAATTTGGCCATATTGCCTAAGGATCCCCCGTAGGGCTTCATATATTGCCAGGGGCAATGCTAAGAGGTCCTTCGTGTTTCATAACGATGACCTGAGGAGGGACACTTCCCTGCTAAGGTGTCGTGGTCAATGTGCCTGTCATTTGGAGAAGATGTGCGATAAAGCCCATATAGCTGTTACTTATTAGAATGCAACTGTTTAAATAACTTTCATTAATGACAAGGGAAATGAACTTCTAGTTACATAACAAAAGAATAAGCGATAGAAAAGATCTAAAAATAGAATCTCTTGAGATTGGCTGCGTTCCATGCTCATGGTATTTCTCTCCCTTCCATCGTTTCCAAGTGATAGGTGCCCTGCAGATCGTCTTTGGTTATCTTAAAGGGCCCTTCCCAGTTTGGGCCTAGCTTGCCGTCTGATGGTTTTTCTACACTGCCCAGGACTTTCCTTAGAACATAGTCCCCAACCCGAAATGCCCTTGGGTTAACCCTTTTGTTGTAAAGCCTCGCGAGCTGTTGCTGATAGGTCGCTAGTTTTACTAGGGCTAGCTCTCGGCGCTCGTCGTCTAGGTCGAGCTCAGCGAGTAATGCTACATCATTTTGGCCTTGGTCGACAAGGTTGGACCTCATTATTGGCAAACCTGCTTCTAGTGGGATGACTTCTTCCATGCCATATGTCAGCGACAATGGGGTTTCTCCTGTTGCTCGCCGAGGAGTGGTTCGGTACGCCCATAGGATATGGGGTAGTTCATTTACCCATGCGCCTTTGGCTCGCTCCAGTCGCTTCTTTAATCCATCGATCACAGTTTTGTTGGAAGCCTCAGCTTGGCCATTGCTCTGAGGGTAGGCGAGCTTCTCTAATGGTAGGTACCTTTGCTCGACGTCGAGTAGGGTCTTACTCGCGTAATAAACAGGGTGTTGGATTCCTACAACCTCGCATATTAGCGCAGAACTGACAGTGTGGTTGGAAACAGAGAGGTACAGGTACAAAGAATCTGTTTTTCGTGGTATGACGAGCAGTGGTGGAGAACTTCAGTATGCTTTGAGCTTGACCAGTGCTTGTGAGCAATCTGGGCTCCATTCTACCGTTTTATTCCCCTTCAGAAGCTGGAAGAAAGGCTTGCATTTCTCGGAGGATTTAGAGATGAAGCGATTTAGGGCAGCGAGCATACTAGTGAGCTTCTGTACGTCCCGGATTGTTCGATGTGGGTGTACCCTGTTAATTGAATCAATTTGGTCTGGGTTAGCCTCTATGCCTCTCTTACTGACCAAGTACCCAAGAAATTTTCCTGACTGGACACCGAAAGAACACTTGTTTGCATTAAGTTTCATTCGGTACTTCCTGAGGATTTCAAAGTTGTTTGACAGGTCTGAGAGGTGATTTTCTTTCCTCTTACTTTTAACGAGCACGTCATCGATGTAGACCTCCATGGTGCTTCCCATCTAGTCCTTGAACATCTTGGTGACCAGCCGCTGATAGGTTGCCCTTGCATTTTTGAGCCCAAATTGCATTACCTTGTAGCAGTATAATCCAACTGTCGTGATGAATGCTGTTTTGTCCTGGTTAGGGGCATACAAGGGGATCTAATGATACCCTGAGTATGCATCCAGAAAACTCATTCATTCGTGAGCTGCAGTGGCATCCACTAGTTGATCTATTTTTGGGAGGGGAAAACTATCTTTAGGGCATGCTTTGTTGAGGTCAGTGAAGTCGATGCAGACTCTCCACTTCCCGTTGCTTTTTGGAACTACTACTGGGTTGGATAACCACTTGGGGAATTGTACTTCCCGTATGGATCACGCATCCAGTAGTTTTTTGACCTCCTTCTCTATCGCTTTAGCCTTCTCAGGTGCAGTTCGCTGTGCCTTCTACGTGATAGGTTTGAAGGCAGGATCGACGTGCAGCTGATGGCAGACCAAATTAGGATCGATTCCAGGTAGCTCGTATGGCTCCCATGCGAAAACATCTATGTTGTGTCTCAGTAGAGTTATCAAGTCCTTTTGTTCCTAGTCGGTGAGAGATGCTCCAATCAAGAAGACTCTACTACTATCGCCATCTCCAGTCTCAACTTCTACCAGGTCCTCGATGACCCGCTCGGAGGGGAGGAGCCTGGTTTCCTCCACTTCAGGTCTTTCGTACTTTAATTTCTATTTAAAAGGTGTCAGACCTTCTTCTGTTTTCTTGCTGGGCTGATCAGCCTTTCTTTCTGGCCTTGGTTGGATGGCTGTTATGAAGCACCTTCTTGCCACTGCTTGGTCGCCGTGGATCTCCATTAATCCTCTCTCGGTTACATATTTGAGTTTCTGATGGTAGGTCGAGGAGACTGCCTTCATCGCATGAAGCCATCCCCTGTCGAGGATGGCCTAGTATGGTGAGTCGATGTCAACTACCAAAAACTCGATCATCTTGGAGATGTTTCCCGCGCGCACCGATAATATTATCTTTCCCAAGGGCATAGTTATTTTTCCAGCGAAGCCAACTAAAGGGAAAGTAGCTTCCTTTAGGTCGGCGACGCTTAACTTCAATTTTTTGAATAGGTCGAGATACATTACCTCGGACGAGCTTCCTTGGTCGACGAGTAACTTGTCGACGTCAAAGTTAGCTATCCTGAGGGTAATGATCAGAGCGTCGTGATGTGGGGTTCTCACTCCCACCAGATCTTCATCTGTGAAAATAATATGTTTGTTATAGTCGACGTCATCCACTCGTCGACGCTTTCCTGACTGTGACTTTGCTGGATCGATCTGAAAAGCCTGCATTACCGCTGCAAGTTTCTTCATCTCCATTCGAGCTGAATTTCCTTGGATCTGCTTGGCATCAGATGCCCTGTGAATTACCGCGAACTCATGTCCAGCATCATCCTCGAGCACGTTGTCAGGTTTCGCTTCTCTATTGGTAGCCACTTTCTCTGCCCTTTTCTCTACAAACTCGTTTAAATGTCCAGACTAGGCTAGTTCCTCGAGGTGAGGCTTAATAGCTTTGCAATACTCAGTCTTATGTCCTCCCTCTTTGTGAAAAGCGCATCTTAACGCATTGTTCCTCTTCGAGGGATCTCCTCCCATCTTCCTGGGCCACTTGATGAATGGCTCATCTTTGATCTTCGCGAGAATTTTGTAAATTGGTTCTTTGAAGACTGTGTTGACCGCCTGGAATGCTTTCGACGCATCATTGTTCCTTCCGTTCTTGGAGCCATTTTTCCCCCGTTCTTTCCTCCTTTCTTCTGGTTCTCAGATTTATCATTGCCCTTGGTAGTGAGTTTAGCTCGACCATTTTCTCCTGTACTGAGGCGGGTGACATCTTCCACCTTAGCGTACTTCTCGATGCGGGCCATCAGGTCGTCAATAGTCATAGCCTCCTTCTTTGTCAGGGACTAGTAGATAAGGGAAGAACTGGGTAGCCCAATTTTGAAAGAGGCAACTTCCACCCCCTCCGAGCAATCCTCGATCTCATTGAATAACTCCCATTACCTTTTCGCGTAGTCTCGGAGTGTCTCTTGAGGCGTTTTCTTCATTGTTAGTAAAGCATCCATCCTTTTGGGATGGGAGCTACTAGTAATGAAGCGGGCCGTAAAGAGTTCGGCCAGGGATTTGAAACTTCTGATGGATCGGTGGGGGAGCCTTTCAAACCATTTCTGCGCAACGTCATGCAATCTTGAGGGAAAAATTCGGCACATTAGCGCGTCCCGGTGGTTCCAGAGGGTCATGGCCTGTTGGTACTGCCTGACGTGATCAATGGGATCAGTCTTACCGTCATAAATCTTGAACCTTGGAATGTAAAATTTCTTGGGGGCTTCTTCTTCTATTTCCCTCGTGAAAGGTGACTTCATCTGGGTTTTGAGAGCTCGTCTAGCGAGTTCTCGGGTCGATCTGGTACCGTGGTGGGCAAGATGTTGGTCTATCTCCCTGCGGACCAGACTTCGTATGTTTTCGTCGCTGCGAGTAGGGCTCTGGTAATGGAGAGCTCTTCGCAGCTGCTCTCGTCATCTGATTCGCCTTCTTCAACCTTTTGAGATCCCCGCCTAGGGCTCCTTCCTCGGCTGCGAGACTTTCTCGCCTGAGGGCTAGGAGTGCGGTATGGATGTCTCCTATTATCAGGATGAAGCTCCCTCTCCAGTCTTTCCAGTCTTCTTTTCAAGTGAGCATTCTCAGACTCGTATCTGCGAGAAGACTCCCCTCTGCTCGTGGAGCCTTGCCTCGTATGCATCAATCAGTCTGGATATTTGTGTGGACCTCGTTGGTCCTTGGCTTTCTTATGAGGCTGACCTTTCCAAGCGAGCCCTCTGATCTGAACGTCGAACTTCAGACCTAATCCTGCGAGGAGCAGGTGGTTCTTGAATATCCCCTGCCTGGGGGGCATTGCTGCTGTGACGAGACATTTTCAACTTCTTTCTTCGTGTGGGCTCTTCTCAGGGAAAGATGAACTCTTCCCACAAACGGCGCCAATTGTGGTGACAATTATTATGCAACACAAATAAATACAAGAGAGGCAATTACCAAGGAAGAACAAGGAATGTAAAATGACAATCACACAACAAAGGATGTACGTGGTTCAATAAAGATGTGCCTACATCCACGGTGGTGCAGTCGGTTTTATTTCTATATACTCCGGAGAGTGGTTACAGAGAATACAACTCGTCCTTTTGCCCCGGACTTAGGGTTCAATATATACACGTATGTTTAGGTGAGTGGGGGTGTTGGATTCCCCCACGTCTTCCATCTCTCCCTATAACCTCCCTTGATGGGAACGTGGGAAGAGACCGGATCACAATCAAAATAAGAGGTGGGGGGTCTAGACTTTGGGCCGCCAAAATTGGGCTTCTCGTCTAGGCCCATGACCTTAGTTTTGGGTACCCACAGTAGGAGTGGCATTGGGTTAGGTTTATATCTATAACATTTTCACAAACATTAACATTTACCGTGTTTATATATATATATATATATATATATATATATATACCGAACCTCTTTTTTACGATATTATCTTATTTTTAACGGTCCGCGCCAGTGGCATCCAATCCAATCCCCACCACCACCCACCGCCATTGTCGGAGCTTTAACAACCTTCATCAGATCTGATTTGAGGTGGCATGGGGTTCCGATGTATCATTTTCACAAATAGTAATATTTTATTATTTGTGAAAATATTACAGATATAAACCTAACCCAATGCTACCCCTACTCACACCAAACTGGAGCTCCAGTGGACCCAAACCCCATTTATCCAATATTTTCTTATTTCCTAAGGTCCGTGCCAGCGGCACTCCATGTCACCCCAAATCAGAACTTTGATGAAGGTTGTTGGAGCTCCGACTATTGGGGTTGGTGGTAGTGGGGATTAGATGCCGCTAGCGCGGGCCGTTAAAAGTAAGACAATATCAGAAAAAGAGGTTTGGATCCACCATATATATATATATATATATATATATTAGAGAATTAAGGTAAAGGTCATGTTCCTTCTCATATTTGGATTTTTAGGACAATACATTTCAAGTTTATAAATCTAGTCCCTATGGTACAATAGCATTTATTTGTGTGGTCCCTTTAGAGTTAGGAGTTCATTTTTTTGGTCCGCGCCAGCGGCACTACTTTCCATCATTTCTAATGGTGTTTTAATACACAGGGACTAAATTTATAAAATTATTTGGAGTGTCCTATTTTTATACACTTTGAAGATTAGGAGGACCTTTCCCCAAAACTCCCTATATATATATATATATATATATATATACTGTGTTATAGTAAATGTTGCTGTTTGTGAAAATGTTACAAATATAAACTAACCTAATGCTAACCCTACCCACCCCAAATCGAAGCTCTAATGAAGGTTGTTGGATAGCGTGGACCTTTAAAAATAAGATAATTTCGAAAAAAGGGTTTCGATCCACTCTGTGCGTGTGTGCGTGTATGTATTTATATACTGTGTTTGCACAGTAAATATTACTGTTTGTGAAAATGTTACAGATATAAACCTATTTTTCTTTTTGGTGCATACAGTAAAGTTTACTGTCTATGTATTTTTTTTTGAAATTATATAGGCTTCATGGATCTTGTTTGATAGATCTCGTCGAACAGATTTCAAAAATAGTAATTTTGCAAAAAACTAATATGTCAATTAAAAGTTATGATCATTGGAAGATTAAAAAAAAAGTTCAACCACTTATGTAACTTCCTCAAGGAAGTTACGGATGGTTGGTTTTAAAAGGGTAAAATTATGAAAAAAAGTTCCAAAAAATTAGGATTAGGACTTATATGTAAGGGGAAAATATGGTGGGACTAGAATGTCTACAAAAAGGTCTAAAAGGATCTAAATGTAAATGCCCCTTTTTTTTGAAGCAGTAAAAAAATATATTAACAAAGAAGGCTACAAAAGTTAATCCCTAAAACTAAATCTAAGAACATACATATTCAAATCCACACTGGGTGAAAACATATAGCCTAACGTGGAGAATGAAACCTACTAAATATGTCTCCTTTTGAATCATTCCTCCAACTATAAGGGCTAAGTGAAAAGCATTTGTTTAATCAAAAATAAAATAAATGTATAGATAGTAATTGATCATGATAACAAAAAGACGCGGGCCTTGAGTCCACAATACAGATAACTGAACAAAATTAGACCATGGTCTGATTTGGTCTAATATCGTTCCAGACCATAAATGATTAATGTCGCTTGTAATCAAACCACTAAGCAATTTTGCATATCAGTCATCGTATGATGTGAACAAATAATAGATTACATAATCAAATGGATGCATATAATTGTTCGGTATGCATTACATTTCGTGCTTAATCATAACATTACATCAATATCCTTTCTGGATCTTCAAAATGTTAGATTATAAATGTATAATATCCTTGAAATAATGTATAAGTCTAAAGTAGATAATAAAAGTCATATTACAAAAATTGAAAAGCCTTATCTTGTTTTTTTCCCTTGAATTTTCTAGCCTGTGACTTTCGATATTTTCATCATAAAATGGATTTTTCTACATCAACTTTCACACACACATTGGTAGACACCTATCGATTATACTAAAACTGAAATCAATGTAATCTCACCAACAATAGCCTTTTCCATTTAGAAAACATTTCATCAATCAACTCAATCAAGTTTAAAGTGTTTTTTCACATAAAAATCTCAAATGCTACATATAAAAGTTTTAAAAGAATTGACCATTATTATATCTTGGGATTCAATCATGATTTAAACATCAAGTAATCATGCGAGTCACATTAAATTTTCATACGATAAAAAGACATGTAATAAAGTGAAATCAATACCAAAGAACTCATCAAACTTAACTTATCATGAATCTTCATTTATATTCTAAGCCAATCATTGAAACATTATCATCTTCATATCATTGTATTGAATCCATGTTTCAATCTTTTTTCCAAATAAGTCCATCAAATGAATCATGTTTATACATAAACCCTGACCATCCAACATAAAAAGAATAAACTCAAAATCGTTTTTGGTTTTTAAAGAATGGTATATACAAATATAGTATGTAGGAAGCAAGCATATAAGATAGATTTATGAAAATCCTCACAAAAATCATGTAAAAGATACAAATATGATAATGAAAGAACTCACACCCATCATATGATCCCATGAGAATGAAAGAGTATTTAGGAAGGGACCCATAATCTACATGTACCCTAGATATTATATCCATCTACCTAACTAGGTAGAGGGGGCGTTTCCTCTCTCAGATCCTTGGGAGGAGCAAGAATAGCTTATTTTTTCCTATCAACCTTCTTTTGAGAAATTACTAATACAATCTTATCTCTAGAATATCTCTTAGTTTTACTTCTCATAGGAACTCGTTATTATCTCCTCACAGAAATTCTATTCCTAGGAATGGGTCTTTATTTTTAGGAAATGACATCCTTCTCCTATCATGCTGATTCACAACAAAATCAACTCGCCTCGTGAGATCATCAATCTACTTTCTAAGATCTTTCAAAGGATCTCTTCTCTAAATAACTCTTCTCTTTTTAAGAAATCTTCTCTTCATAGACAATAACTATATACAAGTAGAATTGGTATATCCATACAAATTACAATAAGAGATAATTTTTTTTGTAGATATGGTCTTAGTCTTAAATTCATGAAATCTAACTTTTCTTGCATTTCAAGATCATTCCCAGTGAAGAAAAATTGGTCAATATGATTTTCTTTATCAAAAAATTACAATCTAAGGTACTAGACTTACGAATATACATAGTTTTAAAATTTTCATGTTTCGTTTTTAGCTCATATTTGTTATTATTTATCTTGCCACAAGAAGATGATTCAAAACTTGATTTTGAAATTTCCATTTATTTTTGTTTGAACTCAACAAAGCCAAGACCATGTTTGTCATTTTTACTTGACCATGTTTCAAATGTATGTTGTTAAATACATTGGACATTTTAACCAAATCAAATTTAAACTCTTTGGCATGTTTGAGTTTTAGAGAAAATTTATCAATATAAAATTTAAAAACCTCTTTTTGAAGCTTAATCTCTTGTTTCTTTTTAAAAAGAACTCCATCGAACCTTTTTCAAATAATCAATAGGCATCGACAAGCTAACAGTATTTTCATGAACTTTTTCATTATCCAATTAAACACATTCAAATTTCATTATTTCCTTTTCTTATTACATCAGATTTGCTTTTTTTTTTAATCAAAATCTTGACGTTACATTGTTAAGTTTTAGATATTATTGGTATTTTTCATCGAATGCTCCATGAATGTTCTCATATAGATCGTCATTGTCATAATATGATCTATGACGGTTATGTTTGGTCATATACTAGCACGAGAAGATGAATCACTAGGAGACATGTTGCTAGAATCTTTCTTCTTATTCTTCTTCACAAAACATCATGAGAATCATTATCTTCGATTTTATGACCTTCACTTTCTATCCTAACCATAAAGTCTATATCACTTTCAATATACTCATGCGAGAAACTCTCATCTGTTTTAAAATCAGGGCTAGATTTTTACACTTTCTTCTTTTTGTCGAAATCTTCTGGTCTCTCTATCTTCTTTAAATGTGTAGGGCACACATTGATGTGGTCACCGACTTTACCATAAGAAAACACTTATCTTAATCCTTTAACTTTCCTCTCTTGGAAAAACCCTTCTCATAGCTACCTTTCAAATCGGATCTAAAGGACCTTTGATGATTCAACTCAATGTCATTTTCACTTTTAAACAATTTCTTGTCATTTTTGTAGAACTTCCTAAAACATTTCACAAACAAAGGAATGTCCTCATCAATAATTTCACAAGGCCTACTATCACTTTCCCTCACACTCTCTTTGTCACTAGACTCGACAATGAAAAGTTAAGTCTTTCTTGAGTTTCATACTTGGATCATTCTCCTAATCATAAATTTGTGGGGACTTATAAACTCTTCTAGGCTACAAATGTCAGTATCCTTATTCTCTTTCAAGATAGCAACAATTGGGTTAAAACGACTAGATAAGGTTCTCAAAAACTCTTCACAACTTTATTCAGCAAAATTCTCTCTCTAAGTTTAAATGAGGAATTAACCACCTCCATTAAACGGTTATAGTACTCCTTAAATGTTTCATATTTTCTCATCCTCGTCACCTCAAATGTAGTCTCATTGAAATTTAGTTGTCTTCACACTAGAAGTTACCTCAGGCGTAATGTTAATTACATCCTAAGCTTCTTTCGCCATTTCATAATTGAGTATCCGACTGTACTCTCTTACATCTTAGAAATTGAGTTGAAAATTACAAGCCATAAATTCCTCTTTGGAGCAATTTACCCTTGGGTTTTCTGATCTCACTCCTCCTACATCAATTGTAGGGCATGATCAATCATCTTTTATGCTCATCCATACTTTTTCATGTCTATATTACAAATGAGATCTCATTTTCAACTTCTAATGACAATAATTCTCTCCATCAAAATGAGGTGATCTGTTTATATAACCTCCATATCTCAAATTATCCTTGTCCAAAAAATTAAGATCTAATCACCAACCAAGCTATATCTAGGAGAAACAAAACACAATGCACAAAATAAACATGGATCTACTCTACCATGTGAATGTTAATAAAAGAGAACCTTTTCATATACCAATTGAAGGTTTGGTGAAAGTGTGTTGACTCAAATAAACCTAAAGTGAGGTGAATATGTTTATAAACCAATTATCCAATTTTAGCCATTTTTAAAATTCCTTCCTATTATAAGAATCCTAACATAGCATACGACTAGGTGAGATGATAAAAGGCATGTATATTTAAAATTGTAACCATTCAATTTGAAAATCTTAGTTAGTTGTAGAAAAATTAACTAGATGCAAATCCTATGGTAAATTTCAACGGATCTAGTTAGATCCGATATAGATCTAAGTGATGTGTGTGTTAAACATGTGATAATAAAAGTACATAATACACACTCAAACCACATGATATATTTATGAGGAAAAACCCCCACCTAGGGGTAAAAAATACCATGCATCCTAATCTCTCAATCAAATTGAAAAGGTTTTACACAATTTATCTAATGAACATTGAACTTTCCACCATTGACAATGAGATATCCATCCAAATCTCCATAAAAAATGAGTAAGTCACACTCTCCTCCTTAGAATCATACCATGCTTGAACTCCCCAATTATATAAGCACCCCTTTCAGATTTGAGTTTGATCTATAATTATAATGTAGATCAATTAGATTGAATCCAATCTAAGTGGGTGTGGTCTCAATACACTCTCAATTCATCATAAATAATAGATTAGGCACATATATAAGTTTTCTATAAATTGTGAAAGGAACATGTGATTTGAATTAAGGAGATGCAATAGATATTTTCCTAACCAAAAAAATACTCTCTCAACAAAGGAGAAGTAAAGAGGAATTCAAATTTTATTAAAAAGGAGGAAAAATGATCTATTTGTATAAGAAAATTTTAAATACGACTTCATAAAAAAATTCAAATATGACTCCATCGTGTGCATGGATTTAAATTCCTCCATGCATACGGTGCAGACACCACGTTCTAGAACCCCCTAAGTCTCTCCTTAGGTCCCTAACACCTCCCCATTTCACTACAAACCCTAGGTCATACTCCATGTACCGATCTAGAGGCCATCGGGCGCTCCCAGGCCTCGTTTAACTCCGATAAACTCTAGTGTAGAGCCAAATCTTGTTGAATCTTCTAAGGGATCGGAATCCCCTTTCCAACGATCTTCTTAGTGTGTGAATCAACATAACAGTTCGAAAAAATGGATCATTTTACTACCGAAAATTGATCTGGAGGCCACTGGGCGCTGTCGGGCTCTGATTTGACCCCAGTCAACTTCATCGTCAGAGCGAAAGATCTTTGAATTTTAAAGGGTAGTGAAACCACTTTCTAATAGTCTGCCCCCCTGCTTGAAACAACATAGCCGTTAAGACGAAAAATTTATTTTCCCTCAAAAACTGATTCGGAGGCCACCGGGAGCTCCTGAGATCCTTTTGGCCAAGGTCAGCTCTTCAGCTCAAATGAGATTGAATGCATCTATGTGGTTCACTGAATCCACTTTTCAACGGTCTTGCCCATGAAAAATTCCGACTTACAGTATGGGCAAACGATCCATTTTACTTCAAGAGGTCACTAGGCGCTTTCAGGCCCTTATTGACTAAGGTCAACTTTCCAAATTGAGTGAAGCTCTTTGGAATGTCTAAGAAACTCGCATACCCTTTACAACGGTTTGTCCCATGCGCAATTCTAACTTACTGTTTGGATGAACGATCCATATTCATCTGATAATCTCCCATCCAAAGGACCGACGATCGCTTTCGAGCTATAGTTGACCCAATGTTAACTACCAAACACAGGAACGGTCCACGGATTCTTAAAGGTCTCTGAATTACCTTTCTAAAGATATGTCATGAGAGCGATTTGGATCAACGGATTGGTTTTATGATTATTTTCTAGAAAAATCTGCACGAGATTGCAGATTGGCAGGCCCATTACTGCCGATTGGCAGGCAGGGACCATGCCGATCGACACCACCCCCGACCTTATAAATAGAGGGCATGACCTCACTCCTAAGTCACACCTGAGATCCATTAGCATCATTGATCTTGGCAAAATTCTCTTGAAATCAAAGAAGTTTCCTTACGTGAAATTCCATTTCATATTAAATTCCCATCCTTTTCACACCCAATTTGGTAAATTCTCATTCTCTTTCATTCAACATTCATCTCAACATTCGAGGTGGTATATCCAAGATCAAGCTTCAATTCATCAAAGAAGGTCCAAATCCTTCCCTCTCTTTTTAAATTTCTTATTTCTGTATTAATTACATAAACTCATAATTTAGCTTTTACTCTAGTTCATACTTAGTAACATCTCACATTTGATTAGTTATATTGCACACACTA
The DNA here is from genome assembly GCA_949130495.1 of Sambucus nigra. Classification (NCBI taxonomy): domain Eukaryota; kingdom Viridiplantae; phylum Streptophyta; class Magnoliopsida; order Dipsacales; family Adoxaceae; genus Sambucus; species Sambucus nigra. Next base: position 117,256,654 of record OX422212.1, on the reverse strand, counting down.
TATTTTCTATAAAAAAACAAAACAAACAAAAAGAGGGCTACACCTATAAATTCCAACGGAAGGTTGGGGAATGACAGTAATGGGTATTTTCTCTGCTGCCATCACAGAAGATTCAACAGATGGGGCTTCATCTTCTTCTTCTTCTTCTTCTTCTTCTTCTTCTTCTTCTTCTTCTTCTTCTTCTTCTTCTTCTTCTTCTTCGCTGATGACAGGAAGAGGTCCATGAGTATGTCTATGAAACAATTCCGAATCGTCCGCAGTTTTCAATTCTTTCAAGGCTGCAACCCATCCATCTCTAAAGTATTTTAGGCTGGCATATTCCATCTGACACGTAATGGAAGTTAAGGCCTTGTTCCATCCTTTATCCCACCAAAGCTAAAAGAATTCTTTACATCAGCTTTCTTCTTCACCTTCTCCAATGAAGCATGTTCCTCGATAAGCTTCACTTTTTCTTCCAACTCTTTCTTATGCCGTTCAGCCTCTTTAAGCTTGGCTTCAACCTCCTCAGCAGATGTCAGCTTCTCCTCAAGCTCTTTTTTACATCGTTCAACCTCTTCAATCTTGCTATCAACGGCCTTCAATTTATTCTCCAACTCTTTATAATCACTTATAGCTTGATCTCGAGTGGTCTTAACAGATTGAAGTTCATTCTCCCAAGCTATTTTTTCTTCCTCGTACTTATGACGGGATTCATTCAAGGAGCGGGATAGACCAGTAAAAGCCTCTTCCACCCCACCCGAGGAAGTGGAAGCCCTGATAGCTTCATCTTTCTTCAAGATGCCATTAAAGCAAGCCATAAACTGAAAAAGAAAAGAGCTCAACTCAGAATATGAATGTAATATGTAAAGACGAGGAAGTAATAGGGATGAAGATACTTACTGACGCAATATGTTGGGTGCCTAAATCAGTGAGCTTCTCTCGAGAAAGGGAATCCTCAACAGCTCGATGTTCAGGAAGGACCCAAGATTTGATCAAGTCCCTGGCCGAACTCGGAGCAACGAGAGCTGGAGCTTTATCTCTCTAAGGACCCTCAACATCAGAAGGTTGAGCAACAATTTCTATAGGTCTTTCAGTGAGAACTCTTCTTAGTCTCTTTAGAGGAGCACTTTCAATCAAAGGTGCTACCTCTTTTTTTGTAATAGTAACACCTTCAATTAAAGGTGCTGCCTATTTTGGAACAACCGGGGGCTTCTTACCCACCTCCTTCACAGTTGTAGTTGTTCACTTAGGTGGAGCAATGTCCATTTTCTTCGTCCCCTCAACTGGGACATCCACTTTATTTTTCTTTGCCATATTAACACCAAGGGCATCTTTGATAAAGAACTTAGGAATCCTCCTTTTCTTCGTCATCAAATCGACCATGGAAGTATACAAATAAGACGAGGAGTCTCCCACACTTACTCGAGACGTTGGCGGTTGATGAGGATCGGTTACCGTAGGAGGTGCAATCGGATGCGCAATAAAAGACGAGGTGGGGTTTTTATACCTCAACAAATAAGAAGCAGCTCGAATGTGCTCCCCAACAACTGACTGATGCAGGCTCCAGATAAGTTTTAAATTTTTTATGTTAACGTCAATCTCTTTTGGGGGCTTCCTTTTACTGTCAACTGTAACAAACAAAAATTAATGTCAGTGACGTATTTTGTCACATGAAGAAAGCTAAATTCAAAAACTAAAAACAACCTATCCCATTGCCATAAAGCGGACATCTAGGACCTTGGTACACATTATTTTCATTTAATGGGGGGTGTTGCCAATTTTTCATCACAGCCCCATGATCAAAATAGTCTCTGTTGGCATCGGGAAGATTGACAACTAAAGCTCTATTTGAAAACCTAGTTTTCAAATAAAAAGTAGTATCACTGGTAACCCATCTATAACAATACATAATATCAGGAATTCCTAAATGAGTTCCATGAATTTGATTCAACCTATATACGCCATTAACCACCCTCCATGTATTTGGAGCTACCCTTGCAGGTACAATATCGAAATATTGGCAAAACTCCAAAAACAAGGGATTTGGCGGGAAAGAAAAGCCACACTCTGCTATAAAAAGGGAGGGAAGTCAATGTCCCTCCTCCAGAGAAAATAACTCATAAGGATAAGAAGGCTCCTCCAAAATAACCCAAGAGGGAATTGAAAAATCAGTCCGGAATTCATCTAAAGATTCAACAAGGTAAACCATGATGACTAAAGCAAAGAAAGATGAAGGAAGAAAATCTTATAGAAAACAGAGAAATCTGCTAATGACGGACGACGGAAGTACGGCAGTACGAAATAGAGAGAGAGAAAGTAAAGAGTTCAGAAAATATGGATGTGAAAAGTAGAAAACGATGGGATTTTTATCGCTCTTAAATACCTTACATCAGGAAAAGAGAAAAGAAATGATTATCGATAAAGACGTTTGCATTTCCAACGATTAAATTATGAGAAAGGTGCAAGTGTCGAAGCGGCTGTTAAATTTTTTAAATATTTACAAGTTTGCCATTATGTGCTCAAATGGAAAGAAATACAATAAAAATGACTCAAGTGTTGGAGATCTGTAAACCAGACATTTTTTTAGGCAAAATGTTCAACACTTTCTTATTTAGCTTCAACTGTGAAACATTTGGGGCTTTTGTTGATACAAAAATTGGTCAGCTGACATGGATCAATCAGATAAAGACATGTGTCAACCTACGTGGAAAATACATACTTTCACCGAGCTACTCAAGCATTCCAAGCTACTCAAGAGTCCCGGACTACTCAAGAGTTTCGAGCTACTCAAGCATACCGAGCAACTCAGGCGGTCCGAGCTACTTAGCGTGCAGAGCATCTAACCAAGAAAACCAAAAGGCAACTACGCATTTAATGAATGCCATATTTAATGCACATTATTATTGTACAGATGTATATGTCTACTAGAGGACATCACATTACCTTTTCATATGTACAACCTCAAATCTATAAATACATTATAACCCAGTCATGAAAGGGGATTTTTGGATCTCTTGAAAAACTCATTATCGAAATTCAAGGCAAACAATCAACAACACAACAACAGTGGACATAGGCCATTTTGATAGCCGAACCACTTTAAAAATCCATTGTCTTATTTATTTATTCATTGTTATATGTGATTAAAATATTAGATTGCATCTAGTTTTTTACATCAACAGATTGGCGCCGTCTGTGGGAACGACTATACTTAGCGTTTTTCACCAAAAAATTCATCATCTATGGCTGAAAACCCAGAATCCAGAAATCGAACAATGTTGGGGTCCCTCCAAACCTTTCTACTCCACCAAATATGCAAGATCTCGCTAGCATAATGGCTAACTTAGCCCAATAGCTGACGGCCATGCAAGAAACCAATGTGTCAACTTATACAAACTGTTCGAGATGGAGCACCTGCCTAGTCAGGACAACGAAGCGTTCAGAGAAATACCCATCTGCCATCTTCAAGAACCAGACGAACTCTGTTCCCAGAGGTTTCTCAATCCCGGTATACTGGTTCATATCTTACTGAGAGATCTAATGATACTTCGTATCAACCTGGCTGGACTTCTTCCGTACGAGTTACGGATTCTCAACGGAATGCCACTCTAACTCCAAAACTGGCTAATGATCTGGAAAGGTTGAGTAGAGTCTCTCCTTTTGATCAATTGGGCCCTAGGAGGAATAGAAACCCTCCTAGGATTGTGTCGAGGAGCTCTCAACGACCATCCGATCTAAGGGAAGGTTCTACCCAATCACACCCGACAGCCCGCAATGAAAGGTCCCAAGAGGAAAGCTCAGCGCGATCAGTTGCTCGGAAAAATCGGTCCGAGGCGGGAAACGATGCATGGAAAGGTTATATTCAAAGGTTGGAAGACAGGTTAGGGAAAATGGCTAAGGCAAAGAATCCTCTACAAAGAACTTTTATCCAAGGGACACCCTTCATGCAGGAAATTGTGGATTTTCCCACACCATCAAAATTCAATGCTCCTATGGTGACACCTAAATGTGATGGAAAAAATGATCCTGTCCTCCATATAGAGCAATATTAAGATGCTGCTGATATCTGTGTGGTTCCTGATGAGATGAGATGCAGGGCATTTTCAGGAACTCTCACCGGGTCAGCCCAGATGTGGTACAACAACCTTCCTCGGGGGAAGATTATGACTTTCCATCAGCTGACAGAGCTTTTCATAGGGAATTTCTATTTTGGAGCGAAGCCAGTTAAAAGAGTAGCAAACTTACTGAGCATTAGACAGAAAACAGAAGAAAGTATCAGGGATTATATTACTCGTTTCAATAACGAGAAACTTGAGGTGATCGATTACGAGGAGAAGACATCAATTACTAATCTGATGAGTGGTCTATTACCAAAAAAGTTTTACTATACTTTGGCCAAAGATCCGCCCAGGAACATGGCATAATTGATGATGAAGGCAGCCAAGATCATGAACGCCGAGGAAGCCATGGCTGCGAAGAAGAATACAGACACTAAGGGGGCCAAGGTTGAGGGTAGTAAAACCGAGAAGAAGGATCAGAAGAACAATGGTAGCAGCAAGTAGTCAAAAAGCAAACAAACGCTGGAGCAGATGAGGAAGTATGGAAATTATACTCGCTTGAAGGTAGATATATATCACATTCTGGAGGAGATCAAGAACAGCGAGGAACTAGCCTGGCCAGAGAAAATGAAGGCAGATCCTGACAAAAGGGACAAGTCCAAATATTACGAGTTCCACAAAGACCATGGCCATACAACCAAAAGTTGCATAACTCTTCAGAATGAAATTGAAGCACTCATCAGGTGAGGAAAACTGACTAAGTGCATTGATCGCCAAAATGGTGGAAAGACCAGCGATAGAGGAAGGTAAAGATCTAAATCTCCTCACCGATCAAAAGATGACAAGAAGAGAGATCCGAAGATGATCCAGAAGATGATCCCGATCTCCCTAAAAGGCCAAGGTAGCCCGAGCGAGAGGTATTCTCAATCCATTTTGGATCATTTATATGTAATGTCGTTACAGGTGAAAATGCAGGAGGTGGAAATCTTAGTGCAGACATGAAAGCTTACCTCAATGAGGCCCAAGCTTGTTCTTACATACAATGCATAAACTTGGCTGAAGATGATCTCCCGAGAAAGGTGAATATGGATAAAATGGTCATCGGTTTTTCTAAAAATGACTTGGCAGGTGTACTATATGCTCATGATGACCCTTTGGTGATCAAGATGAGAATGAAGGATGTGGTCATTTCACGGGTATTGGTGAATAATGGTAGCTCTACAGATATCATATTATACCCATGCTTTGACAGTATGAATCTAAAGTTAGCTCAGTTGGAGATATATCATAGGCCCCTCCTCAGTTTCACTGGTAAAAAGGTTTTTCTACTTGGGACGATCAAGTTGGACATGCTTATTGGTATGTGGCCTGCTTGTCGAATAAAAAGAGTATGCTTTTTTGTAATGGATAAAAATGTCCAATCAGCCTACAACATTATCATGGGGATATTAGGTCTGAAGAAGTTTGAGGCAGTGCCATCTACGGTACATCAATATTTGAAGTTCCCAACCAATTTCATAGTGGGAGTTATGAAAGGTGACCAAAAAGTAGCTCGAGAATGCTACTATTCATCTGCCGAACAGGAAGAACTAGAAGAAGCCAGGAAGAAGACTACTATGTATCAAGTGGATGGAACAGAAGACGCAAAGATTGAAACCTTGGAACCTAGAGATGAATATCATCTCGTAAAGGTTTAGGTTATGGAAGCTACGAAGAATATCATTCTGGACGACGAATGCCCAGAACGAACAAATCAAATTGGTGCGTCATTGAACTTATCAATAAAGCAAGAACTGGTGGAATTTTTAAGGCGCAAAAAGCAGACTTTTTCATGGAGTCATGAAGACATGCCAGGGATAGACCCGAATTTCCTATGCCACGACCTCAATGTTAATAAGGAGGTCAAGCCAGTGAAGCAGCGAAGAAGAGTATTCAGCCCAGAGAAGAACCAAGCCATACAGGAAGAAGTAGAAAAACTAGAGAAAGCCTCCTTTATTGAGGAAGTCAAGTATCCTGATTGGCTAGCAAATGTTGTGATGGTAAAGAAGAAAAATAATAAGTGGAGGATGTGTGTGGACTTCAATGATCTTAATAAAGCCTGCCCAAAGGATCATTTTCCTTTGTCCCGAATTGATCAACTGGTGGATGCTACATCGGGGCATGAATTCTTGAGCTTTATGGATGCTTATTCTGGTTACAATCAGATTAAGATGAAACCAGAGGATAGGGAAAGTACCTCTTTTATCACCCCAAGGGGAACTTATTGCTATAATGTTATGCCTTTCGGACTTAGAAATGCAGGTGCAACATACCAACGGTTGATGAATAAAGTGTTCGCAAAGCAAATCGATCATAACATGGAGGTTTATGTTAACGATATGCTGATAAAGAGCAAGAAAGCTGTTGATCATTTAGTTGACCTATGCCAGAATTTTTATCAGCTAGAGAAATATCAAATGAAGTTAAATCCCGCCAAATGCATATTTGGAGTACGGGAAGGCATGTTTCTCGGGTATATTGTTATTCAACGAGGCATCGAGGCAAACCCTGAAAAGATCAAATCCCTACTGGAACTACGATCTCCAGCTACGAAGAAGGAGGTGCAAAGTCTCACAGGGCGAGTTGCAGCACTTAACAAATTTGTGTCACAAGCAATAGAAAAATACCTCCCATTCTTCAAAACACTTCGAAAAACTTTTGAGTGGAATGATGAATGCGAGGAGGCCTTTGAAGAGTTGAAGAAATATCTGGGGACACCTCCACTATTATCTAGACCAATGATGGGAGAAAGACTATACTTGTATCTGGCATTTTCAGAGAACGCAGTTAGCTCGGCACTGATAAGAGTGGAGGACGAAGTGCAAAAATCGATCTATTACACCAACAAGGCCTTTCGAGGAGTAGAGATCAGATATCCAAGGTTGGAGAAATTGGCACTAGCACTGATCGAAGCAAGAAGAAGGATGAGGTCGTACTTCCAAGCCCATACTATAGTAGTGTATACTGATATGCCATTAAGACAAGCTCTGCACAAATCGGAGAAATCGGGAAGATTGATGAATTGGGCTGTAGAACTTGGTGAATATGACATAGTTTATGAGCCTAGGTCGTCACTTAAGGGGAAGGCAGTAGCAGCCTTTATTGCGGAGTTTACTTACTCTGACATATTCGAAAAGCAGGAGCTTAATGCAGACCAACCCGTGGATGTTACGAGGTCATCTAAGACAACCCCCGACCAACTTCCATTAGTAGATCGACAGGAGGCGATAGACAATGATTAACGGGAAGTGTCGAGAAATTGGCCAAGGATAGGAGAAGATAAAAGGAAGTATCAAATACTCCACCGAGGAATTCTGTCTGACCAAGAGTTTGATAATGATATACCTATATGGAATTTATACGTGGATGGTTCTTCGTGTGCCACGGGTAGTGGAGCAGGAATAATCTTAAACAGTCCTGATGGAGTTGATATTCTGTATGCTCTACATTTTCAATTTAAGGCTTCCAATAATGAAGCTGAATATGAAGCTATGATCGTTGGTCTTAGTTTGGCCAAAATCATGAATGCAGAGCATGTTATCATATTCAGTGATTCACAATTAATTATAAATCAAATTCTCGGGTTGTACGCAGCGAAGGGAGAATTAATGTTCAAGTATCATTTAAAAGCTGCGGAGATTGTATCAACTTTTACCGCAGTCTAGTTGATCAGAATAACGAGATTGGAAAATACAAGAGCTGACGCCCTAGCTCGGCTGGCCTCAGCAACACGCACCGAGCTACGAAGAACCGTCCCAATAGAGATTCGGGCAGATCGGAGCGTAGACGAAGTTTTGATGATGAACTTCATTTCCCTCGACTTGGGTCCATCCTGGTTGGACCCCATTAGGGCCTATATCGAAGAAGGGATTGTGCCGACTGACAGACTCACAGCCAAAAAATTGAAGTTTAGAGCTGCTCATTACGTATTGACCAATGGTATTTTGTATAGAAAAGGCATTGGAGCAGGACTACAGAGATGTGTGCATCCCTCCGAAGTTAAAGATTTGATCGAAAAGGTTCACGAAGGCTCTTGTGGAGCTCATATAGCAGGTCATACGCTTTTGCAGAGGATAATAACACAGGGATATTACTGGCCAACGATGAGAGCTGACTGCACAGCTTACACCAAGAAGTGCGCTAGCGTTTCTCTTCCATCCGAAGAACTCCCCAATCAGTGTTAACACCCATTACGTCCCCTTGGCCATTTTCCACGTGGGGGATAGATTTGGTCGGGCCGCTTCCGATGACCAAAGGGATATTCAAATATCTAGTAGTTACTCTGGAATATTTTACCAAATTGGTGGAAGATGAACCTCTCATTGACATGTCGTATGACAGGGTCTATTAGTTTATTTGGAAGAATATTATTTGCAGATATGGTCTCCCACATGCATTCATTACTGACCATGGAACCCAATTTGATAACGAGGTGTTTTCTGCATATTATCACAAATCCAATGTACAGAAGATCCATTCTGTACCAGGCCATCCCCAAAGCAATGGGAAAACTGAGGTGACGAACAGAACCCTGCTGAATGGTTTGAAAAAACGGCTAGATAATGCAAAGGGAAACTGGATTAACGAGCTACACTCTGTGTTGTGGGCTTATCACACTACACCACGAACATCAACTGGGGAATCTCCGTACATGTTAGCCTTCGGAAGTGAAGCCGTCATACCAGCTGAATTGGATTTTCCCACACATAGGGTACTTAATTTCAATTCTCCTGTAAGCGATTTGATGAGACGTTTATACCTCGATATACTAGAAGAAGTTAGGGAAGAAGCAGCGATCAGGAACGCAGCGTACCAGCAACGAACAACTTTGTTTTACAACAAAAGGGTGAAGAAGTGTAGTTTGAAAGAGGGAGGTTATGTGCTGAAAAAGGTAATCCAGAAGCACAATAAACTCGAGGCTAACTGGCATGAGCCTTATCGAGTAACAGAAGTTGTTCGTCCTAGGACATACAAAATTGATACTTTGGAGCGAGAAGAATTCAAGAACTCGTGGAATGCAGAGCATCTACGCAAGTATTATCAGTAATGAAAATTCATGTGTAACCCATTTCTTTCAATATGAATAGAAGTGATGTTTTGCCCATTTCTCTTTTTGTTGATTTTTTTTATAGTATTCGTTCTACACACTACACAAACCAGATCAGCAACCACCAACTTCGGTTGGTCGGCAATTCAGCAACCACCAACTCCGGTTGGTCGGTAATTCAATAACTACCAACTCCGGTTGGTCGATAAATAAAAATCATACAAGGCAAAAGCCTGTTTAATCACGGGTGATCTCAAGGGACACCCCAAACTAGACAAGAAGATGGGTGACCTCCTGAGGCATCCACTGACTAGGCAACAAGGTAATCCTGGCACGATTACTACAACTAAGCAGGAATATGGGATGCAAATCATTCCATTGCTTAGGCACAAAGAGTGACAAGCCACTATAATCAGATAACAAATGGGACAAGTTCCATTGTCTAAAATAAAACAGGACTTTTTGTCATTCTCTCTCTCTCTCTCTCTCTCTCTCTATATATATATATATATATATATATATATATATATATATATATATATATATTCATCAGCGAATAACAAAGACATTTTACAAAGTATTTTCAAGAAAATGAAATTGTACAGAGAATAAATCATTCTTTATTAAAACCAAGCAGATTACATACGAAATGAAATTTGATTCATTATATACAAATGTCCTATTCTATAGGTTTCTTTCCTTCTGCTTTTGATATAGGTTCCATCCCAGCTGGAGGATCATCTAATGCATAGGGAGAGTTTATAAAATTCATATCTCGCAGCATTCTGACATTAACTATGGATGGTCAGTCGAACAAATGCTCAGGACGAGATATCTCAAAATCAGAATGAATACTATAGTTACCAAGATATTTGGAAATCAAGCACTGAGGAATAGCACGAGTTGGAATCCAACTAAAATCAAATTTAAAGGGATGCACGGGCAAATCAAGCAATTCAGGCTCATAATAATCCCATAAGAAGTGTCCTTGCTCCAGTTTCAACACACACATATCATTCAACCATCCCTACTTGTACCCCTCATTATTTAACTGTTGCAACCGAGCATCAAGATGACACAGAGCTTCATTGTACCCTGCCATCCAAACCTCTCTAGACTATTTGTGAAATTGATAAGTCAATCTTTCAAGCTGCTCATGGAGCTTCTTCACCAAAATTTCTTTACTTTCCAATGCAAAACTCTGATTGGAGAGTTGGTCGGTAAAACTCAGAATTTTTTTAGACATTTCTGCCAATGCCTGATTCTTTGTCGTCAATTGAATGACTTGATTTTCTAAGGCCAATTGAGTCCTCATTTCCTCAACATTAACCCGACTAACCCTTGCTCGCCCATGGGAAGAAGGCCTTGCTCTGCCGCGAGCAGGTGTGGAAAGTCCTGCTCGTTTCAAAGTCTCTAACTCTTCCCTTAAGGTAGCATTTTCGATTTTTAAAAAGGAAAAACCGTCATCATTAATTGGGATCAAAGCTCCCGAAGAAGAGGAGGCAACATATTTTAGCTGTTTGGCTTCCTCTTGCAACGCGATATTCTCTTGCTCAGTAGTTTGGCAATGTTTCTATGCTCTTCAATCTCAAGCTTTAACACACTTTCCTTTTTCTCATGGGTCAAAATATACTTGTCATAACCCCTGTCAGCACTCAATTGTTGGTACTTTTTCTCATAACCTTCATGCAAAAGTGTAGTGGTCTCTTTGTGTTGAAGTTGAAGTTCCTCGATCATGCCTTGAAGGTCTTCAATCTTTTTGTAATAGGCCACATTGTTGGCTACAACACGATCAAGTAGACACTTCAAGTATTCGTAAGCATCAATTTCTCGTTTAGAGGCATCAGATCCGATGATGTCTATTATTTGGGCCTCAGTAAAATTGACATGACCAGCTTTGAAATAATCGTTGCATTTCTTCATCAACTCTGTATCATTAGCTGATAAGAGTCCCATCCTGGCCATAAACTAACAATGAGAAAATAAAATGCACCAACAATGATACAAGACAGGTCAAAGAAAGACGCGAGATAAATAACAAAAGTTCATTCTTATTCATCCTACAAAAGGAAAATACATTCCAATTTACAACCAAGGAAAAAAGAAAACCGAATAACTTTACAACTTCTCCTTATTCACTATAATATCTTCAGTTGGTTTGGAGGGAAGAGCAGGTTGCTCGGAATGCAATGCAGGTTGCTCGGAAGGAGTGCGTGCTTGATGAACTTGTTCGAAAGGTTGGGGAATGACAGTAACGGGTATTTGCTCTGCTACCATCATAGAAGACTCATCAGATGGGGCTTCATCTTCTTCTTCTTCACTGATGACAGGAGGAGGTCCATAAGTATGTCTCTGAAACAATTCAGAACCGTCTGCAGTTTTCAATTCTTTCAAGGCTGCAACCCATCCATCTCTAAATTATTTTAGGCTGGCATATTCCATCTGACATGTAATAGAAGTTAATCCTTATTCCATCCTTTATCCCAGCCAGAGCAAAAAGAATTCTTTACAACAGTTTTCTTCTTCACCTTCTCTAATGAAGCATGTTCCTTGGCAAGCTTCATTTTTTCTTCCAACTCTTTCTTACGCCATTCAACTCTTTAAGCTTGGCCTCAACCTCCTCGGTAGATGTCAGCTTCTCCTCAAGCTCTTTCTTACACCGTTCAGCCTCTTCAAGCTTGCAATCAATGGCCTTCAATTTATTCTGCAACTCTTTAGAATCACTTATAGCTTGATCTCGAGTGGGCTTGACAGATTGAAGTTCATTCTCCCAAGAATTTTTTTCTTCCTCATACTTCTGACGGGATTCATTCAAGGAGCGGGATAGACCAGTAAAAACCTCTTCCACCCCACCCGAGGAAGTGGAAGCCCTGATAGCTTCATCTTTCTTCAAGATGCCATTAAAGCAAGCAATAAAATGAAAAAGGAAAGAGCTCAACTCAGAATATGAATGTAATATCTAAAGATGAGGAAGTAATAGGGATGAAGATACATACTCACGCAATATGTTGGGCGACTAAATTAGTGAGCTTCTCCCGAGAAAGGGAATCCTCAGCATCTCGATGTTCGGGAAGGACCCAAGATTTGATCAAGTCCTTGGTAAAAGTCGGAGCAATGAGAGATGGAGCTTTAACTCTCAAAGGACCCTCAACATCAGAAGGTTGAGCAACTGTTTCTATAGGTCTTTCAGCGAGACCTCTTCTTAGTCTCTTTAGAGGAGCACTTTCAATCAAAGGTGCTGGCTCTTCTTGTGTAATAGCAACACCTTCAATCAAAGGTGCTACCTCTTTTGGAACAACCGAGGGCTTCTTACCCACCTCCTTCACAGTTGTAGTTGTTCCCTTAGGTGGAGCAATGTCCATTTTCTTCATCCCCTCAGCTGGGACATCCACTTTGTTTTTCTTTGCCCCATCAACACCAGGGGCATCTTTGACAAAGAACTCAGGCATCCTCCTTTTCTTCATCATCAAATCGATAATGGAAGTATCCAAATAAGATGAGGAGTCTCCCATACTTACTCGAGACGTTGGCGGTTGATCAGGATCGATTATCGTAGGAGGTGCAATAGAACACGCAATAAAAAATGAGCTGGTGTTTTTGTACCTTAACAAATAAGAAGCATCTCTAATGTGCTCCCCAGTAAGTGACTGATGCAAGCTCCAAATAAATTTTAAATCTTTTATATTAACGCCAATCTCTTTTGGGGGCTTCCTTTTACTGTCAACTGTAACAAACAAAAATTAATGTCAGTGACGCATTTTGTCAAACATGAAGAAAGATAAATTCAAAAACTAAAAACAACCTATCCCATTGCCATAAAGCGGACATTTGGGACCTTGGTACACATCATTTCCATTTAATGGGGGGTGTTGCCAATTTTTCATCCCAACCCCATGATCAAAATAGTCCCTGTTGGTATCGGGAAGATTGACAACTAAAGCTCTATATGAAAACCTAGTTTTCAAATAAAAAGTAGTGTCACTGGTAACCCATATATAACAATACATAATTTCAGGAATTCCTAAATGAGTTCCATGAATTTGATTCAACGTATATACACCATTAACCACCCTCCATGTATTTGGAGCTACCCTTGCAGGTACAATATTGAAATATTGGCAAAACTCCAAACCTAAAGGATTTAGCGGAAAAGAAAAGCTACACTCCACTATAAAAAGGGAGGGAAACCAATGTCCCTCCGCCAGAGAAAACAAATCAGAAGGACAAAAAGGCTCCTCCAAAATAACCTAAGAGGGAATTAAAAAATCAGTCCGGAATTTATCTAAAGATTCAAAAAGGTAAACCATGATGACTAAAGCAAATAAAGATGAAGGAAGAAAATCTTATAGAGAACGAAGAAATCTGCTAATGACGAACGACGGAAGAACGACAATATGAAATAGAGAGAGAAAAAGTAATGAGTTCAAAAAAATATGGATGTGAAAAGTAGAAAACGATGAGATTTTTGTCTCTCTTAAATACCTTACATCGGGAAAAGAGAAAATAAATGATTATCGGGAGAGACGTTTGCGTTTCCAACGATTAAATCATGAGAAAGGCGCAATTATTGAAGCGACTGCTAAAAATTCAAAATATTTACAAGTTTGCCATTACGCGCTCAAATAGAAATAAATACAATAAAAATGACTCAAGTGTTGGAGATCTGTAATCCAGGCATTTTTTAGGCAAAATTTCCCACCGTTTCTTATTTAGCTTCAACTGTGAAATATTGGGGGCTTCTGTTGATACAAAAATTAGTCAGCGGACATAGATGAATCAGATTAAGACACGTGTCAACCTACGTTGCAAATACATACTTTCACCGAGCTAATCAGGCATTTTGAGCTACTCAAAAGTCCCGAACTACTCAAGAGTTTCGAGCTACTCAAGCGTACCGAGCAACTCAGGCGGTCCGAGCTACTTAGCGTGCAGAGCATCTAACCAAGAAAACCAAAAGGCAACTACGCATTTAATGAACGACAGATTTAATGCGCATTATTATTGTACAGATGTATATTTCTACTAGAGGACAGCACATTAACTTTTCATTTGTACAACCTTAAGGCTATAAATACATTTTAACCCAGTCATGAAAGGGGACTTTTGGATCTCTTAAAAAACTCATTATCGAGATTCAAGGCAAACAATTAGCAATACAACAACACTGGACGTAGGCCATTTTGATAGCCGAACCACTTTAAAAATCCATTGTCTTAGTTATTTATTCATTGTTATCTGTGATTAAAAAATAAGATTGCATCTAGTTTTTTACATCAACAACGCGATTGCAGATTGGCAAGCCCATTACTACCGATTGGTAGGGCAGGGACCATGCCGATCGACACCACCCCCGACCTTATAAATAGAGGGCATGACCTCACTCCCAAGTCACACCTGAGATCCATCAACATCATTGATCTTAGCAAAATTCTCTTGCAATCAAAGTAGTTTCCTTATGTGAAATTCCATTCCATCTCAAATTCCCATCCTTTTCACACCCAATTTGGCAAATTCTCATTCTCTTTTATTCAACATTGATCTCAACATTCGAGGTAGTATATCCAAGATCAATATCAAGCTTCAATTCATCAAAGAAGGTCCAAATCCTTCCCTCTCTTTTTAAATTTCTTATTTCTGCATTAATTACATAAACTCATAATTTAGCTTTTACTTTAGTTCATACTTAGTAACATCTCACATTTGATTAGTTATATTGCACACACTCCATTTTCTATAAAAAAACAAAACAAACAAAAAGATTACTACACCTATAAATTCCAACGAGATTACCTATCACATTTTTCCAAAACTAAAAACCCATTTTCTACACACACACACACACACACACACACACACACACACACACACACACACACACACAGATAATTAAATCCTTTTCAAATATATGGGATAAACCTCACCCTTATGCCGCATACGAACTACATGGAATTTGATGCCTTTATAGGCTATGTAAGCGTTTCAGATTAAAACTCGAGACTCCAGTCCTATTTTCCATTTTTTATATTTTCTAAATTTCTCAAATTCCTCATTTTCGCATTTATCATATTCTTGCACTATTTTAATACATATTATGATTGTGATCCTTAGAAGCATTTTATCCAATACATATTTTCATTTCATTATAACGATCAATATTATGATAAACGTATAAATCATATTTTTAATATTATTTTTGGGAACATTCCTATGGATGATCTCAATCTATCTCTTCCATGGTATGAGTTGGACAATTTCGATCTCCATTATATATACACGCACATACACTTCATAGAGAAACAAAAGAAAATAATAGCATAAGCCATGCCAGATTGAAAGGGCGGGATGGGTGCCTAACACCTTCCCATTCTGTAACTTAGCCCCCGAACCTTTGAACTATTGGTTTCGTAAGGATTAGTTGGTCTTTGATGCCGCTCTCTCGAAGCGGCGACATGTTCTTTTGCCTGTTTTGTGCAAAATAGGATGAGGACACCATTTATTTACATTCATCTCACACAGATGATGCCCGAAGCGCTCCTAGAGTACGAGGGTACGGTACCTTTTTCTCCTTCCCCTTTTCCCCTGCCCCCGCGGGAGGAGGAAATAGATGGATGGACATATTCAGGAATGGACACAGTGGCGACTCTGCTGGGGATAATTTTTTATAAGAAGGCTAGACTTTGTTTTCATGGGTGTTTTATTTTTCTTGTGTTCGTATGCACCTACCTCTATGTTCACCTTTTCTCCTCTATTATTTCTTGTACATATATACCTCATTCTTATAATAGTACTCACTCACACACTTGTAGGTACTCTCCATGTACATTTCACACTAGTTTCACATAAGATCACTTATATCCACGTGTTGCAGACACCACTTAGAATATCTATGCTTAGGTGTCATTAACACACACCTCCACTTATCACACTTGTACATATACGTGCTCATTCACACTTGTCACACACCACTTGTAGTTGATCCATGCTTAGGTTCACTATCACACACTCACTTGTAAATAGTCACACATCACTCACTCTCACATATCCATGCTTGGTATAATCTTCATGCATCATGTTAGATTTACTCTTTATACTTATACATTATCCTCTGCTTAGTATAATGATCATCATGCCAAATAAAGATACTCTCTCCATTATATACTAATCAAAATTCATGTATTTTGCACCCTTTCTGACCAAAGAGCATGGCTATTGACCAAATTTTTTCCCGTAACTAGGGGTCACTTCGTGATGCGCGTTGGTCCGGACTCTCACCTTCTATTGCCCAAGTACCTTTGATGTATATCGAATGGTTCCCCCCGCATCGTACCACTTCACCGAAGTCACGATTGGAGGTATATCATAGGGAACTCGTTCACATACGTCAAGTATATCGAATTCTCTCTCACATGTACTTTCCCCATGAGGTTGAAAGCCCCGGGTTTTAAATAATCACAAATTAAAATATAATTTCCTTTTAAATAAATGCGGAAGCGTTGAGATGGTTTTAAATTTCAAAAATAACAACAAGTTTTAATTTATCAAAACAAATTAAAACATAATTCAAGTCCTAGAATTAGCCTAAGTCATAATTTTCATTTAAACAAAGTTAGGCAA
This sequence comes from Sambucus nigra, assembly GCA_949130495.1. Taxonomy (NCBI): domain Eukaryota; kingdom Viridiplantae; phylum Streptophyta; class Magnoliopsida; order Dipsacales; family Adoxaceae; genus Sambucus; species Sambucus nigra. Next base: position 117,239,917 of record OX422212.1, on the reverse strand, counting down.
AACCAATTTTAGTAAATGACTTGAATAAACCAAATATACCCAATATTTAATTTAAGTCCCAAATTAAATGAGTGTGATAATTAAACCAAATTTTATCTTGAAATTATCCTAAGCATGGATTCTAAATTATTGTGCAAGATAAAATAAACAATGTCACACTACGCCGAGATGTACGAGGAAAAACCCAAGACGGGAAACAACCTCGGACGGCCCTAGCCACAAGTCCACTAGATATGGAATTACAATTACAAGACAGGTAGACTTACAACGACTGACTCGATCCCTCTCAAGCCTCGACGCTCCTTCTCGTAGAAACCTCTTCCTAGCGAACAACCTCGGAACACCACCGCGGTCTCGGAATCCTCCGATGGGACTTTATATGGTCACCGTCACCCAAGCATGGAGCCTTTCCCCGTGTGGGTAGAATCTCAACAAAGGTCTTCTTTGTGATGGGGTGTAGAAGCAAACCCGAAACGTCTCTTGAGTTCGGTAGAGAAAACCGGTGCCAAAAACTCCAAGCAATAGATATAAATATAGAAACTTGGATAAACAATTATTGGGTGTAAACTAGAGTGTGTATGAATTTTTCATTAAAAATTAACACTCAAAACTTGAACATTTTCCTAAACTAATTTTGCTCTCAAACTCTCTCTTGGAGATAAACAATGTTGGAAAAGTTGTCTTGGAAAATGTGTTTCCCGCACATAATAATGTATGAAAAAAAGTTGGTTGAAAACCAAGTGGAGGAGTGGGGAAAAACTGCAAAAAATTGCCAAATAACTGTTCCCGCTGGAATCTCGTTCGAACGAACTTGATTCTCGTTCGAACGAGACTTCTAACGAGTGACCAGCCTGGGCTCGTTAGAAGTTCGTTAGATACCTCGTTAGAACGAACATTCGTTCGAACGACATATCGAACGACATATCGAACGACTGACCAGTTAGGGTCGTTGGCAAAACTCGTTCGAACGAAACTGGTTCGAACGACAAAACTCGTTCGAACGAAATCAGGTTCGAACGAAAAAAACTCGTTCGAACGACATTTCTAACGAACGACCAGAAAGATTGAAAAATTCGATTTTGGCCCAGAAACTTTTATATACTTATTTTAAAGTTCTTAATTGATTCTTTCTGAAAATAAAATGCAGTTTTTATTACACCTAACACCCAATACAAATTGTTCCAAGCTCCTATATAAATATAATTACATTCATACCTTGGGAGCATGGAACCTTAGTTGATGACGTAGAAACGAGGCACACAAACCGGCATTTTGATGAAGCTTTAAATTCTTTGCCGCTACGTCTTCAATACATAATTCATAGGCTTGAGAATATTACAAATATGTACTATCCTATGAATAAATGTTTTTGTCCGGAATTGAGCCAAAACTATATATGGACTCAATTGGAAATTTGTGTCCTTACAAATCTCCCCCTTTGGCTATTCCGGGACAAAAACCAAACAAAAACCCTAAAGGGCCGTCAAGCTCTACTAGACTCAAAACATAACCCGCCCAATCTTGACACAACCCAAGGATCAAACACTTTGCCATAGAAAGATGCCGCTTTAGAATAATTCCTGCACACTTTAAGCAAACTCATCAAATGCATATGGAATATCAAAATATGAAATGCAATTAATTAATTACTCCCCCTAAATTAATTCTCCCTTTAAACACATGACCTACTTAGAAAGACGTCTCCCCCTAACGACCAGAAAGATTGAAAAATTCGATTTTGGCCCAGAAACTTTTATATACTTATTTTAAAGTTCTTAATTGATTCTTTCTGAAAATAAAATGCAGTTTTTATTACACCTAACACCCAATACAAATTGTTCCAAGCTCCTATATAAATATAATTACATTCATACCTTGGGAGCATGGAACCTTAGTTGATGACGTAGAAACGAGGCACACAAACCGGCATTTTGATGAAGCTTTAAATTCTTTGCCGCTACGTCTTCAATACATAATTCATAGGCTTGAGAATATTACAAATATGTACTATTCTATGAATAAATGTTTTTGTCCGGAATTGAGCCAAAACTATATATGGACTCAATTGGAAATTTGTGTCCTTACAAATCTCCCCCTTTGGCTATTCCGGGACAAAAACCAAACAAAAATCCTAAAGGGCCGTCAAGCTCTACTAGACTCAAAATATAACCCGCCCAATCTTGACTCAACCCAAGGATCAAACGCTCTGCCATAGAAAGATGCCGCTTTAGAATAATTCCTGCACACTTTAAGCAAACTCATCAAATGCATAGGGAATATCAAAATATGAAATGCAATTAATTAATTACTCCCCCTAAATTAATTCTCCCTTTAAACACATGACCTACTTAGAAAGACGTCTCCCCCTAAGATAAATTTCTCCCAAATGAAGATACGATAATAATAGGATTAGATACCATTTCTCCCCCTATCATCATTCTCCCCCTTTTTGTTCGGGAATAGGCAAAGGATAAAGAACTAATAAACAGCATGTGGAAGCTTAAATAAAAGACATGACAGCATATGGGCAATAAAATCAAGGCAAAGACAAACAAATATCACATATATATATATATATATATATATATATACCAATAAGTACGTGTATATATAGATAGATATAAACACACACATGACACAAAATACAATAAGTTTGCACACTCGTATGGCAAAAATGTGTCATATGGAAACGGAAGTGTAGGGGTGTGAACTAGCAACAATTAAATTTAGACCCAAACACTTAAGAAACGTTCACGGAGTTCTCATTTGATTGCAAACTTCATCACAGTTAAATATAACCTCATGTGACAATATAAAGATTGAACTCAATGAACAAACATACACAATGCATACAAGCCTAGCATGATGATGATTCTACAAACCAAATAGATTATGACATTAAAGACAACTAGGATAAATGGACATTGTGCAAACCGTTGATATACCATCCAATTCTCCCTCAATGAGCATATATATTCTTTTGTTTTTGAATGAATATATCAAACAAACATAGGCCTTGGCAATTGCTTTCTTTTAAATGCCAGAAATTCTGTTTTTAGGCCTTTGGATCACGTATTTCTTTTAGATCCAATCAACGGTGTCTTACTATCGCAAATGATTTAATTCATCCTTTCGGAGCCCTTCCCCGTGCATATATTAATTTCTCATGTTTTCTTTTTTCACACAAATCTCACATGCAACGGAATTTGACATGCACTAGTCCTCCTAGGTCATAGATATGTAGATGACTAGATTGATAGGAGAACACCTCAAAAAGCTCAAATATAACATGTGACATTAAGATTTCAAAAGAGCTCGTGCATGTGTGAATAGAGGCATATAGAAATAGAATCCATTTAAACAATACAAAATCCAACTACTCCATATAAAACATGGTAAAGAACATTTTAAGGATTGAAAATTTAAACCAAAAGTTCTAGCCACATGGAAGCGTAAACGATAGGATTCAAAACAAATATATGCCACATAAAGTGTGTCAAACAAAAATACACACAAAACAAGATCTTTTTGAGTTTTTAACATTTTTAATCAAAAATAAATATTTACTCAAAAGGACAAACAAAAATCATTTGTATTTTTCATTAAGCTTAAATGAAATAAATAAAACACAAATGATAAACAAAAATCTTTTTATATTATGCAGTCGATTCAAACACAAAATATAATACAAAAAGATAAACAAGTCATAATTTCTAGCATGTGATATGAAAAAAGCAATGACTAGAAAATGACTAAACAAGCATACATTTAGCATATGAATATAGCATGAAGTACAAACGCTAAAGTATGAAAACACTAACACATTTATCCTTTAGATTTAGCAAGGGAGGAGGCATGTGTAAGTAAATGAGAATCAAAATCCCTATTTTGTAAGGCAACCAAGTCGGATTTCCTAACCCAAATTAATGAAGAATTACTATCTTGGGGTGTAGGAACGTTAGCTATCGTGGTTACTTTACTATGGGATTTTCTAGGAATTCGTTTAAGATCTAAACAAAATTTCCTAAGATGACCTTGTCGACCACAATGTGTACAAGTGAGAACATGTCGAAAAGATAATTTAAGGAGTGATCTTTAAAGGTATTCCTAGTTGATTCTCCTAAAACAGTGGTTTGAGCATTATGAGTAAATTCATTACAAGGATTGAAGCCTAAACCACAAGAGTAATTTTTAATTTGGACCGTTCCTAACATTTTATCTAGTTTTTCTGAACGACATTCCAAATCAAATTTGACATTACTAGAATCTTTTAATTTATTTTCCAATTCAACAATGTTAGATTCTAGTAAACATTTCGCTCTTCAAAAGCAAGAAGCTCCTTTTTCAAGGATTCCATTAAACCCCTAAGGCTATCTCTTTCGCCTTCTACATATTCAAGCTTCTCTTAAAGAGTCCTCACATGTGTCCTAAGGTCTTCTATTAAGGAACTATCATCAACGACCTTGACACTCTTTCTTAAACAAGCTTCTAACTTCAAATTAGTTCTTTTCAAATTAATAGATTCTTTATATAATTCATGAAAAGCATTTTGAAGTTCACTCACATCAACCTCTTCTTCATTTTCACTCTCTTCTCCACTCTCACTATCATTAAAAACAAGGGAATCATGAACAATGACCTTGGAAGTGGCATGTGCTATCGTGTCATCAATCGATGAGTTCTCATTATCACTCACATGACTAGCCATAAAAGCCACAAAGTTTTTCTTAGTGGGGGAATCGGGCTTTTCTTCCTTATCACTATCACTAAGGATTGCATTATATGAAATAGGTCACTTACCATCTTTCCTTAGTTTAGTGGGGCACTCATAAGCCCTATGGCCATAACCTTCACAACCAAAACATTTATTAGACTCGTCCCTATCAACATTTTCATTACTTGGTTTAGGGATCTTATCGGCTTTAGAAATCTTCTCGTTTTTATCATGTTTAGAAGATTCAAATTTCTTAAAATCATTTTTATATTTATCTTTGTTGAATTTAAGAAATTTTCTAAATTTACGAGCAAACAAAGCCATATCTTCCGAGTCACTATCACTATCGCTCTCTACTACTTGTTTAACCTCTTTTCGGGCTTTTAAAGCAACGCCCTTTTCGATTTTCTTTTCATTTTTAGAGGGAAACATATCCAGTTCATAGGTTTGTAAATCACCTACAACCTCTTCTAATTTCGTAGAGGCTAAAGTGGGTAAAGAATTTAAAACGGTCACCTTTGGAATAGATCTATCGGGTAGGGACCTTAAAATTTTCTTTACAACTCGGTCGTCAGGTATTTTCTCTCCCAAATTAAAGGATGAATTAACAATATCAGAAAGTCTAGCATAAAATTTATCAAAAGTTTCTTTTTCATCCATTTTGATAGTTTCAAATTGAGTGGTGAGGTTTTGGAGTTTTGAAGCTTTAACGACACTCGTTCCTTCATGAGTTAATTGTAAACTATCCCAAGCTTCTTTAGCGGTTTCACACGTCATAATACGTCGGAATTCATCCGGTGCGACAGCGCTAAATAAGGCATTTAAACCACGGGAATTAAAATTTGCAAGCTTAAACTCATTTTCGGTCCATCTATCGATGGGTTTGGGAACACGTTCATTTTCAATTAGATGAGTTGGTGGGGAGTGCCCGGTAACAACAGACATCCAAACACGTTCATCGATAGATTTAAGTGCCGATTTCATTCGCGCTTTCCAATACGCGTAGTTAGAACCATCAAAAATAGGAAATTTTGAAAATGGGGAAAAATCCATTTTAGCCAAAAATTAAAGAATCTAAACGAAATAATTTATCGTTTTTGGCTCTGATACCAATTTGAAAGCCCTGGGTTTTAAATAATCACAAATTAAAATATAATTTCCTTTTAAATAAATGCGGAAGCGTTGAGATGGTTTTAACTTTCAAAAATAACAACAAGTTTTAATTTATCAAAACAAATTAAAACATAATTCAAGTCCTAGAATTAGCCTAAGTCATAATTTTCATTTAAACAAAGTTAGGCAAAACCAATTTTAGTAAATGACTTGAATAAACCAAATATACCCAATATTTAATTTAAGTCCCAAATTAAATGAGTGTGATAATTAAACCAAATTTTATCTTGAAATTATCCTAAGCATGGATTCTAAATTATTGTGCAAGATAAAATAAACAATGTCACACTACACCGAGATGTACGAGGAAAAACCCAAGACGGGAAACAACCTCGGACGGCCTTAGCCACAAGTCCACTAGATATGGAATTACAATTACAAGACAGGTAGACTTACAACGACTGACTCGATCCCTCTCAAGCCTCGACGCTCCTTCTCGTAGAAACCTCTACCTAGCGAACAACCTCGGAACACCACCGCGGTCTCGGAATCCACCGATGGGACTTTATATGGTCACCGTCACCCAAGCATGGAGCCTTTCCCCATGTGGGTAGAATCTCAACAAAGGTCTTCTTTGTGATGGGGTGTAGAAGCAAACCCGAAACGTCTCTTGAGTTCGGTAGAGAAAACCGGTGCCAAAAACTCCAAGCAATAAATATAAATATAGAAACTTGGATAAACAATTATTGGGTGTAAACTAGAGTGTGTATGAATTTTACATTAAAAATTAACACTCAAAACTTGAACATTTTCCTAAACTAATTTTGCTCTCAAACTCTCTCTTGGAGATAAACAATGTTGGAAAAGTTGTCTTGGAAAATGTGTTTCCCGCACATAATAATGTATGAAAAAAAGTTGGTTGAAAACCAAGTGGAGGAGTGGGGAAAAACTGCAAAAAACTGCCAAATAACTGTTCCCGCTGGAATCTCGTTCGAACGAACTTGATTCTCGTTCGAACGAGACTTCTAACGAGTGACCAGCCTGGGCTCGTTAGAAGTTCGTTAGATACCTCGTTAGAACGAACATTCGTTCAAACGACATATCGAACGACATATCGAACGACTGACCAGTTAGGGTCGTTGGCAAAACTCGTTCGAACGAAACTGGTTCGAACGATAAAACTCGTTCGAACGAAACTGGTTCGAACGAAAAAAACTCGTTCGAACGACATTTCTAACGAACGACCAGAAAGATTGAAAAATTCGATTTTGGCCCAGAAACTTTTATATACTTATTTTAAAGTTCTTAATTGATTCTTTCTGGAAATAAAATGCAGTTTTTATTACACCTAACACCCAATACAAATTGTTCCAAGCTCCTATATAAATATAATTACATTCATACCTTGGGAGCATGGAACCTTAGTTGATGACGTAGAAACGAGGCACACAAACCGGCATTTTGATGAAGCTTTAAATTCTTTGCCGCTACGTCTTCAATACATAATTCATAGGCTTGAGAATATTACAAATATGTACTATCCTATGAATAAATGTTTTTGTCCGGAATTGAGCCAAAACTATATATGGACTCAATTGGAAATTTGTGTCCTTATAGAGGTTTATAGTGAAACAATACACGTACACTCAGGTATATCAAATGGCTTGTCCACATATACCGATTGCCCTCAAAAGCAAGGCGTATATCATGGAAGTCAGGCCAAAGGGGGGAACCCTTCCAATTAACCCAATAATTTCATACCCTCATATACATCTCAAACTTAGGGCACTCATATTTAGTTTGTCTGTCGAAATGACAGATTGGCATGCCGCCCAAATTTTCATGCAATTTCGTCTTTTTTAAAAAGGGACCCTGTCCATGAGCCTGACAACAAGTCCAACCGTATTTTTACATATTTTTGAAACCCAATTTTCTGAGGCTCGGGTCTCGTTCGGCATTTCTTTTTTCATTTAGTCAAACCCTTATACAAGTGAGAACATAATAAACATAATAATAATCATGTTGAGACCTTTTTTTTTTCTCGTTTTTCCTCATTTTTTACCAAAAGTGTCAAAATATTTCCCCCCCTCTTTTATCAAAAATTACCAAAAGCATTTTTCCTTCCGTTCACAAAAAATATTTCTCCTCCTTTTTAACCAAAAACATTTTTTCCTCCTCCTTTCCAAAAATGTCAAAAAAATTCCTCCCTTTTTAAAAATAGCAATTTTCCCCCTTCTCTTTCAAAAATAAATTCGAATTTTTCTCCTTTTCAGGTCAATCGCATACCCGACTCTTGGCCTGACTCCCTATTGGCTTCGATCTTTTGTCGAACCACCCCAAGGATCCGTTAGTTCCCTTTCTACTTCCTCCGAGTTTAGAATTCAACTTCATCCGTTTTCCATGGAGAGCACAGACCAAGTACTGAATGTGTTGTCGAATTTGATGATGGATCTAGCCCAACTCACTGCCAAGATTGATAACCTTCAAACCAAGGTTCATAAGACGCAATGAAACTGGGTCCTTATTCCTAAAGATCCCAAGGTCCTCTTCCCTAATACTATGGGTCCACCCACACCCGAGCCTATTTAGGTCCCTGAAGAATATCATCACGTTCCACGTGTCCCTCCTACTAATGGGTCGCCGCTAGCCCAATTCCCTATACACAATCTTACCAAGTCAGGGGATAACCTACCCGTGACTATTGATCCAAAGGAGGAAGACCTCAAGATGTTGACCTAGAAGCTTGACCAGGCCGAATCTCCATAAACTATATAGATTACAGCCATATGTCTCATATCCTAAAGCAAGGCTACCAGAATAGTTCAAGATGCCTAACATTGAGAAGTTTGAGGATAGTGGAACCCTAATTGTTCATCTTCAAAGTTACCACCGAGCCATGACTCTCCTAGCACACTCTTAGGAAATAAGGCCCCAAATGTTCCATAAGACTGTAAGGACATATTTCTCATGTCCGATATCTTACATTTATGTATGTCGTACGTCGCTACATTTGGAACGTCTCTACACGATCTTACACGACGGTCTCAATCCAAATTCCTGGGATCAATCAATTAACATCTCCATCATGTGTTCCATATCTGCCTCAATGGCTTCACGTTCCATGATTTTAGGGATTTAATGCAAGTGGTACACAAGAGAAGTCAAAACAGTGAAAGAAGACAAGATACGAAAGTTCAAGGGAATTTTGGTAATTTTACACACACCGTCTAGAGGTCTGGTCAACTGGAAAGTTGAATATCTCACCGTAACGAAGATACTGGAAGAAACGACACCTCAATCCGAGCTACGGTGAAGAAGTTATGTCCCTTTGAAAATGGAGAAAAACCTTTGGAGAATGCTGTGTATTTTGACCCCAGACCAGCGAAATTTCTCGAACCGCAGGCCAAACTAATTCGGGGGGTGAACCGGTTCGTGGTACATCCGAACTGGTTCAGGGTACCTGACGCTGGATAGAGTTCCAGAATTTAAAAACTCTTCTTGGTTTTCCTATAAAAGCCAACTTCGGGGGAGTTATTTCACAAGACTTGCAAAGAAGTTTTTAAGAGTTCTATCACCTCAAGTCTTCACCTTTTTGAGTCCCAAGACTCATGTTTTGATTCACACATCCTTGCCAAACCTTTGTGAATCCTTTTGAAACCCAAGAACACAACTTTGAGTTTGCTCAACCCTTGTGGAGAAGCCGTTTTCTTCTTCATTGCTGCGCATCTGAAGTTCCCGAGGGAGATTCCAGCCGACGACATAGGAACTGACACCTGCGGGTATTTCTGTGTCACATTGTATTTCTAGCCGTTGCTCTGGAGGTTTGACGAAGACACCTTGCATTACACTTGTGGGAAATTATCAGGTTGTATGTAAGTCAATGGTCTTATAAATTCTTTAAAGTTGTAGAAATAAAAGGTTTTACCCGAAAGGGGTTTTTTCCTTAACTTTGTGTCACATGCTTCATCTATTTATGGTTTGACATGCGCACACACATAGATACATGTTTAGGGGTTGATTTACTTTGGTTTATATAGACTCTAATTAAATAAGGGTTTATTGGAATCTTGTGAATTAATTTAATCAATTATCACACAACGTCATATGTTTTTCAAATTGGTATCAGAGCAGGTTACGCTAATTTATCGCGTGAGCTTTGTTTTTCGCAAAATTTGTGTGAAATTATTTTTTTTTGAAAAATCAGTTTGGTGAAAAATCGCAATCTTTTGGATGGTGCACTTATATAATCATATGCTCTCTTTTGATGACACGAGTCGGAGTTTTGATGATATAAATAATTTGAATTTGACGTTTGCTAAAAGAATTGACTTTATGGAAAAAGAAAATTCTCGTTTTAAATCCGCGATGGATCTTTTGCAAATGGTTCAAAATAAAAGAGATTTTTATCGTGAAAAATTTGTTTCCTGAGACCATGACTTTATTGCTTTAAAATTGTCTAAGAAGGAGAGTGATGATAAGGTCCTATTTTTAGAAGAAGAATTAGAGGACCTTAAAAATTTAATGGTTTGTGTTTGTGCCAAAGAGGATAAAAATATTTTAGTTAATGAGTTTGTGGCACGTGAAGAGAATCTTAGGGAAAAGTTTGCCTTAATTGAGGGAGAGAGAGAGACCCTTTTAGAAATTGTTGAGAATTTGAAAAAGGCGTCCCTTAAATTGGAAGAGTCTAATTCTTTGCTCGAGTAAAAAATTTTGAAGTTAAAAAATGATTTGATAGACTCGAGTAGGTTTGATAGTGATGGTAATGGCTCATCTTATTCTCATGCTTCTAATGCTAAAGGCAAAACCATTATTTGTTTTAGAGGGTCAACTAATTCCAAGGATGTTAAAAAAGGTCAACTCATAGGTGTCGGTTCACCCGTTTACACATGTTCATATTGTGGTATGAAAGGTCACCTTAGGAGTTTTTGTTTTGATCTTGGAAAATGTCCCAGGAAGTTTATGTCCAGTGTTACCGTGGTTCCCAAAGCCCCCACACATCGTTTCACATCTGTTTGGGTAGGAAATCTCTTTTAGAGGCACTATATTTTAGACAAGTTGACTCCCGTTTGCTTGCACATGATTCTTCCCTTGCCATATCATATAGATGATTATGTTCGCATGTTTGTCATACGTTAGTTTTTTCATGATATTTATGTTTGCTAGCATTGTGACATGTACTTTTTGTATTAATTTTTATTTTTGATAAAAATTATTAAAAAATACAAAAAGATTTTTGTTTTTTGTTTGCACCGTTTATGGATGAACACTTAGGATGACCGAGTCACAACATCATTCCATTATTTTCATGTGACTATTTGATAGTCTTTTGAGACAATAGGTTAATTCATCCTTGTGCTTTATCATGTTTGGAGTCATTAAGATCTAATTAAGTGTTACTTCCTACATGTTTGACTAATGTTTTCTTTATTGTACACATGCACAGATTTGTTTGATTATTGTGCTTGTCTTATCATAAGTTGGTTGGGTGTTTTCACTTCCATCTTGTCCTTAAAACGAACCAAGCGCGATAAAAGTTGATAAGATAGTTGTGCATATAAGAGCCGTTTGTGAGTTTGTGCGCTTTGTTTGAAAATGGTGAAGGCTACGAAAGATTTTCACTTATCCTTTGCGATTAAGCCACCGTTTAATTTGGACCTAAAAAATGGAGGAATTTTATTATCCGGGGTCCAAAGAGGTTTAAAAGAGCCCGAAAAATTTAAAGGCAATAAAAAGAAATTCATGCCAAAAATGGGCCAATTAGGTTTTTGCACCAATTCTCCAATGTTTGAGAATTTAGATTACGTCAAAAGGAAAATATATATGAGGGTGTTTGGATGTAGAATTTAAAATGGGTTTGCACGTCCTTAAAAGTCATGAAAAAGCGCTAAATAATTTTGAACGTTATTGGTGTGAAAATCATTTTGACTTTGATTTGTTGATTTGTATAAGATGATGTCATCTAATTTCAATAAATTTTTACACCTAAGGATACCTTTGATGTTCATTCATTAGGTGTACACGTATGCATCATGCACATATGATTGATTGAGTTTATTTACCCATCGAATGTGTTCACACCCATTCATTCCATTTCCATGACTTTGTTGTTTTAGTTTAAATCCATGGTGTAATTTTTTTTGTATCCTATTTTTGTATAAAAAAATTTTAAAAAAAATTCAAAAATAGTTTGTGAATTTTTTGAGCATCTTTTTGCATGAGCACGTTTTCCATTAGTTTGATCCCTTGTTTTGAATACCGTGACACCCCGATTTTGCTTGTTTGATTTATTCTTCTCATTTGTCTATTTGGGGACATAATAAAAAGGGGGAGAAATAATTATAATATTATGGGGGAGTTTGAATTTTGGGGGAGTTTTTGAGATTTGAGATTTGTCATATGCTTTCATCATATACTGGTATCTATGTTTATCTCATTTCAAAATCGATACATCACTTGGTATTTGCTTGATCTCATGTGTGTAGGTACTTCATTGATAAGAATATGTTGCACACCCTGATAAGAAAAGTTTTGAAGATTTGAAGAACAAACGATGAAGACTTATTCATTTGTACCGTTCCAGTTTTGGGTTCATGGGAGGGTAGATTTGTATAGGCAATTTTTTATTTGATAATTCATATTTTTATGCATGTGCCGGCATAGACATAGGGGGATATTTGTAAGGACATATTTCTCATGTCCGATATCTTACATTTGTGTATGTCGTACACCGCTACATTTGGCATGTCTCTAAACGATCTTACACGACGACCTCAATCCAAATTTCAAGAATCAAGCATTCAACATCTTCATCATGTGTCCCATATCTGCCTTAACGACTTCACGTTCCACGATTTTAGGGACTTAAGGCAAGTGGTACGCAAGAGAAGTCAAAACAGTAAAAGAAGGCAAGATATGGAAGTTCAAGGGAATTTTGGTAATTTTACAGACACCGTATGGAGGACCGATCAACTGGAAATTGAATAACTCTCCGCAATAAAGATATTGGAAGAAATGGCACCTCAATACGAGCTACGGTGAAGAAGTTATGGCCCTTTGAAAATGGAGAAAAACCTTTGGAGAATGATGTGTATTTTGACCCCCAGACCAACGAAATTTCTCGAACCATAGGCCAAATCGGTTCGGGGTACCTGATGCTGGATAGAGTTCAAGAATTTTAAACTCTTCTTGGTTTCCCTATAAAAACCAACTTCAGGGGAGTTATTTCACAAGACTTTCAAAGACATTTTTTAGAGTTCTATCACCTCAAGTCTTCACATTTTTGAGTCCCAAGACTCATGTTTTGATTCACACATCCTTACCAAACCTTTGTGAATCCTTTTGAAACCCAAGAACACAACTCTGAGTTTGTTCAACCCTCGTGGAGAAGCCGTTTCTTCTTCATTGGTGCTCACCTGGAGTTTCTAAGGGAGATATCAATCGACGACATAAGAACCGACACCTGCGGGTATTTCTGTGTCACCGTGCATTTCTAGCCGTTACTTTGGAGGTTTGACGAAGACACCGTGCATTAAATTTGTGGGCGATTATCAGGTTGTATGTAAGTCAATGGTTTTGTAAATTCTTTACAGTTATAGAAATAAAAAGTTTTAACCGAAAGGGTTTTTTTCCTTAATTTTGTGTCACATGCTTCGTATATTTATGGTTTGACACGCGCACACACATAAATGCATGTTTAGGGGTTGATTTACTTTGGTTTATGTAGACTCTAATTAAATAAGGGTTTATTGGAATCTTGCGAATTAATTTAATCAATTATCACACAACGTCATACGTTTTTCAAAGACTTTGGAGGACAATGCTCTTTTCTGGTTCTTATCTCTCGAAAAATTTAGGATTTGCAGTTGGGAGGATGTTGCCTGTGAATTCATGTCACAGTACGAGTACAAAGAAGAGTTGGAGGTTACCCATCGTGATTTAGAATTGCTTAAATAGAATCCTGGGGAATTAGTTAGTAACTTCATAGAAAGGTGGAGAGAGAAATAAACCACTATAACCAACCGGACTTTCGAAGAGGAGCAAGTCAGTATCGTGAACTTATTACCCCATATCTGAGTGACGATGGGAGGATAGTACTATCCTCATTTTCAAGCCCTTAGAGAAGCAGGAGTAGAAATCGAGGAAAGACTTGCCTAAACAAAAGTTGAGCCGAAGAAAGTATATGAACAATTCACTCCCAAAAAGTATGAGAAGCCTGATAATACCGCATTTTCAACCTTCAACAACATCACTCAGTCTGCCACTTCATGGGCACCAGGAAGCCACCCTAACCCAGTCAAGAAAGAATACATCGAGCTTCACGCTCCTCTCTCAAAAGTTTACCATGACCTTTTAAGCCAGAATCTTATCAAACCATTGGACCCTCGTCCATTACCAAACCCACTTACAAAACATTTCAAACCAGTTGCTCATTGCGAATTTCACAAAGATGCCAGCCATTCCAATGATCAGTGTTTCCACCTCCTAAATATAATCCAAGGTCTGATTGACCGATGTATCATCGCCCCACCATCCAATCCTAAACCAAACACTACCCATAATCCACTCTTAAATCATACAAGTTCCATCTTCCTAGAAGAAGAACCAGAATTATCCATCTACTAGATTGTACCTAGTAAATCACCCATAATACCCATATATGCTCCCAAACCCCTCCAAGTTTACCCATATTTTCTCCTATATCCTACCTATTTTGCCTATCAGGCCCTATCACTTCTTACTAGTGCATGCATTGATGTCCTCACCCGTTCCGGAGGGGAAGATATGGAATTATCAATAGTATTAAACTAACTTCTAAAGTTCGAGCTGAAATTGCCTTAAAAATGACCTTTGACTGCCAGAGATTCAGTACACTGTTCTTGGAACCTAAAAAATGGGCTCGAGAGTTAGACAATTAGGTGATGCCTATCGATGAAGTCAGTTTAGATGATGTAGTCCAGATCATGACAAACTTATTCCGACATACCGGTGAAATTTTTAGCATATTCGAGCTACTTGATTATTTAAAACTACAAGGGCCCTTGGTTACTTCACTTCTACATCTCCCAGTCAAATTGGAGGATCTATACGAAGAGGCTGTTGAGGTTGTGGAGTGCATTGACCTTTCATTGAAGGATTATGTCATTGCCAAAAAAATGGGGGATGAATTTGATGAAGAGAAACGCCCAGAAAAGACTAGCCCAATAGTCAGCATATGTGGAATGATATCATTTGAGGAGCTGATAGGAAAAATCAACAAGGAGGATGAACAACTCGAGATAGATGAGGAGACAAGGTTTCTATTTTTACCTCTTATATGGACCATATGACCAGATCAGGAAGGCATTACCAAGTTCTAAGCCCGCATTCGTCAACAATTGATAAGGTAAAAGGTGTTGAGAATCTTCCTATGCCAAAAATGACCCTCGAGGAGAGAGAGATCCTCGATCAATTGAAGAAGACCCAAGATAACATCACATTATGGGGACTATTTATGTCCTCCTAATTGCACCATAATGTCTTGACCAAACTTCTTCGACCACACCAGAAGAAACAGTGAATCTGGTCAAATCTCTAACCTCGACTAAAATTCTCCCTTTCTCCGAAGAAGAAGTCCCTAAAATTGTACCAAACCATAACTATGCTCTCAATATCTCTATTAAAGTCATGGGAAAGATCATCCCACTCTCTCTTGTCAATAATATATTAACTCTTAATATTTTCCCGTTGAGGACCCTCAATTTGTTGGGACTGAAAGTGAGTGTCCTTGCTCCAACCTCTGATGCAGTTTGCACTTATGATAGTACATATCAAGAAGCATTGAGATTCATAAATCTTATGATAGGGGCCGACCCTATAAATCCTCTTGTTTAATTCCAAGTCATCGACATCTTGGCTTATTTTAACTTATTGGTTGGATGACCATGGATCCATAGTATCAAGGGTGTGTCATGTTCTCTTTATAATAAACTGAAGTTCTTTGCCAATGGGCATGTCATCACCATCTTGGGGGACGAAGATAATGTTGAGAATACAAGAACCAGCAATCCAGTATTTGAGATACAACATGTGGCGAATGATATGATTTTGTCAGGTTTTCAAGTTTAACCATGTTTACTCCCAACAGGGTATGATTTCAAAGATAGGGTTTGTCAGGAGTATAACCCTCATGGAAATGTCAATGTGATCCATATGTTCAAGAACATGAACTTCATGCCCCAACTGGGGTTGGGACGACAACAATAAGGAATACTTGAACCCATTGTATTAAAGAAATCTTTTCCTCCTTGTAGTTTGGGCTATCAGTCATCAGTAGAAGAATTCGTAATGCTCCACCAATCTCGTTTAAAGAGAAGGATAAGAAGCGCTAGGATTGTCTCAAGAGATTCCTTGAATGGAAAATTTTCAAAATAGGGTGAAGATTTCCTCTTTCGCAGCATTTCCTGAACCTTGGTATGATCATGTGGATAAGAAGATGAAACCGGGAATGGATATATTTTTCCAAGACAACACTCATGGGTCAAAAATTCCCAGCATAATGTGCAACCACCCTTTGAGAAGACCATAACTGCTACCAAATATTCCAAGGGAAGTGACTCCGAGGATTCATTCAACTTATAGACATTAGGGTTGACACTCTTCATGGCCCACTCAAACGCTACGTCATCGGATCCATCCCACCTGATCAAAACTATTGATGCACCTCTCCTCAACTGGCATGCTATACCCGTTCCACCCGCTGAAATGCAACCCAACCTAGATGTTTATCCTATTTCCTCTTCTTTTGTTTTTCCTCCCTGCGATGATCATAATGTACTCGAGGCCTCCTTCGACGAGGTTCTCAATTCTATTTTTAATAGTAATAAAATAAATAAAGATTTTGAGTATCTTATTATGCCTTACAATAATTATCTTGATTCTAATCAAACTCTTGATGATGATGATTTTGCAAACGAACAATTCTTAACTGATCTAAAGAAGGTTAATAACAAACAACATAATCACATTCAAGTTAATGAAGATGAAACTATTGTTATTAATCTCGATTCTAGTAGCCAACTGTGCGAGATTAGGATAGAGGCCACCCTTTACGAGCATAAGCGAGAGAAACTCTAAAACTACTAAAGGAATTTGTGGATGTCTTCGCATGGTCCTACGAATAAATGCCCAACATTGATCCTGTGATATTCAGCATAAGATTCTAACCCTCCCAGAATACAAATCAATCAAATAGAAACTACGAAAGCTCCACACCGAATGATCTCTCAAAGTTAAGGAAGAAGTGGTCAAACAGTTGAACGTGGGTTTCATTTGTGTGATCGAATATTCCGCATGGATAGAAAACATCGTACCCGTACCAAAATCTGGTGGGAAGGTTCACATGTGCATTGACTACCGAGACTTGAACAAGGCCTATATAAAGGATGACTACCCGCTACCCAATATCGACATGATTGTGGATAACACAACCAGTCATGCTATTAAGAGCTTCATTGATGGGTTTGTCGGATATAACCAAATTAAGATGCACCCGGATCATCAAGAGAAAACATTATTAATCACCCCTTGGGGAACCTTTTGCTACATTGTTATACCAGTTGGTCTAAAAAATGCAGGGGCTACCTACCAGAGGGTTGCCATAACCATCCTGCATGATCTGATACACAAATAAGTCTAGGTCTACGTGGATGGTATAATATCAAGTCTACGACTAGGGCAGGTCATCTCATCGCCCTATGAAAGTTCTTTGAGCGACTACAACAATATCAGATGTGACTTAACCTACAAAAATGTGTTTTTGGAGTTATCAAAGGGAAATTTTTAGGATTTATGGTTAGTGAAAAGGGGATTGGAGAATATCCTACCAAGATGAAATCCATACTCAAAATGCCACCATCCCAAACAAAAAAGGAAGTCTGGGGATTTCTTGGAAAATTACAGTATATTAGCCGGTTCATCAGCCAATTGACTTCTTTTTATGAACCCATCTTCAAACTTCTTTGAAAGGATTCCAATAAGGTTTGGAACGAAGCTTTCCAAGAATCCTTTGACCAAATCAAGAAATACCTAACCCAACCTCCGATACTCATGACACCACAACCCGGTCTTCCCCTACTCCTATACCTAACCATAATGGATACTGCAGTTGGGGCTTTGCCAGCCTAATACCTTGCATAATCCTGTAGAGAAAGGGCCATCTACTATGCCAGTCACAAGTTGGTCAGGTACGAAGTTAACTACACTTCCTTAGAAAAAGTATGTGTCGCTCTTGCCTGGGTCACCCAAAAGTTACGGCATTACATGCTCGCCCTTCCCATCAAACTTGTGTCTAGAATGGATCCCATCAAGCATTTTCTTGAAGAGCCTACCCTGTTTAGCCGAATGGACCAATGGTTGATGCTACTAGCCGAATTCAATATTGTGTATGTCACGCAGAAGACCATGAAAGGAAGAGTCATATCTGACTACCTCGCTGACTACCCTATGGAAGAAACTGATGTCTAGATTTCCAAGTTCCCAGATGAGAATATCCTATATATCTCCCAAGATAATCTTTGATGGAAAATATTCTTTGACGGAGCCGCCAATAAGAAAGGGTATGGCATTAGGATACTCATAATTTCCATTAACTCCTATTGCCATCAAGATCTATTTTCCACACACCAACAACATGTCTGAATACGAGGCATTCACGGTAGGCCTCAAAGCCACTTTAAGAAAGGAATTCGATACCTAGATGTCCATGGGGATTCAACAGTTATCATCGATCAAGTACTTAAAAGATGGAAAGTCATAAACGAGAAACTTTTATCCTTCCATGCCCACCTAGAAGATCCAACCTCCTAATTCTAAGATATCACCTTCCACTAACTGGCCCAAGAAAAGAACAACCTAGCCGATGCCGTTGCCACCTTAGCCTCCATGGTTGACATTCCCCCCTTCCTAGTGCAAAAGAAAGCTAAACCTAACCTTTGCTACCACATTGAACTCATCACAGAAGAAGAGCCTGATATAATCAACTACTAGTACTACGATATTTGGCACGTCTTCAAGCATGGTAGGTATCCACAAGGTTCTAATAAGAAAGACCGAGAAATTCTTCGCAGACTAGCTACCCAATATATTATATGTGATAAAGAACTTTTAAAGAGGAACTCCAATGGAACCCATTTACACTTCATCACAGGGGCTGACATTAAAGAGATGATTAAAATAATCCACAGTGGGGAATGCAGACCCCACATGAATGGCCATATGCTCGCCAAGAAAATCATTCGACATGTTTACTACTGGACTTTCATGGTTCAGGATTGCACAACCTACATTCGAAGATGCCTTAAATGTCAGTAGTTTTCCAACCTCCAGCACTTGCCTCCACAAGAATCATATAACATGAGTTCTTCCTGACCGTTCTCCACATATGGGGCATCGACATCATAGTCAAAGTTACACCCAAAGCCTCCAATGGGAATGAATTCATCTTGGTTTCCATTGATTACTTCACTAAATGGGTCAAAGCCGAGTCATATGCTATTTTGAATGATAATAAAGTGGCGAAGTTCATCTGAAAAAATATCATCTGCCAATATGGGGTCCAACACGAGTTAGTACTAGATAATGGGTTGCATTTCGAAGTAGAAGTCATAGAAGTGGTTAAAGAATATGGGATTCAAAGGCATAAATCTTCTCCCTATCGAACTCAAACCAATGGAGCTGTGAAGCCGCCAATAAAAACCTCAAATCCATCATTAGCAAGATGATCAAAAGTTATCAAGACCGGGTCGATCGGATCCCTTATACCCTCTGGGGCTACCGTACTTCAGGTCGAACATCTACTGGGGATACCCCTTACTCTCTGGTATATGGAATGGAATAAGTACTATCTATTGAGCTAGAAATTACTTCACCATGGGTCATGCTTGAAAGCAACGTCAACGAGGAAGACTGGCATCAAAGCCGTCTTGATGAGTTGTCACTCTTGGATGAAAGGAGCCTAAGGCTCTATAACATATACAAGGGTACCGTCACCGAATAACGCATTCATTTAATAAGAGAGTCAAGGACCATGGTGTTCGAGAAGGGGATATAATACTTACATAACTAGTATAACCCATTTGGAACCTCAGAGGGAAATTCAAGACCAATTGGAGCGGTCCTTATATTGTGAAGAAGATCCTGTCTAATGGTGTCGCTATGCTCACCGACCTTAAAGGGGAAGAGATGTCCCGTCCAGTCAACCTGAATTGTCTCAAGAAATTCTTCCCCTAATCTCGACGCACTATGACTCTTTTTATATCCCTTCTATTCTTAAAAGAAATTCTTCATTTCCCTCTACTCAGAACAACATGGGGCCTGATCCTCTAAAAATATTTTTGCTTTAAAAAATGAAACTCCATAGAATTTTCAAAACCCCTAGAGGTACGTAATCAGGTTATCCGCTTTACATGAGCATGGAACCCTCCGTTTTCACAAAATACTATTCTTTTTCTTATCCCCGAGCACCACGATTCATTTTTATCACGAAAACGAGGATTATGTATGCCTTAGCGATTTGGTATAGATAATTCAAATGAAAAACTCATCAAGAGGCACAACAATATAATTAAATTTTTCTTTATTTTATTGATGAGAAATTTCGTTACCATTACATCAACATTGGGAGTCAAACAACTTCCCTTGCCAACCTAAAATAAAACAAAAAAAAGAGAAACCAAATACTCCTAAACAATCCTTCCCAAATTTATTCCCATACATAACCAAACACATCATAAAAAGCTTCACAAACATTCTTAGGGATCCTACCCGCAGCTTCCAGAGGAACCGACTCCATCATTATCCACATACTGGGATCCGTCCCCAAACTTCCCCTTCTTGAATAGAGTGCCACAGACGCTCTATAGAATGCTAAACCCCGACCAACTTAGGGAAAACAACAACACCTATCTCCATGGTGTTAGATATGGAAAACCACCTTTGCCCGGTCTCCTCAGCCAGCATCTTAGCAACTAATTTTCTCCACAACCACTTGATGTAGTCCCCTAAAATATGCCAGAATCTACTAACAGATTGGGAAGGACGATTAGACGGTCGGTGATTCTCCCACAAAGAGCTCAGCCGAATGGGCATGCTCTCTGTCAAATCCTCCACGGGAAAGAAGTCTAGTGTCCGAGGTGGCATAATCTATTCCCAACCAAATTGTTACAAGAGATGTCAAGGAAAGTAGAAAGAGGTCTGCCGAAGTCCAACAAACAGAACATACTGCTATTCCCCTAATTCTAGAATGGGAAGTAATTCTCCCCACTAAGGCATTGAACAATGCTAACCTCGAGCCCCGTGCTTCACAAACAAATTCTCCCAGCTCTCAATGTCCAAGCCTACACTAATAAAGTAGCAAGATAAAATTTTTGGCACAGCTGCCAAGGGATATTCAGGAGGAACCGCCATACAAAATCTCGCCAACAGCCACATGAAAAGCATTACCGGACTACCCCTCAGGAATTCAGAATGACCTTATTGCTAGGAATCCAGACCATTCAGAGTCGTATACAGTATCATCGTTGCAGGATTATGATGGTACGGCATCCATGGATCAATGGCGGTGAGTTTTGGGTCCACCAACAGTGTCCTGGTCACTAAAAATAATTTTGAAATTAATCAAAGAATAACGGCTTTGGCGTAGCCCGCATCACCAACATCCTGTAAATGCATAGAATGCAGAAAGACAGGAAGAGAAATAATCCCTCTCGTAACCAACGCCTGAGCCACCAAAGGCGAGATATAGAGAAGTACTACTAACACAGCTCTCGAGGAGATCGAGAAATATCAAGCATAGTTACCGCAACATTGGGATTTATCCCCAACATGGCAGAGAGCTCTTCATAAGTTGAACAAACTTCGTCCAAGTCGAAGCTAAATACATGGTCTTCAGGGTACCAGAATTCTACCATCACCATCAGCATGTTCCATTCAATAGGCCGGTTACACTATAATGAAACTCGACGGATGTTGAAAGCATCGCAGTCGATATTATATGAGCACATTGCCTTTAAGTTTTTGAGGTAAGTAGAAAATTCAACACTTCCAGGGAGAGACATATTGAAAAATAATGAGATAAGAGGAAAAAATATTACAAAAGAGAAGGAATGTGGATGAGTGAATAAAATGCTCCACCATTACCTCCTATTTATACTTGGAAAACCTAGCCAAAGATAAAGATTTTGCAAATCTTGGAGGAAAACCTGCCCCACCAGGTACCAAGCAATTGAATAAAGTGCAATCAAAGCCTTGGGTTGATTAGAGTGGATTGACATTCCGATAGGTAGGATAAGGGGCATGCTAATCGACAACCCCCTATTTTTGAAAAATTCCTTTTTCCTTTTTTGCCAAAATAAAAAAACTCAGTAAAAATAATTTTTTCCTTAAAGAATTATGAATTTCCTTCTCCCTACGTTTTTACTTGTCATGTTTTAAAATAAATTTTCCCTCAAATCATTTTTCAATTCTTTGTATGGTCTCAGCAACAAAGTAATAAGAGCATATGCATTAAGTCACTAAGGCAAAAAACTAATAAAAACTTCATTTTATTGCATAGATATTGCTATAATACACTTGTCTGGCAGGAAAGGAAAATACAATGGGACTCAGCCCGACCGCCCCAAGCCCTTTCTCTCTTACCTACCTTCACCTACATTCTCTCTTTCGCTCTTTATTTCTCTTTTTCTCTCTCTAAGAATTTTCATCTCTACGACGCCCGCGCTTTCCCTGACGACGAGACGAAGTACCTCC
This sequence comes from Sambucus nigra, assembly GCA_949130495.1. Lineage (NCBI taxonomy): Eukaryota > Viridiplantae > Streptophyta > Magnoliopsida > Dipsacales > Adoxaceae > Sambucus > Sambucus nigra. The sequence goes on along the minus strand of OX422212.1, from coordinate 117,217,308 downwards.
ACTCCTCGAACCAGACCCCTCCTCAGATGAGGCAAACAACACAATTTTGTCCTGAATAGTTCATGACTAGAATGTTTTAAGACTGTTTTAAGCCCATTAAACTATAATAACGAATGTTTACATTTTATTTTTTTGGGAAAAGTTCTTTATATTCCTCCTATGTGCATTTCTTCCAAGTGTGATGATACCCTATTCAACCCTTGACCTTCCAAAGGCTCTTAAACTCCTTTAAGAACACTCGGTTAAGAAAAGATATTCCTTAGCTAATCTCATACCTGAGAGAAAGGGATACTTAGTTTGAACGACCTCTGGAATTCCTAAAGTTAAGATGCGGTGTTATAGAAGAACTCGGTCATTCCTCCTCTATCTAAAAAGGTCAGTCATTCCAATAAACCTCCCTAAGAGGGCTCAGAGGCCTCAAAACTAAGGTTTTGTTGAGACTGATGCTTAAAATAGACTTAAATCTAAGGTAAAATGGCCTCCCCAGACTACTTAGTCCTCAGAGCTAAGAAATACCACCCCAAAACACCTCAAGAACAATCTAAGACCAACCTATCCCAAGTGCTAAGATTTGAAGACCTCGACAGAGCCTCCTTAAATAATATAGAAGAGATGGTAGAAAGAAGAATAGTATTGCACCAACTTCCACTACCCAACTCCACTTACAATGAAGGTTCCCTTCATTATTTAATGCGCTCGACAACCACCTTACATCTCCTGCAAATAAATCTTTCAACATTCCATCTTCTTCCTAACACCGTCAGAGCTCAGAAATGCCAAAGCCATACTAAGATAGCCCACTAGTACTCTCTCCAAGAGTTCTCCTAGAAATAGAAGGTTTATAAAAGTTGGAAGGGAATCGATCTCAAACATTCAAAAATAATAAGGCATTAAAATAATTAGACTCACAAGAGTTCTATCATTTCACCACTGTTTACACCTTGTTCTACACTAATGACCCACTGTTGTGAGCTTATACTTATAACTTGGATCAGTTCCATTACTTATAGACCCTTAAACTAGTATTTTGGAACATTTAGGTATGTCATTCAGTCTCTTCCTAAGGTCCCATGTGATGTTGACAAGGGTCGTAAGACCTCAGATTCTTTCAACAAAAGCTCAAGAGGTCTTCTAGACTGTAAAACTAATAAGCGAGTGGAACACCTTTGAAAATGGACGTCAGACCCTCGTTTGAGGTCTGAAGCACTTTAAACCTTTGTCTCTTACATTTACACTTCTCTCCTCTTACCCGTCTAAGGTACAAAGGGGTGCACTGTTGGGTTTAAAGTCAATTATGATTTTAACACTTATTAGTTTGGCATCGTCTGTGGGAACAAAAAGTTTCATCTTTATCAAACTCACATCAAGATGTTAACTAGTACTGTTATGGATCATTCTTCCAAAGCAGTAGAAACTTAAAAAATGGATATCCCCAGAAGGACCAAGCATATAATTGGGAAATTGGGACACCTTAGATCCAAGGGATGAATATAAAAAAGCAAAGGAGTGAGCCTACTGAATCTTTGATAACAATAAGCATCGATGTGGAGGATTAAACCCAAAGGTTCAAATTAGGGCAGGTTGAAGACACTCCCTAAAAAAATATCTTATCCAATTCCTAAGGGAAAATAGGGACGTCTTCGCATGGAGACACTCCAACATGATCGAGTTGGACCCTAAATTTATGGCACATTACCTAAGCACGGATCCAAATCACAAGCCAGTTTGATAAAAGAAGAGGCTCTTTGGCCCGGAATAAAATAAAGCCTCTACAATATAGGTTGGCAATATTTTAGATTCCATATTCATAAGAGAGATCAAATACCTTGAGTGTACCCCTAACGCGGTACTCATGCCCAAGGACAATAAAAATGGAGGATATGTTTTGACTTCACTTACATACACAAGACTTTCCCTAAGGAATGTTACTCTCTACCTCGGATTGACACATTGATGGACTTTATAGATGGTCATGAGATCTTTTCCTTCATGGATGCTTATTCCGAGTATAAACAGATCAGGATGGGCCTTGCTTATGAATAAAATACTTCAATAATCATGCACAAAGGCACTTACTACTATTAAATTTACCTTTTGGAATAAAGAATTCATGTGCCACTTACCAAAAAGTGTTGAACTCCATTTTCAAATACCATACTGGAAAGACCATGGATGTCTATGTTAATGGCGTGCTGGTGCAAAGCTTGGAATCTCAGCATCATCAAAACCTTATAGAAAAATTTATTGTATTCTGAAAAAACCAAATGAGCCTTAACTTGAAGAAGTGTTCTTTTGCGGTGGATAGTGCAAGTTTCTTAGGTTCATGGTCACTAGGTATGGCATTCAAGAAAACCCATATAAAATCAAATCCCTATTGTATGTGAAATTTCCAAGAAGGTAAAGGAAGTCCAAAGCCTAGTTAGGAGGGTTGCTTCACTCAATTGATTCATCTCCAAGGCCATAAACAAGTGCATGTCGTTGTTCACGGTGATGAATAAAGACTTTGAATGGACTCCTGAGGCTGAGGAGGCCTTTCAGAACCTCAAGAGGTACCTACGATTTGCAAGACTACTATTTTAGATGATTATAGGGAATAAGTTGTATATGTACCTCGCTGCCTCACCCATTACAGTTAGATCCGCCCTTATCAGTAAAGAATTTATGGTACAATACCCCATGTAATATGTCATTCGGGCCCTCCATGGGATGAGAGAAAGAACCCAAGGATAGAGAAGATGGATTTTTTCCTCCTCATTTTAGCAAAATAATTGAGGCCTTACTCCCAGTCCAATTCTATCATAGTTATGGCTAGTCAGCCCCTCTGATAGTTCGTACAAAATATTGACACCTCTTGAAGGCTTGTTAAATGGTTTGTAGAACTGGGCGAGTTTAACATCATGTATCAACTTGGAAGTGTTGTCAAAGGTTAGTCCTTGGTGGACTTTGTTGCAAAGTTCAACAACCTATAGGAAGTGGAAGAAGAACGCTCGATATCTAGGGCCATAATTATACTAGTGCCTTAAGAGCCTACACAATCCATGTTCTAGCAACTATACCTCAGCTCTCCTACCTAGATATTTCGCATAAATGGCTTCTCAAATAGCTCGGGTAGTGGGGTTGGTCCTCACCTAAAAACACCAAAGGAAGGTACTCTCTCTCTCTCTTTGTCCCCTTTCTACTTTAAATCCATGGCCTCAAAAAATGAAGCATAGTAAAAAGTCTTGGTGGTAGGTTTGGTCCATTCCATCAATTTAAAGGATCATTAGGTGAAGGCCGTAAATGACTCTCAACTGGAGGTCAATCAAGTCACTAACGTCTATGAGGCCAAAGGTGACGGGATGGAAGCGTACCTAGCGATTCATTAACACCTCATCAAGATAATCCCCCGGTACAATATCATAAAGGTCCCTCAAGATGAGTACTCAGAGGCTTACTATCTTACACAAGTGTCATCATCAGTGAAATAGATCTTGAGGTCCTATTTATCACTATGGATCTGCTAGGCATCATACAGTTGCATATCACTATCGTAGATCTTGATGACAGTCTAGACTGAACTACTCCCATCAAATCATACCCCAGAATGGAGATTTGCCTAAGGACAAGCTCCATGTTAGACGAGAAAAGTACACAACTTCTAGGTAGTACCTAAAAATGGAGTATTGTATAAAAATGAAAATTACTTTTCACCTCAGAGGTGGATAATCCTATCATAAGCCATGAAGGAGTCTGTAGTTCCCACATAAGTTCAAAGACCTTAGTCTATAAGTTCTTAAGACAAGGGTACTTCTTGCCAATATTAGGAAATGAATACAAAAATTTAGTGCAATATTATGACAAGTGCCAAAAATTTACTTTTGTTTTGAAGCATCCAGTGGAGAAGATAGCTCCGATGCAAAGCCCAATGCGGTGTGGATTTGGTAGTACCATTGGCCCTTAACAAAAGTCAAAACAAGTTATGCATAGAAACTATTGATTACTTCGTCAAGTGGGATGACGTTGAACCTTAGCCACCATTACTGAGAAGAAAACCACCAACTTTATTTTTAAGAACATCATTTTAGGTTCGCCTAACCTAAGGCCATTATCTGAGATAATGGCAAGCAATTTGACAACCCGACATTTAATGATTTTCTTCATAGGATGTAGCATAAGAAATTACTACTACTCCCCAGGATATCCTCATGCTGATGGTCAAGTTAAGGTTAGTAACAGAATGACCATAGAAATATTTAAAGAAGAGGCTAGAAAAAGGCCACTAGGTTATGGTTCAAATAATTTCCCAACATTTTGTGGGCTTATAGGACATTGGTCAGAGGTCTGATGGGAGAAAATCATTTCTCATTGAACTTGGGCACTAAGGTTGTGATCCCAATTGAGGTTGAAGTACCAACTCAAAGTGTATCCCAATTTGAGCAAGGGGATAATAAAGAAAGTCTGAATATATATCTGGATGAGATAGAAGAATGAAGAGTGGTTTCATTGGTCCAAATAGTAGCCTATAAGAAAAAAACAGCCTCTTACTCAATAGAAAAGTTTGCTATAGGGAATTCAAGGCGGGAGACCTGATCTAAATAGAGGTCATTCTCACGACCAAAAATTCAAGCGAGGGGAAGTGATTCAACATAAATTCTTCATATTTATCCCCTTAATTTCGGTATTTTTATGATCCCGTGCGGTATAAATAACTTGAATTTGTCTCATATTTATGATACTAACCCTTTTTGGAAAGTATTTCGTATTTTGTGTATCTCTTATGTGTTTTACAGGTATTTCATGCAAGAAAGATGGAAAAGAGAACTCAAAATAGTGAAAGAAACCAAGAATCGGGGAGTTGAAGGGCATTTTTGTAATTTTTCAGCCTTAGTCCAGAGGTGGGGCCAACTGGAAAGTTGAAGATCTTTCAATTACAAGAACACTGGAAAAAACGGTACCTCAATCCGAGCTACGGTGAAGAAGTTATGCCAATTTGAAGTTGAGAAAAAATCCAAGAATAAAAAGTTGTCAAACCCTGGGACCGGTCTGCCAAAAATAAAAGAATCGGTCCGCCCTGGGACAGGTCCGCCCCTACCCCGGACCTGTCCGCTTTGACAAACTCCAGAAGACCCCGGATCACAAGCAAACCGAAGAAGGCAAAAATAAAAGAACCGGCCCGCCCTGGGACCGGTCCGGGGGAGGAGGGGGACCGGTCCGACTGTCGCAGTTTCAATTTTCTAATTTTCCTCTAATAGAGAGTCCTAATGCTGCTAAAACTCTTGGAGTCTTGTAGGATATATAAACCCATTTTATTATCATTCTTAGCACGTAGATTAGAGGAGATTTTAGATAGTTTTCTATTTTTTTTTTCCAGAAACCCTAGTTTAGATACAAATTCCAGATTTAATTCCAAGATTGAAGCTTTGTTCAGATTTTATTTGATTATCAGTTTTATTCATTACTGCAATTACTGCTTTGGTAAAAATTAGTGAGTAATTTCTTCTTTTCAATTCTATTCTACGTCTATTCACAAGTTTTCTTTAGATTAATCATGAATTCCTGCATATCAAACACTATTTTCATTACTTTCGGCATGTTAGGCTAGATTTCCCAAGGCCGGGATACATGAACCCAGCCTGATGTGTTAATTTCACGTGTCTAACATTAATCCTCTGAATTTAGTGATTGATTATGACCGTATTACGTAGCAACATAACAATTGTAGGTCTTTATATCTCGTTTGCCTCTAGGTAACCGTGATGATTTAGAATGCAATTCGAGTGTTACTATCGCGATACCGATTTACTCGTCCTCAGATTAAGTATGGCGCGGGCTTGAACCTCGTATACTTAATGCTTGGGAGTAATAAATTCTGGGTTAAATCAATCAGTTAAATTTACGATTAGTATTATAACTGCAATACACTAGGGTTGGGGGATTGTATTCCGGTCCTATTTTTCTCATCACTGAGTTCAAAAGTTTTAAAATCACCTTCCATCATATTTAGGTAATTTAGTGTAGTTTCACTTTTCATAATTTCATAATTGCATTTAGTTTAATCAATTATCAAAACCAAATCATTTTTCCTTTATTTTTAGAGTCAAATTTAGGATTCCTCCGTCTTTTCCCGTCGTCACAACTCCGTTGTCCTTTTTCCTTGAGGATCGATACCCGACTTGTCGGATTATTACTTGAGAGACAGGCTTGCACTTGAGCCTAGAGTGAACGCACATTAGAGACACATTCTGATTCGCGTCAGGAAGGTAAGCCCCAAATTGGAAAGATCGAATGTGGTGTTGAAGATTGCAGGACTTGAATGTTATTACCTCAAATATACAGAGGGATACGAACTCCCACATCCCCGGATTATAGAGCATCTAAAAAAATACTACCAATTATGTATTCAATGCCCAAGTGGAATGAAATGAAGATTTCTCTTCTCGTGATGTGTTCTGCATAAGTATTCTTTGGGAGATACAAGGATTTAAGCCTTGGATATAAAAAGCCTATGGTCTTATGACCCAAAAATCAAGTTTCAAGGACTTCAACCTTGGCTCAAAACTTAAACTAAGGCCTAATGGGCTCAAAAAGAGTTTCAAGGATTTCATTATTGACTGTATGTTTACAGTAAGGTCTCAGGACCCAACATTCAACTTACATTCTTAGCATAAGACTAACGGTCAAAGATCTTATGACCCGAAAAGACAACAGTCTACATTTTTAAACAACCCAAAAAGCATAGTCAAAGGTCTCCCGATCCATAAAAAATAAAGGAATTATTGAGATTTTCATTTATAATTCTAAGAGTCTATGGTCTGATGACCGATAAAAACGCATCTCATTACATCAAAATATTTCCTTTACCTAAGAATTGTACAAATCTTACACCCTTCAAACATAGGTTTGGAAAATGTTCGAAAAAAAATAGTTTTCTAAATTTTCTTGGGGGATAAGTGTTAAAATACATAAAATGTCCAAAACTTTAGTTTTTAATCAGAGCAAGGATAAAAGGACTCTAAGTATGAAGGTCTCAAAACCTTACAAGAACTTCGTAGTTTTCATTTTTTTTAAATCTGAAGGTCTTAGGACCCTAATAAGGATTTTAGAATTGAAAGTTATGTAAGTCTAGAGGTCTTATGACTCTTTGTACAACTTCAAGTTAAATTTTTTCGCTATGTCCGGAGGTCTCAGACCCTTACAAGGACTTTAAAATTTCCATATTTTCTAAATTTGTAGGTCTTAGGACCCTTATAAGGATTTTAAAATTCAAAATCATCTATGTTCATAGGTCGTATGACCTTTTATGGGAATTCAAATTAAAGTTTTTCCTTGTATGGAGGTCTCAGAACCTTAAAAGGACTTCAAAATTTCCATTTTCCCCAAATTCAGAGGTCTTGGGACCTTTGTAAGGATTTTAGAATTCAAAGTTACATAAGTTCAGAGGTCTTATAACACTTTGTGGGACTTCAGGTTAAATTTTTTCGGGTTCGGAGGTCTCAGACCCTTAAAGGACTTTAAAATTTCTATTTTTTTTCTAAATTCGGATGTCTTAGGACTATTATAAGGATAAATTTACCTAAGTTCAGACATCTTATAACCTTTTTTGGAACATCAGGTTAAATATTTTCCTACGTTCAGAGGTCTCCGACCCTTACAAGGACTTTAAAAATTTCTAACATTTCCAAGTTCAGACCCTTACAAGGACTTCAAACTCAAGTTTACCTCTGTTTCGAGGTCTTATTACCCTTTGCAGAAATTTGTGTTACATTTTTACTAAATCCAAAGGTCCTAGAACCCTTATAAGGACTTCATAATTAAAAAATTCAATTTCAAATTTTAAGCCTAGGGTCTCAGAATCCCATACAAGTTTTATTTTTTAACATTCACGCCCAAAAAATTTAGGTTTAAGTACTTGTCTAAAAAATATGGGATTTAAGTCCAAAAAAGTGCAACTATTAAGTGTACCATGGTTTTAAGGTCTAAAAGTCCCATTATAGATTCTCAGAGTCCATTTTAGAAACTCCAAAAGAGTGCATGACTTGAGGTCTTAGGACCATGAGGGCCTCTACACCAATTTTCATCCCTAATTATTTCACTTTAGCAAGAAATCTTGGGGGCTAAGGGTGTACTATATACTAGATAAACCTCGAGAATATGAAAAAACACATAAATTCCTTAGTAAAGCAAAACGTAAATCAAATACGATATGTAGATTGAAAGATAACACATTTCCACTCAGTACTATTATAATTGAAAGTAAGAGATTGAAAAATACATCAACATTATACGTCCAATCAAAAGTTCAAACAAAGAAGTTAAATTGAAGACATTCAAGGCTTGATATCCTAGGGTTCCACAAGGGCTTCACTAGTTGAGACATAGGTAGAGGAATATTTCTTAAGCATTTTCCTTCCAATAGGGCCACCCTCGTTGTCTCAACTCTCCCAACCAAATCTTAGGACCTCAATAAATAAGCCAAAAATGTCCACTTTAGGGAACGACCTTTGAAACTTTGCTTTGCAAGCATCAAATACAGATCTATAATTATAGAAGAGGTACTTCTTCAATGGCTCAAATATGCGATAGTCATCTGCATATTTTTAATAGTAGAGTGGATCTCCCCTTGAAGAGTGGAATAAACCATGAAACCCTAGCATGATCTTTTTAAAGCTCCTAACCCCTAGATATCAGATCCTCTTTGACAATAGTGACCTCTCTCCCCGACTATTTTAGTAGTTCCACCTCATTATTAGCATAAAGGAGTTTGTCATGCGAACTTTGGACCTCAAACATATGACCATTTCTATAGAGTTCCTCACAGTAGCCATAAAAGAGGAATTATCCTTTAGATGATTAGCATCTCTATGTTTATCTTTCTCTAGAATAATGACTCCAAACCTTGTGGAATCTTTCTCCTACCTAAGGATGTCTGTCTCCACCCTAAGATCATTGATCATATGATCTAGTTGCATCTGGGTAAGGTTCCATCCCTCTTCCATATCAACATCCTCGTTCCATCATCTATTACCATTAAGGGAATCATCTAGAATATACTCAGTTAAGTGTTGAGCCTACAAAAAGAATAAGGAGATATAAGGACAAAGAACATAAGGTAAAAGGTGGATCAGAAACAATAAACATAATTGTGAAGGTAACTTTCCTAATAAATGGACAAGCTCCTCAGCATTGATGGAGGTCTCCCAAGTACTCAGTTTTACTATAATATCAAAACATTTCGTATTGGCCATTAAAAGAAGTACATCCACTAGAGAAGCATAAGAGTTTATCTCCTTAATAGACGGAGGATGGTAATACCTCTCATTCACGAACAAGACCTAAAATGGGTTAAAATCCAGGTTCAAAACCTTCTCCATCTCTTTGTTCTTCTTTGTAGATGGTTCAGCAATCTCTATAAATAAAGCAAGAGGAATTGTATAGCTAACACAAAGGCCAGACCCCAAAAGGTCAAATCCAAAATATAAGGGGAATAAAGTCTCACCTAATGTTGATGGGATAGACAAAAAAGTGGGGCAACCTAATGTCTCTTTAAGGTCCAAGGTGTCTTAGGAACCATTCACAAGTAACTTCTCTCTCTAGTTATTGGTGAACTTATTCCTATCCTAGCAAAGACCATAATAGATTTTGGGGTAAGATGCATAAACTCCTAGCCTTTTGTCTTGATCTACTCTTGAACTTATTATATCTCAAAGAATTAGGATAATGTCACATATTGTTAGCTGTTGCTAGCCTCCCTAAAAGCTAAAATTATGGCCATCAGTGATCTCCAAGGTTTAGCAACCAATTGGGAAAGAAAAATTCCAATGTCTCTCAAAATCCTTATCACCAGAAGAGATAGGAAAATCTAGACCCATATTACAAGAAGTATTCGTTAAAATAGACATAACCAGGGACTAGAGGGTAGGATCTTTTGTCAGGGTTAATGGCACTCAAAATAAAGGAGTAAGGTATTTGGTAGTCCTCCTAATGGTCATTAGTTTTGAATTAATAATTCAAGAGGCAAAGTATGACCCACCAATGAAATTAGGGTCATTCACTTCAAGTACACATCCTCAAGGGTCCTAACAACCTCCTCTTTGATCAAGGTAATGGAAACGTGAGGTCCTATAACCAAAAAAGGATTTGCGTTGAAGATCTTAGAAGGGGAAATATTGGTAGCGCACATATTTGGAAAGAGAAGAAGAAAGGCAACAACTTTTTATTTGAATGGTAGAGGAAAGTTTGTGCAAAAAATGAAAAGACCATGACTTCATAGGGGGCTTATTTATAGCCTAAAAAACCTAATGCTTCATTATGTCCATCCCTTAAAATAATGTTTTGTCAATATTCTCAACCACTTAAATCCTCTTCCCCGACGCAATATTGTCGTAATGGGTATTTAAGCGGCAAGTTACGGCATTACCCTTAGCTCAAGTGAAAGGAATAAGTGTTGCCCCTTGTAATTCATGAAAAGAGTAATAAGGGGCCACTGATGATACCCTATTAAACCATTGACCTTACAAAGGATCTTAAACTCCTTCAAGTATCCGTGGGAAAGAAATGAGATTCCTCACCTGATCTCATTCCTTAGATCGAGGGATACTTAGTTCCAAAGACCTATGTTGTTCCTAAAGATAAGATGTGGTATTATATCATACCTCGGTTGTGTTACAACATACCACCCTAAGAGGTCTCAAAGGCGTAATAACTATGGTTACGTCAAGTCTGATGCCCAGAACATACCTCAGTCTAAGGGGAAATGTCCTCCCAAAGATGCTTAGTTCTCAGCACCAAGGTGTATTGCCTTAAAACACCCTAAAAGCAATCTATGACCTACCCATGATAGGTTATAAGATCAGAAGACCTCAATAGAGCCTCATCGACCAGTTTGGTATAGTAAGTAGAAAGAAGAACACTATTCCACCAACAAAACTCCGAACTCAACTTGCATTGAAGGTTCGTATAAATATTTAATTCATTCAACAACCACATTACATCTATTATAAATACTATGTCTAACACTACGTCTTCCTCCTCACAACATCAAAGCTCAAAATTATCAAAACTACTCTGAGAGAGCCCACTAGTCTTCTCTTCAAGATTTCTCCTGCAAATAACAGTTTGATAGAAGGTTAAAGGGCACTGATCTCAATAATTCAAAGATATTAAGGCATTCAAAAAATCAGACTCCCAAGGGTTCTATCATTCCACCGATGTTTACACCTCATTCCACACAAATAACCCACTGTTGTGAGCATATACTTGTAACTTGGAACAGTTCCATTACTTATAAACTTCGTACATCTTATAGAACCCTAAAATAGTACCTTGTCACCTTTATAGACATTTAGTTACTTACTAAGGTCCTATGTGTTGTTGACAAAAGCCGCAAGACCTTAGACTCTCTTGACCTAAGCTCATGAGGTAGTCTAGACTGTAATATTTCATTTACAATCTATTAAACCAGTGAAACACGTTTGGAAGTGGACGTAAGACCCTCATTTAAGGTTATAGCCACATTGAATATTTTTCTCTTACATTGACACTTCTCTCCTCTTACCCGCCTGAGGTACAAAGGGGAGAACCTATGGGTCTAAATGGCATGAAATAATATTTTAACACTTGTCTCTTACATTGAAGAGATTTTAACACTCATCAAAGTGCATGAAATAATATTTTCAAAAATTGACCTTGAATTTCATGGCCAATTCATATGTGTATGCAATGATTTGATCCTAAATTTTTTTATATCCTTATGTTAAAATGGGAACAATTTTAACCTCACCTCACCACTTACTCAATGCACATTTGGCCGAAAAGTGTTGTGCACGCCTCCTAAAACTCCTGAGATAAAGGTAAAGTTGTTCACTCTCAAGCCCATTTAATGAGGGGAATTATTGAATTATATTGTGAATAAAATTCAAGTGACCCGTATTTTTATGTAATACCCTGTATTTTTATGCTATTTATTTATTATTAATTATGGGAATATATTAATATAAGGATAATTATTACTTGTGTAAAATGGTAATAACAAATAATTTTTCGCTAACGTTGTTCAAATGACATGTTAATGTTGTTCAGACGACATGAGAAATTCGTTCAAACAACTGCTTCAAGCAACAGATCATCGCGTGCAAAACGTCATTTGAAGCTCATTTAAAGTGTTTCATCTAACGACATGCTATTGTTTCAAGTTTTTTTAACCTCGTTAGATGGTTACGTGATCCCTAGATCGAATGACATTTGATGTCGTTTCAGCGACCTCAAATCGTCGTTCGAATGAAGCCACTGACTCGATTTTTTTATAAATAGATTCCTTTTGAGTTCATTTTCCTTTAAAAGACCTGGGAGTTTCAAACTACGAAAACTACAATCTGTAAAAAATTTGTCTTCTCATTTTTAGGGATTCTTAACATTATTTTGATTGACAAACCATCCCAAATACTTTAATGAATCATTTTGGAGCCCAAGACATGATCTTGTTGGAGTTTCTCTCGTAGGGAAGATTTCTCTACCGATGACTTGGTAGTTCTTGAGGGAGGTGCTAGTTGACGACGATTGCGGTCATTAGGAGTGCGTGAGGGTGTTCCTCACTGAAGGTACAGCTACTGTTCTTGTGGGTTCGTTGCGGTCAATCCATTGATGATATTAGGTTGCGACCTATGCGAGTGTTTTGCGGAATAGTCATTATCGATTTCATTGTTTATACAAGTTGCAATTTTCTTTTTATAGTGAAATAAAAGGTTTTATCCAAAAGGGATTTTTTCTTGAAATATGCATATTATCTAATTTGTGATGGCTTGATTTAGTCCACATAGATTCATGTGTTAGGGTTTAATTAATTTGGATCTAAAATTGGTATCTAATTAAATAAGTTTATAATTGGAAATTTGCAAATATGCTTAAATCGATATCACACTGCATTCTCAAATTGGTGGAAAATCTTTTTAAGAGATCTTACCTTCTCAAATTGGTATCAAAGAGGGTTTCTTTAATTGATTGAGTGATCCTTACTTTCTCGCAAAATATTTGTGATATTGATTTTTTTGAAAATCTGATTTTGAAATTTTGTAATGTTTCCGAATGAAACTTTATATAATCGATTGCCAGTTTTTTACAGGACAAAGTATGCCTATTGAAAAGACCGTATGCAATCTCATTTAAAGTCCATCTATGAGCGTGTTTGGGTTGTTTGTGAAAGAGGGTGGACTCCTCCCAATGTCACAACTAATAATGTCACCAATTTTAAACCTGTGACTGACTGGACTGAGGATGAATTTAAATGGAGCACTTTTAATTCATGTGGGCTAAGTGAAATTTCTAGAGCCGTCACCCTTGAAGATATCTGACACATCATGGCGTGCACCACATAAAAAAAGCATGGGGTGTTTTACAACTTACCCGTGAAGGCACGACTTCAGTAAAAGAGTCTAAATTGCAAAAATTGACAACTCAATTTGAGACAATTACCATGCCTAAATCTGAGTGTTTTGATGAATTTTATGCATGTTTTTCTTATATTGTCAACACTAGTTTCAATCTTGGTCATCGCATTCCTGATGCACAAGTGGTTAAAAAGATTTTGAGATCGTTGCCTAAACGTTTTATCCCGAAAGTAATTCTTTTGAATTCCTTAGGAAATTTGAGAAATCTTAAATTAGAAGAACTGGTAGGAGAACTCTGGACATATGAAATCGACATGTTTCCTGATACTTTCAAACCCAAGGATAGAAGGATAGCACTTAAAGCCCAATCTAGAAAGAGTGAGGAAGTGTCCAAGAGAGAGAAGAAAAAGAAAGTGAAAGTTTGTGAGTCCGAGTCTGAGGGCGAGTTTTATCTTGATGATGCGTCCATGATTGCTAAAAATTTTAAAAAATTTCTCAAATTTTCCAAAATAGATTATTCCAGTAAAAGATTTTTTGAGAAAAATAAAAAGAAAGAAGAGGCCAAAGAGAGCGGTGAGAAATATAAAGGGGAAGAAGAGATATTCTTTGAATGTGAGGGAAAGGGGCATAAGGCGTTTGAGTGTTTCGCTAGGCTAAAAAGAAAGGGTAAGAAGATTGGCATGCCAGCCAGTCTTAGCGATAGTGAAGAAGAGGTAAAGGATTCCGATGATGAACCTTCACATGGGATGTGTGTTGCCTTTTTAACTAGTCGCATGATCAAACCTCGTTTGACCCATGACAATGAGGATACTTGTGCTCGTGAGAGCCCCGAGGATGATTTGAGTGTTTCATGTGAGAGTTATGGTGAAAGTGAGTTTGGAAGTGAGGGAGAAAGTAAGCTCTAAATTACTTTAGAGACTTTTATGCCGAGACCTTAAAAATGAAGAAGTTGAATAAAGAGTTAGGTATTAGGGTGCTAGACTTGGAGAAAGAGATAGATGTTTAGAGGGTATTTGAGGCGTCGACGAGTTAACTCGAGAAGGTGAAGGTTACTTTGAGTGAGGTGTTGATCATCGCATGTCGGGAAAAGAGTGAACTTGAAGCTCATGTGTCACAACTAGAGAAAGATCTTGAGTGTACCTGGGAGGTAAAGGCCCCTTTAGAGGACACATCTGAGAAGGTAGGAAAGATGATCCTCGATCCCGCTTTGGGTAATGTTAAGAGATTAGGAATAGGTCGTGATGGTGAATCTACTTCCCACGTTGCATCCGAGCTGATTCTCAAGTTTGTGATTGATCCATATGGCTCTTGACCTATCCGACCTAAGGCGTCCCATTCCGAATAGGAGACTGCGTCGTAGAAGTTTTGAGAGAGGTGTTCCTAAGCCTCTATATGTTTTCTCCCAATGAAAGAAGAGAGGACACCTTAGGTAATTTTACTTTAATTTGGGTAGTGTGTCACATAGATTTTTGCCAATTGTTTCCACACACGCACCCACACATGATGCTCCGGATGATTACATGAAAGAGTTTGGACATATTCAAAAGCAAGTTAAGTTTTTCCTCAAAACATCACATGACTTGATGGATGTTTTTCATAGGATAACACCACCTTTGCAAAACTCCGCCGCACCTAACGGTTGAGGTTTAGACTTGTTTGCAAGCATAGGATGATTTTCACGATGACATTTTATGCCCATTGCTAGTGTGCACCACTTTTATACTTTTATTTTTCATTTTTGATATATTTTTTAAAAAACCAAAAATATTTTTTATTTTTGAAAGAAATTAAGGAAAAATCCAAAAAGATTTTCTATTTTTTTGAAAAACATTTGTAAAATCCAAAAAGATTTTTATTTTGATAAATTTTTTGAAAAAAGACAAAAAGATGTTTGTATTTTTTTTACACCGTTTATGAATGTACATCTAGGATGACCAAGTCACAATTTCATTCCATATCCATGTGACTATTTGATACTGTTTTGATATGCACCATCATTTCATTTTTGTGTTTTATAATGTTTGGAGTCATTAAGATGAAATTTGAGATTACTTTGTACATGTTTGACTTTTTGTCTCCTTTAATGCACACTTTCACGAATTTGTTTGATTATTATACTTATCGATCACATGTTGGTCGAAGTGCTTCCATCTCAATCATGTCTTGAAAATGAACCAAATGCGATAAAATATGACAATGAAAGTAATGCACGTAAGAACAATTGCCCATGAGGACTTTGTTTAAAATATTGAGTGAATGGGGAAGGGCTATGAAAGTTAACCATTTATCCTTTGCGATTAAGCCACCATTTAAATTGGACCTAAAAAAGTGTGGAACTGTAAAAAGTAGACAAGGTCAAAAGAGGTTGAGAAGAGCCCAAAAAAATTTATAGGAAATTAAAAAATATATATGCAAAAAAATGGGCCATTAGCTTTAGATCACCTCAAAAAAAGAATTTTTATTTATGAGGGTGTTTGGTTGGAAATTTAATCAACGGGTTTGCACATCCTGACAAAGTCTTGAAAAAAAGCATCACATAGTTTTAGACGTTATTGGTGTGAAAATCACTCTTGACTTTGTTGGGTTGATTAGATTGAGTCGATGTCATATAAATTCACATTTTGACACCTAAGGACAATTTTAAAATAATTCGTTAGGAATATCTATATTCATCGTGCACATATGTTATGCTTGATTGCATTGATCTTCCTATCAAATTTTTTAGCACCCATTCATTCCATATCCACGATTTGGTTATATTAGTATAAATTCATTGTGTGTGATTTTTTTGTAAATTATTTTTGCATTTTTGTTTGAAAATTTATAAAAATAAAAAATAGCCGGTGAATGCTCTCAAATTTATCCTTAGATCATCATAGTTGATTTATTTTGCATGTCGTTACACTCCATGCTTAGTTTATTTATTCTTTTCCTTGTCTATTTCGGACAAATAAAAAGGGAATGAATGAATTTTAATTTAATCTGGGAGTTTAAATTATGGGGGAGATTTGAGATTTATTTTTATCTCATTTCAAACTCGATAAGTCATGAAGGTATTTGTTTCTTGTCTCATGTGTGTAGATACAAAATTTTAAGTATCATTATTTTCCACACCCTGATGATGACAAAGAAAAGTGAGAGATTTGAAAATTTTGAAGAAAATTTAAAGACTTGCAATTTTAGTACCTTTTCATTTTTAGGTTCATGGGAGAATATTAGACTTGTACAAGACATTGGAGTTGATGATAATTTGGATGTTTTTAGTTTGTCCTGGTATACACATAGGGGAAGATTTGTAAGGACATATTTTAAAATTTCCTATTTACATTTCAGTATGTCATATTTTGCTACAATCATTGAAGAAAAGTTCAAGTTCAATCATGCATCAAGACATAACAAAATATCAACTTATTCAACAAACAAGCCTCTGTGAGATAGATTTTACTAAGGTGTGTTTAAGTCCCTTAATGTTTCATTTAAAGTGTTTGGATAATTTTTCTAAAATATTTTTAAACATCTGATACGTCTTTTTTGTCAAATTTTTTTCCTAAGTCCTGAGGCGAAGTTTTAATAAAAAATAATTTTTCCCTAACGTTGTTCAAATGACATGTCATTGTCATTCAAATGACTATTTTAAGAGACATCATCTCGCGCGATACCTCGTTTGAAACTCACTTAAAGTGTTTCATCTAACGACATGCTACTGTCTAAAGGTTTTTAACCTCGTTCGATGGTCGCGCGATCCCTAAATCGAACTACATTTGATGTCGTTCGAGCGACCTACCATTTTCATTCAAACAAAGACGCTGACCCAATTTTTTTTTATAAATAGCTTCCTTTTGAGTCCATTTTGCTTGAGAAGACCTGAGAGTTTCAAACTATGAAAACTGCAATCTGCAGAATTTTTGTCTTCTGCTTTTTAGGGCTTTTTAACCTTATTTTGATTCACAAATCATCCCAAATACTTTAGTGAATAACTTTTAATCCCAAGACATAATCTTGTTAGAGTTTCTCTTGTAGGGAAGATTTCTCTATAGCTGACTTGGTAGCTTTTGAGGGAGGTACTGGATGATGACGACCGCGATCATTAGGAGTGCTTGAGGGTGTTCCTTGTTGAAGACAGAGTTGTGGTTCTTCTAGGTTTGCTGAGGTTAATCCATTTTTGATTCTAGGTTGCGACCTATGTGAGTGTTCTGTGCAATAGTCATTGCATATTTCGTAGTGTATGTAAGTTGCAATTTACTTTTCAGAGTCAAATAAAAGGTTTTACCCGAAAGGGATTTTTTTCCTCAAATTTGCGTATTAACTATTTTGTGATGTCTTGATTTATTCCACATAGATGCATGTGTTAGGGTTTAATTAATTTGGATCTAAACTTGGCATCGAATTAAATAAGTTTAAAATTGGAAATTTGCAAATTTTCTTAAATTGATATCACACCGCATTCTCAAATTGGTAGCAGAGCTTTTTAAGTGATCTTACCTTTTCAGATGTTAACGAGTTGTTATTTTATATAACATATGTGATGTCATTTTGTGATTTATGATAATGGACTTTTGATATGTTGTTGAGACGTGCCTTTAAGAAATTACATATGTGTTTCACGTAATTTAGTTTTGTGTGGAATTTAACTGTGTTGATATAGATTTTAGTGAACTCATAATACACAATTAAGATAAATAATTGAGTGACTTGGTAAGATGGGCGGCTATGAAATGGTCAGGGGATAGGTGTTAGGGGTTTCCTTATTTGGATTATTCCCTTGGCATCGGATCATGCCGATCGTGAAGTACGTTCTTATAATATCGAGTCTCACTGTAATTAATTAATAATTAAGATTTAACATAAGGTATGTTTATTGTCTATTCAATTAATCTACTAATATAATTAATTAACTTTATAAGATGCTTGAATTGTAAAAGATAGTAACCTTCGAGTATGTTGGTGAGATTTTTAGAAAGTCCGATTTGAGCTTATTATAGTGAAATTTAAGTCTGTGGGTTAGTATATGGTATGGGCCAAGTTTTGGTCCATTTGGAGCATGATTTGGGCTCATTGGGTTAAAGATATTTTTGGGTTGAGGCTTAATTTTGGAGTGTTCCATTTATAACTTGATTAAAAAACCTAAACTCTCATAAAGTAATAGAGAGCAACGCTAACATCTGATAAGTTAGTGGGGGAAATAAGGATTATATAGACTAGGGATTTAGGATTTGATTCGTACAATTAATCCAAGGCAAGTCTATTTTGATTAAGAATGTAATTAAGTTTGTGTTGGAATAATAAGAGTTCATTGGAATATGAAATTAATCCAAGAAATATGATGTGTAGTCATATTATAACCTCATTTTATATTTAGATTATTTATGTGTTTAATATTTTAATAAATGTTAAAGAACTATTACAGTTTTGATGTTGAATCATTTAATTGATCCAAGAAATCATGAAATCCCGATCAGATAACATTAGTTATGAATCATAGTAAAGTTGAGCTATAAAAGACCTCAAGTTAGATTAATTCTTATAGTCAAATTATAGTCTTATTTATGAAATGATGTTTAGCTGAAAATAGGGATGAATTCTTATAATTTGATATTAGATCATTAATCGAAATTTTAATCATCTAAAACTTTTTAATACAAGTTAGTGTTGTGTCTATGTCGAATATATTAGAAGGAGAATGGTTATTTTGATGATTAAAGTCTTTAAGGTTGAGTTTTGTTTTGGCATGGTTGTTTCTATTCTAGGGAGAAAAAGGGAATCTATGACCATCTTATTTGAACGAGCATGGATTCTCTCTCAAACGGTAAAGGTTATGATGTTTTAAATAATTGAAGTTATCGATCGAACGAGAAATAACATCTTGTTCGAACGACTTAGAATTCTCACTCAAATAACCTATGATAATGGGTAGTTTTGGTAGGACTTTGACTGGGTTTGAGTTTAGGTATATACATCATTTTATATGGATACTAAGGGAGTAGGTTTGAATATAAAAACAAGATTTAGAGACTTGTGGTTCTGAGTTGAGATTTTATATTCTCGGGTAATGGTTATTGATGGAATTAATCATATAAAATATGAGAGTGAATTTATAAACCCATCGAATAGGGTGGTGACTGATGTCGAATGGTTATGGAAATTATAAGTCAGAGATGAGACCTAGTTTAGAGAGTTTGGTTTTGAGCTGAGATTTATGATATTT
This sequence comes from Sambucus nigra, assembly GCA_949130495.1. Taxonomy (NCBI): domain Eukaryota; kingdom Viridiplantae; phylum Streptophyta; class Magnoliopsida; order Dipsacales; family Adoxaceae; genus Sambucus; species Sambucus nigra. The sequence continues at coordinate 117,197,742 of OX422212.1, read as the reverse complement.
ATGATACTCGGATGTACGTAATAGTTGTGTAGAATCTATATTATTGTATAAATGATTTTATAACCCTCCGATATGGGTAATGTTAATATAAAAAGATCATTATAAGTATTAGGTGTGACACGATAACTAGACTTTGGAGCCATAGGAACTTGAGTGAGTATTTTATATGAACAACTATAGTTAACATGCATATTAACTTATAATAGAAAAGATATGTGTTCAACTCAATTGAGTAGGGTTTGTGTTTGTTTGCTTGACTTATGTGCAATCATAACGAGGTTGTGTGTGTGTTCGTGAGGGATATAGAAGGAGGGATCTGATGGGGTGTGTATGATTTTGACTGAGCATAGTATTCCCAGTGATTAGGATAGGCTTTATCTAGGTCCTATTTACCCCGACCTGACTTGCTAATGTTCCCATCTCCTGATTGGGAAAAGTGAGGGTGTCTTTTTGTATATCCTTAGGTATGGCGTCGTACAACTGGTGGGTAGGGCGTAATTATTTCGCTTAGTTAATTCTTTGCGGTTATAGGGCCAGGATTCCCTATAATTATACACAGTACACTCGAGAGATCCCCAAAGCATTTAGGATATGCCTTCATACTTTTATTTTCTGGGTTGAACAAATCCCATCTTATTTGAGGTGAGTTTAGTATACTTAAGGATATCCCAGATTATTTGTTTAAGTATCGTTGTAATTTGTGATGATTATACTAGATCTTGATTTATACTACTGACATTTAACCATAATCTTATGACTCGAGAATATTGTAATGAATATATTAGAGACGTATAAGTTATA